>JASDDO010000019.1:254301845-255551845 GCA_030015575.1 Agapanthus africanus | reverse complement strand
CCTATCCACAGGCGTTTCAGGGAACCCACTTTCCGAATGAACAAACGGGAAGGAAATGTCGAAAGACATAGTATCTGCGCGAAAAAGAACAAAAGTTAGCCGTCAATGCTACGGTTTAAGTTCTGGCACTTGGTACTTTAAATTTGTGCCATACTGCAATACAGTAGAAAGGGACCAAGGAGGACCCACACAATCTAGATGATGGCTCATCATTAATAAAACAGTCTCATCATTTGATGAGACAGTCATTAAATATGGAAATCCTAAAAGAATTCTCATTTAATGAGGGCCCCTTAGGCCAAGGAGTAAATCTCCCTTGAGAGCAGCGCTCTACAACAGATATGACATCTGTCATAATTAATGATGAAGGGAATAAAATTCCCCCCAAAAATTCTAAAGAGCATTGCTCTGCGAAGAAGATGGAATAATCCATCCAAAAAAAACACCTAAAAGCAAAGCTTTACTGAGTTAAAAACTCTGAGATCTTTAAGATCTGCAAGTTGAACTCTAAGAGTTCTTCTTTAATGGGTTAAGAGACCCTAAGAAATATCTCTTTAGATCTATGATTTCGAGAGAGCAAAGCTCTGTTAAGAAAACCCTAAAAATTTCTTTAGATCTATGATCTGAAAAGAGGCTCTGTTAATGGTTGAAACCCTAAATTATGAAGTAATCCCTTCAAAGATTTAATTTTTACCTAAAATTTTCGACACGGTTCTGTCTCTAAGAGAGTTCTTAAGACAAAGAGCTATGCTGTGAAAGAGAATCAATTCTCAGAAAAACAGGAAAGAAGATGAACAGAGGTCATCTCAAGGGCCAAAGGCCCTATTTATAGGCACTGAGAGCTGTTTCAACTTCTAAGTTGATCCAATGGCGGAGATGCTGCCACCGCTGCACTCACGTGTAAGCCACGTGAGCGCAACGGTGGGGAGGGGGAGGGCATTTGTTTCCCCCAATTAGAGCAAAACTCTGTTCAAATTTTGAAATTTGAAATGAAGCAGCGCTTCATAAAAGCGCTCGCGCTAAGAGTCAAAGACTCTGATGCAGCGCTCACGTGCAAAGCACGAGAGTGCCAGCGCTAAAAGTCAAAGACTCTGATGCAGCGCTCACGTGCAAAGCACGAGAGTGCCAGCGCTAAAAGTCAAAGACTCTGATGCAGCGCTCACGTGCAAAGCACGAGAGCGCTAGCGCTAAGCGCGCTAGCACCAAGAGTCAAAGACTCTGATGCAGCGCTCACGTGCAAAGCACGAGAGCACCAGCGCTAGCCGCGCCAGCGCTAAGAGTTAAAGACTCTGATGCAGTGCTCACGTGCAAAGCATGAGAGTGCTAGCGCTGGAACTAAATGTTCCCCACCCTTGGATCAAAGATCCAACAAAGATAATTAAAAATCATCAGATTACCACTGAAAATTAGAGCGCCGTTGGATCAAAAGATCCAATGGTGATTAAAAATCACCAAGATACAGAATAAGTTCTGTATGGGAAAATATTTTCCCAATCTTGTTAAAAAGAAGAAGACTGCTTTCTATAAAACAGAAGACCTTAGATCAAAGATCCAACGATGGGAAATATCTCCAAATCAATCAGAGGAAAGATTTCCTTAACTGATTCAACAAATCAACCTCCACTATATAAAGGCCCCAAGACTTCAAGTCTTGCACAGAAGAACCCCCCATAAACTTTGAGAAATTTCAAAGAGAAGAGCAAGCTCTCGGAAGAAGAATTTCTTCAAGGTAAATAAAAAAGAGAGATCTAAGTATCTCATCAAAAGAAGAAGAACCTAGTACTTTTTCTTGATCATATTCTTGATCATACATCTATAAGACAGAGGTCTTTCACAAAAAGAGATCATAGCATCTCATCATAAAATGGGGGGGGGGAAGAACTTAGTTTTCTTTGGATCACAGATGTATAAGACAAAGACAAAGTCTTTCATAAAAAAAAACAGAAGAGATTGTAACATCTCCTATTAAAATAAGAACCTTGTTCTTAAGCCAAGAGACAAAATCTCTTATAAATGAGAGTTTAATTCTCAGAGCGCAGAACTGATCAAAACTGCCTAAAAAGAGCCTTAGCGCTCCAATTAAAAAGAAGCGCCTTAGCGCTCCAAGACTGGCGCACAGCGCCGCAGTGCTCCTAGCGCTCCAATTAAAAAGAAGCGTCTTAACACTCCAAGACTGGCGCACAGCGCCGCAGCGCTCCTAGCGTTCCAATTGAAAGAAGCGTCTTAGCGCTCCAAGTCTGGCGCTCAGCGCCCAACGCTCCAAGCGCTATCTTAAAAGAAGCGCCTCAGCGCTTCAAGGCTGGCGCTCAGCGCCAAGCGCACCACGTGCTCCTCACGTGTGCGCTATTTCACAAGGAGCACTCTGCACTCATTAACTGGCGCTCAGCGCCAAGCGCACCACGTGCTCCTCACGTATGCGCTATCTCACAAGAAGCGTCTTAGCGCTCTAAGTCTGGCTCTCAGCACCAAACACGCCACGTGCTCCTCACGTGTGCGCTGAGGGAACATAAACTGTTCTTTAAATAAAACCCTAGAGCCATAATGAGTGTTCAACACTCAATAAATGACAAAAAAGTTGTCAGAACCCAAAACCAATGCTCAGCATTGTTAAATAAAAAAGGACCGAGCTTAATTAAATGTTCAACATTTTAACTCAGTGGGCGGAGCCCAAGTTGGCCACATGCCCCTAATTCAGATTAATTGAGCCCATATGCTCATAAATCTTTTTAACTGATCTCAGTCCCAACCTTGGCTACAGATCTCTTAACCAATATTGGTTCAAGAGTACATCTCTTTATACCTCTGATATATGTCATTGTAATTTCTCAACGTCTTTAGAGAGATGGAGGGTCCCGATAACCAATAACTTTTAGTGCATCCCCAAACGGTTGAACCAAAACTACACAGACTATGACGTCTTTAAACTGGACTATGATGTCCTTAAACTTTACGGACTGTGGGGTCCTTAAACTCGTGGACTATGATGTCCTTAAACTTTATGGACTGTGAGGTCCTTAAACTCATAGACTATGATTTCTTTAAACTTTACAGATTATGATGTCTTTAAACTGGACTATGATGTCCTTAAACTTTATGGACCGTGATGTCCTTAAACTCATAGACTATGATGTCTTTAAACTTTACAGACTATGACGTCTTTAAATTGCCACGGACTATGATGTCCTTAAACCCAATGGACCGTAATGTCCCTAAACTAAAACAATAGAGTCCAAATACTCTTTTGTTGGATCTAAATGATCCTATTAGTAGATCTTAGTCTAAAATTAGACTAACGAATCCTTAACAAATGTTTAAGTTGATCTTAATCTCAAATGTGATTAACGATCCTTAAAGCCAACCCAAAACCAAATCTAAGAAAATACGGATTTGGACTAATCCACGCCCTACGGGCGACAACATAAATTAGTCTCCGTATACAATTCACGGGCAACCAAAAATAAAACAAACACACACGATACGAAGTGACCTTCTGGAGAAAGAGAAAGTGGTTACCGTAATGCGGTAGCGTAATTAACTGAAGGGGCTTGCGCCTGCAGGGAAGAGCGTCTCCACAATCAAAAACCCCTCGTACAAGAGGGGGAATCTGACAAAATCTGCTACAACGGCCGCATCCGTCTAAACTTCCGATACACGGTACAATAAATCAACTTGGCATCTTTGGAGAGGTGGACGGATAAAACCAAATAGCATCTGCCCCCAAATTCAGAAAAGATGACCTACGCGGTTCCGTCTCTGTATTTTGGCGGAGAACAAGCCCCAGGGAGCCAGAGAAAGTGAGTGCTTGTCTATTCAGGTTAGACAAACTTAACGGAGTTATCAATGACAATTGTCTTGGAAAAAGACACAAATCATGCCGTCCATGTGCAGCAGTTGCCCGATTACTCCCGAACTTAAGAAATTCAAGAACTAAATCCTTTCATAAGATTCCGACTCCCACCTGAATCCAAACTCAAATCTGAATCCAAAATCAAACACGAACTTGAATACTTGATCATGAACCTGAACACTCGAATTCAAATATCAAATTGAAACTTGAATACTTGACTCGACTTGACCGAACCATGGTTATATCTTGACATTAACTTGACACGAATACCTGAATACATGATTGTATCTTGAATATGAACCTGTACATTTTATATCCATAGATTCGGCAAGACCTGTAATTTTAATCTATACAATACAATACGCGGGGATAAAGGGGTGATTGGTACGGAATGTATATCGTGGCCCGAGAGGTCACTTTAAAAGGCACCTACATGAATTCACGTGTCATTATCCCATAGATTATGACGGGGCCTTGTACTACATGTTGCCATAGTCCACGGGGTAAAATGGACTCCTGTCGTATACATGAATACCTTCTTTATCAAATTATAAATAACCACGTTAGAATAACTATTTTATATCTGTGAATGATCATATACAACTTTACCATCCACTGTCATTTGGTTTCTATTCACATTATATACTACTTTCTCTTATTTCTTTGGGGACTTACCGAGCGCTAGTTCGCTGACGACATTCCTTTCTATTCTCTTTCTTTGGAATGTTCGTCAGAAGGACCGGACTCTGAGGACATAGAACCAAGCCAGGAGGACTTGGAACGGTTTGCTACTCAGCCAGACTACTAGTTTCTTACTATCTGTATTTACTTTCATTATGCCATTATTTAGGCATTTGCATTATTATTGTATCTTTTATTTCCAGACAGTTGTATGTAAAGTTGAATGTAAATAAAATTGTTATTTCATTTCATTACTTTTGTCATTCTTGCTCATTGGTATATTGCTTAATTACGCTTAACGTATTTTCATAGTAATACGTTGCGGGCTTATCAGGTCACCGTTTCCGTCTACTGGGACGCGGGGCGTGACAGATTCTGAAATTCTGTTTGCGGCACGTATAAAAATCTATCTAATGATTAGACCTAATTTTCTTGAAATCTTTGGCCCTTAAAATTACATCTTGAACCTTTCTCGAATCCGGTTTAGCGTCGAAAAATTGATTTTCCAAAACATAGAAATCTCATTAAAACTACGGTTCACATTCTAAAATGAAATTCAAAGTAATATAGGGATCGTTCGCAGCAAGAAATAGCGTAACCAATGCAAATAGTGTAAACACATAAATCGGTAGTGAACATATACTAAAATAACCCTAGATCTTTAATTAAAGAAACAACTGTTTTTTATTAACAATTGGATTTATGTGTTGATGTGCAAGTATCTCATGAAACGATTCGTGGTTCTTATGTCTACCGATATTTTAGACGTTCATCGTATTTAAGCAAAGGAGATCGCAATGACCACTTAGCATATTTGTCAAAACAATGTATGCAAAATTCTATAATGAAACACATACGTGCTAGGCTACACATTTTAATTTATAAACCATTATTTTAACATGTAATCAATTGGGGTAGTACGAGTATCGGCATGAACCGGGGCATGGCACAAGGAGATGAGTTTCACGAGAGGGGAGAAGGAAGAAGGGGACTTACGCGATATTGCAATGCGGTATAGCATCGTATCGTCGATACGATTAAACCCTCGATTGAGAGGCTTTAAACGTCCTGGGTATTGGAGATCTTTGAGTCATCTAGGGAGGAGATTTGAAACAAAAATGCAAAGGTGAGTGGAGATTTTGGCAGCCACGGAAAGAGGAGAAAGGAAGGGTGGATTAAAAGGCGAATTAATAGACAATGAACGAGACTTAAAGGAGGTAATCAAAGGCCAGGGGTTTCTAAATCGAATTGGGCGTTTTGCATTTTAAAAAGTAAATACCTACATGTAAAAGGACTCATGCTCGAATACTGAAGCACGAATCGCCCCAACACTGCCATCGGATACGACCTTGGTGCCATTTGGGATGGTCTTAGCTCGAGCGTTAGGCTCGAGCCTCGACCCCCTGGCTCGTGTCACCTCATATGTTTCATGTTTGGCTCGAGCCTCGACCCCCGGTTCGTGTCACCTCATATGTTTCAAAAATATGTATCTTTTTATATGTTGGGTCTCAAGACCTTGTGTACATCGCACGTCAAATCAGGGTCTTGGAAACGATAAAAAGAAAACAAAACAAAAGAAAATGGATTGCTAGGTTTTAAACATGTGTCCTATGGGATGGCAATGTAAGGACTTAACCAATAAACTACAAGGTTACTCTTACATTTAATCAACAAGAAATAAATATATCCCAATATTCGAAAGGAAAACGGCATTTTATTAAAAAAGGAAAATACAATGGTACAAGGATTTTAGAGTCGTTACAAATATCCTCTAGCTCCCCCGATTGGCACACGACACCGCTAAGCGGCACTGAAATATTATAGAGCATATTTGGAAACTACAAGTACCATATTTGATCTTATCTGGAAAGGATGGAAAAAATTGTCGAAATCTTACTGATGATGCTCGATATCGGTGATCTCCCCGATCATGACACGTGGCAGATGGCATGTCCCAAAGCTCACAAGAAAGAACCTACAGTGGCCGACCAGACCACTCCTGTGCCCGTCCCACAAATAAGCGCTGGCTCACCTCTGAGCCCCCAGCACAATCGGCCTCCTCGGCCTCACAGCTCGTCTCCGGGCTACCACGGAACGAAGATACCTCGGCTCTCCTACTCGTCCGCGAGCTCTCCCGCCAAGGTCATCTTCCTCGGTCTCATCGACAGACCAACGGCACCACTCACAGGTGCAACCGCCATCCCGTGAATCTCGCCATGAGCGAGATATCCGCCGGCCACCACCCACGTTCCACGCCATCACGATCCCCCGTTAACGAGCCTGTCTTGCCATTAATGAGGATCCCGCTCATCACGCGGGCGTGACGTCTGGAAAGTAACGGCCGGTGTGATTCTCGCGCCTGCCCTGCCTGCTGCCACCGCTATATAAACCTCTCTTCCAGACAGTTCATGTAAGCCATTTTTACTCCACTAAGCCGTTACTCTGCTCGGATTCCCTCTCTAACTTGACCGTCGGAGGATCCTCGGTGGTACAACCATCCCGGGACTTCCTTGCAGGTAGCTTGCCGCCAACAGCCTCAAACCCATTGAGATCCACACGCTTCAGGAGCCTGCCTCCAGACCAAACATCAGCCGTCCATCGCCGCTATCAGCAGATCAACGGAAGGTAACATCTTGGCGTGATCCAGGTCACGTCAGCTGGCGCCATCTGTGGGAAACCGTGATTCCACAAAAACAAAAGTTCATCTTCCGATCTTACTCTAATGGAGAGCGATCATCACGACGATCCCAGCACCAGCCGCCGCCTCCCCCTCAACGGAAGCACGGAAGAACCTCCTCCGCTGAATGCCATCAACGCCCTCGCCGGCTGGATAGACTGACTCGCGTCTGTCGTGGAGGCGCTCATCCGTGTCCAAACGGCAGGGCAAGTTCCCCAGGTCGCCGCTCCTCCACCTCGAGACCAGGACCCCTACAGGGGGAGAGAAGACTCCGCACGCGTCGGCACTGCCGACCGCCGCCTCGCTACATCCCATAGCCGCTGATCTCCCGGGCCAGTACCTTCTGCGACTCACTGGGCACCCCACAGTTCAACACCGAGGTCCGTCACCAGAGCGCCTTGCCCCGAGATCCTCCGTGCACCTGTCCCTCCCGAAGAGATGTCAGTCAGCTCGCCTGTTACCAGGCATGACCGACACCCCCTCCCTCGACGGGGTCGCACGGACGGGACTCGTTACGGCGGCTTGAAGACCACCTCGCCGGGGGATCTAAGGAACCTCATTGAGAGGAACCGAGGCCGCGGCCAGACACAGGCCTCTCACAGCAGAGGCCAGGGATCAGAATGTGCTGAGTCGTCGGGGTACCACGTTCGACTTAACGCCCTCGAGAAGAAGATCGAGGGTATGTATCGGGAAGGCCACCGATCGAGCGACGGGGCTAAGTACCCCGTCGACTCGCTCACCAAACCATTCACCGAGGAGCTGCTCGCCGTCCACATCTCCTCTCGCAATAAGCCCCCGAAGGTCTTCCTCTTCGATGGTAAATCTGACCCGAAGGACCATTTGGACGCGTTCACCGCGGGAATGAGCTTCCAAGATAACTCTGACGCTGCCCAATGCCAAGCTTTCCCAGTCACTCTCATCCGCGTCGGACGAGACTGGTTCCGAGGACTCGAGCCTCGCTCAATCTCAACTTTCGACGAGCTGGCCACTCAATTCCTCGGCCACTTCGTCGGGAACAGGCAGCAAAAATGCACAGTTTACCACCTCTTCACGATCAAGATCGGGGACAAGGAGACGTTCAAAGTATACGTCACCCGCTTCTACAACGCCTTTCTTGAGGTCCCAGAGCACCGGGACAAGACCGTCATCACAGCACTTAGGTCTGGTCTTAGGCACAAGGAGTGGTTATGCTCCTTTGCATTAGCGCAACCTAAGACCATGGCCGATGTAAAAGCCTGGACCGAGTGCGAGGTCCAGCTCGAATCCGAGGTGAATGCAAATCTCCCCCGGGCAGAGCAAGCCGACCAGAAGAAAAGGGCAAGGGAAGAGAGAAGAGGACCTGAGCGGGCAAAGCCCTATCTCCCGAAGTTTCAGGAATACACCCCGCTCAACGTCTCCCAGACAGTGCTACTAGAGGAGGCCAAGGGCGAAGGATTCTTCAAGCTTCCCCCGATCTCGCGAATGGCCTCAAAACGAACCCGGGGCCCCTACTGTGGTTTCTACAGGTCGCTAGGCCACTCCACGGAGAGCTGCAAGTAGCTCCGTGGCTACATCGAGGAGATCATCTGTTCTAGGCACCTCGCAGCGTACTTGAGGGACAAGCAGCAGGCTGACCGCGAGCAGGAGCAGCGTCCCCCTCCCGCCGAGCTGACCATCGCCCAAATCATGGTCGTGTCAGCGGAGAATATGTCCGGTACCCACGAAGCTCGGTACCCTATGCCGGGCATAGACGCCAACGGACATCCGAGGGGCTCAAGCTGGACGAATAAGAACATCTATTAGCATGTATTTTCCTTCCAAAGCAATGTACACCTTTCTTGAGATCTTTTGTTTATATAATAAAGGGATCAATAAAGCATTGCAGAAAAGAAAAAGAATCTTATTCATTCAAAAGGTACTATAGGCTCCTCAGCCGTACAGAAAAAAATTATTACAACAGCGGGGGAATGGGGTGCAGAGAGCACTGCTCATGGTACTCTGAGGATATTTCCGCCAGCCGAGCCCTCGCGGCGTCCAACCTTTGCCTTCGATGCCCCCCGCTAGCGTCGGCATCGAGCTTCAATTGGTAGCACTCAAGGACGAGCGCCTCTGAGCGGTTCAACCGGCTCGCAGAGATCAGGCCGAAGCGCCTCAGAGACCTTAGCTTGCCAACGGCCTCGTCTTTCAGCTGCTCGGATAAGGGGTTGTAGAGCCCCGGCGACGCCTTCCAGATGGAGTACATCAATAGCTGAAGTAAGGAGGAACGCCAGGGGAGCAATCGGCCGAAATGATCATTGATCCGGCCTATCACCAACTGCACCGTGTCATCAGTACAGTACTGATCGTAGAGGTACACGTCCTCGAAGTTTATGATATCTTAGATGATGAAAGGGAAGTCCTCCATTCTTGCGTTTTGGGTGCGAAGAAAGGAGCGATCGACGCTCTCTCCGTTTTATAGCCCACAACGCTCCCAGAGTTCAACGGCAGCCCGTTTCACCCGCAACTGTGCCGCCACGCGGCAGACATTCCGGCGCTGTCCCAGAGTTCAACGACACTCCGGCGCTTCACGTTCCCCACATGGTCATGACATGTGTCGACAGCAACTGTCCCTTTTCACGGTCCTCGCACCAAGGAGGACGGACAAAGCCCTCGCCAAGAGGCAACCGAGCAGCTTCACTGCTCGATCGGTCCTTACCAGGCCTCCTACGGCCCCTCCAGCGCTAAGGATCAAAGCCCTCACTAAGAGGCAGCCGAGCGGCTACCCTGCTCGGCTATCCCTGGCTGGTAGCTCCCCTACCCCACAACGCTAGGGATCAAAGCCCTCACTAAGAGGTAGCCGAGCGGCTACTCTTCTTGGCTATCCATGGCTGGTAGCTCCCCTGCCCCACAACACCAGGGATCGAAGCCCTCGCCAAGAGGCAACTGAGCATATTCACTGCTCGGTCGGTCCTTAGCATGCCTCCTACGGCTCCTCCAGCGCTAAGGATCTAAGCCCTCATGAAGAGGCAGCCGAGCGGCTACCCTGCTCAGCTATCCCTGGCCGGTAGCTCTCCTACCCCCACAACGCCAGGGATCAAAGCCCTCACGAAGAGGCAGCCGAGCGGCTACCCTGCTCGGCTATCCCTGGCTGGTAGCTCCCTACCCCACAACGCCAGGGATCAAAGCCCTCGCCAAGAGGTAACTGAGCAGCTTCACTGCTCGGTCAATCCTTAGCAGGCCTCCCATGGCCCCTCCAGCGCTAAGGATCAAAGCCCTCGCCAAGAAGCAACCAAGCAGCTTCACTGCTCGGTCGATCCTTAGCAGGCCTCCCATGGCCCCTCCAGCACTAAGGATTTAAGCCCTCACGAAGAGGCAGCCGAGCGGCTACCCTGCTCGGCTATCCCTGGCTGGTAGCTCCCTACCCCACAACACCAGGGATCTAAGCCCTCACGAAGAGGCAGCCGAGTGACTACCCTGCTCGGCTATCCCTGGCTGGTAGCTCCCCAACCCATAATGCCAGGGATCAAAGTCCCCGCCAAGAGGCAACCAAACAGCTTCACTGCTCGGTCAGTCCTTAGCAGGCCTCCCATGGCCCCCCAGCGCTAAGGATCTAAGCCCTCACGAAGAGGCAGCCAAGCGGCTACCCTGCTCGGCTATCCCTGGTTGGTAGCTCCCCTACCCCACAACGCCAGGGATCAAAGCCCTCACTAAGAGGCAGCCGAGCGGCTACCCCGCTCGGCTATCCCTAGCTGGTAGCTCCCCTACCCCACAATATTAAGGATCTAAGCCCTCACTAAAAGGCAGTCGAGCGGCTACCCTGCTCAGCTATCCTTGGCTGGTAGCTTCCCTACCCCACAATGCCAGGGATCAAAGCCCTCACTAAGAGGCACCGAGCGGCTATCCCGCTCGGCTATCCCTGGCTGGTAGCTCCCCTACCCCCCACAACGTCAGGGATTGAAGCCCTCACTAAGAGGCAGCCGAGCGGCTACCCTGCTCGGCTATCCCTGGCTGGTAGTTTTCCTACCCCACAACGCCAGGGATCTAAGCCCTCACTAAGAGGCAGCCGAGCGGCTACCCCGCTCGGCTATCCCTGGCTGGTAGCTCCCCTACCCCACAACGACAGGGATCGAAGCCCTTACTAAGAGGTAGCCGAGCGGCTACCCCGCTCGGCTATCCCTGGCTGGTAGCTCCCCTACCCCACAACGACAAGGATTAAAGCCCTCACCAAGAGGCAGCCGAGCGGCTACCCTACTCGGCTATCCCTGGCTAGTAGCTCCCCTATCCCACAACGCCAGGGATCAAAGCCCTCGCCAAGAGGCGCCGGCCAGCAACCCTGCTCGGCCATCCTTAAGGATCAAAGCCCTCGCCAAGAGGCGCCGGGCAGAAACCCTGCTCGGCCATCCTTAGTAGGCCTCTTACGGCCCTTCCAGCGCTAAGGATAAAAAGCCCTCGCAAGAGGCAACCGGGCCCACCCTTGCTCGGTTATCCCTGGCTGGTAGCTCCCTACCCCAACACACCAGGGATCAAAGCCCTTGCCAAGAGGCACCGGGCAGCAACCCTGCCCGGACCATCCTTAAGGATCAAAGCCCTTGCCAAGAGGCACCGGGCAGCAACCCTGCTCGGCTATCCTTAGTAGGCCTCTTAGGCCCCCCCCCCCCCCGCGCTATGAATAAAAAGCCCTTGAAAGAGGCAACCAGGCCCGCCCTTGCTCGGTTATCCCTGGCTGGTATCTCCCTACCCCAACACACCAGGGATCAAAGCCCTCACCATGAGGCACCGAGCAGCTACCCTGCTCGGCCATCCTTAGTAGGCCTCTTATGGCCCCTCCCGTGCTAAGGATAAAAAGCCTTCGAAAGAGGCAACCGGGCCCGCCCTTGCTCGGTTATCCCTGGATGGTAGCTCC
Organism: Agapanthus africanus; assembly: GCA_030015575.1. NCBI lineage: Eukaryota > Viridiplantae > Streptophyta > Magnoliopsida > Asparagales > Amaryllidaceae > Agapanthus > Agapanthus africanus. The sequence continues at coordinate 255,539,779 of JASDDO010000019.1, read as the reverse complement.
CTACCCCAACACACCAGGGATCAAAGCCCTCACCATGAAGCACCGAGCAACTACCCTGCTCGGCCCGTCCTTGGTAGGCTACTTATGGCCCATCCCGCGCTAAGGATCAAAGCCCTCACAAAGAGGCACCGAGCATCTACCCTGCTCGGCCCCGTCCTCAGCATGCCTCTCTGGGCCTCCCACGCTAAGGAACATGACCTTACCACGAGGCATCCGGTTTGTCTACGTCTGAGCGATCTCCACCTCGACTTTGGGGCCATGGAGATACTGTCTTTGCACACTGGGCAAATGAACAGATTCAACTCGATGCGTAATCGCTAGACGAAGAACCGACATAACACAAAGGCAGTACTATGCAACTACAAGTGTTTACCAACAAAGGAAAATACGCGCGCAAATACTACTGCAAAAAGTCTTTATTCACAAAGTCAAAGCTTTTACAAGGGTATTGTGGGCTCCTCAGCCCTACAAAATGCCCGGAGGCCTGCAAAATTCCCGATACAACAAAGAAATAAAATAAGAAGGCGAAGGGCTTCAGGCCTCAGGGCCAGGCGCAGCCTCTGGAAGTTCAGCGCCCATCACAGGAGCCTCGGCGTCGCCCTCGCCAGGAATCTCTTCCTCGGTCTTGCCTCCGGGGCCGTCCACCTGCTCGTCATCCCCGCGAGGATAGTCAGCTCGGAGCTCGTCGTCAACGAACTCCGGCATCCGAGCCTTGACGGCATCAAGGGCCTCGTGCCAGATGGCGGTAGTGGCCGAGGTTAGGACGACGTAAAAATGTTCCGACTTCTGAAAGTTCTCCAACGCTTTCGCCGCTCTGAGGTCGGCTCGCTTCACTTCCTCTATCGCCGCCTCCAGCTCCTTCTGGAGGGTGCTCATCGACTTCTTCAAGGTGCCGACGAGCACCTTATAGTCCTGAAGCTTGGCCTCAGTGGTCTGGGCGGCCTCGCGACACCTGGCAGCCTCCTGCTTTACTGCCGCCACCTCCTGCTTCGCGGCCGCCATCTCCTGCTTCCTGGCCGCCACCTCGCCCCCCAGGGTAGCGACCCTCGCCATCGCCGCCTCCAGCTCCCGCTTTGAGCTCTCCTCCAGCGAGGAGAGCTCTCCCGCAGCTCGGATCGCCGGGGTAATCTCCTTGTCCTCCATATGGATGACGAGGGCGACGTGCTGGAGAACCTGAAGAAATCAGAGGGGGGGTCAGGAAGAAAGGAGAGGCGCCAAATCTCACGAATGGTAAGAAGCTGAAGAAAAAGTCGAGTAAAGTACGGGCACTAACCTGCACGGCCTCTTGGGCGATTGACGCCATCTGTGCCCTGAGAGTCCCCCGAGGGATCTTGCCCCCGGCCGACCTCTCCATATCCGACAGCAAGCTGTCAGCGACGGAAAGCCCTAAGGGGACCTCAAAGCGAAGCCCCCTTCGTCCACCAAGATCGGGGAGGCCGGGGTCCGTGGGACTGTTCGGGGGAACCTCTTGAGGGGCGACGGCGGAGAGCCGGTCTCCATATTTGAAGCCTGGGCATCCTTTCCTCAAACCCGTTTTCTGCTCGGCGCTTGGCTGGGCTCCGGGGCTCGGCCCGCAGTCGAACGCTGGGGCGGGACGGCTGCTGGGGGAACCGGGACAGACGTCGGATGAGAAGAGCTAGCACGTCCAGACTTCGGCCCCTTCTTTGGCTTGCGCATGGCTGCTCGGAGGTGGCTCAAATTCATGGGTTCTGCACAAGACAAAATACAACCGAGTTAGCAACACAAACAGAAATGAAAACAAACGCAAGCTCTTAACTTACCGACGAACTGGGCGGGGCTGAGCCCAGCCCAACTAAGGGCCCGCTCAGAAAGCAGCACGTCGGCCCGAGGAATGGGCTCCCACTCCGCCACTCTCACTGCGTCGGGATCGTTGGACGGACCTCCCCACCAGCACCTCTCCCTAGACCACTGGGTGGGCACGGGCCAGTCCTCACCCTCTGGCGGCCCAACAAAGAAAAACTTCTTCTTCCAATCATGGATAGAAGAAGGCAAGACGACGACACCCGACCTGGCTGCACTCCCCCTTTGTTTCCTAAAAGAGAGGTAAACCCACCTCGGGTCGCCCACGCGAGTGCCGGGGTGACTTTTGTAAATAAGGGAGGAGGCAAGGATAGACAGACCGAAGGGGATCATCTGCAACTTCAAGCGGACCAGGAACCCGAGGAGAAACCTCCAGGAGTTCGGTACTAGATGGCCCGGGGCTAGCCCAAAGTAATTCAGTGCTCTAACAACCTCGGGGGAGAAGGGCAGGCGTATTCCGGCCCAAAAGGCTTCCAAGTACAGGGCAATCTCCTTGCCCCGTACCTGATCTACCCTCTCCCCCTTCCCGACCAAACGCAACGTATAGCCGGGAGGAATATGGAAACGAGTCCGTGCATTGGCAAGCTCCTCCTCGTGCCTCACCGTAGATGGCACGCCAGGCGCATCCACGACCTCCACTAGGAGAGTCGCCCCCGTCGCGCGACCCTGGGAGGGAGACCTAACCCTAACTCCCTGAGAGGACTCCGATCCAGAAGAAGAAGAAGAAGAGGAAGACTCTACAGAGGGCTCTCCAGACTCTACACCAACTACATCTACAGACTCCTCAGAGAAAGACATCTAACCTGATGAAGAGGGGTCCTCAGAAAAGCAAACGCGGAAATCCCAACCTAAAGAGGAGAACGCCGAGCTAACAAGACCAAAGACGAGGAGATTATGAAGAGGAATGGGCCATCGTGTGGACCCCATCTCTACTTATTGCCACCGGCGTCCTCATCCAACGGCGACAGTCGACTCCCGCCAAAAACAACTCTTCGCATTCGACGATCACGATCGCTTCACCTGCCGCACGCGCATTGACCGTATCTATCGGACGCCAGAGGTCTGCGGCCCGTCGCGTCATCCAGCCAGCGCCCGACACGTGGACTATCTCTTCAGTAAGCGTACACACGATCTGGCGCACCCTCTTTAATGCAAAGATCTCTCCCCTGATCCGCTGGCGTCATCCAGAAAATACAGCAGGTTACCCGGGGACACGCCCGACGATATCTTCGAAAGGAGCTCAGCTCGAGTGACCCAGCAGACCACTCTCGACCCGACCCGACAGCTGGTCGGGACGAGAGTGGGGGGCTAATGATGATGCTCGATATCGGTGATCTCCCCGATCATGACACGTGGCAGATGGCGTGTCCCAAAGCTCATAAGAAAGGACCTACAGTGGCCGACCAGACAACTTCTATGCCCGTCCCACAAACAAGCGCTGGCTTACCTCTGAGCCCCCAGCACAATCGGCCTCCTCGGCCTCACAGCTCGTCTCCGGACTACCACGGAACGAAGATACCTCGGCTCTCCCGCTCGTCCGCGAGCTCTCCCGCCGAGGTCATCTTCCTCGGTCTCATCGACCGACCAACGACACCGCTCACAGGCGCAACCGCCATCCCGCGAATCTCGCCATGCACGAGATATCCGCCGGCCACCTCCTACGTTTCACGCCATCACGATCCCCCATTAACGAGCTTGTCTCGCCATTAATGGGGATCCCGCTTATCACGCGGGCGTGACGTCGGAAGCGTAACGGCCGGCGTGATTCTCGTGCCTGCCCTGCCTGCAGCCACCGCTATATAAACCCTTCTTCCAGACGGTTCAAGTAAGCCATTTTTACTCCACTAAGCCGTTACTCTGCTCGGATTTCCTCTCTAACTTGACCGTCGGAGGGTCCTCGGTGGTATAACCACCCCGGGACTTCCTTGCAGGTAGCTCGGCGCCAACGGCCTCAAACCCATTGAGATCCACACGTTTCAGGAGCTTGCCTCCAGATCAAACATCAGCTGTCCATCGCTGCCATCAGCAGATCAACGGAAGGTAACATTTTGGCATGATCCAGATCGCGTCACTTACCAAGCAAGTCGCTAAACTGCAAGCCTTTCTTCCTTTTTATCTGTATGGTAGAATGCTGCTTCTTTTTATTTATTTTTTTTGGAAAATATGCATGTTTTGGCTCACCCTTAATTTATCTGTAATATTAATTTTCACTCTTTCCTGGTTGGCCATATCAAGAAGAGGAGATCAATTTTCAATCATCGCGGTGGCAGCCTTTTTTTTCTTTGCCGTTTTTCTTTTGGAAAGTGCTTATTTAATAATTTTAATAAAGGTTCTTTGGAAAAATATTAAAAAAACCAATTAAAATATGATATTATGGTTTTCAAAATAGAGGTTAAAAATTCAACTTTTGAAAACGATTGAGAGCAAAAATGCAGGAGCTTCTTGCAATGGGCCCCATTCGGCCGAAGTTCAGTTGGAACTAATGATTTATTTGCACCATTTTCGTACAAATACTAAATTAGGTATAAATCACACCATAAAATGCCTAAAAAGGGTAGCAAATTACAATAGAGCGAAATCAATTTTAGCATCATATCATGCTGCTAGCAGTGGTTTGTTAAGTTAATTTAAGATAACAAACGAACTAATTAAGCCCTCCATTTAAAGATTCCATGTATGCTTTCAATCAATTTCGCCCATAATTAATCAATTAGATTAGGTGCATGTGTTAAAGGGCCCATGACAATGACTAAGAATCAATGTTTCAATTGTCAAAAGTTTCCCCCAAGTTTGTACCGACTAAAGACTAGCCAACACAACCATGCTCCTTTCTCTAACCGTGCTCCTTTCTCTTATCTTGGCCAATACAAGTTGATTGATTCAAACAAATAGGATTTTGATTGGAGTTGCTTATTTTTCTTCTTATTTTGTGCTTGTTCTGTTACAATTACAACTAGTTTAACATCTAGTATATGAAGTATCACTCTCATTGATGGAGCTCCTTTTCGGGCCTCCATCAGATGTTGTCTTCCGTTGATCTCACGGTGAACTTAGCTGATTATCCTCCGTTTCGTGTGGGTCTCAATGGGCTTTTGGAGGAAGAGGTGAGGTGAGAAAGCTGTTGCCGAGTACTTGTAAAGGAGTCCCGGGATGGTTTGGTACCACCAAGGACCTTCCGAAGCTCAAATTAGTGATGAGATCCGAGCAGAGTAACGGCATAAAAGTGTAAAAAATGGCTTACTTGATCCCTCTGTGATGGGGGTTTATATAGCGGCGGCGGCATGCAGCAGCAGGCGCGAGAATCTCGCCGGCAGTTACGCTCCCGACGTCACGCCCGCGTAAAGAACGGATCGCCCATTAATGGGGATCGTGATGGCGTGGAACGTGGGATGTTACTGGCGGAGAATCTGCGCATGACGAGATTTGCAGAGCGGCGGTTACGCCTGTGAGTGGTGGAGTTGGTCGGTCGGAGGGACCGAAGAAGATGGTCTTGGCGGGAGAGCTCGGGAACGAGCGAGAGGGCCGAGGTATTTTGGTCCTGCGGTAGCTCGGAGGCGAGCTGAAAAACCGAGGAGGCCAATTTGCAGGGGGCCTTGAGGTGAGCCAGCTTTGTGCTTGTAGGTCGGGTACAGGGGTGGCCTGATCGGCCCCCGTGGGCCCTCTCTTCTGAGTTCTGGGACACGTTATCTGCCACGTGTCCTGATCTCGGGGTCGCCAATATAGAGCATCATCATTAGCCCCCCACTCTTGTCCTGACCAGCTGGCGGGTCGGGTCAAGAGTGGACTGCCGGGCCGCCCGGGGAGAGCCCCCTCCTAAGATTTCGTCAGGATGCGTCCCCGGGCTGTCAGCTGCCTTTTCTGCCAGCGAATCAGGGCGAAATCTCTGCATTTAAGGAAAGTGCGCCGGTTTGTGCATCCTGTCACTGAAGCGACTGTCTGCGTGTCAAGCGTCGGTTGGCCGACGCGACGTGTGCAGACCTGTGGACTGATGGGGCGCAGCCCAGTGCAGGCGTGACATGTGGAGCAATCGGTCGTCGAGTTGATTTCGATCACTTGCCGAGTGTGCCAAGCGCTGCTGAGAAGGAGGCATCTCCATGGCCCCGAAGTCGAGGGGGGATTACTCAGACTTGGATAGACCTGATGTCTCTTGTTGGAGATTCGGATCCGCTGCATGTGATGGGCTCAGTGGCCTCGTTATGAGGACTACAAACCCGCAGCGTCTGTTGGGCAGGAGGATGCCTACTGGGGATGACCGAATAGGGAAGCTGCTCGGTTGATCTTAGCGAGGGTCTTGACCCCTGGCGTTGCGAGTAGGGAAGCTACCGGCCAGGGGTAGTTGAGTCTAGAAGGACTTTGATCCTTGTCTTTGTTGGGTAGGAAGCTACCCGTCGGTATGCACCAAGTAGGAAGGGGCTCGGTGGCCTCGCGAAGAGGGCTTCAGACCCTCAGCATTTGATGGGCAGGAGGACGCCCGCTGGGGATGCGCCGAGGAGGAAGGAACTCGGTGGCCTCGTGATGAGGGCTTCAGACCATCAGCGTCTGATGGGTAGGAGGATGCCCGCTGGGATGCGCCGAGCAGGAAGGAACTCGGCGGCCTCACGATGAGGGCTTGAGATCCTCAGCATCTGATGGGCAGGAGGATGCTCGCTGGGGATGCGCCGAGCAGGAAGGAACTCGGCGGCCTCGCGATGAGGGGTTCAGACCATCAGCGTCTGATGGGCAGGAGGATGCCCGCTGGGGATGCGCCGAGCAGAAGGAACTCGGCGGCCTCGCGGTGAGGGCTTGAGATCCTCAGCGTCTGATGGGCAGGAGGATGCCCGCTGGGGATGCGCCAAGAAGAAGGAACTCGGCGCCCTCGCGATGAGGGCTTCAGATCCTCGACGCTGGAAGGGCCGTGAGAGGCCCGCGAAGGATGGCCAAGCAGGGTAGCTGCTCGGTGCATCTTGGCGAGGGCTTTGATCCTTGACGCTGGAGGGTCCCTGAGAGGCCTGCGAAGGATGGCCGAGCAGGGTAGTTGCTCGGTGCTTCTTGGCGATTGATCCTTGACGCTGGAGGGTCCCTAAGAGGCCTGTGAAGGATGACCGAGCAGGGTAGCTGCTCGGTGCCTCTTGGCGAGGGCATTGATCCTTGACGCTGGAGGGGCCCTGAGGGGCCTGCGAAGGATGGCCGAGCAGGGTAGCTGCTCGGTGCCTCTTGGCGAGGGCTTTGATCCTTGACGCTGGAGGGTCCTTGAGAGGCCTGCGAAAGATGGCCGAGCAGGGTAGCTGCTCAGTGCCTCTTGGCGAGGGCTTTCTGATCCCCGGCGTTGCGGTAGGGAAGCTACCCGCCGGAGATAGCCGAGCGAGGGATCCTTAGGCTCGACTGCCTCTGGGAGGACTTTCTGATCTCTGGCGCTGCGGTAGGGATGCTACCCGCCAGGGATAGCCGAGCGAGGGAACCTCGGGCTCGACTGCCTCTGGGAGGACTTTTGATCCTTCAGGACGGGGACCAAGCAGGGTTACTGCCCAGTGCTTCTTGGCGAGGACTTTGATCCCTGTCGGTCGTGGTAGGAAGCTACCAGCCGGGGATAGCCGAGCAAGGACCCGACTGCCTCTGGGAGGACTTTGGTTCTTGGCGTGGGAAGAGCTATAGGGCTGTAAGAAGCCTACCAAGGACCCTTGGCCGGGCAGGGTTACTGCCCGGTGCCTCTTGGCGAGGGCTTTTTTCCTGAAGGATAGCCGAGCGAGGGATTCTCGGGCTCGACTGCCTCTGGGAGGGCTTTCTGATCCCTGGCGTTGCGGTAGGGAAGCTACCCGCCAGGGATAGCCGAGCGAGGGATCCTCAGGCTCGACTGCCTCTGGGAGGACTTTCTGATCCCTGGCGTTGCGGTAGGGAAGCTACCCGCCAGGGATAGCCGAGCGAGGGATCCTCGGGCTCGACTGCCTCTGGGAGGACTTTCTGATCTCTGGCGTTGCGGTAGGGAATATACCCTCCAGGGATAGCCGAGCGAGGGATCCTCGGGCTCGACTGCCTCCCGGAGGACTTTCTGATCCCTGGCGTTGCGGTAGGGAAGCTACCCGCCGGGGATAGCCAAACAGGGTAGCTGCTGGGCTGCCTCTTAGTGAGGGCTTAGATCCTTGGGCGAGGTGGCCCTCGAGCCGCCGTGGCGAGCCCCCTCTGTGCGACCCCGTCAAGGGAGGGGTGTCGGTCTATTCGGCCGGTGAGGGCGTTGATGACAGTCGCCGGAGGAGGTTCACCCGCGCCTCCGGTGAGGGGGAGGCGGCGGCTGGTATCTGGATCTTCAGGGTGATCGCTTGCCATGGGGATGGAGATCGGAAGGCTAACTTTGTTTTTTTGTGGAGTTTTGTTTCCCACAGACGGCGCCAACTGATGAAGCTCCTTTTTGGGCCTCCGTCAGATGTTGTCTTCCGTTGATCTCGCGGTGAACTTAGCTGATTATCCTTCGTTGCGTGTGGGTCTCAATGGGTTTTTGGAGGAAGAGGTGAGGTGAGTAAGCTGTTGCCGAGTACCTGCAAAGAAGCCCCGGGGTGATTTGGTACCACCAAGGACCCTCCGACACTCAAGTTAGTGATGAGAGTAACGGCATAAAAGTGAAAAAAATGGCTTACTTGACCCCTCTGTGATGGGGGTTTATATAGCGGCGGCGGCATGCAGCAGCAGGCGCGAGAATCTCGCCGGCAGTTATGCTCCCGACGTCACGCCCGCGTAAAGAGTGGATCGCCCATTAATGGGGATCGTGATGGCGTGGAACGTGGGATGTTACTGGCGGAGAATCTGCGCATGACGAGATTTGCAGAGCGGCGGTTACGCCTGTGAGTGGTGGAGTTGGTCAGTCGGAGGGACCGAAAAAGATGGTCTCGGCGGGAGAGCTCGGGAACGAGCGAGAGGGCCGAGCTATCTTGGTCCTGCGGTAGTTCGGAGGCGAGCTGAGAAACCGAGGAGGCCAATTTGCAGGGGGCCCTGAGGTGAGCCAGCTTTGTGCTTGTAGGTCTGGTACAGGGGTGGCCTGATCGGCCCCTGTGGGTCCTCTCTTTTGAGTTCTGGGACACGTCATCTGCCACGTGTCCTGATCTCGGGGTTGCCAATATAGAGCATCATCACTTATGGTTATGTATCATTTTGGATTGAAAAAGAAAAATGGTCATCGTGAGTTTCTTGCTAAAAGTTACATATTTTTGGCTTTCGTAAGTCCAGATTCACAGATTCATATGATACGATCTTCAGTATATATGGAGTTAGATTAGCTAAAACCATTTCTCGCTGTATGTTTAAATCTTTTTAGGCTAATATCAATCAGTCTCCTCACTTTTGTTTTCCTTGCCTTGTCGCCTTGTCGGCTTCCTCCTTTTTGACTTTTGAGGTGAATTTTCAAAAAAATTATACCCTAAGACATCGATAGAGGAAGAAAATCTTCGGATAAAATATAAAGTATTGAAGAGAGAGCCAAAAAGGTTCTTTCGTATATAATACCATTTGATTTTGAAATATCACAATTTTAAGCGTATCGACCTGAAACCTTAACCAGTAAATAATAAGACGTTTACTCTTCCACTTGGAAGAGGGGAGATGGTAAGCCACCGTGCCTTAACCAGTGTTGTGTAAGCCACTAGCTCAGGCGTAGGCTTTATATTTATCATTCAAGACCCTGTCCAGAGTAGTCTTCTTCTTCTAAGGCTTTTATCAAAGTCCATATAACCTGTTATTGCAAGTCTGTATGTATGACTTTTCTTTTCGGAAACATAACATCTTATATCCAACATCTTTTGTTCAACTTGTAGAGATTCTAGCATAAGGCGAAGTTTGTTTGAGTAGAATTGTCAAAACTTTTGAGAATTGGGAGAACAAGACATTATTCATCAAAACAAAAAGTGGTGGAATTATAATTTCTTGTTTGTTTACATAGAATGGCAATGCCTTATTTTGAATTGAAATCAGCAAATTGGGAATTGACATAATCATTTTGGCAAATTCGAAATCCAAGTCCTTTCTGATGGAATTGCTTATTCCCAAGACACGTTAGATGCAGGGTAGTATTTTATTTAGTAAATAGTTATGCTTACCTTCCTTCTCTCTCTCTACGTGTGCTCTTTATCCGGATTAAAACCTGACGGGTTGAGTTTTGAATAATAATGTTCCGGAATACACCTATATTTCTTGAAGTAAAAAATGCTAGAGAGTTTCCTGTTTAATGCATGTTTAGTAAATTTAGGATAAGGAATTTTATAACCATATTAAAATTATTGGCAGTTGAAACAATAAAAAGAAAAGATTTTAATTGAAGAACATAAGAAAAATTAAAGAAAAGATTTTAATTGAAGAACATAAGAAAAATTAAAGAAAGAAATAATAAATGGTCAAGAAAAAAACAATCATTCAAGCTTAGAATTAGAAAAATAATCTAAAAACTAATATTTCTAATTCGGAGGAATAGTTTTTCATTCGGATTTACATCTAGAAAATCCCATCCAAACAAACAATTCCAACGGATTAGCCTAATACGGAATAAAAATGAAATCTTGATTTTTTTTGGGCACTGACCCGTAATCCGGAATCTATACTTTTAATCCAAAATGTATATCCAAACATGCCTTTTAGAGTAAAAAAACTATTACAATTCTTTGAAAACAGATAAGGAACAATTCAAGAAGACAAATTTTTTCCTTATAAGACCCCAGGTCTCATTCTTGTATTTTAATTCAAGCAAACAAACATTCCACACGGAATGGAAAATTACCGGGAATTCTCATATTCCCGAAAACGTGATGACCGGACATACAATTCCAAGGAATTTTACATTAACCTATTTGGTACATTATAATCATCCCCGATAATATATGTATGTGCAACCGTCGATTGGTGGCGGTCGGCAGACGACAGGAGACGAGGTCGGCGGCGAATAACGGCCGGTGAGGCCGGTGAATGGTCGACGGAAAGATGGCGAGGGAGGCTGGTGGCGAATGGCCGACGGGTGGTGGGCTGATGGCCGGTGGCAAGGGAGGCCAACGGTGAACAACTGTCCGGTGGAAGCCCATGTTAGTGTATATGCCCTAGGGGCCATTATTGTATCATACTAGTTTGTATATTACTTAATGGAAGCTTGGGATATTCACATGTATATAACAGTCTTGCTAAACATGGTAGTATGCTACTTGGTTTTTCTATCTTAATATGTGAGTATACGTATTGATAGAGCTCTTAGGATCTTGCTTGACTACCAGCGTTGTGATGGCAGTCACATTAGTGGGGGCCGGGTAGTCCACAAGCACATCCTTATTCAGGTCCCTAGTCGTTGGATTATCGAGACAGAGCATCGATACTCCGGAGTAGACTAGTGTGTACGCTTCTCATCCCAGTTGGGGAGATGGTCTGTCCCACAGCCGTCAGTACGTCGTACTGGAGATAGTATGCAGGTGCTCGTTGGGTTACGGGTACACCGGACAGGACTCACAGGGAACTGTTGGTTGGTTTTATACCAGTCGTCAGTGAACAGTTCCCAGGTGACATGAGTACAGCATAGTCCGCAGACTTGACACTGCTACTTCGCCTCGAGTGTGTCCCACTGTTCTTAGATTGCTACCCTACCACGGCTCAAAGGAGTCGTGCAAACAGGTAGCAGTTGAGTGCAGTCCCGAGCACTTGGAGGCAGTGGCGGTTAGACAGGATTCGTCTCTCCGGTATTGGGGGTTGATATCGCACTGTGTCAGAGAGCCATTACGCAAAGTCCCTGGCCAGGGCAAGCGAGATTTGCTGGTAGGTTCCAGTAGTTTCTCAGGGTGTAATGGGCTTCGCTCCGACACGACTTATACCGCTATTAGGGGACTGACGCTTGCCGTCCCCCTAGGCCCGATATGCGATAGTCTTAGACGAACAGACCGGACTGTACGGAGATTGTCACATCAGACTCAGTAGGAGTTCGGATGGGTTTCCTCATCGGCCTTCTTATCGACATCTACCTGGGAACCGTTACGTACAGCTAGTGCCGCTTGCGGTCTGTGGTTAAACCCACTGCCAGCGTAGTAGTCGAGTCTCTAGAGTCCCACGCAGAGAGTTTCCTTACTCCAGGCGAAACGATATAGAGGTCGTATGGTTTTACGACAAGGGTTCGGACGCATACGTGTGTTTTCGCACGTACGACTTTCGGACAGTTTTTACTAGTCGGCTTTGGTTTAAGCCAGTTACTAGTATCCGGTTATTGGATTTATACAGTCTAAAGTTTTTCCGTGTTTTCACGGATAGGAGGGGCGTTCTCGTAATTGCGCGAGAAGCTTCTAGAAGATGGTGACTAAGGAGGTTTAGGTGGCATATACATTGAATGAGATTAGTGAGTCATATGGATGATTCATCCATATCATTAATGCTTCATAATTGCTTAATGACTCATGGATGTGAATCACCATAAGATATTTATCAAGCATGGTTGTAAATCATTATCTTTTTTTTTCTTGATAAAATAAAATGCTTGATATATATTATGATAACTCATTTTCTCATTTCATTATTATGTTCATCTTCTCTCTCCTCAAGCTCTCTCTCTTCAAACCCTAATCCTCCCCTCTCATGTGTTGAGTACAAGGATTAGTTAGACTACTTAATCCATAACCATACTCTATTTCATCTAGGTACTTTGATTAGCACTTAAAGATACCTAGTTGCCTCAAGTTTAGAGGCAAAGCTTGGAGTTTAGCTCTCGTGGTGGATCGTCTACTACTTGGAGAAGGCCGAGGAGGAGGTGGAGTTCGTAAAGATGAAGGACACGGTTCTTTAGGTATAATCCCTTTACATAGTAGTTGTTAGCTTCTATGTTTGTTGTTAGTTATCGTTTAGCTTCGATTCATGCGGTTAGTCGATGTTTAGCATATAAACAAGATCGTTTTTCATATTTCCGCCTCCCCGCAAGTCGTGGGGTGTTGTACATTGAGTTACAGTGGTATCAGAGCCTCGCTAAATAATAAATAACTCACTTGCAAAATTGTATGAATTTCGAACGGAAAAAACGAAACCGGAAAACCCCGATATCATGAGTTTCTGTCGATTTTTAAATGAAGTCCAAAAATTTTTTAGGGAGGTTCAGAAAGCTCTAAATGACAGTAGTAGAACACCCAAGAAAATTGGGCCCATGAATCGGCTAAAGCGCCGCGGAACCGCGGCGGATCCCACCGATCCGCCGCGCTTCCGCCGCCGAGTTGCCGATTCATGAACCTAATTTTCCTGTGTTGGTTCTCTGTGATATTTGGTATTTTCTGGAATTTTTTATTTTTGCTCAGGTTTCAGATTTACAGAGAAGTATTGGAGCAAAATTAAATGTGTTTAATCGATCGAAATTATACGGTATTTGCTTGTTGGATTATATCTGTGTTTGTATAATGTGTTCGTAAACCTCCCCTAACTGCTAGTATGTCGGTTGGCAGGGGGTTGCACATTTCTGTAATGGATTTTATCTGTTTGTGTATATGAACTGTGTTGGACTGTTGTGATGTATAGCCGGGGTTATGTGATGGGTTATTATTTAATTCATTTGATGTAAATGTAATTTGTTGTAATATTATTTTGCGGGGCACATCCAGGTTGCGGTTGCAGCCACCGTTGTATTATTTCATTTTACTGTTTTTGCTCCTATGACAGACCCAAGGTGGGGTGCACAAACTGCCGGGCGGATAGTTTGCCATACCCATTGGGGTCTTGGGTGGGGTAATGGCTATTCATCACAACTGTGTAATCCGTCTTTTGTTGCAGGCTCAAAACAAACACGGATTGCTTGCAAATCCAATAAAGTTCATCTGTGATCTGGAATGAATATTATTGCGTCCGACGAATGTAAAATATCTATATATATGATAGCTATTTAGACGTCACTTATGTTTTACACCCGCGCTAGCTCAGCCCCCGCTCTGCCGTTAGTTAAGTAACCTAACGGGTGATGACGGGACCCCGTGGCGAATGCGGATGGCATAAGAGGACGTTGTATTTTCGTTGTTTTCTGCAATGATAGGTTAATGATGGGACGCATTATTTATAATGCAAAGAAAATAAACCAAAAGTTAATCATTGGAACAATTTACAAGAAACCACTCGGTTAATTTTAAAAACAGATATTTTTAAATGCGGAGCTTTAACCACTCCTTTTAAAAAGCTATCAGGTTCCTTCGGTTATATCAAGTTCACTACGTTCACGGTTTCGCCAAAACCATTCGTAGCCCTCCGTCATTTCATTTGGGTATTCAGTAGTATTCAAGCTATGCATTTTGGCCAAAATCAAGGCATAGTGTTTGGTAGCCCCTGGGTTTTCATTTGTTGCATAAGATAGATGAGTTAGTTTGGGACAGTCGTATTATCATTTGACCAAAGTCAGGGGTATATACGGATGGGTTCAAATTGACAAGATAATGACGGGTAGAACTTGACATGTGACTTATGACATTTTGACCAAAGCCAAGGTCATAAGAGCATGGGGCAAAAATATATATCGGGAATTTCTAAAGAAACTGAAATTTGCAAAGAGTTGCATACCATTTGGAGTTTGATGAATATTGGTAGGATTCCTTCAACATTATCATACAATGATATTTGGATCCCGATCCTACTGTGAGTATATGCTACTTATCAGGATATTCGTCACTTAACGATCAATGCTATAAACCAAGTAGGTGTCAAGAAAGATGTCAGCGGGGTTACGCCCCCAGAGAAAAGAGGTTATTTAATTAAGGAACTTCGCGAAAGCGTTGGAAAACCTCCCTCGAAGTATCGACACTAGCCTGGCTGAACGGTTAAGCAAGTATTGTACGGTGAGAATAGTCCTGGCTAATTCTTCTTTTATGGTTTGAGGAAGGATTCGAGAAACAGTGGGAGCCATCCAGTTTAGATAAACTAAAAACCACTCTAAACTTGCAAGAGCATCATGCTAAAGAGTTTTCTTCTCTCTCTCCTATTTGCAGCGACCCTGAAAATGACTGGACTTAAGTTACTTTTAGAGAAATATATACTGACAGGGCCAAACTATAAAGATTGGCTGCGGAATGTCAAAATGGCTTTGACCTATGACAAATTGGGGTACGTCCTCACCGCTACGGCACCTGCTGTCCCTGGTCCCAAATCCAGTAATGCGGATAAGGAAATCCGCAAAACCTAGGATTTCGATAGCGCGAAAGCCAAGTGCATCGTGCTTGCCTCGATGAACAATGAACATCAGAGGAGGCACGAGGATATGGAACTAGATGGCATATTTCTCCATACAAAGGAACTTTATGGAGAGCAATCTCGTATAGTAAGATACGAGACCTCTAAGAACTTGTTTCGAGCGAGGTTGGCTGTCGGGTCATCGGTAGGAGAACATGTCCTAAAGATGATCGGCTATATAGAAGAGCTCGCAGACCTTGGGACGACTTTGGATAATGAGCTCTATACAGACCTTATTCTCCAGTCCCTTCCTTCCCCCTACGCCCAGTTTATCCTGAACTTCAACATTCAAAGAAAAGAAGTTGAACTTCCGGAACTCCTGAACATGTTAAGGAGTGCAGAGGGCACCTTGCAGAAGACAAGGGAAACACCCGCTATGTTTGTTGGTGGTGCATCTTCTTCCGGGTCCAAGGCTAGGGCCAAAGGAAGGAAGAAGAAGGCCACCACCAAACCTAGAGGGGGTGTTAGTAAGGTGGGAGGGAAGGGAAAGAAAAAGTTTGCGGTACCGGTAGTTGGCCAGGATGAGTGCTTCCATTGTCACAGGAAATGGCACTGGAAGAAGGATTGCAAGGCGTGGAACGCCAAGAACCAGGAACCGAAGAAAGCTGTGGCTTCGACTTCAGGTGTGTTTGTAATTGAGAATTGTCTGTCGATCAACTCTACTTCCTGGGTATTGGATACCGGATCAGGATCTCATATTTGCAATTCATTGCAGGCACTGAGAAACCGTAGAGTGCTGAAGGAAGGTGATATGACCCTAAAGGTTGCTAACGGAGCTAGCATGGGAGCTGCGTCCGTCGGGGATTATCACCTAGGATTGACGAGTGGACAGATTTTGGTTTTACATAACTGTTTTTTTGTACCAAGCTTAACGTGTAATATCATATCAGTTTCCTTGTTATCAAATAAAGGTTATGATTTCACGTTTGTAAGAGATATTGTTAACATCCACCTTAATCATGGTTTGATTGGGTCCGGTACACTAAATAACGGTATATATGTTTTAAACCAACTCCAAATTTTCAATGTCCAGAACACACTTAAAAGAAAGTCTCCAGATTTAAATAAAGCTTTCTTATGGCATTGTAGACTGGGTCATATCAATGAGAGAAGGTTGACTAAGTTGCATAGAGAAGGATATTTGGACTCGTTCGAATATCAAACTTATGACACTTGTCAATCTTGTCTCAAAGGAAAGATGACAAAGACTCCATTTACTGGACAAGGAGTAAGAGCGAGCGAGCTCTTAGGACTCATACACAGTGATGTATGTGGTCCAATGTCTACGCATGCAAGAGGTGGTTTTTCCTATTTCATTACTTTCACAGATGATTACTCAAGATACGGATTCATTTATCTGATGAAACATAAATCCGAGGCTTTTGAGAAATTCCAAGAGTATAAGAATGAAGTAGAAAACCAAACCGGCAAAAGTATCAAGACACTTAGATCTGATCGAGGTGGTGAATACTTGAGTGCCGAGTTCCTAGGTTACCTAAAAGAGAAAGGAATTCTCTCTCAGCTTACTCCTCCATACACTCCACAGCACAACGGTGTATCGGAGAGACGGAATCGAACCCTATTGGATATGGTACGATCCATGATGAGTAATGCTGAGTTACCGCGATCTTTTTGGGGTTATGCGCTAGAATCAGCAGCATATCTTCTGAACAGGGCTCCTACCAAGACTGTGCCTACCACTCCATATCAGATGTGGACTGGGAAGAAACCCCATCTTCAGCATATGAAGATTTGGGGATGTCTAGCTTTTGTTAAGAAGCAGCATGTGGACAAGCTCGAGGCACGATCAGTAAAATGTAAGTTTGTGGGATATCCAAAGAACTCCAAGGGATATTATTTCTATTACGCAGAGGAACAAAAGCTTATTGTTTTTCGTAATGCCCATTTTCTGGAACATCAGTTTTTAGAAAAGGAAATAAGTGGGAGCGAAATAGAACTGGAAGAAATTCCAGAACCACAAACTGCTATTGAAAGTTTGGTAGAACCGGTAGTTCAAGAAGAACAGGACATTCCCGCACCCCTCCGCAGGAGTAGTAGGCCGTCTCATCTGCCTGAGAGATACTACGGTTTTTTCATAGATGGGGATAGAGAGGATTGCATCATAGATGATGATGAACCTACTGACTTCCAGCAGGCCATCCAGAGCGGCGACTCGGTACGATGGCTAGATGCAATGCGGACTGAAATGGAGTCCATGTACACCAACAAAGTATGGACTTTGGACTTTGCTCCAGATGGGGTAAAACCCATAGGATGCAAATGGATCTTCAAGAAAAAGATTGGTGTAGATGGACAGGTGGAAACCTATAAGGCTAGACTTGTTGCAAAGGGTTTTCGTCAAAGACCTGGTTTGGACTATGACGAAACTTTTTCTCCAGTGGCTATGCTCAAATCCATTCGGGTCCTTCTTGCTATTGCTGCCTTCCATGATTATGAAATCTGGCAGATGGACGTAAAGACGGATTTTCTGAATGGAAATTTAGAAGAGTGTGTCTATATGGATCAGCCAGAGGGTTTCAATCAGAGTGGGAGCAGCGGGAAAGTATGCAAGCTGCTTAAGTCCATTTATGGACTAAAGCAGACATCGCGGAGTTGGAACATCTGTTTTGATGAGACAGTCAAAGAATATGACTTTATCAAAAATCCAGATGAACCGTGCATATATAGTAAAGTTGTAGCCAGAAGTGTCGTATTCCTCGTCTTGTACGTGGATGACATTCTATTGATAGGAAATGACATTCCTATGCTACAATCTGTCAAAGGATTCTTGTCACACAGGTTCTCCATGAAAGACCTAGGTGATGCCTCTTACATTCTGGGGATCCGGATCTATCGTGATAGATCCAAGAGGATGTTGGGACTTTCGCAGTCCAGGTATATCGACACTGTACTGAAAAGATTCAGTATGGAAGATTCTAAGCGCGGTAATCTACCGGCTTGTCACGGAATCACCCTCTCCAAAGAGATGTCTCCCAAGACTGATTTGGAAAGGGAACGCATGTCTATTATACCCTACGCTTCTGCGGTAGGCTCTATAATGTATGCGATGTTGTGCACTAGACCAGATGTAGCTTACGCACTGAGCGTGGTAAGCCGGTATCAGTCAGACCCAGGGGAGAAGCACTGGATAGCAGTAAAGAACATTCTCAAGTACCTGAGAAGGACTAAGGAGATGTTCTTGGTTTACGGCGGAAAAGACCTCAGGTTGGAGGCCTTTGCTGATTCCGGCTTCCAGAGTGATAAGGACGATTCCAAGTCCATGTCGGGTTATGTCTTTACCCTCAATGGAGGGGCGGTGTGCTGGAAGAGCTCCAACCAGGACACCGTTGCTGACTCAACGATGGAAGCGGAGTATATAGCTGCTTGCGATGCCGCAAAAGAAGCAGTCTGGATGAAGAAGTTCCTAACAGAACTTCAGGTGGTTCCTACCATAGTTGATCCAATACCTCTGTATTGCGACAACAACGGAGCTATTGCTTTAGCAAAGGAACCAAGGTCCCATCAGAAGTCCAGACACATCTTAAGGCGGTATCACCTGATCAGGGAGATCATTGATCGTCGGGAGATCGAGGTTCGGAGAGTTGCTTCTGAAGAGAACATTGCTGATCCATTCACGAAGGCCCTACCTCAGATTCAGTTCGAGAGGCTACTCGAGATCATCGGTCTTCGATATGCCAGTACATGGCCCTAGTGCAAGTGGGGGATTGTTAGTGTATATGCCCTAGGGGCCATTATTGTATCATATTAGTTTGTATATTACTTAATGGAAGCTTGGGATATTCACATGTATATAACAGTCTTGCTAAACATGGTAGTATGCTACTTGGTTTTTCTATCTTAATATGTGAGTATACGTATTGATAGAGCTCTTAGGATCTTGCTTGACTACCAGCGTTGTGATGGCAGTCACATTAGTGGGGGCCGGGTAGTCCACAAGCACATCCTTATTCAGGTCCCTAGTCGTTGGATTATCGAGATAGAGCATCGATACTCCGGAGTAGACTAGTGTGTACGCTTCTCATCCCAGTTGGGGAGATGGTCTGTCCCACAGCCGTCAGTACATCGTACTGGAGATAGTATGCAGGTGCTCGTTGGGTTACGGGTACACCGGACAGGACTCACAGGGAACTGTTGGTTGGTTTTATACCAGTCGTCAGTGAACAGTTCCCAGGTGACATGAGTACAGCATAGTCCGCAGACTTGACACTGCTACTTCGCCTCGAGTGTGTCCCACTGTTCTTAGATTGCTACCCTACTACGGCTCAAAGGAGTCGTGCAAACAGGTAGCAGTTGAGTGCAGTCCCGAGCACTTGGAGGTAGTGGCGGTTAGACAGGATTCGTCTCTCCCGGTATTGGGGGTTGATATCGCGCTGTGTCAGAGAGCCATTACGCAAAGTCCCTGGCCAGGGCAAGCGAGATTTGCTGGTAGGTTCCAGTAGTTTCTCAGGGTGTAATGGGCTTCGCTCCGACACGACTTATACCGCTATTAGGGGACTGACGCTTGCCGCCCCCCTAGGCCCGATATGCGATAGTCTTAGACGAACATACCGGACTGTACGGAGATTGTCACATCAGACTCAGTAGGAGTTCGGTTGGGTTTCCTCATCGGCCTTCTTATCGACATCTACCTGGGGACCGTTACGTATAGCTAGTGCCGCTTGCGGTCTGTGGTTAAACCCACTGCCAGCGTAGTAGTCGAGTCTCTAGAGTCCCACACAGAGAGTTTCCCAACTCCAGGCGAAACGATATAGAGGTCGTATGGTTTTACGACAAGGGTTCGGACGCATACGTGTGTTTTCGCACGTACGACTTTCGGACAGTTTTTACTAGTCGGCTTTGGTTTAAGCCAGTTACTAGTATCCGGTTATTGGATTTATACAGTCTAAAGTTTTTCCGTGTTTTCACGGATAGGAGGGGCGTTCTCGTAATTGCGCGAGAAGCTTCTAGAAGATGGTGACTAAGGAGGTTTAGGTGGCATATACATTGAATGAGATTAGTGAGTCATATGGATGATTCATCCATGTCATTAATGCTTCATAATTGCTTAATGACTCATGGATGTGAATCACCATAAGATATTTATCAAGCATGGTTGTAAATCATTATCTTTTTTTTTCTTGATAAAATAAAATACTTGATATATATTATGATAACTCATTTTCTCGTTTCATTATTATGTTCATCTTCTCTCTCCTCAAGCTCTCTCTCTTCAAACCCTAATCCTCCCCTCTCATGTGTTGAGTACAAGGATTAGTTAGACTACTTAATCTATAACCATACTCTATTTCATCTAGGTACTTTGATTAGCACTTAAAGATACCTAGTTGCCTCAAGTTTAGAGGCAAAGCTTGGAGTTTAGCTCTCGTGGTGGATCGTCTACTACTTGGAGAAGGCCGAGAAGGAGGTGGAGTTCGTAAAGACGAAGGACACGGTTCTTTAGGTATAATCCATTTACATAGTAGTTGTTAGTTTCTATGTTTGTTGTTAGTTATCGTTTAGCTTCGATTCATGCGGTTAGTCGATATTTAGCATATAAACAAGATCGTTTTTCATATTTCCGCCTCCCCGCAAGTCGTGGAGTGTTGTACATCGACTTACAGCCCAGCGGCGGGCGGCGGGGGAGGTCGGCGGCTGGTGGACGGCAAGAAAGACCGGCGGTGACCAGCCGACCGGTGGACGGCGGCGAGGGAGGCCGGCGACAAGGGTTCGGCGAGTGGCGAGGGAAGCCGACGGGGAACGATTGACCGGTGGGCGGCGACGAAAGGGACCGACGGCGACCGGCTGAATGGCGGGCGGCGGGGGACAAGGGAGGCAGGCGGTGGTCTTCCGGCGGTGAGTGGCGGACAGTCACGACACATGTCGTGTTAGGAAGGATAGACACCTATTTTGGGGGGAACATGATTTCCATGAAATATGGTCATTTGATTATCACGGTAATTCTATATTTTCGGAAATACTTTTTTCGCCTTAAACAATGATTGTAATATTTCATGGGAATCTAGAATTATCACCTAAATTATCTCTTAACAAGTGTACCCTAAAGTGATTTGTGTCCAAGAAATCATTGGTAAGATTCATAATGAATCAAGAAAAGAATGGATTTAGCTGCGGACAGGACAGGATTCTAAGGACGATTTGACACCTATTGAAGTCATAGTAAAACCACACGAATTTAGTACGAACACCTCTTATGATCGAAGGGTCTTGAACTAGTTTATGCCAGATTATTTTCAGGCAGAAATCGGACGGTCCGGATGGAACAGAAAAAATAAAGAGCCAAAACAACCTTGCAACAACTCATAAGCCCAAAAACTCCGCAACGGCATCGTATTGTACAAAAAAACAAACTTTATTTCACCAATTAACTGCCAAAGACAATGATATATCAGGTGGCATGCAAAGGAGGACTCTGACAAGGCCCTCCACTATTTACTTCTCATGGAAGGGGAGTTATGGCATGAAAATAGAAGAAACCATAAGCTAGAAAAAGGAATTAAAGGTGAAGTGTATGCAAGTATGTAACAGCTAATAAATAATGATAGTAAATGAAGGAAATAATAAGTTTGAGGACCACGGATTCAAAAATTTTGCTCCTCTTCTTTTATGTGCCCCCCACTTCCATCACCAATGATTCCTGAACTCCCTGCGCACCAAAGAACTTGAATTTTCAAATGACCCCTTTACGCATACCCGACCGCATGGATTGATGGAGGGATGTCTGTTTGGACAAAACCGATCAATCTACCCACTATCTGAAAAATAACGAAGAAGAACGGAAATCATAAGAGAATTTCCCTTTTACCACCTTAATCAGCCCTACACAATTTTTTCGAACAATCCGACGGTACAGATTAATCTTCATCGTCTAAATTATAGATATACAAAATTTTACGTGATCTTAATACTCTTTACTCATTGGTCCAGTGGATGCTGGCATTCTGATAACAAATCAAATCTTATTCCACTAGATAAACAGCTAAAAAGATTCTCAAGATTCGATATCCAAACTAATAGATTTTCATGGGTTTGAAAAGAAAAGAGACGTTTTTTTACTTGGTAAGATTAACCCTCGCATTTCCATCTCCATGCCTGTGGATTGCCTTCTAGTTGCGTGATCTTCTTCAAACACTTCATAATCTTTGAAGCCCTGATTTTTCGCTATTAAGATCTACTTGATTCAATCGGATTCGATTGGTGGATGTTGATTATTAAAGACATCAAAATTATGGAATATTAAATTACTAGTTAGGGCTATTTAGCTTTCATTTTAGAGAGATATTTAAGCAGGTCAAATCTAACAGATCGTATTTCCATTTCTTGTATGTCATGCTTACCATTTTCTATATGTTCTATTAGGCATAACAAGACTGATATAGCATAATACATGTGAGAATTAGGCAACATTTGATCAATAATTTGTATATGGAATAATACGTGTGGGATTTATTCCTCTATGTGTATGGCATGATATTTGTATAATTCCGTAAATCTTGACCCCCATTATTAAGGGGTTACATTTTCCACTTATGATGTGAACAAGAGAATAAAATGAAGAGAGAAATCATCCTCTTCTTCTTATCAAAATAAAAATAAAAATGCTTGTTCTAAATTCTATTTCTATTTATATGAAAAGAGTATACTACAAGAAAATAACACTTATTTCGTCGGCCAGCAGTCGACGTAATAAACTTGAAATCCACCGAAATAAAACCCAAATTGAAAAAGGGGGCCAAATATCTTTAATATTTGAATTGGGTTATTTCGTCGGCCAGCAGTCGACGTAATAAACCAATTCAAATATTAAAGATATTTCGTCGACAAGTAGCCGACGGAATAACCCAGTTCATTAAAGGGGCTTGATCTCAAATCAGAGCCTGATGGAGGTCCTTTTCAGATCTCCTTCAGATATTGTTTTCTGTCGATCTCCCGCCAGATTCTGGAGGGGATCCCCTGTTGTGTGTGGGTCTCAATGGGTTTTGAGGAAATTTGGTGATTGGAGAAGTTGGGCGCCAAGTACCTGCAAGTCCCGAGGTGGTTTGACGCCACCGAGGACCCTCCGACGATCAAGTTAGTACTAGATCCGAGCAGCGTAATGGCTAAGTGGAGTCAAAAATGGCTTACTTGACTCCTCTGTGATGGGAGTTTATATAGTGGTGGAGGCACGAAGCAGCAGGTGCGAGAATCTCGCCGGCAGTTACGCTCCCGACGTCACGCCCGCGTAGAGAGCGGATCGCCCATTAATGGGGATCGTGGAGGCGTAGAACGTGGGATGTTGCAGGCGGAGAATCCACGCATGGCGAGATTCAGGGAGCGGCGGTTACGCCTGTGAGCGGTGGAGCTAGGCGGAGGACCGAGGAAGACGGCCTCGGTCGGGGGGCTCGTGGACGAGCGAGAAGGCCGAGGATACTTGGTCTTGTGGCAGCTCAGGGCGAGCTGAGGGGCCGAGGAGGCCAATCTGCAGGGAGCCCCGAGGAGGGATGGCTTGTGCCGGCAGGTCGGGTACATGGATGGTCTGGTCGGCCTCTGTGGGCCCTTCCTTTTGAGTTCTGGGACGTGCTATCCGCCATGTGTCCCGATCTTAGGGGTCCCCAATATTGAGCATCATCATTAGTCCCCCACTCCTGTCCCGACCGGTCAGAGGGTCGGGTCAGGAATGGACTGCCGGGCCTCCCGGGGTGAACTCCCTCCTAAGGTTTCGTCGGGACGCGTCCCCGGGCCGTCAGCTGTCTTTTCTGCTAGCGAATCGGGGGGGGGGGGGAGGGGAATCTCCGCATTTAAGGAGGGTGCGCCGGTTCGTGTCGCTTTGATGTGATGGCCCACGTGTCAAGCGTCGGTTGGCTGATGCGACGTGTGCAGACCTGTGACGTCTGAAAGGGCGTGGTCCAGTGCGGGGACGACAAGTGGAGCAATCGGAACCGTTGGACGCGAGGAGGCGTCTTGGCGGGAGATGAGGGGCACCGTTGGATGAGGTCGCTTGTGACGGTAAATAGGGGTAGGGCCTATTCCAGGGCCCCTACTCCTTCATATTTCTCGTTCTAGGCCTCGGTTGCTCGGCGCTCATCTCCTTCCTTCCACTTTCGTTTCCTGAGGATCATTCTTCCCAAGGTTAGATGTCTTCTCTTTTTGAGTCAGTAGATGTCATTGAGGTAGGTTCTAGGAACCCTTTAGGTGAGTCTGAGTCCTCCCGGGGGGCAGGGGTCGGCCTCTCTTCCCGGGATCGTGCGGCGGGGGCAGCCCCGAGGGAGGAGGCGGTAGATGCTGCCCCTGGCGACTCGTGTTGGATAAGGCATGAGGACGAGCTTTCCAGCGCTCGGGCTCATTTCCACATCTCCTCATGCTATACGCTCCGTCTGGCCAAGGAAGGAGAGAGGGCAGACCAAGTACGGGGCAGGGAGACCGCCCTGTATTTGGAAGCATTCTGGGGTGGAATGTGCCTGCCCTTCTCTCTTGAGATCGTGGGAGTGTTGAACTTCTTCGGGTTAGCTCCCGGTCAGTTGGTGCCGAACTCGTGGAGGATTCTCCTAGGGTTCCTGATCCGCCTGAAGTTACAGGCGATCCCCTTCAGCCTTTCCCTCCTTGATTCCTCCCTCGTCTTCAAAAATCACCCCGGTGGTCGAGCGGGCGACCCGAGGTGGGTTTATCTCTCTTTCAGAAAGCGACCAGGGGACACCGTCGGGACGGGGGTTGTGATCCTGCCTTCTTCCATTCACGACTGAAAGAAGAAGTTCTTCTTTGTTTCCCCTCCCGAGGGTGAGGACTGGCCCGTGCCTACAGAGTGGTCGAGGGAGAAGCACTTGCCGGGGAACCAGTCCAGTGACCCTGCCGCGGTGAGAGTGGCGTCGTGGGAGCCCATCCCCCGCTACGACATGCTGTTGTCTGAGAGGGTTCTGAGTTGGACCGGACTCGGCCCCGTTGAGTTCGTCGGTAAGTTTAGGTTTGCTTTTATGGCTCATATATTGCCTGTGTCGCTGACTCCTTTGCACTCGGTTTTGTGCAGGACCCATGGATATGGACTCGCTCAGAAAGTCTATGCGCCAGCCGAGGCCAGTCGCGAAGGTTGGGAGCGTCGGCTCTTCCCGTTCATAGCCTGCCCCGGCTCCTTCTCCCCCGGAGGTAGCGCCCCGCGAGCGCTCAGAGGCGGATCTCATCCCGAGGCCCAGCAAAGCGTCGGGTCGGAGGCGGGCTTGGATTCTGGAGGACCCGACCTCGGAGGAGGAGACCGGCTCTCCCACAAGGCCGCTTAAGAGGAGATCTTCCCGGGGACCGTCTTTGCCGATCACGGTGGAGGAAGGCGGTCTCCAGTTCGCCTTGCCTTCGGGGCTATCCGTCGCGGATAGCCTGCTGCATGAGATAGAGGCATCGGCCGGGGGTAGAGTCTCCGGGGGGACCTTCAGGGATCAGCTGGCGTCCATCGCCCAGGTGTCCGTGCAGGTAAACGCTTGTCTTTCATTATTATTATTTTCGAGGTTCGATGCCTCTCTCATCTTCCTGATCTCTCTTCTGCTTTTCAGGTCCTTCAGCACGTTGCCCTCGCCTTGCGCATGGAGGCCGATGTGGTATCCCCGGCGATGAAAGCTGCGGGCCAGTTCGCCTCGCTGGAAAAAAGATCCAAGCGGGAGCTGGAGGCGAGGGTTGTCGCCTTGGAGGGCGAGGTGGAGGCCGGGAAGCGGGAGGTCGCTCGGCACCGTGAGGCCACCGTGGTTGCTGAGGCCAAGCTTAAGGGCGCTCAGGTGCTGGCCGGCAACCTGAAGAAGACAATGAAAGCCCTCCAGATGGAGCTGGGGGCGGCGGCTGAGTGGGCGAAGTCGGCCGACCTGAGGGCGGCCAAGTTGGCCGACCTCTCGGCGGCGAAGGCGATGGAGGGCTACAAGAAGTCGAAAGACTACTACGATGACCTGGCCGTCGCCACGACCCTCATCTGGCACGAGGCCCTCGACGTTGTTTTAAGGCCCGGGTGCCGGGGTTCGCCGATGAAGAGCTCCGGGCCCAGTACCCCCTCGCGGACACCAGCGGGCAGGGGCAAGAGATTAATGACGAGGAAGTCGCCGAGGACCCAACTCGCCTCGTGGTGGATGTCGAGGGCCTTGAAGTCGCTCCTGGCCCCGAGGCCTAAAGCCCTCGTCTTCCTCCTCCTTTCTATTTTGCCGTGTTTGGAACTTTTTAAGCCTCCGGGCATTTTGTTAGGCTGGGGAGCCAAAAATACCCTCTGTAAAGACCGCCTTTTAGTAATAAAACTTTTTCTTTCTTTGGTTTCATTGATTTGCGCTTTGGTCTTTTGTTCATGAAAAATGCTTATAAAATTTTTCTTCTTGCGCTGTTGGGCCTCCATGTCAGGTCAGCTATCTGCTAAGCGATCGTCCGTCGAGTTGATCCAAGCACTGCTGAGGAGAAGGCGTCTCTATGGCCCCGAAATCAAGGGGAGATCGCTCGAGATTTAGATGGACCTGATGCCCCTAGTTGGCAGCTCGGACCGTCTGGATGTGGTGGGCGGAAGGCTGTCGCCTTATTTGGGCCGAGGATGGATGGAGGCTTCGATCTCTGGCGTTGTGGGTAGGCAACTTCCAGCCTGGGATGACCGAGCAGGGTAGCCGCTCGGATGCCTCTTGCGAGGGGTCCGATCCATGGCTTCATGGGTAGGGAGCTACCAGCCAAAGATGACTGAGCAGGGTAGCTGCTCGGTTGCCCCTTGCGAGGGTTTTTGATCTCTGGGGTCATGGGTAGGCAACTACCAGCCTGGGACGACCGAGGGGAGTAGCCGCTCGGATGCCTCTTGCGAGGGCTCCGATCCCAGGCATTGTGGGTAGGGAGCTACCGGCCGAAGATGACCGAGCAGGGTAGCTGCCCGGTTGCCTCTTGTGAGGGATTTGATCCTTTAGGACGGGGACCGAGCAGGGTTACTGCCCAGTGCCTCTTGGCGAGGACTTTGATCCCTGTCGGTTGTGGTAGGATGCTACCAGCCGGGGATAGCCGAGCAAGGACTCGACTGCCTATATGAGGACTTTGGTCTTTGGCACGGGAGGGGCTGTAGAAGCCTACCAAGGACCCTTGGCCGGGTAGGGTCACTGCCCGGTGCCTCTAGGCGAGGGCTTTTGTCCTAAAGGATAGCCGAGCGAGGGATCCTCGGGCTCGACCGCTTCCGGGAGGGCTTTCTGATCCTTGGCGTTGAGGTAGGGAAGCTACCCGCCAGGGATAGCCGAGCGATGGTTGTGCTCGACTGCCTCTGGGAGGACTTTCTGATCCATGGCATTGCGGTAGGGAAGCTACCCGCCAGGGATAGCCGAGCGATGGTTGGGCCCGACTGCCTCTGGGAGGACTTTCTAATCCCCGGCGTTGCGGTAAGGGAGCTACCCGCCAGGGATGACCGAGCAGGGAAGCTGCTAGGTTGTCTCTTGATGAGGGCTTTGGTCCCTGGCGTTGCGGCAGGGAAGCTACCCACCAGGGGTGAACGAGCAAGGCAGCTGTTGGGTCGGATCTTCAAGAGGTTTCGCCCGACCATACATTTGGGGAACAGGAACGGTTAGCATGCGCGTTGAATGGGAGGGGAGGTGAAGCACCAGGGTCGCGTCGCTTCGATTCCGCCGGAGAAGGCTTGACGATTGCCGCGTGTCAGCGATCTCTTGGGCGAAAGCGGGCGACTGTTGAGCTTCGCTGGGACGCAGTGGGCTACATAAGGCTGAATGAGTACTGGTCCTTCCTTCCTTCAAAAACAGAAGATCGAGAATTCAAGACTTCCCATTCACCATCCCTGACATCATCCACTTCGAAGATGTGTACCTAAACGATCAGAACTGCACTGAGGACATGGTGCAGTTGGTGTGTGGGGGCATCGAGGACCACTTCGGCCGGCTGCTCCCCCGACGTTCCTCCCTGCTGCAGTTGCTGATGTACTCCATTTGGAGAGTGTCGCCGGGGCTTTACAACCCCCTGTCCGAGCAGCTCTATGATGAGACCGTGGGCAAGCTTTGGTCTCTGAGGCGCTTTGGCCTGATCTCCGCGAACCGGCTGGCTCGCTCGGAGGCGCTTATCCGCGAGTGCTACGAGTTGAGGCTTAGGATTAACGCTGCGCGCGGGGGGGGGGGGGGGGGGGCGGAGGGAATCGAGGGAAGAGGTTGGATCTCGCGAGGCCTCGGCTGGCGGAGATCTTTACCGAGTATCATGAGCAGTGCTCTCTGCACCCCTTTCCCCCGCTGTTGTAATAATAATTTTTTCTTTTTTTTGAATAAATAAGAACTTTTCTACTTTCCTTGCAATGTTCTGTTGATCTTTATTAAATCGACAATAGCCTCAGGGAGAGTTTACATTGCCCCAGAAGAATAGTACAGGTTAATAGATGACCCTATCAGCGTGGCCCGAGCTTCCTGGCTTGTTGGTCTCCGTGCCTGGCGCCGGGTACGGGGCACTCCGGGTGCCGGACTGGTCCTCCGCGGAGGCAAGCATGATCTGGCCGATGGTCAGCTCGGCGGGAGGAGGACGCTGCTCCTGCTCGCGGTCGGCCTGTCGCTTATCCCTTAAGTAGGCGGCGAGGTGCCCTGATCGGATGAGCTCCTCGATGTAGTCCCGGAGTTGCTTGCAATCCTCGGTGGCGTAGCCCAGCGTCCGGTAGAAGGCACAGTAAGGGCCCCGGGTCCGCTTTGAGGCCTGACGCGGGATTGGAGGGAACTTGAAGAACCCTTCGCCCTGGGCCTCCTCTAGTAACACTACGAGTGAGACGTTAAGCGGGGTGTACTCCTGGAACTTCGGGTGATAGGGCTACTGACGCTCCGGCCTCTCCTCCCAAGCCCTTTTCTTCTGGTCGGGTCGTTCTGCCCAGGGGAGGTTCGCGTTCACCTCGGATTCTAGCTGAACCTCGCGCTCGCTCCACGCTTTGACCTCGGCCATGGTCTTAGGCTGTGCCAACGCAAAGGAGCGCAGCCACTCCTTGTGCCTTAGACCAGATTTAAGCGCCGTGATGACGGTCTCGTCCCGGTGCTCAGGAACCTCGAGGAGGGCGTTGTAAAAGCAAGTGATGTAAGCCTTGAACGTCTTCTTGTCTCCACTCTTAATTATGAAGAGGTAGTCGACAGTGCTCTTCTGCCAACAGTTCCCAACGAAGTGGCCGAGGAACTGAGTAGCCAGCTCGTCGAAGGTCGAGATTGAGCGAGGCTCGAGTCCTCGGAACCAGTCCCGACCAGAACGGATGAAGGTGGCAGGGAAGGCCCTACTCTGGGCGGCATCGGAATGGTCCTGGAAGCTCATTCCCGCGGTGAAAGCATCCAAATGGTCGTTGGGGTCAGTTTTCCCGTCGAACGGAGAGACCTTTGGAGGTTTGTTGCGTGAGGAGACATGGACAGCGAGCAGTTCCTCGGTGAACGGTTTGGTGAGCGAGTCGGCGGCGTACTCGGCCCCGTCGGCCGAGAGGTGCCTTTCCCGGCGCATACCCTCGATCTTCTTTTCGAGGGCGTCGAGTCGGTCGTAGTACCCCGAAGACTCGGCGCCTCGTGATCCCTGGCCTTTGCTGTGGGAGACCTGCGTCTGGACACCGCTCCGGTTCCTCTCGATGAGGTTCCTCAGATTCCCGGGCGCGGTGGCTCTCGAGCCGTTGTGGCAAGCCCTTTCTGTGCGACCCCGTCGGGGGAGTGGGTGTCGGTCATGCTTGTAAGCAAGCGAGGTGACCGACATCTCCTCAGGGGGGCAAGGGTTGCTAAGAGGTTCGAGGCGTGGTGCTCCGGCGCCGTGCCTGGGGGTGGAGCCGCGAGGCGCCCAGCGGGCCTCAGGGAGTATCGGTCCGTGGGATCCGTGGTCGGGAGTCGCAGCCCGCTGGTGGTCGGCCGCGCCGACGGGGGCAGAGCATTCCGGAGGTGGAGGGGCGGCGATCTGGGGCACAGGCCCGGCCGTTTGGGCACGGACGAGCGCCTTCACGAGGGACTGTAGCCGATCTATTCGGCTGGCGAGGGCGTGGATGATGGTCGCCGGAGGGGGTTCATCCGCACCTCTGGTGAGGGGGAGGCGGCGGCTGGTACCCGAATCTTCAAGATGGTCACTTGCCATGTGGACGGAGATCGGAAGGCCAACTTTGTTTTTGTGGAGTTTGCGTTTCCTACAGACGACGCCAACTGATGGAGGTCCTTTTCAGATCTCCTTCAGATGTTGTCTTCCGTCGATCTCCCGGCGGATTTTGGAGGGGATCCCCTGTTGTGTGTGGGTCTCAATGGGTTTTGAGGGAATTTGGTGATTGGAGGAGTTGGGCGCCAAGTACCTGTAAAGAAGTCCCGGGGTGGTTTGACGCCACCGAGGACCCTCTGACGATCAAGTTAGTACTAGATCCGAGCAGCGTAATGGCTAAGTAGAGTAAAAAATGGCTTACTTGACCCCTCTGTGATGGGAGTTTATATAGTGGTGGAGGCACTCAGCAGCAGGCGCGAGAATCTCGCCGGCAGTTACGCTCCCGGCGTCACACCCGCGTAGAGAGCGGATCGCCCATTAATGGGGATTGTAGAGGCGTGGAACATAGGATGTTGCGGGCAGAGAATTCGCGCATGGCAAGATTCGCGGAGCGGCGGTTATGGCTGTGAGCGGTGGAGCTGGGCGGAGGACCGAGGAAGACGGCCTCGGTCGGGGGGCTCGTGGACGAGCGAGAAGGCCGAGGATACTTGGTCTTGTGGCTGCTTAGGGCGAGCTGAGGGGCCGAGGAGGCCAATCTGCAGGGAGCCCCGAGGAGGGCTGGCTTGTGCCGGCAGGTCGGGTACAAGGGTAGCCTGGTCGGCCTCTGTGGACCCTTCCTTCTGAGTTCTGGAACGTGCTATCCGCCACGTGTCCTGATCTTAGGGGTCCCCAATATTGAGCATCATCAGAGCCCCAAATTCCCTACAAAAATCATAAATACCCAATCCCCCTCGTCCGATCTCCTCCCACGGCGACGAAGACCGGTGACAGCTCCTTCGACGAAGACCGACGACTGCTCCTTGTAAGTCCTCTCTCCCCCCCCTCTCTCATTCTCTCACACTCTCTTGCTCAGCCATAGCCACCACCGCCATCGTCTCCTTTGCCGGTGATGAAATGCTCCTCCTCCGACATCCTCCTTCCTTGTAAGTCCCCTCTCTCTCTTTCTCACCGTCACTCTCTCTTTCTCTATATCTCACTGCTCACCATCCCTCTCTGTAGCGTAGTCGCTGCTGCCGCCACAGCCGCTTTTCACCGGAGCTACCGCTATACACTGTCGCAACCGCCTCCTCGACATACGTAAGCTTTTTTTAAAAATATTATTTCTTATTTGGGTGTGAAAATTGCATAAAATTTAAATATATGAGCATATCCAAATTAGAGGTTTTTTCCATTTTTTTTTTTGTGGGGAAGGCGGGCGGGAGGATTTTGAAAAAAATTTAAAAATTTTCAAGGGATGTAGGGAAAATCAAAGAAATGCGCGTATAACGAATTAGCGAATTTTTTGGATGACATATCTAAAACCTGTTCTTAAATTGCGATGAATTTCTTTACTTAAATTTGCTTGGTTAATATTGTTGCGGTGAGTGGATTGTGATGTTTATTTTTTGGATATTCGATTTTCGAATTGGTTATGGGTTGATAGCGAGCATAGAATTGGTGTAGAATTTGTAGACGAAATACCAAACGTGTCAAAATTTAGGTGTGATGCTGCCCAAATTTTTGGAAATTTTACGCAGCAGAAGGAATTTTCACGCGTATATAAATACACAATTTTGTGAATAAGTTTCTCAAACACATACATTGTGAATTGAATCTTGAACTTCAAAATAACAAGAAATCTTATTGTAACGGCCCTATTTGAATGCAGTAGTTTAAGATTTATCGAGATTCTTTTTCCATAATTTTTGAACTTTTAGTTAGCCACTAGAATATTTTATTTTGAATTTTACCGTAAATAATTTTGATATGAGGAAAATATCAGTTTTTATATTATATATATATAATATTTTCTTAATGGTAGCAAAACAATATTTTGCGTATCTTAAAATTGCTAAATTGACATTAATATTGGGTTGCATACATATATTATTTTGGCTAACTTCTGTTTACTGTTAATATGAGAAAAGAAAATCTGTGTCCAATCTCTAAATACGATCAATTGAAGATATGTATCTATGTATGTATATTTATAAAATTTCTTTATATATACAAACAAAATATCTCTCTCTCTCTCTCTCTCTCTCTCATTCTTACATCTCTCTCTCCCCTGTTGCTCCTCAAAACCCTCGCTTTCGCATCTCATCTTCGCACCCACGCCTTCGCCGAGCCTCATCGTCGTCGCCTCCACCCTTGATCCTGCCTCTCCTCTTTCCCTCCTCGACCTCCTCATCTCCCTCTCTTTCGCATCTCCCCTGCAACCCATCACCGCACGATCCATCTCTCGTCGCCACCATCACCGCCGCCGAAACCCTCGCCTCCTTCTCCTTCCCCCATCGCCCTCGTCCTCATCACTGCCACCACAACCCCCGGCGACTTACACCGAACCCTCACCATCGTCGCAGCCCTCGTCTTCGCCTCGCAGCTGCTCCCATCACCCAAATCTCCATCGCTCCCCTGCAGCAACATCACAACCCTTCCATCGCCAGATCCGAACCCTCGACGCTTCCTCGACTCGACCAGGACCCATCCAAACCCTAGCATTTACCATCATCCTCTGTAAGTTTCCTTGATCCCTGTTTTTTTTTGAAACGAAAAAAAGAAAGGAAAAAAAAAATAAATGAAATGATAAGAAATCAGTGAACATTGAAAGGGGAAAATTAGTATCAAAACCCTAAGTTGATATAATTGTGTTTGGTTGTGTGACAATATTTATGAAAATATTTATGGTTTAACCGATGATAAATTTATCTAAGCGGATCGTATAACTCAGATCCCAAGTCGCACTTTAGCTGAGATCGTGCCTCGCATCTTTGTGCATCGTTCTCCCCTGATCTTTTCCTCAGGAAAGTATTCTTGCTCTACTTTGGTCGATGCACATCGGCAACCCCTTATATATATTACATATATCCTTTTCCTGCTCTAGACTAGAAAGAAAGTGTTAGCGCTTAATGATTTCCTATCGTTAGAAAGATATGGACTCGTATTCAACTAATTGATAATCTGAAAACTAGATTAAGTATGGTTTTTGCTATGAGATCTATTTTTTTGAAAGTTATTAATCTAACTTATACATGTACATGTACCTTACTAGCTAGCTTATGATTATTACATCCATGTTAAGATTAACGGTAAAGATAACAACCATGACTAATACCAGCTTGTACATCACTTTCATGCAGTTACCAGTACCAGATAGCAATTACTTTCGACATGTCTTGACTATTCATTACTCTAGTCCTAATGGACGAGATCTCTAATTAGAATGCTGAACTACATACCATGACACACTACTATTCACCAGTTTTATTTCCATACAATTACCATACCACAAATTCATATCCTTTCAACATTCTTAATTAGTGATTTAGTCTTTACCATAGTAGCTATAAATACGCGGGTGTTGGGTTAGTTTGAGTATGCGTTCATACAACAGGATCTCAGGAGTCCTATGCCGGCAGCTCGTACCGGGCTATATCGGTCTCATGTTTACGGCTCGTACCGGGCTATATCGGTCTCATGTTTACGGCTCGTACCGGGCTATATCGGTCTCATGTTCATTCCACAGTTGGGCCCGTGTTTTCTAGCCCCTGGGGCACCACTCTTGGGTTAGGAATACTCCTGCAGAGGTTGACGCACACACTCGAGCTTATGATAGGATAGTTTACCTTTTAGTGACCAGTTAGATTATGACTTGACCTCTTACATACATGTTTCATAGTGTTAATGCATCTAATTATTTATATATCTGTTTTTCTTGCGCACCGGGCTTCACTACTTTCATATATTCATGTTATTATACTACACACACACCTTATACGTTGAGTACTTGCAGGGATGTTCTGACATCTCTGAGATTTGCCATCTCAGGTTTAGAGACCGATTTTCAGGCCGAGCAGGACCACAGCGACTACCAGGACTTTGCCGAAGATCAGTAACACGTAGGTTTATTTTCCTTTTCAGTTAGTTTTTAGCATGTGCGCCCTTCTGGAACATTAGGACTTATGTATCTCTTTTGGATCTTATTTTATTTCTGAACCTATTGTATTGGATTTTTAATTGCATCAATTATCTAGAGGACCCATTTTTAGGATTTCTTGTGGTTTCATTGCAGTATGATTATCAGTATTATTCCTTTTGGTATTGGATTTTATTTTTGACAGGTTAATCTAGACAGCCTTATATAACTATGGAAGGAGTTTTCCTTACCGTAGGTAGCACGACTGGCCTTCGTTGCTTTCCATATTCCGTATTTTGGGAAGCGGGGATTGACAAGATTTTGTTTGGTATCAGAGTCAGGCTGACGTCAAAAGTTAGTCTGGGTTCTGCCGACCTTTTAGGTTAGAATCACATGTCTAAGTTTTCCCCAGTATGTCATGCTGCAGATTCCGTTGACTCTGACCGTAGGATTCGGGCGACTTACATAGAGTTACGATATTATGCCCATGTACCGCGGCATGGATACAATACGGTATTCTGTATGAGTAACTTAGAGTCCTACACTTAATCCGTATCCTTTGAATTGATTATTACATTATCTCTTTGCTTCGCTCAGTTTTAATATTTTGAATTTAAACCTCGTTTTCGTTGTTAAACCCCGTCGTTTGTTTTGACTTCAGAATCATGGCTGAAGAAAATTTGCGAGTATATGGGAGACGTGACAACAATACTGCACTACTTGGAGTTATACGTGGCATGCTGGAGAGTCAACAGCAGCAGACCGAATTGCTATAGGAGGGCCTACTTGCTTCTCAGCAGACCGCTACTGCAGCCCTGAACAAGGTGGCCGAGGTTCGTGAAGGTAGACGTCCGGGCAGCGTCGCCGATTTCAGGAGACTACAGCCGGCAGTTTTCACTAGTGTGGGCGGTCCGCTGGATGCTGAGCAGTGGATCGCTGACATGGAAAATTTGCTGTCAGCTGCCCGGGTTCTTGAAGAGGACAAAGTGGATATAGTCAAGATTCAGCTGCAAGATGTGGCTAGAATTTGGTGGCTCGCAGAGGAGAACAGGTTGATGAAACCAATTGCATGGACTGATTTCTCTACGGCTTTCCTTGAGAAATTCTTTCCCAAATCGGCCAGGATCGAAATGGAACAACAATTTATCAGTCTTCGTCAGAGAGATCGCACAGTGGATGAGATAGAGGCTGAGTTTATCCGACTCAGTCGTTTCGCTCCTTCAATGGTAGCCCAAGAGGAGGATAGAGCTAGAAGATTCTTACAGTGTCTCACTTTAGAAATACAGGAGAAACTAGCTTCACATGATCTGGGGACTTATTCAGAGGTATTAAATGCGGTCCGCAGAATTGAGACAGTTATGGATAAGAGGAAGAAACTTTAGAGTGGAGGATTCAAATGGCCCGTGAATCAAATTTCAGGGAGGATTCCAGTTAGACAACATGGAGGAGTTCAATGAAGCGTACCGCAACCCCACCATAATAGGAACCTCTGGTTTGTGGATACTGTCAGATACAGGGACACGTCGAGAGAAATTGCCGCAGCACTAAGGGTCTATATCTGATTTGTGGTGCTAGTGACCATCAGATTGGGAGTTATCCTAGGAGAGCTGAGTGCAACCAACCTCAGAAAGGACTTGTACCTCAGAAGCAACTTTTGATCAGAGGCGAGGAAACACAGGTCATAGACAGGAACGGGCCTTTACCCTGACAGCTGAGCAGGCGGAAGCGTCGGAGGATGTCGTTTCAGGTACCATTCTAATTTGTTCTATTCCTGCTATAGCACTTTTCGATTCCGGGGCTTCACACTATTTTATGTCTTTGGGTTTTGCCTCAACACATTCTATTACACACAAAACACTGACTAGAGGTTGGGACATTCACACTGGTAATGGAGTAGTTACCACCAACCTAGAGTGCAAGCTTTTTCCAATAGTGATTTGCGGCAGGGAGCTTTTCGCAGATTTCCTATTGATTGGGACCGGTAGTTATGATATCGTCTTAGGAATGGATTGGTTGGGCACCTTTCACGCACATATTGATTGTCGGGCCAAAACTGTAAACTTTCGTATTCCTAATCACCCAGAGTTCGTGTTCACTGGGGGGAGCAAATCTCTGGGACCCATAAAGTATAGAGCTAAGCCGACATGTGGCATACTAGCGTCAATGGAGGTTGATATGAGTTCGGCACCGATCGTAGTTCGGGAATTTTTGGATGTCTTTCCCGAGGACTTACCCGGCTTACCCCCGCCTCGTGCTTTGGGGTTTTCGATAGAATTATTACCAGGAACGGCACTGATTTCTAAGTTACCCTACAGGATGGCACCAGTTGAATTGGCGGAATTGAAAAAGCAGAT
Source organism: Agapanthus africanus (assembly GCA_030015575.1). Lineage (NCBI taxonomy): Eukaryota > Viridiplantae > Streptophyta > Magnoliopsida > Asparagales > Amaryllidaceae > Agapanthus > Agapanthus africanus. The sequence goes on along the minus strand of JASDDO010000019.1, from coordinate 255,503,374 downwards.
AGAAGACCTCCTCAGCAAAGGATTCATTCGCCCGAGTACTTCTCCGTGGGGCGCTCCAGTTTTACTAGTAAAGAAGAAGGGCAGCTCGTTACGCATGTGCATTGACTACCGAGAGTTGAACCGGGTTACGATTAAAATCAAGTACCCTATACCTCGGATCGATGATTTGTTCGATCAATTATGTGGTGCTCGAGTGTTCTCTAAGTTGGATCTTCGGTCGGGGTACCATCAAGTTCGTGTTAAAGCGGGGGATGTATGCAAGACAACCTTCAGAACTCGATACGGTCACAATGAATTCTTGGTAATGCCATTCGGTGTTACTAATGCCCCAGCCGTGTTCATGGATTTAATGAACCGAGTTTTCTCTCAGTACCTTGATCAGTTTGTCGTAGTTTTCATTGACGAAATCCTTGTGTATTCCAAAAGCAAGGAAGAGCATGCCGTGCATCTGAGGATCGTGTTGCAGATACTGAGACAGGAAAAGTTAAATGCCAAGTTTAGTAAATGCGAATTTTGGCTTGAACAAGTTCAATTTTTGGGCCATATTGTTTCTGGAGATGGTATTTCAGTAGATCCGGCGAAGATTGAAGTAGTGAAGGATTGGCCAGCACCAAAGTCAGTAGCAGAGATTAGGAGTTTCTTGGGACTCGCAGGCTACTACCGCAGATTTGATAAAGATTTTGCACGAGCGGCTGAGCCGTTGATAAGACTTACTCGAAAGGGAGTACCGTTCGTATGGTCAGAAGAGTGCAACCGAGAGTTCGAATTATTGAAGGAGAAACTCATAATTGCACCCATATTGACCGTACCGGATGGGACAGGAGGACTGGTGATTCATAGTGACGCTTCTGGTAAAGGGCTAGGCTGTGTCTTGATGCATCGTGAGAGTGTTGTCGCTTATACCTCGCGTCAACCGAGGACGCACGAGAAGAATTACCCAACTCACGATTTAGAGTTGGCCGCAGTGATTTTTGCTTTGAAGATTTGGAGGCATTATCTTTTGGGAGAACGAGTGGAAATTTTTACGGACCACAAGAGCTTGAAATATGTATTCAAGCAGAAAGAGCTAAATATGAGACAGTGTAGGTGGTTAGAGTTCATGGCTGATTATAATGTTGATTTGCAATATCATCCCGGGAAGGTAAATATGGTACCGGATGCTCTCAGTCGGAGACCAACAGCGATGTGGTTGATTGGACACAAGGAACTCATTGATGAATTTTGAAGACTCAATTTAGAAGTGGTAGAGAAGGGGACGCACGGACAGTATTGGCAACTGCAAGTGCAGTGTTCGTTAGTAGATCGTATTAAAGCTGCACAGGCTGGGGACCCGCAATTGCAGAAGTTCCGCGGGTTAGTAGAGGCTTGATTGAGAATATATCTGTCGATACACGAAGATGGCTCATTAAGATTAGGCAGTCGATTATGCATGCCAAAGAGCGAGGTTCGAAAGGATGTGTTGAAGGAAGCGCACGGTTCAGCTTATTCGGTGCACCCGGGTGGCACCAAGATGTATAGGGATGTTAAACAACACTTTTGGTGGAATGGAATGAAGAGAGAGGTTGCCCTCTATGTGTCAAAATGCTTGGTGTGCCAGCAGGTGAAGGCCGAACATCAGCGAGTGGCCGGCCTGTTGCAAGCAGTTCCCATTCCCCAGTGGAAGTGGGAACACTTCACTATGGACTTCGTGGCAGCTTTACCGCGGAGTCCTAAGGGCAATAATCCTATTTGGGTCATCGTCGACCGTCTCACAAAGGCAGCCCATTTTCTACCCTTTCGAGTGGGACAATCGATGGAGACATTGGCGGAGAAATATATGCAAGAGATCGTACGGCTACATGGGGTGCCTATCACTATAGTGTCGGACCGGGACACGAGATTCCTTTCACATTTCTGGAGAAGCTTACAAGAGAGTTTAGGCACTCGTCTCCGTTATAGTACGGCTTACCACCCCCAGACTGACGGACAGTCTGAATGTACGATACAGATATTATAAGACATGTTGAGAGCCTGTATGCTAGATTTCAAGGGATCGTGGGAGGATCATCTTCACTTGGTGGAATTCTCGTATAATAACAGCTATCAGGTGAGTATTCAGATGGCGCCATTCGAGGAACTTTACGGGCGTAAGTGCCATTCCTCACTTTGCTGGGATGATGTGGGTGAGCGTAGATTACTAGGACCGGAGCTTGTAACCCAAACAGTTGAGAAGGTCCAGTTGATAAGGAACCGTATCAAGGCAGCACAAGATCGTCAGAAGAGCTGGGCGGATGCTAGTCGAAGACCTCTTGAGTTTGGAGTAGGAGATCATGCCTTCTTTAAGATTTCGCCGACTCGAGGAGTGATTAGATTCGGTAGTCGTGGGAAACTCAGTACTCGATTTATCGAACCATTCGAGATTGTGGATCGCGTTGGAGTAGTGGCATACAGATTGGCCTTACCACCCTCTTTGGCTGGTGTGCACAATATATTCCATGTATCACAGTTGCGTCGGCACGTTCGCGATAACAGTCATGTTCTCGATCATTCTGAATTAACTTTGAGCACTGATCTCTCGTATGCAGAGCAACCTACAGCCATTGTCGACCGTGGAGAGAAGGTTTTGAGAAACAAGATCATCCCTTTAGTTCTTGTATCTTGGGGCAGACGTTCTCACGGGGAATCCACTTGGGAGCGTGAGGACGAGATTCGTCAAAAGGACCCACACCTGTTTTCTTAATCTTGTAGTCGTCCTTCTAATTTCGAGGATGAAATTTTCTGTAAGGTGGGTATGATGTAACAACCCTATTTGAATGCAATAGTTCAAGATATATCGAGATTCTTTTTCCATAATTTTTGAACTTATAGTTAGCCGCTAGAATATTTTATTTTGTATTTTACCGTAAATAATTTTGATATGAGAAAAATATTCAGTTTTTATATTATATATATATATAATATTTTCTTAATGGCAGCAAAATAATATTGTGCGTATTTTAAAATTCCTAAATTGATATTAATATTGGGTTGTATACATATATTACATTGGCTAACTTCTGTTTACTGTTAATATGAGAAAAGAAAATCTGTGCCGAATCTCTAAATACGATCAATTGAAGATATGTATCTATGTATGTATATTTATAAAATTTCATTATATATACAAACAAAATATCTCTCTCTCTCTCTCTCATATTCACATCTCTCTCTCCCCCGCTGCTCCTTAAAACCCTCGCTTTCGCATCTCATCTTCGCACCTACGCTTTCGCCCTCGTGAAACCCTAACTTATGCCTTCGCCGAGCCTCATCGTCGTCGCCTCCACCCTCGATCCAGCCTCTCCTCTTTCCCTCCTCGACCTCCTCATCTCCCTCTCTCTCGCATCTCCCCTGCAACCCATCACCGCACGATCCATCCCTCGTCGTCACCATCACCGCCGCTGCAACCCTCGCCTCCTTCTCCTTCCCCCATCGCCCTCGTCCTCATCACTGCCACCACAACCCCCGGCGACCTGCACCGAACCCTCACCGTCGCCTCAGCCCTCGTCTTCGCCTCGCAGCTGCTCCCATCACCCAGATCTCCATCGCTCCCCTGCAGCAACATCACAGCCCTTCCATCGCCAGATCCGAACCCTCAACGCTTCCTCGACTCGACCAGGACCCATCCAAACCTTAGCATTTACCATCATCCTCTGTAAGTTTCCTTGATCCCTGTTTTTATTTTGAAACAACAAAAAAAAAAAAGAAACAAAAAATAAATGAAATGATAAGAAATCAGTGAACATTGAAAGGGGAAAATTAGTATCAAAACCCTAAGTTGATATAATTGTGTTTGGTTGTGTGACAATATTTATGAAAATATTTATAGTTTAATCGATGATAAATTTATCTAGGCGGATCGTATAACTCAGATCCCAAGTCGCACTTTAGCTGAGATCGTGCCTCGCATCTTCGTGCATCGTTCTCCCCTGATCTTTTCCTCAGGCAAGTATTCTTGCTCTGCTTTGGTCGATGCACATCGGCAACCCCTTATATATATTACATATATTCTTTTCCTGCTCTAGACTAGAAAGAAAGTGTTAGCGCTTAATGATTTCCTATCGTTAGAAAGATATGGATTCGTATTCAACTAATTGATAATCTGAAAACTAGATTAAGTATGGTTTTTGCTATGAGATCTATTTTTTTGAAAGTTATTAATCTAACTTATACATGTACATGTACCTTACTAGCCAGCTTACGATTATTACATCCATGTTAAGATTAACGGTAAAGATAACAACCATGACTAATACCAGCTTGTACATCACTTTCATGCAGTTACCAGTACGAGATAGCAATTACTTTCGACATGTCTTGACTATTCATTACTTTAGTCCTAATGGACGAGATCTCTAATTAGAATGCTGAACTACATACCAGGACACATTATTATTCACCAGTTTTATTTCCATACAATTACCATACCACAAGTTCCTATCCTTTCAGCATTCTTAATTAGTGATTTAGTCTTTACCATAGTAGCTATAAATACGCGGGTGTTAGGGTAGTTTCAGTATGCGTTCGTACAACAGGATCTCAGAAGTCCCATGTCGGCAGCTCGTACCGGGCTATATCGGTCTCATGTTTACAGCTCATACCGGGCTATATCGGTCTCATGTTCATTCCACAGTTGGACTCGTATTTCCTATCCCCTGGGGCACCACTCTTGGGTTAGGAATACTCCTGCAGAGGTTGACACACACACTCGAGCTTACGATATGATAGTTTACCTTTTAGTGACCAGTTAGGTTATGACTTGACCTCTTACATACATGTTTCATAGTGTTAATGCATCTAATTATTTATATATCTGTTTTTCTTGCGCACCGGGCTTCACTACTTTCATATATTCATGTTATTGTACTACACACACACCTTATACGTTGAGTACTTGCTAGGATGTTCTGACATCCCTGAGATTTGCTATCTCAGGTTTAGAGACAGATTTTCAGGCCGAGCAGGACCGTAGCGACTACCAGGACTTTTCCGAAGATCAGTAACCCGTAGGTTTATTTTCCTTTTCAGTTAGTTTTTAGCATGTGTGCCCTTCTGGGACATTAGGACTTATATATCTCTTTTGGATCTTATTTTATTTCTGAACCTATTGTATTGGATCTTTAATTGCATCAATTATCTAGTAGACCCATTTTTAGGATTTCTTGTGGTTTCATTGCAGCATGATTATCGGTATTATTTCTTTTGGTATTGGATTTTATTTTTGACAGGTTAATCTAGACAGCCTTATGTGACTATGGAAGGATTTTTCCTTACCGTATGTAGCACGGCTGGCCTTCGTCGCTTTCCGTATTTCATATTTTGGGAAGCGGGGCGTGACACTTATACTAAGTGTACGAAACTTGATGATAACATGAAATTTACATGTTATCATCGAGGATCTCACATTAAAAAAGCGAAACGCACTTTAGACCCCATCTATCAGTTATCTATGCAAGATTTCCATCGTGATATAAAACTACGTGATGGTTGAAAAAATTAAGCGCTTAATCGTTTGTTTCTGGTAACCGTCATATACTTTATGTGATGACAAAACTAGTCATATGATAACCGATATATTTGTCCAGTGTGGACAAATTAAGAATTTATAATGCCAACACACCCTGCATTTGTGCTTTCATTCGTTTCAAAATTAGTTTCGTCTGCACCTTTTCGCTGGTTCTATGTGTATAAACATAAAGGGGATAATCATTTCAGTATTGATATTCAACATCGAAATGATTATCATCAATTCTATTGCAGTGTATTCGGAGAACAACGAGGTGGTGGTGTTGCTGAAATTTTCTCAAAACAAATAAAAGCACGAAGGCAGGGATATATGCGTTATAAATTCTTAATGAGTTAGAAACCTTTACCCCGACAACCGATGTGATATATTGAGGGATCAAATTGAAACATTAAATATTAACTATAAGTCATAAAATAAATGTCTAAATGATATGTCGATTACGAAATACATGATTTCAGAAATTGGAGAGTAATGGATAGGAGTTGGTTGACAGTGTCCAAATTTAGCGATGAATACAAGACCGGCGTCGAAGAGTTTATGAAATTTGTATTGAGGGACCACTCTCCTGAAGAATTGATTTCGTGTGTCACACCCCGCTTCCCAGTAGACGGATACGGTGACGTGGCAGGCCGCAACGTATTTACTAAGAAATAAATACGTTAAGCGTAATTAAACAATAAATAAAATGAATAAGAATAACAAATGATATAAAATAACACAACAACTTTATTTACATTCATCTTTACATACAATTGTTATAAAAGAAAAGATACAATGATATAAAGCGGCATCTAAACAATGACATACATGAAAGTAAGTACAAAGAACTAGAAGTCAGGCTGTACCGCAAGCTGGTCTAAGTCCTCCTGGTTAGGCTCGATCTTCTGAGAGTCTGGTCCTCCTGACGAACATTCCAAAGAAAGAAACAGAAAAGAATGTCGTCAGCGAACTAACGCTCGGTAAGTCCCAAAAGAAGGAAGAGAATATAATAAGTAATGTAAAATGAACAGGTAAGTTGTGTATGATTGATTACCAGTATATGATGGTTATTATAACGTAGTTGTTTATAGCTTGATAAAGAAGGTATCATGTATACGAGAGGGGTCCATCTTACCCCGTGGACTATGGTAACATGTAGTATAAGGCCCCGTCATAACCCATGGGACAGCGGCTTGAGAATTCATGTATGTGTCTTTTAAGTGACCTCTCGTGCCACGATATACGTTCCGTACCAATCTACCCCTTTATCCTCGCATAATGTATTGTATAGATTAGGTTCACAAGTCTTGCCAAAACCATGGATACAAAATATTCAAGTATTCATGTTCAGAATATAATCTAGTATTGAAGTAGTCAAGTCAAATTATAACCATGGTTTGGTAAGGTCAAGTCAAGTATGCATGTTTGATATTAGTGTTTGATTTTGATTATTCATATTCATGATCAAGTATTCATGTTTGATTTTGGATTCAGGTTGAATTGGACTCAGACTGAGTTAGATTATTGTAAACTGATTTAGCTCTTGAATTAGGTTTGGGAGTCATCGGTAACTGCTGCACATGGACGGAAGGATTTGTGTCTTTTTCCAAGACAATTACCATTGATAACTCCGTTAAGTTTTCTATCTTAAATAGGCAAGCATTCACTTTCTCCGGCTCTCTGGGGCTCAAGAGAATTGATCCCGCTTAAACCTATATTTACTAAAGTCCTTAAATATTATTTTATATATCTCGAGGGGTTTTAAGAAAAATATTCTAATATAGATTAAAAAGTAAATCTCGAGAGTAATTTGTATTACTTAGGGTTTTCATGAGCATGGATTTTAAGTATTGGGTATTTTAGTGATAATTACGTAGCTTGGAAAGTTCATGGTATTTTTTTGTAAAACTTGCCTTTTTGGTAACTTGATAGTATTTTAGTGTCATTTTTTAATATTTTCATTTTTTGAAAAAAATAGAGTTAATATATTTTGAAAATAAGAATTTATAATTTTATATAATTTTAATTTTAAAAATAATTATATTTTATTTAGAAAATTCGTATTTCTTAAAAATCGTATTTAAATCCTTTCGAGATCAAATGCTCCGTGAGGAGGTCTCCATCTCGTTCTACTCACCCAAGAATGTGCAATAATCTGCACCATCCGTTAGCGGGTCCCCTAAAAAGAGTTGTAGATGCGTAATCGCAAAGGATATGAAATACCGTTTTAAAAGAAATCCGATTTTTAAATTATATGGTATTTTATTGTAATATTATTCTTTGAAACGAAAATACATACAATGAGTATCGTGCTATGAAACCAAGTGTGTGTGGGGAAGGTCATTACCCCGTGAAGTTTTCCTAAGATATTGTTAAGCAATTACTCAAAGAGGTGTTTATAAAGTTCAAGGTATTTTAATGAAAAAGTTCTACTATGGTTGTTTCACATGAGAATTTTGATAAAATTTGATTCTAAACATTAGGGTTTAAGGTTAAAAGTATTGTGTAAAAACTTGATTGATCAAAGAATAAAGGAGAAAGAGTTTCTAGGGTTTAGAAAAATGATATTGGTATTAACTCCACTTACCGATATAAGTTTTAAAATGGAATTTCAATGAAGAGAAAGAGAGATTGGGAGGGACTTACGGTTTAAAAACTCAAAAAGAGGTTGAAGAAGAGGGGATGAGCTTCATGGCGTCGCGGGAGCTCCGGAATAGGTTTCGGTCTTCGCCGGAACCAACTTGCTTGCTAACTCCTCTATACTTCACTTGCACTAGGAACTTTTTAGAGTGTTTTGATTAGAATTTTCAGAATGATGCTGAGCTAATGTAAGGGGTGGTATTTATAGTGGAGAATTAGGATTTGGGAATTAAAAGTGTGGATTAAAAATATTAAAATTGTGATAAATTGTGAATTGAAAGGTCTCTGTTTGATTATAGAAAAATTAATCAGTGCAGAGGAGTTAGTGGTAGGTGAAGAGACGGGTGTGCAAAGCCCGGACCTCATTGGGCTTCATCCAAGCATCCCCGCTGGTTTTATTGAGCTTCTGGCGAGTCGATAATTGCCTCGAGATTCGTGCTACTTGATCAACCCCCTGTTTAAACCATTTTCACATGTTTGATTTTTCTAAACTTTTTATTTCCCCATGTATTGTACATGCAATCTTTTGGGCTTCTAAAAAAATTCAGAAAAAAATAATGTGTCTGATGGGAATCGAACACAGAGACTACGTTACAGCAGTAAAGGCTTTACCAATGAATTACAAGGTATTTCTTTCTATTATTTAACAAAAGTAACTTATAACTCAAACTCAGGCTGTAAAACTCATTTCTTGTATATTAACAGAAAATTTCCGTACAAAGATTTTAGAGTCGTTACATTCTACCCTCCTTATAAAAAATTTCGTCCTCAAAATTTATATTTACATATGGACTAATTTTCAAATAAATAAGGGTACCTTGCACGCATGTCTTCTTCTCGTTCCCATGTTGATTCTCCTGACGAATCCTTTCTCCATATCACTCGGACCAAGTTTACTTCCTTGTTCCGCAGTGTCTTCACCTTGCGGTCCAGGATCTCACTAGGTTGTTGCCAGCAGGTTAGATCAGTCTGTACAGTGAGCTCTGAGTGATCAAGTATGTGGCTGGGGTCACTCATATATTGTCGTAGAAGGGATATGTAGAATACGTTGTGCACTTCTTCCAATAAAGGTGGTAGTGCTAAACGGTATGCCACTTCTCTAACTTGTTCGAGTATGTCGAACGGTTCTATATATCTTGGACTTAGCTTACCCCTCTTGCCAAAGCAGATCACTGCTCTGTTTGGAGAGATCTTTAGAAAAACATAGTCTCTAGGTTGGAACTCCGGATGTCGGCGCTTTGCATCTGTCCAATATTTCTGTCGGTCTTGGGCTATACGCATTCTTTCCCTGATCATGCGAACTATGTCCACAGTTGCCACGATCATCTTTGATCCAAGGAGTTCATGATCTTCGATGTCGTCCCAACGTAGCGGTGAACGACACTTCCGTCCATAGAGTGCTGCGAATGGTGGCATTCCAATGTTTGTCTGATAGCTGTTATTGTATGAAAACTCCGCAATGTGTAAGTGATCTTCCCACGAACCTCCGAAATTTAACATACAAGCTCTTAGCATGTCCTCCAGAATCTGAATTGTTCGCTCGGACTGTCCGTCTATTTGTGGATGATAAGCCATGCTAAAATTCAGACTCGTTCCCAGGCTAGCTTGCAGACTCTGCCAAAACTGTGATCAGAATCTATCCCGATCGGAGACGATGCAAATAGGTACTTCATGTAATCTCACGATCTCCTGCATGAGTTTATGGGTATCAAAATATGGTACATCTTGAAGGTTTAAATCTTAATTTAGATTTATGCTTATCTCCATGTACTTCTTTGCTAACGTCTTAGTAGATTGACCAACTCGAAATGGAATAAAGTGGGCTAACTTAGTGAGTTGATCCACAATAACCCATATTGCGTCGTTACCCTTCGTGCTGTGAGAGAGGGCAGTCACAAAGTCTATGGTAATGTGCTGCCACTTCCATTCTGGGATTGGTAACGGCTGAAGCAGACCAGCAATTCTGTGATGATCATCCTTCACTTGCTGACACACCAAACACTTGGCTACGCTTCTAGCTACTTCGCGCTTCATTCCATGCCACTGATAGTGTTGTCGTAGATCCTTATATATCTTTGTACCACCGGGGTGTACAGAATAAGGAGAGCTATGAGCTTCTTTCATCAACTCTTCTCGAACTAGACCGTTTGGTACACATAATCAACTTCTATATCGTAAGGATCCATCTTCATGGATGATGAAGTCAGTTCGAAGTCCACTTTCTACTTGTTCTCAGATCTTTTGTAGCTTGGAATCATTTGTTTGAGCTGCCTTAATCTGATTGACAAGAGTGGACCGGACTTGTAAGTTCATCAAATATGAAGCGTTAGCTGGCATAATTACTTCGATCGCCAATCCGTGCAATTCCTGCTGTAGCTTCCATTGAGCGGTGAGATTCATTGCTAATGGCTGGCGACTAAGTACATCAGGAACTACATTCACCTTCCCAGGATGATACTGTAGGTTAATGTCGAAGTCCGCCATGAGTTCTAGCCATCTTATCCGCCTTATATTTAGTTCCTTCTGAGTAAATACATATTTCAGACTCTTGTGGTAGTGTATATATCCACTGGTTCTCCCAAGAGATAGTGGCACCAAATCTTAAGTGCGAAGATGACGGCTGCCAAATCCAGATCATGTGTTGGATAGTTGCACTCATGAACCTTCAGCTGTCTTGATGCAAAAGCCACAACTTTCCCATGCTGGTGTAGAACACATCCTAATAATTTACCGAACGCATCGCATTGCACAACAAATCCTCCAGATTGATTTGGTATTACGAGAATAGGAGCAGAAGTTAATCTTGACTTGAGATCTACAAAAGAGTTTTCATATGCTTCTGACCACACGAAAGCTTTATCTTTACGTGTGAGCTTGGTCAGAGGTGCTGAAATCTTTGAAAAGCCTTCAATGAATCGTCTTTAGTATCATGCTAATCCTAAGAAACTTCGTATATCCTTCACCGTCTTTGGTGTCAGCCATTCGCTGACAGCTGACACCTTAGCTGGATCTACTGAGATTTCTTCGCCTGAAATGATATGTCTAAGAAATCCAACTTGATCTAGCCAAAATTCACACTTGTTGTACTTGGCGTAGAGCTGATGTTGTCGCAATGTCTCCAGGACAATCCGTAAATGCTCGGCGTGTTCTTTCCAATTCTTTGAATACACCAGGATGTCGTCGATGAAAATGACAACAAACCTGTTTAAATACTTTCGGAAAACTTGATTCATCAGATTCAAAAATATGGCAGGTGCATTGGTCACTCCAAATAGCATTATAAGATATTCATAATGACTATAGCGAGTCTTAAACGCCGTCTTCAAAATATCGGACTCTTTGACCTTCACCTGATGATAACCCGAACGAAGATCTAACTTCGAAAATACACAAGACCCATTTAGCTGATCGAAAAGATCATCGATGCGCGGTAGTGAATACTTGTTCTTAATCGTCACTTCGTTCAGAGCTCGATAATCTACACACATCCTGTATGAACCTTCTTTCTTCTTCACCAATAGTACCGGAGATCCCCGGCTTGAAGTACTAGGACGAATCCAACCTTTCTTCAGGAGTTCGTCCAACTGAATGCGGATCTCCTTCAATCCTTCTGGACTTAGCCGGTACGGAGCTTTGATTATCGGTTGCGCACCAGGTTGTAAATCGATGCTGAATTCAAGAGCTCGATCGGGTGGCAAACCTGATATATCTTCCGGGAATACATCCTCGAACTCTCGAACTACCTCTGGCTTCGATTCTTCCGCTTGTAATGCTGCAACCACTGCCTTCTTTGGTTTTACTTTGTAAATGCTAGGTTCCAAGGTACGGTTTCCACTCTTGAAATAGAATACTAGATGATCTGGTATTTCGAACACTACCCTCCTTTAGCGACAGTCGATGGTAGCGAAAAAAGTTCCCAACCAGTCCATTCCCAAGACTACGTTGAAGTTCGGCATGTCCAACACCTTGAAGTCCGCATAAAATTCTCTGCTGCAAACAACCACTGGACACAGATCGTATCCCAAAGTTGATTTTAGAACGCCATTTCCTGAACTAAAATTCCAGCTGGATATGAGCGGTTTAACTGGAATCGCGTGAGTTCGGACGAACCATTGCGACATAAAGCAATATGATGCTCCAGTATCGAAGAGAGCTAGAGCAGGTAGGGAGGCTACTAGTATAGTATCTAAATTGTGTGAGGTTGGGTTTAGATATAAGAACGGTATAATGATATACAAAGATTGAAAATTTTGAAAGGATTGGGAAGTTACCAGTGATAACATGGCCTGTGGCTTCGGCCTCCTCAACCGTCATTGTGAAACTTGACGTCGTGGTACATTCCTCCTTGCCGGAGGCACATTCTTCTGTCCTTGGGGCACGTTTCTCTGCCCTTGAGGCACGTTTCTCTGTGCCTGATGGAACTGACATTGAGGCTGTGCAGGAGATCCACGTGGAGCTGGTGCAGGGAGAGCTAAACGAGGTGCAGGATCCTGAATGGCTGGCCGCTGCGGAACCGTGATTGCGGGTCTGTGTGTTGGAGCTGGGTTGAAGCGGTATGGACATGCTCCTATGGCGTGAGTGGATGCGCCACAAACCAAATACAGGCCATTTGCATGCTTGCAGTCCTTCGCCAAGTGTCCTGTCCTCTTGCAATAGAAACAAAAGTCTGGACTGGACCGGTTAAATGATCCTCCCGGTCTCCTAGGTGCAAAGGTCGGGCGAGAAGAAGCTCTTCCGGTCATCTGTGTAGCAGGGTGTTTCACACCGGCAGTCTGCGGTCTGCCCTTCTTCTTCACAACTGTCTCATAGCGCCGGGCAGCTTTCAAAGCAAGTTCATGGGTTGGGAAATCCCCTGTAGCAAGTGCAGCTTGGATTTCCGGGTCCAACCCTTGATGAAATCGTCGTGCCCGGAACTCAGCAGTAGGAATCAGGTGTGCAGCGAATCTATTACGACCTTGTGTTAGCGGTGTAATGAGTGAAATCAGGAATTTGAATATTGAGACGGTATCTTAGTTGCTGAGCATGGTAAACTCAGCATCGTATTCATCCACAGACTTGACCCACATTGAGCCTTGTTGTAGATAGATGAACTGTTGTTCCGTGTCAAAACGGGCAGTCTCGAGGAAGTACTTCGCATCGAATAGATCGCGAAATGTTTTCCACTCGATAGATTGGGTGAGACGGTTTTCTTCAGCCTTCCACCAGATTTTGGCGTTGTCTGTCAGTTGCAGTTTAGCAACTCTCACTTAGGCAATATCTGGAACTTGAGCTGCTGCCAGATTATCTTCAATCAATTGAGCCCATTCTTCCGCCTCCAGTGGGCTCTCTTTCCCAGAGAAATGTTTTCGATGCAGTGCCCAAAATTGTTTGATTTCGGGTGCCTCGGCTTTGAGACGGTGCATAAGGATAGAAGTTTACTGCTGCTGACCCTCCAGAAAGCTCTTGATCACCTCGAGCAGTACCGTTTGCTCGTTGATAGGAGCTGAATGGTAGGTGGTAGCGGCAGAGTAGACGGTGGGGTGTTGCTATTGACATTGGTACTGGTGTTGTTGGGTGAATCCATGACCTTGATAGAAAAGGAATGGTTAGGATTGACTCAAGAAATTAGAAATGTAAGGAATGTATAGTTGCTGATTCTTATAATTCTTGTGATATATTGCTTAAGTCTTCATACAGAACTGACCTACATGGGCCGCCAACAAAACCTTTCATGCCCCTCTTCCCAGTAGATAGATACGGTGACGTGGCAGGCCACAATGTATTTACTAAGAAATCAATACGTTAAGCGTAAGCAATATATAAAATGAACAAGAATGACAAGTGATATAAAATAACACAGCAGCTTTACTTACATTCATCTTTACATTTAACTGTTTGAAAAGAAAAGATACAATGATATAAAGCAGTGCCTAAACAATGACATACAGGAAAGTAAGTACAAGGAACTAGAAGCCAGGTTATACCGCAAGCTGGTCCAAGTCTTCCTGGTTAAGCTCGATCTCCTGAGAGTCCGGTCCTCTTGACGAACATTCCAAAAAAAAGAAACAGAAAGGAATGTCGTCAGTCAACTAACGCTTGGTAAATCTCAAAAGAAGGAAGAGAATATAACAAGTAATGTGAAATGAACAGGTAAGTTGTGTATGATTGATTACCAGTATATGATGGTTATTATAACGTAGCTGTTTGAAGCTTGATAAAGAATGTATTCATGTATACGAGAGGAGTCCATCTTATCCCGTGAACTATGGTAACATGTAGTACAAGGCCCCGTCATAACCCACGAGACAACGGCACGAGAATTCATATAGGTGTCTTTTAAGTGACCTATCGTGCCACGATATACGTTTCGTACCAATCTATCACTTTATCCCCGTATAATGTATTGTATAAATTAGGTTCACAAGTCTTGCCAAAATCATGAATACAAAATGTTCAAGTATTCATGTTCAAGATGTAATCAAGTATTCAAGTAGTCAAGTCAAGTAATAACCATGGTTCGGTCAAGTCAAGTCAAGTATACATGTTTGATATTGGTGTTTGATTTCGAGTATTCATGTTCATGATCAAGTATTCATGTTTGCTTTTGGATTCAGGTTGAATTGGACTTAGACTAAGTCAGACTCTTGTAAACTGAGTTAGCTCTTGAATTAGATTCGGAAGTCATTGGTAACTACTGCACATGGACAGCATGATTTGTGTCTTTTTCCAAGACAATTACTATTGATAACTCCATTAAGTTGTCTATCTTAAATAGGTAAGCACTCACTTTCTCCGGCTCTCAGGGGCTCAAGAGAATTGATCCCGCTTAAACCTATATTTACTAAAGTCCTTAAATATTGTTTTATATATCTCAGGGGGTTTTTATGAAAAATATTCAAATATAGATTAAAAAGTAAACCTCGCAGGTGATTAGTATTACTTAGGATTTTCATGAGCATGGATTTTAAGTATTGGGTATTTTAATGATAATTACTTAGCTTGGAAAGTTCATGGTATTTTATTGTAAAACTTGCCTTTTTTGGCAACTTGATAGTATTTTATTATCATTTGTTAATCTTTTCATTTGTTTGAAAAAATTAGATTTAATATATTTTGAAAATATGGATTTATAATTTTATATAATTTTATTTTAATTAGAAAATTCGTATCTCTTAAAAACCGTATTTAAATCCTTTCGAGATCGAATGCTCTGTGAGAAGGTCTGCATCTCATTCTACTAGCCCAAGAATATGCGATAATCCGTACCATCCGTTAGCGGGTTCCCTAAAGAGGGTTGTAGATGCGTAATCGTAAAGGATATGAAATACCGTTTTAAAAGAAATCCGGTTTTTAAATTATACGGTATTTTATTGTAATATTATTCTTCAAAATGAAAATACATACAATGAGTATCGCGCTATGAAACCAAGTGCACGTGTGAGATAGGTCATTACCCCATGATGTTTTCCTAAGGTATTGTTAAGCAATTACTCAAAGAGGTGTTTATAAAGTTTATGGTATTTTAATGAAAAAGTTCTACTATGGTTGTTTCACATGAGAATTTTGATAAAATTTGATTCTAAACATTAGGATTTAAGATTACAAGTATTGTGTAAAAACTTGGTCGATCAAATAATAAAGGAGAAGGAGTTTCTAGGGTTTAGAAAAATGATATTGGTATTAACTCCACTTGCCGATATAAGTTTTAAAATGGAATTTCAATAAAGAGAAAGAGGGATTGGGAGGGACTTACGGTTTAGAAAACTCAAAGAGAGGTTGAAGAAGAGGGGATGAGCTTCGTGGCGTCGCGGGAGCTCCGGAATAGGTTTCGGTATTCGTCGGAACCAACTTGCTTGTTAACTCTTCTTTACTTCACTTGCACTAGGAACTTTTTAGAGAGTTTTGGATAGAATTTTCAGAATGATATTGAGCCAAGGTAGGGGATGGTATTTATTGTGGAGAATTAGGGTTTGGGAATTAAAAGTGTGGATTAAAAGCATTAAAATTGTGATAAATTGTGAATTGAAAGGTCTCTGTTTGGTTGCAGGGAAATCAAACAGTGCAGAGGAGTTAGGGGTAGGTGAAGAGATGAATGTGCAAAGCCCGGACCTCATTGGGCTTCATCCAACTGTCCCTGCCAGTTTTATTGAGCTTTTAGCCGGTCGATCTCGAGACAATTGCCTCGAGATTCGTGCCGCTTGATCAACCCTCTGTTTAAACCATTTTCCATATGTTTGATTTTTCGAAACTTTTCATTTCCTCGTGTATTGCACGTGCTATCTTTTGGGCTTCCAAAAAAATTCAGAAAAAAATAATGTGTCCGATGGGAATCGAACACATGGGCTACGTCACAGCAATGCAAAGGCTTTACCAATGATCTACAAGTTGTTGCTTGCTATTATTTAACAAAAGTAACGTATAACTCAAACTCAGGTTGCAAAACTCATTTCTTGTATATTAACAGAAAGTTTCCGTACAAAGATTTTAGAGTTGTTACATCGTGTCTATGTAAAAAGTGTCATAACGATTACGACCTCCATCGAGATATAGTGTACGACCATCTACTGAAGTGTAACGACTCTGAAACCCTTGTATAAAAATTAACTTGTTTAATATATAGAAAGGGTATTTCATCCTAATTATGAGTTATAAGTAATTTTTGTTTAATAGAAGGAAGAAGCAACCTGTAGCTCACTGGTAAACCCTCTACACTGCTGTGACATAACCTGTGTGTTCGAATCCTATAAATCCCAATTATTTATAATATTTTTCTTAATAACTTTTCGAAAGTTTAAGAGTTGCACGTGCAATACATGATTAAAATGAATAGTTTCAGAAAAATCAAACACATGGCATAAATCTCGAGGCAGATGGCCTCAATCCAACCGCCAGTTTTCCCCATCAAGCCGCTACCGGCTGTCCACCTACCCCCAAATGACTCCATTCTTCGTCTGTGCACCCCTTCAATTCCCTCTACTCCTCTGTTCTATTTGATTTCTCTGAATTTAAACAGAGACCTTTCATTTCCACCTTTGATCCTATTTTAATTATTTTTAGTTCCAATTCTTTAACTCACACACCCTCATCTCTATACTATAAATACATCACATCCCCTAGCTCTCACCATTCTGAAAATCTCTATAAAAAATTTCTCAAAATTCTCTAAGATCAAGAAGAGTTAAGGCTAGTCAAGTGGAGTTAGCGATCGACTTCATTTCGTTCAGTGAAACGGACTTGTTTGGATGGCTACATGCACGTGCGTGCATCCGTTCTTGGGGTATGCATTTTTTTCGTTACCTGGATATCCAACTTTAATTTTGGTCAACATGTATATTTTTCGTATTTTAAAACTGAATTTTAGACCTGACCCGGGCATGTTTTGGATTATGTTTGTATTTACCAGAATATCAAATTTTATTTATATAATATTAATTTTATAAATTGATACAAATTAAAATTTAGTTAACTAATAAAAGATTTTTTTAAATTTAAATCTAAACTAATTTCCTAACAAACTAACAACCCCTTTCTCTCTCTCTTCTCTGCATATATATATTTATATATATTTTATTTATTTAATTTTTTTCTTTCCTTATTAAATACAGAGACTCTACTTCTTACTTCTTCTTCTTCTTCTTTCTTCTTTCTTTTTCTTGATCTTGTTTCTTGATTCCGGTGATCACCGTCGGAGCTGTGCTCGTCGCTGACGATTCGAGTGATCCAGTGAACGTACCTGACTTGCGTGATCACCCTCATGCATTGTTTGGAACCGTTCCGTGTACCGTACGCGCGTCGCGACATTTCGCCTATGAAGGACGTTCCGTACACATCCGTTCTTGTTCCGTCTAGGCAAGTTAATCTTGCTACATGCTATATAACTCATTATGTACCTATTTAAATAAATATCACACCTGTATTTTAAATCAAGCATCCCATGTTTCATATTACAGCCTTTCGACGTTCCGTTTACATTTGTATAGTGCATTTCAGATCTAGGGCATGCAAACCAATCTTAATTACATACTACATTACTTTAGATGCATCTATTTTAATAAATGGAATACCTGTATTTAAAATCATGCACCCCATATTTAGTTTTATAACTTTTCGATATTCCGTTTGCATCCATTCATATCATTTCAGATCTAGGTCATGAAAACTTATCTTGTTGCATACTATACTATCATATACTGCATCAAATTGAATAGTTACATTTCATATTGCTTAGTTATATGTTCCGCACTTGTTAGTTTATCATTTTACGATTATATGATACCCGTTTGCATCCATATCATTTAAAATATATATCGTCGTAATATTTCTTATTATTATCTTTAATTAGTTTATAATCTGCATTTTATAATTTTATACATTTGAAAATATTATAGTTTACACATGAAACGTCGTTGAAAAGCGGATACGACAAATCTGAAATTTACTGTACACCTTACCTTATAAAATTCATTATAAATCATAGAAAAATCATTAGTATACGTTCTTTAGTTCGTTACGAAGCTAACTCAGAATAATATAACTCTATGAAATATTTACTTGCAAAATAAATTGTTTAAATAACGTAAAATCCAAATGAAAATATCTCTAAACTGCTGTCCAGGGAAATTCCAGCAGCAAATTTTCAACTTCGAATGTTCATAGATTTTTGTAGGGACAACCTAAGATACTTATACCTATAAAAATGAAAACTTTATTGAATTATCTTTGTATTGGTATAAGACACGTCCATTTTGGAGAACGTTTGTTATTTTTAAGCTATTTTACAAATCAGGGTGACGCTGAATTTCTGAACGGAACTTTCTTGTGCATGGTTAATCAATACCACTTTTATAGTTATTAATCGGTTTAAATATATTTTCCATGTTAATATTATTATATCAATAACTATTTAATAAATAATAGTGCTTGTGTTTTAATATTCAGCAAATTTTTACCGATTTACAGTTTTATAGTATCTGTCTGTATCCGTACGGTTTATTACATATCTAGTTGCACGCCGAGACCATATTATTTCATGTTACTGTTGTATTAGTGCACCATGCTTGATAATTGTGCATCCTACTTAGTCATGATGTAACCCCTGATAGATATTTGTGCATCCATACTTTTATCGTACATCCGTACTTTTACCCTGATTCCATACTTGCTACATCTTACTGTTGGGCACCCATTTGTTACACTGTGTACTACTTGACATAACCTGATACACCACTACTTGACATGACCTGATACATGTACACTACCTGACATGACCTGA
This sequence comes from Agapanthus africanus, assembly GCA_030015575.1. Taxonomy (NCBI): domain Eukaryota; kingdom Viridiplantae; phylum Streptophyta; class Magnoliopsida; order Asparagales; family Amaryllidaceae; genus Agapanthus; species Agapanthus africanus. The sequence continues at coordinate 255,483,962 of JASDDO010000019.1, read as the reverse complement.
TACACCACTACTTGACATGACTTGATACATGTACACTACCAGACATGACCTGATATATCACTACTTGACATGTTACCCGATCCTGTTTCTAAAATTTTTACAGCATGTACAAAATAATATATTCTATCATATGTAAATTTCCTGAAATTTTCAGAATTAAAAATTAATTTATAAAAATTATTTTAAAACTAAAGGTATTGATATGTCATATGTGAGTAATGAGAAAACCATGGTATTTTTTCGTAACTTCATTTTTTTTACAAACTTAAATAAAGTTGTTTAAAATAAAACAACAAACATGCACTCCTAATTGGTCACTATGAAATCTTAACATGTGAATTGAGAGTAATGAAAAAAACTTTACAAACTATATATGTGTGTATGTTTGTGTGTTCATTATTTATATATGTATTCATTTAATTAATTATTTAGGAACTATGATATGTCAAGGGAAGTTTTTCATGGCAATATAAAATAAGAGAAATATAAAGAGAAAAAGAAAGAGATGGAGGGAAGGAAAGAGAGAAGGTGCTTACATACACAAGCCGGTATTGTCACCGGGCTTGTCTATTCGCCGATAGCCTCGCGTTACTAGCGAGACTTTCTTGAATATTTCTTCATATTCTTCTTTTTGGACTCTAGGTGAAGAGAGAGAAGTGAGAGATAGAAAAATGTGAGGAAGGAAAAGATAGAGGAGGACAAATAAAGATGGTGTAATGGTGAATTATGTATAATAATATATGTATTCAACATGAGAATTAAAAGAGAAATGAAAGGTCACCATTCATTTTGGAAATGAAAGGTCTCATTTGTAGGTTATGAGAAGAATAAAAAATGATAAAAAAATAATTGTAAGAATGGGGATTTGAACATGTGACTTATAGAATAACAATGCAAAGATTTAACCAATGAGCTACAAGGTTGTTCACACACATATTTAATTAGAATTAAATGTATGTTGTTGCTTAAAAAGAAAGTGGGCTTTTCAGATGGGCTGTAGAGAATAAAAATAATGGATTTGGGTTAAATATTTATGAAAGGAAAAATAAGAATGGGAAGTTAAAAACTTAAATATAAGAAAAAGAAATTGTACTTAGAAAAAAAAATACATAATAGATTGAGGAATAAAATAATAATAAATTTAATAGAAAACGGAAAATACTAAGTACAAATAAATACGGTATATTATTGAAGAGAGATAATACAAATGTATAAAGATTTTGGGTTGTTACATTCTACCCTCCTTAAAAATAATTTCGTCCTCGAAATTACTCAAGAAGGATGATATAACAGAGTAAGGAAACATGATTAGGATATTGTCGTTTTCGAGCTCCGTCGATTGATACTCTAACTAATTGAGCTAATATGCCAACGAGATACAAATAGAAATGGTGAAGAGGTAAGGATTTAAAAGTCGAGAGATGAACTTCAAGGAAACCGAATGTGGAATTCAAGATGGATTCAAGGAATATAAATTGTAAAGAATGTTTTAGTTACTGGTTCTTGTGTTATATTGCTTAGGTTGTTCACGCAGAACAGAACTGCATGATAGAGTTTCATACGGCTCTGACTTGCATGGGTCTCCAACAAATCCTGTCACGCCCCGCTTCCCATTCTATGGCGAAGGGGGCGCAACTGGCCCGTTACGTATTTACTAAGAAGCAAATACGCTAAGCGTAACTAAATAATATAAAAGAAAATACGCAAGAGGCAAGGTATAATAAAAACAGCAACTTTTATTTATTAACATTCTTTTGTACAATGCATGAAAAGGAACTACAACTGAAATAAAAATGATGCCTAAACAATGGCATGACAGGAAATGAAAAGTACTGAATGGAAAATGTACAATAAAACTAGAGCTCTGGTTCTTTACTGAAATGATCCAAGTCTTCTGCAGATGGCTCGATCACTGTCGGGTCCAAACCACCTGACGACATTCAAAAAAGAAAGAAATAGAATGTTGTCAGCGAACAGATCGCTCGGTAGGTCCCGAAGATAAGGGAGAAGTAGAAAAGAAGAAAGAGAGAAATAATAGCTTTTAATATTGTATTATATTGTTGTAATGTTGTATTAACGCTGTTGTTTGTAGCTTGGTACAGAAGAATGCCAGTGTATACGAGAGGGGTCTCAGTATGCTAGAGACCAGGGCAAATGGAAGTATAAGGCTCCGTTATACAATCCGGAACAACGACAATTGGATTCATGTTAGGTGTCTTAATCTTACCGTCTCGTGCCACTTTTAACACCTTCCGTACCAATCTACCCCTTAAACCCCGTAGTGTTTTGATTATATTGTTTGTCTTGTAAATTGTATTGATTGTATAATTGATTGACTAATCGAAACCATGATATCAGTAAACGAATGTAATCGTAGAATCATGTAAATGGAATAACTGAAGAACCATGTAAATGGAATGTATATTCATGGTTCAGTTCAGTCAAGTTGTACTGATTGATAATTGGATTCATGAATTCATGTTGAATTGTAATATTGAAGATTATAGATTGTACTTGAATTATATTCAAGTCAGGTTATAATGAGACTCGCTCTGAGTCAGACAATTAGAAAAGTAATTGAAATCCTGAATTAGGTTTTGGTATTATCGGTAACCGCTGCACATGGGCGGCAGGACTTGTGTCTTTTTCAAAGACGATTACCGTGTTGATAACAACGTTTGTTAGATTGTCTACCTTAGATAGGCAAGCACCCATATCTCTGTCTCCCTGAGGCTCAAGAGACTGGTTCCGCTTAAACCTATATTTACTAGGGTCCTTATTGTAATTTATATAACTTGAGGAGGTTTTATGTAAAAATAATTTTGTATCGTTTTCAAAATACAACTCAAATATTTAATTATCGTATTTATGTACATACAATAATTTAATGATCAATATAAATATGTATACATGTTCGAATAGCATGAAATGAGTCAAGTATATTATACGAGTAACTACCAAAAACAATGCTATAAAGAAATATTATGTACGACTAATTAATCAAGTCGAACGAATGCGGAACATAAAAAAAATATGTCTCTAAGTGTTTTGCATGCGTGAGTTCCAGTTTCACCTAAATACGACTACCGGTTTGAGAGATATATCTGTTTTCGTATCGTTGCGCAAAACAGATCAGAATCTGTTCAGCACCATCACATATTTTTAAAACACAGTTTGAGTTAATTTCCATCTGGTTTTAGGTTACGAAGATTATTAGAAAACTGTATGTATTTTGAAGTACTTATTTAAAATACCAAGATTCATACGATTTGGATTTCTGAAGCTCTAGTTATGATTATTTTAATATCAGCGTTTAAAACAGAAATTCAGATTTCTGGACAACAACTATATATTGTATTGCGAAGCCTATATCTGGGTGTTTCATGCATTTCTAAGTAATAAAGTATACATAAAATTATAGTTCTATAAATTTTGTATCTACACATCTAAATTTTGTCACGAACGGACATCGGGAGTTTGAGTTATGTCTAATTTAAAAACAGTGTGCGAATCAGGACAGATTCTGTCCAGATTCGTCGCTTAATGTTGTAACACAGTTTTCTATATTTTACGTCGGTTTTCAGTAAAAATATAAAACTAAGAAAATCTATATATTTCGATGTAGATATCCAAAACACCTGAGTTTGCTCAATTTGGATATCGTTAGACCATGTTATGTGTCCTAGAATTTGACCGATAACTGCAGTTTTCTATTTTACGATCAATGAATAAAAACGATGTAATTCCTAAACCGTTATGCGGTTCGATCTAAAATTTTTACAGCGTGTACAAAATAATATATTCTATCATATGTAAATTTCCTGAAATTTTCAGAATTAAAAATTAATTTATAAAAATTATTTTAAAACTAAAGGTATTGATATGTCATATGTGAGTAATGAGAAAACCATGGTATTTTTTCGTAACTTCATTTTTTTTTTACAAATTTAAATAAAGTGATTTAAAATAAAACAACAAACATGCACTCCTAATTGGTCACTATGAAATCTTAACATGTGAATTGAGAGTAATGAAAAAGACTTTACAAACTATATATGTGTGTATGTTTGTGTGTTCATTATTTATATATGTATCCATTTAATTAATTATTTAGGAACTATGATATGTCAAGGGAAGTTTTTTATGGCAATATAAAATAAGAGAAATATAAAGAGAAAAAGAAAGAGATGGAGGGAAGGAAAGAGAGAAGGGACTTACATACACAAGCCGGTATTGTCACCGGGCTTGTCTATCCGCCGATAGCCTCGCGTTACTAGCGAGACCTTCTTGAAGACTTCTTCATGTTCTTCTTTTTGGAGTCTAGGTGAAGAGGGAGAAGTGAGAGATAGAAAAATGTGAGGAAGGAAAAGATAGAGGAGGACAAATAAAGATGGTGTAATGGTGAATTATGTATAATAATATATGCATTCAACATGAGAATTAAAAGAGAAATGAAAGGTCACCATTCATTTTAGAAATGAAAGGTCTCATTTGTAGGTTATGAGAAGAATAAAAAATGATAAAAAAATAATTGCAAGAATAGGGATTTGAACATGTGACTTATAGAATAACAATACAAAGATTTAACCAATGAGCTACAAGGTTGTTCACAGACATATTTAATTAGAATTAAATGTATGTTGTTGCTTAAAAAGAAAGTGGGCTTTTCAGATGGGCTGTAGAGAATAAAAATAATGGATTTGGGTTAAATATTTATGAAAGGAAAAATAAGAATGAGAAGTTAAAAACTTAAATATAAGAAAAAGAAATTGTACTTAGAAAAAAAATACACAATAGATTGAGGAATAAAATAATAATAAATTTAATAGAAAACGGAAAATACCAAGTACAAATAAATAAGGTATATTATTGAAGATGGATAATACAAATGTATAAAGATTTTGAGTTGTTACTGTTGAAGACCAGAGCCTTTTCTCGACGATACCATGATTCTCGAAGGCTTTCCCTCCCGCTTTCCCTACCTTGTTAACGCTTTAAAACTGTAAGTCCTTTCTTCCTCTCTTTCGTTTTATCTCAAATCGTTTCTTGTAAACAATATCGATAAAAAAGTGGAGTTAGCTTAATCACACTCTCTTTACAATATTTCTACCGTCGTTATCATGCTACATAGGTCACAAATAACTTGTAAACATAAGGTTAAAATAATGTTCATATAATTAACTTTGCACATATTTAGAATTTCTCGTTAAATAGAACGTATATCGAATTTGACACAAAAATACCATGAACTTTAATACACCATTGTTAGGTAATTAGTCATACATATTTCTAGAACATTCACTGGGTAACGACTTACCCCACACGCACACTTTTGATTCATTGCACGATATTTTAGTTAGAATTTTTCATCTAAATGAAACAATTTTCAATAAGATACCATCACTTTATAAAATATATGTTTTTAATCGTTATTTTTAAAATGCTTTGCCATTGCGCATCTATAACTCTTTTAGGGGAACCAATCTACAAATGGTGCAGGTTATCGCACGTTCTTGAGATGGTAGAATGAGATACAGAAGTTCTCACGGAGCATTCGGTCTCGAAAGAAAATAAAAATACAATTTAAAAAATACGACTTTTTCTAAATCAAATTAAAACTTTGAAAAATTATATAAAATTATGAATCCTTATTTTCAATAAAAATAAATTGTGAAAAAATAACTTTTTTAGAGGAAAGATTAAATTTTTAATAAAATACCACCAAGTTTCCAAAATTATAATTTTCACAAAAATATCATAAACTTTTAAAATCTAGGTTTTATCACTAAAATACAACTAAAATTAAAATACATGTTCATAAAAACTTTTAATAATATAAATCACCCTCGAGATTTATTTTTAAAAATATTGAAGTATTTTTCATAAAATCCCCTTGAGGAATGCAAACAATATAAATACAATATAAAAAACAACAATAAATATTTAAGGACTCTATATTATTATAGATTTAAACGGTATCATTTCTCTTGATCTCCAGAGAACCGGAGAAAGTGAGTGCTTGCCTTTTCAGGTTAGACAACACTACAAATTTAACGAAATTATAAATGGCAATTGTCTTGGAAAAAAACACAAATCCTGCCGTCTGTGTGCAGAAGTTGTCCGATTACTCCCGAACCTAAGAATTTCAACAGTTAAATCTATTTATAAGAAATGTTTATAACTCGAATACAAACTCGAATACAAACTTGAATTTAAACTCGAACTCGAACCCAAACTCGCACTCTAATCTAACTCGAACCCAAGCTTGAACACTAACACGAACTAAATCCACTTATAATGCTTTAAAAATCGTTTAGCTTAGATGTTTGATAATTAGTAGTAAAACACGTGTTTTCCGTAAAACCTAATTATAATTATTTTTCCACATAAACATAAATATACCTATTTTAATTATGTAATTGCTTATGTATGGGTGTTTAATTAATTACTTATCTAATTGCTAGTTTACTTAATTATTTTCCTTATTTATTAAGTAAAAATAATATTTTTAAACATGCACATACACATTAAATTAGTGTTAATTATTAGTTAGTATAATTTAATACATGTCCGTGCACCATGACACAATTAAAAACCATTTTGTAGCATCCTCACTTCCATAAATCAAGATGGTTCTAGATTTGTTTTTACATGGAAAAAGAAAATAAAATAAAAAAGGAAATGAAAAGAGGTATGTTTTTTTTTTTATTTCAGTATGGTGTATGTGTGCCATGGTACCAACACTCTCTCTCCCCCTCTCCTCCCAAACCGCAGCCCCCTCCCCTCATCTTCCTTCTCCTTTTCTTGCTAAATACTCACTACCTCACTCAAATCACCTCAAAATCAACACTATTTCCTACTAAAATCATCACAAAAATTCTATTTTCCTAAGCGATGCAAGGTTCTTTGGATCAAGTCTTCATTTTGGATGGCATGGCTAGCAAGTATGGATCTTTTTCTAAATCATTTTGAGGTATAAAAACTAATCTAATTGTTACTTTGCTAATCTTTGCGTTTAATTGTCTTAATTAGGTGTTTTTGTAGATTATTTGCATGTTTAGTGTGTTAAGTGGGGTTTAGATTTAGTTAATGTTTGTATGGTTTAATTAGGGCATTTAAGTGTTATTAGTGGATAATAGACTTACTAATCCACCTTGTAGCAACTCCAATTTCTATGTACATAAAATTCATTTAAAGTTAATGTACAATTAGGGTATATACAATTTATGTGAGTACTATAAGTATTTGATTCAATTTTGAACAACAAGAAGGAGCTTGTAGCTCATTGGTAAGACCTTGCATTGCTGAACCAAAGCACCAGAGTTCAAATCCTATCAGCCACACATTCTTTTTATTTAAATTTTTTTTAATCTTTTAGAAGCCCAAGAGACTACACGTGTACTGAAAAGACACAGCCTAAACAAACATGTGCAAATTAGTATTCAGACCGTCAGGGACACGTGGCCCTAATCCGAGCCCCTACCTCCACAAACTGACCGGCCAAGATCCTCTTGGGGCCGGCGCCGCCGATCCCAACAGTGGCAAATGCCATAAAAATTTTACCCCATACCCCTTGGACTCCTCCCACTAACCCTAGACTGTTTGTTTTCCCTGCATTTTCCAGAGAATTAAAATTTAGCATTACTCCATGTTTTAATGCATTTTAATTCTCAAATTTATCACACCCTAAACCCTAATTTTCCTATAAATACCCACCTATTTTTACACCCCTTCACACTGAAATTTCCTACAAAAACTATACAAAATTCTCAAGTCCTTAGTCTACAAGTGGAGTTAGCGAAGGGCGAAACTCCGACGAATTTCCGAGAAGTTTCCGACAACGAAACGACGAACCGGCACCTCCTACCTCTTCCTCTTTCTCTCCTTTAGCCAAACAACTAGTAAGTCCCATTCTTCTCTCTCATTTTGATCTCTAAAAAGTTCTATTTCTAAAACCCGACGGAAGCGAAGTTAATCCGACTTCCGATTCGGTTTCCTTTGAAAACTAGATTTTTCTTAATTCAGATAACTTCATATTCTTACATATTGTTAAGCAAACATTAACAAGACTAGTAAATCAAGTTTCACCTTAAAATAACTATTATGGTAACTTTTATCGCATTTTTACATTAAAATACCTTTATGTTTCAATTCGGCATGCTTATACCTTTTAACCGTATTACCTTTGAAAAACTCACGAGATAATGACCTACCTCATCACAACACACATATTTATTATGGCACGATGAATCTTGGGAAAATAGAATACGGGAAATACGACCTTACAAATAAATCCTTTTAACTTATAAAAATCGTTTTCTTTAAAAGATATATTAAAATATTTCCATGCAATTGAGCCCCTACAACCCATTTTGGGGACCCCGTTTGAGATGGTGCGGATTATCGCACATCCTTGGGCTTAGTAGAGCGAGATGCAGACCTCCGCAAGGAGTATTCGATCTCGATAGAATTTTTATACATTTTTCTTTAGAAAATGAGATTTTTACAAGAAAATAAATAAAATTATTTTCATTAAATATGTATATATAAATATTACAAAAATACTTATTTTAAATATTATTCCATGTTTCCAAAACTCAAGAAAAGAATTCAAATATTACATGAAACTACCATGATAATTCAAAACAACATCCATATTATAAATAAATACCATATATTATGAAATTAGGTTTTATTCACTAGAAATGTCACATTTATAAAATATACATCAATGAAAACCCTAAAGACGATAATTAAATGCTTGAGATGTATTTTGAAATTATACAAAAATTATTTTTACATAAAATCCCCTCAAGTTATTCTAAATTACAATAAGGACCCTAGTAAACATAGGTTTAAGCGGGACCGGTCTCTTGAGCCTCAGGCAGCTGGAGATATGGGTGCTTGCCTATTTAAAGTAGACAACTTGACTAACGATGTTATTAACACGGTAATTGTCTTTGAAAAATATACAAATCCTGTCGTCCATGTGCAGCAGTTACCGATAGCACCAGAACATAATTCAGGACATCAATTTCTTTTCTAATTGTATGACTTAGACTGAGTCTCAATATAATCAATCTGACTTGAATGTGATTCAAGTACAAATTACAATACAACATGATTCAATATGCATCCATATATTCAATCTATTCAATTTATACAACTTGACCGAACCGAACCATGGATATACTCCATTTACATGTTCATCCATTATATCTGTTCCATTACTGATATCATGGTTTCGACAAGTCATCCATTTATACAATTTAGAAGACAATACAATACAATCAACACAAATCAAGATATCGCGGGGTTTATAAGGGGTAGATTGGTACGGAAGGTGTCAGAAGTGTAACATTTCAGAAAATATAAAATATTATTTTTGGAATTTAATATTAAAATAATATATTTCGCGAAAACTACCTGATTTGCGAAATTGGGGCTTTCGTAAAATGGTATAAATATATAGCAATATTTATGAAATAATTGGAGATTAAAATGATTTATTCATTTAAAAATATATTTATCGGATTTGGCATTTTTATAATTAATTATATGCAGTTTGAATAAAAATTGATTAACGCACTACTAATCGCGATTAAGCCAAATCCGTGTTTCTACATTTTTCCATGGTTACTACACCATGACATGTTGCATTTGGTTGCATGTTGTTTCATTTGTGGTTGTTGATATTTGACTTAAAAGAAAAAGAGAAAAGAAAGGGGAAGCTAAAAGACAAAAGAAGATAATTGGGAGGTGAGCATAAGAGAGTGAGGGTAAGAGAGTGAGAATAAGAGAGAGAGAGAGGGCAGCCCCATTTTCTCACCCCATTTGTTTTGCTTCATCTTCTTCTTCAACTCATATTCTCTCCACCTCCACCTCCAAGCATCATCTCAATTTCCTTCTCAAAACCCTATACTCCCTTCATTAAAGTTGATCCCCACCTCATCCTACACCCATTGGACCTTTCAAAGTTGGATTTTGAAGATTTTGAGCAACTCAAGAAAATTCTTGAGTTGCCAAATGAGATATTTCCTACACCATTAGCTTAGTAATTTAGTTGCTTTAGTTTCTATTTTAGTTTAGAATTGGTTTAGTGGGGACTAGTGATCTTGGAGATTTCCAAGAAGAGCTTTTAGGGGATTTATGGTTTGCTAAGGTGTAATTAGTGACCACAAGCTTGTTCGTGTATTTCTGGACCAACACTTTACATAGAAAACCCAAGATTAGAATTGTTCCATGTCGGTTTTGTGATGTTTTATAGCCTACAGGGTATCTGGAGCTATCTGGGGCATTTATGAGAAAATCTAGCAAGTCCATAGATCTAGGCAAACGACCAGAAGACCACCACCCAAGCACGAGATGCCAATTCCTCAATATGGCCGGCAAGCTCGGAAAAATGGGTGATATCGCCGGATTTTTAGTAGTGTTTGGGGTTGGGTTTTTGGCTGTAGCTCCTAACCCCTATAAACAACTCCCTGTACTTGCTAGTTTAGTTCCAATTTAACTTGAGATAAATCTGGGAGCATATTGGGGTGGTTTTGGTTATGTTTTTCCGATATTGGGATTTCTTGGTTTTGATATTTGAGATTTGATTTGGTTTTTGGGCGTTTGTACGTCAACAACAAGGGTTGTTTGATTGTTTTGCATACGTAGGCTATAGGTTCTAACCTATGAGCGCACCGTGTGCCGTATTGGTTTTTCCGGACTTGATTTTAATAACATTGCGACTGTGTATTTATTGTAGATAACTTTGTGTGGATTCCGAGACGACGAAGCATATCGACCATGGCTGAACAAGGAGTTTCGCAGGTGAGTAGATTTATATCTACGGGAGAAGTCGGATGGATGGCGTATAGCATCCCCGCAATTATAAAATGGAAACTGATATATATGAATATAGTCGAAGAAACCTATACTAGGAACCCACGGATGTGATTAAAGGTTTAGTATGGAATGATATGATTGATAAGGATATCTCGAAGTGATATATAAGGATGTGAAACGTAAATGTGAATCACTATATATCAATAAATGTAGTGCATGAGAATAAGTATGGGATTTAAAGTAGCATGACATGAGATCTATAAGATAGAATGTATATGTAAGATGACTTGATGTGAGATATTGATATGATGAAAAGAGTATACGATGAGATATGATGACTTGGTTTGATATGTCGTTATACGGATGCGAGTCGATATGAGATAATTGACACCTTTGTCGGTCCCATGATATGAGATTGATGCGGATGTGACCTGGGATATAGCTATATATATATATATATAATGATGTGAATAATGTGTGATATGTCGTACGAGATGTTAGGTCCGTACTCTCATGGTCATATAAGTTGATAGAATCCCTAATTGTTTAATGCCGCCGTACGATGATTTACCGTAGGTGATGAGTTTTATCTGATGATTGATCCATACCCTTGACTAGAGGATACCGTACGATATATTATACCGTATGTGATATTGTGAGGCTGGATGCCGATTGACAGATTCACCGACTCGGATATGTTGTAGATACGTATACCTTATAGCATTGAGCTATCGATTTACTTGCTGTTACGTTCGTGATATTCTCATCTTATTATATATGTACCTGTGCTAGTATACCTACACCATTATCGATGATGCGTATGTTACATTTACACAGATTTGCCGGCTCACACACTTTCATCATCGATAATTGCTATGTCACTTACACAGTAGAATTGCTACATCATGCTATGATATATTGCTATGCTCACATCATTATGCTATGTAGCATGATATAGTTGCTATGTTCAAATCACCATACCATGTTGCATGATATAGTTGCTATGTTCACATCACCATACCATGTAGCATGATATACTTGATATGCTCATATTTCTGTTATATGTTTGCATACATCATGTTTTATGATTATACGCGTTAAGATTTGCTGTTTTCATGAGATTCTGGATTTGAGAACCGTGGTTAAATTTCAAAGGAAATTATGTATTGTTTTAAAAACCCGGTTTCTCTTGATATGATATTTCGCGACGTCCACCATATGTTTTCTCGGTTCTAAGATTGGCATGTGAAACCCGATTCGAGGAGCGGTAGGCACCGTCTGCAAGTACATGAGATACCCCAGGGCAAGAAGACTCGTATAGTTAGGCGGTGAGCTTGGCATGGGAGCACTACTTACCGGTAATAGTATTTGGACTCGGCTGTTATCCGGATGATACCGACCGGAGTCGAGAGAAGATACGGGCCGATCCGGACTGACGGAGCCCGTGGAACGATCCGGACTGACGGAGCCCGATATATGAGGATTTATGTGTCGATGTTGGACACGGGTTTCATGATGTTTCGAGTGTCGATGTTGGACCCTCAGGTTTCATGATTTTGATGTGTTGTTGATAGACACATGTTGGTTGATATCCTCATATTTACATGCATATGCTTTCATAATATTTACATGCATGCTGTTGTTGTGTCATTGATGGAAACGTAGATGTTATCCATATACAGGTAGGCATTGATTATATTGTTGGCACATATGCAGATACGGTCACCCTAGATATCATAGTATTACCTTTATGATATAGTTGACATAGGAATCGTTGTTTTATTCGATTTCTACCTGATACTGTTTTCTACTCACGAGTTGGCAACTCACCCCCGTTGTGCTATAGTTCTTGCACGTTGACCGCATGGATCGGTAGCGGCATCGCTAGCACACAGCTTGTATTCGGGTGATTTGCTTTGGTAGGTGGTACATACTGGATCGTGCCACTCTTATATTATTATTCCTATTGTATCTAGTCAAATCCATCAATCAGAAACTAGTATTTGTATATGTAGTAAGACTTAGCAAGATTTTTAGTTACGAGACTTAGAGCGATGGAGTATATGTTCGCTTGGTGGGTTGATGTCTTGCTTTATTCACTATTCTTTGTGTTGATCTTCGTCGTTAGGCGTCGTATACATATATTTTGTCTTGCGTGGTTGTAATTCCGCCGATTGGTGAAGAGCTAGCTCCCGCTTGGGGATACCTTTAATATTATCATGTATATGTGGTTTTGGATCAAAATATACAAGGGAGGTGCTGCCCAAATTTTTAAAAGACGAAACATGTTTTTCAACTAGTAAAATCCACTTGCATTTTTTCATGTTCCATTATCTATGCATTTAAGAAAACTTTTGATTTTATCATACCTTTATTTCAAAACTTCACCTCTTTTATTTTCTTTAAAAGGTTTAGATTTCTGGGTTTCGGCTTACTTAATTTACGTTACGCCTTTAGACGTTGCGTGATTTAAGTGCCGGTCACGAACTAAATTCGGGTCGTGACAAAGTTGGTATCAGAGCGTTAGGTTTAACCTTAGTTCGAGTCTAGGTTTGACTATGTGGAGTCTGGGGCATAATCTATTTCGGAACCTAGGTTTGACCTTATGGAACTTAGATTTGAACATGGGGTATTAGACCCGAACTTTCGTTATATAGGCTGACCCTGATTGATGGAGCAGGTAGCTTGAGTAGAGTGATGTACCGTACGTATGTTCCGCGACATATTTACGATACGATACTCCACTTAAGAAACCTTAGGATGTATATATTTTGAGATCTGTGATTCTCTTCGTCCCCATGATTATACATCCATTTGAGATCCTTAATTTTATTCGTTTCCATGATCATACTCTCATTGATTCCGTTCCTCCTTATGATCATGTATCCATTTTGGTATCTGTTGATTTCTTTCATTCCCTTGATCTGTTTTCTTTGATACATGCTTGAGGTTCCTATCACCATGGTTTGAGCGCAGATTGAGCTGCTGCTAGTGATGCGGTCAGGATGAGCTCGTCGTGGACGAGGACTGACCATCGTGTTTTCTGGTGATATGGGAACGTATCGATTTAGTATTTGTGTTGTGACCTCTTATTTAAGGCGAGTGTTCAGTTTTGCACCGGATGACTGGGCCATTGTTAGAGGCTGCCGGTTGTGAGAGGACTGTTGAGATACAGCCTACCTCAGAGATCGTGATGTCATTTACCTTGCAGACAGATGACCCAGCTGTTGCTGAAATTGATGGGATGTCGCTTCCAAAGCTTATGAGCTGAGATTGCTGGAGCTTTCACACAGAGATGCGACGGTAGATAGCTAATCTATCTTGAGTAGAGTTGAGCGACTGAGATAATTCGTCTGATTTGATGCACCGACGCAGGTCCAGTCGAGTTGAAGATTTCCACTGTGGAGAATCTTACTCAGATATAGAGTAGATCGATACAGAGATGACGTTGTTCGTTAGATGATCCGATAGGAGATCAGTAAGTTGACCAGCTTCGGATAGAGAACCTCACCTAGATGCGTTGTGAGTTGATCAAGAACGGACGAATAAAGTGTATTCCTCCAATGATTTGGACGAGTTCCCGAGGACGTGTTCGGCTAGATATCTTCTATAGAGTGATGAAGATACCGAGTTCATAATTTTGAGTCCGTGTGAGAGACTCCAGATTAACTGTAACCGAGAATAATTGCAGTACGCAGATAGTATGATGTGACGTCAAAGTGGACGATAATAAAGACGAGTGGAACAAAAGATTCGTGCGAGATATTAACGAGTTGTTGTTACTCCCCGTTGAGATTAGAGATCTGATATGTATACAGAGGCGTTGGGATACGGCCAGTTCCCGAGAAAATGTTGTGCTGAGAATGCAGATGTCCAAAAAACAAGAAAAGATTTTTCAAGAGTACCAGCCTCCGTATAGTTCGGCATAGGCGAGATCGGAAGAGACCTTGAGCAGGTGCCTTCCAGGATACTGCCGCGATAAGATTGCACCGAGGATCAGATGTGTCATGTGTATTTAGAGGGTCAGAGGCCGATGCCAGTGATGTGCTGCTTTACGAGTGGTCATACTAATTGGCCGAGAGATGACCAGAGGAGTGCCATAGTGGAATCCTTTCCGTTAACACATCTGACCAGGCCGACGAGCCGATAGATTATGAGATTGGTAATCCACAGAGAAAATAAGGACCCAGAGACAGACGATGCCAGACTGTGAGCAGGAGGCAAGCAGATGTTCTTGCTCTGCCAGTTTTAGGCGCACCGACATTTTTTCGACACTGTAGAAGGTGTACCTCAATTTTATTTGTTGCGATTTGCGTTTGTGATCTGAGTATCATGCTTATATCGCTTAGATTTGAGTTTTGATGATTGAGTTTCATGATATTGTTTTATTGCACCATGATTGCACCTACTGGGTATTTACATTTTGTGCATAGTTATTGCACTTGAGATATGCCTTATACACCGTTGTGTTGGTATATGATTTGTGCACATGTATTGCACTTGAGATCGGTTTTGTGCCTTGGCTGCATGTGTTTATGATTTCGTGGATTTCATACGGTTGATTTGATTTGTGCATGTGGTACGCACTCGATTTGGTTTTTGCACTCGGTATAGCTCGCATGTGCTTGCAGTGCATTGATACGTGTTTTGTGCACGCAGTGCACACGTTTATAATTTTATACACCTTGGTACACTCGGTGTTGTTTTTTATACGCATTTGAGTTATTGATGAGTTTCCGTGCATTTGTTGCTCTAGATTTGTATTTCGTGCACTGGATGCACTGCATTTGTATTTCGTGCGCTAGATGCACCGGATTTATATTTTGTGCGCTAGATGCACCGAAATTGTATTTCATGCACTAGATGTGCCGGATTTGTATTTCGTGTACTGGATGCGCCGGATTTGTATTTCGTGCACTGGATGCACCGGATTTGTATTTCGTGCATTTGTTGCACCAGATTGATATTCCGTGAATTGGTTGCACCCGATTTATGTATTTGAGCATTTGTGTTACCAGATTTGTGTTTTGTGCGCGTTTGCTCTTGACGTTCGTTTTCGTGCATGCTACTGCACTAGATGCTTTTTCTTACGGATCTGACGCGCTTGGGTTGGATTTTTGCGCATATTAGGCGCTTGGTATTGGATTTCATGCGCATCGGATGCACTTGAGTGAGATTTCATTCGTGCATGATTGATGCACTTGATTTGGATTTTCGAGCATGATTGAGCGCATGATATGAGATGTGATTTTGTGCACACCGGATGCACCCAATTGGGATTTTCATTCGTGCATATTAGTTGCACTGGATTGAGATTTTCGTGCACTATAGATGCACTATATGTTGTTGTTGTACACACCCGTTGCACTGGACAGATGCTTTCGTGTACACCCGTTACACTTAGTTTTGCTTTCGTGCATATTGTGACACTTGTGTTTGGATTTAATTTCCGTGCGCACCAGATGCACGTGATTATTTGATACGCCTGTTGGGGCTGATTTTGCTCTTGAGCACTTTATTTTCATGATGGTATTATCTTATGTTGTAGCCGAACATGACTGATCTGAGGACAGTACCTGAGTACTTTGCATGCATAAAAAGTTTAACAAGAGGTTTTCAAAAAGGAGCTATAGTCTCGCTATTTCTTACGTGTTCATGAGCGACACGAACGTTTACAAAGGAAAACATTTTGGGATATTTTAAAGGGGCGGAACGTATATTTGAGCAAAACGTATATGAACATATATTTATTATTTTACAAATGAGCGTCCGTCACTTGTACCGTGAGCTACGCATCGTGCGGCTATTCAGAAAAAGATTTTGCATGTGTTTTATTCTGTTTTAGGAGATTTTTCCAAGGATACATACTACACACATATTATAGTTTTTGACTAGTGCATATTGGATTTCAGTAGTGGATTTCGAGATCTGTTTCACCCTTGTAGTTTCGATGTTTTGCGTGCAAATCCGATGATTTGCGTTACGCTTGACGGAGTTCGATTTTGAGTTTTTTACTCGTTTTCAGACGCACACGATGCGCTGTGGTATTTCTATATCTTCCGTGATTTCGGAGCCCCGTCGATTTGAGCTGATTATTGAAATGTTTTAGCATTTGGGGGATTTAAATTTAAATTCGGAGACCAAATTTAATTAAGGGGGAAGATTGTAACATTTCAGAAAATATAAAATATTATTTTTAGAATTTAATATTAAAATAATATATTTTACGAAAAATTACCCGATTTGCGAAATTGGGGCTTTCGTAAAATGGTATAAATATATACCAATATTTGTGAAATTATTGGAGATTAAAATGATTTATTCATTTAAAAATATATTTATCGGATTTGATATTTTTATAATTAATTATATGCAGTTTGAATAAAAATTGATTAGCACACTATTAATCGAGATTAAGCCAAATCCGTGTACATTTTTCCGTGGTTAGTGCACCATGATATGTTGCATTTGGTTGCATGTTGTTTCATTTGTGGTTGTTGATATTTGACTTAAAAGAAAAAGAGAAAAGAAAAGCGAAGCTAAAATACAAAAGAAAATAATCGGAAGGTGAGCATAAGAGAGAGAGTGAGGGTAAGAGAGTGAGAATAAGAGAGAGAGAGAGAGAGGGCGGCCCCATTTCCTTACCCCATTTGTTTTGCTTCATCTTCTTCTTCAACTCATATTCCCTCCACCTCCACATCCAAGCATCATCTCAATTTCCTTCTCAAAACGCTATACCCCCTTCATTAAAGTTGATCCCCATCTCATCCTACACCCATTGGACCTTTCAAAGTTGGATTTTGAAGTCTTTGAGCAACTCAAGAAAATTCTTAAGTTGCCAAATGAGATATTTCCTACACCATTAGCTTAGTAATTTTGTTGCTTTAGTTTTTTTTTTAGTTTAGAATTGGTTTAGTGAGGACTAGTGATCTTGGAAATTTTCAAGATGAGCTTTTAGAGGATTTATTGTTTGCTAAGGTGTAATTAGTGACCACAAGTTTGTTAGTGTATTTCTGGACCAACACTTTGCATAGAAAACCCAAGACTAGAATTGTTCCATGTCGGTTTTGTGGTGTTTTATAGCCTATAGGGTATCTGGAGCTATCTGGGGCATTTATGAGAAAATCTAGCAAGTCCATAGACCTAGGAAAACGACCAGAAGACCACCACCCAAGCACGAGATGCCAATTCCTCCATATGGCCGGTGAGCTCAAAAAAATGGGTGATGTCGCCGGATTTTTAGTGGTGTCCGGGGTTGGGATTTTGGCTGTGGCTCCTAACCCCTGTAAACAACTCCTTGTACTTGCTAGTTTAGTTCCAATTTAGCTAGAGATAAATCTGGGAGTATATTGGGATGGTTTTGGTTATGTTTTTCAATATTGGGATTTCTTGGTTTTGATATTTGAGATTTGATTTGGTTGTTGGGCGTTTGTACGTCAACAACAAGGGTTGTTTGATTGTTTTGCATATGTAGGCTATAGGTTCTAACCTATGAGCACATTGGTTTTTCCGGACTTGATTTTAATAACATTGCGACTGTGTATTTATTGTAGGTACCTTCGCGTGCATTCCGAGACGACGAAGCATATCGACCACGGCTGAACAGGGAGTTCTACAGGTGAGTAGATTTATATCTACGTGGGAAGTCGGGTGGATGGCGTATAGCACCCCCGCAATTTTAACATGAAAACCAATATATATGAATATGGTCGGAGAAACCTATACTAGGAACCCACGGATGTGATTAAAGGTTTAGTATGGATTGATATGATTGATAAGGATTTCTCGAAGTGATATATAAGGATGTAAAACGTAAATGTGAATCACGATATATAAATATATGCAGTGCACGAGAATAAGTATGAGATTTAGAGTAGCATGACATGAGATCTATAAGATAGAATGTGTATGTAAGATGACTTGATGTGAGATATTGATGTGATGAAAAGACTATACGATGAGATATAATGACTTGGTTTGATATGTTGTTATACGGATGCGAGTCGATATGAGATAATTGATCCCTTTATCGGTCCCATGATATGAGATTGATGCGGATGTGACTTGGGATATATGTAACAACCCTAATTTTCCTATACACTTTTCTATACAAATTTTTTTCAAAATCCATAAAAGAGTATTTTTAACCTGAGCACAATATATAAGTAATTATTTTGTTTTTAAATAACTCCATCTTTTTTAGTGTACATAAAATTGTTTTAAAATTAAAGTATACTTAGGGTATTTAATGGTGCTGTTACCACTTTAAGTAATTATTTCACACCATAATTACAAGAAGGAGCTTGTAACTCATTGGTAATACCTTGCACTGCTGAACCAAGCCTCCAGAGTTCAAATCCCATACCCCACATTATTTTTAATATTGATTTTTTTAAAACCTTTAGAATACCAAGAGTTTACACGTGCATATCTCACAAAAACTCCACTACACCCAAAGATGTAACATTTGAAGGAGTTAGATGAACTGTCGGGGGGGATCCTGGCAGCCGGACTCGGCCGGGAATCGGCCAACTCGGCCTCGACTCGGCCGACTCAGTGCTCCAACCGAGTCACGGCCGAGTCACCCCCGAGTGGACCGATTCCGGCGACGGACCCAACATGAAAGTTGTGTCTTTTCATATTCCCTATGCACCTGCAAAATGTCAGCCTCAGACCACTTCCAGAGCTTTTTAAAAACCCCAATTACTCCACTTTTAATACATTTTTATTACATTTTATCACATTTTTATTTTAAACTTTTCATCCACCCTAACCCTAGCCTAACTCTATAAATACCAACCCTACACACCACCCTCTCACCCCCAAAATCCTAAGCTCACTCTCTCAAAATTTTCCAAGAGTTGTGTACTTTGAAATCAAGTTCACGGCGAAGCTCTGACGAAATTCCGGCGGAAATTCCGGCGACGTTTTTAGGAATAACCGGCGACGAAGCAACGCCTCGGCAACCCCTCTAGTCCCCCCTTCACTCCCTTTGCTTAATCGAAACCCGTAAGTCCCATTATATCCCCCTTTCTATTTCTTTAAAATACGAAATTACGAAACCCGACGGAATCGGAACAAATCCGATTTCCGACTCAGTTTTCTATAAAATTTCACTTCTAACCAATACATTCATGCCTAAATATCTTTATCTTGACTATTAAACTTTTAAAAATCAATTTGAACAAGTTTTCTCACATGAAATGATAACCTTTCCAATTTACCGTATTTTTTTCACTTTAATACCATCATATTTCAATTTCACATTTAACCCCTTAACTTTACTATACATTTAAAGTAGAGTACGAGGTAATGACCTACCTCCACACACACGCAAATACAACCCTAAACGACATCATCAAAACTTAGAATACGATAAAACGAAACTTTCATTTAAATACCATAATCTTAATAAAACCATTCTTAAAAGTTTTAGATTTGATACACTTTTAAATAAATACCTTGTATTAGGAAAATACGATAAGTTATGGACATCGATCGTTTATCTAAACCTGACTTTGTGGTGTCTAGGCTAGGCAAGTGAGTTTAGGTAACTTTAAAAGGCCCGTCTCACGATTCGTGAGCGAATCCCTCCTTCCTCACTTGTACTTACCTGGCCACAATTGGCGGTGAAGAGGCGATTTGAGACTTCTAACGACTTGTCGTTTAGACCATTTATAAATAGGCTAGTTGACTTAGGAAACCCTAGAAGCTAAAATACGGAAAATTTACACCTTTGCAAATAAATACCTTTTACTTTATAAAACCGTTTTCTAAAGGATTAGTATTTTACAATCTTTGCAAAGCGCCGCTACAACCCACCTTTGGGAACCCGTTAAGGATAGTACGGTTTATCGTGCACCCTCGGGCTTAGTTGTGCGAGATACAGACCTCCGCAAGGAGCATTCGATCTCGAAAGGTTTAAAATATGACATCTTAAGAAAATGAGATTTTTGGAATATAAAATATTTATTAAAATTATTTTTATATAAACATATGTATATTTATCATTTAAATACCTATTTTATTAAAATATAAATTTTCCACCTTTTTCTAAAAATCACAAGAATAAAGTTTACACTAAAATACCATGAACTTCAAATAATCAATATTACAGATAAATACCCTTATTTATAAAACTAGGATATTTTCACTAGAAATGTCACAACATAAAATCCACCCTCATTACAACTCTAAAGACGAACAATAAATACTTGAGGCGTATTTTGAAAAGTATATAAAAGTATTTTTACATAAACCCCCCTCAAGTTTTATAAATTACCCTAAGGACCCTAGCAATTATAAGACTTTGATTCACATCCCTGATTATCTGACTCGGGTTTGAGTCTGATTAGTCTGACTTGAATATGATTCAAGTCAATCTACAATCTACAAGATTCCAATTCAATATGAACACATGAATCCATGAATACAATTATCAATTTATACAACTTGACTGAACCGAACCATGGATATATATTCCTTTTACATGATTCTCAGTATTCCATTTACATGACTCTACGGTTACAACCGTTTCCTGATATCATGGTTTCGGTCAGTCAGTCAATCAATCTTACAATCAATACAATTTACAAGATAACAATACAAACAAGACATCGCGGGGTTTAAGGGGTAGATTGGTACGGAAGGTGTTAAAAGTGGCACGAGACGGTCAGATTTAAGACACCTAACATGAATCCAATTGCCGTTGTTCCGGGCCTTCTAACGGAGCCTTGTACTCTATATTCCGTTTGCCCTGCTCTCTAGCATAAAGAGACCCCTCTCGTATACACTGGCATTCTTCTGTACCAAGCTAAAAACAACAACGTTAATATAATATTATAACAATACAATACAACATTAAAAACTACTCTCTCTCCCCTACTCTTTGTCTATTTCTCCCCTACTTTTGGGACTTACCGAGCGACCTGTTCGCTGACGACATTCTATTTCTTTCTTCTTTGAATGTCGTCAGGTGGTTTGGACCCGGCAGAGATCGAGCCATCTGCAGAAGACTTGGAGCGGTTTGCCAAAGATCCAGCACTGTAGTTTCATTGTACACTTTTCCATTCAGTACTTTTCATTTCCTGTTATGCCACTGTTTAGGCATCTTTTATTTCAGTTGTATTTCTTTTTCATGCATTGTACTAAAGAATGTTAATAAATAAAAGTTGTTGTTTTTATTATCTCTTGTCTCTTGTGTATTTATTTTATATTGCTTAGATATGCTTAGCGTATGTACTTCTGAGTATATATGTAACAGACATCGTCGCGTCTCCTTCGCCGTATACTGGGAAGCGGGGCGTGACAATATAGGTATATAGATATATATAATGATGTGAATAATGAGTGATATGCCGTACGAGACGTTAGGTCCGTACCCTTATGGTCATATAGGTTGATAGAATCCCTAATTGTTTAATACCGCCGTATGATGATTTACCGTACGTGATGAGTTCTATCTGATGATTGATCCATACCCTTGACTAGAGGATGCCGTACGATATATTATACCATACGTGATGTTATGAGGATGGATGCCGATTGACAGATTCACCGACTCGGATATGTTGTAGATACGTATACCTTATTGCATTGAGCTTACGATTTACTTGCTGCTGCGTTCGTGATATTCTCATCTTTATTTATATGTACATGTGCTAGTACACCTACACCATTATCGATGATGCGTATGTTACACTTACACAGATTTACCGGCTCACACACTTTCATCATCGATAATTGTTATGTTACTTACACAATAGAATTGCTATATCATGCTATGATATATTGCTATGCTCACATCATTATGCTATGTAGCATGATATACTTGCTATGTTCACATCACCATACCATGTTGCATGATATAGTTGCTGTGTTCATATCACCATACCATGTCGCATGATATACTTGATATGCTCACATTTCTGTTATATGTTTGCATACATCATGCTTTATGATTATACTCATTGAGATTTGCTGTTTTCATGAGATTCTGGATTTGAGAACCGTGGTTAAATTTCAATGGAAATTAGGTATTGTTTTAATAACCCGGTTTCTCTTGATATGATATTTCGAGACGTCCACTATGTGTTTTCTCGGTTCTGAGATTGGCATGTGAAGCTCGATTCGAGGAGCAGTAGGCACCGTCTACGGGTACATGGTGGACCCGGTGAGGTATCCCGGAGCAAGAAGACTCGTATAGTTAGGTGGTGAGCCTGGCAGAGGAGTACTACCTACCGGTGATAGTATTTGGATTCGGCGGTTATCCGGAGGATACTGACCGGAGTCGAGAGATGATATGGGCCGATCCAGACTGACGGAGCTCGTGGGACAATCCGGACTGACGGAGCCCGAGATATGAGGATTTATGTGTCGATGTTGGACACGGGTTTCATGATATTTCGAGTGTCGATGTTGGACCCTCAGGTTTCATGATTTTGATGTGTTGTTGATAAACACACGTTGGTTGATATCCTCATATTTACATGCATATACTTTCATGATATTTACATGCATGTTGTTGTTGTGTCATTGATGGACACATAGATGATATCCACATGCAGATAGACATTGATTATATTGTTGGCACATATGCAGATACGGTCATCCTAGATTTTATAGTATTACCTTTATGATATAGTTTACCTAGGAATCGTTGTTTTATTCGATTTCTACCTGATACTGTTTTCTACTCACGAGTTGGAAACTCACCCCCGTTGTGCCACAGTTCTTGCACGTTGACCGCATGGATCGGTAGCGGCATCGCTAGCACACAGCTTGCATTCGGGTGATTTTCTTTGGTAGGTGGTACATACTGGATCGTGCCACTCTTGTATTATTATTCCTATTGTATCTAGTCAAATCCATCAATCAGAAACTAGTATTTTTATATATAGTAAGACTTAGCAAGATTTTTAGTTCCGAGACTTAGAGCGATGGAGTATATGTTCGCTTGGTGGATTGATGTCTTGCTTTATTCACTATTCTTTGTGTTGATCTTCGCCATTGGGCGTCGTATACATATATTCTGTCTTGCGTGGTTGTAATTCCGCCGATTGGTGAAGAGCTAGCTCCCGCTTGGGGATACCTTTAATATTATCATGTATATGTGGTTTTGGATCAAAATATACAAGGGAGGTACTGCCCAAATTTTTAAAAGACGAAACATGTTTTTCAACTAGTAAAATCCACTTGCATTTTTTCATGTTTCATTATCTATGCATTTAAGAAAACTTTTGATTTCATCATATCTTTATTTCAAAACTTCACCTCTTTTATTTTCTTTAAAAGGTTTAGATTTCTGGGCTTCGGCTTACTTAATTTACGTTATGCTTTTAGACGTTGCGTGATTTAAGTGCCGGTCACAAACTAAATTCGGTTCGTGACAAGAAGTGACACGAGACTGCAACCATAAGACACCTAACCTGAATCTCCATTGCCATTGTACTGTGGCTGAACGGTTTCTTGTACTCCGTATACCGTAGTCTCTGGTATAGAGAGACTCCTTTCGTATACAATGGCCTCTTCTAAACCAAGCTACAAACAACAGCGTTAACACTAAATAACAACAATAAAAAGCTATACTCTATTCTGTCTATTCTATTCATATCTATATACGGGACTTACCGAGCGATTTGATCGCTGACGACATTCTCTTTCTTTTTCTTTGGAATGTCGTCAGGTGATTCGGACTCACTGGAGATTGAGCCCAGCAGCAAAGACTTGGACCAGTTTGCTGAAGATCCAGAGCTTTAGTTTCACTTGTACATTTCCTTTACATTTCTGTTATGCCACTGTTTAGGCATTGCTTTCATTCCATGTATTTACCTTTCCAGATGTATTATAAAAAGAATGTTAATAAATAAAGTTGATGTTCATTTATATCTATTGTCACTGTCTCTTGTGCATTTTACTTATATTGCTTAAATACACTTAGCATATTTATTTCAGATTAAATATGTAGCGGTATCGTCGCTTCCTCTACCCGTATATTGGGAAGCGGGGCGTGACACACCTAATTATGCACTAAATTACCATAAGGTTACTAATTTTTTTTTTTAAAGAAACGGTATTAGTTAAGTTTTCGGTTGTGATTGATCTACAACATTTTCCCAATTTGTTAGTGTGATGTCATTCTGCGATTCAAACGTTTAGATTCTAGATTTGGTGTTTGCTACGCATAGCAACCCCTAATTGTGGTTTGTGGCGATGTCACGCGCGTTTTGTACACCAAGTGCACACACGTTTAAATTGTGATGTTAATTCCTCTGTTTTATCTTGACTTCGCGTCTTTTCGAATGTTTAGCTCTATATATTGATATTTATGCGATTCTAAGATCGGTTGCGGAGACGTCGGATGCGGCAAGGAAATGCAAGACGGTGCTCGGATTCGACTAGCCGAGGAGTTTCGGTGAGTAGATGTACACATCTATGGGGGAATCACTTGGATGGCGTAAAGTCCCCGATAGTTAGGATTTAGTTATAATTCTTGTGTTCATATGCGTATGTCATTTTCATGAAGCATTTGCATCTTCATGTACATTGATATTATAACCTAGGACACTTGCACTATTACAAATGGTTTATGCCGCATGTGCACTATTTTATGCAAACACACATGCCATTGGTAATTGCTATGTCATGATACACCTTAGAACTTTCTTAATAATCGGTATCTGTACATTTGCATCATGTATGCTATGTAGTTTTCTAGTCATATGCTTCATTGCATCATCATTTATATATAGTCTTCTAGTCATACATCGCATTGCATCATATTGATATCATGGACATTCATAGTTACCCACATATTCATATATTATGACTTTCTTGTAGATTTCCGTATTCATGAGATTTATGGATTTGAAGAAAACCGCAAAGGAATTTATAAACTTATTATCATTTCAAAATAGAAAGTGCGGTTTTCTCGTGATATGATGTGTGTGGCGTTCACCATGAGATTTCTCGGTTCTTGAGCCACGTATATACATATACCCGATTCGAGGAGAAAGACGCCGTTCACGGATACATGGTGGACCCGGTGAGGTACCCGCGGCAAGAGGGCCGTATAGAGAGACGTTGAGCCTGGCAGAGGAGCACTACCTACCGGTGATTATTGACCTGGCGGTCATCCGGAGGATTACCGACCGGAGTCGTGTGATTTAACAGATTTGAGGGCCGATCTGAGAGACGGCTACCGAGATTTGACACACACACACACATATGGTGTCGATTTTTGACACGGTTTTCTGTCGATATCATTTGATGATACCCCAGTTTTAAAAGTTTTACTAAGATAAGAACGTAGATTTCCTCATACCAGATATATATCCAGATTTTGTGCTTGATCATTCATTCATGTCGAATTCATATTAGTGCATAGCATCATTGTTATATACATAGGTTGTGACGCATTTGTGTGCATGCTTGTAATATCCTTTTTAGATATTACTTACTATTTACGAGTTGGCAACTCACCCCTGTTGTGCTACTGTGTCTTGCAGGACTAACCCGTCAGCATAGTCACAGCGGACGTTCTTCTACTCTTTCTTCTGCTCTTTTTGCATCGACTTGCGACTTTTCTTGTAGGTGGGTTTGTGAGGATATTCTTTTATTCCCACCTTCCATATTTAACTTGTATCTAGTACACTCCATCTACCATTTCTACCATGTGTATATGTAACCTAGAGACTGGACAGTGAGATTTATATATTTTATTCTCTGGTGTCGAGCTCATGTGAGCCGACTTGGTGCTTTCCTTATTTCTTGCTTTTAAATGTTTATTTCACATTATTATGGTATATCTTGCATGTGGTTGTATTCCGACTTTCGGTGAAGAGCTAGCTCCCGCTTGAAGATGCCTTTTTATTATTGCTTATACATATTCATGTTTTGTACCCGTTTGGGCCAGTTTTTACAAAGGAAACTCTGCCGAAATTTTTAGGAAAAACTTGACACTTTTAAAAATGTTTGAAGTGAATTTATTTTGTTAAATCACCTTTTTTTAAACAAGTATTTCTTCACTCTATTTATTTAAACGGTTTAGATTTTTGGGCTTTGGCTTACTTAGATTACGCTACGCCTTTAGACGCTGCGTGATTTAAGTGCCAGTCTCGTTCCACACATTCGGGTCGTGACAAAGTTGGTATTAGAACGTTAGGTTTTACCTTTCTGAGTGTAAGATGACCCTTGGTATGATGGAGTAGGTGACTTAAGCAGAGTGACGTGGCGTGTGTATGTTCCCCGGCATACTCACGATACGATACTCCGCCTAAGTGACCTTAGCTTATATAATTGCTTGTACTTCCTTCCTTGATCCCATATATCCTTTAATTCGATTGCAATATTCTCATGAAATCATGTTTCTTGTCCAACCACTATGCCGCCGAAGACTACGAAGGCCCAGAGGGCTGCCGCCAGAGATGAGATTAGAGCGGGCTCGTCTAAAACGAGGACCGACCATGACAATACGCCTATCTCTCATGGACAGATTGATACATCCTCTATTGATCGTATAGCTTAGTTGGAGGCGAGTATTCAGGATTTGCGCCAAATGATCGGATCCTTGATAGATGTCAATCGAGCACGGAGATTGGATATTGCTCCACCTACGGTTGTTCCGAGACCAAAGCGCATTCGTACTGATATATCAGCTCCTAGGCGTGTTCGCAGAGGCCGTGGCGGATTATTTATGGGCCAGTTATATCACTTTTACCCACGGGGTCAGCAGCCGTTGTTAGGATTTTTCAGGTGTAGGAGTGTTCATATCAGATTTTTGCATTTTTATATCTCCCATTCTTAATCACATTGTATATAAGTAGGTACTTTTGATTCATATCCGCTAAATAGTTGCAGGTTACAGGTTCTCAGCTTTTTACAGTGAAATTCATGAAAAGTCGCTACAAATGTGGGACTACGACCAACAAACAGAGAAATACGGATTTCCGCACACTATCCGTATAATGCCGCCTGCCAGTTCAAGGAACAAATGGAAAATCATTGAGCGTTTCAATGTGCAAAGCACAAAGACAACACAAGATCCAAGATTTTAAACACGGAGCTAAGGCAAAAGTCCACTGTTGAATATCTGGAAGAGACTGAAGAGATTCTGAGAAATCAAGTAAAGAAAACATAAGATAAAAGCAACTTGAAGAAACCCTAAAATAATGGGCCCATGAACCCACCAAAGGGCCGCAGAACCGCGCCAAACAAGCTATTCTGCCGCGGTTCCGCGGCCGTGCTCTGCACATGTCAGTAGGGTGTCGGTGCTTTGACCCGGCTTTCTTAGGGTAGTTTGGTAAATTCATGTATGGATCAGAATGTAACCTAGGGTTTTTCCTATCTATAAATAAGAGAGTTCAAAGCCAAATGAAGGCATGCCTCTCTTTATTTTTTATTCCTCTTTCTTATATTCTAGATCTAAATTTTAAATTCAATTGTAATGCGTTCTTGAAAGGTCATCAATAAAGTAAGTCTTTTATATTATATACACATTCTTCTTATCTGCGATTTATTATCTGCACTTTTATTTGTTTTTTATTTATCTGCAATTTAGGTCATCAATAAAAATAAAAAAAAATGAATTTTATTGTTATCTTCCTAATGAGTGAGTAATTCCTCAGTTGTTAGGGGTAGGAAAGGGATGGTTTGAGAGAAGGAAATCTCTCTCACTCCTTTCTTTACCCAATAATTTTAATACGGACTCTCTTTAATTCAATCTCAATCCGCTCACTATGGCACCCTATCCTACATGATAGTGGTGATTCCCTAGTTAGACCGGTTGTGGTTGAATTAACCGGAGATTAGGGCTAAGAGCCCAGAATGGACGAACAAGGACCAAAAGGAAGAAACTATGCATGGAAAGCCTAGCTTAGACTTGTAAGTTTCTTCCTAATCGTGCTAATCCCCGTTGTTGTCAATTACCCTAACACCTATATTCATAATTAAGGCATTGAAAGATGTGAGAAGATCCTTATCTCAAACTAACATAATCCTAACCCTAGCAAGCTTTTTATCAACTTATTCTCATTCATAGATCTTAAAACAAAACCCTACCAAATTTTGGACTTAACTCGTTAGAACATAAAGAAAGGGATTCCTTCTCCCCGTGGATTGACTCGTACTCAACCGGCTAGCTATCAAGCGACACCGTCTTGATTGCGGTAAATTCAAACACAGAAAATCTCCAACAATCAGGGAGTCTGGATCACCGCATCAGATTTTGTACCGTGAGGCGACAGGGTAAGGCATCAGTTTCACATGTTACTCTACCACTTTCACCCCTCCTCCGAGCGCTTTACCTCATACGCCCGTTGTTGCTCCACGCCAGACTGACACTTCGAGAGGCCGTGGTCGTGGCAGCCTTATCTGGGAGGACGAGGTGGCAGAGGCGGAGGACAGCTGGTAGCATGTAGGGGACATTCCCTGGCTTTTGTGATGAATCCTCAGGATGTGCAGGCGTCGAGCGTAGTCGTGACAGGTATTCTCTCGGTGTTTCCTTTTGTTGCGCACTTTTGTTTGACCCGGTATCTACGCATTATTTTTCATCCACACTTTTTGAACCTGGGTTTAGCCGAGAGTAGTCTTTGCTAAATCAGCTGCTTGTTGTGATTTCTCCCGTAGGCGAGTCTTTTGTTGCTCGACATGTTTTTCGATCGTGTTTGTTCGTATCGGAGATAGGGATTCTTCTGTTGATTTGATTCTCCTCGATATGTTAAACTTCGACGTTCTTCTGGGCATGGACTGATTAGTCACTTGTTATGCGTCCGTGGACTGTCTGAGGAGGCGTTCAGATTTAGTTTTCTGGGTGAGCCGATTCTTGTTTTTCAGGAAGACCGTAGTACTACCCTTCCCAGTTTTATTTCTTCCCTTCGCGCTAGTTGGCTTTTGAGGAAAGGATGTCAGGGATTCTTGGCATATATTCATGATGCTGGAGCCGCAGAGGTCCTGTTCGACCAGGTTCCGATTATGAGTGAGTTTTCCGATGTCTTTCCTGATAAGTTGCCTGGGTTGCCGCCAGAGCGCGATATCGAGTTCTGCATTCACTTGATCCCCAGCATAAGGCCTATTTCTATACCGCCATATCGGATGGCCCCGGCGGAGCTTAGAGAGCTGAAGAATCAGTTGCAAGATTTGCTGGATAAAGGGCTTATTCGTCCGAGTGTGTCACCTTGGGGTGCTTCTGTCCTGTTCGTCAAGAAGAAGGACGACAGTATGCGATTGTACATCGATTATCGTCAATTGAATCGAGTTACTGTGTGGAATAGATATCCCCTACCTCGCATTGACGATTTGTTTGATCAGCTCTGGGGTGCGGGATATTTCTCAAAGATTGACTTATGGTCGGGTTATCATTAGTTGCGGGTTCGTAAGGATTACATTCCAAAGACTGTTTTCCTACACGCTACGGGCATTATGAGTTTTTGGTGATGTCGTTCGGGTTTACCAATGCCCCAGCAGCGTTCATGGATTTGATGAACCACATATTCAGGCTGTTTCTTGATCAGTTCATCATCATGTTCATCGACGATATTCTAGTATACTCCCAGAGTCGAAAGGAGCATGGGTAGCATATGTGGATC
Organism: Agapanthus africanus; assembly: GCA_030015575.1. NCBI lineage: Eukaryota > Viridiplantae > Streptophyta > Magnoliopsida > Asparagales > Amaryllidaceae > Agapanthus > Agapanthus africanus. Next base: position 255,453,549 of record JASDDO010000019.1, on the reverse strand, counting down.
ACGTTGCAGACTTTGAGGGAGCCCAGCTATTCGCTAAATTCCCCAAGTGCGCCTTCTGGATTGACAGCGTTGATTTCTTGGGTCACATGGTTATGAGATATGACATACGTGTGGACCCGAAGAAGATCGAGGCCGTTCAGCACTAGCCCAGACCTGTATCAGTGACGGAGGTTCACGGCTTCTTGGGTTTGGTTGGCTATTACCGACGCTTTGTTTAAGATTTTTCTCATTTCGCTGCACCGTTGACCGGGTTGACCCGGAAGGGAGTTCCTTTCTTTGGACCGAGGCATACGAGTAGAGTTTTCAGCAGTTGAAGACTCATTTGACGACTGCATCAGTTTTATTCTTGCCATCAGATACAGGCGGCTTTGTCGTTTATTGCGATGCTTTTCGAGTGGGTTTAGGCTGTGTGTTGATGCAGCACGGCAGGGTCGTCGCCTACGCTTCTCGGCAGTTGAAGAAGCACGAGCAGAACTATTCCACTCATGACTTAGAGATGGCCGCGTCATTTTTGCACTCAAGATCTGGAGACACTACTTATACGGCAAGTAGTGCCAGATATTCACGAACCACAAAAACTTAAAGTATATCTTCCAGTAGCGGGATGTGAATTTGTGACAGCGCCGTTGGATGGAGCTTGTGAAGGACTATGACTACGAGATTCTTTATCATCCGGGTAAGGCGAATGTTATGGCTGATGCCTTGAGTCAGAAGCCCGGCGGTAAGTTTTCCTATTTGAGCGCAGTTTAGAGACAGTTGATTGTTTCAAAAAGTAGAATATAGGTTTGTAGTTTAGTATCCGTAATCAATAACGGTGTTGCGTGTAGCGAGCGTTAGTGAGCACGGGTCGTCCTCTGGGATTCGAGTAATTCGTAAATTCCTGCTTTAGATGAGTCGAAAGAACTAGTAAAGAAATTAAAGAAATAGTTCAAGATTTAGTTGAATTTAATAGTTTCAAGAAATTCAAGAAATCGTTTTCAAGAAAGAAAATTCAAGAAATTGTTCAAGATTTAGTTATCAAGAAAATTGTAGAAGGCTTATAGAATTCGAACGGAATTGGTAGCCCTGAATGACTATTCAAAATGATTCATCTTATCTATTGGTAGAATTAAAACTAGATTGATGGCTAGAAATGAGAATTAGAGATCTGTAGGGTTCCTAGGCACACTAATGAGGTCTCACAAGGCATCAACCTTGCCAATTTCAAATATTTCCGGTGCCGAGAAACCCTAATGCGATCATTGACTAGAGATTAAGGCGAAGAAAGCAACTAGTTAACAACTTAACTAATAAGTGAATGGAAATACAACCTTTGTAGATCCGGTCCTCCACCTCTATAGCTCCATGATGATGTCCCCTCGCTGCGATCATCGGATCTCGGACTCTAGTGTTGATTTCATCGGAGAAATGATCGGGCTAGGTCGTCGACTTCGATGCCGAAGATGATCTACATCGAGGCAATTCAAGATCAAGCTCCAACTTCACCAAGTCATGAAACTTGTGAAGAAAACACCCTATACTACATGGCAAGTGGTAGAGAATGAAGAAATAGGAAGTGGGTTCACTTTAGAATTGGATTTCTCACTCTTTTTCTCATGATGCCATTGAAGCTAGCAAGCTTTTTCAAGCTTGATGAAGAAGAAGAAGAAGAAAAGAATTATATCAATCATATCCAAAATGAAACTTATCCAATATATGATGGCACCATGGTTGAGTTAAGCCCTCATGCTTAACTCATGTAGAGATTTAACCAAACCATTAGGTTAAGGGTTGGGTTAACTAATATCCTACACAAATGACAAAAGGGTTGACTTTGTCAATGCTTATCAAGCTTCATGAAGCTTGATAACTTTGACCAAAGTCTTAATTCTTTTGTTATTTGCTAGGAAAATAGTAAACCCTAATTTAACCTTGAGTTAGTTCAAGTCTCATACACACAACTTGTTTGTATCATCAAGCATGATACAAACATGTACACTTGCATATATCACATATAAACAATGTGCACATTCAAGTGAGAAAATCAATCCTAAATGAACCAATACTAGTTAATGTAAAGTAATATATCAAATATATAATTATACATTAAATCATTAAATCAACACTTGATTTAACGATCCGGTCATATCGCATATAACCGACTAATATCAATAGTAACAACTTATCGAATCAACACTTGATCCGATAACCCGGCTATATCGCATACAACCGATCAATGTCACAAATCGCGAGAATAGAATACAGTATCACATACTGGTATTATTCTCGGTCCCGCACATATCTCATATGCGCTCCTATTTCGTTTCGCTTGAGCCAGGAAACCCCTGTGTATGACTCTAAAGACTCGTCAATACGCCGGCAGTAGGTGATGATCATATCAAACACCCACAAGCCGCAAGCGGTCTGCTAAACGTAACGGCCACACGGGTATTGAGCGATCAGAAGATCAACGAGCAAGCCCGCTCACACTCCGGTGAATCCAACGAGTAACACTACCGTACAGTCCGGTCTGTTCGTCTGATATGTCGCATATCTCGTCTAGGGGTGGTGAACGTCAGACCCCAATAACTCGATAAGTCGTGTCGATATGAGGCTCATAACGGGTCGAGAAACTACGGGTAATACTTACCAGTAAATCTCTAAAGCAGCCTTGGCCAAGAACTTCTTATTATAGCCAATCGAGCACTACGCAACATCAACTCCCTATACCGGGAGAGACGAAACCCCTCCTATCGCTCATTGCCTCCATGTGATTCGGGACTGTACCCAAAAGCCACCTTTTTGCATGCCCTCTTGGACGTGCTATGATGGAAATCAAAGCACGGTGGGAATCACACAAGACTCTATGACGATCTCGGGTCTACAGACTAACCTGTACCAGTGTCACCAGAGAACTGCCATCTGACGTAAGGTATAATACCATCTGGGAGTTCTCGGCGAGTCCGTCCAGTGTACCCAGTCTCCACTGAGCACCCGTATATCATCTCTGATGTCAAACACCAATGGATATGGGATCATCCATCGCCCATCTATATGGGTCGAGAAGGTATACGCTAGTCTACTCTGATATATCGATGCCCCGTCTCGATATACCCACGACTAGGGACCTTGAAGGATGTACTTATGGACTACCATGTCCCCACTAGTATGATCCGGATCATAGTCCAGGTAGTCAAGTACGCATCCTAAGGGCTTTACCAACATGTAACAGAGAGACAATCAGTGTATACGTTAAGATAAAGAGCAACCAGATAGCATACTATCATGTCGAGCAAGAAAGTCCTCCCTATAAATGTCCCAGCATCCACTACAATATACATCCTATGTATAGTAATGGCCTCTAGGGCATACATATAACTAACAAGATCCCTTGAAGAAACTAGGGTTTCTCCTTCATTGCCCCTTGTCCTTTCATTGATTGCCATTCTTATCTAGCCTTTAACAAGAAGGATCATCAATCTAATCCCCAAATTATGACGAAATTCTCAATAAATTGATCTCACTCACAATTTGGACATTAATGATTCTTTTTGCTAAAATTTATTATCTCCATAAGACTTAAGATGAATATAGAATTCTCTCACTATGTGATCTACCAAATTCCTTTGAATCCTAGCAAGCGGAGATTTACCCACGCATCATGAAAATAGAAGAATCAACAATTAAAGATTTCATAATGCGGAAATGTAAAGAAAGCGAGATTAAAAGTAATGATCACCTTTATTATTCAACTTCAAATTACAACTTCTTCAATCCGAGATTACAAGAAGAATTGCTCTCGATCACTCCCTTGAAGAGGTAATTTCTCCGTCGATTTTCGCTTTGCTCGATCACCGTGAGTCTTGGATCTATCAAGGATCACGTGCTCGTTGATGATGATAGGCTTTGCGTAAAGGATCTTTTGTTGAATCGCTTGATGAACTTCTCGATAATTCTTGATCTTCAGATTTGGTGGTTCTTAAAATTGGATCTAAATTGTTTTTGTAATTGTGTACAAAATGTGTACTAAAAAATCAACAACCTTTTTAATGTAGGCTTAGGTCCTTCTTATAGCCCCTAATCAAGCTTCCCCAATAAACTAGGTTGTTACAAAGAGGGTTCTAGAATAAACTAGGTAGTTATGAAGCGTCCTCAGCAAGCTAAGACGTTACAGGGAAGCTTCTGGAAAAATCTCGATATCCGATCCCCTGACTAGGCTGCGGATCCGCTGGGGCTCGGGCTGACTCGGCCGCGTATCCGTGGCCGAGTGGTGGGATCATGATTCCAAATCTCTTGAGCCTTCTTTTGTTGGTTTCTGGGTTTATATTTGATATCTGGAATCTTTTTATCTCTACTGAATCTGTGCCAGAATTTAACTCTTTGATTTCCTGTATTTTATCGACGAATTTCTGATTCCGATATCTAATCTGGGCTAATTTTTGCACAAGATCTCAATGAAGAATGTTAGAGATATACAATAGAAGAATAACTTGATATGAAAAGTATAATCACAATCAAAGAATTTTGAACCGCAATCAATAACGGTGTCGATGTAGTTCGTTAATGAGTACGGGTCGTCCACTGAGATTCGTGTATTTATTCGTTCTTGATTTAGTTGAGTCGAAAGAAAATAGTAAAGAAAATTCAAGAAAATGATTCAAGATTTATTAGATGAAATATTTTCAAGAAAAATCAAGAAAGAGTTTAAGATTTAGTAATCAAGAAAATGTCTAAAATCAATTTTAGTTATCAAGAAAATTGAAGAACAGCTTGTAGGATTCGATAGGAATTAATAGTAATGATGAATACTAATAATGACTCATCTTATCTATTGATGAATTATAGCTAGAACGATGGCAATGAATGAAAATTAAGGATCTTTTGAAGAAACTAGGGTTCTCCTTTACTATCCCTTGTCTTTCCATTGATCACTATTCAAATCTAACCATTAGCAAAGAAAATCATCAATCATTTAATCCCAAATTATAATGAAATTATCAAGAACGGTGATCTCGCTCCAAATTTGGTCGTTGACGATTTTTTTCCTAAAGTTCATAATTCTCATAAGACTTAAAATGAGTTTAGGATTTTCTCACCATTTGATCTACTAAATTCCTTCGAATCTCTAGCAAGCGGAGATTTACTCATGCATCATGAAAATAGAAGAATCAATAATTAGAAATTTCATAATGCGAAAATTTAAAGAAGGAGAGAATTAACAAATGATCACTTTTATTAATCAACTTCTAATTACACTTTCCTTCAATCCGAGGTTACAAGAATTGCTCTTGATCGCTCCCTTGAAGGGGTAACTATCCGTCGAATTTCGCTTTGCTCGATCTCTGTGAGACTTGGACCTATCGAGGATCTCATGCTCTTGATGATGATCGACTTCGCGTAAAGGATCTTGAGTGTCGTCGCTCGATGTTGTTCTCAACGATTCTTAATTTTGGATCTTGATCTTGAATTGGAGTTACAAGTTGTGTCACTCAACTTGTGTAATGAATTGTTCAACTAAAAATTGAGTAACCCCCAAAATGAAGGCTTGGGTTCTTTATATAGCCCTTCACCAATCTTCTACTAGAAACTAGGTCAATCTTCCCCAAGAAGTTAGGTAGTTGTAGGGAAATTTCTAGAATAAGGTAGTTATCAAGCTTCCTCAAGAAGCTAGACTGTTGTAGGGAAGTTCCAGAACAAGGTTGTTACAATGGAGCGTCCTCAACAAGCTAGGCTGTTGGAATGAAGTTTCTGGAAGGAACCTGTCTCCCGATGCCCTAACTCGGCAGCGGATCCACGGCGGATCGGCCTGACTCGGCCGCGGATCCGCGGCCGTTTGGTGAGTTTGTTAATTCATATTTTCTGTGTATTCTGGTGTTGGCCAATTGGTGTTCAGATGATATCTGGAATTTTCTTATCTCTTCTGAATCTCTGCCAGATTTTAACTTTTTGATTTCCTATATTTTATCGACGAATTTGCAATTCCGATATCCGTCCTGAAATAATTTTTTGCGCAAAAATCTCAATAAAGAATATTGAGATATACAATATCATGCGTGAAATAATAAACACATAATTTCCTTCAAGAATGTTGATTATAATGTATAACACGTGGTATTTGATATTTTCCAGACTAACTTGTAATACGTGTTATATTTATAACAACCATCATTAGATGGTTAGAAAAGTGAGGAAATTGTTATGTTAAAAATTGCAATATTTTCGACTGAACAAATTCCCCCAAATTTGACTTTGATCGTCTCGAGCAAACTTCTTTTATTCAAGAGAAGGAGAAAATATAAAGAAAAATAAAAACTAACTAGCACACTTTCGTAGGCAATACGATTGCACTGAGCACGTGCAACAAGCCTTTAAACCTCTAGGTATCTCTAGTCGGAGAAGTGTTGTCTCCTGAGCATTTTCAGCGGATCACCCACAAAATCCCATAATAAAAGAAAGACAGTGAAAATTACATATAAAAATAATAAATATAAAAGAAATAACTTGAAAATCAAAGTTTTCAACTGCACTAGCTTTTTGGTTGTCATGAGCCCTATATTAATAGTCATGAAAAGAAATGTTAGAAATCACATCATCTCTCAATAAAACATCGCCTTTATTCTTCATCCCTATCTTTCTTCCAAACACCGATCATATACATCTACGTGTGTGTAAAAGACATCCCTATACTCAGAGAATTCAATTCAAACTATCATACTCTTGTCCATCTACCTCGGTATTTTTTAGTCAGTGAATATTTTATATGGAATTGCTCACACGTTCTTCATGCGACCGTTAATACTTCTTGAGGTACTAACCGACCGACTACTCAATGTGTTCACATATTAGGCGTAATTAGCAATTTCCTCGTCTTGCAACACTTAAGGCTTAGCAGTGTCTCCCAAACCAGTTGGTCTAAAGCACTAGGTGATGAAGCACCCTCGCTATATTTTTTTATGCTGCCTTGGTAATTACAAAACCAGTGTTCATTTTTCTTTACCATTTTATACTTTTATGCTTCATTTATTATTTTCTTCGTACTTTGACTTTTAGACAAGAGCATTTCAACTACTATCCTGAGTTTCAAGACGTGTGTAAGTGCGTATAGTAGGGTATCAACGTTCAGATGTTTGGCTTCCAGAATAGTAACTATTTTTCAGACTTATTTTTATCCTCAGATTAGTAATTTCCTTCATCTTACCAACCCTTGGGACAACAGCTCATAACTACTTATTACTAGTTTCGTTTAAGAAAATATCAAACTTTCTTGTTTTTCTTAAACTTTCCACTCTTTTAAATGTAATTTTTCACTTTCTAATCTTTTATTATAAAAGAAAAAATTTTGAAAATTTTGTGCTTATGCAAAGTGTAATGCAAAGTGATGCATAAATAAGCACAAATCTTCCCCAAATCTGTTTACAGCAGTGTCCTCGCTGTTGTCTCTTTTAAATCTCATAACCTGTAGACTTGGGAGGAAAAGTTATTAACGGGGTAAAAGAATAAATGAACGTGAAAACCTCCCTCAAACTTATTTTTGGCTCACAGTTTTGTGTACAAATTTTATTTTTAAGAGCCAAAAATATTAACCCCCCCAAACTTGAGTTAAACAATACTAAACTTTTAAAATCATAAGAGGGGGGTAAAGTTATTGGTCAATGCAAAACTTTACAAAGACCAAAAGTCAACACCAACCATTCGAAGATCTTATCAATGTAACGCACCGGTTGGTGGAAGAACATATTATATAGAGCCAAGAAGAAGTGGGGAAGAGATAAGTTGTATAATAGAACGGGTTTGCGTCTCAATTTGGAGAGACGACACAATGATGATAATAAATTACTCGCATTCTCGTTATTGTCAAGAAGAAGGGGTGTTGGTTCAACTTCTTTGTTTTGGGGTTGATTCATCACAACTCCCGTATTTTCTAAAAATGCGAGTTCATCAGCGAAAATTTCTTCAAAACTTTCATCGATACCCTGAAGAATAATCTTATCGGAAAGAACGGGATGATACTCAGACTCCATAAAAGGTTCATGATCAGCGTTAGATATTGACCCGGACAGCTCGATAGATAAGTCCGTATGTGTACAATACATAACTGGGTCAAACAATAACGTATTGAGAGAGTCTAGATCAGTATCGTGAAGCTGTTCAAATTCGCTGCTGTCGACATCCATTAATTCGACAGAACATATTTGAGCAAAAGGTTCGGAGGGTTCACTTCCCAACCTGTAAATGTTCAGCTCAATTGACATCTTTTCAAAGGATAGGTTCATAAAGCCGTTTCTACAGTTGATTACAGCATTGGAAGTGGCCAACAAGGGTCGACCAAGAATCACCAGAATCTGGTTCCGTGGGTTAGCTACCGGTTGTGTATCTAGAACAATGAAGTCCACAGGGAATATAAATTCTCCGACTTTTATCAATACATCCTCAAGTTCACCCCTAGGTTTGGTGATAGATCGATCTGCCATCTGGAGAGTGCAGTGCGATGGTTTTAACTCTCCGATACCCAATTGCTCATACACAGAGTATGGAAGTAGGTTAACACTAGCGCCAAGATCGTGTAGAGCACGATTAATATTTTTACGCCCAATAGAAATAAAAATTGTAAGATAGTCGGGGTCCTTATGTTTCTTTGGTAATTGTGGGGTAAAAGCTGTGCTAACATTATTCATCATGAATACCTTTTGGGGCACTTGAGTCTTCCTCTTCCGAGTGCACAAGTCCTTAAGTATTTTTGCATAGACCAGAACTTGTTGGATAGCATTTAGGAGAGGGATATTTATATTAACCTGTTTAAAAATTTCTACAGTCTTCTCCATTTGTGGACTTGGTCTGCTTGCCCTTAACCTATTAGGATAAGGAGCTTTAGCAATAAGAGCTGGGTCCAACATTAGAGAAGGTCGTATGGGTGGAACAGATCCCAGAATTGGAGTGGGGATCGTTTTTGGTTGACTAGAAGGAGTGGGCTGAGGGTTCGAGCCTTGAGGAAAACGGAGAATAGGCTCGCAAGAAGGTGGAGTAGACGAAATAGGGTAAGAAGTGGAAGTGGAAGCCGGGGTGTCATTGATTATGTCATCATTATCAGTATCAATCTGTTCACCCACATGGTTATTCAACACTCTTCCAGATCTCAACGTGGTAATAGCACTCACATGATGTGAGTATCCAGAATTAGGTAGGGGTTGAGCTGGAAGTTTCCCTTTCTCTCTGGCACTCATTTCGGCGTTTAATCGTGCAATTTGTGCTTCTATCGATTTAATACTCTCACCGTGGGAGACGGGGTCCTTCTTTATATTACCGACAGAAGACTTTATCTCAGCCGAAACTTGCATGAAATTTTTCAGAAACAAATTCATGGTTTATTCGAGTGAAGAGGAATTATCGGTACTGGTCAATTGCAAAGAATTATTATACTGTGCAGAAGTGTTGGCCGGATTTTGAAAATTTTGTGGTTGAAAGGGGTGCTGACTCAGTTATATTGGTTGCTGTTGTTATGGAGGGACCCTTTGAAAGTTATTTTGGTTTGGAACCGTATTTTGAGTTTGGTGTTGGTTCCAAGAAAAATTAGGGTGATTCCTCCAACCCTGATTATAAGTGGAAGAATAAGGATCGTTTCTAGGTCGTTGCTCAAAAGAAGCATTAATGTGTTCTTGACCTTGAAACGGAGAATTCAAAGGACATTCTTCCGTCAAATGTGATGGATCGGAACATCATCCACACATAGTTTTAGGGAGTGTGTCCTGATTTAGGAAGGCTAATAAAAATTTGTGTTCCATAGCTTCAAGTTTCTTTTGCATTGCTGCCATTTCGGCTTTGACCGCTATGGAAATATCAAATTGATGGATACCTCCCCTAGATGATGATTGACTAACACTCTCCAATTGCAAAGTGTTTTCAGCAAAATTTTCCAAGAATTTCCAAGGTTCACCATCGTCTTTAGACATGAAATTGCCTTGACACATGGTTTCAAGCATTTGCTTTGTCATTGGATTAATACCTTCATATATAATTCGGCACAGATCCCATCTATGGATTCCGTGATGAAGACATTGGACAAGCAGATCCTTGAACCGTTCAAAGCATTTCCAAAATGGTTCATTAGGAAGCTGGGTAAATTGATTGATTTCATCCTAACACGGGCGGTCTTATGATTGGGATAAAATTTCTTAAAGAATGCTATGACGAATTCATCCCAATTGGAAATAGAATGTGCGGGTGTGTTATAAAGCCATTTTTCGACTAAATCGCACAAAGTAAATGGGAGAAAACGTAAACGCATAGCATCCACAGAAAGTTGTGAAGTACCCATCATAGCGCATACATTTTCGAATTTGGTGATAAAAACGTATGCGTCTTCAGACTCTAAACCGTGAAATTTAGGCAAAAGATTGATATAGTGTGGTTTGATTTCGAAATTATCCTCATTGGCTGGTGGAATGGAAAGACAAGTAGAAAGAGAACCACGTATAGGATAACATCTCTCTTGGAGAGATATACGCGGTAAATTCTGCGCACCTTCGGGTGGTGGCAGAGTGGTGTTATTGAAAGTTAATGGAGACCCGTCCATCTCGGTGGATGTGGTGAGTGGTGGGGAAAAAAGAAGATATAGAATTACCGACTTCGGAGTCGATAGGAGAAACGCGGACAAGACGGGTACTAGAGACCCGTGTCCAGCCGAGCATGCACTAAACGGTTTAGCACAAATGGCGGCGTTTGTAATAATTAGAGAAAAGTTTGGTTTGTTTTGAAAAAATCATAACAAAAATGCACAATCAACCCTAGATCTACGGTCACCTAGGTTAAGTCACTAGACTGCTCCTAGACTTCCAGAAGACAAATCGCAGGATAAATCCTCTACTACCTCTTTATCCCTCCTGTGGCCAGGTAAGTGGGAGGTATCCGCTACGTAAGTAGCGAGCCTAATTAATTAACCGCTTTCCTTAGACACACTTGCCTTGGACACCACAAAAGAAATGAGGATAAGCAATAGATTACCCACGACCTTCTTCTGTCCTAATTTAGCACGACAGTCCTTAGAGTCATGTCTAGATATTTTTTAGTTAATGAAGGGTGATGCGGATGCTAGTTATGTGATTTGTGAGGCTTAGGAAGGGTAATGAAATCCCCATTTAATCTGAATTTGGTCTTTGCCCCTTAATTTCCGTATTAAAATATGCACAAACAACCAATTTCAAAAAACACAATAAGAATTTTTGTTTTTGAGCGCGGTGAATTTTTGCAAAGAATCCTGCAGAAAAGTTGTTATTGGACAGATAAGAGGGGAGATAAGAAAGTAGAGAATATACCAGAGAAAATTCAAGCACCAATTCAGCAACACCACCGCGCTTCCGCGGTCAATACACGCTTATGGCCGCGTTTCCGCGGCTAACTTGGATGATCTACGAACAAAATTTTTTACTGGTGCTCCTATTGATCCTCTAGACTTCCTGAATGCTACAGAATCTTTCTCTCACTGCTCCAATAATTCCAGATTCCCTTGCAAAATTCACACACTAATCGTTAAGCACACGATACGAATCTTGATTTAAATTTTGATGGAATAATAATATTTCAACTCAAATAGCAAGAACGCAAAAATTACGCACGGATCCCCGGCAACGGCGCTATTTGATTGGTATGAAAAATTCGTCATTTGATATGAAAAGTATAATCACAATCAAAGAATTTACAACCGCAATCAATAACGGTGTCGATATAGTTCTTTAATGAGTATGGGTCGTCCATTGAGATTCGTGTATTTATTCGTTCTTGCTTTAGTTGAGTCAAAAGAAAATAGTAAAGAAAATTCAAGAAAATGATTCAAGATTTATTAGATGAGATATTTTCAAGAAAAATCAAGAAAGTGTTTAAGATTTAGTAATCAAGAAAATGTCTATGATCAATTTTAGTTATCAAGAAAATTGAAGAATTGCTTGTAGGATTCGATAAGAATTAGTAGTAATGATGAATACTAATAATGACTCATCTTATCTATTGATGAATTATAGCTAGAATGATGGCAATGAATGAAGATTAAGGATCTTTTGAAGAAACTAGGGTTTCTCCTTCACTATCCCTTGTCTTTTGAAGAAACTTGGACCTGTCGAGGATCTCGTGCTCTTGATGACGATCGGCTTCGCATAAAAGATCTTGAGTGTCGTCGCTCGATGTTATTCTCAACGATTATTGATTTTGAATTTTGATCTTGAATTGGAGTTACAAGTTGTGTCACTCAACCTGTGTAATGAATTGTTCAACTAAAAATTAAGTAACCCCCAAAATGAGGCTTAGGTCCTTTATATAGCCCTTCACCAATCTTCCACTAGAAGCTAAGTCAATCTTCCCCAAGAAATTAAGTAGTTGTAGGGAAACTTCTAGAATAAGGTAGTTATCAAGCTTCCTCAAGAAGCTAGGCTGTTGTAGAGAAGTTTCTAGAACAAGGTTGTTACAATGGAGCGTCATCAACAAGCTAGACTATTGGAATGAAGCTTCTGGAAAGAACTTGTCACCCGATGCCCTAACTCGGCTGCCGATCCGCGGCGGATCGGCCTGACTCGGCCGCGGATCCGCGGATGTTTGGTGAGCTTGTTGGTTGATATTTTCTACGTATTCTGGTTTTGGCCAATTGGTGTTCAAGTGATATCTGGAATCTTCTTATCTCTTCTGAATCTCTACCAGATTTAAACTCTTTGATTTCCTGTATTTTGTTGGCAAATTTGCGATTCCAATATCTGTCTTGAAATAATTTTCTGTGCAAAAATCTCAATAAAGAATGTTGAGATATACAATATCATGCGTGAAATAATAAACACATAATTTCCTTCAAGAATGTTGATTATAATGTATAACACGTGGTATTTGATATTTTCCAGACGAACTTGTTATACGTGTTATATTTATAACAACCATCATTAGATGATTAGAAAAGTGAGGAAATTGTTATGTTAAAGATTGCAGTATTTTCGACTAAATAGGCCCATGACTCCAAATCTCTTGAGCTTTCTTTTGTTGGTTTCTGGGTTTATATTTGATATCTGGAATCTTTTTATCTCTACTGAATCTCTGCCAGAATTTAACTCTTTGATTTTTTGTATTTTATCGGCGAATTTCTGATTCTGATATCTGATCTGGGCTAATTTTTGCACAAGATCTTAATGAAGAATTTTAGAGATATACAATATTATGCGTGAAATAATAAACATACAATTTTCTTCAAAAATGTTGATTATAATGTATAACACATGGTAATTAATATTTTCCAGACGAACTTGTAATATGTGTTATATTTATAACAAATGTTCTTAGATGATTAGAAAAGTGAGGAAATTGTCATGTTAAAAGTGCACTATTTTCAACTGAACAACAGTCTTCCGCAGATTGGCAGATTCTATGTGACAGCCGAGTGCAGTTTGAGTTTACTTCGACCAGGGGACAGCTCGCTCATATCCACGCCCGTCCACAGTTACTTGATCGTATCCGTGAGGCACGGTCCGATGATACTCGTTTGTCAGAGATCATAGAGCATGTTCGACAGGGTAGAGATTCAGAATTTGTGATCGATGATCAAGGAGTGCTACGATTTGGGACTCGACTATATGTGTCAGATTTCGAGCAGCTGAGACGCGAGATTTTAGAAGAGGCGCATCAGTTAGCATATAGTGTTCATCCGGGTTCCACTAAGATGTATCATGGCTCGAGAGATGTCTACTGGTGGGAAGGGATGAAGAGAGATGTCGCAGATTTCGTTTTAAGATGCCTGACTTGCCAGCAAGTCTAGGCCGAGTATCAGAGGCCGGCAGGAGAGTTACAGCCTTTGCCCATTTCGGAGTGGAAATGGGAGCAAATCTCTATGGATTTTATCGTGGGTTTACCTAGGACTAGTTCAGGGTATGACTCTATTTGGGTGATCGTAGACCGGTTGATGAAAGTGGCTCACTTTCTTCCAGTAAAGACCACTTTCGTATTCGCTCAGTATACTCAGATATATATTGATGAGATTGTGCGACTACACGGCGTTCCAACTTGCATTGTGTCCGACAGAGACATCCAGTTCACCAGCCTCTTTTGGAAGAAACTTCAGGAGGTTTTGGGCACTCGATTGCGTTTCAGTACAACTTTCCATCCGCAGACCGACGGTCTGTCAGAGCGGACCATACAGACTCTCGAGGATATGCTCCGAGCTTGCGTTCTAGATTTCGGTGGCAATTAGGATCGTCACTTTCTCTTGATAGAGTTCTCCTACAATAACAGCTTCCAAGAGACGATTCAGATGACACCCTTCGAGGCATTGTATGGGAGGAGATGTCGATCACCAGTTTGTTGGAAAGAGCTGGTTGAGAGCAGTATTTTGGGACCGCAGCTTGTGCAGGATATGACAGAAAAGATCCAGTTGATTCAGGATAGGATGAGAGCGGCCCGGAGCAGACAGAAATCTTATGCAGACAGACGTCTTCGCAGACTTGAGTTCTCCGTGGCTGATCATGTTTTCTTATGGGTTTCGCTGATAAAGGGCGTGATGAGGTTCGGGAAGAAAGAGAAGCTTAGTCCTAGATATGTGTGCCCCTTCGAGATTCTCGAGCGAGTCGGTGCAGTTGCTTATTGTTTGGCTTTTCCACCCAGTTTCCCAAATGTTCGCCCTGTGTTTCTTGTATCGATGCTCCGCAAGTACCTTCATGACCCCTCTCACGCGATTCAGCATCAGTCGATCAAGCTGGAACGCGATCTTTCTTTCACCGAGTAGCCAGTAGTCATTCCAGATCGGCAGGTGAAGAAACTGAGGTCCAAGGTCATACCGTCCATAAAGGTTCTTTGGCATGGCTCGAGTAGGGAAGAGGTCATCTGGGAAACCGAGGACGAGATGCGGAAGAAGTTTCCCGATCTTTTCGAAGGTACGCGTAGCTAGATTTTTAAATTCGGGGATCGAATTTCTTTAAAGGGAGAAGATTGTAACGCTTTAAAAATCGTTTAGGTTAATTGTTTGATAATTAGTAGTACAACACGTATTTTCCGTAAAACCTAGTTATACTTATTTTTCCACATAAACATAAATATACCTATTTTAATTATATAATTGCTTATGTATGGGTGTTTAATTATTTACTTATCTAATTGCTAGTTTACTTAATTATTTTCCTTATTTATTAATTAAAAAATAATATTTTTAAACATGCACATACATATTAAATTAGTGTTAATTATTAGTGAGTATAGGTTAATACATGTTAGTGTACCATGACACAACTAAAAACCATTTTGTAGCATGCTCACTTCTTTAAATCAAGATGGTTCTAGATTTGTTTTTACATGGAGAAAGAAAATAAAATAAAAAAGGAAATGAAAAGAGGTATTTTTTTTATTGAAGTATGGTGTATGTGTGCCATGGTACCCACACTCTCTCTCCCCCTCTCCTCCTAAATCCCAGCCCCCTCCCTTCATCTTCCTTCTCTTTTTCTTGGTAAATACTCACTACCCCACTCAAATCTCCTTAAAATCAACACTATTTCCTACTAAAATCATCACAAAAATTCTATTTTCCTAAGCTAAGCAAGGTTCTTTGGATTAAGTCTTCATTTTGGGTGGCATGGCTAGCAAGTATAGATCTTTTCCCAAATCATTTTGAGGTATAAAAACTAATCTAATTGTTACTTTGCTAATCTTTGCGTTTAATTGTCTTAATTAGGTGTTTTTGTGGATTATTTGCATGTTTAGTGTGTTAAGTAAGGTTTAGATTTAGTTAATGTTTGTATAGTTTAATTAGGGCATTTAAGTGTTATTAGTGGCTAATAGACTTACTAATCCACCTAGTTTTGCACTAAATTATATTAAGGTTACTAATTGTTCTTTTAAAGAAACGGTATTAGTTAAGTTTTCGGTTGTGATTAATCTACAACATCTTTCCCAATTTGTTAGTGTGATGTCATTGTGCGAGTCAAACGTTTAGATTCTAGGTTTGGTGTTTGCTACGCATAGCAACCCCTAATTGTGTTTTGTGGCGATGTCACGTGCGTTTTGTGCGCCAAGTGCACACGCGTTTAAATTATGACGTTAATTCCTCCGTTTTATCTTGACTTTGCATCTATTCGAATGTTTAGCTCTATATATTGATATTTGTGCGATTCTAAGATCGGTTGCGGAGACGTCGGACGCGGCAAGGAAAGGCAAAGCGATGATCGGATTCGACTAGCCGAGGCATTCCAGTGAGTAGATGTACACATCTATTGGGAAATCACTTGGATGGCGTAAAGTGCCCGATAGTTAGGATTTAGTTATAATTCTTGTGTTCATATGCGTATGTCATTTTCATGTAGCATTTGCATCATCATGTACATTGATATTATAACCTAGGACACTTGCACTATTACCAATGGTTTATGCCGTATGTGCACTATTTTATGCAAATACACACGCTATTGGTAATTGCTATGACACGATACACCTTAGAACTTGCTTAATAATCGGTATCTGTGCATTTGCATCATATATGATATGTAGTTTTCTAGTCATATGCTTCATTGCATCATCATTTATATATAGTCTTCTAGTCATGCATCGCATTGCCTCATGTTGATATCATGGACGTTCATAGTTACCCACATATTCATATATTGTGTTTTTCTTGGAGATTTCCGTATTCATTAGATTTCTGGATTTGGGGAAAACCGCAAAGGAATTTATAAACTTATTATCATTTCAAAATAGAAAGTGTGGTTTTCTTGTGATATGATGTGTGTGGCGTCCACCATGAGATTTCTCGGTTCTTGAACCACGTATGTACATATACCCGATTCGAGAAGAGAGACGCCCTCCGCGGGTATATGGTGGACCCGGTAATGTACCCCGGGGTAAGAGGGCCGTATAGAGAGATGTTGAGCCTGGCAGGGGAGCACTAATTACCGGTGATTATTGACCCGGCGGTCATCCGGAGAATACCGACCGGAGTCATATGATTTAACAGATTTGAGGG
Organism: Agapanthus africanus; assembly: GCA_030015575.1. NCBI lineage: Eukaryota > Viridiplantae > Streptophyta > Magnoliopsida > Asparagales > Amaryllidaceae > Agapanthus > Agapanthus africanus. The sequence continues at coordinate 255,436,604 of JASDDO010000019.1, read as the reverse complement.
CCGATCTGAGAGACGGCTACCGAGATTTGACAAATATATATATATATATATATATATATATGTTGTCGATATTTGACACGGTTTTTTGTCGATTTCATTTGATGATACCCCAGTTTTAAAAGTTTTACTAAGATAAAAACGCAGATTTTCCTCATATCAGATATATATCAAGATTTCGTGCTTGATCATTCATTCATGTCGCATTCATATTAGTGCATAGCATCATTGTTGTATACATAGGTTGTGACGCATTTGTGTGCATACTTGTAATAGCCTTATTAGATATTATTTACTACTCACGAATTGGTAACTCACCCATGTTGTGCCACTGTGTCTTGCGGGGCTGATCCGTCAGCATAGTCACGGCGGACGCTCTGCTACTCTTTCTTCTACTCCTTTTACAACGACTTGCGATTTTGCTTGTAGGTGGGTTTGTGAGGATATTCTTTTGTTCCCACCTTGTATATTTACCTTGTATCTAGTACACTCCATCTACCATTTCTACCATGTGTATATGTGACCTAGAGATCGAATAGTGAGATTTGTATATTTTATTTTCTGGTGTCGAGCTCATGTGAGCTGACTTGGTGCTTTCCTTATGTCTTACTTTTAAATGTTTATTTCACATTATTATGATATATCTTGCATGTGGTTGTGTTCTGCCTTTTGGCGAAGTGTTAGCTCCCGTTTGGGGATGCCTTTTTATTATTGCTTATACATATTCATGTTTTGTACCCGTTTGGGGCTAGTTTTTACAAAGGAAACTCTGCTGATATTTTCAGGAAAAACTTGACATTGAAAATGTTTGAAGTGACTTTATTTTGTTAAATCACCTTTTTTATACAAGTATTTCTTCACTCTATTTATTTAAATGGTTTAGATTTCTCGGCGTTGGCTTACTTAGATTACGCTACGCCTTTAGACGTTGCGTGATTTAAGTGCCGGTCACGTTCCACATATTCGGGTCGTGACAAAATTGGTATCAGAATGTTAGGTTTTACCTTTCTGAGTGTAGGATGACCCTTGGTATAATGGAGTAGGTGACTTAAGCAGAGTGACGTGGCGTGTGTATGTTCCGCGGCATACTCACGATACGATACTCCGCCTAAATGACCTTAGGATATATAATTGCTTGTTCTTCCTTCTTTGATCCTATATATCCCTTGATTCGATTGCAATATTCTCATCAAATCCTGTTTCTTGTTCCAGCCACTATGCAGTCGAAGACTATGAGGGCCCAGAGGGCTGCCGCCAGAGATGGGATTAGAGCGGGCTTGTCTGAAACGAGGACCGACCAGGGCAGTACGCCTATCTTTCATAGATAGATTGATCCATTCTCTATTGATCGTATAGCTAGGCTGGAGGCGAGTATTCAGGATTTGCGCCAAATGATCGGATCCTTGATAGATGTCTGTCGAGCACGGAGATCGGATATTGCTCCACCTATGGTTGTTCCGAGAACAAAGCGGATTCGTACTGATATATCAGCTCCTAGGCATGTTCGCAGAGGCCGTGGCGGATTATTTATGGGCCAGTTATATCGCTCTTACCCACATGGTCAGCAGTCGTTGTTTCAGGTGTGGAAGTCTGGATCACCACATCAGATTTTGTACCGTGAGGCGACAGGGCGAGGCATCGGTTTCACATGTTACTCAACCACTTTCACCCCCTCCTCTGAGAGGTTTACCTCATACGCCCGTTGTTGCTCCACGCCAGACTGACGCTCCGAGAGGCCGTGGTTGTAGCGGCCTTATTCTTGGAGGACGAGGTGGTAGAGGCGGAGGACAGCTGGTAGCTGGTATAGGACATTCCCTAGCTTTTGTGATGACTCCTCAGGACGTGCAGGCGTCGAGTGTAGTCGTGACAGGTATTCTCTCGGTGTTTCCTTTTGTTGCGCACTTTTGTATGACCTGATATCTACGCATTCTTTTGCATCCATACTTTTTGTACCTGGGTTTAGCCGAGAGTCGTCTTTGCTAAATCAGCTACTTGTTGTGATTTCTCCCGTAGGCGAGTCTTTTGTCACTCGACATGTTTTTCGATCGTGTTTGCTCGTATCGGAGATAGGGATTTTTCTGTTGATTTGATTCTCCTCGATATGTTAGACTTCGACGTTCTTCTGGGCATAGACTGGTTAGCCACTTGTTATGCGTCCGTGGACTGTCGCGAGGAGGCTGTCAGATTTAGTTTTCCGGGTGAGCCAGTTCTTATTGTTCAGGGAAACTATAGTGCTACCCTTCCCATTTTGATTTCTTCCCTTCGCGCTAGTCGGCTTTTGAGGAAAGGATGTCAGGGATTCTTGGCATATATTTGTGATGCTGGAGCCGCAGAGGTCCTGTTCGACCAGGTTCCGATTGTGAGTAAGTTTTCCGATGTCTTTCCTGACAAGTTACCTGGGTTGCCGCCAGAGCGCGATATCGAGTTCTGCATTCACTTTATAAACTTATTATCATTTCAAAATAGAAAGTGCGGTTTTCTCGTGATATGATGTGTATGGCGTCCACCATGAGATTTCTGGGTTCTTGAGCCACGTATATACATATACCCGATTCGAAGAGAGAGACGCCGTTTGCGGGTACATGGTGGACCCGGTGAGATACCCCGGGGCAAGAGGGCCGTATAGAGAGACGTTGAGTCTGGCAGTGGAGCACTACCTACCGGTGATTATTGACCCGGCGGTCATCCAAAGGATACCGATCGGAGTCATGTGATTTGACAAATTTGAGGCCGATTTGAGAGACAGCTACCGATATTTGACATATATATATGATGTCGATATTTGACACGGTTTTCTGTCTATTTCATTTGATAATACCCCAGTTCTATTATACAAAAGTTTTACTAAGATAAGAACGCAGATTTTTCCTCATACCGGATATATATCCAGATTTCGTGCTTAATCATTCATTCATGTCGCATTCATAATAGTGCATAACATCATTGTTGTATACATAGGTTGTGAAGTATTTGTGTGCATGCTTGTGATAGCCTTATGAGATGTTACTTACTACTCAAGAGTTGGCAACTCACCTCTGTTGTGCCACTGTGTCTTGCCGGACTGACCCGTCTGCATAGTTGCGGCGGGCACTCTACTACTCTTTCTTCTGCTCCCTTTGCATCGACTTGCGATTTTACTTGTAGGTGATTTTGTGAGGATATTCTTTTGTTCCCACCTTGCATATTTACCTTGTATCTAGTACACTCCATCTACCATTTCTACCATGTGTATATTGTTTCCCCAATCAGAGCAAAACTATGTTCAAAATTTGAAATTTGAAATTTGAAATGAAGCAGCGCTTCATAGCAGCGCCAGCGCTAAAAGTCAAAGACTCTGATGCAGCGCTCACGTGCACAACACGAGAGCGCTAACTCTAGCAGTGCCAGCGTTGAGAGTCAAAGACTCTGAGGCAGCGCACCACGTGTAGAACACGTGAGCGCTAGCGCTAAGAGCGCTGCACTCTAAATAGCGCACCACACGCAAAGCACATGAGCGCTAGCAATAGAAAAAAATTTCTCGGCCTTTAGATCAAAGATCCAACGAACATGATTAAAAATCATCAATTGACCAGAATAAAATTCTGTTAAGGAAACATTTCTCAGAATCTTTCCAAACAGGAAAGATTATGCTCTGAAAATCAGAGCACCGTTGGATCAATGATCCAATGGTGATTAAAAAAAATCACCAAAATACAGAATAAATTCTGTATGGGAAAAAATTTCCCAATCTTATTAAAAACAAGAAGATTGCCTTCTGTGAAACAGAAGCCCTAAGATCAAAGATCCAATGGTGGGGAAACATCCCTAGATCAATCAGAGAAAGATCTCTTTAACTGATTCAACAAATCAACCTACCATATAAAAAGGCCCTAAGACTTCAAGTCTTGCAGAGAGGAACCCCCCCTCCACAAACTTTGAGAAAGTTAAAAAAGAAGAGCATGCTCTCGGCAGAAGAAGAATTTTTTCAAGGTAAAATAAAGAGATCAAAATATCTCATCAGAAAAAGAACTTAGTTCTTATACTAGATCATAGATCTAGAAGAAAACTGTTTTTTCACAAAAAAGATCATAACTTTTCATTATAAAAGGGGGAGAATAATTCAATTCTCTTAGGATCACAGATCCATAAAGGCAAAACCATTTACCCAAAACATAAGAGATTGAAATATCTCCTATAAAATAAGAACTTTGTTCTTAGATCCATGAGACAAAGTCTCTTATAAGAGAGAATTTAATACTCAGAGAGCAGAGTTGCATAAAAGAGCCTTAGCGCTTCAATTAAAAGAAGCGCTTCAGCGCTCCAAAATCTAGCGCACGGCGCTGCAGAGCTTTAGCGCCCCAACTAAAAGAAGCGTTTCAGCGCTCCAAAATCTAGCGCACAGCACTACAGAGCCTTAGCGCTCTAAATTTAAAGAAGCGCTCTGCGCTCATCGACTAGCGCTCAGCGCTAAGCGCGCCACGTGCTCCTCACGTGTGCGCTACTTAACAGAAGCGCTCTGTGCTCATTGACTCGTGCTCAGCGCCAAGCGCGCCACGTGCTCTTCACGTGTACGCTACTAAACAGAAGCACTCTGCGCTCATTGACTGGCGCTCAGCGCCAAGCGCGTCACGTGCTCCTCACGTGTGCGCTGAGAGAACATAAACAGTTCTTTAAATAAAATCCCGAGAGCTATAATGAGTGCTCAGCACTCAATAAAAGACAAAAACAATTGTTAGAACCCAAACCAATACTCAGCATTGCTAAATGAAAAAGGACCGAGCCTAATTAAATGTCCAACATTTTAACTGAATAGGCCGAGCCCATGTTGGCCACAGATCCCTAATTCAGATTAATTAAGCCCGTATGCTCACAAATTTTTGATCTTAGTCCCAAATTGGATTACAGATATCCTAACCAATATTGGTTCAAGGGTACATCTCTTCACTCCTCTGATATTTGTCGTTGTAATCCTTCAACGTCTTCAGAGAGGTGACGGGTCCCGACAGCCAGACATTTCATGGACTGTGGGGTCCTTAAACTCATGGACTATGATGTCCTTAAACTTTACAGGCTATGATGTCTTTAAACTTTACGGACTATGACGTTTTTAAATTATGGACTATGATGTTCTTAAACTCTATGGACTATGATGTCCTTAAACTTTTGGACCGCAATGTCCCTAAACTAAAACAATAGAGTCCAAATGTTCTTTTGTTGGATCTAAATGATCCTGTTGAGTAGACCTTAGTCTAAAAGTAGACTAACATATCCTTAACAAACGTTTAAGTTGATCTTAGTCTCAAATGAGATTAACGGTCCTTAAACCCAACCCAAAAATCAAATCTAAGAAAATACGGATTTAGACTAATCCACGCCCTACGGGCGACAACATAAATTAGTCTCCGTATACAATCCACGGGCAACCAAAAACAAAACAAATACACAAGACACGAAGTGACCATCTGGAGAAGGAGAAAGTTGTTACCGCGATGCAGTAGCGTAATTAACCGCAGGGGCTTGCGACTGCAGGGAAGAGCGTCCCCACAATAAAAAAAACCCTCAAATGAGGGTGAATCTGACGAAGTCTGCTACAACGGCCGCATCCGTCTAAATCTTCGATACATGATGCCATAAATCAACTTGGCATTTTTGGAGAGGTGGACGGATAAAACCAAATAGCATCTGGCCTAAATTCAGGCAAGGCATTTGTCTTCTCGGTCTTTCGGTGGAGAACAGATTCTGACACGCCCGGTGGGACCTTTTTGTCTTTCCACTCCACAGTTCGTGTGTCGTGTTCGCGAACGAATCGCGGTCTGCTATGGTTGCCTGTGGATTCAAAGTGTAGGGTTTCTAGGCACACTAATGAGGTTCCACAAGGAATCAACCATGCCAAATTCTAAAATTTAGGTGCCGAGAAACCCTAATATAGATCGTTAACTAGAAATTAGGTGAAACTACAAGCTACTAAACTGCTTTAGTGCTAAGTGATTGGAAATACAACCTTTGTAGATCCGGTCCTCCACTTCTTTAGCTCCGTGATGACGTCCCTTCGCTGCGATCACCGGGATCCCGGACTCTAGCGATGGTTTCGTCGGAGAAAAGAGCGGGCTAGGTCGTTGACTTCGATGCCGAAGATGATCTACGTCGAGGCAACTCTAACTCAAGCTCCATCTTCACTAAGTCATGAAACTTGTGAATAAAACACCCTATACAACATGGCAAGCGGTAGAGGATGAAGAAATAGGAAGTGGGTTCACTTTGGATTTTGATTTCTCACATGGATTCATCACTTAGAATTTTCTAGCTAGGTTTTCTTCTCTTCATGAAGAAGATGAAGAAGAAGAAAGAAAAAGAATTACCTTGAAAAGAAAATTCAAGTGATATCTATCATATTGCAACCATGGGTTAGTTAAACTCATGTAGAGAATAAACTAGGGTTAAGGTAAATGGTTAGGGTTAAGGAATAAAACAAAATGGTAAGACTTATTCAAAGATGCTAGAAATATCATGAAGCTTCTTGCACAAAACAAAGAAAGCCACTACCATTTTATTTTTGCCAAAAATGAATAAAGAAAATAAATGAGTAAATCAAACCCTAACCATTAACCTAATCATAGTTTAAAGCATACACATACCCAAGTTTGCATGTATCATCAAACATGATACAAACAAGTGCACAAAAATATATCATATATACAATGTGCACAATCTAGTGAGAAAATAATCTTAAGTGAACCAATACTAGTTAATGTAAAGTAATATATCAAATATATAATTATACATTAAATCACTAAATCAACACTTGATTTAATGATCCGGTCATACTGCATATAACCGACTAATATCAAGTGTATCAATGTATCGAATCAACACTTGATTCGGTAACCCGACTATATCTCATATAACCGTCCAATGATACAAATCGCGAGAATAGAATACAGTATCACATACTGGTATTATTCTCGGTCCCGCACATATCTCATATGCGCTCCTATTTCGTTTCGCTTGAGCCAGGAAACCTCTGTGTAGGACTTTAAAGACTCGTTAATACGCCGGCAGCAGGTGATGATCATATCAAACACCCACAAGCCGCAAGCGGTCTGCTAAATGTAACGGCCACCCGGGTATTGAGCGATCAGAAGATCAACGAGCAAGCCCGCTCACACTCCTGTGAATCCAACCAGTAACACTTACCGTACAGTCCGGTCTGATCGTCTGATATGTCGCATATCTTGCCTAGGGGTGGTAAACGTCAGACCCCAATAGCTCGATAAGTCGTGTCGATACGAGGTCTATAACAGTTCGAGAAACTACTGGTAACACTTACCAGTAAATCTCAGCAACCCTGGCCAGGGATTTCCGGTTATAGCCAATCGAACACTGCGCAATATCAACTCCCTATACCGGGAGAGACGAATCCCCTCCTATCGCTCATTGCCTCCATGTGATTCTGGACTGAACCCAAAAACCACCGTTTTGCACGCCCTCTTGGATGTGGTAAGGTGGAAATCAAAGCACGGTGGGAATCACACAAGACTCTATGACGATCTCGGGTCTACAGACTAACCTGTACCAGTGTCACCAGAGAACTGCCATCTGACGTAAGGTATAATACCATCTGGGAGTTCTCGGCGAGTCCGTCCAGTGTACCCAGTCTCTACTGAGTACCTGTATATCATCTCTGATGTCAAACACCAATGGATATGGGATCATCCATCGCCTATCTGTATGGGTCGAGAAGGTATACGCTAGTCTACTCTGGTATATCGATGCCCCGTCTCGATACACCCATGACTAGGGACCTTGAAGGATATACTTATGGACTACCATGTCCCCACTAGTATGATCCGCATCATAGTTCAGGTAGTCAAGTACACATCCTAAGGGTTTTACCAACATGTAACAGAGAGACAATCAGTGTACACGTTAAGATAAAGAGCAACCAGATAGCATACTATCATGTCGAGCAAGAAAGTCCTCCCTATATATGTCCCAGCATCCACTACAATATACATCTTATGTACAGTAATGGCCTCTAGGGCATACATATAACTAACAATCTCCCACTTGCACTAGGGCCATCTGTAGCAGTGGTTGCAGTATCTCATACTCAACCATCCCATTAAAGTCTCTCTCTGGGAAAAGGCCTTTGTGAGTGGATCCGCCGTGTTGTCCTCTGAGTCTACTCTCCTAACCTCGATCACCCTGGAGATCAACCATCTCCATGATCAGGTGATACTGCCTTAGAATATCACTGGATCACTGATGGGACGGGCGTTCCTAGGCATAAACCACAACTCCATTGTCTCACAATGGTAGGAGCGAAGTTCATCTCATTAACTAATATACACCCAGACTTCATCTTTGGTAGCATCTTGAGTAGCGATGTATCCAGCCTTTATCGTCTAGTATGCCACAGTATCTAGCTTGGAACTCTTCCAACATACCGTCCCTTTACTGAGGGTAAAGACAATGCCTGTGACTGACATTCAGTCGTCCTTATCACCCTGGAACCTTTCCAGTGATTCTCCCCAGGATCGATTGATACCATCTCACTACATCTAGTGAGAATCCTAACATCCATTTAGATCTATCCCATAGATCCAAAATCCAGAATTCAGGAGGTATCGCTTTGATCCTATATGGAGAATCTTTGTGATAAGCGGAGATTGACCGAGCGTAGCATAGGAAACACCTTCCCTATCAAGAGTATGTCATCCACGTACTCTACGAGGATCACTACCATACTCCCTACTACCTTTTTATTTATACAAGGTTCATCTACCATTTTGATGAAGTCAAACTCTTTGACTACCATATCAAAACAGACGTTCCAACTCCGCGATGCCTGCTTTATCCTATAAAGCATCTTGCACACGTTTCCGCTGCTCCCACTGTCTACGAAGCCCTCTGGCTGTGTACTTATAGATGCTCTCTTCCAAATCATCATTTAGAAAAGCAGTCATGACACCCAACCACCAGATATCGTAGTCATGGTATGTAGCCGTGGCAAATAGGATCTGGATGGACTTAAGCATAGATACTTAGAAAAGTTTTCATCATAATCCATACCTGGTTAATGATGCAAAGCTTTAACAAGTCTAGCTTTGAAAGTCTCAACTTTTCCATGTACACTAAGTAATCTTCTCAAGATATACTTGCTCCTGATGGGGATTTAACCCTTCAGATATAGCAACCAAAGTCCATATTTTGTTGGTGTATAAGGATTCCATCTCAGATCTATAAACATCCAGTCATTCTTACAGAGTCTTACTCCTGATGGCCAGCTCGAAACTAGTTGGGTTATCATCTCATGATGCAATCCTCGCTCCCACTGTCATAGAGAAACCAAAGTATCTCTCAAGTGGGTGAGGAACCCTGCTAGATCGGCGGAGAGGCTGAGGTTCATTGGTAACTCTTGAATCCTTTGGTTTTACCAAATCATTAGCTGTAGTTTGTATAGCTGGAACTTTTCCAGTTGTACAGAACTGACATTGCCTCGATCTTGTCCGGATTTTGCTTTTAGACATAGGCCGGACAACCCCAAATCTTAACTGACTTAAGAGATGGGCTCTTCCCTTTCCATATCACATATGAAGTGGTAGGCAACTGATTTGATTTGAACCCTATTCAATAGGTATGCAACTTCATAAGTGCATAACTCCCAAAAAGGAAAAAGGTAATTCAGTAGTACTCATCATAGAGCGCACCATATCATATAGGGTGTAATATCTCCGTCCCGATACACCGACGTGCTGTGGTATATACGGAGGAGTAATGCTGAGAGAGAATCTCGTTCTCTTTTAGAATAATCCAGGAATTCCGTGCTCAAGTACTCTCCTCCTTGATCACATCGAAGGACATAATACTTATACCCGTTTTGGTTCTCTATTTCTAACTTATATTATGTGAATATCTCAAAAGGTTCGGACTTGTGTTTCAACAGGAACATATGTCTGAATCTTGAGAGATTATCAGAGAATGTAATGAAATACAAAGAACCAGTCTTGGTATGTGTAGACAGGGGACCTACATACATCAACATGTATCATCCCAAGAGTTCACTAACTCTTTCTCTGTTTCTAATAAACAGAGCTATGGTCATCTTATCTCTGTGACATGACTGGCAAGTTTCACAAGATGTAAATTCAAACTAATTTAAATATGCATCTATATGTAACTTCAGCTAGTCGGGTCATATTGATATGACCTAGTCTACAATACCTCAAGAAGGATTCGTTCATTTCTGAACTCTTTCTCTTGTGTGTATTCTGTATGCTAAGAACTGTAGTTTGATTTAGAACATCAATGCTTTTAGATAACGTACCTGAACCGATCAACTTTTGATATAGGAAATGTTCAAAACATTATCAACAATACAAAATTATATATTTTCTTTACTAATAAAGAGACTGATATGATTTTGTATATCTGGTTCGGTATCTAATAACATTTGTTCAGAATCAATGTATTTGGAATATAGGGTGACAATGACCAACAGACTTGGCTGCAACACTTGCACCGTTTTCTGTCTCATGAAACTTATCACCCGTTCTCAGTTCTCTACCTTTCTGTAGCCCTATGTAACAGATTACATATCTGGGATCCTGATCCGGTATCAAATACCCAGGACGTAGAGGATACAGAGAAACAGTTCTTTATAATGAACACACCCAAAGGAGATGCATCATATGCACTTTCTTCGTTTGGGCGGCATAGGAATTCTGGTATTCCCCTATTTCCTGCTCCGTCTTATAACAATTATAAGTTGGAGCGGGACCAACGTTTCCCAGCTCAGTATAACAAGCGGGTTCGGTCAATTCATCCGTATTATTATCTTGATTAAGACATGATATGGTCGCTACCTGGAGAGAGAGAGAGAAGAAAACACTCTGCGTGCGCTCTTGCAAGATCAGATTGGATATTATTTTATCTAATCAGGATGGCTCCCACTGTTTTTATCAAATCTTCCTTCAAACCCTAAAAGGAAAGACTAGCCGGGATTAATTACACGCTACAAGTTCGCCAATCTTTTAGCCAGGCCAGTGTCGGTACTTTGAGGGAGGTGCCTCGTGCTTTCGCACGGACCTAATTAATGTAAACCTCATTTTCCCATAGGCGTAACCCCGTTAACACCTTTCTAGACACCTACTTGATCGGCTAATTGTAATGTGTAAAACTCTCTCAGGAGTAACAATTACTCGCAGTGGGTATCGGGATCCAACTATCTCATAGAAGGTATGCAATCTCATTGCAAATTTCAACACTTGAAATTCCCGATAATTTTGCCCCTAACCTCATATGACCTTGACAAAGGCCAACAAACCATAGGATGCTAGTCAAGTTCAACCCGTCATTTCCTGATTGAATTAAACCCACCCGCACGACCCTTGACAAAGGCCAACAAGGTCGCACGACTACCCTAACCCATTCTGCATCATATGCATAAGCAGATAAGCACCAGTCAGCTACCGCACACCACGCTTTGACAATGGCCAACAAACGCAACACGAATACTAACTACTATTTATCTGAAATGACGGAGGGCTACGACAGGTTTTTCAGAAAACCTATTGCGTAATGAACTTGCTATCGTTGTAGAATCAAATGATTTTGAAATGGAGTGTTTTTGAGGCTTTTCTAGTTTTGCTAAAAGGGCCACTCCTGGTGAAGGGATCGTCGACCCTTTCCTCGTCGAATGAGGTGCGGGATATATCATATATATCACTGTGCAAAGCAGAAACTATAGAAGCAATCAAAAGACAAACCGAGTGTGTAGCATCTGCCAGTTATTGCTAAAGGGGTCACTCCCGGTGAAGGGATCTCGGCCCTTTCCACATCGAATAAGGTGCAGGATGTTCTACAAGGAACACCGCGATGCAAAGCAAGAACTATAGCTACCTGTTTTCGAAAATTCGATTCCACAACATCTTTTAGGTTTCTTTTTCTTTCATTAATCATATTAATGAAGTCCCATCATTTAAGTTACCTAAACATCACAGATAAATACGACGTACACTTATGCCATCCACATTCGCCTCGATGTCCCCTCGTGCACCGTTAGGTTGGGTAACTAACGGCAGAGCAGGGCAGGGCTAGCGCGGGTGTAAAACATAAGTAACGTCTATATAATATATTATATATACTATATACAGTATCCATCACAGCATATCGAATGATCACATCACAGATATTGCAGCAGAAGAAACATATGAAACATTGGATATACTAGGACGTCCGTGTTTTCAATACGAGCCAGTATAAAACACGGATTCCACGGTCGTGATGAATAGCCAAACCCACACCCCTAGACCCCTACGAGAGCGGCAAGCAACCCTACAAATTCTAGAGTTAGGAGACCCGGACTCGACTCCTCGAGTTGGTCTTCCACTGGACTCCAGAACCCGGTTACTTGTACTCTCCTCCTTGGGTCTATCCTAGTGTGGAAAAGTAAATAATATACAAATGGTGACATCATCCGCAACCTGGAAGTGGCCCAATAAATGAATATTACATACAAGTTTTTACATGAATGAAAATGAAAAACACTCATCTCACATAAAAAAAAACCCGGCTATTCATAACGCGACGATCCAATATAACATATCCAGCAACACATAATATCACATGTCATCAACATAAGTAAATATGCGCATCCCAATTGTCGTTGACATATAGCAACAAAACCGGCGATATCACATATTACACTTACGGTCGCAGAAAAAAAAGTGTAAAACTACAACAGTTGGAATCCGCAACCTTCTTAGACATCGCATGCCTAACCATCTGAATTCCTTAGACATCACATGCCTAACAATTATAAACCCTGCATTTTAGTCTCATTATCAAAAACACTTTTCAATATCAAGTCGGGCAATTCAACAAGATTCCCGGCATACTGATCGAATGCTCGTCGTAAACTTTAGTAGATGGCCGCACCCCCGGACGCCGTCGACGAAGTGCACTAAGGCGGAACACCGCTACCGCGAGCACCCGAACGGATGCTTTCGGCGACGGGGTTCTCCTACAGTCACTTGGTCGGAGCTAAAGGGTGTAGCTGTCTATTAAGTTTATCCGGCGAGTATCCGCGTACGCTACGTGATTGCGACGGACTTTTGATCACATCAAAATTCCCTGGCAACCGATCAAGTGAGACTAAACTGCTATGTTTATAACATTCAAATTAGTTATCTCATAACTACTTGTGGATTTCAAATATTGTATCATATTCCAGACAAATAGAAAATGTTAAACTATCCGATCGAACAATCAAACACCCAAGTTTTCCCGAAACAGCTCAACTCTTGAAATAAGTTCAAAAACATCCATTTCATGCCACAGTACCAACGGTCCAGCCGTAGAAGGGTCAAGCAAACGCCTCACATGTGGCACGCCGTACTGCCCCAAACTCTAAGGTTCAAAGGGCAGTTCAAGACGGTCACATAATCGAGTTAAGGTTTGTTGTCTTCTAGAGGGTCCATCGCGTTACTTGCACTACTTAGACGTTCTTAAACTACGGAAAAATCCAACACTTGGAAATTTTCCGGCAGGGGAAAAATTGGGTATTTATATCCGGTCGGACTTTTTAACATATTCTAAAATTACCCGGAAAAACACAGACAAAGTTAAAGATTTCGATCGAATCGACGAACTCCCAATACAACCCAGAAAACTCAACACTTGAGTATAAGTTAAAATTACCCAGAAAACACAGGAATCAATATAGGACATTACTGTGCAAAGCACGTGCCAAGAATCAACTTTGTGGCCGCGGAACCGCCGCACATGCTAGGGTGGGGCCGCGGTTCCGCGGCGCTTTGGTTGACTTGGGCTCACGTGCTTCACAGTAACTCTTATAATACCCTGCTGTATTTTTTGGATATTTTTAATTTGGAAAAATCCACATTTTCAGAAAATATACAGAGAAGGGTTTGAGTTAGGGTTTCGAGGTTCGATCGGATTTCTAACATCGTCTACACTTCACCTAAAGCTCTAGCTAGGCTCTGATACCACTGTAGGGTTCCTAGGCACACTAATGAGTTTCCACAAGGCATCAACCATGCCAAATTCTAAAATTTAGGTGCCGAGAAACCCTAATATAGATCGTTAACTAGAAATTAGGCGAAACTACAAGCTACTAAACTGCTTTAGTGCTAAGTGAATGGAAATGCAACCTTTGTAGATCCGATCCTCCACTTCTTTAGCTCCGTGATGACGTCCCTTCGCTGCGATCACCGGGATCCCGGACTCTAGCGATGGTTTCGTCGGAGAAAAGAGCGGGCTAGGTCGTTGACTTCGATGCCGAAGATGATCTACGTCGAGGCAACTCTAACTCAAACTCTATCTTCACTAAATCATGAAACTTGTGAAGAAAACACCCTATACAACATGGCAAGTGGTAGAGGATGAAGAAATAGGAAGTGGGTTCACTTTGGATTTTGATTTCTCACTTGGATTCATCACTTAGAATTTTCTAGCTAAGTTTTCTTCTCTTCATGAAGAAGATGAAGAAGAAGAAAGAAAAAGAATTATCTTGAAAAGAAAATTCAAGTGATATCTATCATATTGTAACCATGGGTTAGTTAAACTCATGTAGAGAATAAACTAGGGTTAAGGTAAATGGTTAGGGTTAAGGAATAAAACAAAATGGTAAGACCTATTCAAAGATGCTAGAAATATCATGAAGCTTCTTGCACAAAACAAAGAAAGCCACTACCATTTTATTTTTGCCAAAAATGAATAAAGAAAATAAATGAGTAAATCAAACCCTAACCATTAACCTAATCATAGTTTAAAGCATTCACATACCCAAGTTTGCATGTATCATCAAACATGATACAAACAAGTGCACAAAAATATATCATATATACAATGTGCACACTCTAGTGAGAAAATAATCTTAAGTGAACCAATACTAGTTAATGTAAAGTAATATATCAAATATATAATTATACATTAAATCACTAAATCAAGACTTGATTTAATGATCCGGTCATACTGCATATAACCGACTAATATCAAGTGTATCAATGTATCGAATCAACACTTGATTCGGCATCCCGACTATATCTCATATAACCGTCCAATGATACAAATCGCGAGAATAGAATACAGTATCACATACTGGTATTATTCTCGGTCCCGCACATATCTCATATGCACTCCTATTTCATTTCGCTTGAGCCAGGAAACCTCTGTGTAGGACTCTAAAGAATCGTCAATACGCCGGCAGCAGGTGATGATCATATCAAACACCCACAAGCCGCAAGCAGTCTGCTAAACGTAATGGCCACCTGGGAATTGAGCGATCAGAAAATCAACGAGCAAGCCCGCTCACACTCCTGTGAATCCAACCAGTAACACTTACCGTACAGTCCGGTCTGATCGTCTGATATGTCGCATATCTTGCCTAGGGGTGGTAAACGTCAGACCCCAATAGCTCGATAAGTCGTGTCGATATGAGGTCTATAACAGTTCGAGAAACTACTGGTAACACTTACCAGTAAATCTCAGCAACCCTGGCCAGGGATTTCCGGTTATAACCAATCGAACACTGCGCAATATCAACTCCCTATACCGGGAGAGACGAATCCCCTCCTATCGCTCATTGCCTCCATGTGATTTAGGACTGTACCCAAAAACCACCGTTTTGCACGCCCTCTTGGACGTGGTAAGGTGGAAATCAAAGCACGGTGGGAATCACACAAGACTCTATGACGATCTCGGGTCTACAGACTAACCTGTACCAGTGTCACCAGAGAACTGCCATCTGACGTAAGGTATAATACCATCTTGGAGTTCTCGGCGAGTCCGTCCAGTGTACCCAGTCTCCACTGAGCACCCGTATATCATCTCTGATGTCAAACACCAATGGATATGGGATCATCCATCGCCCATCTGTATGGGTCGAGAAGGTATACGCTAGTCTACTCTGGTATATCGATGCCCCATCTCGATACACCCACGACTAGGGACCTTGAAAGATGTACTTATGGACTACCATGTCCCCACTAGTATGATCCGCATCATAGTTCAGGTAGTCAAGTACACATCCTAAGGGCTTTACCAACATGTAACAGAGAGACAATCGGTGTACACGTTAAGATAAAGAGCAACCAGCTAGCATACTATCATGTCGAGCAAGAAAGTCCTCCCTATATATGTCCCAGCATCCACTACAATATACATCTTATGTACAGTAATGGCCTCTAGGGCATACATATAACTAACACAAAGTACTAAGATTTGGTGTCTTCCTCCATGCAGAAGAGAAAATGGTTTCCAACTGCACCAGCTGCAACAACAACTCCCACTCCGTCCTCGCCAGAGGAGTGACCTACGGGCCTCATGCGGCCTCCTTTTTTACGATGCTGGTGGAACAGGTGACTCAGGCCACCACTGGACTATTCTTTAGGACCATGCTCCTACCAATGAGCCTCAACGCCCCATTGCTGTCGCAAGAAGCCCTGAAGTAGTCGGTCTTTGATCGGCTTACAACTACCGTGGCCCATCTCAACGAGTCGTCTAAGTCCAGTGCCTCAGTTTTTAACAAACTGGGCCAAAGCTCAAGTGGGCCCGTGAAGAAGCCCGCGATACCTAAAGCGGCCATCCCAAAGCGGATAGTCATTCCTGTTCCTGAAGTCATCAGAGCGACTTCCCCTGCTAAGGAGTCGGTCTTTGCAAGACTGACATTTTAGCTCCCGTTCTAGGGGAAGTCATTAAAACTACTACCCCTTTCCGAAAGTCTGCCTTCGACAGGTTGGTCATCCCCTCTCAGCGGACGTCGGTTTTCTATAGGCTAACGACGACGACAACCCCTTATCAGAGCAGGGGGCATGAAGAAGCCACCCCCATAACTGAGCCGGTCCCGTCAGCACGACATGCTCGCTGTCGTCACTAATGTCGAGTAAGGAAAGCTGAGGGCAGCTCTCCTTCTGGACTGACTCCGCCAGATCCGATGGTGGAAGTTGATGCTGCTGTTCCAACTGGGAACAGTTTTGAACCACTTAGGAGGGTATGCAAGAACTCTCCGAAGGCCGTGCTAAGAAGATCTCCTCCACATATGGTGAATGCTACAAAGGTGAAGCCAGAGCAGCCCCTTCAGCGGCTGTCCTCTAAAATTTATAAAGTTTGGCGACAGGTCCAAGACTCGGTGATCAACCAAGACTACTCCAGCCAACCGAAGAAGATGAAAGTTCGGCAAGAGAAGGACCACTCTGTCATACCACAGAAGGTGTTGTCTACTTGGGTGTCCGTTGCAACGGCCCCCTCAACTTTGACCACCCACAAATGGAGAAGGCTGAAGAAAATTCCCGCGTCTGCGACGAATCTAAAAGGTGCTGAACCTAAACACCCTAAGTCTGGGGGCATGGTGGTGCACAGTATTTATATGGCTTCAGGAAAAGAGGAAAGCCGTGCTTCTACGGGTCACCGACCGCTCACCAGATCCGTAACAAAGGCCCAGGAGCAACAACAGAAACTTCAGGAAATGTTAACACAGATGGTCGTACTCACTGGGCTAAAAGAAAACCCGGAAACGTCGTCCGAGCAGCGTCTTGAACAAGAAACCAATGCTGAGTTCCTCCACAAAATCCTCGAGAAGAAGGACAGAGAGGCATCGGAAAAAGCTGCCAACATAAAACGAATGGCGCTTTTATTCCAAGACATGGTCGGGATGATGATACAGCCGGATCCTCCAGCTGAAGACCTCCCGATTATCCTTGAAGATGACAGAGGGGAGACATCGAACCCTCTTCCAGTTTGTTCAGCAGCCAAGGAGGAGACCATCTCCAAAGCCACCCTGGATGACTATATCGCTCAGCAAATACGAGCTCATCAGGCGAGCGAAGCGGCCGGGCAAATTGTTAAGACTGGATGACCCTATCCGGGTTGGTATGACCAAATAAAGTACCCGCCGGGATATACGATCCCTAAATTCCATGTATATAAGGGGACGGGGAATCCATACCAGTACATTACTCAATTCAGATCTCTGTGCGGCAACACCGGAGGTGACGATAAGCTACTGCTTTGCCAGTTTGTTGGCAACTTGGCGGAGACAGCGTTTGAATGGTACTCTGAGCTCCCGAATGACTCCGTTAAGACATTTGCAGAAATGGAGTTACTGTTTACACAAAGGTTCACAAGCGCTAGCGAGCGCATCCCGATCACCACATTAATTAACGCCAGAGTGAAGCCAGGCGAAACATGGGTGCAGTACGCGATACGGTGGCGAAACCTATGGTCGAAGTGCGAGCAGCGCATTGAAGAAGCGCTTGCGGTAGGCATGTTCATGGGTACTCTTGATCCGCAGGTGACCATATCCCAGTTCATGATGTTCTTCAAGCCAACTACTTTCCAGGCCTTGATTAACAAGCTGGCCTAAATGGATCAGAGGGGTCATAGACTATCTTCTTCAAAGTTGGAATCTCGAAACGAAAATGGGAAAGGGAAAGCGACCTTCGTCATTAATGCTCAGCAGCAGCCCAGTGGTCCAAAACCATTCAATCGCCAAGACGATAGACAATGACTCTTTAACGAGAAGCCGAAACGCCCTTATTCGTTTCCCTGGGATAAAATGAGGAAGCTGTTCGACCTAGCGGTGCGCAACAGGCTCATCACCTTACCGGATCCAAAACGCCCATTATAGCCTGGTGATGCCAATAATCCCAATTATTACCCCTATCACCAAGTGGTTGGCCATCCAATCGAAAATTGCTTCATCTTCAAAGACTGGATTGAGGACCAATACCAACAGGGCAAATTCGCACTGTTTGAGAATTGGAAAGTAAACCCGCCTCAGCCGCACGCTCTTAAAAGGGATGACACACCGGGGGCATCATGCTCTTTTATAGAAGAAGCTCCATGGGAGGTCGCTCTTTCAGCCAAGACGAAAAGAATGCTGAAGGATCTCCAAACATGCCCGGCAATCAGGTGGAAAAGTTTGCTGGAACCCGAGATCATTAAGGGAATGCTGAAGCCGTGCCTGACTCCAAGAATTGGTAGCGATGATCAAAACGCTCAGGCCTAGCCGTCAAAGTCTTCGAAGAAGAAGAAGAAGACCAAAAAGCCCATGAAACCTGATGATAAGCGCACGGACCTGCAAAAATATATTGACACGCTCGAGGAATATAATCAGAAGGCGCGAACCCCGGTCACACTCCAAGAGGTTCTCAACCACATCCTTGAAGATAGAGATGGTGATGAAGATGAGGGAGAAGACTTGTTAGAAAAACCTGAAGATTATGTGGCAAGCTGCCACATGATCTCTCACTCATCAGTAGATGGTGAATAAGCTCCTGATACAGAGAAACTGGGGGCAGATCCCGAACCGGAACTCCTAGGACCGTCAGACGAGATGATTGATGTATTTCTGAATGAAGGTCTTCTGAAAATCAAAGCTGATCAGGAGCGTGAAATCGCCATATACGAAAAAGCCAAACGTCGGCGACTGAACGAAAGGATTGAAATACCCTAATCGGATAGGAGCACTTCTGCTACCAACAAAAGCAGGTTCAAGACAAGGAAAAGGTTCGCCAAAGCCATATCGATGGGAATGAAGCTGCCATCCTCCGAAGGAAACACTCCTGATAGGATACACCTTAACGAAGATGATGCACATCCAAACTACTGATTGTACCATCGGAGGACCACACACCCTACTGAAGAATGCAACACCTTTAAAAATTGGTGGCAGGGATACGTTGCTCACCGGCAGCATTTCAAGCGGATGAAGCGCAAAACTCGTCGGGAGCAAAGAAGCGCGACCGATGAGCATAAAAGAACTGCCGGCAACTGTCACATGGTTAATTCCAGGGGATAGCAAGTTCTCACCTTCGGGAGTGATTCTGACGAAGAAATAGCCCTCGGCCCTCTCTTCAAGAAATCCATCCCTGAAACAGAAGAGATGAGGACCTGCGAGAAAATTCAGCTGCGCAATCGCATGCTACCTGAAAAGAATCTCGGACCCGCAAATAAGGGATCGAACAAAAAGGATAAAGGGAAAGAAAAGGTCTCTGAGAATATCACCCTCGATGACCGAGTCGTCGAAGAGCTGGCAACTAAGGACCCGCCCAGGAAAAACAAGGTGGATTACAACGTTCTGGCACACCTGAGGAAGATACCCTCGCAGCTAAGCATTCTCGATGCCCTCCTGCTATCTAAAGAGGCAAGAGATTCTTTGATCAAGGCATTACAAGTGCCTGACCAGTTTCAAGCTTTCCTCGCCGAAGAAAAGATGAAGGACCAGCTGGAAGAAATTCACACAGCTGACATCACCTTCAGCGACGAGGACCTCCTCCTCGGGACGTGCGAGCATAACCGTCCCCTCTATGTCTCCAGGTTTTGCCAGGACATCAAGATAGGGAAAATCCTAATTGACAATGGGTCCTCTGTCAATCTCCTAAATCTGAGGGTGCTAAAAGAAATCTGCATGAGCGATCAACACGTCGCTCGGGATAAAATCACTATCTCCGGGTTCGACTCCCAGTTATCACGGACGCTCGGGTCTGTGATACTGACGTTACGCTTTGGGCTGCTCGTCACTGATATCAAGATCCACGTCATTGACTCCAAGACTTGCTACAACGCTTTGCTCGGCCGGCCTTGGTTACACGAGTACAACATTATCCCTTCTACACAGCATCAGTGTATGAAGTACTTCAAAGATGGGCTTGAATACACTGTGACAGAGGAACTCAACCCATTCTCCGTAAATGAAATCCGAAAGTACGAAGATGCAAAGTACTTCTTACAAGACTTTGAAGACACGGAAAGATGCCATAAACCTAAGAATAAGAAAAAAGCTATCACCACCATTCCGGTCTTCGGGAGCGATACCGAGGAGGAAGAAGAGATAGTCTATTTGGGGCCGCCCCAATGCAACAAGCCGGGATCGTCTACCCATATTCTGGTCTTTGTCAGTGACTTTGAAGACTAGTTCAAGGCAGTATTCTCGGCTCGTCTATCAGTGCAAGCATTCATTGGAGATGATCAGAGTTTGCAGATCGCCATGCTTCCGCAAGAGCATTACAAAGAGCTCGATGCACTTGATACCTACAGTGTGCAAGAACTGCAGACGTTTTACATCCCTCCCAGGCGAAAAGATGAAAAGGCGATCCTCTTTTATCGATCCGCAGAAACCAAAGTGGAGAAAGAAATCTGGCATGGCGCCGATTCTATGCTAGACAGGCTCCAGCCCATCCGTCTGCCTAGATACTATACAGAAGGATTAAAAAGGCTGTTGAGGCGCCAAGGCGTACCCTTCAAACAGACTGCTCGACAAGCTCAGTTCTACAACAGGATCTGGAACGTCCCCGGAACTCAGCGAAAATTGCCCAACGGGAGAATGTAAACGATCGGGCTTGGATATGTTCAATCCAAGAAACGGGAGCGATTCCATGGTTGCTACGTTATACATGATTTCGATGAAGAAGGAAATGCTCTGTTAGAAGACACTAACCCTGAACCAAAACGAGGTCTCGCCATGAAAGAGCCAAGTCCGTCGTTCGAAGAACAGATGGACAAGCTAATAAGGGAGGCGGGTCAAAAGGTCTGGGATGACCACAACCTCGACATGGCCATTTAAAAGAAAGCCAGGATGCAGCGCCTCCTTCAGCAGGTTATGGAGAATGACGATGCCCTCCGTCGCAAGCCCGTCATACAAAAGACCCGGCGCAGAGATAGAAACAAACCGAAGAACAGAAAAAACGTTCGACAGCAGCAAAGCGGGTCCAAAAAACCTCACGATCGAAAATTGAGCAGCCGGGATCCGTCTCTTATAATGAAAATGGGTCGAGCATATTCCTTTCCCCAAGACAAGACAAGGAAGATATTCGATCTTGTCATAAAACATCAGAGGATGACCCTCCCGGAGTTCAAGCACCCTGATCAAGAAAATGAGGTTCATCACCCAGATTATTACTCCTATCACCGAGCGATAGGACATCCTCTTGAAGACTGCTTCACATTAAAAAACTGGGTCGAAGACCAATATCAACTCGGCAGGTTCGCTCTATCCAACAGTTGGATTGTAGCTCCACCGCAAAAACATGTGCCAAAAGCAACGTATATGGCGAGAGTAGAACCAGATCAACATCGGTCTTGGAAACAAACTTGTACCTGTCACATGATAACGCTGTCAGAAGAAGGAGTGCCCGAGAACATGGATGACCTGTCCCGATGCTTCGAAAACGAGGGTGAAGAGGAATTGATCTCGGAATTTCCACCGGCGCCAAAAGAATTGGAGGATGGAATACACACCACGGCGGATAACCTAAGGAAAATATACTTAGGGATGGCAAATGACCCGCGGCCTACGTTCATCAGTGAGCTGCTTTCTAAAGAATGCTCATACAGTATAAAGACTGCTTCGTATGGAACTACTCCGAGATGCCGGAACTAAATCCAGAAATTGCCGTGCATAAATTGGCGATATCTCCGGACGTCAAGCCAATCAAACAAACACCAAGAAGAATGCGGCGCGAACTTGAAATGAGCATCAACGCCGAAATCAAGAAGCTAATCGACTCTGGTTTTATCCAAGAAGTTCAGTATCCTGACTAGATCGCCAACATCGTACCAGTGATGAAGAAAAATGGGACAGTACGCATCTACATAGACTTTTGGGATCTCAAAAAAGCATGTCCGAAGGATGACTTCCCCGTACTGGTCACCGAGCTGATGATAAACAACATGTTGTTTACCCCAATCAGAGCAAAGATCTGTTCAAATTCCAAAGCGGGAAACGAAGCAACGCTTCTGTTTTCCCTAATCAGAGCAAGGCTCTGTTCTGAAAATTAAAATTAAAAATTAAAAAATTAAAAAATCAACGCTTCAGATGACTTGCACACTGCGCTGCACGCCACGTGGCAGCGCAGTTACGCTAGCGCAGTTCCGCTGCGCGCCACGTGGCAGCGCAGTTGCGCTGCGCTCTGCGCTGCGCGACACGTGGCAGCGCAGTTGCGCTAGCGCAGTTGCGCTAGCGCAGTTGTGCTGCGCTCTGCGCTGCGCGACACGGATCAAACGCAGGTTTTTTTGCGCCATACAGAATTAAAATTCCAGTAAGATCTTTCTATTCTTGTTAAAACAAGAAAATTATCTTCTGTAAAACAGAAGCCCTTGGATCAAAGATCCAACGGTGGGGAAAAATCCCCAAATCACTCAGAGAGAGATCTCTTTAACTAATTTAACAAATTAATTGGCACTATATAAAGGCCCCTAGACCCCAATTCAAAAACACAACACAGAGAGACAGAAACACAGGAACAAAGAGAGAACACCTCTAAAGAATTTTGAGAAGAATTCAGAATGGAAAAAGAAGGTAAAACCTTTATAAAAAAGAAGAATTTCTTCTGAATAGATCATTGATCTAAGAACAAGATCAAGGATCTTCAATAAAAAAAATATATAATAAAGACATTGTCTTTTTTATGAACCATTGGTTCTGGAATCTTAAAAATTCTTTTCTTGAATCCAAAATTGGATCAAGATATTAAAACAGTGTCTTGCACTTGTAAATCTGCACTGTTGTGCTCCTGGGTTGGCGCAAGCCACCAGAGAGCGCCACGTGTCAGCTCCAGAATCATTTGCGCCATGCGCTTTTAAAATAGAGCATTGTTCTCTGAAATTGGCGCAACTCATCAGAACGCACCACGTGTCAGCAGCACAACAGCGCAGCGCACTGACACAGCGCACTGCGCTAACAGCGCTTGTGCTCACCAGAGTGTGACACGTGTCACCCCCACAAGCGCTTGCGCTCATTAATCGGCGCAAAGCGCCTGACAGGCCATATGGCCACTATCAGATGATTAATGCACTGCATTATTTACAGAAGGGCCAAGCCCAATTAAAAAAGGCTTAACAGGCCTAATAAAATGCAATGCATTATTTTAAAAAGGGGCAGAGCCCAAACAAAAACAAATGCTCTACATTATAAAGGGGACAGAGCCCGATCAAAGGCCTAATAGGCCAGACACAAATAAAACGTCGAATATTTTCAACTGGACTTAGCCCAATCATGGCCGTAAGTCCTCAAATTAAATTGACTGAGCAAGACTGCTCCCTTAAATCAATTTACATCCGGTTCAAGGGTACATCTCTGAACTCGTCTGACATCTGTCTTTGTAATCCTTCAACGACGTCAGAGAGGTGATGGGTCCCGACGGCCATACATGAAATGGACCGCAATGTCCTTAAACTACCAATGGACCACCACGTCCCTAAACTGGAACTTGGACCACCATGTCCTTAAACTGGTAATGGACCACCATGTCCTTAAACTGGCAATGGACCCCCATGTCCCTAAACTGGAACATGGACCACCATGTCCCTAAACTAGCAATGGACCGCAATGTCTTTAAACTACCTATGGACCACTACGTCCCTAAACTGGAACAATAGAGCCTCCAAACGCTCTTTTGTTGGATCTAAACGATCCCGTTTAAGTTGATCTTAGCCTCAAAAATGGCTAACGTATTCTTAAACTTTCAAACAGACTTTAGTCCCAAATCGGACTATAAGACCCCCAATCAACTTTGGCTCAAGGGAACATCTTCGAACTCCTCTGACACCTGTCGTTGTAATCCTTCAACGTCGTCAGAGAGGTAACAGGTCCCAACGGCCATATATTAAATGGACCACTACGTCCCTAAACTGGAACAATAGAGCCCCCTAAATGCTCTTTCCGTTAAGTTGATCTTAGTCTCAAATCAGACTAATGTATCCTTAACGAACGTTTAAGTTGATCTTAGCCTCAATATGGCTAACGTATCCTTAAACTAAAACCCAAATCTAAGTAAATACGGATTTGGACTAATCCACGTCCTACGGGCGACGACATAACTTAGTCTCCGTATACAATCCACGGGCATCCATAAACAAAACAAACACACACGACACGAAGTGAAATTCTGGAGAAGGAGAAAGTGGTTACCGCGATGCGGTAGCATAATTAACTGCAGGGGCTTGCGCCTGCAGGGAAGAGCGTCCCTACAATCAAAAACCCCTCAAGCGAGGGGGAATCTGACGAAGTCTGCTACATCGGCCGCATCCGTTCAAACCTCCGATACACGGTGCCATAAATCAACTTGGCATCTTCGGAGAGGTGGACGGATAAAACCAAATAGCATCTGCCCCGAATCTCAGGCAAGACGTCCATGTCGCGTCTCTGTGTTCGGAGGGGAACAGATTCTGGCATGCCCGGTGGGACCTCTTCCTTTTTCCACGCCACACTTCGTGTGTCGTGTTCGCGAATGAATCGCGGTTTGCTGTGGTTGCCTGTGGATTTGAGGTACTTAGATTTGGTGTCTTGCTCCGTGCAGAAAACAGAAGATCAATGGCTTCAAACTGCACTCACTGCAACTGCAACTCTCACTCCGTCCTCGCTGGAGGAGTGACTTACGGGCCCCAAGCGGCCTCCCTTTTCAAGATGCCAGTGGAACAGGTGACTCAGGCCACCGCTGGACTATTCTTCGGGACCATACTCCCACCCATGAGCTTCAACGCCCATGTACCGTCATAAGAAGCTCCAGAGTAGTCGGTATTCGACCGGCTTGCTACTACTGCGGCCCCTCTCAACGGGTCGCCCAACTCCACTGCCTCGGTTTTTAACAGACTAGGCCAGAGCTCCGACGGGCCCATGAAGAAGCCTGCAATACCAGAAAAGGTTTTTCCGAAGAGGATAGCCATCCCTGCTCCTGAAGTCGTCAAGGCGGCTTCTCCTGCCAAAGGGTCGGTCTTCACAAGACTGACTATTCCGGCTCCCGTTCCTGCTCGAAGATCTGTCTTTGACAAATTGGATACCGCTACTCAAAAGACGTCAGTCTTCAAGAGACTGGCACCAGCAGCGCTTCATCTGGACAGGGGGCAAGACAAATCCATCCCCATCGCCGAAACAACTCCATCCGCAATACATGCTCGACGTTGCCACTGGCGCCGAGTGAGGAAGGTTGGAGGCAACTCCCCCTCTGGGATAACTGCACCAGCTCCGACAGTGGAAGTTGATGCTGCTGTTCCAACCGGGAACAGCTTTGAACTACTTAACAAGGTGTGCAGGAACTCGCCAACTGCTATGCTGAAAAGATCTACTCCACCTATGGAGAAGTCCCCAAAGGCGAAGCTGGAGCAGCCCCCTCAGCGGCTGTCCTCTAAAATTTACAAGATCTGGCGTTAAGTCCAAGACTCCGTGGTAGATCAAGACTATCTCCACCGACAGAAAAAGATGAAGGTTCGGCGGGAGAAGGACTGCTTTGTCAAGCCAGAAAAAGCAACAGCTGGCTGGGTGCCCACTGCAACGGCTCCCTCAACGTCAATCACTCAAAAGAAAAGGAGGCCGCAAAAAGCCCCTGTGAATATGGAGAACCGTAAAAGCGCTGAGCACAAACGCCCCAAGTCTGGGGGCATAGTGGTGCATACTGTTTATATGGCATCCGGGAAAGAGGACAGCCGTGCTGCGACGGGTCACCGACCACTCACCCGATCCATCACAAGAGATCAGGAACAACAGCAGCAGAAGCTTCAGGAAATGGTGACGCAAATGGCCACACTCACCGGGCCAAAAGAAAGCTCGGAGGCATTGTCAGAACAGCGTCACGAACAAGAAACCGACACCGATTTCTTACGCAGGGTCCTCAAAAAGAAAGACAAAGAAGCCGCAGAGCAAGCGGCTAACATAAAACAAATGGTGCTCCTCTTCCAAGATATGATAGGGATGATGTTACAGCCGGACCCTCCAGCTGATGACCCTCAAATCATTGTTGAAAACGATAAAGGGGAGACATCTAATCCTCCTCCGGCTCTTTCAGCAGCCAAGGAAGAAACCATTTCCAAGGCCGCACTGGATGACTATATAGCTCAGCAAATACGAGCTCATCAGGCGAATGAGGCGGCTGGGCAAATTGCTAGAACCGGACGACCCTATCCGGGCTGGTATGACCAAATCAGTTACCCACCGGGATATACGATCCCTAAATTCCATGTGTACAAGGGGACAGGGAATCCACATCAGCATGTCGCTCAATTCAGGGCTTTATGCGGCAATACTGGAGGCGATGACAAATTGTTGCTTCGACAATTCATCTGCAGCTTAGCAGAAACAGCCTTTGAATGGTATTCGGAGCTACCTAACGACTC
The DNA here is from genome assembly GCA_030015575.1 of Agapanthus africanus. Taxonomy (NCBI): domain Eukaryota; kingdom Viridiplantae; phylum Streptophyta; class Magnoliopsida; order Asparagales; family Amaryllidaceae; genus Agapanthus; species Agapanthus africanus. The sequence continues at coordinate 255,409,499 of JASDDO010000019.1, read as the reverse complement.
TGTCAAAACATTTGCGGAGATGGAGCTACTGTTTACACAAAGATTCACGAGTGCTAGTGGACGCACCCCGATAACAGCACTGATCAATGCCAGGATAAGGCCAGGCGAAACGTGGGTCCAATATGCAACACGATGGCGGAACCTATGGTCGAAATGCGAACAACGTATCGAAGAAGCGCCAGCGGTGGGCATGTTCATGGGCACTCTCGATCCGCAGGTGACTATATCCCAATTCATGATGTTCTTCAGGCCGACCACTTTCCAGGCCATGATCGGCAAATTAGCCCAAATGGACCAGATGGGCTATAGACCATCTCCTTCAAAGACAGAGTCTTGGAATGAAAAGGGCAAAGGGAAAGCAACCTTCGTTGCCAATACTCAACAACGACCGAGCAACTTAAAGCCGGTTGTTTGCCAAAACAATAAGCATCCACGCCCATCCCTCGAGGAGAGATTGGGACGTCCTTACTCGTTTCCTCAGAATAAAACAAGGAAACTGTTCGAGATGGCCACGCGCAACGGACTCATCAATCTGCCGAGTCCAAAACGTCTGTTGCAGCCAGGCGATCTCAATAATCCCGATTATTGCCCTTACCACCACACGGTAAGTCACCCGATCGAGGACTGCTTCGTCTTTAAGGGATGGATCGAGGATCAGTACCTACAAGGCAAGTTCGCGCTGTCTGAAAAGTGGAAGGTGAGCCCGCCACAACCACACACTCCAAAGAAGACGGACACGCCGGGGGCAGCTTGTTCTTTTGTTGAGGACGAAAAGGATGGAGAAGACTCATCAGATGGATCTGAGAATTACGTGGCAAGTTGTCATGTTATCTCTCACTCATTGATAGATGATGAAGAGGCTCCTTGTGCCGAGAAACCGAGGGCGGACCCTGAACCAGAAATTCTGCGGCCGTCAGACGAGATGGTCGATGCCTTCCTGAATGAGATTCGTCTGAAAGTTAAGGCCAATCAAGAACGTGAGATGGCCATACTGGAAGGAGCCAAACACTGCCGACTAGACCAGAGAGTCGAGACACTTCCGTCAAATCAAAAGTCATCCGCTGCGGATAAAAACAAATTTAAGACGAAGAAAAGGTTTGCTAAAGCCCTATCAGTGGGAATGAAGCTACCACCCTCTGAAGAAAATATTCTCGGAGGAGTAGAGATGTATCCTAACTTCTGCTTATATCATCAGAAGATCATACACCCTACTGAAGACTGCGACTCCTTTAAGTGTTGGTCGCAAGGGTATGTCGCTCACAGGCATTACGTCGACAGAACAAAGCGAGAAGCTCGTAGACAGCGAAAAAAGACGACAGATGAGCATAAAAGAGTTGCCGGCAATTGTCATAGGGATGATCCCGGAGGATCACGAGTTCTCACCTTCGGGAGCAATTCCGACGAAAAAGTAGCCCTCGGCCCTTTCTTCAAGGAGTCCATCTCTGAAAGATTGAGGAGTTGCAAGAACATTCAGCCGCTCAATTGCAAGATATCCGGAGAGAATCTCGGACCCACAAACAACGGAGCGAACAAAAAGGATAAAGGAAAGAGGAAAACGACCTTCGTCGCCAATACTCAACAACAATCGAGTGGCCCTAGACCGGTTGTTCGTCGAAACAATATGCGTCCACGCATATCCCTCGAGGAGAGGCTAGGACGTCCTTACTCGTTTCCTCAAAATAAAACGAGAAGACTGTTCGAGCTGGTAGTGCGCGAAAGATTCATCAATCTGCCGAGTCCAAAACGACCGTTGCAGCCAGCCGATGTCAACGATCCTAATTATTGCCCTTACCACCAAACGGTAAGTCACCTGATCGAGGATTGATACGTCTTCAAAAACTGGGTTGAAGACCAATACCAACAGGGCAAGTTCGTCATCTCCGAAAACTGGAAGGTGAGCCCGCCACATCCGCACGCTCCGAGAAAGATGGATACGCCGGGGACATCATGCTCAGTCATAGAGAAAGCCCCATAGACCGAAAAGTCAGTAAACTAGAAATTCGCCTCAAATACGGCGACGGTGGACCGAAATGTCTTTAAACTAACGACGGACCACTACGTCCTAAAACTTGCTATGGACCGAAACGTCCCTAAACTAACAGCGGACCGAAACATCCTTAAACTAACGATAGACCACAATGTCCTAAAACTTGCAAACGACCGAAACGTCATTAAACTACTACCGCAGTATGCTCAGGCTGACGGAAGAAGAAGAAAAAAAACGGTAGGTCCATAATTAATATGGGCACGGATGAAAACCCGAAAGGGCTCCGTGAGTAAAAACTGCAGAGCTATCGGGGAGTATTCGTGAAAAGCCGAAAGGGCGCGACCTCGTTAAAAAAAAGAAAGGAATAAAAGAAAAGAATAAAAAAACGGTATGTCCATAAGCAAAATGGGCACGGATGAAAACCCGAAAGGGCTCCGTGAGTAAAAACAGCAGGGCCACCGGCGAGTGTTCGTGAAAACCCGAAAGGGCACAACCTCATTAAAAGACACTTACAGGGTCCTCTCGACCTTGTAAGGAGAAACCACCCGCGTGAGATCCTTACGACTCACAGGGAAGCAACACACTTAAGGATCCTCACGATTCCTAAGGAGAAATTACACTTGCGAGATCCTCACGACTCGTAAGGAGAACTTTCTTATGGGACCCTCACGGCTCATAAGATTTGAAAGTCTTAAGTTACAGAGACCTGAACCTGTTCTTAAGCAACCCTCATGACCTTCGATAGTGCCCTACAAGCGGCTCAATACTGACCCTTGTATACAATCCACGGGCGCGAAAAAACATTTCCCTAACCAAGTCCCACCCGTGACTGGGGATATGTCCATACGGTGAACAACCCTTGTAAGTCCTCTCGACTTATAAGGAGAAAACCCTTTTGTAAGATCCTTACGACTTACAGGGGAACATACACTTAGGAATTCTCACGATTCCTAAGGAGAAAATACACCTACAAGATCCTTACGACTTGTAGGGAGAAATACCTTTGTGAGACCCCTACGGCTCATGAAGTCAAAAGCCTTAGTCGACGGGATCCTAACCCTGTTCGCTAAGCCACCTTTGTTCGACATCGACAGAGGCAAGTGATGATTCGCTCCTAGTAATATCTCAGTTGTAGCGATGCTGATGCCTAAACCGGTATCAAATTACAAGCCCTTTCATGGAAAATGATGATTCGCTCCTGGCAATATTCCAGTTGTAGCGATACTGATGCTGAGATTGGCACCAGATTCCAAGATCCACACTCGCGATAAAAAAAACAGCGAGCCACACATGCATACGAAATAGCCGAAATGATAGGGCAACTTGCAATAAAAATCAGCAAGTAAAAATGTATGCATGCAAAATGGCCGAAATGATAGGGCAACTCGCAATAAAAAATAGCGAGTAAAAATAAAATAAATAGCCTAAATGATTGGGCAGCTCGCAATAAAAAGCAGAGAGTAAAATTAAAGAAAAAACAGACGAAATGATTGGGCAACTCGCAATAAAAAACAGCGAGTGAAAATAAAATAAATAGCCGAAATGATCGGGCAAGGCGAAAAATAGCCGAAATGATGGGGCAATTGTGACTTTCGCGATATAAAGCTGAAATGATAGAGCATCGCGGAAAAAAAATATTAAAAAAAATGAATGAAACTGCTGCCCTACAGGTGAGATCACATCGATTCCTGTATACAATCCAGAGGCACAAACAAAGAGGGAACCATACCTTCCTAACAGGCTCCACCAGAAAGCGAAGCCAAATCTCGACGGTTCATAGTCAACCTAGAGACAACCTCGACATTTGTCGCAATATTGCAGACACGATGTCAACAAATGGAGCAAAATAAGATCTCTAGCTTCAGAGTCTCGACGTCGGTATCGACAACTTAGAGATCGCTGATGGTGTTTCTCCTCGCTCCAACCAAACGCAGATATGACGTCAACAACTGACCTCAGAATCGCAATGAAATAGAGCCACGACATAGTCCCTAGTTCTAAATCTTAACGGCAATATCTACAGCCTAAAGAATCAACAAAGGCGTTCCTTCGCAGTCCAGCAAGATGTAGATACAACGTCAACAAAAGACCCTATGGTCAGTAAAGCGGAGTAACGGCGAAATCCTGGCTCCACCTCGGCATTCGTCACGATACAGCAGACGAGATGTCACGACAGCGTTCTTCCTCCAACAGGATTCGGACGTGACAAAGCAAACGAAGCGAAGGCCAAATTTCTAGCTTCAAGGTCTTAACGGCAAGTCATATAAAGCCTAAAAGACAACCGGAGATCATCTTGCACCAGTGCGGAGTGGTCACCACCTCGACGTTCGTCTTGATACAGCAGACGAGATGTCACCTCAGCGTTCTTCTTTCAACAGGATTCAGACGCAACACCATCAAACAGCGGAGCCACGGCAAACTCCCTAGTTCCAAATCTCGACGGTTCACCAAAAACCTAGAGACAACCGCGACATTCGTCTCGATATAAAGGACGCAATGCCAGCAAACGAAGCAAAGGCCAAATTCCTAGCTTCAAGGTCTTAACGGCAAGTCATATAAAGCCTGAAAGACAACCGGAGATCATCTCACACCAGTGCGGAATGGTCACCACCTCGATGTTCGTCTCGACACAACAGACGCAACATCATCAAACAAACGGAGCCACGACAAAGTCCCTAGTCCCAAACCTCTACGGTTCACCAACAACCTAGAGACAACAGCGACATTCGTCTCGATACAGCAGACGCGATACCAGCAAACGAAGCAAAGGCCAAATTCCTAGCTTCAGGGTCTTGATGGCAACTCTTATAAAACCTGAAAGACCATCGGAGATCATCTCACATCAGTGCGGAGTGGTCACCACCTCGACGTTCGTCTCGATATAGCAGACGAGATGTCACCCCAGCGTTCTTCCTCCAGCAGAGTTCAGACGCGACAATCAAACAAATGGAGCCACGGCAAAATTCCCAGTTCCAAGCCTCGACGGTTCACCAACAACCTAGAGACAACCGCGACATTCGTCTCGATACAGCAGACGCAGTGCCAGCAAACAAAGAGAAGGCCAAATTTCTAGCTTCAGGGTCTTGACGGCAACTCACATAAAACCTGAAAGACTATCGGAGATCATCCCACACCAGCGCGGAGTGGTTATGACTCATCAGGGCTCTCCAAAATGAGCCTAACCTCAAGTAAAAAGCGGCATGGCAAAATTCCTAACGCTTGCTTTTCTGACGGTAAGGTTACCTGGAAGATTACTTGAAGACGTCTTGTCCAGCCCCTGAAGGGATCAGAGACACGACAGTCGCAGGGCTACTCGAACAGCACGATTGCCTATCGAGGAATATATCAGCTGATGCGACGGTACGACCGCCAAAACCCTAAGTACCACAAACCCTAACGAACTCCTGTCATAAAGAGCAGAGGTTAACTGTGACGTTAGGATATTCTTGCGAGAAATGCTCGATTCGTCTCGACTCGTGAGGAAATTGATGTCTTTGCGAGAATTACTTGATTCGTCTCGACTCGTGAGGTAAAGCCTTAGGCATCAGGGATTAAAAAACTTGTTTCCTAAGCAATGGGATCCTGCAAGATGGCCCAAAACGGTCTCTTGCATACTATCCACGGGTCTCACTCTCCGAAGTCGAATCTCGACAAGGAGGGAAACAACCGCTTACGGGTCCTCTCGACTCATAAGAGGGAAAATTCTTTTATAAGATCCTTACGACTTATAAGAGAAAACGCATTTAGGAATCCTCACGATTCCTAAGAAGAAAATACACCTACGAGATTCTCTCAACTCGTAGGGAGAAAAGTCTTTATGAGACGCTGATGGCTCATGAAGTTGAAAAGCCTTAGGTAGCAGACCTGAACCTGCTTCCTAAGCCATCACTACTCCCCAAGATGTTCAAGACATAATGTTCTATATCGCTTACAGGCTATGCTTATTTAAAGAATGTGCCAGTAATAAAGCAGAAAATAAAAGGAAGGAGGCAAAAGATTTGTCATTCATACTTGGAAAGTTTTTACATCAATAAAGGCAATAAACAAAGATATTATCCAAATGATTACAATGGAAAAATCTCAAATCCAGGACATGGATTGAGGAACTCAAAAGTAACCTTGTCCAAGACTTTCCAAGCCTGGCGAACCATCCTAGTGTGCTTCCTTTCGCGAGCCCGAGCGTCGGGATCCCCACTAATGTCCTCCTCCCTCCGATAGGCAGCAAGTATTGCAGACTGTTGAAAAGCTTGATGCAGAAGATCGATAAGGTTATCTCGCCTCCTCTTTGAGATTAGGCTCATCAGATACACCGAGTGCACCTTATTCTTGGCGGCATACAATGCCCCAAGTGGCACACCAGTACAGAATAGAGGAAACGCTAACCAAATTGCTCCCACAATAAGCTTCAGGAGAGGGGAGCGCCAGGGAAGCAGTTGGCCGTTGTATGCGTCGAAGTGGCTCATGATTTCGGCACACTCGGCATTGGTAAATTCTCGGTTCTGAGAACGGCCGAGTTGGCGGATGTCCCCGTAAGAAATGATCTCGTTAAGGTCGTACATGTGGGCATCCATTACTTCTGTAAAAGAAACCTAACAAAATTAGCAGACGCCTGATTAAGCAAGACAGTATAATTCATTGAAAAATAGAACGTCATCTCTAACCACCAGGATCTATGAAAAACTCTTAAGAGTTCTTCCATATGATTTGGAAGGAGTAAAGCTCCATTGGTGAATCAGGAATATACAAGAAAATATCTTTTATAGAGCGGAACTCTATTAATGGAACTCTAATAGGGTTCCCTTTAGTTCTCTTCAGACCCCCTTATAGCAAAGCTCTGCTAAGTGAAACCCTAAATGGGTTTTCTTTAGATCAGGGATCTATTGAGAGCAAGGCTCTTAAAATTGATTTAATTTAATCCAAATTAATTTTTATCTAAAATTCTCTAGAGTTTGAAATTTTAAAAGTGCTTAAACAAAAGAGCAGGGCTCTGAACAAAATTCTTATGAAGAGATGAAAATCATCTAAGGGACCAAAGATCCTATTTATAGACATTGAAGAGCCGTTTCAACTTCCAAGGGATGGCGCGGCGGTTGGAATTTTGCCACCGCTGCGCTCACGTTTGGGGGCCACGTAAGCGCAACGGTGAGGGGCATTTGTTTACCCCAATCAGAGCAAAACTCTGTTCAAAGTCCAAGGCGGGAAACGAAGCAACGCTTCTGTTTCCCCCAATCAGAGCAAGGCTCTGTTCTGAAAATTAAAATAAAAAATTAAAAAATTAAAGAAGCAACGCTTCAGCTGATTTGCGCTCTGCGCTGCGCGCCACGTGGCAGCGCAGTTGCGCTGCGCGACACGTGGCAGCGCAGTTGCGCTGCGCTTTGCGCTGCGCGGCACGTGTCAAGCACATGTGCATTTGCGCCAAACAGAATTAAAATTCCAGTAAGATCTTTCTGTTATTGTTAAAACAAGAAGATTGTCTTCTGTAAAACAGAAGCCCTTGGATCAAAGATCCAACGGTGGGAAAAAATCCCCAAATCACTCAGAGAGAGATCTCTTTAACTAATTTAATAAATTAATTGGCACTATATAAAGTCCCCTAGACCCCAATTCAAAAACACAACACAGAGAGAAAAAAACACAAGAACAAAAAGAGAACTCCTCTAAAAAATTTTGAGAAAAATTCAGAAAGGAAAAAGAAGGTAAAACCTTTAAAAAAAAAAGAAGAATTTCTTCTGAATAGATTATTGATTTAAGAACAAGATCAAGGAGCTTCAATAAAAAAATATATAATAAAGGCATTGCCTTTTTATGAACCATTGGTTCTGCAATCTTAAAGATTTTTTTCTTAAATCCAAAATTAGATCAAGATATTAAAACAGTGCCTTACACTTGTAAATCTGCACTGTTGCGCTCCTGGGTTGGCGCAAGCCACCAGAGAGCGCCACGTGTCAGCTCCAGAATCATTTGCGCCATGCGCTTTTAAAATAGAGCATTGCTCTCTGAAATTGGCGCAACTCACCAGAGCGCGCCACGTGTCAGCAGCATAATAGTGCAGCGCACTGACACAGCGCACTGCGCTAACAGCGCTTGCACTCACCAGAGTGTGACACGTGTCACCCCCATAAGCGCTTGCGCTCATTAATTGGCGCAAAGCGCCTGACAGGCCACATGGCCACTATCAGATGATTAATGCACTGCATTATTTACAGAAGGGCCAAGCCCAATTAAAAAAGGCCTAACAGGCCTAATAAAATTCAATGCATTATTTTAAAAAGGGGCAGAGCCCAAACAAAAACAAATGCTCTACATTATAAAGGAGACAGAGCCCAATCAAAGGCCTAATAGGCCAGACACAAATAAAACGTCGAACATTTTCAACTGAACTTAGCCCAATCATGACCATAAGTCCTCAAATTAAATTGACTGAGCAAGACTGCTCCCTTAAATCAATTTACATCCGGTTCAAGGGTATATCTCTGAACTCGTCTGACATCTGTCGTTGTAATCCTTCAACGACGTCAGAGAGGTGATGGGTCCCGACGGCCATACATGAAATGGACCGCAATGTCCTTAAACTACCAATGGACCACCACGTCCCTAAACTGGAACTTGGACCACCATGTCCTTAAACTGGCAATTGACCCCCATGTCCCTAAACTGGAACATGGACCACCATGTCCCTAAACTGGTAATGGACCGTAATGTCCTTAAACTACCTATGGACCACTACGTCCCTAAACTGGAACAATAGAGCCTCCAAACGCTCTTTTGTTGAATCTAAACGATCCCGTTTAAGTTGATCTTAGCCTCAAAAATGGCTAACGTATTCTTAAACTTTCAAACAGACTTTAGTCCCAAATCGGACTATAAGACCCCCAATCAACTTTGGCTCAAGGGTACATCTTCGAACTCCTCTGATACCTGTCGTTGTAATCCTTCAACGTCGTCAGAGAGGTGACGGGTCCCGACGGCCATATATTAAATGGACCACTACGTCCCTAAACTGGAACAATAGAGCCCTCTAAATGCTCTTTCCGTTAAGTTGATCTTAGTCTCAAATCAGACTAACGTATCCTTAACAAACGTTTAAGTTGATCTTAGCCTCAATATGGCTAACGTATCCTTAAACTAAAACACCAAACCCAAATCTAAATAAATACGGATTTAGACTAATCTACGTCCTACGGGCGACGACATAACTTAGTCTCCGTATACAATCCACGGGCATCCATAAACAAAACAAACACATACGACACGAAGTGAAATTCTGAAGAAGGAGAAAGTGGTTACCGCGATGCAGTAACGTAATTAACTGCAGGGGCTTGCGTCTGCAGGGAAGTGCGTCACCACAATCAAAAACCCCTCAAGTGAGGGGGAATCTGACGAAATCTGCTACATCGGCCGCATCCGTTCAAACCTCCGATACACGGTGCCATAAATCAACTTGGCATCTTCGGAGAGGTGGACGGATAAAACCAAATAGCATCTGCCCCGAATCTTAGGCAAGACGTCCATGTCACGTCTCTGTGTTCGGAGGGGAACACACATCCACTCACGAAGTCTTCTCCTTCATAGACGGCTCATCAGGATATAATCAAATAAAAATGCATCCTGAAGACCAGAAGCATGCCGCTTTCCGGACTCTTCTGGGCATATTCTGCTACAAAGTGATGCCTTTCGGCTTGAAGAACGCCGACGCTACCTATCAAAGGGCCATGACGAAGATTTTCGATGACCTCATACATGAAATCGTCGAATGCTATATCGACGACCTCGTGGTTAAAAGCAAATCGTACGAGAAACATTGGGAGCATCTAAAGATAGTGTTCCAACGTATTCGGAAATACAATCTGAAAATAAACCCTCTGAAATGTGCGTTCGGAGTTTCCTCGGGCAAATTCCTAGGATTCATCGTACAACATTGAGGTATCGAAATTGACCCGTCGAAGATCAAGGCGATCATGGAAATGCCTCCGCCAAGAACTCTCAAACAACTGCGGTCCCTCCAAGGAAAGCTCGCATATATCCGGCGGTTCATAGCTAATCTCTCCGGAAAGTGCCGTCCTTACAGTCATGTAATGAAGAAAGGGACTCCGTTCGTCTGGGATCGCAAACGCCAAAGTGCACTGGACGAAATCAAGCAATACCTGCAGAATCCGCTGGTACTGACCGCTCCAGTCAAAGGAAAGCTTCTCATCCTGTACACAACAGCCCTTGAAGGTTCTTTAGACGCGCAATGGGCACAAGAAAACGACCAAGGGAAAGAAAGAGCCCTCTACTATTTGAGTCGAGTTCTCCTAGGGGAAGAAAACAACTACTCCTCCATCGAAAAACACTGCCTGGCGTTAATCTTCGCGATAAAGAAGCTCAGACACTATGCGTTGGCGCATGAGGTTCACCTCATATCAAGAGTGGACCCTCACAAATATTTGATGTCAAGAGCCATACTAACAGGACGGCTCGCTAAATGGGCCCTACTCTTGATGGAGTTCTCAATAACATACCAACCTCTCAAGGCAGTGAAGGGTCAGGTCATTACCGACTTCTTCGATGAGCATCCGATACCTGCCGATTTACCCCTAAATTGTGAATTGCCAGACGAGCACGCGTTTGACACGATCGATGGGGAGAAAGGAGAGAGTGACACCCGATGGGAACTCTACTTCGATAGGGCATCTTCCATGAAGAAGCGAGAGCACAGCACCCCCATAATCAAATCTGGGATAGGCCTCATCTTCATGACTCCAGAAGGAGGGATAATACGCTTTGCCTTTTCCTTGACAGAGCCGAGGACAAACAATGAAGCCGAATATGAAGCTTTGATAGCAGGTCTTAAGATCACTGTCGACATGGGAATCAAGAACCTCCTCATATACGGAGACTCCCACCTGGTCATTAGTCAAGTAAATGGCGACTATCAAATGTGCAAACTAGAGTTGGTAAAGTACGGTGAGAGAGTGCAACAACTGCTGACTCGAATCCCCTCCTATATACCGGAGAGCGTACCACGCACGGAAAATAGCAAAGCCGATGCACTGGCCAAGATCGCTAAAGATTTGGCTGATGAAAATTTTGATGACGTAAGGATCGTTGTGCAAAGCCGTCGGGTTCTTGCACCGGCAGAAATATCTCCGGAGTCGTCCGAAAAAAGGGAGCGACCGAGCAAACGGCCCTACAAATAAAAGACCAGGAAAAAGATAAGGATTGGAGAGAAGTCTTTATAGACTACTTTAAATCCCGTCAAACACCTGAAGATGCATCCTCAAGACATCAACTCATGAAACGAGCTCTATCCTTCGCCTTCGTCAATGACACTCTATATAAGAGATCATTTGATTTTCTATGGCTAAGATGCCTGGGACCTGAAGAAGCAAGGAGAGTCATTCAAGAAACTCACGACGGACTCTGCGGCTCTCATCAAGCCGGGCCAAAGATGAATCTGAAGATCAAAAGGATGGGCTACTATTGGCCCACAATGATCCAAGACTGCCTCGAATATCGAAGCAGTGCCACTCGTGCTAGATTCACGGGGAATTTAGCCATCAGCATCCAAATCCGCTACACCCGACGGTGGCTAGCTGGCCGTTCGAAATGTGGGGAACTGACATAATCGGGCCCATTGAACCAGCATCGTCCAGAGAACATCGGTTCATACTGGCGAAAACTGATTACTTCTCCAAGTGGGCAGAAGCAGTACCACTAAGAGAAGTGAAGACGGAGAATATCCTCAATTTCTTCAAGACACACGTCATTTATCGGTTCAGCACTCCGCGACAGATTATCTCCGATAACGGGCCGGCCTACAGAAGCCACAAAATCAGCCGCTTCGTACAACAACATAATATAGACTGGAGATACTCTTCAGTCTATAATCCCCGAGCTAATGGTCTGGCTGAGGCTTTCAACATGACCCTGACGAAGATCGTGAAAAAGACGGTGTCCAAAAATAAGAAGGACTGGAACGAGAGACTGCATGAAGCTCTCTGGGCGTATCGGACCACGTTCAAAACGGCCACAAACACAACGCTGTATGCATTGGTATTCGGCACTGAAGTGGTGCTCCCCTTGGAGATAGAGTTACCCTCCTTACAAGTGGCGGTTCATTACAAGCTAACAGACGAAGACAATGCTCATATTTGGCTTGAAGAGCTCGACGCCCTTGACGAAACCCGGCTCATGGCGCGGCAAAACTTAGAAGCTTACAAAGCAAAAATGACGCGCTCATACGAGAGATTGACTAGGCCGAGAACATTCCGCCAAGGCGAACTCGTGCTAGTGGTCAAGAGACCTATGATCCCTAATCGTGCCAAACGGGGAAAATTCGAGCCGGACTATGGAGGCCCGTACATCATAGACAAAGTCTACCGGGATGGGGCTTACTTGTTCATGGGATATACATGGCGAAAGACCCTTCAGGCCAATAAACAGCCATTTCTTGAAGAAATACAACGCCTGACCAAGACGTCTATAAACTACTACGGACCGCAACATCCCAAGGCTGACGTAAAAATAAAAAAAACAAAAAAACGGTACGTCCATAAGCGAGATGGGCACGGATGAAAACCTGAAAGGGCTCCGTGAGTAAAAACAGCAGGGCTGCCGGCGAGTTTGTGAAAACCTGAAAGGGCGCAATCTCGTTAAAAGACACTTGCTAGGTCCTCTCGACCCTGTAAGGAGAAAATACCTGCGTAAGCTCCTTACGACTCACAAGAGAGCAACACACTTAGGGATCCCCACGATTCTTAAGGAGAAATTACACTTATGAGATCCTCACAACTCGTAAGGAGAACCCTCTTATGAGACCCTCACGGCTCATAAGATTCAAAAACCTTAAGCTACAGGGATCTAAACCTGTTCTTAAGCCATCACAATCCCCAGATTACCCTACAAGCGTTTCAATATTGACCCTTGTATACAATCCACGGGCACGAATAAACATTTTCCTAACAAAGTCCCACCAGCGACTAGGGATATGCTCACACGGTGAACGACCCTTATAAGTCCTCTCGACTTATAAGGAGAAAACACTCTTGTAAGATCCTTACGACTTATAAGAAAACATACACTTAAGAATCCTCATGATTTTTAAGGAGAAAACGCACTTACGAGATTCTCACGACTCGTAGGGAGAAATACCTTTATGAGACCCTTACAGCTCGTAAAGTCAAAAACCTTAGTCAACAGGATCCTAACCCTGTTTGCTAAGCCACTTTTGTTCGACATCGACAGAAGCAAATGATGATTCGCTCCTGGCAATGTCCTAGTGGTAGCGATGCTGATGCCTAAATCGGTATCAAATTCCAAGCCCTTTCACGGCAAATGATGATTCGCTCCTGGTAATATTCCAGTCGTAGCGATGTTGATGCTGAGATTGGCACCAGATTCCAAGTTCCACACTCGTGATAAAAATTCAGCGAGCCAAAAATGCATATGAAATAGAAGAAATGATGGGGCAACTTGCAACAAAATCAGCAAGTAAAAATATATGCATACAAAATAGCCGAAATGGTTGGGCAACTCGCAATAAAAAAACAGCGAGTAAAAAGAAAAAAACAGCCGAAATGATTAGGCACCGCGAAAAATAGCCGAAATGATTGGGCAATCGCGACTTTCGCGATACAAAAATTTGAAATGATAGAGTATCGCGGAAAGAAAACAAAAATGAAATAAAACTTTTTGCCCTACAGATGAGATCAGATCGATCCCTGTATACAATCCAGGGGCACAAACAAAAAGGGAACCATGTCATCCCACCAGGCTCCATCAGAAAGAGAGTCAAGTCTCGACGGCTACATCTACAGCCTGGAGACCCACAACAGCATTCCTTCTCATTCCAGCAGGATTCGGACGCGACAATCATTCTCGGAGCCATGGCAGAGTCCCTAGTTCCAAGTCTCGAAGGCCACATCTACAGCCTGGAGACCCACAACAGCGTTCCTCCTCATTCCAGCAGGATTTGGACATGACAATCAATCTAGGAGTCACGGCAGAGTCCATAGTTCCAAGTCTCGACGGCCACACCTATAGCCTGGAGACCTACAACTGCGTTCCTCCTCATTTCAGCAAGATTCGGACGTGACAATCAATCTCGGAGCCACGGCAGAGTCCCTAGTTCCAAGTCTCGACGGCCACACCTACAGCCTGGAGACCCACAACAGCGTTCCTCCTTATTCCAGCAGGATTCGGACGCGACGATCAATCTCGGAGCCACGGCAGAGTCCCTAGTTCCAAATCTCGACGGCCGCATCTACAGCCTGGAGACCCACAACAGCGTTCCTCCTCATTCCAGCAGGATTCGAACGCGATGACCAATCTCGGAGCCACGGCAGAGTCCCTAGTTCCAAGTCTCGACGGCCACATCTACAGCCTGGAGACCCACAACAGCGTTCCTCCTCATTCTAGTAGAATTTAGACGCGACAATCAATCTCGGAGCCACGGCAGAGTCCCTAGTTCCAAGTCTCGACGACCACATCTAAAGCCTGGAGACCCACAACAGAGTTCCTCCTCATTCCAGCAGGATTCGGATGCGACAATCAAGCGGAGCCATGGCAAAGTCACTAGTTCCAAATCTCGACGGTTCACAGACAACCTAGAGACCACCTCGACATTCGTCTCGTTACAGCAGACGCAACGTTAGCAAAGCGGAGCCGCGGCAAAGTTCCCAGTTTCAGGACTCGGCGGTGCACGGACAACCAAGAGTCAACTCCTAACCCCATATGGCTAAAGTCATTCCTGACCCTGTATGGCTAAAGTCAATCCTGACCCGTATGCGTATGGCTAAAGTCATTCCTGACCCCGTATGGCTAAAGTCACTCCTGACCCCGTATGGCTAAAGTCAATCCTGACCCCTTATGGCCAAAGTCAACCCCTAACCCCGTAGAACACGGCTAAAGTCAATCCTGACCCCGTGGAATACGGCCAAAATCAACCCTCGACCTCCCCGTCAAAGCAATGCTTTGATTCGGGAGCAGGTCAACTCATCAATCACTTACGAGTCCTCTCGACTTATAAGAAAGAAAATTCTCTTAGGAGATCCTTATGACTCTCAAGAGAAAAACACACTTAGGAATCCTCACTATTCCTAAGGAGAAAATACACCTACGAGATCCTCTCGACTCGTAGGGAGAAAAATCTTTATGAGGCCCTCATGGCTCATAAAATTGAAAAGTCTTAGGCGGCAGATCTGAACCTGTTTCCTAAGCCATCGCTACCCTGCAAAGAGTCCAAGATGGACAGCTACCTACTATCTACAGGCCACACTTGATAAAATCACATGGCGACAACACAACAAAGAGAAGAAAGTAACAATGGGAGGGGGGGAAATGTGTATCTTTTATTCATGAATTCAATTGAGTACAAGATGAATCATATAAAAGAATAAAAATGGATACATGTTATTCAAAAACTACAAATGTTTAATTGATATAAAAGCAGCTATTGAGAAGGAGGCGTTTTCAATAAATCAGTCAGTTGCTCGCGCACTCCTCTCAACTCCTTTTCACGGTCGGCCGCCGCGGCCAGCTCTGCTTCGACTTGGGCCTGTTGGTGCAGACAGGATGAAAGTTTCTCATCAATTTCCTGCTGAGCAGCTTCCTGACTCTGCGCAACCTGCTCATTAAGATCAAGCTTCTTCCTCAGCACCAGCCCGTCACAAATACATCGTTGAAGGCTTTCAAAGATAGAGTTCAGCTGTGCAGCATTCGCTGCGAGCACAGCACGCAGTTGGACATATTCAGCGGAAGTCACCTCATGTTCCTTTCACTTAAGGGTCTCCTCTCGTTCGAAATGACGAAGGAACGGAACGCTCTGCTCAACCCATACAGCCCGTTGAGAATTCAAAGCCAACATTTCTGGAACGGGACGCCTGAGCTCAATCTTATGCAGACATGCCTCGATCTTCCTGCAGTAATTAACCCAAGACTCAACAATGCTCTCGCTATAGAAGTTCACGAGCATCGCCAACATGAGATTAACTTCGGCGGCAAAATCCGCAGTAGATGCAAAGGCCTCGGCGTCAAGTCCTCGACGAACTCGCTTAACATCCGCAGGCTATTCGCAGCACCCCTGGAAGAAGGGCATTTAGCAAAAGGCTCTGCCGGCATGGGAATCTGAGACTCGAAGGGAGCTAGAGTCGGTGTGATTGCTGCAAAACAAATCATAGTCAGATATCGGCTTAAGAGACAAAGAAGATGCAAGAGCAATGAAGGCTACTATACCGGCTACGGCAGGTGGCAGAGCTGGGAGTACTGGTGGCGCGGCAATTCTCTTGTCCCTTCCTTCAATTTGTAGCGCCGTAATCAATTTAAAGTTAACAACGGCAGGTTCACCCATTAAAGAAAAGAAAAGACGTCGGTTAGAAAAGATACTCACCGGCACCAGCAAGAAGGCTAACTTCCGACTGAAAGGAGAAGTGCGGGTTCAACACTTAATATAGAT
This sequence comes from Agapanthus africanus, assembly GCA_030015575.1. NCBI lineage: Eukaryota > Viridiplantae > Streptophyta > Magnoliopsida > Asparagales > Amaryllidaceae > Agapanthus > Agapanthus africanus. The sequence goes on along the minus strand of JASDDO010000019.1, from coordinate 255,393,078 downwards.
GATCGAAGAGAACACCTACGAGGTTGCGACGATGCATGGTCAGTACAAGGAAGATTACATCCAAAATTTAAATTAGACAAATCGCAAACCCATACCTTCCAGCATTTGAGAGGACACGAGAGAAGGCGAAGGGTCGGCGACCGTCAGAGCATCAACCGGTGACGCTTCATCGGGTGGCACGACTTCAATGCTCACCACACCTGCATTAGAAACAAAAGAAATGCCGTCAGAAGGGGTTGAAAGGGATTGCGGAACAAGAAGGAAAACAATGACCCAAAATCTACCTGATGAGTCGCCAATCGAAACCGCAACAAGAGCATCACTAGGCGTAGCGTCTGCTTCTCTCTCCTCCATTGGAAGGGTTTCGCCTCCCGTAGCTTCATCCCCTGATTCTACGAGAGCCGTTGTGACACTCGTGATGCCAGGCGATGGCAGGGAACCGTAAGGGGAAAGAGTGGCAGTTGGGGCAGTCCCGGACTCCTGAGAAAGAGTGGCCACTTCGGGCTCGGTGATTGCTGTCATCTTACCTAGCACCTCCTCACCAGGACTTGGCCCTGCAGGGTATGATATATGAGAATCTGAAGATCAAGCTCTAATAAAAGGACCCAGTGTTACGTTACCTTAGGACGGCCTTTCAATTGCCTCCCGAGCCGCGCGTACCGCCTGTCTATGATCGGTAGACAGGGCAGCCGGAGCACCCTCTGGAGAAATAGGGACAGGGGAAGCAGTGCTCGAGCCTGCACCTACAGCCAAGGCGACATCATGTTCTTTCGCTGCATGCCTCTTGCGCTTCCTTTCAGCCTGAGCCGTGAGAACTGGCCTCCTCAGGACTTCCGATAAAGGGAGACCATCATCTGAACTAGGTTCTGCCTCCGGCGCCGTTACGACGTCCATCATCGGCTGCTTTTGCGAGACCTCTGGTGGTGACTTAGGGATAGTCGTGGCTACAGTGGCCGGCACTAACGATGCCACTGCGTCACCACTCGCGATCGGCAATGCACTTGGGATAACCTGAGTCGAGGTAGTCCCTGCAATAAGATGAAAAAGAAGAGTTAGTTTATCCATAAAAAAGGGGAATGAAGGCACAGTGAACCGAAATATACCGAGGCCCAAGGAAGCGCGAAGCGTTTCCTCCTCTTCGAAAGTCTTGAGGGAAGCTGCAAGAGCTTCTTTGGCGGAGATACATGTTGAAGAAGAAAGCGTTAGTCAAAACATAGTAATTAAAATGATCACGGAAAGATAAAACTGAAGTATACCTGATTGAGCAATGGTGATCAGTGCTGCCTCATTGCGAGCCAATTGCGCTGAAACCGCGATGCAGCCTCTAGATCGGTATCATCCGGCGCCATGAATAAACCTTCATTGGTCTCATACTCACTCAAACCCTCGCTATAGGGAGCATGGGGCTCTTTACCAAGTACGACGTCGAGAGAAAACATCGACTTCTTTTTCTTCTGTGAGCGGGTACCGGGAGCCGATAACATAAGCTTGCGCTTAGCAGGCAATTTGGGGCGACAAGCCCCTATCTCCATACCCACACTGGACTCGGGTGACGCCGCAGCTACCATTTTTTCAGGCACATGGTGTAGGGGCAGCTCACGTATAACACATCGTACCACAGCCACAGCGGCTTCTCTCAAGGGAGGATGGACGATGGTCCGTCGCTTCAGAGGAACGTTTGGATTACCCGCTGGGGCGGTGCCCTTGTGGTCAAGCAGCAATCGTTTCTCTTCTCTAATAACGGCACCCATCGAATGCTGATACCATGCCACAAATACATTCAGGGCTTTTGGAACGCAGCTCGGCTCACTAATAAAGAAATTGGAGCCGGTGTTCAACCGCATAAAATGGTGCAACGCGCTCCGGATACCCTTTTCAGTAGAAACCAGTTCTACCAAGAAGGCTTCGAGTGGAACACCCTGATTATAGCTTGATTGCTGAGTGAAGCGATGCGGGTTATACCTCATGAACAACGCTGAATCATTCTGCCTAAACACGAGAAAGCCCGGCCTGATCGAATATAAATGAAGAATTGCCCGAGCTTTTAAGGTAGAGGTCCCATCTTTAAAAATGTCCCGTAGTGGTTGCACCATTTTTGCGGATTCTTTACCGATGGTTAGAACCTTATCGGTAAAAGTTATGCCATCTCCAACCATGCACGGACGAAGGAGCAAACCCCTAGCTTCCCGCTGTGTCGGATTTACAATGGACGCGTCAACTAGCCGCATAATCCGAGGGAAGTTAAACTTGTCGTAGAAGCAAGGCCTTTTATGAGCGCCGAAAGCGCCGCGTACATGTAACTCGATCCATGACATAAAATAATGCATCAAGAAGTTCACGTGCTGCACCCCTGGTTCAGTAGTGTCTGCCGCCAAGCTGCGGCCGTGATGCAAATGGGCTAACCCCAGCGATCCCGACGGCCACTTGCATCCCAATAACCATTCAGTGAGCTGGATAAAAAATGGACGGCCTCATATGGAGAGGGTGCATTGGAAGCACAAACCAGCTTAGCCATAGCCCGAGGAACCCCAAAAAGAACGCTTCTTCGTCGATCCCAGGAGCTGCAAGCTCTGCGAAAGAAACGACCAGGGTGTTGGGGAGAAAGAAACTCCTCTGATCCGCATCCGTTGCCGGCTGGTTGTCCAAACCAAAACCAAAAGGATCATCGAGTTTGGAAAATTTCGCGGCTTCCTTCGACAGGACTTCTGAGCGAAGAAAACGGGCGATGAAATCTGTGAAATTAACCCCACAGCTTCCGGATTCGAGAAAAAGGCTCTCATTGATATTCAACACCTTAATCAAACTAGGGAATTGATGTTGGATGGCGTTCTCCGGGGTAAGGCCTATCATCACTGACTAGGCAGCAAAGACGTACTCGTCCGGAGGAAGCAGCTCCTCATAGTGTTATCACTTAACCGGTAAGCCAGAAACCACTGCAAACTCCTCTAAAGGGATTGAAACTTCTCGATCCAACAGAAGGAAGGTGTGGGTCGGAATATTCCATTGCTCCAGAAAAGCCTTGACCTACCATGCAGGAGGCGTAGAATATTGAAAGAGAGAAGCGTAAATCGTGGGATACAACCCGAGCTTCAGCAACTGTGACTTCTTGGCTGACAAAATATAGCAGACCCATTGCAAATACCCAGCTGGATGACGGGGAGTTAAGCCTATGTTATACGGCTGTCCCCAAGGGCGCGACTCGCCTTAGCAGATACGTCGCCCCAAGGTATCCAAAGCCATTAGAGGCTGTACGGGTATTGCAGCCATAGAAGGCTGAAAGAGACCCTCTGAAGTCCAGTTGACCTCCTCCACGGTATAGTTCACCGCGGGTGGGTCGGCGTAGTGGATCACCGAAATAGGCTCCGAAGGTGTTGCACAAGAAAAGCTACGCCGACCCCTGATGATTTGATTGTACCACGTTCCCTATAAATGAAGGTTCTTTTGTTCCGGATTATGATCTTTGATCAGTGCAAACACTTCCCTATCAACAGGAGCTTCAGGGAATCCGCTTTCTGAACGGACAAACGGGAAAGAAGTGTCGAAAGACATAGTACCTGCGCAGAAAAGAACAAAATTTTCAGCCATCAATGCTACAATTTAAGTTCTATCACTAGGTACTTTAAATTCGTACCGCACTGCAATGCAGTGGAAAGGGACAGGGGGGCCTACATAATCAGGATGACGGCTCATCATTAATAAAACAGTCTCATCATTTGATGAGACTGTCATTAAATGAGGAAATCCTAAAAGGATTCTAAGGATTTTCTCATTTAATGAGGGCCCTCGGGCCAAGGAGTAAATCTCCCATTGAGAGCAACGCTCTACAATAAGAGTGACATCTGTCAACTCTGATGATGAAAGGAATAAAAATTCCTCAAGAAAAATTCTGAAGAGCCATGATCAGTAAAGATGATGGAATAACCCATCAGAAAACTTAAAGTAAAGCTTTTAATGAATTAAAAATTCCGAGATTTTCAAGATCTATAAACAAACTCTAAGAGTTCTTCATAAAAGATTAACAAATTTACATGATTTGAAAGAGCAAAACTCTGTTAATAGGTTAAGAAACCTTAAGAAAGATCTTTTTAGATCTATGAAGAGTAAAGCTCTATTGAGAAACCCTAAAAATCTATATATGATTTGAAAAGAGCAAAGCTCTGTTAATAGGTGAAACCCTACATTATAAAATAATCTCTTCAAAGATTTAATTTTTACCTAAATTTTTGACAGAGTTCTGTCTCTAGGAGAGTTCTTAAAACAGAGAGTTTTGCTCTAAAAAGAGAATTAATTTTCAGAAAAACAAGAAAGAAGATGAACAGAGGTCATCTCAAAGGCCAAAGGCCCTATTTATAGGCACTGAGAGCCGTTTCAACTTCTGAGTTGATCCAATGGCATAGATGCTGCCACCGCTGCACTCACGTGTAGGCCACGTGAGCGCAACGGTGGGGGGGCATTTATTTCCCCAATCAGAGCAAAACTCTATTTAAATTTTGAAATTTGAAATGAAGCGGCGCTTCATAGCAGCGCCAGCGCTAAGAGTCAAAGACTTTGATGCAGCGCTCACGTGTAAAACAAGAGAGCACTGGCGCTAGCAGCGCCAGCGCTGAGAGTCAAAGACTCTGAGGCAGCGCACCACGTGCAGAGAACGTGAGTGCTGACGCTAAGAGCGCTGCACTCTAAGCAGCGCACCACGCGCAAAGCACGTGAGCACTAGCGATAGAACAAAATGTTCTCGGCCTTTAGATCAAAGATCCAACGAACATGATTAAAAATTATCAATTGACCAGAATAAAATTCTGTTAAGAAAACATTCCTCAGAATCTTTCCAAACAGGAAAGATTATGCTCTGAAAATCAGAGCACCGTTGGATCAATGATCCAATGGTGATTAAAAAAATCACCAAAATACAGAATTAATTCTGTATGGGAAAAGATTTCCCAATCTTGTTAGAAACAAGAAGATTGCCTTCTGTGAAATAGAAGCCCTAGGATCAAAGATCTAATGGTGGGGGAACATCCCTAAATCAATCAGAGAAAGATCTCTTTAACTGATTCAACAAATCAGCCTACCCTATAAAAAGGCCCCAAGACTTCAAGTCATGCAGAGAGGAACCCCCCATAAACTTTGACAAAGTTCAAAAAGAAGAGCAAGCTCTCGGCAGAAGAAGAATTTCTTCAAGGTAAAATAAAGAGATCAAAGTATCTCATCAGAAAAAGAACTTAGTTCTTATGCTAGATCATAGATTTATAAGAAAACTGTTTTTTCACAAAAAAGATCATAACTTCTCTTTATAAAAGGGGGAGAGAATAATTCAATTGTCTTAGGATCACAGATCTATAAAGGCAAAGATTTTCACCAAAAACTTAAGAGATTGAAATATCTCCTATAAAATAAGAATTTTGTTCTTAGATCCATGAGACAAAGTCTCTTATAAGAGAGAATTTAATTCTCAGAGAGCAGAGTTGCATAAAAGAGCCTTAGCGCTCCAATTAAAAGAAGCGCTTCAGCGCTCTAAAATCTAGCGCACGACGCTGCAGAGCTTTAGCGCTCCAATTAAAAGAAGCGCTTCAGCGCTCCAAAATCTAGTACACAGCGCTGCAGAGCCTTAGCACTCTAAATTTAAAGAAGCGCTCTGCGCTCATCGACTGGCGCTCAGCGCCAAGCGCGCCACGTGCTCCTCACGTGTGCGCTACTTAAGAGAAGCGCTCAACGCTCATTGACTGGCGCTCAGCGCCAAGCACTCCACGTGCTCCTCACGTGTGCGCTGAGAGAACATAAACTGTTCTTTAAATAAAAGCCCCAGAGCTATAATGAGTGCTCAGCACTCAATAAAAGACAAAAACAATTGTCAGAACCCAAACAAATGCTCAGCATTGTTAAATGAAAAAGAACCGAGCCTAATTAAATGTCCAACATTTTAACTGAATAGGCCGAGCCCAAGTTGGCCACAGATCCCTAATTTAGATTAATTGAGCCCATATACTCATAAATCTTTGATCTTAGTCACAAATTGGACTACAGATCTCCTAACCAATATTGGTTCAAGGGTACATCTCTTCACTCCTCTGATATTTGTCGTTGTAATCCTTCAACGTCTTCAGAGAGGTGACGGGTCCCGACAGCCAGACATTTCACGGACTGTGGGGTCCTTAAACTCATGGACTATGATGTTCTCAAACTTTACAGATTATGACGTCTTTAAACTATAGACTATGATGCCCTTAAACTCCATGGACTATGATGTCCTTACACTTTTGGACTGCAATGTCCCTAAACTAAAACAATAGAGTCCAAATGCTCTTTTATTGGATCTAAATGATCTTGTTGAGTAGATTTTAGTCTAAAAGTAGACTAACGTATCCTTAACAAACGTTTAAGTTGATCTTAGTCTCAAATGAGATTAACGATTCTTAAACCCAACCCAAAAACCAAATCTAAGAAAATACGGATTTGGACTAATCCACGCCTACGGGCAACCAAAAACAAAACAAACGCACATGACACAAAGTGACCATCTAGAGAAGGAGAAAATTGTTACCGTGATGCGGTAGCGTAATTAACTGCAGGGGCTTGTGCCTACAGGGAAAAGCGTCCCCACAATCAAAAACCCCTCAAATGAAGGGGAATCTGACGAAGTCTGCTACAACAGCCGTATCCGTTTAAACCTCCGATATATGGTGTCATAAATCAACTTGGTATCTTCGGAGAGGTGGAAGGATAAAACCAAATAGCATTTGCCCCGAATTCAGGCAAGACGTTTGTCTTCCCGATCTTTCGGCGAAGAACAGATATATGACCTAGAGACTGGACAGTGAGATTTGCATATTTTGTTCTCTGGTGTCGAGCTCATGTGAGCCGACTTGGTGCTTTCCTTATTTCTTGCTTTTAAATGTTTATTTCACATTATTATGATATAGCTTGCATGTGGTTGTGTTCCGCCTTTCGGCGAAGAGCTAGCTCCCGCTTGGGGATGCCTTTTTATTATTGCTTATACATATTCATGTTTTGTACCCATTTGGGGCCAGTTTTTACAAAGGAAACTCTGCCGAAATTTTCAGGAAAAACTTGACACTTTTAAAAAAGTTTGAAGTGACTTTATTTTGTTAATTCATCTTTTTTTTAAACAAGTATTTCTTCACTTTATTTATTTAAACGGTTTAGATTTCTGGGTTTTGGCATACTTAGATTACGCTACATCTCTAGACGTTGCGTAATTTAAGTGCCAGTCACGTTCCACACATTCGGGTCATGACACCACTCGACTAACTTGACTCGACCCAGGATTGCAATTGACATGTCTCGCATTCTACTCGACTTCATTTTTCAACTTTTGCAATCTATGATTTCGATCAAGACATGTTGTAAATCAACCAATCAAATTAATTAAGGATATCTTACAGTTATAATATATATTATACTCGGGGTATTTGGGATAGTTTCTTGTGTGAATCCAACGGAGTTTTAGTTGTTCCTTATTAACCTATTTTTTCTATTTACTCGAATCCAAGTCGGGTCGACTCCTCCACAACTTGGAGTCTCGATACTAACACATGAAATGGGCCCGTGTTTCCTTACTCCTGGGATCCCACTCTTGAGCTCGTGAATAATTCTACGGTTGCGTTGACATTCACACTTGGAACTTAACATTAACATAATGACCTAATAGATACCTATATTACATATACCATGTTCAATTACACATACTTTTACTTGTCATATACATTATTTCTTGATTATTTTATACTTGTAACTTTCCACTTTTACCTTTGGAACTTACCGAGCGTTAGTTTGCTGACGGGCATTCCACCCACCTTTATTTTCTTGGAATGTTCATCAGATACCGAGGAGGTGAACGCGACAGAGGAGTACGACCAGATTGCGGCTCAGGGTTTAGACAAGCTACTTTTTTCAGCTTATGTATGCCACCTGTTTTAGGCATTTTCTTTTATTGTATTTACTTTTTCAGTAGGACTCATGTATCTGTAAAAATTTCAAGTTTGAATGTAAATAAAAATATTTGTTGAAAATTGTACAGTCTCCATTTATTCTTGCATTATGTATTATTGTTTCAATACGCTTAGTATATTTATTTAGGAAATGATCTTCTCTAAATAAATATGCCGCGGGCTTACCATGTCATCATTTCCGTCTACTGGAAAGTGGGCCGTGACAGGTTTTATTGGTGGCCCATGTAGGTCAGTTCTGCATGAAGTCAAAAAAAATACCACAAGAATTAATGAATTCAACAAACATTTACATTCCTTGCATTTCAAATTTCTTGAATCTATCCTAATATGGCTTTTATATCAAGGTGATGGACTCTCCGAACAATACAAGCACCAATGTCAACGACAACACTCCACCGCCTACTCTACCACCACCACCTACCGTTGCAGCGCCTATCAATGAGAAAACGGTACTCTTTGAGGCTATCAAGAGCCTATTGGAGAGACAGAGGGAGCAGACAACTCTCATACACCACGGACTGGCTCATCCTTAGGCGGAGGCACCCGGAGTTAAGCAGTTTCGGGCACTGCACCCAAACAACTTCTCGGGTAAGGAGGGCCCGCTTGAAGCAGAAGAATGGGCTCAGACGATTGATGATGACCTGGTAGTGGCTCAAGTGCCAGATATAACTTGGTTAAGAGTTGCAAAATTGCAACTGACCGATAATACTAAAGTATGGTGGAAGGCTGTTGGTACTTTACTCGCACGCGCAAACGCGTATGTTTTGAAAATAGAATCGGTTTTGGAAATGGATGCGCACGCGAGCCCGGTCTTGTTTTAAAATTTATAAACCGTAAGTGCACGGCGCGTTGTAGCGAGCCGGTAAGTACGGGTCGATCCGCAGGGAGTTGTGTATGAGGTTTTGTTGCTTAAGGTTCAACAAATAATGAATATGTTTGGTTGTCACTTAAAAAAGAAAATACAAAATCAAGAAAACAAGTTAAGAAGAAGTGGCCGTGGCTTTGTCTCGAATGGTCGAATCGCGACAATTCCTTCGACGCTCTCTTGGTCATGAGTTGTCTGTCCTTGTGTCGATCCCGAAGTGAAATATGACTTGTCAAGACGGTTGCGAAGTACAAATCATCAAATTCCGATATTCGACGCAAAATACGAAACGAGTCTGTTTTGTTCACTTACCGTTTGTATATCCAAGTTTAAGATATCAACACTAAGCACAAAGATTAGCAAGCATACCACAACATCAAAAACACAAATTAGTGAGTGAGAGCAAATAGTTTTAGTTTTAAGTCTACTAAGTGTTTATGATAGTATAGAGTATATGAAAACCAAGAGCTTTGTCAAGCCACTAGATCACAAAATACCATATCTAAACTTAGCAAAACTTAACACCAAATTGATTTTAATTTAAACATTGTGAAATGGGGAAAGGGAATGAATATGGTATATGAAGAGGTTACAAATTAACCATGGTTTCAAAATACCATATCACATCAATACATAAACAATCTTTAAGTTAGAATCATATTAAGCATATTTAAACATTAACAGGAGGAGGAGGAAGGCAAGGCCTTTCATCTCACATCCTCATCATCACCACAACCATAAAAGATTAGTTACACAACATAAAAAGAAAAGCAAGAAAAAAAAGAAGCAAGTAAACAAAGCAATATTATTAACACTTGATGTAGTTGAGATACAAGATGCTGGTTACTTATTCAACCTCCATAATGAAGCTCTCAAAAGAAAGCTTCATGAGGGAAGAAGAAGAAGAAACCGAGTAAAAGCTCACACAACTCTCAAGCTAAAACAACACTAAAGAAATGAAATGGTATATACATGTGTCCCTTCGCTCAATATCTGTTCTGCTATTTATAGGCTTAACTCCTGAATAAATAAACAATATAAATGGACTAATGTGACCCTAAGAAATGACCAGAAGAAAAATGGGGACAATTGGAGCAGGGGGGCAGTGGTGCCGGGTGTTTGGGGGGTTTCGCCGGTCGGGTCTGGGACTTTGGGTCTCGTGTTGGTATGGTGAACTCGAGTGCTCTCAAATATCACTCTAGTAATGTTTGATTTATCAATATAAACCCGGCTTGTGCTCAGTAGAATTTGAGAGAAACTTGATGCTTTATTTCGCATCACACCTTTTAGCATTAACCCATCACACCCACTTATGCCTACTTGCATAAGTTATGTCATGGTAGCCCCCACCATGGTCCTAGAATCAAAAAGCTAGTGCACACATGTATTGTGTTGGACCAAAATGTGTTTACATTTGTTTATTTGTAAAAGAGCTCTTTGAATATCGGTTGGTTTCCTGTTCTGATTGCAGTGTCGGCTCCCAAATGTTATATCCATGATTTTGAGTGTGTTTCCAGTATTTTATCACAAATACCTGTAATCTGTATTTATTGAGCAGACACTGGTTAATAATACCGATATATAACAAAATAGATAATGAATGAGTGGTATTAAAATGTAGTTTTCTGTGATGAACAAATACTCCCAAACTTATCTTTTGCTCGTCCCGAACAAAACAAAATCCTAATCTCATTTTCACAGGGAACGCGATTGCACTGAGCATGTGCAATAAGCCGTTAAACCTCTTGGTGTCCCCAGTAGGAGGAGTGTTGTCTCCTGAGGGTTTTCAGCGGATTGCACCAACAAAATCCAGTCAAGTTAGCGTCGTGAAGAAACTGTTGATTCTAATCTTAAGGTTAAGAATCAAATCTAGAAGTTCTATCATCCTAATTAGAAACGTCGAACCCTTATTTTTCACTCCTCACAATTTATTTAACATAAGCTAATACACGTATTTACGTGGTTGTGCGAATAGTGTCCATAAATTTTTAAGGACCTGATTAGGGTCATCATGTCATAAATACAGACCATGATAGACTTCCAAAGGATCATACAAGTTTTGAACAGACTTAAGATTTTCTCAAGTTTCGTTCTCCAGTTAGGTTTCGAGTCTGAATTTATATCATTTTTAATAGAGAACCAAGTCTTATTTTTCACTCCTACCTTTTACCTGTTGTTGTTTATACACACCCTTCATGATCATGCAAAAACGTCTTTATAAATATAAACTTTCATATCTCCGCGAAAAAACTGTCTTAATAAAAAACTTGTCTCCGCCAAGATTATTCTCCCACAAAGAAGCGTTAGGACTTTTAACTCAGAGAGAACACTTGCTTAGCTTATTTTATTTGGCGATTGGAAACTTGGCGAGCTTTGTGTCAACGACTCCCAAACCAGATGGTTTTAGGGTAGGTGTGGAGACACTTTAGGGTTTTAGGTGTGGAGACACTCCACGGACTTAATTACCCAAGTTACCAAGGCCACAAAACAAAAGACTCATTTTGTTTCATTAAAATATTCTGAAAGCAGTGCAAACGGAGATATAGACAACTTTTTCTTTTTAATTCCAAAGACGTATTCATGTGGATAAGGTGTATAATCACTCCAACAAGGTTTCAGATGGGTTATTTTTCAGACTTTTAGTTTCTATTAAAACCTTAATAATATCCATCATATTCACTTAACCTTGTGAACTATTCTTGATATTACTTAATTCAGAACAAATCTGTTTGATCCTAAAGATATTTATCAATTTTCAAAAAGTTTGAGACATGTCAGACACTCATCTAATTCTCAAAAAAATATAACACGTGTAAAGTGATATAAAAGACATATATTGGCTATGGTTAAACCAAAAGAGGGTTATCTTTCGGATTTTTAATCTCTTGAAAAGAATTTAGTTGTTTCTATTTTATCAACCGAACCATCAGACTTTGAGTCTAAGATCCCCTGCTAGCTAACATGACGAAAATGTTTTTATGTTTTTAAACAAATTTTTCAATTTTTATGGGTTTTTTAATATGTATGCAATGCAGAATATACACATAATGTAGCAAAATAAACGCAGCGCTCACCCCCAAACCTGAGTTTGACGATGTCCTCATCGTTGCCCCCGTCTCCGGTAGATAGACTTAGACATCAGGGTGAGAATTTATTCAAAAAATAAAAAACCTAAGATTAATTACAGTATATACAAGTTAAAAGATTGGGTTAGTCCAGAAATTAATAACAGTAATTTAAAAATTTTGTCTATATAATGCAAGAGATGCTAAAAGAATATGTATATAAAAAAGAAAAAGAGAATGTATATGTTAGATGTTAGTGAAGAGTACGGGTGCGTGAAAGTAGGAATCAAAAGACGTTAAATGCAAAGATGAAGTTTTGAATGGGTCAAAGAATTGTTTCCCGAATGAATAGAATTTTCAAGAAGTATATGTTGAGTTTCAAGGTCTGGTTCATTTAAAAAATGGAGTTCATCCTTAAAAAGTTCAGCAAAAGAAAGGTTCGTAGGATGTTCCCAAATTATTTCTGACTCAAACTCACCAAGAATATCAAGTTCATCCGCAAATATTTCCTCAAAACTCGGCATGAAAGACTGTTTCTTAAGACCGCCTTCCTCCCTATAATCCTACACAATCCTATTCTCATCGTTACAGCTCACAAACTCTCCCAAAACTAGTTCTCCTTCATCACATTCATATCTGGGTAGGTTCATGCCATCCAAAAAAGTCGGTTCCCACACTAATGTTTCTTCTGAAACAATATCAACAGGTTATACAAAAATTGTGGGTTCCTGATCATTGATTTCCTCTAACAATTTATCCCAACCATACCCATCAAAATCACAAGCTTTCTCCTCTAAAATTGGAGTGCAAAAATCAGTCGGTGCAAAAATCAGTCGGTTAAATCAACCTCTAAATCACAAGTGACAAGAGGTTCAGTTGGTACCTGAAGGCTAGTGTTGGACTGACTCGGAGGGTTTTCTTGTGTGTCCTGATAACACTCAGTCAATTCAATCATATCATCATCTATGAAATCATCAAAATTCATTAGATCGTTTATCTCCCTCAGATGACTTCCTAGATGACAGACATTGACATTATTTGGTTCCAACTGACCGTGTGCACTCCCTAGAATGCTCACAGCTACATGTTTCACTTGTTCTTCGATTCTAGACAATGATTGAGCTTGAGCAAGAAACAATGGCTCAGACTGCTGTATGAACAGAGCTAGCGTCGCAGCCGTTTGATTCTCGACCGCAGTTATCACTTCAATACCCTTCTCTAAATCGGTCAACCTAGCACCCATCTCACTATCATTCCCTAAAGATGGGTCAGTTGTTTCAGGAAGGGAGGGTTGTGATGGTGATGATGCTAAAGTAGTCATCCTGTCGACCTCTTTCTCTAAATTTTCAATCATTTGGTCTATGTTTGAAGTGAGACTGGGTTCAAGAGTGTTAGGTGGGTGACCATTAGCAAAACTCTGGGACGGTTGATCACCTCCTAAGAAAGGACAGTTTTCATGAATGTGAGAAGAATTGTGGCAATTTGAACAAACGAATTGGGACCGAGTATAAACAAAAGAATAATTGTGAAAAATAGAATCAAACTGTGTATTACCTATATCAACAAGAATTCACAAAAATCATAAAAACAAAGAATATCACACCCCTAGCAGTCTATGTTATACTAAGTCAACTAGACCTGCTCAGGAACCTGATTGTCGAAGTAAAACTGTGTCGAGAAACGGGCTCAAGATATACAGATCACAAAACTAGGTAAGTGTAGAGATAAGGGGAGTTATCCAACGCTTTCGCGAAGTTCCTTAATTAAAATAACCCTTTCTCGTGAACACTTGCCGAGACACCCTGTGAATAATATACCGTTAAGCAGTGTTATAAACACAGTTAATTTCTCCTAATGAGCGCGAAGTCCTTAATTCAAAGTTCTAGTTGATTATAAAATTACTGGGGGTATGCAAGGATGCAGTTTTGTGATTTGTGGGCTACGGAGAAAGGTGATGAAATCCCTTACCGTATCTTGTTTTGGTTTTGTGCCCTTAGTGTCCGTATTAAGATGCAAATGCGCAATTCAATTAAAGAATTTAAGAAATCAATCAATCAAGTAATTCTTTTTCGGTTTAAGTTTAAGCGCTGCAATAAATACGAGTTAGTTCTCTGTGCAATTGGTGGCAAGTTTGTATGAAGAATCCTGCAGAAGATAGAATATTAGAATACGTCGGATTTGAGCGAAGGTGTTAGAAAATTACGTACCAATGCGATTTTGGGTTTAGGAACCCCTTTGAAGTGATTATGGGTATTTGAATGTTCGTTTGCATGGGTCAAACTATCCTGATCTTTGGCACAATACTTCACTAACGTCTTGTACTGGAATTTGAAGCTTGCTCCGCACGATCGCTGGTCGTAATTCTCTAAAAAACCTGAAATGTCGGAAAATACGATATTTAGTGCCAAAAACGATATATCTGCCCCAATTCCTGCACATACAAAATTGTAAAAATCAAATAATACCACTAGAATACTAACAAGCTACTGGAGACACCACAAAAGAAAAAAATCCTAAAACACCACACATGGACCGGCGGCGCCAGACTTTTCACCAATGTCGCCGGTCAGATTGAATTCTTAGGTGCTAGAATTTTTGGTGGGTTCTCTAGGCTAGTTAAGTGTTCTTATGGCATACTTTGATTTTCAAATTAAATTTCAGGGTGTTAGCAGCTTGTAAAGACAGAGAAAAAAGTTAGAATTTTTGTGTTTTGTTAGCTTTGAAAGAATTTTTGAGTTAGTAGTTAGTTTGTTAGTACGAACCAGAAATAACAATACCTAATAACTACCTACTTCCCGGCAAAGGTGCCAAAAACTTGTTGGTACTTTACCCGCACGCGCAAACGCGTATGTTTTGAAAATAGAATCGGTTTTGGAAATGGATACGCACACGAGCTCGGTCTCGTTTTAAAATTTATAAACCGCAAGTGCACGACGCGTTGTAGCGAGCCGGCAAGTACGGGTCGATCCGCAGGGAGTTGCGTATGAGGTTTTATTGCTTAAGGTTCAATAAATAATGAATATGTTTGGTTGTCACTTAAAAAAAGAAAATAAGAAAACAAGTTAAGAAGAAGTGGCCGTGGGTTTGGCTCGGATGGTCAAATCGCGATAATTCTTTCAACGCTCCCTTGGTCATGAGTTGTCTGTCCTTATGTCGATCCCGAAGTGAAGCATGGCTTGTCAAGGCGGTTGCGAAGCACAAATCATCAAATTTCGATATTCGACGCAAAACACGAAACGAGTCCGTTTTTTTTATTTACCGTTTGTATGTCCAAACTTGAGGTATCAACACTAAGCTCAAGGGTTAGCAAGTATACCACAACATCAAAAACACAAATTAGTGAGTGAGAGCAAATAGTTTTATTGTTAATTTTGCTAAGTATTTGTGATAGTATAGGGTATATGAATACCAAGAGGTTTATCAAGCCACTAGGTCACAATATACCATATCTAAACTTAGCAAATTTAACACCAAATTGATTTTAATTTAAACATTGTGAAATGGGAAAAAGGAGTGAATATGGTATATGAAGATGTTACAAAGTAACCATGGTTTCAAAATACCATATCACATCAATACATAAACAATGTTTAAGTTAGAATCACATTAAACATATTTAAATATTAACAAGAGGAGGAGGAAGGCAAGGCCTTTCATCTCACATCCTCACCATCACCATAACCATAAAAGATTAGTTACACAACATGATAAGAAAAGCAAGAAACAAAATAAGCAAGTAAACAAAGCAATAATAAAGCAATATTATTAACACTTGATGTAGTTGAGATACAAGATATTGGTTACTTGTTCAACCTCCATAATGAAGCTCTCAAAAGAAAGCTTCAAGAGAGAAGAAGAAGAAGAAACCAAGTTAAAGCCCACACAGCTCTCAAGGTAAACCAACATTAAAGAAATGAAATGGTATATACATGTGTCCCTTTGCTCAATATCTGTTCTGCTATTTATAGGCTTAACTCCTGAATAAATAAACAATATAAATGGACTGATGTGACCCTAAGAAATGGCCAGAAGAAAAATGGGGACAATTGGAGCAGGGGGATCGGTGGTGCTGGGTTTTTGGGGGGTTTCACCGATCGGGTCTGGGACTTTGGGTCTCGTGTTGGCATGGTGAACTCGAGTTCTCTCCAATATCACTCTAGTAATGTTTGATTTATCAATATAAACCTGGCTTGTGCTCAGTAGAATTGGAGGGAAACTTGATACTTTATTTCACATCACACCTTTTAGCATTAACTCATCACACCCACTTGTGCCCACTTGCATAAGTTGTGTCATGGCAGCCCCCACCATGGTCCTAAGATCAAAAATCTAGTGCACACATATATTGTGTTGGACCAAAATGTGTGTACACTTGTTTATTTGCAAAAGAGCTCTTTGAATATCGGTCGGTTTCCTATTCTGATTGCAGTGTCGGCTCCCATATGTTATATCCGTGATTTTTAGTGTGTTTCCAGTATTTTATCACAAATACCTGTAATCTGTATTTACTGAACAGACACTGGTTAATAATACCGATATATAACAAAATAGATAATGAATGAGTAGTATTAAAATGCTGTTTTCTGTGATGAACAAAGGCTAAGGAGAGCCGTCTCGAGCAGCCAATAGAGTGGAAGACATTTTGAGACTTCTTCGATACCAAGTACTTTCCGGAGACTGCCCGCTTTAACATGGAGCAGCAAGTCATCCATCTACAGTAAGGCTCAATATAGGTCAAGTCTGTGGATGAATATGATGCCGAGTTTACTATGCTCGGCAGATAAGTTATAGTCTCAAGTTGAATTTACCTATCTCACTTAAAAACTGCTAACACAAGGTCGTAACAGGTTCGCTGCGCACCTCATTCCCACTGCTGAGATTCAGACACGACGATTCTAGCAGGGGTTGGACCCTAAAACCCAAGTTGCACTCGCTACAGGGAATTCCCTGTTTCCCCCAATCAGAGCAAAACTCTGTTCAAATTTCAAATTTTGAAATAAAGCAGCGCTTCATAACAGCGCCAGCGCTAAGAGTCAGACTCTGAGGCAGCGCTCACGTGCAAAGCACATGAGCGCTAGCGCTAAGAGCGCTGCAGCGCACCACGTGCAAAGCCTATGAGCGCTAGCGCTAAGAGCGTTGTATTCTAAGCAACGCACCACATGCAAAGCACGTAAGCGCTAGCGCTAAGTGCGCTGCACTCTAAGCAGCGCATCACGTGCAAAGCACGAGTGCGCTAGCGCTAGAACTAAATGTTCCCCACCGTTGGATCAAAGATCCAACAAAGATAATAAATCATCAAATTACCAGAATAAAATTCTGTTAAGAAAACATTCTTCAGAATCTTTCCAAACAAAAAGATTTTGCTCTGTAAATCAGAGCACCGTTAGATCAATAATCCAATGGTGATTAAAAATCACAATGGTGCAAAATAAATTCTACATGAGAAAAGATTTCTCAATCTTGTTAAAAATAAGAAGATTGTCTTCTGTAAAATAAAAGCCCTTGGATCAAAGATCCAACGGGGAAACATCCTTAAATCAATTAGAGAAAAGATTTCCTTAACTGATTGAACAAATCAGCCTTCACTATATAAAGGCCCCAAGACTTCAAGTTTGATATAGAGGAACCCCCCCCCCTAAACTTTGAGAAATTTCAGAGAGAAGAACAAGCTCTCGGCAGAAAAAGAACTTTTCTTCAAGGTAAAAACATGAAGATAAAAAATCTCATTAGAAAAAGAACTTAGTTATTATGCTAGATCAGAGATCTTTAAGACAAATTGTTTTTCACAAAAGAGATTATAACATCTCATTATAAAAAGTGGGGAGAATAATTCAATTCTCTTAGAATCATAAATCCATAGAGGCAGAGTCTTTCACCAAAAACATAAGAGATTGAAACATCTCCTATAAAAAATAAGAGCTTTGTTCTTAAATCCATGAGACAAAATCTCTTATAAGAGAGAATTAATTCTCAGAGCGCAAAACTGCCTAAAAAGAGCCTTAGCGCTCCAAGTTTACAGAAGCGCTCTGCGCTCATTGTCTGGCGAACAGCGTCAAGCGCGCTACGTGCTCCTCACGTGTGCACTATTTTGCAAGAAGCGCCCTGCGCTCATCGTCTGGCGAACGGCGCCAAGTGCACCACGTGCTCCTCACGTGTGCGCTATTTTAATAGAAGCACTCTGCGCTCATTGTCTGGAGAACAGCGCCAAGCGCACCACGTGCTCCTTACGTGTGCGCTATGTTAACAGAAGCGCTCTGCGCTCATTGTCTGGCGAACAGCGCTAGGCGCACCACGTGCTCCTCACGTCTACGCTATTTTGCAAGAAGCGTCCTGCGCTCATCGTCTGACGAACAGCGCCAAGCGCACCATATGCTCCTCACGTGTGAGCTATTTTAACAGAAGTGCCCTACGCTCATTGTCTGGCGAACAGCGCCAAGCGTGTCGCGTGCTCCTCACTTGTGCGCTACATCACAAGAAGCGCCCTGCGCTTATTGTCTGGCGAATAGCGCCAAGCGCACCACGTGCTCCTCACGTGTGCGCTATTTTAACAGAAGCGCTCTGCGCTCATTGTCTGGCGAACAGCACTAAGCACGCCACGTGCTCTTCACATGTGCGCTACATCACAAGAAGCGCTCTGCGCTCATTGTCTGGCGCACAACGTCAAGCGCACCACATGCTCCTCACGTGTGCGCTACCTAAACAAAAGCGCTCTGCGCTCATTGACTGGCGCTCAGCGCCAAGCGCGCCACGTGCTCCTCACGTGTGCGGTGAGAGAACATAAATTGTTTTTTAAATGATAAAGCCCAGAGCCATAATGAGTGCTCAGCATCCAATAAAAGACAAAAGTTGTCAGGACCAATGCTCAGTATTGCTAAATGAAAAAGGACTGAGCCTGATTAAATGTCCAACATTTCAAATGAATGGGCCGAGCCCAAGTTGGCCACAGATCTCCAATTCAGATTAATTGAGCTCATATGCTCATAATTCTTTGATTTTAGTCCCAAATTGGACTATAGATCTCCCAAACAATATTGGTTCAAGGGTACATCTCTTCACTCCTCTGATATTTGTCGTTCTAATCCTTCAACGTCTTCAGAGAGGTGACGGGTCCAGACAACCAGACATTTCACGGACTGTGGGGTTCTTAAACTCATGGACTATAATGTCCTTAAACTTTATAGAACATGATGTCTCTAAACTACCACGGACTGTGGGGTCCTTAAACTCATAGACTATGATGTCTTTAAACTTTACAGACTATGACATCTTTAAACTATAGACTATGATGTCCTTAAACTTATGGACCGCAAAGTCCCTAAACTAAAACAATAGAGTCCAAATGTTCTTTTGTTGGATCTAAATGATCCCGTTAAGTTGATCTTATTCTAAAATTAGACTAACGTGTCCTTAACAAACGTTAAGTTGATCTTAGTCTAAAATTGACTAACGTGTCCTTAACTAACGTTTAAGTTGATCTTAGTCTCAAATGAGATTAACGATCCTTAAACCCAAATCTAAGAAAATACGGATTTGGACTAATCCACGCCCTACGGGCGACAACATAAATTAGTCTCCATATACAATCCACGGGCAACCAAAAATAAAACAAACACACACGACACGAAGTGGCCATCTGGAGAAGGAGAAAGTGGTTACCGTGATGTGGTAGCGTAATTAATTGCAGGGGCTTGCGCCTGCAGGGAAGAGCGTCCCCATAATCAAAAACCCCTCAAACAAGGGGGAATCTGACGAAGTCTGCTACATTGGCCGCATCCGTCTAAACCTCCGATATATGGTGCTATAAATCAACTTGGCATTTTCGGAGAGGTGGACAGATAAAACCAAATAGTATCTGCCCCCAAATTCAGGCAAGACGTCAGTCTTCCCGGTCTTTCGGCGGAGAACATTCCCCAACCCACGAGCTTGCTTTAAAGGCTGCCCGATGCTATGAGGCAGTTATGAAGAAGAAGGGTAGGCCGCAATCGGCTGGTGTGAAACGCTCTTTGCACCAGATCACAGGAGGGGCCTTTTCCTAGCCAGCTTTCAATGGACCATCTCGGAGGCCAAGAGTTTCGTTCGCCAACAACAGGCCAGACTTTTGCAGATACTGCAAAAGAACATGGCATCTAGTGAAGAACTGTCGTAGGACGAACAACTTGTGTTTGATTTGTGGGTCTTCTACTTACGCTATTGGAGCATGCCCCCAGGACCGAGGGACTAATAACCCTCCTTCTAGACCGGCGATCCAAGCTCCTCCTACCTGGTTAGCTCTACCTGCACTAGCTCTCCGCACCCAGACCGCTCAACCTCAATGCCAAGTGTTTAACCGGGCACGGAGGAAGGTGCCGCGACGCCAAGCATTCACCATGTCGGTCGAAGAGGCCAAAGCTACAGGTCAGGTTATTACTGGTAAATCTCTTTCTTATTCCCTTTCAAGTTATTTCAATTCCTAACCATCTTATATTTGTTATACCTAAACCTATTCCGCGCGAATTAGGTACAATCTTAGTAGCCATCCTATCTGCACTCGCGCTCTTCGACACTGGGGCATCGCATTGCATCATGTCACAACGGTTCGTAAGAACTCATGCGATCCCAGTTAAGCGCTCATATCCAGCTGGAATATCAATTCAGTAACGGCATTCTAAAAGCAATATTGGAATACGATCTGTGTCCAGTAGTCGTCTGCAGTCGAGAATTCTATGAGGACTTCAAGGTACCAGACATACCGAATTTTGACGTAGCCTTGGGAATAGACTGGCTGGGAACTTTCTTCGCTACCAACAACTGTCACCAAAGGAGGGTAGTGTTTAAAATACCAGATCACCCAGTATTCTATTTCAAAAGAGGAGATCGGACTTTGGAGCCTAGCATCTACCGAGCAAAATCAAAGAAAGCAGAGATTGCCGCGTTGCAAGCGGAAGGATTGAAGCCAGAGGTCGTTGGAGAGTTCGAGAATGTTTTCCCTGAAGATATATCATGTTTTCCTCCCGATCGAGCTCTTGAATTCAGTATTGATTTGCAATCCGGCGCACAACCAGTAATCAAAGCTCCATATCCACTGAGTCTGGAGGGATTGAAGAAGATTCACATCCAATTAGACGAGCTCCTGAAGAAAGGTTGGATCAAATCCAGTACCTCAAGTTAGGGATCTCCGGTGCTGCGGGTAGGGATGAAGGAAGGTACCTATAGGATGTGTGCGGATTATCGAGCTATGAACGAAGTAACGATTAAGAACAAATATCCACTATCTTGCATCGATGACTTTTTCGATCAATTAAGTGGATCTTGTGTATTCTCAAAATTAGATCTTCTTTCAGGATATCATCAGATAAAGGTCAATGAGTCCGACATTCCGAAGACGGCGTTTAGGACTCGTTATGGCCATTATGAATATCTCGCAATGCCATTTGGAGTGACCAATGCACCAGCCATTTTTATGAACCTGATGAACCAAGTTTTCCGAGAGTACTTAAACAGGTTTTTTGTTATCTTCATCGATGATGAAGAGTGGAAACACTTTGATGCCCTATATAAAGATTTTGCTGTAGATGCCCGTAATGTGAGGCTTAGTTTATCTGCAGATAGCATGGAGCCGTTCAGCTACGGTGCTAATCATAGTATATGGCAGTACTCTTGTTGTTTATAATCTACCTACATAGATCAGTATGAAGTATTCCTACACACAGATACCCTTTTTGATTTCCGAAAGTACCTCTCCTTCAAATAATCGATGTATATTTGAGGCCGTTGATTGAGGAGCTAAAAGAGTTATGGTAACCAGGTATACAGGTATACGATTCCCACAATAAGGAGACATTTACACTTCGTACGGTGCTCTTATGGACAATCAACGATTTTCCAGCATACACTATGTTGTCTGGATAGAGCACTAAAGGTTATAAATCTTGCTCGATATGTCTAGAGGAAACCGTTTGTGATCCTAAAATAGACGTACGAAAGATCAAGTGCTACACAGGTCACCGTCGATGGTTGGATATAAATCATCCATATCGTCGTAATTGCAGTAATTTCAATGGTAAACAAGAGTATATGCGTGCTTAGCTGAGCCGACAAGTTTGAAGTTGTGGGAGGTCATACAAGGTTTCGGTAATGTTATTTTCGGGAGGACGACAGAGTATACAATTCCACGGGTTGCTGGCAGTCACTGGAGGAAGAATCTCATTTTCAACTAGCTAGTATATTGGCATGATCCCAATCTGCGTCCTAACTTAGACTTCATGCATATCGAGAAGAATGTATGCAAGGTACTCCTTAACACCTTATTGAATGTGAAATCCAAATCTAAGGATACACTTAAGATTCGACAGGGGTACTTGCATAAGAGGTTGCGTCGTGAATTGCACCCACGTGAAGCGAGGAACGATAGATGGTCAATTCCTGCAGCGAAATTCACGATGTCTGCTAGCGAGAAGAGTGCTTTCCTCAGAGTTTTTGAGCAAATAAGGGTTCCTGACGGTTGCTCGTCAAATCTGTCTAAGTGCATGGACATGAAACATAAAAAACTTTCTCATTTTAAAAGTTACACATGATCATGCAGCGGTTACTCCCCGTTGCAATTAAGGTGTTAAAGGATAAGTATGTTGTCTCGGCTGTGACGGATCTTTGTCATTGCTTCCGAGATTTAAGCTCTAAGGAATATAAGGCAGATAATTTTAGAAATCCGGAGAACAAAATTCCTATCATTCACTGTAGATTAGAGATGTTGTTTCCGCCTACGCTTTTCACAATCATATTGTTTCTCACAGTTTATCCTACAAGAGAAGAGTGTTTAGGTGGACCCGTTAATTATCGGTGGATGTATTTATTCGAGAGGTAAGTAATGGTTATGTATTTAATAGTTGAATTTAACTTTTGAATAATATTTATCAATTTCATCAATTAAACTTACCAAAATAAAATCTATATGTTTATGTTTAAGATAAAACGATATATCCGAAATAAAGCTAAACCCGAGGGGTCGATGGCCGAAAGGTTTCTCGCCGAGGAATGCGTGACATTTTGTTCTATCTACCTTGAGGGACCGAGACTGCATTAAACATGTCGCGTTGTAACGAGGACGTCATGGTTAACAAAGGACAAGGATTAATATCTATTTTCCTTAGAGGCGAGAATATAATAGATGTTATGAAACATGTCTCACTTCGTAGTGAGGAGATTGACACAATACATAGATATGTATTATTTAACTTTGACGAAATTGACCTATTTCAAGAGTATGTAGTATGTAGCCCGATAGTTTTCTCAACGAATAAATATGAAATTATCTAACTGTATTAATTGTTTCATACTTAGATTATATCGTTAATGGATATAGATTTCATATACAAGATAGAGATGCACGTAGAAAGTTCCAAAACTGCGGTGTTTTTTTGACATCAACCACAAGAGCTTACGCATCATTTAGAGATATCAATCCAACCACAGGACAACTTGACTACTATGGTGTGCTGCAAGATATGGTGCAGGTATGTTATCGTGCACAGAGAGTTGTCTTATTTAAGTGCCTGTGGTATGATATCAAGACAGAAGGACGTGGATACAAAATAAAAAATAGGCTACTCCTACTACATTAATCAAAACCTGCGTTCGCGAATGAGCCTTACATATTAGCGAGTCAGGCACGTCAGTGTTTTTATGTCGAGGACCCTAGAGATGTTGTCTGGCATGTCTCTATCAGTACAAATCCGTGAGACTATTTTAACATGGGAAATCCCGATGATGAAAATATTGAAATTAGCTGCCCAAGCATGCTTGACAGTCACACTATTACAATACCTGACTTTGGATATAGACGTCATTAGCCTTTCAAGGGCTGACATCGATCCGGAGATTGTTGTAGAAGACGGATCATCAAGATCAGCTGCCCGTAGATGAAATCGGACCAATTCATCGATGACTCCGAGCAAAATTCAGCGAGTGAAAGTAGCGCTACAGAGGATGATGATTAACACTAAATTTTACCTGTCTGTAATATTCATAATCTTGTATACAATTAAACACTTCAGTTTATCGCATTTTTCTTATTCGTCTCTTTTATATACATGCGGCTTTTAGGTATACAATTGAATATCTTGACAGTGATAAATATAATTTCATTTCATCTATAGGTATGTAATGTTGCTTAACTGTTTCTTGAAATTGTGACTGTATATGTTTGTTGCATTAGTAATTTTTTCAGGATATGGCATCCAGTTCACAGGGGGGAAGGGGGAGGGGGTCATGGACGTGGATGGACCGAGGGGGATGTGGCATCCAGTTCCTCCAGTTCCACGGGTCAGGGCCGTGGTCGGGGTCCTAGAAAAAGGGGCCCAACACAGGCGAATGATATATGGGCCCATCCTTGAGACGATCTAAAGATCGATGTGCACCTGTCGACGACATAAGATTTCGTTGATCCCGAGGCAAAAGAGCTAAAGAAATTTTGTGCCTCGATCTGCAATAACGAGAAATGCATGCCACATTTAGTGAAAAAGGGTTCCAGTTACGTGCCAGTGGACTGGACGTCGAGAGCTTTGGAGGCCGAGAAGCAAACGTCCTTAGATGAGATCTTGGTAAGCTTATTTTATTAAGCATTCGAACGTTTATTACTTTCGCATATATATGTTTAACGATAATACATTTTTGGTATTTCTTTGTAGGTGCGCTTCTCTATAGTCTGGTGGATTGACAGCTCTTCCGTTTCGCTACACGTCGTTCGAAAACGACTGTTCATATACAGTTGGGGAGTTGCGTGATCAAAAACACTCCGTCCACTTGAAATGGAGGAAGGCCTCCACCGATGAAGTGAAATGGGTAGCGAAGCACGTGAATTGGACGGAAGAGTATTGGGCCACCATGATCAATCGCTTCAAGTCTCCTGAGTTTGTAGTTTGTATATCGCCGAGAACTTTAATAGCATTAGACATTAATCCTTTATTAGTATGACATGTTATATCATATCTAAATGGCAGGTAAGGAGCCAGCAAGGATCAGCAGCGCAGAGTCGCAACACTGATCGTTGGTTGGGCAGAGAGACGAACTCCTCCCAATATGGAGTTGCTCATGTAAGAACAAATCAAATATTCTGAATTTGTCAACTTTATAAACTTGATCTAAATCAAATTTTTGTTTAAATGGCAGGCGAGACGAGAGCAATGCCTAGTCGTGTGGATCTTTATCATATGGAGTTTGCGCATGACTCCAGCTGCTCCAGCTCATAGGAAGCGACTGAGCACTATATAAGTATGCTCCGACAAAATTTCTTGTACTTATTTAAATTGCTTAATTTATTTTTCAATAATCGACTTAACTTGTTTCATATTGTAATTTCTTACAGCAACTGATGAACAACAAGATTGAGAAGCGGACGGTTGCGTTTGTTGAGACGCACGGCCGGGCTCCTACAGATGAGGAACTTCATATGATCAACGAGAATGTCTTTTAGCTGCATAACCCGGACCGGCATGGGAGAGTTCACATGGACGACCAAGGTATTTCGCCTACGGTATATCATGCCCATTACGGTCCGGGTTTGCATCCTCCTCACGTGCACCAAGGGATATTCATTCAAAAGCCTGCGTCCCCTGCAACACCCATGCCCACTATGGCCCCAGCTCCCTCTCCGTCTACTCTGATACACCATCCGGACGGCACTTCTCATACTCTCACGGGTGATCGAGTACACATTTTCTCGTCTCCTTCTGCATCTGAACCTGCGTTGGTTTCGGGTTCACAGAGGAGTTTGACCAGAGCAGAAACCCTAACCAATATTGAGGTGAGGAAACTCATGATCCAAAAGCTAGTGCTTCAAGGAAGGGAAGTACTGGATGTAGGTTTAATTGATAATCCTTCTTTTCAATACAACTTTCATATAGTTATCGTGAATATATTTTTCTAATACTTTTCAATTGATAAAACTGTAGGAGCTACTCGATTTCATCGACTATCCTCCGACCCACAACGGCAGCGCCCCTCGGTGAACTCGAGAAGATGCGGGATCGAGAAAGTATGAGTCTGCCGAGAGAGAGAAAGCGATAAATACGCTTACTGAAGATGAAAATTATTTATCGCTTTTTCTCTCTCAGCAAGACTTATACTTTCTCGATCCCGCTTTTTCTCGTTATTTTTTGCAAAGTACCGAATGTAAGTTGATAACCCTTGGTTTGAGAAGATGTAATTGAATTGATTTTTATATAATTGAATTGAATAGATTTGAGTTTGTGGAGATTTGAATTGAATCTGTGCTGAATTGAAATGAGTTTATGGTGAATATGTATCTTGTATTGCAGGATATTGAATTGAATATGTATCGATTGCTCGAAACGATCAAATTCTGCCAATTTTTTTCGCTGTCTGCAACTTTTTTCATCGGTCCATACCCAACGAAAAAAGTCAAAAACCGACAAAATAAGTGTACAATCTGGGGGAAACAGTCCAGATCTTTTTAACCTTAACTTTTTTCGTCAGGCCATAGCCAACATAAAAACTCAAAACCGACGAAATAAGTGTACAACCTGGGGAAAAATAGTCCAGATTTTTTTAACCTTTTATGTCGGCTTGTACCCGACGAAAAAATACACGACGAAATAAATTGAAATGCCGACGAAATAACATTTTTTATGCTGTATGTTTTTCCGTCGGACTATGGCCGACGTAATAAAGTTTTTTCGTCGGGTTTATAGTTATTCCATCAGGTGATGCCCGACTGAATAAATGTAATTTTATTGCAGTGGTATTATGACATGAAAGAATTATCAAGTTCTTAGATTGTCAGAGGGTTCAGTGCTATGATCCTGATCTCAAAAATAAAAAATAAATTATCCTTCTTCAAATAAAACTCCTTTAGTATCATTGATCTTATTCAAGCCTACAGTATTTCATTTACTATAAGTCTACACAAATAACTTTCGATTACAATTTTTTTGGTGACATAATCTCTCTTCTCTAGTAGCCTTTCTAAGCGAAATGAGCTTTATGGCGGAAGTTTGCCTTAAAATCAAGTGACTTCAGGTTACGGTCCATCAAGCATCATATGAATAGACTATAGGCTCCAAGCCCGTCTCGCTCAAGATATCAAAAGAAAGACCATGTTGCTCTGGTCGCCATCGTCTTTGCAGGTAGTAAATTTCAACTCAATCGAGATTTTATCGAAATTCTAGATACATGCTCTATCGTGAATTTAAGGGAGGGGGAGGGTGTTGAAAGACATCAAGATCATGAATATTATGTTAATGGTTATGGCTATTTAGCTTCCACTTTAGAAATATCTTTTAGCAGGCCAAATCTGAGATGTTGTATTTCCATTTCAAGTGTGTTGTGCTTCCTATTTTTCTGTATGTTCTAATTATATAAATAAAGCATTATGAATATTAATAAAATTATCAAGTTCTCATTTTCCAAAAGCATAGGGAGACAAAGTGTTTTCTTGGTTTTTAATATAATGGGATTTCATCCAAAAAGCAAAAACATCTTAAAGATTTATCCCAACTTATATTTTATACTGAGATGCATCCCATAATTTTCCCGATGTGGGACTATCTGTTAACCACATTTTCAACACTCCTCATATGTGCAAATGTGTACGTGGAATGAACACTTCACGTGCGATGACTCAAATCTTATATATGCAACGTGGACAAACAAACGTCCGAGCTCTGATACATAACGGAAATGTAAAACTGAAACATTTACAAAAAAGATTAGTCCCTAAAATCTTATTAAATCAAAATTTTCATACAATAGCTTGGGCTACTATAAGACATCTCACAAGGTAGAAAGCCTAAACATAATTCAAATCAAAGGAAATCTATGATTACCATCAAATTAAATTTACCATTCTAAATAGACTATTCTTATAAAGAAGAAAAAGGTAAATAATTTTTTTCAAAATACTAAATATAAAATTAAATCATACCTTACATTTGCAATCTTCTCTTGCATCCACGCGGACAACACAAACTACTAACTTACATGCAATTGAAGGCGATAAGAACTACATAAGAGCAGTACCTACATATCTGATGCCGATTCCTTTTGTGCATTTTACCCTTATCTTTTTATTGTGTCCTTAGCAAAAACATTATCCAGGCTATTGAATTTAGGCAGTCTGTTCTTCGAGAAATTATTTGATATACCGAGCACGTTACGCTCAAATGAGGAGGAAAAAGGATAAAAATTTTGGACACTTTTCGAGTAGTTGTATAGGCTGCACTATTTTATCAATATCTGTCTAGATCAAGTATATGACTGGTACAATAAAATATGTTGCTTATCCTTCCAGGCTTTCGGTCTCCCCCTAAGTTTCATTTCTTTCTATTTTTTAAGAAAGCAAAAGACATTTAGTTCCATAATTTGATTATAAATGCAAGAAAAGATAAGCGGCCTCTTCATGCAAAATTGCAAATAATTGCAAGAAGCCGAAAAGGGGAAGCAGTGAGAGGGAAGAAAGGAACCAGTTGCTGCTAAGAAAAGTAGTGTATGTGATGGAGGCACTTTTCAGATATTCTTCAGATGTTGTCTTCCGTCGATCTTTCGGTAGATTCTGGAAGGGATCCCCTGTTGTGTGTGGGTCTCAATGGGTTTTGAGGAGATTCGGTGATTGGAGGAGTTTGACGCCGAGTATCTGCAAAGAAGTCCCGGGGTGGTTTGATACCACCGAGAACCCTCCGACGATCAAGTTAGTACTAGATCCGAGCAGCGTAACGGCTAAATGGAGTAAGAAATGGCTTACTTGACCTTTCCGTGATGGGAGTTTATATAGTGGTGGAGGCACGCAGCAGCAGGCGTGAGAATCTCGCCAGCAGTTACGCTCCCGACGTCACGCCCGCGTAGAGAGCGGATCGCCCATGAATGGTGATCGTGAAGACATGGAACGTGGGATGTTGCTGGCGGAGAATCCGCGCATGGCGAGATTCGCGGAGCGGCGGTTACGACTTTGAGCGGCGGAACTAGTCGAAGGACCGAGGAAGACGGCCTCGGCAAAAGGGGCTCGAGGACGAGCTAGAGAGTCGAGGAGACTCGGTCTTGTGGCAGCTCGGGACGAGCGGAGGGGCCGAGGAGGCCAATCTGCAGAGAGCCCCGAGGAGGGCTAGCTTGTGCTGGCCGGTCGGGTACAGGGGTGGCCTGGTCGGCCTTTGTGGGCCCTTTCTTCTGAGTTTTGGGACGCGCCATCCGCCACGTGTCCTGATCGTGGGGATCGCCAATATCGAGCGTTACCATTATCCCCCCCACTCTTGTCCTGACCAGCTAGCGGGTCGGGTCAGGAGTGGACCGCCGGGCCGCCCGGAGTGAGCTCCCTCATAAGGTTTCGTCGGGACGCGTCCCCGGGCCGTGAGCTGTCTTTTCTGCTAGTGAATCAGGACGAGATCTCTGCATTTAAGAAGGGTGCGCCGGTTCGTGTATCTTGCCTTTGAAGTGACGGTCCACGTGTCAAGCGTCGGTTGGCTGACGCGACGTGCACAGACCTGTGACGTCTGAAAGGGTGCGGTCCAGTGTGGGAACGACAGGTGGAGCAATTTGAGCCGTTTGGACGCGATGAGGCGTTTCGGCGGAAGACGAAGGGCACTGTTGGATGAGGTTGCTCGTGGCGATAAATATGGGTGGGGCCTGTTCCATGGCCCCTAATCCTTCGTCTTACCTTTCTTCTAAGTTTTGGCTGCTCGGCGCTCCTCTTCTTGGGGATACATGGTTCGTTCCCACTCTTTGGGTCGCTCGTTCCAGAGGGAGGCCCGCGACGAGGCCGTGCCCCTGGCGAGCCCAGGTTCTACGTCGAATGTTCTGCCGGCGACAGGGTCGTCCGCCCCGTTGGCGGTTCTTGGGGATTTTTCCAGCGGCGGTCAGAGGCACCCGCAGTCATTCGAGCCCCAGACGGGAGACGGAGGGGGGCGAGGACGGGGTCCCCCTTAAAAGGAAAAGGACAATCTCTCGTGCACCGCCGTCAATGATTCCTGAAGGGATCCCCGTGTAGGAGGGAGAGGCCATTTTCATGGTTCCGTCTGGGCTTTCCGTCGCTGCCGGCTTACTCGCTGGGATGGAAAAGTCGGCAGGAGGAAGACTTCCGTGCGGCACCCTGAGGGCCCAAATGGAGACCATATCCCTGGGGGTAGTCCAGGTACGAACCCCTTCGCGCGTTGTTTTTGGCCTTCCTTTCTTTGGCCCGAGCGACTCCCGGTTTCTCACCCGCTTCCTGTCAGGTCCTTCAACACTGCGCCATCGCCGTTCGTATGGAAGCCGAGGGAGCGTTCCACGCACCGAGCCCAGTAGAAGCATTCCCTTCGGAGGTCAAGGTCCTGCGGCGTGACCTGCGTCTGAAGAGGGCCAGGGCCGATGTCCTGGCAACCCGTGCGGAGTCTGCGGAGCTTGCCAATTCAGCGAATCAGGGCGTCCGCCGTCGCCTGAGTGCATCTCTCCGGGTTTCCGAGAGGAAGCTGGCGGACCTGGCTGATCGCTTCGCGGCCATGGAAAAGGAGAGAGATGCCAGCCGGAGGGATGCCGAGGCGGCGCTTCTGTCGGCTGAAGCTGTTGAGGTCCAGGCCAGGAAAGCCATGGCCGATTACAAGGTGTCAGTGCAGTTTTACGTCGAGCTCGGTGAGTATTCCACCATTGCGTGGAATAAGGCTCTGGATGCCGTGAAGGAGCAGCTTCCCGATTTCGCCGATGGCGAGCTCCGTGCTCGGGTCCCGCTCCCGATGGCAAGGCCTCCGGCTGACAACGATGGGGGAAATGAGGCACGCCCCTGGTGGCAAAACCTCCGGTGGTGAAGCCCCCAGCGATGAGGGAAGCGAGGTGTAGGGGGGTTCGCGACTTAGGTCTTTTTGATATTTCCTCGTCACCCTTTTGTAAGCCTCCGGGCAGTTTGTAAGGCTGGGGAGCCCGAAGTACCCTTTGTAAAGACTGTGTGTTTGATAATAAAACTTCTTCTTTGGTTTCATCGGTCCGTACTTTATCTTCTGTTTGCGCTGCTGGGCTTTCATGTCAGGTCGGCCATTGATCAGTCGAAAATATTGCATTTTTAACACATCAATTTCCCTATTCTTTGCAATCATCTAAAGGTGTTTGGTATAAATATCGCACATATTAGCAATTTGTCTGCAAAATACCAAATAACATATGTTATACATTATAACCGGAATTTTGTGGGAAATTGAGTGTTTATTTCTACATGCATGATATTGTTTATCTCAACACTATTTATCAAGATTGTGTGTAGAAAATCTTTCAGGTTAAAGAGCCGGAATCACAAAAGTGCCGATAAAATGCATCAAGTACAAGACTTGAGATCTAGCAGCAACCAAGAAAGAAATGTCAGATTCCATGTATCAGAAGAAGATCCCAACATTGTCAGAAAAAGACCACAGAAATTTCATGCAATGAGCCCATTATATGGCCGCGGATCCGCGGCCGAGTTGGCCGATCCACCGCAGATCCGCGGTCTACTTGACACGTCATCAACCCAAATTCTCTCCAGAATCTTCTAAGTAACAACCTCGTTTCTTCAGGATGTTTAATTTAACACGTGGCTTCTTCCAGAAGGCTCTGCATAACAAACTCATTCTAGAATATTCCCTCTAACAAGCTCATTCTAGAATATTCTCTCTAACAAACTCATTCTAGAAAGCTCTCTCTAACAACCTAGCTTTGGAGGAAAGATTCAAATGAGGAGGTTATAAAATGAGATTTAGATCTAGGGTTTTGGGGTTACACAATTAATTAGGGTGAGTTAGTTAAACATTTGGAGCCAAAATTCAAATTCAAGTTGAGTGACACAACTTGATACCAAAACCCTAGCCCAAATTTAAATCAAAAGCCAAATCAAGATCATTTTGAGAAGCAAATCAAGCAAGCAACCATCGATCCTTTATCCGCGAAGCCAATCTTCATCCGAGCAAGAGATCCACGACGATCCGCGACTCACGGAGATCGAGCGGAGCAAAATTCGACGGATCTAGTTACCTCTTCAAAAGGAGCGATCGAGAGCATCATCGTATAATCTCGAATTGAGAGAATGTGTAATTAGTCATCGATTGAATAAAGGTGATAATTGTAATTCTTGCTTTCTTTACATTCTTGCGTTATGAAACTTCTTGATTCTTGATTCATTAATTTTCATGATGTGTGAGTGAAATCTCCGCTTGTGGAGGATTCGAGAGAATTGATAGATCTAATGATGATCAAATCTTAATACTAATTTTAAGTCTTATGAGATTTGTGAACTCTAAGAAAAACAATCATCAATGACCTAATTTCGATCGAGATCACATTCTTGTGAATTTCGTTGCAAATTAGGGATCAAATGGTTGATGATTTTCTTTGCTTGAGACTAGATCCGAATGATCATGATTGAAAAGACAAGGGATAGAAGGAGAAACCCTAGTTTCTTCAATAGATCCCTATCTTCATTCATCATCATCAATATAGCTACATTATCAATAGATAAGATTAGGAATTATTAGATTCATCATTAACTATTAACTCAATCGAATCCGACAAGCTATTCTTCATTATCTTGATAAATCAAAGTGATTGGGACATTTCTTGATTCTAGATCTCTATTTTCTTGATGTTTCTTGAGATCAAATCTTACAAATCTTGAATCAACTTTCTTGCATTTTCTTTTATCTTTTTATTTCGACTCATAAAACAAGATCGATCAAAACACACATCTCAGTGGACGATCCGTATTCATTAACGCGCTACATCGACAACGTTAATTAATTACGGTATAAATTTCTTTGGTTGTGAAACATTTTAAATACGACACGAAGAAGAACGAATCAATCAAATGGCACCGTTGCCGAAGATGTGTGCTATTTTGTTCGTTTTTGTTATTTGAGTTGAAAAATTATTATTCCATCAAATTTTCATCCAAGAATCGCTTCAAGTGCTTAACGTTTAGTGTTTGAATTTTTGCGAAGGAATCTGGAATCATTTCGGCAGTTAGATCAAGATTCAGAGAAGATCTAAAAATTCCAGAGGGATACAAGAAGCTACAGGAAAAGTTTGAAACCCTACTTCCTCCATTCCACCGCGGATCCGCGGCGTAGTGCTGGTTTTTGCGGCGGTTCCGCCGCCGTTTAGGCGTTTCACTGTTCCTAACTTCTGTGGTATATTTTCTGTTCTCTTCTCTTCTCTATGATCTTGTCCAATAACAAATTTTCTGCAGGATTCTTTGCAAAATTCGCAGCGCGCTAAAAGAAGAAAAAAAATTCTTGTTGCGTTTCTTGAAATTGGTTGTTTGTGCATATTTTAATACGGAAATTAAGGGGCAAAGACCAAATTCAGATCAGGTGGGGATTTCATTACCCTTCCTAAGCCCCGGAAATCACAAACTTGCATCCGCATCACCCTTCATTAACTAAAAAATATCTAGACAAGACTCTAAGGACCGTCGTGCTCAATTAGGACAGAAGGAGTGTTTCCTGATTTAAAATCAGGAAAGCTTATGGAAAAAGCTTCAGAAGAGGGTCACGTGCTTACACGTGACCAGCAGTCACGTGTTGGCACGTGACACCTAAAAGTACCGGCAAAGCAAGTTCAACTTCCTGATTACATCAAAGAAAAAGGGCTTGAGAAAGGGTCACGTGCTCCCACGTGACCAGGGTCACGTGTTGGCACGTGACGTTTTAAAGCGGATTCAAAGGCATGTCGTTTCCCTGATCAAGTCAAGAAAAAAGAGTCCAGACCAGGGTCACGTGCTCACACATGACCGGGGGTCACGTGGTGGCACGTGACGGTTAAGCAACAACCAGAAGACAGCGCAAAAGGAAAGAAGAAGGCTCATTCCAAAGAGGGTCACGTGCTCACACGTGACCATGGGTCACGTGGTCACACGTGACCGGCTTTCAAAGCCCATTTTGTCAACAGAATTAAATTCTGAAGAAGATTTAAATCTTTCCAAAGGAAAGCGATTATCTGGAACCAATCGAATTAAAGATTCAAAGATGATTAAATATCACCTATTTATGGGAAAATCTCGGGTTGGGAAAGATTTCCCCTTTGAATCTAACCGAAACAACAAAGGAGAATCCGGGGACTTGAAATCCAATGGTGAATAAAATTCACCTAATAATCCAAAGGTCCAAAACGAATGATGGATGCAAATCAAATCTCTCATGAAGATTCGTCAAAAACTAATTGATTCGGCTGCTTCTCCTATAAATAGGAGCCAAGATATACAAAAAAAAATATACAGAGACAGGGAGAAAAAAAAAGAAAAGGAAGAGAGCTTTGATACTTTGAGAAACTTGGATCTTCTGCAAAAACCCTAGGTAAGAAAGGGAAAAGCTCCTTGAAAGAAAAAGAGAATTTAATTCTCAACAGAGTTTAACTCTGATATATAAAATAGAAGAATATATTTCTTCTCTCTTTGATAGAGGATCTGTAAAGGGCACATCTCCCCCTGAAGTTGAGAATTTAACTCTCAATGGGTTGAGATCCTGCCATGCAGATCCAAAACATAGAGAGGGAATGCAAGCACGAGAATTTAATTCTTACAAAACTATAGGAATTTAATTCCTTTAAAATAAAATTAGGGCTTGACCCTGTATCATGGGAATTTAATTCCTTTAGTACAAAAAGAAACAGGGTTTAACCCTAATTAAGAGCCTAGTTCTGTTGGAACAGCGGGGATTTAATTCCCTTGATCATAATTTAACGAGAGAGTGGGAATTTAATTCCTTAAAAGCTTTTATTAGGGTTCAACCCTATTTGGTTCTTCACATGAATGAAGAATTTAATTCCTGCAGAAAATTCAGAGTCCAACTCTATTCAGAATATAAACCTTTAAGAGGAAGTAAGAATTTAATCCCTCTGAAGTTTGAAGCTCGAGGAACTTAATTCCTGAGAAAAGGTTAACAGATCCTCTAAATAACATACATAGAGGCAGGGTCACGTGTCACCACGTGACCCCCCCAAGAGATCTACAGAAAGCCCCTTTGAGGCAGCACCCCACGTGACCCACGTGACCTTCGGCAGAAGCTTTAACATATGGGCATTTGAATGCCCATCACGTGATGGCACGTGATGCTCTGAAAGACGCGATAATCTCAGCAGAATTAATGAAGGGAGGGCGCTCTCACGTGCTGCCACGTGACCCCTCTTGCCTTAGTGTTTAACACTAAATTGAAACTCTCGAACCCAGTGTTAAAACACTGTTGGGCCTTAGTGTTCAACACTAATCAAAAGGCTTTATTTGCAGTGTTCAACACTGATCTGTTTTAGTGTCCAACACTAATTTGAAAAGCCTTGTTGCTGGTGTTTAACACCGATTATCTTTTAGTGTTAAACACTAACTTGTCAACCTCATTCCCAGTGTTCAACACTGATTGCTCTGTAGTGTTTAACACTAGGCTTTGGCCCAATTGGCTAAATGGATGGAGGCAAAGCCTCTCCTGATTGGACTTAGCCCAAGATGGCCATAAGTCCTCAATTTGTGATTAACTGGGCCAATGGGCTCATAACATAATTAATCGGTCTTGATCCCAGATTGGGTCAAGGACTATTTAATCCACTCCGGTTCTAGGGTACATCTCTTCACTCCTTTGATATTTGGCATTGTAATCCCTCAATGTCTTCAAAGAGGTGACGGGTCCCGACGACCACACATTGATATGGACTGCGGGGTCCTTAAACCCGTGTCTAATGCAAAATTCCTGGTTACGTGGAACGCGGATAATGTCACTCTTTGACCCCGCGGAAAATGTCCAGAGCGGATCCTGGTCCTCGCAGAGCACGGCAGTGAACCCGTGTGAAGCATCCAGAGCGGAGCCTAGTCCTCGCCGAGCGCGGCAGTGAACCCGTGTGAAGCATCTAGTGCAAAATTCCTGGTTACGTGGAATGCGGATAACGTCACTCTTTGACCCCGCAGAAAACGTCCAGAGCGGAGCCTGGTCCTCGCTAAGCACGGCAGTGAACCCGTGTGAAGCATCCAGAGCACATACTGGACCGCAATGTCCTTAAACTACCCATGGACCGCAACGTCCTTAAACTACCCATGGACCGCAACGTCCTTAAACTAGAACAATAGAGCCCCCGCATGCTCTTTTGTCGGATCTAAACGGTCCCGTTTAAGTTGATCTTAGCCTCAAAGATGGCTAACGTATCCTTAAACCTTCAAACAGACTGGACTATGAATCCCCCCAATTAACTCTGGCTCGAGGGTACATCTCTGAGCTCCTCTGACATCCGTCGTTGTAATCCTTCAACGTCGTCAGAGAGGTGACGGGTCCCGACGGCCATACATATGATGGACCACTATGTTCCTAAAATGGAACAATAGAGCCCAAACGCTCCTTTGTCGGATCTAAACGATCCTGTTAAGTTGATCTTAGTCTCAAAGTGAGACTAACGTATCCTTAACAAACGTTTGAGTTGATCTTAGCCTCAAGTATGGCTGACGTATCCTCAAACTAAACCCCCAAATCCAAATCTAAGATAATACGGATTTGGACTAGTCCACGCCCTACGGGCGACGACATAACTCAGTCTCCGTAAACAATCCACGGGCAACAAAACAAACACCCACGACACGAAGTGACCATCTGGAGAAGGAGAAAGTTGTTACCGCAATGCGGTAGCGTAATTAACTGCAGGGGCTTGTGCCTGCAGGGAAGAGCGTCCCCACAATCAAAAACCCCTCAAACGAGGGGGAATCTGACGAAGTCTGCTACATCGGACGCATCCGTCTAAACCTTCGATATACGGTGCCATAAATCAACTTGGTATCTTCGGAGAGGTGGACGGATAGCACCAATTAGCATCTGCCCCGAATCTCAGGAAAGACGTCATGTCGCGCCGTCTTTCGGAGGGGAACAGATTCTGGCACGCCCGGTGGGACCTTTTCCTCTTTCCACTCCACACTTCGTGTGTCGTGACCCGCGAACCAATCGCGGTTCGCTAATGGTTGCCCTTGGGTTTCAAGATACTAAGAATTGGCGTCTTGCTTATTGCAGAAAGCAAAGGATCGATGGCTTCTACTTCCGTGAAATTCTCCAACTGCTCAGACTGCAATTGCAACCAACGCTCTGCCTCGCCAGGAGGTATAGCCTACGGACCCCAAGCTGCTTCGCTATTCACAATGCCCGTGGAACAGGTCACTCGCGCCACCACAGGATTGTTTTTCGGGACCATGCTCCCGCCGACAAACTTCACCGCTCCAGTGCTGACAACGGAAGCTCTCAAGAAGTCGGTCTTTGATCGTCTCACCCCTGTCGCGGCTCCTCTCAACGAGTCGCCCAACGTCAACGCCTCGGTCTTCTCTAGATTAGGCCAGAAATCCTGCAAACCCATCATGGGACCTACAATCTCAGAGAAGGCTGCTTCTAAGAAAATGGCTGCTCCTGCTCCCGAAATCGTCAAGGCGGCTTCTCCGGCCAAAAGGTCGGTCTTTACAAGATTGACGGCTTCAGCTCCCGCTCCTGCTGCCCAAAGGACGTCGGTCTTTGACAGGCTAACACCAACAGCGACCCCCCACCTACACAGGGGGCAAGACGAAACCATTCTTACCGCTGACCCTATGCCGTCCGCTCGACACGCTCGACGTCGCCATTGGCGCCGAGTAAGGAAGGCTGGGGGCAACTCCCCCTCCGGGTTGACTCCATCGGCCCCGGTGGCAGAAGTTAATGCTGCTGTTCCGACTGGGAACAGCTTCAAAATGCTAAATAAGGTTTTGAGTGGAGAAAGAGACTCCGGCCGGGACCCACCTACTCTCATTGATTAAGAAGGAGACAGTGGTGTCAATGGGGAGACCAAGGTCGCGAAGGAATTCTGCTACTGCAGTGCTGAAGAGGTCTCCTCCCCCATTAAAAAAGGTTGTGGAAATAAAACCCGAACAGCCCCGATCTCCTCAACGGCTGTCTTCCAAAATCTATAAAGTTTGGCGGCAGGCCCGAGACTCGATCATCGATCCAAACTTCTCCCGCCAGCACAAGAAGCTGAAAATCCAACCGGAAGCTGGTCACCAGGCTAAACCCCAAAAGGCTGTTGATCAACTGGCTCATAAAAGAAGGAGGCCAGAGAAGACCCCCCAGCATGCAACGACAGCTAAAAGCACTGAGCCCAGACGCACTAAGTCTGGGGGCATGGTGGTGCACACTGTTTACATGGCCTCTGGAAAGGAGGAAAGCCGCACTTCTATGGGCCACCGACCGTTAACCCGATCCGTGACGAAGGCCCAGGAGCAGCAAAAAAAGCTTCAGGAAATGATGAATGCTATGGCCGCGCTTACCGGGCCAAAAGAAAACCCAGAAACGTCCTCAGACGCACGCCGAGAGGAAGAAACCGACGCTGAATTCCTTCGCCGGACACTGGAGAAAAAAGACAAAGAGGCTGCTGAACAAGCGGCCAACATACAACGTATGGGCCTTCTCTTCCAAGATATGATAGGAATGATGATCCAGCAAGACTTACCCGCCGAGGATCCCCCAATCGTTCTTGAAGACGACCGAGGAGAAACGTCAAATCCACCACCAGCCCTCTCAACGGCCAAGGAGGAGGCAATCTCTAAGGCTGACTTGGCTGACTACATAGCCCAGCAAATCCGGGTTCATCACGCGACTGAGGCAGCTGGTCAAGTCGTGAAAATGGGGCGGCCCTATCCGAGCTGGTACGACCAAATCAAATACCCGCCAGGCTATACGATACCAAAATTCCACGTGTACAAGGGGACCGGCAACCCACATCAACATGTCGCCCAGTTCCGGGCCCTCTGCGGTAACACCGGCGGTGATGATAAACTGTTGCTCCGCCAGTTCGTGGGCAGCTTATCAGAAACTGCGTTCGAATGGTATTCGGGACTCCCGAACGATTCTATCAAAACGTTCGCTGAAATGGAGTTGTTGTTCACTCAGCGATTCGCAAGTGCCAGCGAACGCACTCCAATAACTGCATTGATTAACGCCAGGGTAAAACCAGACGAAACCTGGGTCCAGTATGCTATACGCTGGCGGAACTTGTGGTCGAGATGTGAACAACGCATTGAGGAGGCACCCGCAGTGGGCATGTTCGTGGGAACCCTAGACCCCCACGCAACTATCTCCCAGTTTATGATGTTCTTTAAGCCAACCACATTCCAGGCTTTGATCAACAAGTTGGCTCAGATGGACCAGATGGGTCATAGACCACCTCCCCCGAAGTCGGAACCTCGGAATGACAAGGGTAAAGGAAGAGCAACCTTTGTTGCGAATGCCCAACAGCAACCTAACGCCCCGAAACCGGCAGATCAACTGGAGGAAAGGCGTCGGTATTATAATGAGAAGATGAAGCGTCCCTACTCGTTCCCACGGGACAAGACGAAACGGCTATTCAAGCTGGCAATACGCAACAGACTTATAAACCTGCTAAATCCAAGGCGACCGCCACAACCCACCGAGATGAATAACCCTAACTATTGCCCTTACCATCAAACGGTAGGCCATCCGATTGAAGATTGCTTCGTCTTCAAAGGATGGATTGAAGACCGGTACCTCCAGGGGAAGTTTGTACTGTCCGAAAAGTGGAAGGTGAACCCACCACAGCCGCATGCTCCTAGGAAAGCGGATACACCGGGGGCAACATGTTCTTTTATTGAAGAAGCTCCATGGGAGGTCGTGCTATCAACTAAAACCAAAAGAATGCTGAGAGACCTTCATGCGTGTCCTGCGATCGAATGGAAGGACCCTCTTGAACCTCAAATTATCGAAGGAATGTTGAAGCCCCGCCCAATTACGAAGATTCGCGATAAGGGCCCAAATACTCACGCCCAACCGTCAAAATCTTCGAAGAAAAAGAAGAAGAAATCCAAGAAGCCCGTGAAGCTTGGAAACGAACACACGAACTTGCAGAAGCAAATCGACGCATTGGAAGAATACAATCAAAAGTCGCGAACATCTGTCACACTGCAAGAGTTCCTCAACCACATCTTTCAAGAGGAAGATGATGGAGAGGGCTCGTCGGATGAATCCGAAGGATATGTGGCGAGTTGTAACGTAATCTCCCACTCGTTTACCGATGATGGGAAAACTCCTGGCACTAAAAAGCTGGAGGCAGAGCCTGTACTAGAGCGTGCATGGCCAACAGACGAAATGATCGACGCTTTTCTAGACGAGATTCGTCTAAAATGTAAAGCGGACTAGGAGCGTGAGATGACCACGTCGGAAGGAGCCAAATGCGGGCAACTGAACGAAAGAGTTGAACTACCCCTGCCAGAGCGAAAGGCATCCGAAGTAGACAAGAAGATATTCAAGACGAGGAAAAGGTTTGCCAAAGCCATGTCAATGGGAATGAAGCTACCACCCTCGGAAGGAAACACACACGATGGGGTGGAGAGGCACCCTGACTATTGCGCATATCACCGGAAAATCTCACACCCCACAGAGGAATGCGACGCCTTTAAGATATGGTGGCAAGGATATGTCGCTCGTCGGCAACATGTTAAGCGCATGAAACGCAAGAGTCGTCGGGAGCGAAGAAGTACTATCGATGGGCACGACAGAGCTACTGGCAACTGTTACATGGTAAACGCCAGGGGGTCACAAGTTCTCACCTTTGGGAGCGACTCTGATGAAGAAATCGCTCTGGGCCCTCTCTTCAAAGAATCCGTGTTAGGGAAAGAGGAGGAATCGAAGATCTGCGAGAACATTCAGCTGCGCAATCGCACACTCCCAGAAAACAATCTCGGGCCCGGGAATAGAAAGGATAAGGGAAAGGAAAAGGTCACTGAAGATATCACTTTAGATGACCAAGTCATGAGAGAGCTGGCTGCCAAAGACCTTTCTAGGAAGGGTAAGGTGGACTATAACATCCTCGCGCACCTAAGGAAGCTACCTTCTCAGCTTAGCATTCTCGATGCCCTCCTATTATCAAAAGAAGCGCGAGACTCACTAATTAAGGCGTTACAAGAACCTGAGCAATTCCAAGCCTTCCTCGCCACTGAAAAGATGAAGGATGAACTGGAGGAAGTGCATACAGCCGACAACACTTTCGGTGATGAAGACCTCCTTCTCGGGACGTGCGACCACAACCGTCCCCTATATGTCTCCGGATACTGCCATGATATCAAGATAGGCAAGATCCTGGTGGATAATGGATCCTCCGTCAACCTCCTTAATGTTCGGGTGTTGAAGGAAATCTGCATGAGCGTGCAACACCTCGCTCGTGACAAAATTACTATCTCCGGTTTCGATTCACAATCGTCACGGACTCTCGGATCTGTGATACTAACATTACGCTTTGGACTTCTCGTCGCAGACATCAAATTCCATGTCATTGACGCCAAGACCTGCTACAACGCCTTGCTCGGCCGTCCTTGGCTACACGAGTACAATATCATCCCTTCTACACAACATCAGTGTATGAAGTACTTTAAGGATGGTTTCGAGTATACCGTAACAGATGAGTTAAACCCATTTTCCGTGAACGAAGTCCGCAAATACGAAGATGCGAAGTACTTTTTGCCAGATTTCGGGGATACAGAAAGGTGTCGCAACCCGGAGAACAAAACCGTCGCCACCATCCCCGTTTTCGGAAGCGACACCGAAGAAGAGGAAGAGATAGTTTATGCAGGGCCATCTCAAAGCAATAACCTGGGGACGCCCGCCCCCGTGTTGGTCTTCGGAAGTGATTCAGAAGATAAAGTTAATGCTGTGTTCTCCAATCGGCTGTCAATACAAGCACCCCCTGGCGATGACCATAGTTTGCAAATCACCATGGTACCGCGAGAACACTACAAGGATCTCGACACGCTTCAGGCTCACAATGTGCAGGACCTGCAAACATTTTACGTCCCTCCCAGGCGAAGGGGTGAGAAGGTGATCCTATTCTACCGATCCTCAGAGTCGAAAATAGAGAAAGAGATCTGGCATGGCGCGGATGCTACACTTGACAGGCTCCGACCCATCCGTCTGCCCAGATACTATACAAATGGATTAAAGAAGCTATTGAAGTGCCAAGGAGTACCCTTAGAACAGACCGTTCGGCAGGCACGGTTCTACAACAGGATTTGGGATGTCCCCGGGACTCAACGCAAATTGCCCAACGGGAAGATGGAAACATTCGGGCTGGGATACGCAAGAGCCGGAAAACGAGAACGGGCTCACAGCAGCTACGCTATATATACCTTTGATGAAGAGTAGGACGCCCTGTCAGGAGATGCCAACCCCCCATCAAAACTAGACCCCGCGATTAAAGCGCCGAGTCCGTCGTTTGAGGAATGAATGGGCAAGCCTATCAAGAAAGCGGGTCAGAAAGCTTGGGAAGACCACAACCGCGAAATGGCCATCTACGAGAAGGCCAGGACGCAATGTCTATTTCAACGTGCTGCAAAAGACAAAGACGCTTATCCTCGTCAATCCGTTGTACGAAAGGCCCGACGCAGAGACGGAAATAAATCAAGAAGCGGCTCGGGTTTGTCCCTCATGAAGAAGATGAGTCGAGCATACTCCTTCCCCCGAGACAAGACGGAGAGGTTACTTAACCTCGCTATAAAACATCAAATGATCACGCTTCCAGAGTCTAGACATCCTGAGCAAGCTAACAAGGCTTCTCATCTGAGTTATTGCTCTTATCACCAAGCCATAGGACATCCTACCGAAGACTGCGTCACCTTCAAGAACTGGGTCGAGGACCAGTACCAACGGGGCAGATTCGCTTTATCCGACGGCTGGAAGGTAACGCCGCCGCAAAAGCATGAGCCCAAGGCCGCAAGAGCAGAACCGGGTCCACCTCAGTCCAGGGAGCGGGTTCGCACTTGCTATACGATTACGATATTAGGAGAAGAGCCCGAGAACGTAGATGACCTTCCCCGGTGCTTTGAGAACAGCGATGACGAGGTAAACTCGGAATTTCCGCCCGCTCCAAAAGAACTGGAAGATGGTATACATACTACTGCAGATAACCTCAAGAAGATTGAGTTGGGATCAGCAGACGACCCGCGACCGACATTTGTTAGCGAGCTGTTATCCGAAGAGAGGGTGGCTGCGTTAAAGAACGTGCTTCTACGGCATAAAGACTGCTTCGCGTGGAACTACTCCGAGATGCCGGGATTAGATTCGGAGATTGCTGTGCATAGATTAGCAATATCCCCAGATATCAAGCCAGTCAAGCAGGCGCCAAGGAGGATGCGACTCGAGCTTGAGATGAGCATCAACGCCGAAGTCAAGAAGCTGATCGATTCTGGATTTATCCAAGAAGTCCAATATCCCGACTGGATCGCCAATATCGTCCCGGTAATGAAGAAGAATGGGACGGTACGCATATGCGTGGATTTCAGGGATCTCAATAAAGCCTGTCCAAAGGATGATTTCCCGGTGCCGGTAACCGAGCTAATGATAGATAACACGTCCACTCACGAGGTTTTCTCCTTTATGGATGGTTCGTCAGGATACAATCAGATAAAGATGCATCCCGAAGACCAGAAGCACACCGCTTTCCGCACCCCTTTGGGTATATTTTGCTACAGGGTTATGCCCTTTGGTCTAAAGAACGCTGGCGCTACCTATCAAAGGGCCATGACAAAGATCTTTGATGACCTCATACACGACGTCGTCGAGTGCTATATCGATGACCTCGTAGTAAAGAGCATGTCGTACGAAGAGCATTTAAAGCATCTGGAGACTGTCTTTCAACGCCTTCGTCAATATAATTTGAAGATGAATCCCCTCAAATGCGCGTTTGGAGTCTCCTCGGGTAAATTCCTGGGATTCATCATCCGACACCGAGGTATCGAAATAGATCCGTCAAAGATTAAGGCGATCATGGAAATGCCTCCGCCAAGAACCCTCAAGCAGTTGCGGTCTCTCCAAGGGAAGCTCGCATACATCCGGCGGTTTATCGCTAATCTTTCGGGCAAATGCCGTCCTTACAGCCACCTGATGAAGAAGGGAACTCCATTCGTTTGGGATCACAAATGTCAAGGTGCACTAGACGAGATCAAGCAGTACCTGCAGAACCCTCCGGTGCTGGCTGTGCCGGTCAAGGGAAAACCCCTCATTCTTTATACAACCGCCCTCGAAGGTTCTTTAGGCGCATTATGGGCACAAGAGAACGATCAGGGGAAAGAGAGGGCGCTCTATTACTTAAGTCGAGTTCTACTGGGGGTAGAAAGCAACTACTCTCCCATTGAAAAACATTGCTTGGCGTTAATCTTCGCGATAACAAAGCTCAGGCACTATGCGTTGGCACATGAAGTCCGTCTCATTTCAAAAGTAGATCCCTTTAAATACTTGATGTCGAAAGCCATATTGACGGGACGACTCGCTAAGTGGGCCCTGCTCTTGATGGAGTTCTCAATAACGTATCAACCTCTCAAGGCAGTGAAAGGCCAGGCCATTGCCGACTTCCTCGCTGAGCACCCGATACCGGCCGATTCTCCTCTGAACTGTGATTTGCCGGACGAGCATGCATTTGATGCGATTAGCGGCGAAAGCACCCGATGGGAACTCTATTTCGATGGAGTGTCCTCCATAAAGAAACAGAAACGAGGTATCCCAATAACCAAATCGGGGATAGGCCTCGTCTTTGCAACTCCACAAGGAGGGATAATGCGCTTCGCCTTCTCCTTAACAGAGCCGAGGACGAGCAATGAAGCTGAATACGAAGCTCTGATAGCAGGCCTCGAGATCGCCATCGAC
This sequence comes from Agapanthus africanus, assembly GCA_030015575.1. Taxonomy (NCBI): domain Eukaryota; kingdom Viridiplantae; phylum Streptophyta; class Magnoliopsida; order Asparagales; family Amaryllidaceae; genus Agapanthus; species Agapanthus africanus. The sequence goes on along the minus strand of JASDDO010000019.1, from coordinate 255,348,578 downwards.
ATGGGAATCGAAGACCTCCTTATATACGGGGATTCTCAGCTGGTCGTTAGTCAAGTAAATGGTGACTACCAAACGTGCAAGCCGGAGTTGGTGAAGTACGGCGAAAAGGTGCAACAACTATTGACCCAAATTCCCTCCTATACTTTGGAGAACATACCGCGCGCGGAAAACAGCAAAGCAGACGCGTTGGCTAAACTTGCTAAAGAACTGGCTGACGAGAACCTCGATGACGTCAGAATCGTGGTATAAAGCCGTCGAGTGCTCGCCCCGGCAGAAATATCTCCGGAATCATGCGAAGAGAAGGGAGCGACTGAGCAGACGACCCTACAAATAAAAGACCATGAGAAGGCCGAAGACTGGAGGGAAGTCTTCATAGACTACTTTAAGTCCCACCGAATGCCCAAAGAGGCGTCCTCAAGACATCAGCTCATGAAACGAGCTTTATCTTTCGCTTTCGTCAACGATATTCTATACAAGAGATCGTTTGATTCTCTATGGCTGAGATGCTTAGGACCTGACGAAGCAGAAAGAGTCATTCAGGAAGTTCATGGCGGACTTTGTGGTTCTCACCAAGCAGGCCCAAAGATGAAGTTAAAAATTAAACGGATGGGTTACTACTGGCCCACGATGATCCAGGACTGCCTCGAGTATGCGAAGCAATGCCACTCATGCCAGATTCATGGAGACTTCATCCACCAACATCTGAATCCACTGCACCCAACGCTGGCTAGTTGGCCATTCGAAATGTGGGGGACTGACATAGTCGGCCCCATTGAGCCAGCATCATCCCGGGGACACCGTTTTATCCTGGCAACAACTGATTACTTCTCCAAATGGGCAGAAGCAGTACCACTGAAGGAAGTGAAGACGGAGAATATCCTCCATTTCTTCAAGACGCACGTCATCTATCGGTTCGGAACTCCACGGCGGATTATCTCCGATAATGGGCCGGCCTACTGAAGCCATAAGATTAGCCGCTTCGCACAGCAGCACAATATAGACTGGAGATATTCTTCGGTTTACAATCCACGAGCTAACGGCCTGGCCGAGGCCTTCAATAAGACCTTGACGAAGATCATAAAAAAGACCGTTTCCAGGAATAAGAGAGACTGGCACGAAAGGCTGCAAGAAGCCCTTTGGGCTTATCGAACTACATTCAAGACGGCCACAAACACAACGCCGTACGCGTTGGTATTTGGGACGGAAGCAGTGCTCCCCCTCGAGATAGAGTTACCCTCTCTACGAGTGGCAGTCCACCACGAGCTGACGAACGAAGAATATGCTCACCTTCGGCTTGAGGAGCTTGATGCCCTCGACGAAACCCGGCTCATAGCGCAACAACATCTAGAGGCCTACAAAGCAAAGATGACGCGCTCATACGAAAGATTGACCAGGCCGAGGATATTCCGCCAAGGCGAACTCGTACTAGTGGTCAAAAGACCTATGATCCCCAATCGTGCCAAGCGAGGAAAATTTGAGCCAAACTATGAAGGCCCGTACATCATAGACAAGATCTACCAGGGTGGAGCCTACCTACTCATAGACATGCACGGTGAAAGGCCTTTCAGGCCAATAAACGGCCGCTTCTTAAAGAAATACTACGCTTAATAAGCCACAACCTGGGTCAATGATAGATGACGACGACTATGTCCGCTCACTATCTTCCTAGGCTCAAACTTTACAAGCAGCAGCCGGCCTTCCCCATAGCGACGGACCGAAACGTCCCTAAACTAACGATGGACCGAAACGTCCTTAAACTAACGACGGACCGAAACGTCCCTAAACTAACGACGGACCGAAACGTCCTTAAACTAACGACGGACCGAAACGTCCCTAAACTAACGACGGACCGAAACGTCCTTAAACTAACGACGGACCGAAATGTCCCTAAAACTACTACTGCAGCATCTTCAGGCTGACGAGATAAAAAGAAGAGAAAATAAAATAAAAGAAAAAATATATATATATGAAAAAGAAAAAAAAAGAGACGGTATGTCCATAAGCAAAATGGGCACGGATGAAAACCCGAAAGGGCTCCGTGAGTAAAAACAGCAGGGCTGCCGGCAAGTGCTCATGAAAACCCGAAAGGGCGCGACCTTGTAAAAAAAAAGTGAAAAAGAATAAAAAAAAATGGTATGTCCATAAGCAAAATGGGCACGGATGAAAACCCGAAAGGGCTCCTTGAGTAAAAACAGCAGGACTACCGGCGAGTGTTTGTGAAAACCCGAAAGGGCGCGACCTCGTTAAAAGACACTTGTAGGGTCCTCTCGACCTTGTAAGGAGAAACCACCTGCGTGAGATCCTTACGACTCACAAAGGAGCAATACACTTAGGGATCCTCACGATTCCTAAGGAGAAAATACACTTACGAGATCCTCACGACTCGTAAGGAGAATTCTCTTATGGGACCCTCACGGCTCATGAGATTTGAAAGTCTTAAGTTACAGAAACCTAAACCTGTTCTTAAGCAAATCCTCCACAACCTTCGATATTTCCCTACAAGAGGCTCAATACTGACCCTTGTATACAATCCACGGGCGCGAATAAACATTTCCCCAGCAAAGTCCAACCCTTGTAGATCCTCTCGACCCATAAGGAGAAAACCCTCTTGTAGGATCCTTACGACTTACAGAGGAACATACACTTAGGAATCCTCACGATCCCTAAGGAAAAAATACACCTGCAAGATCCTCACGACTTGTAGGGAGAAATACCTTTGTGAGACCCTTACGGCTCATGAAGTCAAAAGCCTTAGTCGACAGGACCTTAACCCTGTTTGCTAAGCCACCTTTGTTCAACATCGACAGAGGCAAATGACGATTCGCTCCTGGCAATATTCCAGTTGCAGCGATGCTGATGCCTAAACCGGTATCAAATCCCAAGTTCTTTCATGGCAAACGATGATTCGCTCCTGGCAACATCCCAGTTGCAGCGATGCTGATGCCGAAATCGGTGTCCAAAATCCGAGCTTGCAGCGAAAAAGCTAGCAAGCCACACATGCCTATAAAATAGCCGAAATGATGGGGCAACTTGCAATAAAAAGCAGCAAGTAAGAATGAAGGCATAAAAAATAGCCGAAATGATGGGGCAACTCGCAATAAAAAGCAGCGAGTAGAAAATAAATAAATAGCCGAAATGATTGGGCACCGCGAAAAATAGCCGAAATGATGGGGCAATCGCGACCTTCGCGATATAAAAGCTGAAACGATAGAGCATCGCGGAAAAAGAAATAAAATAAAAATAAAATAAAATGTATGCCTTACAGGTGATGTTCCATCACACCCTGTATACAATCCAATGGCATAAACAAAAAGGGAACGTACCTCCCTCCCCCAGGTTTCACCAAAGAACGAAGCTAAATCTCGACGGGCCACAAATAACCTAGAGATCATCTCAACACTCGTCTCGTAACAACGAACACAACTTCAAGCTAAGCGGGACAGCGGCAACTCCCAGTTCCATGGCTCGGTGGTATACATATCGCCAGCAGTCAAACCTCCATCCCGTGAAATGCGGATACAATCAGCAAAATTCCTGGTCACGTGGAACGCGGATAATGTCACTCTTTGACCCCGTGGAGAACGTCCAGAGCGGATCCTGGTCCTCGCAGAGCATGGCAGTGAACCCGTGCGAAGCATCCAAAGCGGAGCCTAGTCCTCGCCGAGCACGGCAGTGAACCCGTGTGAAGCATCTAGTGCAAAATTCCTGGTCACGTGGAACGCGGATAATATCACTCTTTGACCCCGTGGAAAACGTCCAGAGCGGATCCTGGTCCTCGCAGAGCATGGCAGTGAACCCGTGCGAAGCATCCAGAGCGGAGCCTAGTCCTCGCCGAGCACGGCAGTGAACCCGTGTGGAGCATCTAGTGCAAAATTCCTGGTCACGTGGAACGCGGATAATGTCACTCTTTGACCCCATGGAGAACGTCCAGAGCGGATCTTGGTCCTCGCAGAGCATGGCAGTGAACCCGTGCGAAGCATCCAGAGCGGAGCCTAGTCCTCGCCGAGCACGGCAGTGAACCCGTGTGAAGCATCTAGTGCAAAATTCCTGGTCACGTGGAACGCGGATAATGTCACTCTTTGACCCCGTGGAAAACGTCCAGAGCGGATCCTGGTCCTCACAGAGCATGGCAGTGAACCCGTGCGAAGCATCCAGAGCGGAGCCTAGTCCTCGCCGAGCACGGCAGTGAACCCGTGTGGAGCATCTAGTGCAAAATTCCTGGTCATGTGGAATGCGGATAATGTCACTCTTTGACCCCGTGGAGAACGTCCAGAGCGGATCCTGGTCCTCGCAGAGCATGGCAGTGAACCCGTGCGAAGCATCCAGAGCGGAGCCTAGTCCTCGCCGAGCACGGCAGTGAACCCGTGTGAAGCATCTAGTGCAAAATTCCTGGTCACGTGGAACGCGGATAATGTCACTCTTTGACCCCGTGGGAAACGTCCAGAGCGGATCCTGGTCCTCGCAGAGCACGGCAGTGAACCCGTGTGAAGCATCGAGAGCGGAGCCTGGTCCTCGCCAAGCACGGCAGTGAACCCGTGTGAAGCATCCAGAGCAAATACCGGACTATGGAGTCCCTAAATCCACGGACTATGACGTCCTTAACCTCGACCGTGATGTCTTAAAACTAACGATCAACCACCCCGATTCCCTACGGATTCTGCCTTGGTTTAAGGGTACATCTCTTCACTCCTTTGATACCTGGCGTTGTAATTCCTCAACGTCTTCAAAGAGATGACGGGTCCCTGCAACCAAACATTGGACTGTGGAGTCCATAAATCCATGGACTATGAGGTCCTTAACCTTGACCGTGATGTCTTAAAACTAACAGCGGACGGTGGAGTCCCTAAATCCACGGACTATGAGGTCCTTAACCTTGACCGTGATATCTTTAAACTACAATACCTGGAGAGACCCCTGACTCCGTGAAACACGGATAAGGACGATCACATCTGACACTTGCAGGTCCTCACGACCTGTAAGGAAGAAAAACTCTCTTGTGAGATCCTTACGACTCTCAAGGGAAAACCCGCTTAAGGATCCTCGCAATCTTTAAGAAGAACTCACACCTATGGGATCCTCTCGACCTGTAGGGAGAAAAACTCTTTATGAGACCCTCGTGACTCGTAAAAAGCAAAAGTCTTAGGAAGCAGATCTTAACCCTGAATCCTGAGCCATTGCTGTCCTGCAAGGAGATCAAGATAGAATATCCGCAGAATACATTCAATGAAAAGGAGATACATCGTTGAGAGAAAAAAATGTATCTTTTATTCATAAACCAAAATGGGTACAAGGTACAATTCATGAAAGAAACAAAAAGAAAATACTCTCATCCATGAGTATGTACAAAAAGGAAGGAAAAGATACAAATGTTTCAAGCCGGCAGGCGATTCAGCAGCTTGGTCTGCTCATCCTGCTTTTGTTGGACCACGGCTTCATGATGCAAGATCTCCAAAAGACGAGCCTCCGCCTGAGCTTGTTGGGACTGATATGAAGCAAGCCGGGCTTCAAGCTCTTTCTCAGTGGCCTTATGAGCCTCGACCCTCTCACGAGTGAACGTGGCAGCTTTATCGAGAGCCACAACCTTATGTTCGCTACGTATCGCTCTATCAGGCCACGTAAGCTCGCTTTCGTAACCACAGCAAACGCGCTCACATCACCTGATGTGAAAGGCAACAAGAAAAGTTTCCGACATATTTCAAGCATACGTTCGCAATCATATGAGTATTCAAAAAGGGAATAATAATAATAATAGCGTTTGCAATCACATGAACGTTCATAATACCCAAAAAGGTCTGATGCGCAGGAAAGTGATGGTAGCATTTGCAGTTAAAGAAAGTTCTCATGAGAAGAATACAAAGTTTATTTATGCAAGCGGAAACATACATACTAGCACCAAGCCTACATGGAATCTCGGCATAAAGCGTAAAAAAAAAAGAGGGACTAATTTAAAAGTATTCTACGCTAACGGAAAAGGTCACCAAACATGGGATCAACGGCACAAGGGTTAATGAAACAGAGGACAAAATTTTCCATCTCTCTCTCTGCTTTCTCCAGCACGTCAAAGCGACGGTTCTCACGAGGAGTCGCTCCCCATCGATTGGCGCCGTGTTCGTCCGCGAAAGCAGACATAATAGCTCGCCGGGCCTTGATCTGGCTCAGCAGATAAATTGATCAATCCTTCAAAGCCTGAGTAATCAGGCACGCTTCATGAAAACCCTCGAGCTTTTCTTCTGCCGCGTCGAGCATCGCCAGGGTCATCTCCGCCGGGTGAGGAGGGATGTCGGCAAGCACGGCCTTGAGAATCATCCGGAGCCAGAGAGAACCCATCGGGAGGGGGGACCCCCTACGGATCGAGAGTTCATGCATGGCTGAGTCGCATTCGTTGTCGGTAAGCAGGGGATCCACCAACCGAGCAGCAAAGCGGGGGACCATTTCCTCAATAGGAACTTCCCATGGCTGTCGACGAGCATGAGGGCGATTGCAGGCCATGGCGCTCGTTTGTTTCTCAAGACAAGTTACTCCAAGATAAAAAAAATAATAATAATATAAATCTCTTTGTGAGAGGAAAAGGGAAGCTATAGCCTCATATATAAGGAAATACATTAAGTGCTGTGCGCGGAAAATCTTGCATGGTGAAACTATTTCCAAGGCCCAAAAAAGGAAAGGCATCGAAAATCAAGGAGATGGAACTATTTCCAAGGCCCTTTTTTCTGCGTCTAATATTGTGCGCTGAAAATAGGGCATGAGAAGATTTTGTGAACAGCCACATCAAGGGACCCCACGTGCAGACTACGTGAGGCCTAAACCTGATGTACACTAAAAAAAAATGGAGTAGCACCCTGCATATTAAAAGCACCAACAACAACAGTAGCAAAATGATAAAATCCCAGAGAAAAGACATGCAAACATAGAAAGACATAATAACAATTGTCACTCATACTTCAAGAGGTTCATACAAAACACAGAGGACACATTTACAACGGTAAAACTTCAGATGCGGGACATGGGTTGAGAAACTCAAAATTAACTTTATTCAAGATTTTCCAAGCATTTCGAACCTCCCGAGTATGCTTCCTCTCACGATCACAAGCATCGGGGTCCTCACGAATGTCCTCCACCCTCCGATAGGCAGCAAGTATGGCCGACTGCTGGAACATCTGATGCAGGAGATCAATGAGATTATCCCGCCTTCTCTTTGAGATCAAGTGCATCAGATACACCGAGTGTACTTTATCCTCGGCGGCGTCCAATGCCCCAAGCGGCACACCAGCACAGAATAGAGGGAGAGCCTCCCTGATCGCCAGCACGATCAGCCTCAGAAGAGAAGAGCGACGGGGGAGTAGCCGATGGTTGTACTCATCAAAGCGGCTCATAATCTCGGCATATTGAGCATCGGTGAACTCCTGGTTCTGACTGCGGCCCAGTGCACGAATATTCCCATAGGAAATGATCTCTTCAAGACCATACAGATGGGCATCCATGATACCTGAAATAAAGGTCATGAGATTCATTAGAAAACTCCTGTTTCATTAACTGCAGAAGAACAACCTCGGGTCAAGAGACCCCAGGAAGCCTCCGCATGAAGAAATCAAGTCCTTCATTGGAATTAAATTCCTTATTAAGAAAAGGGAATTGAATTCCCAGAAACATTTTTGATGGAAATTAAATTCCATGGAGTTGAAACGCCATCATCTCCCCAAAGATCATCTAAACCCTAAAAGATCTACAGTTTGAAGGTTAAGCGGTTCTTATGGGAAAACATGAAGAGAAAAGGGTAAAAACCCTTGTTTTGGATTTAAAATCCAGAGGAATGTGAAGGTCCTTCGTTGGTCCAAGAACATTACCTGAGGAAAAGAAATCTTTTCGAACAGAGTTGAACTCTGAAGATTGTTTCAAGGCAGAGAACTGAGCTCTGGAAGAAGAGAATTAAATTCTCAAGGAGAAAGTTCTCAGAAGAAGAAGATGAGCAAAGTGAAGGCTCCTATGAAGAGACAGAGGTATTTATAGAAGGCAATGGAAACGTTTCATCTCTCCAGATCCCTAAAGGAATCCAACGGTCGCAAGAGGTGACAGCGTTGCACTCACGTGCTGACACGTGAGAACAACGCTGTGGGGGCATTTGTTTCCTGATTTAAAATCAGGAAAGCTTATGGAAAAAACTTCAGAAGAGGGTCACGTGCTTACACGTGACCAGCAGTCACGTGTTGGCACGTGACACCCAAAAGTACCGGCAAAGCAAGTTCAGCTTCCTGATTACATCAAAGAAAAAGGGCTTGAGAAAGGGTCACGTGCTCCCACGTGACCAGGGTCACGTGTTGGCACGTGACGTTTTAAAGCGGATTCGAAGGCATGTCGTTTCCCTGATCAAGTCAAGAAAAAAGAGTCCAGACCAGGGTCACGTGCTCACACGTGACCGGGGGTCACGTGGTGGCACGTGACGGTTAAGCAACAACCAGAAGACAGCGCAAAAGGAAAGAAGAAGGCTCATTCCAAAGGGGGTCACGTGCTCACACGTGACCATGGGTCACGTGGTCACACGTGACCGGCTTTCAAAGCCCATTTTGTCAACAGAATTAAATTCTGAAGAAGATTTAAATCTTTCCAAAGGAAAGCGATTATCTGGAACCAATCGAATTAAAGATTCAAAGATGATTAAATATCACCTATTTATGGGAAAATCTCGGGTTGGGAAAGATTTCCCCTTTGAATCTAACCGAAACAACAAAGGAGAATCCGGGGACTTGAAATCCAATGGTGAATAAAATTCACCTAATAATCCAAAGGTCCAAAACGAATGATGGATGCAAATCAAATCTCTCATGAAGATTCGTCAAAAACTAATTGATTCGGCTGCTTCTCCTATAAATAGGAGCCAAGATATACAAAAAAAATATACAGAGACAGGGAGAAAAAAAAAGAAAAGGAAGAGAGCTTTGATACTTTGAGAAACTTGGATCTTCTGCAAAAACCCTAGGTAAGAAAGGGAAAAGCTCCTTGAAAGAAAAAGAGAATTTAATTCTCAACAGAGTTTAACTCTGATATATAAAACAGAAGAATATATTTCTTCTCTCTTTGATAGAGGATCTGTAAAGGGCACATCTCCCCCTGAAGTTGAGAATTTAACTCTCAATGGGTTGAGATCCTGCCATGCAGATCCAAAACATAGAGAGGGAAAGCAAGCACGAGAATTTAATTCTTACAGAACTATAGGAATTTAATTCCTTTAAAATAAAATTAGGGCTTGACCATGTATCATGGGAATTTAATTCCTTCAGTACAAAAAGAAACAGGGTTTAACCCTAATTAAGAGCCTAGTTCTGTTGGAACAGCGGGGATTTAATTCCCTTGATCATAATTTAACGAGAGAGTGGGAATTTAATTCCTTAAAAGCTTTTATTAGGGTTCAACCCTATTTGGTTCTTCACATGAATGAGGAATTTAATTCCTGCAGAAAATTCAGAATCCAACTCTATTCAGAATATAAACATTTAAGAGGAAGTAAGAATTTAATCCCTCTGAAGTTTGAAGCTCGAGGAACTTAATTCCTGAGAAAAGGTTAACAGATCCTCTAAATAACATACATAGAGGCAGGGTCACGTGTCACCACGTGACCCCCCCAAGAGATCTACAGAAAGCCCCTTTGAGGCAGCACCCCACGTGACCCACGTGACCTTCGGCAGAAGCTTTAACATATGGGCATTTGAATGCCCATCACGTGATGGCACGTGATGCTCTGAAAGACGCGATAATCTCAGCAGAATAAATGAAGGGAGGGCGCTCTCACGTGCTGCCACGTGACCCCTCTTGCCTTAGTGTTTAACACTAAATTGAAACTCTCGAACCCAGTGTTAAAACACTGTTGGGCCTTAGTGTTCAATACTAATCAAAAGGCTTTATTTGCAGTGTTCAACACTGATCTGTTTTAGTGTCCAACACTAATTTGAAAAGCCTTGTTGCTGGTGTTTAACACCGATTATCTTTTAGTGTTAAACACTAACTTGTCAACCTCATTCCCAGTGTTCAACACTGATTGCTCTGTAGTGTTTAACACTAGGCTTTGGCCCAATTGGCTAAATGGATGGAGGCAAAGCCTCTCCTGATTGGACTTAGCCCAAGATGGCCATAAGTCCTCAATTTGTGATTAACTGGGCCAATGGGCTCATAACATAATTAATCGGTCTTGATCCCAGATTGGGTCAAGGACTATTTAATCCACTCCGGTTCTAGGGTACATCTCTTCACTCCTTTGATATTTGGCATTGTAATCCCTCAATGTCTTCAAAGAGGTGACGGGTCCCGACGACCACACATTGATATGGACTGCGGGGTCCTTAAACCCGTGTCTAATGCAAAATTCCTGGTTACGTGGAACGCGGATAATGTCACTCTTTGACCCCGCGGAAAACGTCCAGAGCGGATCCTGGTCCTCGCAGAGCACGGCAGTGAACCCGTGTGAAGCATCCAGAGCGGAGCCTAGTCCTCGCCGAGCGCGGCAGTGAACCCGTGTGAAGCATCTAGTGCAAAATTCCTGGTTACGTGGAATGCGGATAACGTCACTCTTTGACCCCGCGGAAAACGTCCAGAGCGGAGCCTGGTCCTCGCTAAGCACGGCAGTGAACCCGTGTGAAGCATCCAGAGCACATACTGGACCGCAATGTCCTTAAACTACCCATGGACCGCAATGTCCTTAAACTACCCATGGACCGCAACGTCCTTAAACTACCCATGGACCGCAACGTCCTTAAACTAGAACAATAGATCCCCCGCATGCTCTTTTGTCGGATCTAAACGGTCCCGTTTAAGTTGATCTTAGCCTTAAAGATGGCTAACGTATCCTTAAACCTTCAAACAGACTGGACTATGAATCCCCCCAATTAACTCTGGCTCGAGGGTACATCTCTGAGCTCCTCTGACATCCGTCGTTGTAATCCTTCAACGTCGTCAGAGAGGTGACGGGTCCCGACGGCCATACATATGATGGACCACTATGTTCCTAAAATGGAACAATAGAGCCCAAATGCTCCTTTGTCGGATCTAAACGATCCTGTTAAGTTGATCTTAGTCTCAAAGTGAGACTAACGTATCCTTAACAAACGTTTGAGTTGATCTTAGCCTCAAGTATGGCTGACGTATCCTCAAACTAAACCCCCAAACCCAAATCTAAGATAATACGGATTTGGATTAGTCCACGCCCTACGGGCGACGACATAACTCAGTCTCCGTAAACAATCCACGGGCAACAAAACAAACACCCACGACACGAAGTGACCATCTGGAGAAGGAGAAAGTTGTTACCGCAATGCGGTAGCGTAATTAACTGCAGGGACTTGCGCCTGCAGGGAAGAGCGTCCCCACAATCAAAAACCCCTCAAACGAAGGGGAATCTGACGAAGTCTGCTACATCGGACGCATCCGTCTAAACCTTCGATATACGGTGCCATAAATCAACTTGGTATCTTCGGAGAGGTGGACGGATAGCACCAATTAGCATCTGCCCCGAATCTCAGGCAAGACGTCATGTCGCGCCGTCTTTCGGAGGGGAACAAGGAGGTCGTGGGTAATCTATTGCTTACTCGCGTTTCTTTTGTGGTGTCTAAGGTAAGTGTGTCTAAGGCAAGTGGTTACTTAATTAGGCCCACTACTTACGTAGTGGAGAACCTCCCACTTACCTGGCCACAGGAGGGATAAAGAAGCAGTATAGGATTTATCCTGTGATTTGTCTTCTGGAAGTTTAGGAGCGGTCTAGAGACTTGACCTAGGTGACCATTAGATATAGGGTTGCTTGTGCATGTTTGTATGAATTTTCATAAATCCGTTCTTTTTCAAAACAAACCAATTATTTTCTCCCCTTTTTACCCTTTTCCCCATCTTCTCTTCTTATAATGGGTGACCCAAACAGAAGAACTCTTGCCGAGTTTTGCTGTCCACAACCAGATATTTCTTATTTTCGTAATCCCTTCGGTATACCGTCCGACTCCCATGTCCTTAAGAGATCGGATAGAACAAGCGGGTAGAAACAGTTGGCCACCTCGGTCCAGGTCTTATCAACCGTATCCTAATTCTACATCTGTTTCAGTTGATACTCCAAGTGAGGATGCCCCTAGACGCATGTCCATTGCTGAGCATATAGCTAGGGCTAGAGGCCAAAGTTTCAATCCGGACCAATATCAACCGTATCCTAATTCTACATCCGTTTCAGTTGATACTCCGAGTGAGAATGCCTCTAGACGCATGTCCATTGTTGAGCATATAGTTAGGGCTAAAGGCCAAAGTTTCAATCCGGACCAATATCAACCATCACCTCCACTTTCTAAAGAAGAATTTCATAATCGGTTTGTGGCATGTATGATGTCCAATAGCCAACCGACCAACCCATATCAAAATTCTTCTTATCACAATGTTGACTCTACTCCTGCCCAATTTTCGCAACCATTCTATTCCTATCAATCCAATCCGACCTTTCCACCTTCTCTAGACAGTCTTTCTAATCAGTCATTTGGGAGTTTTAAGTATCCACAGGAATTTCAATCTTATACTGAAACCCCTTATCGACCCAAGTCTATTCTGGAGTAGACATTAGAAAAATTTCTGGAATTGTCGAACCAATTTAGGAAGGAAATGACAGAGTGGGGGCAAGCAAATAATTTCAAACCAGCCCAAAAATTTTCAGTATACAATTCGGGCATAGGATAAAATGAGAATTTGGGTAGTGAGAGAGAACTGTACACCTTTCCTAATCAAACATTCCCAATACAAACTGAAATCCACAACTCCAGTTTCATAGATTCATCGAGTACACCAAATGATTCACCAATGGACAATAGAATGTATGAGAAGTTGTGTAATAATGCATTGTTTGATTACTCGATTGTGAAGGGTCCATTTCGAGTGAAACCATGCCAAATCCTTGTGATCTCTACACTTCCACTCTTGAACCAGAATTGATCGAAAACCATACTTTTGATGAGGTGTTTGAGAATTTTAACCTTCACTTGACTGAGGTGATTGACGTTGGGGATATACTGATTGATGAACCCAAAAATTTGGATGAGTTTGTCCCACCAATTCATCAGATCCTTTCACTTCCTTGCGGTCATCATCTTGAGCCTTTAATTCTTCCCGAACCCCAAATGCATCTTGAAGTTGATAATAATGGTATAACCGAACAGCAGACCGAAATTCAGCCTACATCTTCCATATATAGTTTTGCGATCCTCGACACACCAATTTGTTTACCCATTTCATCTTCCACTCTTTCTGGTTCTTCTTCTGTTCCTGAAATGATAGTGAGTGTTGATGAATCACAATCCGTTAATTCAATTTCAATAATACCATAAAGTCAACTTGATTTGGATACTTTTGAAAATGAGATAGATGAGTTTTTCGAGTCTTCTGCCTCCATGTATTTTGATAAATCAAGTATGATAAATTCTGGCACAAAATTTATTGACAGCAGAATGTTCGATCACACTATTGATGAAAGTTTTAAAGAACTTTTTGCTGACGAACTTGCATTCCTAAACAATACGGATTTTGTGATTAATCAACCTTCACCTATAGAAGTTGAACCGCCACCACTCCTTCTTCCTAATCACTCATATTCTCCCTTTCATTCATCCTCATTCTTTCATTTCTATAATTTAAAACTCAAACCCTTTCCTGACCATCACTTATCTCGTCCTCGTTTCTTCCTGATTCTATACAACATGTTCTTCTACCGACCTATACGCTGCACTGATAAAATCTTTGAATGTTTGGTATTAATTTTTGGTCTTTGTAAAGTCTTATTTTGACCAAATGACTTACCCCTCTTAAAATACTTAATATTGTCTAACTCATGTTTGAGAGGGGGTATATTTTTATGTAATACCCAGTCCCTTTTGAATACAAATATCCGTATTTCTGTCACTCCCAAAATTTATTTTATTTTATAATTATTTTGGCATTATAATTTTCCCTAACCCTGTTTTATCTAAAACCCGATTACCTACCTCTTTTATAGCTTCCTTATTCTTATATTTTATTTCCCAAAACCCAGCCCAACTCAACTATTATATTTTTCTTTCCCTTTTTCCCACAGCAGAAAACCCCGAGCCACCCACTCTTTTCTTCTCAAATTCCTTAATTCTTTCTCCAGCCCACGAAATAAAAGAAATTCTTTTAACCCCGTCCCGTTTCCTTCTCTCTTTTTCTCCTATCTAAATCTAATTATTCCTTGATCTGGCCCGGCCCCCCTCCTTTTGATTTATCCTTGATTTTCCAAGGCCCGGCCCACTCATTTCCCCTCACACGCGCCTCCAACCCGATCCGGCCCACCACTTCTTCTCCTTCTTCCCGTTGCGCTTTTCCCGCGCGCGTTTCCTTCGCGACCGCATCGCCCGCGGTTCTCGCCTGCGCCTCCGCCGACGCTGGCGCGCGTTACTCCCACTACGCGCGCCCCTCTTCTCTCTCCCTTCTCTCGCCTCCACGTTCTCTTTCTCTTTCCCTCACGTTCTCCCCTCTCTCTCTCTGCATCCGCTCCCCTCTCGAACCCACGCCCACGGCCACTCGCGCCCCGCCACCACTGCCGGCGACCACCATCATCGATCACCTCATCCCTCTACCCACCTCCTCACTCGCCGATACACCCTCGCTCGACCTCCAACTCCCCTGGCACCGAGCTCGGCCACCCCTGCGCCGACGACCGGTGAGCTCCTCGTCTCGTCGTCGACATCCATCGCATCTCGTCGACCCATCATCATCATCCTCTTCGCCCTCATCTCACTGTCTCTCTCTTTCCTCCTCACTGCCCCCCTCTCTCTCTCCCTGCATCTCTCCCTCACTCTGTTTTCTCTATCTCTCTCTCACACACACTCTCTCTCTCTCAGTACACTCTCTCTCTCTCTCTCGCTCGCTCTCAGTTCTCTCTCTCTCTCTCAGTCCTCTCTTACTCTCAAATCTCTATCTCTCTCTCAGCTCTCTCTCTCTCTCTTTCACTCTCTCCTTCTAACTCTCTTTCTCTCTCTAACTCTGTCTCTCTCTCTCTCCCTCTACAACTCTCTCTCCGTATCCCTCTCACTCCCTCTCCTCCATTAACAGCCCAGCACAATCGAGTATTCACGCATCAACAGCAAGGCTGCGACGCAAATCCAAGCCGAGTCGAGCCCCGACATTCCGTCGAGCACCTACAGAGATCGTCGTTGCCGCTGCCGTGCATCACCATAACGTTTCCAGGCAAGTTTTATACTTGCTACATCCTATTTGGTATTTGTTACAAACTATAATCTTATAAATTTTATACTAAACATCCTCGATAAATTACACGATGCAACCGTTCGATGTGTGATCCCAATGAAATTACTTGTCTAATTTGACGGAACGAGATTGTTCTTGTTGGCCCTTGGTGTGATGAATATCTTGTGCAAATTTCGTTTGATAATATGACTGCTAATGACCAAAACGACTACCCCCAAGTTAAATCGTAAAACTGTAATTTTATTGTACCTGAAAATCGTTAAATTCACCATAAAAGTTCGTCGAGTCGGCTTCGATTTGAGCCCTCGAAGCCGAAGATCCGTCTGTTGCGTTGAAAACCTTACTGAAAACCCTAGATTTCATATAACCGCAGCGTCGCTAAAATCTGATCCCAATTGGGATTAAAATGCGCTACGAAATGGATTTCTGATTCTGAAACCGGATTTCCATCCGCGAGCGCTTAAAATGAAATGGTTATAATTAATAATCCTGGAACCCGATGGGCATGAAACCAAATTCGATGGATGGACAACTGAACATACTAAATACTACCTGTTTATCGTTTCGCTAAATTATATACGTACGTTTCATGATAAATCGTGCAGGTGATAGAATACTGTTTTTATGACACCTTAATCGTGCTTCATATACTGTTTACGTATCATATCATACTCATATCATTGCAGTGATTACCTAGTGATATCGTGCATTTACCCAGTGTTATGTTTTAGTGATGATTGTGGCAAGTACGTCAGTGCTCGTGTATCCGTGAATAAGTGAAAGTGATACGTACTTGTACACAATCAGTGACCCTATTAATCTATTGCATTGTCGACGTCTGTGGGATGCGTGTACGTGTGACTATAAGTGGTATGGGACACTTATGGAAGCGCTTGCACGGGTGTCACAGATAAGGCATCCGACACTGCCATTTATCTTAGATATTAGTCGGGACGTGCTTGATGGAGGTCCTGCCTCCAGTTCTCGCGCAGACTTGTCACGGATCGATTAGTATTTAGGGTTATGGTTAGCGTTTGATGTAGACCACGGGGTGTGGGATAGTTTAAGTGTGAGTTCAACAGAATCTCGGAAGTCCCATGCCGGCTTATATATTTAGGGAGATATATGGAGATTTACAGGGTATGTGATATACACCGTGATATACATGTTACATGCTGGGCCCGTGGTCCCTTGCCCTTGGGTTCTACCCTTGGGTGGAGGACACTCGCGAGTGGTTGACTCTCACACTTGGACTGACGATAGGCTTAGTGACCTGTACAGTGAGACTTAGAGACTGATAGGGATACGGGCATTTATATACCTTATATACAGTGTTGACATACGTGACATATCGTTCTACTGCTTTACTGCTCCGCTGCATTGATTTCTGCACATTCATATTCATGCTGTCATTGATTTACTGTTATTCATATCTACTACCACTATTAGAACTGTCACTTGATTTTATATATATTATATTGCTATTGTGTCGCTCTGACGACCCGAGTATGCATGCTCAGTGTGAGGAGAAGATTTAGCCTGGACCAGAACTAGACGTGCATCACAGACTTCTTGACTTGCCTTTCCGAGTTACATTCGTTTGTTCCGCTTCAGGTCAGTCTTTACATTGTTTCTTCCAGTTACTGCATTTTCTCATTACCTGTGCATCAATTACTGTTTACCATGAAAAACTAGAAGCCGAAGTGTGACTACGGCAGGACATTTCCTTGACCGTAGGAGCATGGCTGGTCTTGTCTACCCCTCGTATTCCGTATTTTGGGAAGCGGGTCGTGACATGATTTAGTTGGTATCAGAGCCAGGTTTTGCTTCGATTGGGATTGCAGTTTTCCGTGTATAGCTTGGCAACCTAAGACATCCCTTGGTCTAGGTTGTAAACTTGTCATTCTTGATCCATATTCACATCGTGTGTTCAGCTATCCATTCGCTATGGTTTCGGGTGACTTGACAAGCTTACGTGGTTGCAATTGCACTACCGTACTCTATTCAAGTGACTTAAAGTCATGCAGTTGATTCTCCACTTGTAATAAATTCATCACCTCTGATATTCTTGAATCTTTGTCCTATCCATATTATATTTTGATTTGTCTAGCTTGTGACTTATATCATTCTCAAAATTGTTGTCTCAGGATCATGTCTTTCAACGACTCTTCGTCTATATCCGCTCCCCAGAATCAGACCATTGAGATTCTGAGTGTACTACAAGGTCTAAAGGAAGCCCAGGAGCGAACAAATGACTTGTTGGCTGAAGGACTGAGAAGACAGGTGAATCAGACACCGGCGGGAGTCTCAAATCATAAAGGGATCCCCGTTAGACGAGGAAAAGAGAAGTTGATGAAGCGCCAATTTGTTTCCCCACGACAGAAGCAGCAGAAGATCCCATGTTGTAGGTACTGTAAGAGGCCAGGACATCTTCAGAGGGATTGTCGCCGCGCCCAAGGGAAATGTCTGATTTGTGGATCTAGCGAACATCTCATCAACGGTTGCCCAGAAAGGAAAGAACTACAAGGAGGAAACTCGTCCACACTCCCCACTTCTGCCAAATGAGGATTATCGCGTAGTTCGAACTTCGACGATAAGGCGGATCTAACGCAGGATTCAACTCACGCGACGAGAATGCAACGTTATAGCAATCGAAGAATGATTTTTCATGTTATCTACTTTCAGTAATAATATTGTCATCTTTTTATGAATATTTCTTTCCGTTTGAAATCTTGTATCCGCTGAACTTTTGATTGAATGCAATGAAAATTTGAATCGTAATATATGTATCATTCTCTTGCTTTCTATTTATCTAATTCTATTCATTATCACAGCATTTTAATCCTGATCTTTCAGTTCCTGCAACCGCATATTTTCCTATACTTCGTACCTTGAGTTTTTTCCTTGATGTATTCCACTGTCTAATCATGACTTTTCTTTTCAGACCATGGCCCACCCTGGAGCAGCGCCGCATCTAGATGAGGATACGCAGTCATGCGTTTCCTTAGATCGCACACTGATGAGTTCTGATAATGAGGTCAACGGTCCCTAGGACAACTTCGGAAACAACGATTCAGAGGACGAAGGAGTAGCCGCCCCAGAGTTTAAAGTGATAGCTGATTCCGACGAAAAAGAAGGAGACCCTGAAGAGAACCCGATAGAGGAAGATCCCGATGAAGACCCGATAGAAGGAAATCCAGTTGAGGAAAATCCCGTGGAAGAAAATCCAGAAGAAGAGAATCATATGGAATCGGACCTCGATGAAGAAGCTCCGTCCGAGGAAGAAGGACCAGAAGATCAAGACCCTGCTGTGGAAGACTTTCCAATGGCGATGCCCGCGAGGCGATATGGAAATGGACGCCCCTACCTGAGTGCGCGAGCCTACCGCAACCTGCTGAATCTCCACAACCGCGACTGACGGAATTTCTTTTGATGTTGTCTTTCTGGCCAAATAAATCTGTGTATAGATTAGGGTCACATTTCGTGTTGAGAATGCTTTGTTCCAAATTTTCTTGAATGAAATAAATCTTCTGAATTCGTAAACCCTTTTGATTATTGGTTCGCTTGATGCTTGTTTATCGCCCATATACATTTATTTTTCTGCTGAGATCCCTGACTGTCCACCCCTACTCATTGTATAGTTTTCACCCTTGTTTCGATTAGAAAGTACCGCACCCTGATCCTTGGAATGAGCCACCATTCATCCTTCGTCTGTACCCTGTTTGAAGATCCTTCTGGGAGGAGGACCTTTCTTATGAAATACCGAGTTCATTAACTTTTCAGATTTTTGATTCACATGATGTACCGACCAGTATCCTCCCCATACATTTTTCTCCTTGTAGTCCTCTTTTGCTCACCCTTATTTTCTGTGCTGACCCAATCCCAATCTTCTTGATCTTCAGCCTAAAGCCGCCACACTCCGACCTTTGAATGATCCACACTTCCTTGTAATCCTTACCCTAGCTAGCCCTATACATTTTTATATGTTTAGGGACTTTATCATTCGAAAATTTGGTTTTCAGTATTTTGTATTTATCGAAGAGTGTGTGTTATTGACAGATTAGTTCTATATATTGTAAGCACACTACTATTATCTTCAGTTTTTAGTAGCGCAACCTTACACCGCGCGTACTTTTGGTCCATGTTTCTTAATTTCACTATACAAGTTTTCTAAATTATTTTAAACCTATTTCATCGATACACATCCTAAAATGTTTTAACCTACTGACTAGTTTTCACTACATTATTGTCGTTACTTTATTTTCGGGTTTTGTACCTACGATTACTATATAAATAGTTGAGCCTTATACCTATTATTTCTGCTTGTTTTAATAGGCTTAGATGTGCACATACTTGAGTTTCGACTTTTATCGAGTGCGCCTTGAATAATATTGTTCGTTATTGTTGTTATTTATATTTCCGTATTTATATTTGTTCTTACGTATTTATATCTTCAAATTTCTTCATCCACGGATTTCTAGTAAATCATTATGTGTTAGTTTGCGACTTAGTAGCTTTCACTTATTATTTTATAACTTGTCATTTCTTATAAATTTCGAGGACGAAATTTTTGTAAGGGTGGTATGATGTAATACCCAGTCCCTTTTGAATACAAATATCCGTATTTCTGTCACTCCCAAAATTTATTTTATTTTATAACTATTTTGGCATTATAATTTTCCCTAACCCTGTTTTATCTAAAACCCGATTACCTACCTCTTTTATAGCTTCCTTATTCTTATATTTTATTTCCCAAAACCCAGCCCAACTCAACTATTATATTTTTCTTTCCCTTTTTCCCACAGCAGAAAACCCCGAGCCACCCACTCTTTTCTTCTCAAATTCCTTAATTCTTTCTCCAGCCCATGAAATAAAAGAAATTCTTTTAACCCCGGCCCGTTTCCTTCTCTCTTTTTCTCCTATCTAAATCTAATTATTCCTTGATCTGGCCCGGCCCCCCTCCTTTTGATTTATCCTTGATTTTCCAAAGCCCGGCCCACTTATTTCCCCTCACACGTGCCTCCAACCCGACCCGGCCCACCACATCTTCTCCTTCTTCCCGTTGCGCTTTTCCCGCGCGCGTTTCCTTCGCGACCGCGTCGCCCGCGCTTCTCGCCTCCGCCTCCGCCGACGCTGGCGCGCGTTACTCCCACTACGCGCGCCCCTCTTCTCTCTCCCTTCTCTCGCCTCCACGTTCTCTTTCTCTTTCCCTCACGTTCTCCCCTCTCTCTCTCTGCATCCGCTCCCCTCTCGAACCCACGCCCACGGCCGATCGCGCCCCGCCACCACTGCCGGCGACCACCATCATCGATCACCTCATCCCTCTACCCACCTCCTCACTCGCCGATACACCCTCGCTCGACCTCCAACTCCCCTGGCACCGAGCTCGGCCACCCCTGCGCCGACGACCGGTGAGCTCCTCGTCTCGTCGTCGACATCCATCGCATCTCGTCGACCCATCATCATCATCCTCTTCGCCCTCATCTCACTGTCTCTCTCTCTCCTCCTCACTGCCCCCCTCTCTCTCTCCATGCATCTCTCTCTCACTCTGTTTTCTCTCTCTCTCTCTCACTCTCTCTCTCAGTACACTCTCTCTCTCTCTCGCTCGCTCGCTCGCTCTCAGTTCTCTCTCTCTCTCTCAGTCCTCTCTTACTCTCAAATCTCTCTCTCTCTCTCAGCTCTCTCTCTCTCTCTTTCACTCTCTCCCTCTAACTCTCTTTCTCTCTCTAACTCTGTCTCTCTCTCTCTCCCTCTACAACTCTCTCTCCGTATCCCTCTCACTCCCTCTCCTCCATTAACAGCCCAGCACAATCGAGTATTCACGCATCAACAGCAAGGCTGCGACGCAAATCCAAGCCGAGTCGAGCCCCGACATTCCGTCGAGCACCTACAGAGATCGTCGTTGCCGCTGCCGTGCATCACCATAACGTTTCCAGGCAAGTTTTATACTTGCTACATGCTATTTGGTATTTGTTACAAACTATAATCTTATAAATTTTATACTAAACATCCTCGATAAATTACACGATGCAACCGTTCGATGTGTGATCCCAATGAAATTACTTGTCTAATTTGACGGAACCAGATTGTTCTTGTTGGCCCTTGGTGTGATGAATATCTTATGCAAATTTCGTTTGATAATATGACTGCTAATGACCAAAACGACTACCCCCAAGTTAAATCGTAAAACTGTAATTTTATTGTACCTGAAAATCGTTAAATTCACCATAAATCATATACATACTAGAATGGTGCGTTCGAGGGCTCAAATCGAATCCGACTCGACGAACTTTAACGCTATACTAGTTTCCAGACATTCCTGTACTTAAACCGTGATGATATTTGGATTGGAGTGCGACTCTGGACTGCAGTCCAGAGCGACTCAAATTGTTGCTTGCTGTTCCGTAATGGGTACCACAGGATTCCCTTAACTCGTAGATTGTGGAACTCTGCTGTTTATTGTAGGTGAACCTGTTAGCTAGACAACACAAGTGGTTTCATTCTGTTTCGTTATCATTTGTTATTTGATCTGCAATTTAAAAGATCGGGACGCATAACAGTCCCAACAGATTCAGAACTGACATATTAGAGTTAAATAGAGTATATCTCCTGATGTACAGATGCGATTGAAGATCCGTCTATTGCGTTGAAAACCTTACTGAAAACTCTAGATTTCATATAACTGTAGCATCGCTAAAATCTGATCCCAATTGGGATTAAAATGCGCTGCGAAATGGATTTCTGATTCTGAAACCGGATTTCCAGCCGCGAGCGCTTAAAATGAAATGGTTATAATTAATGATCCTGGAACCCGATGGGCATGAAACCAAATTCGATGGATGGACAACTGAACATACTAAATACTACCTGTTTATCGTTTCGCTAAATTATATACGTACGTTTCATGATAAATCGTGCAAGTGATAGAATACTGTTTTTATGACACCTTAATCGTGCTTCATATACTATTTACGTATCATATCATACTCATATCATTGCAGTGATTACCTAGTGATATCGTGCATTTACCCAGTGTTAGATTTTAGTGATGATTGTGGCAAGTACGTCAGTGCTCGTGTATCCGTGAATAAGTGAAAGTGATACGTACTTGTACATAATCAGTGACCCTATTAATCTATTGCATTGTCGACGTCTGTGGGATGCGTGTACGTGTGACTATAAGTAGTATGGGACACTTATGGAAGCGCTTACACGGGTGTCACAGATAAGGCATCCGACACTGCCATTTATCTTAGATATTAGTCGGGACGTGCTTGATGGAGGTCCTGCCTCCAGTTCTCGCGCAGACTTGTCACGGATCGATTAGTATTTAGGGTTATGGTTAGCGTTTGATATAGACCACGGGGTGTGGGGTAGTTTAAGTGTGAGTTCAACAGAATCTCGGGAGTCCCATGCCGGCTTATATATTTAGGGAGATATATGGAGATTTACAGGGTATGTGATATACACCGTGATATACATGTTACATGCTGGGCCCGTGGTCCCTTGCCCTTGGGTTCTACCCTTGGGTGGAGGACACTCGCGAGTGGTTGACTCTCACACTTGGACTGACGATAGGCTTAGTGACCTGTACAGTGAGACTTAGAGACTGATAGGGATACGGGCATTTATATACCTTATATACAGTGTTGACATACGTGACATATCGTTCTACTGCTTTACTGTTCCGCTGCATTGATTTCTGCACATTCATATTCATGCTGTCATTGATTTACTGTTATTCATATCTACTACCACTGTTAGAACTGTCACTTGATTTTATATATATTATATTGCTATTGTGTCGCTCTGACGACCTGAGTATGCATGCTCAGTGTGAGGAGAAGATTTAGCCTGGACCAGAACTAGGCGTGCATCACAGACTTCTTGACTTGCCTTTCCGAGTTACATTCGTTTGTTCCGCTTCAGGTCAGTCTTTACATTGTTTCTTCCAGTTACTGCATTTTCTCATTACCTGTGCATCAATTACTGTTTACCATGAAAAACTAGAAGCCGAAGTGTGACTACGGCAGGACATTTCCTTGACCGTAGGAGCATGGCTGGCCTTGTCTACCCCTCGTATTCCGTATTTTGGGAAGCGGGGCGTGACATTTTGGCTCTTGAAAATAACTGGTGTCCTCAATATTGTGAGCCAAAAATAAGTTTGAGGGAAGATTTTCATGATCATATGCATTGCCCCCATTAATAATGTCCTCCCAAGTTTACAGGTTTTTGAGCTTTAGCAGAAGACAACAGTGAGGACACTGTTGAAAACAAATTTGGGGGAGGTTTGTGCTTATTTGCGTATCCCTTTGTATCATGCATAAGCACAAAACATATAATAAAAAAATTTTGTACATAAATAAGATAATAAAAGATTAGATAGTGAAAAATTACATCCAAGAGATTGGAAGAATTTAAGAAAACCAAGAAAATTAGAAGTTTTCTTAAACGAACTAGTAATAAGTAGTTATGAGCCGTTGTCCCAACGGTTAGTAAGATGAAGGAAGTCACTAATCTGCGGATAAAAATAAGTCTGAAAAATAGTTCCTATTCTGGAAACCAAACATTTGAACGTTTATAGCCTACTATACGCACTTACACACTTCTTAAAACTCGGGATAGTAGAGGATACCTTGAAATGCTCTTGTCTAAAAGCCAAAGTATGAAGGAAATAATAAATAAAGAAAATATAAAATGGTGAAAAAAAATGAACACTGGTTTTGTTATCACCAAGGCAGCAATAAAAAAATATAGCGAGGATGCTTCATCATCTAGTGCCCTAGACCAACTGGTTTGAGAGTCACTGCTAAGCCTTAGGTGGTGCAAGACGAGGAAAATACTAATACACCTAATAAGCAAGCACATGAGTAATCGGTCGGTTAGTACCTCAAGAAGTATTAAAGGTCCCATGAAAAATGTGTGAGCAATCTCATCTAAATATTCATCGATTAAAAAATACCGAGGTAGATGGATAAGAGTATGATAGCTTGAATTGAATTCTCCGAGTGTAGAGATGTCTTTTACACACACGTAGGGGTATATGATCGATGTTTGGAAGAAAGGTAGGAATGAAGAATAAAGACGATGTTTTATTGATGGATGATGTAATTTCTAATATCTTTTCATGACTATTAAGATAGGGCTCATGACAACTGAAAAGCTAGTATTAGTTGGAAACTCTAATTTTCAAAGTCTTTCTTTTACAATTTTTATCTTTACATTTAACTTTCACGGTCTTCTTTTTATTATTGGATTTTGTAGGTGCAATACGCTGAAAACCCTCAGGAGACAACACTCTTCCTACTAGGGACACCTAGAGGTTTAAAGGCTTGTTGCACGTGATCAGTGCAATCGTGTTGCCTACGAAAGTGTGCTAGTTAGTTTTTCTTTTTATTTTCTCCTTCTCTTGAATAAAAGATCTTTGCTCGAGACGACCAAAATTAAGTTTGGGGGTATTTGATCAGTCGAAAATATTGCATTTTTAACACATCAATTTCCCTATTCCTTGCAATCATCTAAAAGTGTTTGGTATAAATACAGCACATATTAGCAATTTGTCTGCAAAATACCAAATAACTTGTGTTATACATTAAAACCGACATTTTATGGGAAATTGAGTGTTTATTTCTACATGCATGATATTGTTTATCTCAACACTGTTTATCAAGATTGTGTGCAGAAAATCCTTCAGGTTAAAGAGCCGGAATCACAAAAGTACCGATAAAATGCATCAAGTACAAGACTTGAGATCTGGCAGCAACCAAGAAAGAAATGTCAGATTCCAGGTATCAGAAGAAGATCCCAACATTGTCAGAAAAAGACCACAGAAATTTCATGCAGTAAGCCCATTATATGGCCACGGATCCGCGGCCGAGTTGGCCGATCCGCCGCGGATCCGCGGTCTACTTGACACGTCATCAACCCAAATTCTCTCCAGAAGCTTCTAAGTAACAACCTCGTTTCCTCAGGATGTTTAATTTAACACGTGGCTTCTTTCAGAAGGCTCTGCATAACAAACTCACTCTAGAATATTTCTTGTAACAATCTCATTCTAGAATATTCGCTCTAACAACACCATTCTAGAATATTCTCTCTAACAAACTTATTCTAGAAATCTCTCTCTAACAACCTAGCTTTGGAGGGAAGATTCAAATGAGGAGCTTATAAAATGAGATCTAGATCTAGGGTTTTGGGGTTACACAATTAATTAGGGTGAGTTAGTTATACATTTGGAGCCAAAATTCAAATTCATGTTGAGTAACACAACTTGATACCAAAACCCTAGCCCAAATTCAAATCAAAAGCCAAATCAAGATCATTTTGAGAAGCAAATCAAGCAAGCAACCATCGATCCTTTATCCGTGAAGCCAATCTTCATCCGAGCAAGAGATCCACGACGATCCGCGACTCACGGAGATCGAGCGGAGCGAAATCCGATGGATCTAATTACCTCTTCAAAAGGAGCGATCGAAAGCATCATCTTGTAACCTTGAATTGAGGGAATGTTTAATTAGTCGTCGATTGAATAAAGGTGATAATTGTAATTCTTGCTTTCTTTACATTCTTGCGTTATGAAACTTCTTGATTCTTGATTCATTAATTTTCATGATGTGTGAGTGAAATCTCCGCTTGTGGAGGATTCGAGAGAATTGATAGATCTAATGCTGATCAAATCTTAATACTAATTTTAAGTCTTATGAGATTTGTGAACTCTAGGAAAATGAATCATCAATGACCTAATTTGCATCGAGATCACATTCTTGTGAATTTCGTTGCAAATTAGGGATCAAATGATTGATGATTTTCTTTGCTAGAGGCTAGATCCGAATGATCATGATTGAAAAGACAAGGGATAGAAGGAGAAACCCTAGTTTCTTCAATAGATCCCTAATCTTCATTCAACATCATTAATATAGCTACAAATTATCAATAGATAAGATTAGGAATTATTAGATTCATCATTAACTATTAACTCAATCGAATCCTACAAGCTATTCTTTAATATCTTGATAAATCAAAGTGATTGGGACATTTCTTGATTCTTGATTCTAGATCTCTATTTTCTTGATGTTTCTTGAGATCAAATCTTACAAATCTTGAATCAACTTTCTTGCATTTTCTTTTATCTTTTCATTTCGACTCATAAAACAAGATCGATCAAAACACACATCTCAGTGGACGATCCGTATTCATTAACGCGCTACATCGATACCGTTAATTGATTGCGGTATAAATTTCTTTGGTTGTGAAACATTTTAAATATGACACGAAGAAGAACGAATCAATCAGCCATCTGTTCAGCGATCGTCCGTCGAGTTGACTTCGACCACTTGCCAAGCGTTGCCGAGGATGGACCGAAGCTGCCCCGTTGCCCTTAGGCGTGGGCTTCTGATTCCTGGCGTTGTGGGTAGGCAACTACCAACCTGGGGTGACCGAGCGAGGTTGCCGCTCGAGTGCCTCTTGCGAGGGCTTCGATCCCTGGTGTCATGGATAGGGAGCTACCAGCCGAGGATAGCCGAGCAAGGGCTCGACTGCCTCTGGGAGGACTTTCTGATCCCAGACGTTGCGGTAGGGAAGCTACCCGCCGGGGATAACCGGGCAGAAATGACCGGGCTGTGAAGCCGCGCAGTTGCCTCTTACGAGGGCTCTGATCCTTCAGGACGGGGACCGAGCAGGGTTACTGCCCAGTGCCTCTTGGCGAGGACTTTGATCCCTGTCGGTCGTGGTAGGATGCTACCAGCCGGGGATAGCCGAGCAAGGACTCGACTGCCTCTGGGAGGACTTTGGTCCTTGGCGCGGGAGGGGCTATAGAAGCCTACCAAGGACCCTTGGCCGGGTAGGGTTACTGCCCGGTGCCTCTTGGCGAGGGCTTTTATCCTGAAGGATAGCCGAGCGAGGGACACTCGGGCTCGACTGCCTCTGGGAGGGCTTTTTGATCCCCGGCATTGCGGTAGGGAAGCTGCCCGCCGGGGATAGCCGAGCGACGGTTAGGCTCGACTGCCTCTGGGAGGGCTTTCCGATCCCTGACGTTGCAGTAGGGAAGCTGCCCGCCAGGGATAACCGAGCAGGGTAGCTGCTGGGTTGCCTCTAAGGAGGACTTTGGTCCTTAGCGTTGGGGGGCTGTAGGAAGCCTGCTGAGGATAACCAGGCAGTGAAACTGCGCGGCCGCCTCTTGGCGAGGGCTTTGGATTGTAAAGACAGAACTCTATTTGGGATGCTTCGATGTTTCTTTATTCGATAGGATTTAGAGAACGTTTTACATCATCTTTGCGAAAGAAAAGGGGGTACACACTCGCTGGCCTTGACCTCACTGGTATAGCTTGAGCTTCTCGGCGTTGTAAGGCCACGGGAGCTTCCGTCCGTCCGCGTCTTGTAGGCGGTAGGCTCCGTCGGGGAGCGCCTCAGAGACGAGGAAGGGACCATCCCACTTTGGGGAGAACTTGTGAAGCCTGCCTTGGTCAATGAACTCGTTTCGCCGTAGGACCAGATCCCTGGTTTTGAAGGAGCGGTGTTTGACCCGAGCATTGTAATATCGGGCCGTTTGTTGTTGATAAGTGGCAGCTCTGATTTGAGCCCGGTCCCTCTTCTCCAACAAGATGTCCAGGTTGGTCCGTAGCGTCAAGGTGTTTGTGTTAACATCGAAGTTCTCAACCCGGTGATTGGGTAGCCCGATCTCCGCTGGGACCATCGCCTCGGTCCCGTAGCAGAGGCTGAAGGGGGTCTCCCCGGTGGGAGTCTTCTTTGACATGCGCAGGGCCCATAAGACCCGGGGTAGTTCTTTGACCCAACTGCTTTGTCGTCCTTCTAGGCGGGTCCGGAGACCTCAAAGGACGTCTCGGTTAGCAACCTCGGCCTGCCCGTTGCATTGGGGATACGCGACCGTGGCGAACTTCATGAGGATATGGTATTCTTTGCAGAAGTCATTCACTTTCTCATTCTTGAAGTTCGTCCCGTGGTCGGTGATGATACACCTCGGGATGCCGAACCGGAGTATCAGATTGTTTTGCAAGAACTTGATGGTTGTGGCGGCGTCCGCTTTCCTGATGGGGACGGCCTCGATCCACTTGGTGAAGTAGTCCACCGCGACGATGACGTATTTGTGCCCGCCTGTATTGGTAGGAAACTGGCCGATTATATCCAATCCCCACTGGGCGAACGGCCATGGGGATGTTAGGGCAGTCAGCTCGGTAGCCGGGAGGCGGGGAATGCTGCCGTAAAGCTGGCAGCTCTTGCACCTCCTGACTAGCTTCACGGCGTCTTCATGCATAGTGGGCCAGTAGTACCCCTGGAGCAACGCCTTTTGGATCAAGGTTTGGGCCCCCTGGTGTGCACCGCCCACCCCCTCATAGATTTCCCGAAGGACGTAGTCGGCTTTGTAGGGGTCAACGCACCGGAGCAGGGGCTGAGTGAAGGCCTTCTTGTAGAGGTTCCCATTGCTCCAGACGAACTGGCGGCCTTTAGCCCGGAGACGGCGAGCGGCTTCCCGGTCCTCTAGGAGCGTGCCGTCCTTCAGGAATTCCACGAGGGGCTTCCTCCAATCTTGGTCGCTCTCCTGCGCCGCGTATACGTGGAGTGTCGTCGCTCCGTCTTCCACGCTGGGTTGAGGCAAGGTTTCAAAGAGGATAGACCGCTTATTGTTGGCCGAGTATGACGAAACCAGCTTGCTCAGGGCGTCAGCTTGGGCATTCAGCTGCCTGGGTATTTGTTCTACCTGGACTTCGTCAAAGTTCCTCCGGAGTTTCCTCACCTCGTCCAGGTATTTCATCATCAGAGGCTCCCGAGCTTCGAAGCGACCGGTCACTTGACCGACAATAAGGGCTGAGTGCTGCGGATTCGAATTATCTTCAGTCCCAGTCCGGTGGCCATGTGCAGTCCGGCCAGGAGGGCCTCGTACTCCGCCGCGTTGTTCGAGGCTTTGAAACCGAGCTTTAGAGAATACTCCATCTCTGCTTCATTCGGGCTCTGGATAATGAGGCCGGCACCGCAGCCTTCCTCGGTCGAAGACCCATCGACGTAGATGACCCACTCCGGAACCGAGCCAGGCCTTTCCGAGACGAGACACTGGGTTGCGAGGGGCGGCACGGACCCTGGCTTCTTGCTAGAGATGGTGCATTCAACGATGAAATCGGCCAGGGCCTACGCTTTGATGGCCTGCCTTGGGCGATACATTATGTCAAACTGAGATAGCTCCCACCTCCATTTTTCTAAGCGGTCCGAGAATTCTGGTGATGCTAGGATAGCCCCCAATGGGCGCTCGGTGAGGACGATGATGGTGTGTGCTTAGAAGTAGTGCCGCAGCTTTCTCGAGGCTACCATGAGGGCTAAGACAATCTTCTCTATGGCAGGGTACCTCGTTTCTGCGTCCTTAAATACGTGGCTCACATAGTACACCGGTTTCTGCGCTCCATCGGCCTCCCGGACGAGCACCGAGCCTGCCACTTGGTCGGATACCGCCAGATACAGCGACAACTCATCTCCTTCAACTGGTCGGGTGACCAGTGGTGGCGTCGCGAGGCGCTTCTTCAATTGGTCGAAGGCGGCTTGGCACTCCTCTGACCACTCGAACCTCGGAATTTTCCTCAGTGCCTTAAAGAACGGAAGGCATTCTCCCCCGACCTGGACATGAAACGGCTTAGAGCGGCGACTCGTCCCATGAGCCGCATGATCTCGACGTTGGTCTTGGGCGCGACCATGTTGAGGATAGCGTCGATCTTCTCTGGGTTAGCTTCGATTCCGCGGTGAGTGACCATGAACCCGAGGAATTTTCCACCGGTGACTCCGAATACACACTTGGCGGGGTTTAGCTTCATGTTGAACTTGCGGAGCACTTTGAAAGTCTCGCCTAGGTCCCTGACATGGTCGGCCGACGAAACAGATTTGACGAGCATGTCGTCAACGTAGACTTCCATATTCCTGCCGATCTGTGGCTTGAACATGCGGTTGACCAACCTTTGGTACGTGGCCCCGGCGTTCTTGAGGCCGAAGGGCATCACCTTGTAGCAATATACCCCCCGGTCCGTTGTGAATGCGGTGAGATCTTCATCTTCAGGATTCATACAGATTTGGTTGTAGCCGGAGAAAGCATCCCTGAAGCTCAACAGCTCGTGGCCGACCGAACTGTCGACGAGCTGGCCTATCCGGGGGAGCGGAAAGTTGTCCTTGGGGCAGGCCTTATTGAGGTCAGTGAAGTTGACGCACATATGCCACTTCCCATTTGACTTCTTGACCAGAACTACGTTCGCCAGCCACTCCGAGTAGGGTACATTTTTGATGAAGTTGGCGGCGAGGAGCCGATCAACCTTCTCTTTGATAGCCTTCTGTTTGACCGGGGCGAAGCTTCTCTTCTTCTGTCTAACGGGTCGGGCCGCAGGATCAACCCCGAGCTTGTGGGAGATGATCTTAGGATCAATCCCAGGCATGTCAGCAGGCGCCCAGGCGAAGACGTCGGAGTTGCTTCTGAGGAATCTGACCAGGTCATCTCGCTGAGTCCCCATCAGGAGTGATCCGACCTGGACGATTTTTTCCTGGTCTCCTTCTGTCAGGGGCACCTCGGTCAGAGGCTCGACTAGTGCCCCCCGGATCTCCTTCTGCTCGTCTCGGGTGTCCAGGGAACTTTTGATGTCGTCACTTACCTCAGCGTCGTCGGCCGGCTGCTCGGACGAAGACGTTTCAGTAAGGCATTTCTTCGTGACCCGCTGGTTCCCGTAGGCCCGACCTATCGCGCCCCGATCGAGAGGGAACTTTATCGCCAGGTGGTAGGTCGATATCTGGGCCTGGAGGGAGTTCAGCGTCGGACGGCCGAGGAGGACGTTGTAGGCCGATGGGACTTTTGCTACGATGAAGTCCACGGGCAACGTGCGCGTGCGGCCGGGCTCCCCGATCGTGAACTGCAAGGTGACCACTCCTTGCGCCGGGATGAAGTGGTTGGTGAACCCCGAAAGGACGTGAGAGGTCGGTTTCAAGTCTGCTGGGGAGAGCCCCATGCGTAGAAAGCAGTCATGGAAGAGGATGTCCGCTGAGCTGCCCGAATCGACGAGTATCCGGTGGACCTCGTACCGGTGGATTCGGGCCGTGATCACCCGCGGGTCGTTGTGGGGTACGGATATGCCGTGGAGGTCCCCGTCGCCAAAGGTGATGGACTTGTGGCCTCTAGCCCTTTTGCTCGGGCGGCCGCTGGTGTCTATTATCGACGCGGGGTGCCGAGCCTCACAGGAGCCCGACTGGCCCCCTGTCGCCATGACCATAGTCCTTGATGGGCCTTGGTTTCCTTCGGCGGGGTCCGCGAGGCGGTGGCCGGTGTAGGGGCCGGTGACGTTCGGTTGAGGCTTGTCCGCGTCTCCGTTGAGGGGAAGGTGGCGGCTGGGACCCGGATTTTCGGGCCGATTACTTGCCATGTGGATGGAGATCGGAAGGCCAACTTTGTTTTTGTGGAGTTTTCGTTTCCCACAGACGGCGCCAACTGATGGAGGCCCTTTTCAGATCTCCTTCAGATGTTGTCTTCCGTCGATCTCCCGGTGGATTCTGGAGGGGATCCCCTGTTGTGTGTGGGTCTCAATGGGTTTTGAGGAGATTTGGTGATTGGAGGAGTTTGACGCCGAGTACCTGCAAGGAAGTCCCGGGGTGGTTTGATACCACCGAGGACCCTCCGACGATCAAGTTAGTACTAGATCCAAGCAGTGTAATGGCTAAGTGGATTAAGAACTGGCTTACTTGACCCTTCTGTGATGGGGGTTTATATAGTGGTGGAGGCACGCAGCAGCAGGCGTGAGAATCTCACCGGCAGTTACGCTCCCGACGTCACGCCCGCGTAGAGAGCGGATCGCCCATGAATGGGGATCGTGAAGGCGTGGAACGTGGGATGTTCCTGGCGGAGAATCCACGCATGGCGAGATTCGCGGAGCGGCGGTTACGCTTGTGAGTGGCGGAACTGGTCGAAGGACCAAGGAAGACGGCCTCGGCAAAAGGGGCTCGGGGACGAGCTAGAGGGCCGAGGAGACTCGGTCTTGTGGCAGCTCGGGGCGAGCGGAGGGGCCGAGGAGGCCAATCTGCAGGGAGCCCCGAGGAGGGCTAGCTTGTGCTAGCCGGTCGGATACAGCGGTGGCCTGGTCGGCCTTTGTGGGCCCTTTCTTCTGAGTTCTGGGACGCGCCATCCGCCACGTGTCCTGGTCGTGGGGATCGCCAATATCGAGCATTACCAGTATGCGAAGTGAAGAGCATATTACCTTGCTTCTAAAATACTAACAAAACACGTACTCTTTGTCACTCTTTTTTCTTCCGCTTGTCATTAAGAAAGCAATCGCATATATTCCTTCAATGTGCATACCATAATTTATTATATTAGATTAGGGTTTAGGAGGGAAAAGAAAGGGAGCATGATGGGATTAAGTTGATTGAAGCCAGAGATTGGTGGGGTTCATTGAGGGGTTGTTTGCCAAAAAAGCTGAGGTCTGAGACTGACCTGAAGTCCACAACAGCATTGAGGGAACCAAAAAGGGTTGAAGTGGGTGAAAGATCCAAGCTCAGGAGTCTAGCCAGGCTCTAATGATGTTTTTATATTTTGTCTATTTCTTACTCTTTTGCTTCTTTTTTTGTGTGTGTGTGTGTTTTGGAGTCTGTTTTGGTGTTCTTTTTTCCCTCCAGAGAGTTAAAAACATCCCCCGCTGCCTCCCCACTATAGGGTTTTTTTAATTCTTAAATTATAGGGAAATTTGTTTCATCTTAAATTTATTTATGTTGAAAACCAAAAAATTCCAATATTATGGAAAAACATTAAGGGGACACCGTGCTACTTGATAATCTAGGAGGCAATCCAAGATTCCTACGGAGACATTACTATATATATGTTTGTTTTGATACAAATAATGTCCTGAGAATTTATGATTACCCCGGCAATAATATGCTGTCAAAATGTCTATATGATTAACATGAAATATTCCTGTCTTACACAACAACCCATGCAACCGCTTGGTCATCTCCACCCTCCTCCGCTCGTGACTGTTGCCGCCAAGTGTTGACCCTTCACTCGTTGGCAGTCACCACCAACCACCAACCATCGCTGACCTTTGGCCATCCGCTCGTTGGTTGTCGCCACCTACCCTCCTATGACCACCGCTAGTTGCCTCCGATCGTGCCGATCATTGGCTCTTGGTACATCACTGTCGGCCGTCGCAAACCATCGGCCCTCTGTAGATCATCACCGGACGCTATAGACGGTCGACCCTCCTCCACTCATAGGCCGTTGCCCATCGCCAATTGTCCACTCCATGCCGGCTACCGCCAATGCGGCTACAACAGCCAATATGGTTCCAATCCATTGCATATATGTATTACCAAGCAAGTATGTTAATACAACATGCTCAAGAATCAGATGCCTCACCATCACATTCGTAAGGACGTGTGCATTCCCGTAATCTTCATTTCATGCATCAAGGGCCGCATAAATAGTATTTCCGATTTTCTTTTAAACCCAAACCTTAATTTGTATGTATATTTGTGTATGTATTGCCATTAATATCTTTTTAAGATTTCATAAAATGGGTGTTATGATTTGATAAATAAAATTATACTACGATAAGTTATTTTATGATTTGATAAACAATGTTATAGTTGGATAATTTGTGTTATGATTTGATAAATAATGTTATAATAAATAAAAAATAACTAAAGTTAGAATGTGTACTAGGGCAAAGCTGGTAGATTTAATATAATATCTAAATTAGAATGCGTTATGAGCTCAAAACATTAGTATTTGTAAGTAGTTGGTTTTATTAACAATTCTAAGATATATAGGTTTAAAAATCAACCAATTCTCAAAATTGGATCGGCAAATAAATTTTTCAGAAATTTTTAGAGAGCTCAGCTGGATATTCATTCTGTAATTTGGTTTTGCTATAGTGAAGAATTTTATATTTGCCATATGCAACATTTACTCCGAAAAGTTCATTATTTAATTGTTTGTATGCATCTATTTTAATGAAGGATTTGCAAATGTTTCGTAATTAATTGGGGGGAAAATAAGGAAAGAAATGCAAATTTGCTTAAAATTAAGCTCAAATAAAGTTTAACTTTCTCTCTAATTATTCTCCACCATCTTAAATAAAGTGCAGACTGTTGCTTATTAGATTTGTATATTCTTGAAATGGTGAAGATGTCAAGGGTTCTTTTAAAATTACGTCAAATCTATATTTACTCCATGTTTCTCCACGCATAAATGTGGCGAGTAACCCCAAGAAAGAATCATGTTAAATAGTAGAGATCTTTAATAATAATGTCTAAACATTCATATAGCCTTGCTCCCATATCACATATTATAATATAGGTTTTTTTTTCGGTCAGCCCCCTTCATACTTCAATATTTTTCTGTCTCCCTATACTTAGTATATACCTGTAGCTCCCATATTCTTATAAGTTACTCCTGCAGCCCCATACTTCACTGTTGAAAATTATACCTCCTCCTCCGCCTTCGCTGCCGTCTCCTTTCTCCTCTTTTTCAACACCATCACCGTCAACACCACCACCATCACCATCTTTCTCCTCCCCCTCCTCCTATTCTTCTTCAACTCATCAACGCTGATGATGCACACAAGTGGGAACTCTCCAGATCATGACACGTGGCTGATGATGTGTCCCAGGGCTCTTGCAAAC
This sequence comes from Agapanthus africanus, assembly GCA_030015575.1. Taxonomy (NCBI): domain Eukaryota; kingdom Viridiplantae; phylum Streptophyta; class Magnoliopsida; order Asparagales; family Amaryllidaceae; genus Agapanthus; species Agapanthus africanus. The sequence goes on along the minus strand of JASDDO010000019.1, from coordinate 255,313,697 downwards.
AGGGCAAGCACCATGCGTTGGAGGCTCTTCCCGAGCTATCATCCCAGGATATATAACGACCTTCTATGGATGCCTAAACACTTTTATGCCCGCCTTACAAATAACGATCGGCTCGCCTCCGAGCTCTCCTGCACGCTGAGCTTCCTTAGCCCTCCCTGCTCGCCTCCGAGCTATCACAGAACCGGTCTTCCTCGGCCCCCCGCTCGTCTCCGAGCCTCACGCCGAACTAAACCGTCCCGGTTCTACCGAGCAACCAAGGACGCAGAGCCCAAGCGCCTCCGTCACGGCTCCGCGTATCTCTCCAGAAGCGAGATATCCGCCACCCAATATCCCGCGTTCCATACCGCCGTATCACCTCATTAACAAGCGTATCTCGTCATTAATGGGGGGATCCCGTCATTCACGTAGGCGTAATGCCAGGGGCGTAACGACCGGAGAAGATCTCGCGCCAGCTCGCTCCAAGCGACCACTATAAAAAAAAACCTCTCCTAGACGACTCAGATAATGCAATTTTAACCCAATAAGCCGCTACTCTGCTCAAATACCTCGGCTAACTTGATCGTCGGAGGGTTCACGGTGGTACAACAACCCCGGGACTTCTTTTGCAGGTAGCTCGGCTTCACCTCGAATCAAACCCACTGAGATCCACACACTCAGGGAAACGACCCCTTATACCAATCTCATCCGTTCATCCGCGCTCGCGACAGATCGACGGAGGACAACATCTGAAGGAGACCCTAACCTCCATCAGTTGACGCCGTCTGTGGGAATCGAAAATTCCACTCATCGAAAGTTGATTTTCCGATCTCAAACTCATGGCGAGTGAACATCATGACGATCCAAGCACAAGCCGCTGCCTTCCCCACAATGGAGGCGCGGACGGATACACTCCTCCCCCTTATGCCGTTCACGCCCTCTCTGCACGGATCGACAGGCTCGCATCCATAGTGGATACCCTTGTCCGCGTCCAAACAGCGGGACAAGGCCGCCAGGTCGTCGTTCCCCCTCCCCAGGATCACGACCTCCGCAGAAGGGGAGATGACACTGCCCACGCTGGCACCGCTGAACAACATCTTGCTATCTCCGGCGGCCACAGGTCCCCGCGGCAACCGATTCAATGACCCATTAGGCGCCACACAGCTCCACGCCGAGGTCTCGTGAAAGAGCTCCCCGTCCCGAGGCCCATCGCGCTCCCGTCCCTCCCGAGGAGGTGTCGGTCAGCTCGCCTGCTCCCAAGCATGGCCGGCACCTCTCCCTCGACGGGGTCGCGCGAGTGGCACTCGCCGCGATGACTCAAGAATGACTTCGCCAGGAGACCTGAGGAACCTGATAGAACGGAACCGGAGCCGCATCCAGGCACAGGCCTCCAGCGGGAAGGGCCATAACTCCGACTACGTCGAAACCTCGGGGTACCATGACCGTCTTGACGCCCTTGAAAAGAAAATCGACGGTATACATCGGGGGGGTCATCCTTCAAACGAGGGAGCCAGGTATGCCACCCACTCGCTTATAAAGCCCTTCACTGAAAAGTTGCTCGCCGTCCGCGTCTCATACAGAAACAAGCCTCCTAAAGTGGCTCTCTTTGACGGGAAGTCCGGCCCGAAAGACCATCTCGACGCGTTTACGGCGGGCATGAGCTTCCAGGACAACTCTGACACTGTCCAATGCCGAGCGTTCCCCGCTACTCTCATCCGGGCTGGACGAGACTGGTTCCGAGGACTCACGTCATGCTCCATCTCTACCTTTGATGAGCTGGCCACCCAGTTCGAAACTTCGTCGGGAACAGAGGACAGAAACGGACCATCGATTACCTCTTCACTATAAAGCGAGGGAACAAGGAATCCTTTAAAGGATACGTCAATTGCTTCTACAACGCTCTTCTTGAAGTTCCCGAGCATCGGGATGAGACTATAATCACAGCTCTGAGGTCAGGTCTTAGGCACAAGGAGTGGCTCCGCTCCTTTGCATTGGCGCAACTTAGGACCATGGCCGAGGTAAAAGCTTGGACCGAGCGGAAAATCTAACTCGAGTCCGAAGTAAACGTAAACCTGCCCCGGGACGACCAGGCCAACAAAAAGAAGAGGGGCAGAGAAGAGAAGAAGATGGTCGACCGGCCAAAGCCATACTCCCCGAAGTTCCCGGAGTATACTTCGCTCAACATCTATCAGACTGAGTTATTGGAAAAGGCTAAGGGCGAGCGATTCTTCAAGCTCCTTCCGGTCACCAATAGAGCAGCCAAACGGACTCGAGGCTCGCACTGCGCCTTCCATAGATCGCAGGGACACTCGACCGAGAACTGTAAACAGCTCCGCGACTACATCGAGGAGTTGATTCGCTCGGGCCACCTGGCGAAGTACCTGCGGGAAAAGCGACAGGCAGACCGGGAGCAATAAAACCATCCCCCTCCCGGCGAATTAACGATCGGCCATATCATGGTCGTCTCTTCGGGGGGTCCGCATGGAGCCTACGAGATTCGCCGTCTCCTACCGGTCGAGGGAACCAGCGATCAGCCCCGAAAGAAAAATAAAGCAGCCGGGCCCATCACCTTCACCGACGAAGACCTCCACGGAATATCCTTGCCTCATAACGACCCCCTCGTAATTACGGCATGGGTCCACCGCTACGAGGTCTAAAGTATACTTGTCGACTCATGAAGCTTGGCGAACATCCTTTTCTATGACCGCTTCCTGCATATGGGGATTGGCCCGTCAGGCCTGCGGCCAACCACCCACATTCTGTCGGGGTTTACTAACCACTCCATCCCGGCAGAGGGAGTGGTTACCTTCCTCCTTAACATTAGGGAGGCGGGCCGTACGAGAACCGTACCGGTGGAGTTCATCGTCGCTAGGATCCCCTCGTCCTACGATATCCTCCTGGGACGCCCGACGCTGAACTTCCTTAGGGCCCAAATCTCGACCTACCATCTCGCGATCAAATTTCCATTGGATCAAGGGGGAATAGGCCGGGCCAACGGGAACCAACAAATCGCCAAGATTTGCTTCACAACGACATCCACCTTCGAGGAGCGAATCGACGACATTGGAAGCGCGAGTGATTCCAGGGGTCCTTGGATACTTGTGACGAACAAAAAGAAATCTGAGGGGCCCCGGTGGAGGCGCTAATAGAGGTCCCCCTTGTCGAAGGGAAAAATGAACGAACTGTCCATATCGGATCCCTCTTAACGGGAGCCCAGGACGAAGACTTGATCCACTTTCTCCGAGGAAACTCGGACGTGTTCGCCTGGGCGCCTGCCGACATGCCCGGGATCGACCCCAAAGTAATCTCACATAAGCTCAGGGTCGATCCGACGGCCCGACCTGTCAGGAAAAAGAAACGAAGCTTCGCTCTGATCAAACAAAAAGCGATAGAAAACGAGGTCGATAGGTTGCTTGCAGCCAACTTCATTCGAAATGTGGCCTACTCAGAATGGCTAGCGAATGTGGTTATGGTTAAAAAGGCAAGCGGGAAGTAGCGCATGTGCATCGACTTCACGGATCTCAACAAGGCCTACCCGAAAGACAACTATCCCCTCCCTCGGATAGATCAGCTTGTCGACAGCTCCACAGGCCACGAATTGCTCAGCTTCATGATGCTTTCTCCAGCTACAACCAGATCCATATGAACCCGGCAGATGAAGAGCTTACCATGTTCACAACGGACCAGAGGGTATACTGCTACAAAGTGATACCCTTCGGCCTTAAAAACGCCGGAGCTACATACCAGCGCCTGACCAACAGAATGTTCAAACCGCAGATCGGGAGGAACATGGAGGTTTACATCGACGACATACTCATAAAATCGACCTTGTCAGACGAGCCCGCCAAAGATCTTGGCGAGACATTCGGCATCCTCCGCAAGTACAAAATGAAGCTGAATCCAGCCAAGTGCTTGTTCGGGGTCACTAGCGGGAAATTCCTCGGGTTCATGGTTACCCACCGAGGAATTGAGGCTAACCAGAAGAAGATCAATGCCATCCTCAACATGGCCACGTCAAAGAGCAATGTGGAGATCATGCGACTCACGGGGAGAGTGGCCGCTCTTAGTCGCTTCATGTTGAGGTCCGGGGAAAAGTGTCTCCCGTTCTTTAAAGTCCTGAGGAAAATCCCAAAGTTCGAATGGTCGGAAGAATATCAGAACGCTTTCGAGCAACTCAAGGTGCACCTGGAAACTCCCCCATTGCTCACCCGGCCTGCCGAAGGAGACGAGCTGCTGCTGTACCTTACAGTGTCCGATCATGTTGCCGGCTCGGTACTCGTCCGAGAAGTCAAAGGAGCACAGAAGCCGGTCTACTATGTGAGCCACATCTTTAAGGACGTGGAAACAAGACACCCGGCCATAGAAAAGATTGTCTTGGCGCTTATCGTCGCCTCAAGAAAGCTACAGCACTACTTCCAGGAACACATCATCCTCGTCCTCACCGAACGTCCTCTAGGGGCTATTCTTGCCTCCCCCGAATCGTCTGGAGAAATAGGGCGGGAATTATCCCAGTTCGATATCAAATATCTCCCCAGGCAAGCCATCAAAGCGCATGTCCTGGCAGTCTTTTTTGTTAAGTGTACTATCCCCAACAAGGAAGTAGCGTTGGCGCCCGTCCGTGAGTCCCGGCCCTCGGTTGAGGAAGTGCCCGACTCTGTCCCTAATTGGGTCCTCTACGTCGATGGATCCTCTACCGAAGAGGGGAGCGGTGCCAGCCTTATCATTCGAGGCCCGAACGAGGCCGAGATGGAGTACTCTTTGAAGCTCGGGTTCAGAGATTCAAACAATACCGCGGAGTACGAGGCCTTGCTCACCGGACTACGAATCGCCTTCGGAGTGGGGCTGAAGACAATCCGAATTCGCAGCGACTCCGCCCTAGTCATGGGCCAAATGACCAGCCGTTTCGAGGCCCGGGAGCTGCTAATGGTAAAGTACTTAGCCGAGGTAAAGAGACTACGAAAATACTTCGACGAAGTTCAAGTGGAGCAGATTCCTCGACACCTAAACGCCCAGGCCGATACCCTGAGCAAGCTAGCCTCCTTCTATACGGCTAACAATAAAAGAAATATCCTCTTCGAAGTCTTGCCACGGCCCAGCGTGGAAGACAGGGAGGCAACACTTCAAGTATACACTACTCAGAAGGAAGGCCGGAATTGGAGGAAGCCCCTCGTAGAGTTCCTGAAGGAAGGTACACTCCCAGAAGATCGTGGGGAAGCACGCCGCCTTCGAGCCAAAGCCCTCCACTTCGTCTGGAGCAATGGGAACCTCTACAAGAAGTCATGCACGCAACCTCTACTTCGGTGCGTCAACCCCCACGAAGCCGACTACGTCCTGCGTGAGATACACGAAGGGGTCGATGGAGCACATCAAGGGGCCCGCACCTTAGTCCAGAAAACGTTGCTCCAAGGGTACTATTAGCCGACGATTCACCAAGACGCTCAAAAGCTCGTCTGAAGATGCAAAAGCTGTCAACTCCACGGCAGCATACTCCGTCTTCCGGCTACTGAGCTAATCATCCTCACCTCCTCCTGGCCGTTTGCCCAATGGGGGATGGACATGGTTGGCCAACTTCCAACTGGTACGGGCGGGCACAAATACATCCTCGTTGCAGTAGACTATTTTACGAAATGGATTGAGGCCGTCCCCATCAGAAAACCGGACGCCACCACGACCAACAAATTCCTGCAAAACAACATAATATCCCTATTTGGGATCCCGAGGTGTATCGTTACCGACCATGGGACGAATTTTGAAAACGGCAAAGTCAAGGGATTCTGCAACGAATACCACATACTAATGAAGTTTGCCGCGTTCGCGCATCTTCAATGCAACGGGCAGGCCGAGGTCGCTAACAGAGACGTCATTCGAGGTCTTTGAACTTGTCTAGAAGGAAAACAGGGCAGCTGGGTCGAAGAACTACCCCGGGTTTGTTAGGCCTTACGCACATCGAAGAAGACCCCCACTGGAGAGACCCCCTTCAGCCTTTGCTACGGCACCGAGGCGATGGTCCTAGCAGAGATTGGACTGCCGAGTTACAGAGTCGAACACTTCGACGACGAAGTTAACACCTCGGCGCTCCAGACTAATTTAGACATCCTGCTAGAGAAGCGGGACCGGGCACAGATCAAAGCCGCCGATTTTCAACAGCAAACTGCTCGCTACTATAACGCACGAGTCAAGTATCGCGCCTTCAAGACGGGAGATTTAGTCCTAAGGTTGAACGAATTCATAGACCAAGGCAAGCTGCATAAGTTCTCTCCGAAGTGGGATGGCCCATTCCTCGTCTCCGAAGTATTGCCCAGAAAAGCCTATCGCTTGCAAGACACGGGAGGACGCAAGCTTCTGCGACCTTACAACGCCGAAAAGCTTAAATTGTACAAGTGAATATATTTTCGAAATTTGTATCAGTGAATATGTCTCTTCTTTGCCAAAGCGATGTAATTTTTCTTTTAAGTCTTCTAATTTAGGAGAAACTTCTTCGTTGTGTTTCCCTTTTCCTCGGTTCAAAGGTCCCTGGTTTCATTTTATGTACATACTCAAACACACAAAGAGGATAAAAAGGAGACAATAGCACGTCACAAAAGAAGAATTTTATTCATCAAAGGTATTATGGGCTCCCCAGCCTTACACAAATGAAAATATATACAAAAGTATTATAACAGAGGGGGTAAGGGTAAAGAAAACACTGCTGGTGGTACTCCGAGGAGATCGCCGCCAACCGAGCCCTCGGTTCCTCAGCCCGCTCCCTCTGATGTTGCCCGCGGACCCGCGATGCCACGAAAGGGCCAAAGACCACGCCTGCCGGGCAGCCATCGGCGATCTGCCTTTACTGAAAGCACTCCTTAACGAGTGCCACCGAGCGATTCCGCCTGCTTTTCGAGATCAGGTCGTGGTGGTGGAGCGAGTGCAGCTTGTCAACCGCCTCGTCCTTAAGTTCTTTGGATAGGGTGTTGTGCAGCCCTAGTGACATCCTCTAAATTGCATACATGAGCAATTGAAGGTGTAACATTTTGAAAATTTAGAAATAAATAAAATTAATTAATTAAATAATAAAATGTTAATTTAAAAAGTTATTAAAACAAAATAGGACATTTTCATAAGTAGTATGTGAAACTAATTAAAGTTAAATTTTAGTTTGTAACATTAGTAAATTACTAGGGTTTTAGGGTGAAATTTAGCTTCATTTTAATAAGAATGGTGTTATATAATAACATATATAGTGAAAGGGCTTTGTGTAAAGTTTAGGAAATTGTGTAAACTTGGAAATATTGAAGGTGTAAGTGAAAAAGGGTTAGATAATGTTTTAGCTCAGAAATAACCACAAGATACCACAACTTGGAGTGATAAGGCATGGACACCTCCTTCTTGCATGCACACCTCATGCACACCACCTCCACCTTGCATGAAAGCACCACATTTCTCTAGTTGACACCACCCACTACCCTAATTCTATTATCCTTAAGTTATAACTAATTATTTCAGTAAATATATATTAGGACAACTGAACTAAGTTGAAAGAAGGAAAGGAAAAGAAAAACATAACACACAAAAGAAAATAAGAAAAGAGAGAAGAGAAGAAGAACAAGTGCTAAGGATTATCACCATCAAACTAGGAGCTAAGGATTTGGGTATTTTGGAGGAAGCCTTTCAACCATATTCTGTAGGTATAATCTTTAAACATAGTAGGATTTTAGTTCTGTAAACTTCAAATTAGAAATTGGATATCGGAAAATTGGTATCTTAAGGAAATATAGGCTCTGTAATGATCTGCTATAAGTTAGATAAAATCAACTTAACCAAACAGTACCTGCATGTTATATAGTAGACCTAAAATACACCCTAGGAAGACGAACCATTTTGCTCGGAGGTTGGCCGACGACGCATAGGGTAAATCCGGCGTCGCCGGACTTTTGAAGGTTTTGGCTATTGAGGTTTTTAGGGGAGCTCTGTGGTTATTTGTTAGGAGTTTTGGTATTGTTTACTTAAAGTTAATTTAACAGTAAATGAAATCTGGAAACTAATATCTAAAAAAGGATCAAAATTCTAAAATATACGACATGGATATATCGTATCATGAGTTCTTTTTTTACCGTTACGACCAGAATAAAGTTAGCTCAAATTAACTTAAGTTCAGTAACTCACGATATCATCACATAGCATGTTTAGTTGTGCAGTATCATAAACTAAGTTTTTGTGTTATCTAGTTCACTGTAAATGAATCTGGAACTAATAAGTATAATTACTAGAAAAACTAATAAGACCAAAAGTATAATGAGCCAACTAGAAGACTACACTTAAAACCTGAGCCCCAAACTCCCCATAAAATCCGGCGAGGCACCCTTGAAATCTGGCGACGCCGGCCATCTTATGGCTTTTGGTGTTGATTCTTCTTCTGTTGCTTAGAGTTGGTATTTTACAAGCCTCTGTATTGTTTGTTTTATTTAAACATTTACACAGTAAAATCTGGGAACGTTTTAGTAATGGTTTTATCAAATTTCAGATATTTACGATACGGAGTTTTCATATTTTGAAGCTGCGGATGAACCGTTAACGTTTATACGTTAACGATAGATTTATATTGTCATTTTTGGTTTACGTATACTATAGGTTCTAACCTATGGATACCTACCTCATTGTTTGGAGTTTTGATAAAATGTTTACGTCGATATTTCATAAATACGATTATAGGTGCGATCGCGAAGGATTCTGAGACGGAGTTGACGACTTAGCAGCGTGGAATTCAAAAAGCTCATTAAGTTGGTGAGTAGATTTACATCTACGGAGGAAGTCGGGTGGATGGCGTATAGCACCCCTGTATCTTATAAATAGTATTATAATATATATAGCAGTTTTTAGAAATTTATTAAGATATGGATATTTGAATTAAATTGCATCTAGTACGATACTCATATGCATATAGTTTACGGATGGTTTGGTAAATTGGTACGTAGGATCATGCCGTACTAGAGGGGATTTGAGATATAGTGATCATGTGGGACATTATACGAGGAATTACATGTATTGGAAATGATGAGATTTATATGCCGAATAACGGCCAAATGTTCCTTTAGACTCGTAGAATTATATTATTTTCCGTTTGAGAATGTAATACTTGTGTGAGTTATATTCTTTTAAAAACTACGATTCTTTTGTCTTTTAATAAAATACTAGGATGCTGTGCCAATTTCCAAAACGAATATCTATTTTAATCTAGGGCAGTTTGCTTATTTCAAACTTAACGTTTCATCTCCTTTCTAAAGATAATGGTATAGCTCATAGTAAGTATCTACAATAGTTACGTTTAGATTACTTTACATGTTTGCATTATATTATCGATGTTATCCGTTTCTGCGATACGAACACTCTGATAGAACACTGCACAAATACCAATGAATACTATGCTGCACAAGCACGTAAATATATGTTACACTATACTTCATTAGTACTACCATGTCACTGAAGAACCGTTCTGTTGTATAATGCCTATATATACATGTGTTAATATAAATAGGTTGTTACACCGTAGAAACACTTGCACAAATGCTAATGATTACCATGTTGCACAAGCACAGACACGTATGCTACACTACACATCATTTATTGCCATAATACAGTTGAATTGAGATCATTATGCCTATGTGATATAATTACGTAGTCTTTCTTTATTCCTATTGTAAATTATGAATATTAGTACTATAGATCCTGTATTTGATTCTTATGGATTTTCTGGATATTTTACTCCTGATGATATATATCGGTGGTATGGGACACTGTTATATATGTATATATATAATATATCATCAATATAATCTATGCAAGTATTCTTATTCCTTACCTGATATTTTTGATATAATGAGGTAAACGTCCATCATGAGTTTTGTTTTTTCTGATTTTGATTCCGAACCGAGTTGGGGGTCATACGGTTATGGATTTACAAGTTATCCAGACTGAGTCGGGGGGCATACAGTTGGATATGGTGGATCCGGTCGGGGCCGAGGGGCAGGATAGCCGCATTATAGGCGGGGAGCCTAACGAGGATACTCGATACAGGAAATAGAGATTGGGCACGACAGATATCCAGGAGATACTGACCGGGGCCAGATTGGGCACGGCGGATATCCAGGGGATACCGATCGTAGCCAGGGATATCGGGCGGCGATCATCTGTTGAGGTGGTGTCGACGATACCTGAATTTACGTGTCGATGTTGGACACGAGAGATTTCTGATTTCGATGCCGATGCTGTACATCCATATAGATATATTGATATGATTGTTATCATGAGGTACAGAGTGAGATAACATTATTAGATTCGACTAGCACTGATCCGGGGGACAGTACTTATATATATATTCTACTTGGAATTGCATGACAGTTAGTGTTGCATTATGATACATACGCATATCATATTATATTTGTACAGATTATGGTAGTACTATATTTATGACCTAGGTATCGTCGTGCATTTCGATTTCTACCTTTAGATGTACTTTTATTCACTGAGTTGGCAACTCATCCCCATTGTGCCATAGTTCTTGCAGGTTTTACCGCTTAGATTATCAGCGGCTTAGGCACACATTCTTTTGGTGATTGATTGGTAAGTGGGTTATTATTGTATCGTACTCACTCTTGATTATTCATATATTCTTTTATCTAGTGAAAACTCTATCAACTTAGAAATGGTATATTGTGGACTTAGAAGCGAGACTTAGAAATTTTGAGGTCGCACTCTTTGGAGTCGACTTCTGATTTAGATTGTTGGTTGTCCGTCGTTTGGACGTGGAGATTAGCTCCCGTTGGGATGCTATTTTATTATTATGTTGTATCGGGTTTTACAAAAATGAAAAGGAGGTGATATCAAGTTTCAAAACGTCATAAATGTTTTTCAAACATATTTAGTTAAACATAAATGTTATTTTAAACTGACTTCATCGGATGACTATTTTAAACCTCATCTCCAATGTTTTAAAAAAAGAAAAAGGTTTAGATTCCGGGTTTTCGGCTTACTTGGATCGCGTCGATGTCTGTAGATGTCACGTGATTTAAGTACCGGTCACGTGCCACATTTGGGTCGTGACAGAAGGAGGGATGATCCGTGGGGAAGTAGATGGCCGAAGTGTTCCTCCACGCGCTGAACCATTGCCTGGTACGTCTCCTCGGAGCTGGCCTGATCGTACAAGTAGACGTCGTCACGAGAGATGATCTCTCGAATCGAGTAGATGAAACCTGCCATTTTTTCGTGGACGCAAAGCTAAAAATAACCAACGCCCCTTCGCTATTTATAGCCTCAACGGAATCCCAAAAGGCCGAAGTTTGCACGTGCGGCAGCACAATTCACAGGATCTTTTCAAAGTTCTCATTCCAGGGCTGACGCGTGGCGATCATGCCACCAAACGGCCAAATGGAAGTTGGAACGACGCGCACTACGGATAGTCACGACTTCCTACGCATCTCTGCCACGTGTTGTCTTCGACGGTCTCTGTCCCCAGATTTTACGGGTCAAGGGAGACGAACCGACACCAAAAAAAGCCATCATCAAGAGGCCACTAAGTAGCTTCCCTGCTCAGTCGATCCTTAGCGGGTAACTTCCTATCCATCTACGCTAAGGATCAAAAGCCCTTATCAAGAGGCCACCGAACAGCTTCCCTGCTCAGTCAATCCCTGGTTGGTAGTCTCTTAGATAAAAGCCTTCATCAAGAGGCTTCCCTGCTCGGTCAATCCTTAGCGGGTAACTTCTTATCCATCTACGCTAAGGATCAAAAGCCCTCATCAAGAGGCCACCGAGCAGCTTCCCTGCTCGGTCAATCTCTGGCTGGTAGTCCCCTACTGTAACGTTTTAAAAATAATTAAATAAATAATTAAATGAATAAAATTGTTTAAGTAAATTTTATGATTTTCGGTAAAGCAAAATGTATTTTTCGTAAAACCAAACCGCAATTGTTTTTCATTATAAATTCAAAAATACCTATTTAATTATGTAATTACTAGTAAATAGTGTTTATTTAGCCACTTATAAATTTTTAGTTTAATTAAAAAAAATTCCTAAATTAATTATTTTAAATATTAACATAAGCTTTATTTTTACACTAAAATAGTGTAAATTACAAATTTGAATGGTTTTAAATTGTAAAAATGAACCATGGCATGTTAGAATTTAGTATGTATCATGCAAAAATTATTTGCAAATTTTTCCTATTTTCTAGAGTTTTCTTGAGTTGCTATAGTGAAGGAATAAATAAATAAATAAATAAAAGCATGAAAAGACCTTTAAGTGATATTCTTCTCTTGAAACTTCTACACTTTTCCTCACTCATTTCTTTCTCTCCCTCACTCCCTCTCATGGCCGGCCTCATCCATGGCAGCCCCCCCCCCCTTTTCCCACCTCATTTTTAATCAAAATTCATTAAAAATACATCAAAAATTCCATTAAAATTCCACAAAATCCTATTTATTTCATACTCTTTATTCCTTGCTCATTTTTATATGAAATTTGGTGATGGAAGGCATGCATTTTGGAGGCTCATTTCTTGTTTGGATTTCATATTTTGGGAGGTATAATTTCTTTCTTTTGATTTATTGTTTTAGATGTTCATTTAAGCTTAATTAGATTTAATGAATTAATTCTATGTTCTTTTTTTTAAAATGCAAGCTAGGGTTCTAAATTCAAGTTATGATTTTTAATAATTAATTAGGGTTATAGTAGTTAGTTTAACACTTTTAGTATTAGGAAATCTTGCATGGTTATTGTTTAACAAATTGTTATTCAAAAATTGTTTTAAATTAGGAATTTAGTTAACTAGGTTTTTGCAAAATGTGGTTGTGGTTAATATAAAATTCTAATTTGGGTTGTTATCATTGGATTATAGTTTTAGTGGAAATATTAGCATGTTAATGGAAAGAAAAACTTAGTTTGATTGCTAGTTTCTATGGTTAATTGATAAATGGTGATAAAAATTGCTAATTTTGTAAACTAGATTTTAGAAATTCTTATATAGATGAGATTAAAAATATAATTTTGGTTTCATTATATCATTATCATCATGAATTGTGGTTTAAGTCATTAATTTATGCAAAATCATGTTTTGTGGTGGAATTGTGGTATTTTGCTTGAAAAATGTTGAAAATTGTTAAAGGGTGCAAACTAGAAATTTCAAATTTATACAAGTTTGTGTAATAAAAATATAGTAATAGTTTGTATAGTCTAGTTATGCTATTTAATTAGTTTTATGACCATTGGTTTCATTTAAATGTTAAGTTTTGATGAAAAACGGTAAACTGGCATTTTCGGGTTTTGCGAAATTGGACGGTTTGATAGATTTTCGGGTTTCGATGGATTTAATCATGTTCTATAGTATAAGTAATGTGTTTTAAAACTATAAGTTGTTTGTTGATGTTATCTCGATCCATCGGAGTTTGTATGCCGATATCGAGCGGTATTTGGTTCTTTTGCGTGGACGGGACATAGGTTTTAACTTATGCTTGTTCCTTGTATCGTTTGACTCTTGTATGTGATTCGGTTTACGATACTATTTATATGTTTGTGTTTAGGTACCCCTCACGTGGACTGCGGGCGATGAAGAGGAGGATGGCGACACCGTCTTCGGCAGACATGGACCAGGTGAGTAGATGCATATCTACGGGGGGAAGTCGGGTGGATGGCGTTTAGCACCCCCGCAACGTAGAATAGGAATAGTACTTATTGACATTAGGAAAACCCGATGTGACCCTAGATTTTTACTGAGCAGGACCCTAGTAATGACCCTAGGCGGGACTAGACCGATTTAGGAAAACCATACCTGAGGATGAATACTTTGGGAGAGGTTCGTAGGTTTCTGATAGAAACACACACGCACACACTAAAACTTGACATGGCGTATACGTATATGTGTGTATATATATAAAACTAGGTATAGGTGTATATATATACACAACACGTATATGGGATTCATTGATGTGATATGATATCTGAGGTATGATGAAACAGTATAACTGGGCTTGATGCCGTGATTCTTGACTATACAGTCGTATTAAAGTGTTAGCGGATCATTAGAGAATGAGATAATGAACATGAATATATAAATTATAAAGAGTGGTGGTGATATTGATGTACATGGGACGCTAGAATAGTACCCGGACTGTAACTTGTGACTGATCACGATATGATATATGTATAACTTGATTACGACATTATATTGGTGTGACCTGATGCCGATATCATATAAGTATGACTTAATCACAATATGATACATATGACATGATATTTCTGAGGATAAACTAATGATGCTTATCATGATGGCAATGATATATGATTGATGTATGCGATCACAGTTTAGCACCTTGATCATGAGATGTATTGATGATGACATTATACGAATGAGGAGACACCTAGGAGATACTTGACCGTACCCCGATATTGGGATGCCGTACGATGGATTTTACCGTACGAGGCTTAGATTTTATGATTGATCCGCACTCTTGATTCGAGGAAGCCGTACTACGTACGTGACGCTATTGAGACGGGATCGCCGACTATTAGAGATATTGATTCAGACCTTAGGTAGACTCTAGTTTCTTACTGACTAGTCTATTAGGTTTAGTTCCTTAGGATGTTAGATGGACACTGGTTTAGGTTCGACTCACATAGTGGTAGTTGTACTCGTATCTCGCAGAGGAGTGGATAATGCACATCTGTATTTACATTCATACTGTAATTATCATGGTGTATGTTCTTTTATATGTTGCTATAATCAGTATAAACTTTACCTGTTAGGACACCAGCACTATTACCGATAATGCGCATATTCCACGCACACTTATTTGCCGGCTCACACACATCATCATCGGTAATTTCTATGTCACGTACACTTTAGATCATATTGACTTTTATGGATAGAATCAGTTAACAACTAGACCGCTATAATATTATGATTATTCTCTGACATTAGTACAGACATGATATTTATTGCTTAAACATTCATGCATTCATATTTTCATGTTATCATGCAGTATTATGGGCATATGCCGACACTTATCATATACTTACTCATGATTTTGAGATTTGGATTTCTATGAGATTTCTGGATTTTTGGGGAAAACCGCAAAAATATATAAAAACTTCTCTCTCTCTCCTCTTCTCTTTTTAAAATAAGATGCGGTTTTCTCGTGATGTATGTGTCGTCCACCATGAGATTTCATGTTTTCTGTTGGATTTCGAGACCCGATTCGAGGAGTGGATGAACCGTCTCGGGTACATGGTGGGCTCGGTATGGTACCCCGGGACAAGAAGATCGAGTTGTAGACGATGAGCCTGGCAGGGGAAGACTACCTACCGGTGATGTCTGGCGCGGCGGATATCCGGAGGATACCGACCGTTGTCGTGAGATTTGATGATATGGGCCGATCCGGACTGACGGAGCCCGACATATTGAGACTTGAGATTACATGTGTTGTGTCGATGCTTGACACGGATTTCCATGGATTTCATTGTTGAGATTTCAGATGCTTATACACACTTTACTATGATAACAGCTAAAGATTTCTTATACAGATATACCTGGATTTCAGGATTTGTTTATTTTACATTCGTGGTGCATGCATATCCATTCATATGACATAGTACTATATGAGGCACTGACACGACACGGAGTATTTGCACTTACACGTAGTATTACCCTGCTATTACTAGATGTTTGGGATATAGTAGTGTATTATTATGACCTAGGACAGCGTCGTGCATTCGATTTCTTTTCGTAGATGTCTTCTACTCACGAGTTGGCAACTCACCCCCGTTGTGCCAAATTTTTTACAGGTTCGATGTACTGGTTTCCGTGGCAGTTTGTTGGCACATCTTTTCTTCAGGGTGATTTGCACGGTAGGTTGGTTCATTTGTATCCGAACCACCATTGTACTTTTATTCATTCATTTGTATCTAGTAAGCTCCATCAACCATATTTGTATTACTTGATAAGTTTATTGGGCCAGTCTTTTATTTCGACCTTAGAGTCGCGCATGTATTATTCTGATCTGGTGGTTTTGTTTTCTTTTGAGTTTTGAGCCTCGCCCTTTGGCGTTGTATATTATTGTGCCTGTTGTGGTTGATTCCGCCTATTGGCGTTGATGCTAGCTCCCGTTTGGGGATGCTTTTTATTGTTTATGTGTATTATACTTGTTGTACCCGTTTGGGGGCCAGTTTTTACAGAGGAGACTCTGCCGAAATTTTTGGTAAAATTTGCTGATGCTTTTAAACTTGTTTCTTTTTTTTCTTCTTCTTCTTCTTTTTTTTGGTTTAGATTTCTGGGCTTCGGCTTACTTAGGTTACGTGGCGCCTCTAGACGCTTCGTAATCTAAGTGCCGGTCACGTTCCGTACTTTCGGGTCGTGACACCTACCCACCGACGCCAAGGATAAAAGACCTTATCAAGAGGCCACCGAGCAGCTTCCCTCCTCGGTCAATTCTTAGCGGGCAACTTCTTGCCCATCTACGCTAAGAATCAAAAGCCCTCATCAAGAGGCCACCGAGCAGCTTCCCGGCTCAGTCAATCTCTGGCTGGTAGTCCCCTACCCACCGACGCCAAGAATCGAAGCCCTCATCAAAAGGCCACCGAGCAGGTTTCCTGCTCGGTCAATTCTTAGCGGGTAACTTCCTACTCATCTACACTAAGGATCGAAGCCCTCATCAAGAGGCCACCGAGCAGCTTCCCTACTCGGTCGATCCCTGGCTGGTAGTCTTCTACCCACCGACGCCAAGGATCAAAAGCCCTCCTCAAGAGGCCACCGGGCAGCTTCCCTGCTCGGTCAATCCTTAGCGGGTAACTTCCTACCCATCTATACTAAGGGTCGAAGCCCTCATCAAGAGGCCACCGAGCAGCTTCCTTGCCCAGTCGATCCTTAGCGGGTAACTTCCTACCCACCTACGCTAAGGATCCAAAGCCCCCATCCAGATGCCACCGAGCAGCTTCACTGCTTGGTAAACGCCGACCAATTCTAACTTGGCTGTTATTTAACTTACGCTAAGGGAAGTGGTCGCCGGTCCGACTCAAAAGAATGGGCAAATCTCGACCTACATACACCGAAGGATCTTCCGATGTATTCTAAGCGAACGATCGCCACCTCGACTCCGAGAGCGGGAGGGGACCGACCTTCCTGCACTTAGCGATTAACTGGCTTACACTAGACGGGCGATCGCCATCTAAAAGACCGGTCATTGACCTACGGCCTGACTCCTGGGACGAGAAAAACGCTAACAAGCTCAAGTGCTCGGATAAGAAAACATTGCCACGAAGAAAAATTAAAAAAGTTTTATTTACGATCTGAAAGTCTTTACAACGTACTATGGGCTCCTCAGCCATACAAAAAGCGTCCGGAGGCTTACAAAATTTATAAAAGAGAGAAAAAGGCATGAAGGCTTAGGCCTCGAGACCAGGGAGGATCTCGACCAGCTCAATGCCGGCGTCGGGAGCCGGGGTGATGGCTTTTGGGTCGGTGCCCCCACCAAGAGCCTTATTTCCAGCACCCCCACCGACGGCCTCTCCCCCGGCGGCACTCCTGCCGGTCTCCCCCTGCGGCTCATCCTCGGAGAGGGGGTATTAGAGCCGAAGCTCGCCATCAACAAGCTCCGGCATCAACAGCTTGACAGTGTCGAGAGCCTGGTGCCAAACGATGGCCGAGGCATCGGCAAGGTCGGTATAGAACTGGTCCGATGTCTTGTACCTCTCCATCGACTTCACAGCCCGGAGGTCGACAAGCTGTAAGTCCATGCTACCTCTCCCGGTACTTACGGGCATGCGGAATTTGATAAAAAACGATTTTTATAGAGGTGGTAACATGGACTTATAACCCGGATCTTGGTTAAACATCTAACTAACAACCTAACTACGAGTTGCTAACTACTCGGTTAGGGGGTTATACCTTGCTTGTCTTGAACTCCTTCGTCTTCAAACTCCAATGGAGGTCCGGATCGGCTTCTTCCCGTCGTCTCCTTACGCCGAAGATAGATCCACCTGAAAGCTCCAACCTTTGGCTCTTTCTTCGTTCTTTGAAGAAACTAGTTCATTTGGTTTGCTAAACCTTGTGAACTAGAATGAGTAGAGAAGTGTTTGTATGGGATTTTATCTATGGTTCTTGATTCTCAACTCATGAGATATATGAACCATAGAGTCAAGAGAGGGAGCAAGAGGAAGAGGGTGAAAGCAAGAGCAAGAGAGCTCAAGAACAAGAGAGAGAATGAGCAAGTGAGAATGAGCCTTTCTTTTGTCTTTCACCCTCTCATAATCCAAAACAATGATAACTCATTATACCAAATCAAGTGTTATGTGATGGTTGAAGCAACCATAACCATATCATTTCATGCACTCATTTTGCACAAATGAGCAAGCAAGAAAAAGTCTTTGCCATGAAATGATGGCTATGGTTATCATGATGGTCAACTAGTCAAGCCTAGTCAACCGGTCAACAAAGTCAACAAGTCAACAAAAGTCAACAAGTCAACAAGTCAACAAAAGTCAACAACCATGTCACCATAATACTTAATTAATATAATAGTTAATCACATATCATATTCTCATTAGGGTTGAGCAAAAAGTCAATAGTCAACGGTCAACTGTCAACAACCCTAATGAGAATCCGCTGCCTCTGTCTCCCCGTCAACTGTGCATAAGCACCCGCATCCGTGTTCTGAGGAACACGAATGCAAACTGGATAAATCCAATCCCAATACATACACCAGGATCTGGCTTAAACCAAAGCCCGCTAGTGCAAACTGTCCGGACACTGTACGTGCACAAGTGCACGGATGTGACCGAACCCTGTCGCAAAACCATGCGACCTGTCGCAAAACCATGCGACCTCTACTCTTTTGCCTAAAGGAGAAAAGCTTTCTGTGTGGGACTCTAAAGACTCGACACCACGCTGGCAGTGGGTTTAACCACAGACCGCAAGCGGCACTAGCTGTGCGTAACGGTCCCCAGGTAGATGCCGACAAGAAGACTGACGAGGTGAAACCCATCTGAACTCCTACTGAGCCTGAATGTGACATTCTCCGTACAGTCCGGTCTGTTCGTCTGATACATCGCATGGCGGGCCTAGGGGACGGTAAACGTCAGTCCCCCAATAGCGGTACAAGTCATGTCGGAGTGAAGCCCAAAACACCCTGAGATAACACTGGAAGCCTACCAGTATATCTCGTTTGCCCTGGCCAGGGACTACTCGTGTAATGGCTCTCCTAGACACAGCGCGATGTCAACCCCCAATACCGGGAGAGACGAATCCTGTCTAACCGTCACTGCCTCTAAGTGCTTCGGGACTGCACCCAACTACTATCTGTTTGCACGACTCCTTTGAGCCGTGGTAGGGTAGTAATCAAAGTGCAGTGGGAACACACTCGAGGCGAAGTGACAGTGTCAAGTCAGCGGACTAAGCTGTACTCATGTCACCTGGGAACTGATAACTGACGATAGGCATAATACCAACTAGTCAGTTCCCGACGAGTCCTGTCCAGTGTACCCGTAACCTAACGAGCACCCGCATACTATCTCAAGTACGACGTACTGACGGCTGTGGGACAGATCGTCTCCCACACTGGGATGAGAAGCGCATGCGCTAGTCTACTCCGGAGTATCGATGCCCTGTCTCGATAGTCCTGCGACCAGGGACCTGCATAAGGATGTGCTTATAGATTACCCAGCCCCACTAGTGTGACTGCCATCACATCGCTGGTAATCAAGCAAAGATCCTAAGGGCTCCACTAATGTGTATAGGTGATATACTAAAACAAACACATGTACACATTGAAGTAGAAACAAACCAAGTAGCATACTACTATTTTGAGCAAGATTGTACATACATGGTGAATATCCCAAGCTTCCATTAAGTAATATACAAACTAGTATGATACAGTAATGGCCTCTAGGGCATATACACTAACACAAGCATCACCGCATCAAGCGCCGCCTGGGTCTCCCTCTTGCAGGCGTCCCGTGACTTCTTCATCGTTGCGTTAAGCACCTTAGCATCCTCCAACTTAGCCTGGATGGCCTTGTTGGATTCACTTAGAAGTTGAATGGACTTCTTGCATTTGGAATTCATCACCTCCTCGGCGACCACCCGGGTTTCGAGGGCGGCTATCCTCTCCCGGGTTTCGAGGGCGGCTATCCTCTCCTCCACTTGCTACAACTCCAGGTGCAGGTCCTCCTCCCGAGAAGACGATTCGCCCGCCTTCCGCATCGCCGGGGCAATCTCCTCGGACTCCATATTGACGATGAGGGCGCAGTGCTGGAGGACCTGAAGAAAGTAAAGGAAGGGGTTAAAAGTATCCGATCCGAGGAAAAAATACTTGATGAAAACCTCAACGGAAAGCAGATACTGACCTGGACAGCCTCCTGAGCGATGGCGGCCACTTGGGCCTTAAGGGTTCCCCGGAGAATTTTGCACCCGGCCGATCGTTCTATATTCGAAAGTAAGCTATCGACAACAGAAAGCCCCGAGGGCACCTCGAAACAGACGTCCCCTTCTTGCACGGGGATCGGGGAGGCTGGAGATCGAGAAACCGTCCTCTTGTACCTCTTTAGGGGGGCCTCGGGGGGAGGGGGGAGGCTTCATCCTCTACCTCCCTCGCCCGCGGCTTCGGTTCCCGAGCGTGCTTATAGCTCTCCCCGCGGCTGGATTCCGGAGCTCGGGCACGGAGGAAGGCTTAGCCGGTGTGGCTAGTTTCGGGGCCGAGCTCGAACCGGGGCGGGATGAGCTAGCATCCCCGGTCTTCCTCCTTTTCTTTGCGGCTATAGTAGCCAAGAATTTGGATCGGTCCATTAGCCCTGCAGAAAGAAGAATACACAAAGGGAGTTAGCGACGCTGAAAAGAGAAAAAGAAAAATATTCAAGTCTAAACAGATCGTCCAAGCTCCTAACTCACCCACGAATCGAGCGGGGCTGAGCCCGGCCCAGCTAAGGGCATGCTCGGAAAGCAAAACGTTGGCCCGCTGGATCGGCCCGCTGGATCGTGCATTAAAGATGGCCCGCTGGATCGGCCCTATGCCACTGTACAGGCATAGGCCAATCCTCGCCCTCAGGTGGCCCGACGAATACAAATTTCTCATTCCATTCGTGAATGGAAGAAGGAACAACTACTACCCCTGACCTGGCCGCCTTTCCCTTGCGTTTTTTTGAAGGAAATGTACACCCAGCTCGGCTCATCCTTACGGGTGTTGGGATGATTTTTGTAACAAAGGAAGGAAGTGAGAAAGGTCAGGCTGAAAGGGATTTCTTCAAGTCTCAACCGGACCAGGAACCCGAGGAGAATTCTCCACGAGTTCGGCATTAGCTGGCCCGGGGCAAGTTGGAAGCAACGTAGTACCCCCACATACTTCGGGGGGAAAGGGCAGACACATCCCGGCCCAGAATGCATCCAAATACAAAGTAATCTACTTGCCATGCATCTGATCCGCCCTTTCGTCCTCCCTAGCTAAACGAAGCGAATAGCTAGGGGGAATGTGGAAACGAACCCGAATCTTAGTGACCTCATCCACGTTTTGTAGGAGGGAGGGGGCATCACGAGCGTTCCCAATATGTACTTTGGGGACCCTTACCGTCGCCTGACAACGAGCAGTACGGGTGGCCCTAACTCTATGAGGGGAACCCAACTCGGATGGGGCAGAGGAAGAAGAAGGAGAAGACACCCTAGACTTGGCTCCAACAACTGGAACCTCATCACCCAACTCTACCCTAATAACTTCCACAGACTTCTCATAGGAAGACATCTAACCTGATTCAAAAGATGGAGTCCTCCGAGGAAAGAGCGCGAGGGATCCGATCTAAAGGATGGAGCGCCGAGCTATCTTTCACAGCAAAAGGAAAATAATGGCGAAAGTGTGGAATGTGGGGGGATCCCACCCCTATTTATACTATTTGGGTGATGCATCCAACAGCTCAGATCGTTTCCCGCCAAAGCGAAGCTTCGCGCCTTCTAGCCGTCGACGCCCCACGTGTCAAACGACCATTGGAGACGTCCCTTCGAGCGTAGGCGACAGCGACAGCCCGTCACGTCCGCCAATCCGCATCGGACACGTAGCATGCGCCTCAACAGACCTACAAAGGAATTGGCGCTCCATCTTTAATGCACGATCTCCCCTCTGATCCGCTGACATCATCGAAGATACGCCCAACCACCTCAGAGATCTGCACTAATAGGTTCTTGACTACAGGCTGAGCCTGGGAGACCAGTCAGACCACTCTCAACCCGACCTATAAATAGGTCAGGACGAGAGTGGGGGGCTAATGATGATGCTCACAAGTGGGAACTCCCCAGATCATGACACGTGCCTGATGACGTGTCCCGGGGCTCACGCAAACAGAGAAAGCACCATGCGTTGGAGGCTCTCCTCGGGCTATCGTCTCGGGGTATATAACGACCTTCTATGGATGCCTGAGCACTCCTATGCCCGCCTTACAAATAACCATCGGCTCGCCTCCGAGCCCTCCTGTACGTTGAGCTTCCTCAATCCTCCCTGCTCGCCTCCGAGCTATCACAGAACCGATCTTCCTCGGCCTCCCGCTCGTCTCCGAGCCTCTCGCCGAGCTAAGCCGTCCCGGTTCTACCGAGCAACCAAGGACACAGAGCCCAAGCGCCTCCACCACGGCTCCGCGTATCTCTCCAGAAGCAAGATATTCGCCACCCAACATCTCGCGTTCCACGCCGCCGTATCCCCCATTAACGAGCGTATCTCGTCACTAATGGGGGGATCCCGTCATTCACGCAGGCGTGACGCCAGGGGCGTAATGCCGGGGGCGTAACGGTAGGCGAAGATCTCGTGCTAGCTCGCTCCAAACGACCACTATAAAAACCACTCTCCCAGAAGACTCAGGTAACACAATTTTAACCCAATAAGCCGCTACCCTGCTCAAATACCTCGGCTAACTTGATCGTCGCAGGGTCCACGGTGGTACAACCACCCCGGGACTTCTTTTGCAGGTAGCTCGGCATCACCTTGAATCAAGCCCACTGAGATCCACACGCTCAAGGAAACGACCCCTTATACCAATCTCAGCCGTTCATTCGCGCTCGCGACAGATTGACGGAGGACAACATCTGAAGGAGATCCTAACCTCCATCAAACACCAACTTCTTCCTCTTCCTCTTCAAGGCCACCACCACCATCAACACCATCACCACCACCTTCTTCTTCTTCTTCTTTTTCAGCCCACAATTGCCGCCGCCAAGGAGTAGATGGATGGAAGAGGAGGAGGAGGAAGATAATGGTGGTGGTGATGACGGTGGCAGTGACGTTGAGGAGGAGGAGGAAGATAATGGTAGTGGTGATGACGGTGGCAGTGGCGTTGAGGAGGAGGAGGAACAAGAAGGTCATGGGTTGAAGAAGAGGAGCAAGAAGGCGGCGACGGAGGGGACGGCGGCTGCCGGGGAGGAGGAGGAATAATTTTCAAAAGAGAAGTAGGGAGACTGCAAGAGTAACTTATAAGTATAGGTGGGATACAGATAAATACTAACTATAGGAAAGAACAGAAAAAAATATTGAAGTATGAGGGGGCTACCAGAAAACCCCCCTATAATATATGATGATGGGAGATGTGTATGAAGCGACACACCAGAAAATTTCATAGAGTGATGGTCAAAAGGTCGACCATTTATTGATTTTTTAGGTGATCAATATCAACCATATTAATCTTCAAGTCCCAAGACTTTGAGATCTCGTTTGTTCTATACTTGATGATGCTCAATATTGGCGATGCGAGATCAGGACACGTGGCGGATGACATGCCTCAAGACTCGAAAGGAAGGGACCATAAAGGCCGACCAGGCCACCCTTGTACCCGACCTGCAAGCACAAGCTGGCCCTCCTCGGGGCCCCCTGCAAATTTGCCTTCTCGGCCTTTCAGCTCGTCCCGAGCTGCCACAGGACCAAGACTCCTCAGCCCTCTTGCTCGGTTCCGAGCTCCCCAGCCGTGGTCGTTTTCCTCAGTCCCTCCGACCGACCAACTCCACCACTCGCAGGCGTAACCGCCGCTCCGAAAATCTCGCCACGCGCAGATTCTCCGCCAGCAATGCCCCACGCTCCACGCCATCACGATCCCCATTAATGGGCGATCCGCTCTTCACGCGGGCGTAACGTCAGGAGCGTAACGGCCAGTGAGATTCTCACACCTACTACTGCGTGCAGCCGCCGCTATATAAACCCCCATCGCAGAGGGGTCAAGTAAGCCCTTCTTGATTCCACTTAGCCGTTACTCTACTCGGATCTAGTACTAACTTGATCGTCGGAGGGTCCTCGGTGGTACCAAACCACCCCGGGACTTCTTTGCAGGTACTCGGCGCTAAACTCCTCAAATCACCAATCTCCTCAAAACCCACTGAGATCCACACGCAACAGGAGATCACCGCCGAAATCCACCGGGAAATCAACGGAATACAACATCTGACGGAGACCGAAAAGGACCTCTATCAATACTCTAAGCTCGTAGCAAAATAAAAAGAATTTCAGGATGTTTGCCACAACATTGCTAAGAGTGCAGCATGTGCGAAGGAAGGGCCATGGAATTAATCTTTGGGGCATCTTTTCTGCTATTGCGAGGGCTTCAAAATTTTCTGGAAAGAAATTGCGAGCTGGGGGCATTAATTTACAAAGCAGGCCGGAAGCTTTACGCCAGATTCACAACTTCATGATAGCTAGAGGCAACGGTCAATGTGACAAGAGCCCGCACCGTTGCTTCCGGACAACTATTGCGCATGCGGCTTGGCAACGGTGGAAAACATGAAACGAAGCAAGATTGCAAAACAACATGAACTGGAGTATTACTTGAGAAGCTCGAAGCACGATTTTGCAAGTCGGGCAACGGATGGCCATCCACTGAGTTGCCTCAGTAGAAAGGAAAAAAAAAAAGAGAAGAAAGAAAAGCATGCGATCTAATAGTAAAAGCGAGCATAGCATAAGAATACCCGAACGATCGTTTGTGGCGGCATCCACGCTGTGGCACCTGCTTCAACTCCAATTTAGAGTATCACGGATATGCCATTTAATTTTCATTTAGTTTGAACAATTTTTGTCTATTCATCTAGGGTTGTGAAATAATTTATTATCGTAAAAGCATCAATTTAGCAATCATCCAATACAAAAATAAACGATATCCAAACTATACAAAAAATTGACGTAGACATGCATATTTAATCTCATGCAGATAGATGGCAGATGCCGATATAGATCCCAAAAGTCATTGATTAATTCTCGACTTTAAAA
This sequence comes from Agapanthus africanus, assembly GCA_030015575.1. NCBI lineage: Eukaryota > Viridiplantae > Streptophyta > Magnoliopsida > Asparagales > Amaryllidaceae > Agapanthus > Agapanthus africanus. Next base: position 255,288,486 of record JASDDO010000019.1, on the reverse strand, counting down.
CCGTCATATTAGAAATACCAGTTATTCTCGGTCTTCTCTATTATACTCAATCCCATTTAACTAATTATATAAGCTAAAATTAAGCTCAAGCGGAAGAATGCTTCTAATCCAAAAAAGAAGTATTTCAGTTTCAATTAATCTTCTCTGATGCAAGAGGAAAGATAATCCCAATCATAGACATAAGACATCTCAATCATGGAGTTTTTTTTTTCTTGCATATGCCTCCCTTAATTAAAGCCAATGGCATAATTCTTTATTTTTTACTTATTTGATACTGATAGCAGTTTATTTTTCTCAAGAAATATTATCTACGAAGGCAACAAAACCAATACCTTGTCACCATCTTGAAAAGTTCCAAAATATGCTTAAAACCCGAACATTTCCATCCACACACCCACAAACCACAATATTTGCACTCTCAACCCCCACTCTCTATAAAACCCTATATGCCAATATAGCCCTAGTAGTAGTCTTAGGGGTCGTGGTCTATGTATGCGTAGAACCTATACAGAAATTCACGTGACATGGCCTCATAATAATGCCCCTCTCCTCTCCCCCCTCTCTCTCTCCCCCCAAAAGTAAAGAGGTGTCACTAGATACACTAGTGATAGATAGAGAGAGAAAGAACCCATCACCGATAATAAAAAAAAAGCAAAGCAAAGCAAAGCAAAAAATAAATAGATGAGAGAGAGAGAAAGCAGAGCATAAAGCTTGGCTTCATTATCCCTCTATGGCTATGAGAGTAGAGAGCTGAAAGCTATGCCCCTGCTGCTTCTCTCTCTCTCTCACAGCTTTTAACACCAACTGCAACAGCAGCAGAAGTTTCAGCAGCAGCAGCAGCAAAAGAAGAAGATGTCTTCAGAAAGAATTTCAGGAAACCCCACCCCCTCATTTCCCCTCTCTCTCTCTTAAAAAGAAAAAAAAAAGAAAGAATATCGAAACATTTTTTCTATAATTGAGGAGAGAGAAAGTGGTATATAGACTCCTATAGCTAGCAGCACTAACCGTGGCTTCTGCAAGAAGATTCCCATCAGACACCGGCGCCTTCGCGGACTGGGTCGCCTCCTCCGCCACCGGAGGCGCCGGCGACCTCTGCCTCGGTTTCTCCCCGGCCGCCGCCGCCGCTGGCGGCGGCGGCACCTCCTCCGCCTCCGCCGCCGTCAGCCTCTGGGGATCCGCCGCGGCCCCCTCTCGCCAGATCAACTACGGCGTCGCCGCCGATCACATGGGCGTCCTCGTCGTCACCCCCGCCTCCTCTCACTGCCACGACTCTTTGTTCTCAACTCACCACCATCATCATCATCAACATCAAGATCACCATCCCATCATTCCATTGATCGCTCCGCAGTCTGGCTCGATCCAATGGCAGAATCAAAACCTTATCAACCCTAATCACAACCACCCTAAATCGTCATCGATCCCGATCCTCGACCCGACCGCCACGTGTCAGGACTGCGGGAACCAGGCCAAGAAAGACTGCAGCCATCGCCGCTGCAGGACCTGCTGCAAGAGCCGCGGGTTCGACTGCACCACCCACGTCAAGAGCACATGGGTGCCGGCCGCGCGCCGTCGCGAACGGGCGATGTCCGGCGGCGCGCCGCCTGCTGGGTCGTCTGCGTCGACCTCCGCCACCAAAAAGCCGCGGCTTCTGTCGTCGCAGACGACCACTACCTCTCACACCTCGACCTCCAACACCACCCGCAGCTTCGATACAAGCTCTAGCCACCAAGGTATCGATTTTGGGACTTAGGGTTAGCAAGCAAATTCCGGTTAGTTTTAACCCAAACCTCTTAAAAATTAATTGTAGCAATAAAAAAACAAGTTGGAGTAGGAAATCGATTATCGAGTCTTTAAACTCCATGAAATTAGGCTGTCATATATTAGGGTTTCAAAAACATTAATTCGGTAAGTGTTGGTATGCATACAAATTTCGGTTTTGATTTCTATGTTTGAGTGATGGGTGTCGGTTTTGCGTGTAGACGCGAGCTTTAGGGAGCGCTTGCCGCCGCACGTTCGGGCCCCGGCAGTGTTCAAATGTGTGAGAGTGACCTCCATTGAAGATGACGGTGAAGATGAGTATGCATATCAAGCAATGGTGAAGATCGGCGGCCACGTGTTCAAAGGGTTTCTTTACGATCAAGGCGCGGACGATGGAAGAAGTGAGAATCTAGCGAATGCGATCCCGAACATTTCGGGGTTGCATTTGGGAGGAGGAGGATCGACGAGCGCTGCTGCTGCTGCTGCTGCTGATATAGCTGGATTGCTTGGAGGCACAAATTATGGTAACCAAATAAATTGAAACCTGTTAAATTTTATTAGCTTTTCCTCTTCACAAGCATGCATATGTTTAGTTCTAATTTATTCTTTTTCAGTTTATTCTACGACTGTATCCTGCATGATTGGAAATTGAAGAGGGCTCATATTGTATGTTAAACTATTACGACATTTCAAGGGCTCTTCTTATGTTCTAGCAATAATTTCTTTCTAATAACTGGGTGCCTCTTCTTCTTCCTAGTATTTTATGTTTGCAGGGTCAAAATTTCTTTCTTAATGGGCAACTCTATAAATATAACCTGCAAATTTTATAAATCATCATCAAATTTTCTGGGTTTTTTTTAGTTAACACCATTGAACTTTGAAATTGTCATGCCGATATCGTATGAAATTGTTAGTTTTTTGAACTCATGTAAGACATGAGTGGATTAAAAGATGATCTTATATGTGGATGCCCAAATGAACTCAATATGACATTTTTGGGAAAAACATCCTCCAACGGGAGGGTTTAGGGAAAACTTTAAAGTTCAATAGCGGTGCCTTGAAACCTTGCAAGCATGACGGTGATTTATGAAAATTTACCCAAATAAAAATGTTACAAATAAGACTTGCATTAGAGCCAATTTGAATTTCAAACCAATATATACCAACTTCAACTGTATTTTTGAGATGTTTACATTATTCTTTAGAATAAAATTCAATGACCTAGGAAAACAAAACAATACCGATAAAAATGGTTTATTTTAATTGCTTGTTATAATGCTAGCTTATATAATAAAAATACGTGTAAAACAACTTTAGATCTTGGATCCATCCCTGCTCAAATCTACAAGAGGGAAGACTTGACTAGACTTGATACAGTGGTTACGAAGTGATTGGTGCTTTGAATGACATGATAGTTTTCACTGCTTTCTTCTCTTTAACAACATTATTAATTTTGTTGCTACAAACTCTCTCAAGGGCTGGCTGGCAAACGAGGCGAGTTGACAGCTCCTCGTCTCGCATCGCTTCATTTCTGACGTAGGTGAGTCGGCGAGTCGACCCGTCTTGTAAGTGAGTTGGGCGAAGCGGGCCGGTTCCCAATTTTCTCGATGTTGCCTCGCTCCATTTCGCCTCATCGACTCGCCTTGCCAGCAACTCGTCTAGACTTGTCAGCCGACTTGTGAGCCAACTCGCTCTAGTTCGCCTCGTCTCGCTCCTCAACTCGTCTCGAGATTCCAAACCAACGGCCGGATTCATTGAAATTTGTGATGAATTGCCTCGCCTCGCCTAGCATTGAAACCTGCATCTAACAGCCAAAATTCGCCTCACCTTGAAATCCAAATCCAACGGTCGGATTTGTTGGATTCTTTTGATGATTCGCCTCGTCTCGCTGTAAATTTCATCTCATTCCAAATCCATTCCTCTCTCAAGTTTAAAAAAAACCCTACTATCACCTTTCAAGTTTTCCAGAATTGAAGTTCCGACTCATGAGTTTTTGATGCTCTGATCGACTTATTCCACTCTACAGCTCTTCTACTCAATTGTTCTACTACAACGTTTGCTATTTTTGTTTCTTGCTTTTATTTTATCAGCGCTTTTCTTGCGGTAGAAATTGGTATTGATAATATTAGTATTTTTTTTAATTAGTTAAAAAATTTATATGGAGGGTTCATTTGATACACATCACACCCAAGTTCCTAATCCTGAAATGCATGCAGAAGTTCCTAATCCTGAAATGCATGCAGAAGGTGAAGAACTCAGACATCTAGAGAAATTATAAAACGTGCACTTGCCAGTAATGTTTGGGAACACTATATAATTGAACATAGGGAAGGGGTTAGATACGCAATATGTAAATATTTGTGCCACTGCATATAAACATAAGGAAGATATAAACATAAGAAAGGTACCAGCACCGGTACTTTACATAAACATGTAAAAAACGCTTAGAAAGTAAAGTCGGTCACTCCACACAATTACAAATTAATTTCTTCGGTGAAGGTCTTTTCCAATATAATCATGATCTAAATGTTGAAGAAATGACAATATTTGTTATGGCTGAAGAATACATTCTCGGATTCGGAGAAAGCCAAGTTTTGGAATAGCATTACAACCGGTATATAAAAAGGTTCCGAGAAGTACGCTTAAAAATCGCTGTTTTGGGTTCTATAATGAAGGTAAACAACTATTAATTGCTGCTTTTGTTTTTTTAGATACTGGTATTTCATCAACTTCTGATGTTTGGACCGATAGAAGAGAACTTCCCTGAATTTGTGTTACTGCACATTGGATAGGTTCTAGCTGATATTTGAAAAAAAAAAATTATTGCTTTTAGACGGTTTCAATTTCCGTATAATGCTTTTAATGTCTTCTGAAATTAATCTGTTTTAGAAGAATATCAATGTGTAGATAAATTTTTTTCTATTTTTTTCGATAATGCTAGCAACAATAATTCTGCTGTTACTGAACTTGTTAGGCCATGCAAACCAATTTGCAATGATCATTTTTTTCATATTCAATGTGCATTTCTTATACTTAATCTTGCTGTACAGAATGCATATCAAGTATGTTCTTCAAATATTCGAACAGTTAAAAATGCATGTAGCTTTATTAAAAGTTCTGGAAAAGGAATATTTGAATATAAAGTTAGATGCCAGTCTACAGGATTACGGTCGTCTCTTAGAAAAGATGTTTCCACCAGGTGGAACAGTACATATGATATACTTCGTACTGCATCAAACGCTAGCGAAATTATTAGTAACAAGTGGAATGAGCGAATGCCTGTAGAAAACCATTTAACAGATGATAATTGGGCTGTTGCAGAACTTTTCAAAAAATTTCTTATGACTTTTAAAATAGCAACTGAACGTTTTTTTGCTATTTATAAGCCCACATCTCATAGTATTGTTTCTGAATTGTATAATATTGCTCAATGTTTTTCTATTCATTGTAATAATGAGATACTTGAGCCCGTTATACTTGCCATGCTCGGTAAGATTTCTGAATATTACTATGAAATTCCAATTGTTTACGGTTTGTGTTCGATAATTGATCTTAGAATTAATTTTGAAGGTTTGAATGCTCTTTTAAACATGTTCTTTAGATGCATGGGGTTACTATAGATATTGATGTTTATATTAATACTGTTAAATGTACTTTAAGTGAAGTGTTTTATTTATATATTGCACGCTCTTCTACTAGTAGAAGTACTAGAGCATCGGTCACAACCAGTTCAAATAATTCAACTCCAGTCTTTGCACTTATTCAACAGTCGAAAAGGGCACGAGGCCCGGTGGCCTCATCATCACCATTTTTAAATGAATTAACAAAATATTTACAGACTGAGTTAGACGTAGATTATACTATAAATGAGATTGATGTTTTAGCCTGGTGGAAAAACCGCGGACATTATCCGGTGCTTTCTACTATGACTCATGATTTACTAACTATTCCAGTCCGTACTAGCGTCGGAAAGTGCTTTTAGTACTTGTGGCAGGATATTAAACGAGAAGAGATGCAGTTTGGCGCACGACACCATGGAGTCCATGATTTACTTGTAAGATTGGGGAGTAGCAGCTGTCATGAAATAAAATACAATCAGTTTGGACTCGGATTATCATCCTGAGGAGCTTAAAGGATTGGGAGAGTCCAACTCCGAAGGAGGAACCACAGCCGGTGGCGATGAGAAGTGAGTAAGAACTGTAATAGTAGTAAAAGAACTACGTAGACCCGATTCCTTCTTATTGAGCTCAATATTTCGTAGGGATACGTAGACAACCCAAGTGGGTTCACTCTAATGTAAAAAAAAACAAAACAAATTGTATTATTTAATTGTAACATAATCGTTGGATTCAAACTTATTAAATTTTCTATCTAATTTCAAAATGCATTCTACTATAGACCTCTGCTTTAGAAACTTTTGCAATACAGACGTATGCTGAAGGAATTTTCCATTTTTTAAATCTCAGTTTTTACTGCAGAGACGTTTAAGCAGATAACTTCTTAGGAATTTTTTGAATTACCGACGTCTGCTAAAGAAAATTTTCACTTAACCCGGTCTCTGTTAGAGACGTCTGAGATATATCTCTAAGAAAATTTTGAGCTGCCCAGACGTCTGCAGTTCAAAAAAAGAGTGAAAAAACCCAGAGTCAAATGAGTCGACTCGCATGACTCGTGCCGATCGCCTACGCGAGACGAGCAGGGTTGGCGACGGTTTCTGTTGAACTCGTCTCGTCAATAAAGCGAGTCCGTCGAATCGTCCGGCTCGCTTCATTTGCCAGGACTCTCTCTCTCTCTATATATATATTTTACTACCGTAGCTAAGCTAATAACATCGCACCCCATTATTGACCTTATGGTTTCATGTGCTTGGTTTGATGATTGTCTCGTATCCATTGTTTCTTCTTTTGTATTTTGTATTATTTTTTTTTCTATGTGATGCTGTTGCATTTTTTTCCCTTCATGTCATGTGTTGTTTAAGCCAAGGGGTTGGTAATGTGCTGTAGAGCATTGGTGCATTGGAACTTGAATCCTATTTGACACTTTCTTTCTATACTTGGAACTTTTTTCAACATCAATAGTTGCTTTACTCACGCAATCCTTGGGGGTGATTTCTCCTCATTTTCTGTGCATTGACATTTATTCTATTGGTCTTGTATGAATACAGGCTTGGGGATGTTTTTCTTGTTACTTGATTATGCTACCTATTTCTATTTGCTCTGTATCTATACATGCTACTCCGGCAGATTCTCAATATAGGTCTTTTTTTTTATCCTTTCTTTTTCATCAAAATATAAGTTCTTTTACAATACCAAGAAGAAACTTTGATTACCAATGCACTTTTAATACTACATTTATTAAACCGACCCTTGAGAAAAACCATCATGATTTCTCTTCATGCATGCTTGTTCAAATATAAATAATGATACGAAAATGGAACCTTTACTTTTATAAAATTATAGATATGCAAAAAGAGACTTATATTGCAAAATGGAGGTAGTGGCTCTTTTCCAAAGGAATATATATATATATATATATATATATATATATGTATATATATATATAAAAAGAGAATAATGGAGGAAAGAGGCCATAGGAGAGAATTTCCTCCTATGGTGTCGAAAAAATACACCCTCTCTCATTTTTTTTGACGATCGGCATCCGCCATCTTCATCGTTATCATTTAAGATGTGGATACACCAAATTTCATGTGATTCTACAACATTTTCACCGTTGATTTAGCAATGTAAAAAGTTCTATTGTCGGTAAACCGTTAATTTTGAACCCACTAATTCAACGGTGCAAAAGTTGTAGAATCACATGAAATTTGGTGTACCCATATCTTAGTGATGACGATGAAGATGGTAGGTGCCGATCGTCGGAAAAAATGAGAGAGCGTGTATTTTTTCAACACCATAGGAGTAAATTTCCTCCTATGGCATCTTTCCTCTATTATTCTCATATATAAAAGAGGCCATATGAGAGAATTTTCTCCTAGCGTCGAAAATATACACCCTTCACCATTTTTCCGGCAATCGGCACCCATCAACTTCATCTTTATCATCAAAGATGTAGATACACAAAATTGCATGTGATTCTACCATTTTTTCACCGTTGAATTAGTGTGTGCAAAATTAACGGTTTACTGACTATAGAACTTTTTACATTGCTAATTTAACAGTGAAAAAGTGATAGAATCACATGAAATTTGGTGTATTCACATCTTAGATGATAAATATGAGGTTGATGGATGCCGATATTCGGAAAAAATCATGGGTGGTGTATTTTTTCGACGCCATCCTATGACATCTTTACTTCATTATTCTCATGCACACACTGAAATTTCCTTGTTTGGAACTGTCACTTTTTAAAGCAGTATGTAGTTATTAATAATGCAGTTTTCATCAGTTGCATTGTTAGTTTATTAGATTATTTATATATAAAGATACGCATAGTTCAAAATTTGTTATAGGATTACAGATGCATTTTAACTGCTGGGACTTTTATTTTGTGTTTAAAAATTGCATTGATTGCCTGTTTTGATGCTTGTTTGCATTTTTGTTTGATGTACATCTCTATCACTCTTAATTATACTTTTGTAAGGGCTTCAAATAGTTATAATTAACTTTTCTTAGAAGAATCTACTTCATAAATTTTGTGTTGAAGTAATGCCATGCATAAAATTATATGCATTTTATTGGCATTTGTATTTGATTATCCCTGGGGGTTGTTTACCACAGGTATATCAACGGGGAAAAAACCAAGCCTGGCATATAAGACTGTATCATTAACTTATTACTTTCATATATGTTTCAAATAGTAATATTAGTTCATTAAATTGGTTCTAATATGCCTTTTCTTAGAACTAAACTCTTGTTACTTCATTAACTATATAATATACATCTAATTATTTTTTCACATTTTTCACTATCTGTTTTGTGCGACGCCCGTGCACATCTTATAATTGTGTGTTGTGGGTACTATTTGCGGACCCCTTGTTTTTTCTTTTGCGCTACTTGATGGCATTCTTTAGGTTTTAAGGAATCCTGTAATGGTTACCAATTTAGAAATATTATCTAGTTTTTTTTATATACTTACATTCAAACATGTTCTTCTCTCTTTTAGTTGCTATTATTATCTTTGTATTTGTATCTGCAGACATCATTTGCACATTTCTCACAATAATCCAAAACATGTGTCAAAGCCTATCCTTTGTGTATTTTAAGAAAATTCTTTCTTTGGCCCCCTTGCACTTGTGAATTAACTTGTAGTAATACAACTCATCCTGTTAAGTAATAATATCTTTTGTTCAACATCAATCAGGTTGGCCTTTAGTTAACAACTAGGTTTTTTTATTTATTTGTTTTTATCTAGGAGATAAATACATGGATCTATTAATAATTTGAGTAGTAAATTTGTAAGTGTTCTATTCTGGTTCGGTGAATTAGTGATATTATCCATTGTTAATTATCTGGTGATTATGATCTAACTGAGGTTTTTGGGTATTTGAGATTAACAATATTTTATATTTATATATTATAAAATATATACATGAACAAAGTGGGCAGCTTGTATGTGTGTGATCTCTCTCATCCAGCACTAAAAATATTTACTTCTTGCTTGTAACTAGTTGTGTTCCTCTGGTAGTTTGTAATATTTCTAAGAGTTCAATAAAAGATCTGTTGAAAAAGGCGCCGGTCTTCAAAGTAAGTTCTCGGTAAGATATTTTTCTTTTCCTGTTTATTTAAATATTGTCTCCTATATTAATATAGTCTCCTGGTATCAGAGCCATGATTGGCTCATTTATTTTCTTTCCGGAGTTATGAATACTTAGTTTACAATTTATGATATTTTTCTAAGCCAAGTAAACTTAAGTGTTTAGTGGAGATTTATTCTTTTAAACATCAAGGTTGGATGTAGCTGATTATACCTTCTGCAACACCCTTCGGGAAGGACATTAACGGGGTTGAAAAGTGTAGCCCTTCACAGGGTAAGATTTTCTTCTGAAAACCAAGAAAGATAAAAGAATAAATATTTACTTATGACTTATTTTATTAGTTAGTTACTCATGGAACGACACTAAAGTTGCGTAGGAAATTCCATTCTTGCTAGGGATTGGCGTTTATATGGTAACCCGTAAAACGTTGACAGCCGTATGAGTAAAAATATAGTTTAATAATTTTTGAGTATAACTCCACCGAATGACTTTTAAGTTTATATGTAATAGAAAAATTTCATTTCTTATAAAGCAAGTTATTCAAAACTCTGGATAGAAAACCTTATGACTTCATCTTCGGCTATATCAACTAAATTAGCTCGTAATAAGATCAAACATATTAAAAACTCTAATTTAATAGAGTATCTCTCAGATAAGGAACAACTGAACAGGTGGACAATTCCTAATATTCCACTTAAAGAGATTTATAATATCGGGACGTTTGATTTCTCGTCCCGACTTTCCATTAAAAGTATGGAAAAAACTTTTTCTGTGGATAGCACAGAACAAACAATTCAGCTCCTTTCTGAAAAGGATGTATTTAGATTTGAGAAGTATTATAAGTACCTTCACATATGTCTTATTCAAATGACTTTTAAGGCTCTTACATTACAAAATTTAAATTCTTCCATTTTAACTTCTCTTAGAGACGCAAGATGTCTCGATTGGATGCCTTTCCTGATGGGAATTATGCAGACTAGTCTGTGTCATGAACTGGTCTACTTTGATATTTACCCTAATTTAGCCTTGTCTTTAACTGACCATAATATTCTTGAGGCAGTTACTTTAAATTTAAAGACACGTGAATACAATTTTATGAAGGGATCAGAGACGATTTCTATAGTCTACATAATCCATTTTAAAATCCTAACTACCATGGCACCTAAAGTTAAGACTAAAACCGAAAGCGATAAAACCACTTTAATAGAGAAAAATCTATTGTCTTCTGGTATCGCCACCAACCGAGTTATAAAGTGGGAAGAAATAGATTTGCCTGAATCATGGGTTTTGACCTTTGCGGTTCCTCCTGAACCAATCATTGATACTAGTCGATCAAATAATACAGACGGACGACGGAGGTATTGAAATTAAATTTGGTTCGAATAATATTACTAGGATATCCGGTAATCCTAATATGACCAGTACAACTTCTTCCATTTGTAATGGGAGGATCTTTTTCTAGACCTAACTCCTCTTATAAGTCAGAAAGAGAAGTTAGAGGTATTAATATTTCTGAGATGGATATTTCTTATCCTATCTATGAGAAGGATAATAAAACCTTTCCTACCTCATTAGAGATAAGTTTTCACATATAAGTTTTTATGGATTTTACACTCAATAGTTCGATCAGAATATTCCTTAATAAGGAATTTATGAAAAGGAAGCATGCTGCCTTTATAAATTGGTTTGGAAAATCCTTTTCTAAAGAGCAACAATATTTTTATAAAGATCAGGTTTATAAATATCTTGAAATAAACCAATGTCTTATATATTTTGTTAATTGGCTTTTAGAATACTTTCTTAAAAAACAAGACAATAACATTAATATTCTTGAAGAACATTATAAACAACGGTCTACTATAAACGGTAAGACTATTAGATCTATATATCCTCCTGCTGAACCTCTTAGGTTGTCATGGGTATCTACCTCTAATTTAGAGGCAACAACTTTTATAAAGCCCTTAGTCGATGATAGAATGGAAAATACGCTTAATGAACTTCAAAAGATTTTTAAGCAAAATAATTTTACAAATATTTATATTCAAGTTATTGGTCAACAATTAACGAGGGTAGAATCTTCTTTAGACAGTCTAATTAATAAACTACAGGCACTAGCTATACTAGAAAGCCCTTCTATAGTTAAGCCAGCTAGTTTCACTAGCTATGTTCCTATTAAACTCTCTGCTGATATTTCGGGGTTCAAATTATCCAAAGATAAAAACTTATCTTCAGATATCATAACAACATTAGAAAACAAGTTTAGTAATGCTAGACTTAAAACCCTTGATGGTGAACCTTCTGAAATATCAGAAGATGAAGGTGATACTGAAAGTAATATCTCTGAACCACAGATTAATATTTCTGAAGTTTACAATAATTTTGGACATGAGAATATTAATGTTATAAAATATCCCAAAAAGGTTCTTGATAAACATTATTATAAAAGACCTACTCTTTTAAATGTTCTTTATGAGGAAAATGAGGCAGTTATAACAAATCATTTTTCAGGAAAAGCCATTTATGAATGGAATATTGATGGATTAGCCGATAAGCAAATCCATGATACATTGCATTCACTACTACAATAAGGGATTGCCCCTACGGCTTTATCCGTAGGGGCAAATCCCCGCCCCTACGGATATATTCGTAGGGGCTAGAAAATTCTCCGTAGGTGCAATGGCCGCAGGTGCAAGTCTTCGCCCTGAACATGCCCCTACGGAGTAAAAATTACCCTTACGGTTTCATACGTAGGGGACTATGTACCTACGGTGTATTCCGTAGGGACAAAATATTTATTTAATTTATTAGTTTATAAAATAAAATACTTGCCCCTCCGTGCTATCCGTAGGGGCAACTTCCAGCTCCTACGGCTTTATGCGTAGGTCCAAATATAAGCCCCTACGGATATGTCCGTAGGGGAAGTGTAACGCCTATCATAGTAGATCCATAGGGGCAAAATATCAGTTATTCTGATATTTTGTCCCTACGGATAAATATGTAGGGGCAAACTGTGGACCTACGGAATAATCCGTAGGGGCAACAGATGACCCTACAGATTAATCCGTAGGGACATAATATCAGGGTTTTTTTTATATAAAAAAGGGCTTCCTATTTTTAACCCGTCCTGTGCACAATAATATATACATCATATAACCAAATACAAAAATATTCGCATAATATATAAAAGAAATAGACAAGCAGAATACGATATCAGGATAAATCATCGTGAACAAGAAAACAACCACCAACCATTATCGTCCAAAATTTATATAATATGTATCAGATAAGAATATACATTTTCAAAAATATAAATAAAACTATCCTAGCTCGGTCCAGCTCTTCCACCTCTGATAATCGACATAATTTGGCGCATCTGATCCTCAGTGCAGCCCTGAGTCGTCAAAAACTCGACCAATGAAGGAGCGGACTGTGCAGGAGTCTGAGCGGGCTGTGGAGCTGCAGGAGTGGTCTGCGCAACCGCAGCTGAGGAAGTGGCTTGCGGAGCCGCAGCCGAAGGAGATGCATGTGGAGCTGCAGCCGAAGTACCCTGTCGCATCTGTTCAATTTTGTGTGTAATAAACGAGTAAGAACTGTGTATTAGCCGAATTAGTTTCATTATCAAGTTATTGCGAAACCCCAATCTAAGATTAATCAAAGTTAAGTCTACAACCAAATAAGCTCAGGCTACTAATATTTGATATGTTACAATCTATAATATGATATAATATTTTACTATTAAGTAGTATACATACTATCATCTCTTTCAACTCCTGGACGGTGATCTTCAAGGTGGCAACATCTTGCTCTAGACGTCGCTCACGGAGGGTAAAGGAAGTAACTGCCGGAGTAGAGTCCAACCTCATTTGGGCCCTGCCACGATCCAGTCCCTGTCCTCTCTCCCAACCTCCATAGCGCCCTCCGTGTGCGGCGTTTAGAACTGGGGTCAGCAGCATCGGATCGTTCTATCCAGTAAAATCGATCCCCGATGCCTCCGCCTGCTCCACCATCCGCTCCTACACCCACATTAACCATTAAAATATAAGTATATCATTTAAATTTAAATTTGAACTTTTCAAAACAAAAATTTCAAACCTGTTAGAATAAATATTAACACTTACGCAATACTCCTGGGCAGCGGTGTCGGGGAATCGAAGCTCGCCCGTGGAAGAATCTGTCGAGGTGCCGTGGACGGCAAGATACGCGGACAGCACGCTCGGTGTACCACCCCGCGCCAGGGTCTGAGCTCTCTGCAATTCGCAAAAAATTTACATATATTATAAAACAACTCTTAATATTACATTATATCACAGTGGGTCTATTGTAATTTACCGATAACTCCATGGCACGAGTAATATTCCTCCAGCCACCTGTATAAGTGGGGAGACCCCTCTTCGCCGATTTCCTATTCTCTTTATTTTGATCGGCATGTTTCTGTACAACACATTTAGATTTAGTTTTCTAATTAAGCAACAAAAAAAATAAATTATATACTAAACAATGAATTACATTTAAAATACAAACCTGTTTGCGCTGAGAGTCGAAATATTGGCACAAGAGAGGCCATGTATCTACGTCGACTCTCGCAAAGGCCGGAGTATGTAGGAGAGCTGCTCTCTCTGCCACGGGGGTCGCCATCCACATGGAATAACAGTCGTCTTTAGCTCGTTCCTATTGTATCGGACCTTTGATTGCATGTTCTTCATCAGGCCATGGTACAGAGCGTGAAGATCGAGCACTCTCTCAGGATGATCAGGGTCGGGTTCAGGCTGAAAGTCGTAATCCAATTGCAAATACAAAATAAACAATGTTATTAAATTGCAAGTGTGAAATAATAATAAATATATTGGGTAAGTCAAATGAAACTATATATTAATACCTGAGCCTGATCCCATAAGAGGGCAAATGAGCGCCGGTGTTGGTCGCCCCACTCAATGTGAAGTGGATACCTTTTCACGAGGCGGCTCTCATACCCCATATACCGGCCGAACCTCTCGGTATAATCACCGGTATAGCGATAATCAGGGGTAAAGAAGAGGGGGAATGCTGCCTCCCCCTACCTCTGTCGGGCCTCGGCCTGTGGGACTGATTCGGGCCTTGAGTCTCCCTCTCGGGATGGGGTGCCCTGTATCTACAAGAAATATCAAGACAATCAATATTAAGACAAAGTGGTATTAAAAATCAAGATTTAACGAAAATTGAAGTGTGATATATACCTCCGGCGATAGAAGCACGAGCCTGAGCCCGGGCAGCAGCACGAGCGGGACGATAGTTCCTCTGGTGAGGAACAGCCGGTGACTCGGACGTGGACGCATCTCCAACTAGAAAATAAATATCGATAAAATTACATGATGTTCATGTTTATTCTTAAAGAATATGTAAAATGAATAAATATTTTCTATTTATTCATACAAACCTGCAGACTGAGCGGAGGGTATGGAAGTGACGGGAGTGGCCTCTGCACCAGACGTGGACGCACCACCTATAATTAGACAATCAAATATTGACTATATAAGTAATTGCAAAAAGAATATGTATATCAATAATATAACATTCTAAATCAACATGTATACACTATAGGATATATAAACATACCCGCAGATGCGGTGGTGGCCTCTACCCTAGATGTAAGTACGTAAGAGCAAAAAGAACGTATGTATATTTATGATATAGCATTCTAAATCAATATACATGCACTATATGATATATAAACATACCTGGAGGTGCGGGAGTGGCCTCTGTCCCTGATGTGGACGCACCACCAACAGCTAGACAATCAAACATTGAATATATAAGTAATTTTGATATGAATATGCATGCATATGTATAATATTACATTCAAAATGAATATGCGTGCAATATACCTGGAGGTGTGGCAAAGTCCATACGGAAGGAGGCATCCGAAGGGGTCTCCGATTGGGGTGCAAGACCGGCTCTCTGAAGCTCTCTACGCAGTTCTCCGGGCGGCAGAACCGCTCTGCCTCTGCCTCTGCTAGAGCTCCTGCCGTCCCTCGCTGCTCCCGTCATCGTCATCAAATCTAGATAAAACGGTTCGTGGACGTATTAGACAATCATTACATATGCATGCTATATATGTATAGATCGTAAAATGTGAAGTAATAATATAATATTACTTATAACCTTTTTCGTTTCGTGGACGCATTAGACATATCTACTTGGATTTCATCATCGATATCATTTCTAACTCACGTAACTTCATGATCAGCCGAAGACAACCCGTCTTTTGAAACAGACGGTCGGTGCACTCTAAGTCTTCTCTCTTCTTAATCCTCATCGCCGTGCTCGAATTCTGGGACATCATAAATATTCCTGGGTTTTCAACGGCATATGACACTCCATCCCGGATGCTTCAAACACTGTGAGTAGTATACTTAGAACGCTTGGTTCAGAAAGATAAACGGATCGTCATGACCGTAAAATCGAAGTGTATTCACACTGGTCAATCCATATTCATCTTTCCAAGTCCTAAGATTGTTTCTCCACTTATCCGTATCGGTTCGTGTATCGTACCAAGTATACTGAAATATATAAAACGGTTCTGATCGTTCGGGATATTGGATGCCAAGTATACAATTTAAGTATCCATAATAAATCACACCATCCGATCCTACCGTCGCAATCCCACTATTCTGAGTGGTTCTAGATATTTCTATGTCCTTAACTTCGAATTTGTATCTAAGGACACTGAATCCTTTATAATATGCAACCTCTATTCTAGGAAACTGAGCTAAACATCTTGAATCACTCTCTAATGATGCAGACAAGTTCAGATCGTGGATCTAACAAAACAAATTTTACGACAAATACATAACGATATAAGTTTAGATTAAATTGGTAGCAATAACATGTTATTCGAATAACTTACATGATCTGCAACCCAATCGCAAAAATTATCCTGATGATATTTTTCCAATCGTTCATCGTTCCAATCAGGATGCCCCTCACGTACCTCGTTAAAATGAATTCTGTTCTCAACAATAAATTATGACATTAATATTATATCATTTCATACACACACAAACACAAATATAACAATTATTCTAAAAAAACTTACTCTCTAATTTTTTCAAGACATGTGCTATTGAGGAGGATAAACCGGTATATCTTGTTGATAAATATAGTGTCTACCCTCTTATAATCAGTTTTACCATATGGCCCGTCCTGAATTCTTCGAGGCCGGTTAAGTCCCGTCTTAATGTTCTCGTCTAGATAGCGGGAACAAAATGTGATTGCTTCATCTAGAAGATAACCTTGTATGATAGAACCCTCCTGTCGATTTCTATTGCGTATATACTTTTTTAGAATGTAGAGATATCTAAAGAAAAATATGTTAAATAAATAAATACGGGCATACATGACAACAATAATTTTACAAATTACGCGAAACGAAAAATTCCACGTACCTCTCGACAGGATACATCCATCAATATTGTACCGATCCGGCTAACTTAGCCTCAGTTGCAAGATGAACCGTCAAGTGTATTATGATATCGAAGAATGACGGTGGGAAAATACGTTCAAACTTACAAAGTATTAACGAAATAGAATTTTCTAGTTTCTCCAGCGTCACAACATCCAGTGTTTTAGCACATAATTCTCTGAAAAAACAACATAGGTCATTGATTACTAGACCAACCGATTCGAAAAGGGAAGTCCTAAGGGCTAATGGGAGAAGATTCCCTATAATAACATGGTGATCGTGACTTTTCAGCCCATTGATCTTGCCTTGCACAATTTTTATCTTCTTGCTAAATGATCCTGAGAAACCTGTATGTCACGCCCCGCTTCCCAGAGTGCGCTAAGATCGGCACGTGACAGAGCCAACCATGCTACCTGTGGCTAGGAAACATCCCTCCACAGTCACATTACGGCTGTCTATAGATATCAAGAACATGAAAATAAAAGAAACTATCTAGTACATGTCCATGAGCCAGAAATAACGAGTCAATAAATAATATGCAGAAGCAATAAATTCAAGTAACAATAATAATCTAGAAAGTGCGTCCCAAAATACGGGCTCATATCAGGAAATAAAAAGAAATGCTGAAAGGAAACTAAACTAAAATACTAACAGGGTCCTTACTGCTTGGCTTGTCGCCTGAAATACTCCTGCTCGGCCTGCGACAAAGGTAGCGGATCTGGGCCATGCAAAACCCAGACGTCAGCGCGTTACAATATCAACAATAATATAATCGGTGGGTAACAGGATATGCAGGCATGAATTATCAATGGTAACATGAATGTAATAAGTAAGCAGGATATCGAACAGTGAATTGTAACAGTATAGGTGAAGTGCAGCGATAAAACTAAACTGTGCTACCGGGTTAACTACTCTCAAGTTTGTGAAATCAATTTAATGAATCGTCGATATAACTCAATAGTATCTCGTGCATGCCCGGGACCACGGTCAAGACTCTCGGGCTAAATCCGAGACGTGCCGCTAGGCAGTAAACAGGTAACATGTACAGACGAATGATGTCAGCAGCATCATCCCGGGGCTGGCCTAGCCCGTAAAACCGATCAGTATAAGTATCGAACCGTCGAGTTACAAGTCAGGTTTCATCATTGATTTCCCCTTACCCCTAAGTTATGTGTTCAAGTCAGGTATTGATAAATCTGAAGCTAATGCCAACACAGGATCAAGCAAGAATAGGTTTGTCTATACAGACAACAGGATATGTCCATCGGGACAACATGTCAGGATTGTCGGCATTAAAAACAGGATCAGGTAACATGTCAAGTAGTAATATATCAGGTCATGTTAGGTAGTGTACATGTATTAAGTGGGTGCCCAACAGTAAAAGGTAGCAAGTATGGAATCAGGGTAGAATACGGATGTACGATAAAAGCATGGGTGCACAAATAGCTACCAGGGGTTACACCATGACTAAGTAGGATGCACAATATCAAGCATGTGGTACTAATGTATTAATAATATGAGTTAATGTAATATGGGGTACAACTAGGTCTGCAGAATTAATGGTATGTATACACAAATAAACATGGATGCATAAATAACTATCAGGGGTTACAACTACAGTTCAATTACTATGTAGGATGCACATTATCTAGTATGGGGTGTTAATGTAGCAGTAATATGAAATAACGTGATATGACATGCAACTAGATATATAATTAATGGTATGGATGCACAAATATCAATCAGGGGTTACCTTTACAGTTCCAAGACTAAGTAGGATGCACATTATTAAGCATTGTATGTTACTACAATAATAACTTGAGTTAATATGATCTGCAGATGCAGATACATGTAGATTAAATGATATGGATGCATACTGGTATTCTAAAAAACTGTAAAACATTATTATGGATACATAATATAATAAATATATAAAATTTTACTCATATGGATGTAGATATGATAGTATAGCATGTAGCAAGATAAACTTGCCTCAATTGGATCTCACGACGGGGTGTATACGAAGCGTACGACGTTGGTTAAACGTCGCAATGTACACGCGCGCTCACAGAATAGGACCAGGTAAAGCAAGAAGGTAACCACGCAGGTTGGGAACTTCCACTGGATTACTCGGATCGTCGGCAGTGGCACGGCTCCGGCGGTGACCACCGGAAAAATGAGGAATCAAGAATTAAAGAAGAAGAAAAAGAAGAAGAAGAAAGAGAAGAGATGAAGGTTGCACTGTGGTTTGGTGCTCTGGAGCAGAGGCGAAGCGAGGGGAAACGTCGGTAATGGGTTTTCCGACGAGGTTCGACGTCAAGGCAGTGGACAGCGGGTTTCTTGGGGTCAGGTGAGGTTTGCAGTCGGGGTTTAAGGTGGTGTCGGGTTGGATGCAAATACAAATGTCAAATACACTATTCGCACCCAAAACACAATAAATCAGGAAAATACCATAAATAAAGAAATACTCGAAATGGAATTGGTATAAATGAACTAGGGTGTTACATTATACCCAACTACAAAAGAATTTCGTTCTCGAAATTCCCAAAACAAGAAAAGATAAACAATCAAGAATCTACAAGAATTGGTGTGGAAACTTCTGTCGAATCTCGTCTTCACGTTCCCAAGTTGATTCTCCGTGCGAGCGATTTCCCCAAGAAATAAGTACGAGAGGGATAATCTTGTTCTTGAGGACCTTTTCTATTCGATCAACAATCGACATCGGTCGTTCCTCAAAGGTCAAATCCTCCCTTACAGTCAGCTCCGAATGATTTAGCACGTGTGTTTCATCTCGAACATACTTACGGAGTTGAGATACATGAAACACGTCATGAACATTCGCCAAAAATTATGGTAAAGCCAATCGATAAGCCACTTCTCCAACACGCTCCATAATCTCGAAAGGCCCTACGAGTCGAGCACTAAGCTTACCTCGACTCCCAAAACGAATCACTCCTCTAGTCGGTGATATCTTCAAGAACACAAGATCACCAACAGTGAACTCTAGAGGTCTTCTCGATGTGTCGGCTCAACTCTTCTGTTGATCCTGTGCTGCCTTCATGTGATTCCGGATAGTATTAACTTTCTCTACTGTTTGCACGATCAAATCCGGTCCCAACAATTTTCGTTCTCCAATATCGTCCCAACAAACGGGTGAGCAACACTTGCGACCATATAATATTTCGAATGGAGCCATCTGAATAGTCGCCTGAAAGCTGTTATTGTACGAGAACTCCACCAAGTGTAGATGATCCTCCCACGAGCCCTTGAAGTCTAACATGCAAGCTCTCAACATGTTTTCAAGAGTTTGGATTGTTCTCTCCGATTGTCCATCTGTCTGAGGATGATAAGCGGTGCTAAATTTCAATCGCGTTCCCAAACTTTCCTGTAAGCTCCTCCAGAAATGCGATAAGAATCGGGTGTCATGGTCGGAAACGATGCTCACAGGTACTCCATGCAATCTCACAATCTCCTGCATATACCATTCTACTAACGCTTCTGTCGACTGACCAACACGAAACGGTATGAAATGAGCTGCCTTGGTCAATCGATTGACAATCACCCAAATTGCATTATTGCCCTTTGGACTTCGCGGTAAAGCTATCACGAAATCCATGGTTATATGTTCCCACTTCCACCGAGGAATCGGAAGTGGTTGCAATAAACCAGCTACTTTTTGATGTTCAACCTTAACTTGCTGACACACCAAGCACTTTGCTACAAAGCGGGCAATCTCCCTTTTCATACCTTCCCACCAGAAATGCTGTCGTAGATCACGGTACATTTTCGTGCCTCCTGGATGTACAAAATATGCGGAACTGTGTGTCTCCTTCATAACTTCTTCGCGAATGTCTCCTTTCGGCACACACAAACGGCTACCATAATGCAACGAACCATCTTCATGAATCAACAAGTCCGTTCGTAGTCCCGCTTCAACCTGTTCTCGAAACTTCTGCAATCTTGGGTTCTGTGACTGCGCTGCTTTAATATTCTCGATCAATGACGACTGTACTTGCAGCTGCATCAACTGTCCCGAAGAATGCGGTAGCACGATCTCCAACTCGAATCTCCGAAAGTCTTCGATAAGCTCCTTCTGTGCAGTCAACATCCGAATTGCTGGTAACCGACTAAGCGCATCCGACATCACATTAACATTTCCCGGATGGTACTTAAGATCAAGATCATAGTCAGCCATCAGCTCCAACCATCTACGCTGCCTCATGTTAAGTTCTTTCTGTGTGAACACATACTTTAGGTTTTTGTGATCGGTGAATACTTCGACCCTTTCGCCCAGTAAGTAGTGTCTCCAAATCTTTAAAGCAAAAATCACTGCTGCAGCTCCAAATCATGAGTTGGGTAATTCTTCTCATGGATGTTCAACTGCCGTGATGCGTAGGCTATAACCTTCCCATGCTGCATCAAAACATATCCTAAACCTTTCCCAGATGCGTCGCTGTGAATCACCAATCCTCCGGAACCGTCTGGTACGGTCAAAATAGAAGCGGTTATCAATCTCTGCTTCAACGCCTCAAAAGCTGATGCACATTTATCCGTCCATACGAACGGTACTTCCTTACGCGTAAGCTTGGTCAAAGGCTCAGCCAAACGAGCAAAATTTTCCACGAACCTTCTGTAATATCCGGCAAGTCCAAGATAACTTCTTATCTCTGCTACGTTCTTCGGAATCGGCCAATCCTGAACTGCTGCAATTTTCTCGGGATCAACGGCGATTCCATCTCTGGATACGATGTGCCCTAAAAACTTCACTTCTTCAAGCCAAAACTCGCACTTGCTCATCTTCGCATATAATCTTTCTTACCTCAAAGTCTGTAGTGCGATCTTCAAGTGTTCTACATGCTCTTCCAGGCTTCTCGAATAGACCAGAATATCATCGATGAACACCACTATAAACTGGTCCAAGAACGGTGAAAAGATTCGGTTCATCAAGTCCATAAATATCGCTGATGCATTCGTGACTCCGAATGGCATCACTAAATACTCGTAATGTCCATACCGAGTTCGGAACGCAGTCTTGCAAATATCCTCTGATTTAACTCGAACTTGATGATATCCGGATCGCAAATCCAGCTTTGAGAATACCCTCGCGCCACTGAGTTGCTCGAACAATTAACCAATGCGAGGGATCGGGTACTTGTTCTTAATAGTCACCCGGTTTAATTCTCGATAATCGATGCACATCCTCCTTGTGCCATCTTTCTTCTTGACTAGAAGAACTGAAGCTCCTCAGAGGGAATTACTGCTGCGAATCCAATACTTCTCTAGCAATTCAGTAGCCTGCTTCTTGACTTCTTCCAACTCCACTGGTGCCATCGGATAATACGCCTTTAAGATTGGCGCTGCACCAGGAACAAGATCGATCGCGAAGTCCATATCTTGTTTTGGTGGTAAACCCGAGATGTCTTCAAACACGTCCATGAACTCTCGAACTACAGCTGGCGCTTCCTCCTTATCAACTTCCATCGACGAAAGAACGGTGCTTGTCGGCCTAGCCCTAAACTCGACTGGTCCGACAGAACAACTACCTCCAGCAAAAGTAAACTCCGGATGTCCGGGAATCTGGAAAATCACTTTCTTTGCCCTACAATCAATGTGAGCGTGGAAAGTGCCGAGAAAGTCCATTCCCAAGACAACAACGAGATACACCAGAATCGAATAATTCTAATGCGGGAAAAACATGAACAAGTAGGATACCTGAAACGACTTCATCTGAAGCCAAGATACTGAAGAAGATAAGCACGGTAAACATGATTCAAGCTGGTGATAAAACATGAACTGGAAAGTAAGAGAAGTAAGGCAATATAACGACCATGAAATAAGGAAGTGAATCAAGACTAGGACTCCAAGTTACTTAAATAGAGTACCGCATTATAGCCATGCCGCGGTACATAGTTACAATCACATAACTCCACTCAAGTCGTCCAAATCCTAGTATCAGAATCAAAGGAACAGGGAGGGAGAAACAATAAGGAACCAAAAGGATTTCAAGCAGAGATGCAAAGTTGTTTGCATATCGTCAAGACATAAGAGTCGAGAGAAAGATATGATTCAAGAATCACGATAACTAAGTGGCAGGACACGTTCCTAATCACGGATTTTTTGATTCGTGTATTGGGTCCAATACCCAACTACAAAAGAATCAAACCCGATTAACCTAAATCCTATGGCTCTGATACCAAACAAAACCTGTCACGCCCCGCTTCCCAGAGTGCGCTAAGATCGGCACGTGACAGATCCAACCATGCTACCTGTGGCTAGGAAACATCCCCCCACAGTCACATTACAGCTGTCTATAGATATCAAGAACAGGAAAATAAAAGAAACCATCTAGTACATGTCCATGAGCCAGAAATAACGAGTCAAGAAATAATATGCGGATGCAATAAATTCAAATAACAATAACAATCTGAAAAGTACGTCCCAAAATACGGGCTCACATAAGGAAATAAAAAGAAATGCTGAAAGGAAACTAAACTAAAATACTAACAGGGTCCTTACTGCTTGGCCTGTCGACTTAAGTACCCCTGCTCGGCCTGCGACAAGGGTAGCGGATCTGGGCCATGCAAATCCCAGACGTCAGCGCGTCACAATATCAACAATAATATAATCAGTGGGTAACAGGATATGCATGCATGAATTATCAATGGTAACATGAATGTAATAAGTAAGCAGGGTTATCGAACAGTGAAGTGTAACAGTATAGGTGAAGTGCAGCGATAAAACTAAACTGTGCTACTGGGTTAACTACTCTCAAGTTTGTGAAATCAATTTAATGAATCGTCGATGTAACTTAATAGTATCCCGTGGATGCCCGGGACCACGGTCAAGACTCTCGGGCTGAATCCGAAACGTGCCGCCAGGCAGTAAACAAGTGACATGTACAGACAAATGATATCAGCAGCATCATCCCGGGGCTGGCCTAGCCCGTAAAACTGATCAGTATAAGCATCGAACTGTCGAGTTACAAGTCAGATTTCATCATTGATTTCCCCTTACCCCCAAGTTATGTGTTCAAGTCAGGTATTGATAAATTTGAAGCTAATGCCAACACAGGATCAAGCAAGAACAGGTTTGTCTATACAGACAATAGGATATGTCCATCGGGATAACATGTCAGGATTGTCGGTGTTAGAAACATGATCAGGTAACATGTCAAGTAGTAATATATCAGGTCATGTCAGGTAGTGTACATGTATCAAGTGGGTGCCCAACAGTAAAAGGTAGCAAGTATGGAATCATGGTAGAATACGGATGTACGCTAAAAGCATGGGTGCACAAATATCTACCAGGGGTTACACCATGACTAAGTAGGATGCACAATATCAAGCATTGGGTACTAATGTATTAATAATATGAGTTAATGTAATATGGGGTGCAACTAGGTATGGAGAATTAATGGTATGGATACATAAATAAATATGGATGCATAAATAACTATCAGTGGTTACAACTACAGTTCAATTACCATGTAGAATGCACATTATCTAGCATGGGGTGTTAATGTAGCAGTAATATGAAATAATGTGATATGGCATGCAACTAGATATATAATTAATGGTATGGATGCACAAATATCGATCAGGGGTTACCTTTACAGTTCGAAGACTAAGTAGAATGCACATTATTAAGCATTGTATGTTACTACAATAATAACTTGAGTTAATATGATCTGTAGATGCAGCTACATGTAGATTAAATGATATGGATGCATACTGGTATTCTAAAAAACTGTAAAACATTATTATGGATACATAATATAATAAATATATAACATTTTACTCATATGGATGTAGATATGATAGTATAGCATGTAGCAAGATAAACTTGTCTCGATTGGATCTCATGACGGGGTGTATACGCAGCGTCCGACGTTGGTTAAACGTCGCAATGTACATGCGCGCTCACAGAACAGGACCAGGTAAAGCAAGAAGATAACCACGTAGGCTGGGAACTTCCACTGGATTACTCGGATCGTCGGCAGCGGCACGGCTCCGGCGGTGATCACCGGAAAAATGAGGAATCAAGAATTAAAGAAGAAGAAGAAGAAAGAGAAGAGATGAAGGTTGCACTGGGGTTTGGTGCTCTGGAGCAGAGGCGAAGCGAGGGGAAACGTCGGCAATGGGTTTTCCGACGAGGTTCGACGTCAAGGGAGTGGATAGCGGGTTTCTTGGGGTCAGGTGAGGTTTGCAATCGGGGTTTAAAGTGGTGTCGGGTCGGATGCAAATACAAATGTCAAATACACTATTCACACCCAAAACACAATAAATCAGGAAAATACCATAAATAAATAAATACTCGAAATGGAATTGGTATAAATGAACTAGGGTGTTACACTGTGGGAACTTTCAAATCATGCAATACCTGCAGGAATCTTTTCTTCTCCGGTTGTGACATATGATACGCGGTATTGGGAAGTACAAACTTTCCTGGTTTACCCGCTATCAGTTTAGCATGCAATTCACTTCTAATTCCCAGTCCTGTAGATCCATCCGAGTATTGAGGTTATCTTTCGATTTCCCGTCTTTACAAAGAAGCAAGTTGAGTAAGTGCTCGGATACTTCCTTCTCTATGTGCATGACGTCCAGACAATGACGCACTAAATTTGTTGACCAGTACGGAAGCTCGAAGAAAATGCTTAACTTGTTCCAGAATGGTGGTTTGACCTGTTTTGTCGAATCCATCCCGAATGTCACATTATTGTAACCATCCCACTGAGCAGTCACGTTCTCTCCGGACAATGAGGCTGGAGGTCCAAGAAACTCCTGATGACCATCAAAGTGAACAACGTCTAACCTGTAGGGGTGGTCTAGAGGCAGGAAACGTCGATGGCCGCAATAACAAATCTTCCTGCTAAAATTCAAGAATTTCGATATTGTATGTTGATGGCAATAAGGACATACTTTGTGACCATGTACGGACCAACCTGATAGCATTCCATACGCAGGAAAGTCGTTAATTGTCCATATTAAAGCTGCACGCAGTATGAAGATTGTATTTGTGTTTACATCGTAAGTCTCTACATCATCAATGAATAAAGATTTTAACTCATCGATCAGAAGTCGGAGATAGACGCCGATATTGTTTCCCGGTGAATTTGGTCCGTCGATAAGAAGATGCATCATAAATTATGATTAGTCCATAGCCAACCAAGGTGACATATTATAAACTATCATTACAACGGGCCATGTGTTGTGCCTTCCAGCTATATAGTTGAATGGGCAGAAGCCATCACTAGCGAGTCCGATCCTGACATTGCAAGGATTGCTACTGAATATTTCGTGCCTCCTATCGAAATCCTTCCATGCCAGTAAATCTCTTGGACGACTCATTTTTCCATCTTCACTTGGAGGAGCACGGTGATGCCAAATCATTGCTTCGGCTGTTTTCTTGCACCTGAATAGTCTCTGCAACCTCTGTGTTATGAGAAAGTATCGTGCTATCTTGACAGGTATATCGGACTTCTTTTCAGAATCTTTCGACTTATACGTGACCTCTCCGCATGCTGGACACTCTTTCAAATCTGTATTCTCTTTCCGGTACAACACACAATTTTTAGGATATGCTTGAATCTTCTCACACTTCAGACCCAAATCAGACATCATCTTTTGGGCTCCGTACCAGCTGTCGGGCACGTTATTTCCCGGGGGCATAGAATCTTTGAAGAACGAAAGAAGCATTATGAATGATTTGTTGCTCCATCCATTTAGGCACTTAATCTGGAAAAGTTGGACGAACCATGAGAGGGTGGAATATTTTGCATTCTCATAAATTGGTTTTCTAGCATCATTCATAAAATTTTCAAACTTATCTGCACACGGTCCTTGACCGGAAGGAATGTCATCTTCGGTACGAATAGATTCACCTAGGGCAGCCTCTATCATATCCTCCATTTCTTCTCATGGAAAGAAATTACCGTCTTCTTCTTTTGCTGCATTACCGTCTTCTCCTTCTTCTTCTGCCGCATTATTGTCTTCTTCTCATTCCCCGTGATATAGCCAAGCTGTATAAAGTCTAATAAAACCATGTTTAACGATATGAAGCTCTGCAAATTCTACCTTCTGCCAGTACTTATTCCCACATCTATCGCACGGATAGAGAATCTTCTCTAACACGATCTTGTTATGTGCGCGTGAAAATTCAATAAAAGCAACAACTCCCGCGACAAACTTAGGTTGCATACGTTGTTGCCAATTCATATACATCCAGTCTTTAACTCTGATGTACTCATGGGCCATGTTAGACCGTATAACATATAAATTGTAGGTTATGATGACTATATTGAGAAATCTAAGAACGGGGTGGTTACTGACAAAGGAGAAAATCCGTATATATGCTTTGTGTGTGCGTTTGTCGTTGAAAAGAATAAATTATCGATAATCAAAGTTAGATTTGAGGAAACCCATGTATGAGTTGTATTGTATATATGTGTGTTTCAATTTATGATTTCGCTTAAGTGTAGGGTTGTTAGTGTGTATGTGCTGTGTGTGCGTTTGTTGTGTATTCGTGTTGTATGTGTGTGTTTCGGCTGTCGGGGTTAAGGCTTCTATCCCATTAAGAATGTATAGAGCAGACACTCATTCGCTTATGCTTTCAACCGTTTCGAGTAAATTTCGCAGCACCTTCTCGCTGTTCTCCGAATACACTGTAATAGAATAGATAATCATTTCAAAGCTGTGAAACAACGTTGAAATGAACATCTAATCTATCATTGTACACGGAGAACCAGCGGAAAAGTACCGACGAAATAACTCGAAACGGATGAAAACACAAGTGAATGCAGGTGTTTGCTTTATACATTCCTAACTTGTCCACACTGGACAAATCTATCGGTTATCATACGATTGAACCTTCTCGTTACATAGATTATACGACGGTTGTTAGTACCGAACTATACCGTATGATATTTAACAACTTTCGTATAGTTCTATGTCACGACGAACATCGAACGTATATTAACCGATAGACGGGGACTAAGTCGTGCTTTGATTTTCATATATCAGTATCGATGAGAATATGAAAGTTTCATATTATCATCGAATATCATATATTGGTTTTAACTTGAACATTTAACTTGAATAGGTTTTATGTTTACGTTTCGTTATTAAGGGTTCGAAGTTTTTAGTTTAGGGTAAATTTTTCTTGCGTTTACGGTAAAGTTGTACGTTTACGTTATCATCGAGTATTCCACTGAATGAACTAGTGCACCCTAAACCCTAACCCTAAATAACCCAAATTAACGAAATTAACCACAATTAACCATAATCGTTACCCTAACACAAATTATCCCTAATTAACCCAAACTTAACCCAATTTACCCAAATTAACCCTAATCAACCCAAACTTAACCCAATTTACTCAAATTAACCTAATTAATCTTAATCAACCCAAACTTAACCCAATTTACCCAAATTAACCTAATTAACCCTAATCAATACCCCAACCCTTTCAAATTATCACTAATTAACCCAAATTAACATTAGCCTCTAATTAACCCAAATTAACCCTAGCCTGTAACCCTAAACCTAAACCAAACCCTAACCCTAAACATACACTGAACCCTAACCCTAACCCTAGCCCAAGTCTTACCCTAACCCTAATCCTAACCCCAACTAATTAACCCTAAATGAACCGAAACCTAACCCTAACCCTACCCTAAACTGAAACCTAACCCTAACCCTAACCCTCACCCTAACCGAACCCTGAACCCTAACCCTAGCCCAAGTAGAAACCCAATAATCAACAAAAACAGAAATAAAAGCATAATTAGAAGTAATAATATGAAATTTACTAACCTGTAGCTAGGCCGGCGATGGAGGAGACCGGAGATGGTCGACGACACAATCAACGACGAGTCACGGGCGGTGGCGACGAGGAAGTCGACGGGAAAGTCGACGATGATGTCGGGGACGATGAGGCGCGTGCGGGAGGGTGGTGGCGACGAGGCGCGGGTGGCGGCGACGAGAGGCGTGGGCCGTGGCGATGAGAGCGAGGAATTTTTAGGAACGATCGAGGACTTTTCTGTGCTTTATTTTTTTTATTAATAACCCATATATGTGCCCCTACGGATTTAACCGTAGGTCCTTCTTTTGCGGCTCCGTAGGGCCAAATAACAAATTACGTTTTAATATTTTTAAATTAATTCGTATGGCATCATAGGGACAACCATGTGGACCTACGGAGTATCCGTATAGGCATCATTTTATTGCCCCAACGGAAACCTTTATCCGTAGGGGCAACCCCTTATTGTAGTAGTGATTGAATGATGATGTATGATATGGTTACTAAAGAGCAAGGTAATACCGATACTGATGTAACCAGATTTATTTCTTGTGGGTTCATAAGTTTCTTAAAAGGATGGTGGAATAATTGTCTAGTACCCATCAAAAGATTGAGATTTTTAGCGCAGTTAAACTTGAAAATATTAACCAAGTTTCTGACGCAGTTTACACGTTGATACTTACAATTCTCAATCATTTTACAGGAGATATAAGTAATCAAGCTGAGAAAGTCAGAACTTTATTACAAAATCTGAGATGTCCCACACTAACTCATTTTAGATGGTATAAAGATATCTTCCTCAGCAGAGTTATGCAGCTAGAAGACGCTAATAACTCGCACCGGAAAGCCAAATTTATAGACGGCTTACCTAATTTATTTGCTGAAAGAATTCGTGAAAACTTACGAAGACAACATGATGGGGTTATACCCTACAATATGTACACGTATGGTCTTGTATAAGAAGGTTTGACTTTATGTAATGACATAAAGTTGAAAAATCAATTAAAAAGCCAGAGATTAACCGACAAGAAGGAATTGGATGAGTTTTGCAGCCAATTCGCTATGGATATTCCTCGAGAAGAGAGGAAGGAAAAGAAAAAGAGAAAGGAATCCATTTTCAATCCTTTTTATTGAAGGAAAAGAAGGTACCATCTTCCAAAAAACCCTAAAGGGGGATAGAGAGAAGAAATATTATGGGAAAATGTCTATTTATAAGAGGCAATTTGAAAAGTCTAGATCAAAGACTTCTGCCACTTGTTATAAGTGTGGCAAGGTTGGTCATTTTGCCAACAAATGTCATACAAAAAAGAAAATCAATGAGATCGAAGATGAAGAGTTAAGAAAATCTGTATATAAGATTATGATTAACTCATCTGAATCATCTGAGTCTGAAGTATCAGATTCCACATCTCATACTAGTATTGACAAGCCGGGTTGCTCTACTAAATGTTCCAATAAATATTGTAATATCAATATAGATGAAAATTATTGGAAAGCTATTGTTGATATGAATGGCTTAGGTATTAATGTTATCAGTAAAGGTGATCAAAAGGCTATTCTAAAAATAATAGAAGATAATAATATTCAACCAGAGTTAAAATCTAAATTGGTTGAAGTTCTTCTGAGAGAAGAAAAGGAGAAATCTCCTATACCAAAGGATGTTCATAAACTCTGAAGTTTTCAAGAGACAACAACAACAAGAGAGAAAGCCAATAACTCTTTCGGCTTTACAAAAGAAGATTAATAACCTCAAGATTGAAATTAAAGCATTAAAAACTCAAAATATAGATATTTTATCTAGACTTTCTTCTATTGAGAGTAAAACCTTCATAAAAGGCGGTTCTTCATCTAAAAAAGAAACGTCTGATAAAGAAAGAGAAATATTTGAGTATGAAGAAACTTTAAAAAATATCTCAGAACGATTCCTTCAGACCATTGATTTAGTATTAAATCAGAAATGGTACATAAGGGTTACTTTAATCGTTAATAGCGATTTGGTTATACCTAATCTAATTGCTCCTGTAGACAGTGGTGCAGACTTAAACCGTATCAAAGAAGGAATTATTCCTATCAACTACTGCGAGAAAACTACTCAAATTTTGAGTACAGCAGATAATAGCACTTTGACTACACCATATAAGGTGTCGAATATTAACATATGCAACAAAAATATTTGTCTTCTTTCTCTTTTTATTATAGTCAAGGAGATAACACAATATATTATACTAAGAACATCGTTTCTCAGTAAAATTATGCCTATTGAGAAAATAGATTCTCAAAGAAATTTATACTAATTTTGAAGGAAAAGGGGTTATTTTTCGGTTTAAAACCGACCCTATGGTAAAAATCCTTAATGAGGTAAAAGACATTTACCTAAAATAAAATCAACTAAATTTTATTAAGGAAGAAATATCTTCAGACAAATAAACAATTAAGTTCAATTCCTGTTAAAATGAAGATTAAAAAGCTTGAAGAGGAGTTTATAACTCAAACTTGTAGTGATCTTCCCAATGCATTTTGGGACAGAAAACAACATATTGTTTCTTTTCCATATATAGAAGAGTTCGATGAGGATAATATTCCTACTAAAGCAAGGCCATACCAAATGAATCAAGAATATCTTGAACTTTGTAAAAAAGAGATTGAGAGTCTATTAGACAAAAAACTTATAAGAAAAACTTCCTCTCCATAGAGTTGTACAACATTTTATGTTAATAATACTGCTGAGCAAGAAAGAGGAGTTCTTCGTCTTGTGATCAATTATAAGCCACTTAATAAAGTGTTTAAATGGATACGATATTCTCTTCCTAACAAAAGAGATTTGCTAAATAGAATTAGCAAGGCTGAGGTCTTTTCAAAATTTGATCTTAAATCAGGATATTGGCAAATTCAGATTAATGAATCTGATAAATATAAAACAGCCTTTACCGTTCCCTTTGGACATTTCAAATGGAACGTTATTCCGTTCGGATTAAAAAATGCGTCTTCAGAGTTTTAAAATATCATGTACCCTATATTTAACCCTTATACAGAATTTTTACTTTCTTATATTGACGATGTTTTGATATATTCTGATAATATAAATCAACATTTTAAATATCTTAATGTTTTTAAACATCTTATCATAAAGAACGGGTTAGTTTATCCGCCCAAAAAATAAAACTTTTTCAGACCGTTATAAGATTTTCGGGCCATAATATTGATAATGGTACCATTACACCTATTAAAAGAAGTATTGAGTTTGCTTCCAAATTCCCAAATAATATCTTAGACATAAAGCAACTCCAAAAGTTTTTAGGTGTTTTAAATTATGTGGCAGATTATTATAAAGATCTTGCACTTGATGCGGCTATTTTATATAATAGGCTCAAGAAAAATCCTACTCCATGGACAACTGATCATACAAGAACTGAACAGAAAATTAAATAAATGGTTAAAAACCTATCTTGTCTTCATATTACTAATCCTACCTTACAGAAGATTGTGGAGACCGAAGCCTCCAATATTGGATACAGAGATATCTTAAAGCAAGTAGGTCCTAGTAATAATAAGGAAATACTTATTAGATTTACTTCTGGAAAATGGAATCCAGTTCAGTTGAATTATTCAACTATTAAGAAAGAAATTCTTTTTATTATGAAATGTATATATAAATTTCAAGATGATCTGTTAAATCAGAAGTTCTTACTGAGAATTGATTGCAGTGCTGCTAAAACTGTTATACAGAAAGATATTAAAAATTTAGTATCAAAGCAAATTTTTGCTACATGGCAGGCTGAAAATGCAAAAACCAAAGCCAATAAAATTCGAAATTAAATCAAAGACGTCATAAGCCCAAACAGAACGGAGAACGCCTAATAAAACAGCGAAAAGAAGTGTTAATAACACTCAACAGTGCTATATTAGCATAGAAGAATCTTCAAGTGTAGAAAATAATTCTGGAAAAGCTCCGTCATTCAAAAGAGCTATTAAAGGAAGGCCTGAAGATGATTACATTCAGAAAAGCACCTCAGAACAAATTATCTGTCTCGAAGGGAATGATATTCCCAGATGCATGATCCATGGATTTTGAAAGAAAAATATATTGAGACTAGCTCATATGCTTCTCAAGCAGGGAAAAAACCAAGCGTGACATATAAGACTGTATCATTAACTTATTACTACCATACATGTAGAGAATAATGGAGGAAAGATACCATAGAAGGGAATTTTCTTCTATAGCGTCGAAAAAGTACGTTCTCCCTCATTTTTTTCGACGATCAGCACCCATCATCTTTATCGTTATCATCTAAGATGTGGGTATACCAAATTTCATGTGATTCTACAATATTTTCACCGTTGATTTAGTGGGTTCAAAATTAACGGTTTACCGACAACAGAACTTTTTACATTGCTAAATCAACGGTGAAAAGTTGTAGAATCACATGAAATTTGGTGTACCCACATCTTAGATGATAACGATGAATATGATGAGTGCCGATCGTTGGAAAAATGAGGGATGGCGTACTTTTTCGACGCCATAGGAGGAAATTCCCTCCTATGTCCTTTTTCCTCCATTATTCTCATATATATGCTTCAAATAGTAATATTAATTCATTAAATTGGTTCTAATATGCCTTTTCTTAGAGCTAAACTCTTGCTACTTCATTAACTATATAATATACATCTAATTATTTTTTCCCTATCTGTTTTGTGCGTGTGGTCGTGCACATCTTATAATTGTGTGTTGTGGGTACCATGTGCGGACCCCTTGTTTTTTCTTTTGCCCTACTCGATGGCATTCTTTAAGTTTTAAGGAATCCTGTAATGGTTACCAATTTAGAAATATTATCTTGTTTTTCATATACTTACATTCAAACATGTTCTTCTCTCTTTTAGTTGCTATTATTATCTTTGTATTTGTATCTGCAGACATCATTTGCACATTTCTCAAAATAATCCAAAACATGTGTCAAAGCCTATCCTTTGTGTATTTAAGAAAATTCTTTCTTTGGCCCCCTTGCACTTGTGAATTAACTTGTAATAATACAACTCAATCCTGTTAAGTAATAACATCTTTTGTTCAACATCAATCAGGTTGGCCTTTAGTTAACAACTAGGTTATATATATATATATATATATATATATATATATATAACATCTTTTGTTCAACATCAATCAGGTTGGCCTTTAGTTAACAACTAGGTTATATATATATATATATATATATATATATATATATATATATATATATATATATATATATATATATATATTATTTTTAAATCTAAAAGATAAATACATAGATCTATTAATAATTTGAGTAGTAAATTTGTTCGTGTTCTATTTTGATTCGGTGAATTAGTGATATTATCGATTGTTAATTATCTTGTGATTAGGATCTAAGTAAGGTTTGTTGGTATTTGAGATTAACAATATTATATATTTATATATTATAAAATATATACATGAACAAAGTGGGCAGCTTGTATGTTTGTGATCACCCCTCCAAAATTTCCCCCTTTTCATGAATAACATATGATTGTATATATATGTACAATGCCAAAAGTTCATAATGTTAAATTATTGAGATTATGCCCTTTCGGATTCTTTCTTTGTCAATGACTACACAAATTATCTTGGAACACATATATTATTATTTAATTATATTGTTTTAGTTAAAAGATTCATAAGAAATCAGGCAGATGATGGAAAAGTGAAGCAGGAAGAAGCACTCTACTCATGATTATAGAATTAGCAGGACTAGTTAGATTATATTTCTAGCAGGAATAAGAGAAGAAGACGTTGTGAGTAAGCATTTTTCGTGCTGAAGTAAATATTGAAGCATATGGCAAAATAATTGGATTGTGGTCTTCTTGCATGATGTATATATAATTATGTATCATGTTCGATCAATTTTTTTCGAGAAGCTGGCTTTAATCGTGTACAAATTACGGACTAACGTCAAAGAAGTAATCTTCTGATCTGAAATATATCAAATGTACCAGTCACATCACAGATATGATGATCTTTGTGATTTGAATATGCTATGTGATATGTTTATGTTGATACTAGGATCAAAATTTCATATTGGTTTCAAAAAGTGCTACAAATTTAGGAGATTGGAAATGTTTGGCATGGATTGAAATCTTCTTGTTACTCATTGGATGCATGCGAAACATGACGATGCAAATTATGGTACTCTAATTGTTGTTTTATGTTAACTAATAATGAGTGGAGAAGAGTATTGTAAACTTTAAGATGCATGTAAATTATGCTTCTTCTGACATACACGTTTACGTTTCATGAAGTTTCTAAGCTTCATGTTTCCTTTTCATGTAAATTAGAATATCTGAGCTTTGTGACACTACTACAAGAAAGGGCTGCCACTACATTTAGGACCGTGAAGGAAAAAATATCATCCGTAAGTCAAAACGCCGTAGGGGCAAGTTTCTATCCTTACAAATGAAATTTTCAATGTAGGGACGATTATTTTTTAAAATAAAAAAAAATTAATAATATCTTGTCCCTGCCATTTCCACCGTATGAGCAAATTATAATTTTAAAAAATCCTAATATATTTGTTCTTACGAATGGTGACGATAGGGAAAAATTATTATTACTTTTAAAATAACAAAAAAAATGATAATATATAAGCCCTTTCCGTTGGAACCGTAGGAGCAAATAGATGCCCTTGCGGTTCACACCGTAGGGACAAACGTTTTTAATTTTAATTTTTAAAAAATACTGCCTCCTTTTTTGTCCGCCATGTACACAATAATATATACCACACCATATCATACACCAAAATATAAAAATATATATTAATAAAATCTCACGAATAATATATAACGAAATAAACCGACACAATTCAAAATAACTCTAAATCATGATCATAATTATCATATACAACAACTGTTATTCAAAATATACACATGTCGCAATCCGATAATATCTTGATATCCTAAAAAAATATAAAAAAAATCACGGCATGCTCGATCCAGGTTGTAACGACTCTGAAATTCATGTACAGAATTATTTGTTTAAATGAATAGAAAATAGTATTTCAGCATGTGTAGGAGCTATAAATTTGTTTTGTTCAATAAAAAAAGAACAAATTTGTAGCTCATTGGTAAAACCTTTACACCGCTGTGACGTAGCTTGTGTGTTTCAAATTCCATCAGTCCTAAATTTTTTAAAGATTTTTCTTTTTAATTTTTTGGAAGCCCATGAGTTACACGTGCAATACACGAAAAAAAAAGTTTTAGAAAAATCAAACAGGCGTAATGAGAAGTAAACACTGATTAAAATACGTGGCACGAATCTCGAGGTAAGAGGACAAAATCTGACCGCCTGTTTCCCCCGAACGCCCCCCGCCGACGCTTCGATTTCCCTCGTTTGCCTCCGTTCTTTGCGCACAAGTCTCTTCAGCTCCCCTCTACTCCTCTGCACTGTTTGATTTCTCTGCAATTAAACAGTGACTATTTATTTCACCATTTAACATCAAATTTAATTTTCTTAATCCAATTTTTAATTCTTAAACTCTAAATTTTTCACTATAAATAGTACCCCATCCCCTAACTCTTTTCCATTCTGAAATTTCTATCAAAAATTCTCTCAAACTCTCTTAGTACTATAAATAGCACCCCATCCCCTAGCTCTCTCCCATTCTGAAATTTCTATCAAAAATTCTCTCAAACTCTCTAAATACCAAGTGGAGTTAAGCACCCAAGTGAAGTAGCAAGCCATGCTCGATGACCGAAACCTTTTCGACGACATCACGACAGCCGAAGGCTTCCACCCATTCTTGTTAACGATCTAAGCTAGTAAATTTCTCTTCTCTCTCTATTTCTTTCATCTCAAATCTCCTTCTAAAAACACATCGATAAAATGGAGTAAGCTCCGATATATTGTTATTTTAAACATTTGTACTCTACTTTATAAGCAAAATAGATCAAACTAATATCCTAACACCACTCTTAACCTTATGTATGTCATTTAGTTTTTAATTTAACAAAAATTTTTCATGTGAAATAATCATAAAACAAAGTTTTCACAAAAATACCATGAATTTTAATATAATCGTAATTTCAATAACTAGAGTATATACTTTAGATCATTTACGGGGTAACGACCTACCTCACACGCACACTATTGTTTCATAGCACGAGCTTCTAAACATAGGGTTTATTTAAGGAATAGGTTTTATATTAAAATACCATATTTTTTTTCGAACCGGGTTTCTTTTAATCGATATTTTTAAATCCTTTGTAATTGCGCCTCTACAACCCCCGTTAGGGGACTTGCTAATGGATGGTGCAGATTATCGCACATCCTGGGGACAGTAGAACGAGATGCAGAACTTCTCATGGAGTATTCAGTCTCGAAAGGAAATAAAAATATGTTTTTTTTAAGAAATACGACTTTTCTAAACAAAACAAAGTTTGAAAAAAATTTATATAAAATTATGAATCCGTATTTTCAATAAAAATAAATTATGAAACTATATTTTTAAAATGATAGATTATAATTTTTAATAAAATATCAATAAGTTTCCAAAAGCAGTAGTTTTCATAAAAATACCATAAACTTTCAAAATGCTAGGTTTTATCACTAAAATACCACAACAATTAAAATACATGTTCATGAAAATCCTAAATATGATAAATCACCCTCGAAGCTTATTTTTAAACAATATTAACATGTTTTTCATAAAACCCCCTCGAAATATGCAAACAATATTTAAGGACTCTACATTAATATAGATTTAAGCGGTATCATTTCTCTTAAGCTCTAGAGAGCCGGAGAAAGTGAGTGCTTGCTTATTCAGATTAGACAACTTAACGGAGTGAGCAATGACAATTGTCTTGGAAAAAAACAAAAATCCTGCCGTCCATATGCAGCAGTTGCTGATTTCTCCCGAACATAAGATTTTTAACAGTTTAAATCAATTCATATGAAAAAAACTTGAACTCGAATCTAAACTTGAACATGAACTCGAATCCAGTCTCCTCGAACTAACTTGACTCGAACCAAGATTACAATTGATATGACTCGCATTTTACTTGACTTACTCGACTTCATTCTATACCTTTTGTAATATTTGGTTTTGATCAAGATATATTATAACAAATCAATCAATTTAATTAAGTATAATATACAATTATAAACTATTTATGCTCAGGGTGTTTGTGATAGTTTCTTGTGTGAATCCAACGGAGTTTCAGGAGTCCCGTATTAATCTTTTTTTTATTTTACTTGAATATCAGTCGGGTTGACTCATCCACAGTCTAGAGCTCCGATACTAACACATGAAATGGGCTTGTTTTTCTTTGCTCCTGGGGCCCCACTCTTGAGCTCGTGAATACTTCTACGGCTGTGTTGACATTTATACTTGGAACTTAACGTTAACATAGTGACTATATAGAGACCTATAGTACATATTTACCCATGATCATATACTTTTACTCGTCATATATATATACTTATACTTATCATTCTTTTACTCTTACTTTATTCTTGGGACTTACCTAGCGCTAGTTTGCTGATTGGCATTCCACCCACCTTTATTTTCTTGGAATGTTCGTCAGATACGGTCGAGACGGAGGAAGTGGAGGCCATAGAGGAAAACTACAACCGGATTGCTCCTTAGGATTAGTTTAGCTTCACTTTTCATTCAGCTTATGTATGCCATATGTTTATGCATTTTTCTTTATTGTATTTACTTTCTAGTTGAAACTCATGTACTTGTAATTATTGGAAGTTGAATGTAAATAAAGATATTTGTTAAAAAATTTTACAGTCTCCATTTATTCTTGCATTGTGCATTATTGTTCAATACGCTTAGTATATTTATTTAGGCAATGACTTTCTCTGAATAAATATGTCGCGGGCTTGCCACATCATCGTTTCAGTCTACTGGGAAGCGGTGCATGATAGGTTTTATCGGTGGCCCATGTAAGTCAGTTCTGCATGAAGTCGTAAACAATATACCACAAGAATTAATGAAATTCAACAAACATTTACATTCCTTGCATTTCTAATTCTTTGAATCTATTCTAATCTATCTTTTATATTAAGGTGATGGACTCTCCGAACAATACCAGCATAAACGTCAATGACAATACTCCACCGCCTACACCACCACCACCACCTACCATTGCAGCTCCTATCAATGAGCAAACGATAATGCTTGAGGCTATCAAGAGCCTATTGGAGGGTCAGCAGCAGCAGACTGCTATCTTCATGAACCGTTCCAAAGCCGAAACACCCAGAGTTAAGCAGTTTCGGGCACTGCACCCAAAGACTTCTCAGGTAAGGAGAGCCTGCTTGAGGCAGAAGAATGGGCTCAAGCGATCGAGAATGATTTGGCAGCGGTTCAAGTTCCAGATATAGCATGGGTGAGAGTTGCTAAGTTGTAACTGACCGATAACGCCAGAGTTTGGTGGAAGGCTGAGGAGAGCCGTCTCGCGCAACCGATAGAATGGAGAACATTATGAAACCTCTTCGATGCCAAGTACTTCCCAGAGATTGCTCGCTTTGACATGGAGCAGCAATTCATCCATTTACAACAAAGCTCGATGTGGGTCAAGTTAGTGGATGAATATGATACCGAGTTTACCATGCTCGGCAGGCAAGATATAGTCTCAAATTCAATTTTCTGATTTCACTCACAACACTGCTAACACAAGGTCGTAACAGGTTCGCTGCACACTTTATTTCCACCGCTGAGATCCGGGCACGACGATTCCAGCAGGGGTTGGACCCTGAAATCCAAACTGCACTCGCTACAGGAGATTTCCCAACCCATGAACTTGGTTTGAAAGCTGCCCGACACTATGAGGTAGTTGTGAAGAAGAAGGGAAGGCCGCAGACTGCCGGTGTGAAATGTCCTGTGCACCAGATCACAGGAAGGGCCTCTTCTAGGCCAGATTTCCATGGACCATCTTGAAGGCAAGTAGGTTCGTTCGCCAACAAC
Organism: Agapanthus africanus; assembly: GCA_030015575.1. Taxonomy (NCBI): domain Eukaryota; kingdom Viridiplantae; phylum Streptophyta; class Magnoliopsida; order Asparagales; family Amaryllidaceae; genus Agapanthus; species Agapanthus africanus. The sequence continues at coordinate 255,248,822 of JASDDO010000019.1, read as the reverse complement.
AGGCCAGACTTTTGCATCTACTGCAAAAGAACAGGGCACCTTGTGAAGAACTGTCGCAGGACGAACAACTTGTGCTTGATCTGTGGGTCTTCTACTCATGCCATCGGAGCATACCCCTAGAACCGAGGACCCAACAATCCTCCAGCTAGACCAGCGATTCAAGCTTCTCCTACCCGTTTAGCTCTATCAGCTCCAACTCCCCGTACCCAAACCGCTCAACCTCAACGCCGAGTGTTTAACTAGGCACAGAGGAAAGTGCCGCGACGCCAAGTATTCACTATGTCGGTCGAAGAGGCCGAAGTTACGGGCCAGGTTTTCACTGGTAAATCCTTGCCCTATTTCTTTTCAAGTCCTTTTAATTCATAGCCATCTTATATTTGTTATACCTAAACATATTCCACGCGACTTAGGTACAATCTTAGTAGCCTCCTTACCTGCACTCGCGCTCTTCGAAACTGGGGCATCATATTGCTTTATGTCGCAATGGTTCATAAGAACTCATGCGATCCCAGTTTAGCCGCTCGTATCCAGCTGGAACATTAGTTCAGGGAACAGCGTTCTAAAATCAACCTTAGGATACGATCTGTGTCCAGTGGTCATTTGCAGTCGAGAATTCTATGCAGACTTCAAAGTGCTGGACATACCGAATTTCGACGTAGTCTTGGGAATGGACTGGCTGGGAACTTTCTTCTCTACTATCGAATGTCGTCAAAAGAGGGTAGTGTTCGAAATACCAGATCACCCAGTGTTCTACTTCAAAAGTGGAGACCGGACCTTGAAGCCTAGCATCTACCGAGAAAAACCAAAGAAGGCAAAGATTGCAACATTGTAAGCGGAAGGATCGAAGTCAAAGATAGTTCGAGAGTTCGAGAATGTATTCCCGGAAGATATATCAGGTTTGCCTCCCGATCGAGCTCTTGAATTCAACATTGATTTGCAACCCGGCGTACAACCAGTAATAAAAGCTCTATACCAATTAAGTCCGGAGGGATTGAAGGAGATCCGTATTCAGTTGGACAAACTCCTGAAAAAAGGTTGGATCCGATCCAGTACTTCAAGTTGGGGATCTCCGGTGCTACGGGTGAAGAAGAAGGAAGGTACCTACAGGATGTGCGTGGATTATCAAGCTCTGAACGAGGTGACAATTAAAAACAAGTATCTGCTATCTCGCATCAATAACCTTTTCGATCAGTTAAGTGGATCTTGTGTCTATTTAAAATTAGATTTTCGTTCAGGATATCATCAAACGAAGGTCAAGAAGTCCGACATCCCAAAGACGATATTTAGGACTCGTTATGGTCATTATGAATATCTTGTTATGCCATTTGGAGTGATCAATATACCTGCCATCTTTATGAACTTGATGAACCAAGTTTTCCGAGAGTACTTAGACAGCTTTGTTGTTATCTTCATCGATGACATCCTGGGGTATTCAAAGAATCGGAAAGAACACACTGAGTACTTATGGATTGTCCTTAAGACATTACGACAACATCATCTTTACGCCAAGTATAACAAGTGTGAATTTTGGCTAGATCAAGTCGAATTTCTCGGACATATCGTTTCAGGGGAAGGAATCTTTATGGATCCAACTATTCCCGCCAAAAATTTCTGCGCAAAAGAGCCCAAGGTATCAAATGGCAGCGATACGCTTAAGAAAATGCGAACCGGTATTTTCTGGGCTGTATTTTGACAAACTCCCGAATGAGAAATAGCTAAATTATGATGGTATTGAAAGCATCTCGAAAAATCTTTCGATTTGATATATTACGGGCCTCATAATTTATCCGGGATCAAAAGTTATGAGCAAATGTGCTATGCACGTGTAATCTAAGGAAGAAAATACGAACCAGTATTTTCCGGCCTGTATTTTGACAAACTCCCGAATGAGAAACAGCTAAATTCTGATGGTATCGAAAGTGTCTCAAAAAATCCTTCAATTTGATATATTATGGACCTCATAATTCATCCGGGATCAAAAGTTATGAGCAAATATGCTACGCACGTGTAATCTAAAGTAATGTTCTACTACATAGGAAATGCATTTTTAGTTCCACATCTGGAAAAAGAGAGATTCTTTCTCTACCACTCCCATATAAATAAAAGGGGATACCTCTTAGAAAAGTATGAGTATTCCATAATACTCAAAGAAGATTATTTCTCCATAGGAGCTTGCTCCACTCATAATACGCATATGCGCAAGCGCCATGTGCGCCACGTGCAATGCTCGTGCGCCGGCCACATGCGCGCCACGTGCAACGCACGTGGGAGTATTCCATAATACTCAAAGGAGATTATTTCTCCATAGGAGCTTGCTCTCCACTATAATGCGCATATGCGCAAGCGCCACGTGCGCCACGTGCAATGCATGTGCGCCGGCCACGCGCGCCACGTGCAACATACGTGAGCCAAACACGTGCAACGCACGTGGGAGTATTCCAGAATACTCAAAGGAGATTATTTCTCCATAGGAGCTTGCTCCCCCCGATAATGTGCATATGCGCAAGCGCCATGTGCGCCACGTGCAATGCACGTATGCCGGCCACATGCACGCCATGTGCAACACATGTGAGCCAAACACGTGCAACGCACGTAGGAGTATTCCATAATACTCAAAGGAGATTATTTCTCCATAGGAGCTTGCTCCCCCCATAATGCGCATATGCGCATGCTCCATGTGCGCTACGTGGAAACATGTGCGCCCAACACGTGCGACGCACGTGCGCCCAACACGTGCGCAAATGCAAAGACGCCTTTTTCAGTGGCGAGAAGCTTAAGCTCCAGCCTGTTCTTTCTCCCTAATGAGTGGGACATGGTTCAAAGGGTACATCCCTCCACATCTTCGATATATGGCGCTGTAATCTCTCAGTGTCGTCGGAGAGGTGGTGGGTCTCAACGACCAATGATCCTTCTTTTCAAAAAAAAGGAAAAGAAATAAAAAAGAGACATAGACAAAAACAGATAGAGGAACCCCCCATAAACTTTGAGAAATCTCATTAAGAAGAGCAAGCTCTCGGAAGAAGAAGATTTTTTTCAAGGTAAAAAGAACAGAAAGACGAAATCGCCTCATATATCGCCTCATATAAAAAGAAGAATTTACTTCTGTTTTTTAAGATCATAGATCTATAAGACCAAGGTCTTTCACAAAGAGATCAAAGGATCTCATCATAAAAAAAAATAAGAAGAAGAACATAATTCTTCTCACAGATCATAGATCTATAAGACCAAGGTCTTTCAAAAAGAGATCAAAGTATCTCATCATTAAAAAGAAGAAGAAGAACATAATTCTTCTCACAGATCATAGATCTATAAGACTAAGATCTTTTTACAAAAGAGATCATGAACATCTCATTATAAAAGGGGGAGAATAATTCAGTTCTCTTAGGATCACATATCCATAAAGGCAAAGTTTTTTACCAAAATAAGAGATTGAAATATCTCCTATAAAATAAGAACTTTGTTCTTAGAATCTTGAGACAAAGTCTCTTATAAAAATAGAATTTAATTCTCAGAGCGCAAAACTGATCTAAGTTGCATAAACGAAGAGCCTTAGCACTCCTAATTTAAAAGAGCTTCAGCGCTTCACATCTAGTGCAAAGCGCTGCAGAGCCTTAGCGCTCCTAATTTAAAAGAGCCTTAGCGCTCCAAATTTAAAGAAGCGCTCTGTGCTCAAGACTAGCGTACAACGCCAAGTGCGCCACATGCTCCTCAAGTGTGCGCTACTTAACAGAAGCGCCTCAGCGCTCCACATCTAGCGCAAAGCGCTGCAGCACCCCAGCACTCCAAATATAGTGCACTGCGCCTATTGACTGGCGCTAGCGCTAAGCGCGTCACGTTCTCCTCACGTGTGCGCTACTTAACAGAAGCGCCTCAGCGCTCCACATCTAGCGCAAAGCGCTGCAGCGCCTCAGCGCTTCAAATATAGCGCACTGCGCTTATTAACTGGCGCTAGCGCCAAGCGCGCCACGTGCTCCTCACGTGTGCGCTGATAGAACATAAATTGTTCTTTAATGAATACTCAGTATTCAATAAAAGACAAAAATATTGTCAGAACTCAAATCAATGCCCAGCATTGTCAAATGCTTAACATTTTAACGGAGTGGGCCGAGCCCAAGTTGGCCATAAACCCCTCATTCAGATTAATTGAGCTCATCTGCTCATAAATCTCAGATCTTAGTCCCAATTAGACTACAGATCTCCCAACCAAAATTGGTTCAAGGGTACATCTCTTCACTTCTCTGATATTTGTCGTTGTAATCCTTCAACGTTTTCAGAGAGGTGACGGGTCTCGACAACCAGACATTCCATGGACTGTGGGGTCCTTAAACTCATGGACTATGATGTCCTTAAACTTGGACTGTGGGGTCCTTAAACTCATGGACTATGATGTCCTTAACTTCAGACTGTGGGGTCTTTAAACTCATGGACTATGATGTCCTTAAACTTTACAGACTATGATGTCTCTAAACTACCATGGACTGTGGGATCCTTAAACTTATAGACTATGATGTCTTTAAACTTTACAGACTATGATGTCTTTAAACTTTACAGACTATGACGTCTTTAAACTATGGACTATGATGTCCTTAAACTCCATGGACTATGAGGTCCTTAAACCTAATGGACCGCAAAGTCCTTAAACTAAAACCATAGAGCTCATATGCTCTTTTGTTGGATCTAAATGATCCCGTTAAGTTGATCTTAGTCTAAAATTAGACTAACGTGTCCTTAACAAACGTTAAGTTGATCTTAGTCTAAAAACTAGACTAACGCATCCTTAACAAACGTTTAAATTGATCTTAGTCTCAAATGAGATTAACGATCCTTAAACCCAACCCAAACCCAAATCTAAGAAATACGGATTTGGACTAATCCACACCCTACGGGCGACAACATAAATTAGTCTCGGTATACAATCTACGGGCAACCAAAAACAAAACAAACACACACGACACGAAGTGACCATCTGAAGAAGGAGAAAGTGGTTACCGCGATGCGGTAGCGTAATTAACTGCAGGGGCTTGCGCCTGCAGGGAAGAGCGTCGCCACAATAAAAAAACCCCTCAAATGAGGGGGAATCTGACGAAGTCTGCTACAACGGCCGCATCTGTCCAAACCTCCGATACATGGTGCCATAAATCAACTTGGCAACTTCAGAGAGGTGGACGGATAAAACCAAATAGTATCTGCCCCCAAATTCAGGCAAGACATTTGTCTTCCTGGCTTTCGGCGGAGTACACCAACTAAGGTGCAGCTGTCAGTGAGTGACCGACACTAAAGACGGTAAAAGATATAAGAAGTTTCTTGGGCTTAGCAGGATACTACCGACGATTCATTGAAGGATTCTCACAGATCGCACCACCCCTAACCAAGCTCACACGTAAAGACGAAGTATTCATGTGGTCAGAAGCATGTGAGAAGGCATTTGTAGAACTCAAGTCGAGATTAATCTCTGCTCCTATTCTCGTAATACTAGATCAATCTGGCGGATTTGATGTGCATTGTGATATGTCCTGTAAAAGATTAGGATGTATTCTACATCAGCATGGAAAAGTTGTGGTTTTTGCGTCAAAACAGTTAGTTATGGATTTTGCGTCAAAACAGTTAAAGGTCCATGAGCGCAACTATCCAACACATGTTCTGAACTGGCAGCAGTGGTCTTCGCACTCAAAATTTGGTGCTACTGTCTTTTGGGAGAACGAGTAGATATATACACTGATAATAAAAGTCTTAAGTATGTATTTACTCAGAAGAAACTCAACATGCGGCAGAGAAGATGGCTAGTGTAAGTTGATGCCACGCACCCCGCGGGTTCGCGGGGAGACGGAGTTTGCAAAAAACGATTTTTATATGCTTCGTAATATCGACTAAACTTCAAGATCGATACTAAACCCTAACCAACAAGCTAACTAAAAAGTTTAACTACTATGTAAGAAAGTTATACCTCAAGTTACTAGTCCTTGTTCTTGTTGTCCTCCTCCTCTTCGTGAGCTCCTTGGAGTGTGTATGGATCGCGCCTCCTCGTCGGCTTCCTCAAGTCGAAGAAGATCCACCTAAGAGTGCCTACCTTGAGCTTCTACCTCTAAGATGAGGTAACTAGGTAACCTAGAGTGCTAATCTAAGTGACCTAGAGGATATAGAGAGTGAATAAGGATTATTAAGTCTCACTAACCCTAAGATTCACAACACATGAGACAATTAGGATTTGAGGAGAAGAAGAGAGCTCTTGAGGTGAGAGAGTGTTTGAGATAATAATGAAATGAATATGACCACTTGAGATGACTATGAAGCATGCCAAAATATCTCACAAGACATCTCACCAAATATCTCACAAAATATCTAAATCCACTCTTGCCTCAATAGTCATCCATGAGTCACCAAGTAGCCATGCTTCATTTATCACAAATTAACACCTCATACCTCCACCTCATTTATCTTTTAATCAAAAGATAAAAGCATAAATGAGGTGTCCCCTTCTAGAAGTATACTTGAGTAAATTACAAGAATACCCCTCATCGTATATACATACCCGTATTCGTATTCCGAAAAACACGAATACAATGAGACGAACTATTCCAATAATCTAATACTAGGATCCGGTTTAAACCAAAGCCCACTAGTATTATCCGTCCAAACATCCTACGTGCACAAGTACACGTATGTGATCGAACCCAGTCATAAAACCGTACGACCTCTACGTCATTTCGCCCGAAGCAGGGAAACCCTCTGTGTGGGACTCTAAAGACTCGACAGTACGCTGGCAGTGGGTTTAACCACAAGCACGTCAGCGGTACTAGCTGCACGTAACGGCTACCCAGGTATCTGTCGATAAGAAGGCCGATGAGCAAATTCATCCGAACTCCTACTAAGCCTATCTGTGACAATCTCCGTACAGTCCGGTCTATTCGTCTAAGAGTATCGCATATCGGGCCTAGGGGGCGGTAGCCGTTAGACCACTAATAGCGCAATAAGTCATGCCGGAGTAGAGCCCAAAAACACCCTGAGAAACTACTGGAGTACCTACCAGTAAATCTTGCTTGCCCTGGCCAAGGACTTTGTGTAATGGCTTTCCGAACACAGCGCGCCATCAACCCCCAATACCGGGAGAGACGAATCCTATCTAACCGCCACTGCCTCCAAGTGCTTCAGGACTGCACCCAACTACTACCTATTTGCACGACTCATCATAGTCGTGGTAGGGTAGTAATCAAAGAACAGTGGGAACACACTTGAGGCGAAGTAGCATTGTCAAGTCATCGGACTATGCTGTATTCATATCATCTGGGAACTGCTACCTGACGATAGGTATAGTACCAACCAACAGTTTCCCATGAGTTCGTCCAGTGTAACTCATAACCCAATAAGCACCTGCATACTATCTCTAGTACGACGTACTAATGGCTGTGGGACAAACCATCTCCCTTGCTGGGATGAGAAGCGTATACACTAGTCTACTCTGGAGTATCGATGCCCTGTCTCGATAATCCTACGACTAGAGACCTGTATAAGGATGTGCTTATAGACTACCCAGCCCCCACTAGTGTGACTGCCATCACAACGATGGTAGTCAAGTAAAAATCCTAAGGGCTCTACCAATATGTATTAGCGATACGCTAAAAGAAACATATACACATATTAAGATAGAAACAAACCAAGTAGCATACTATCATATTGAGCAAGTCTGTCATAAAATCCGTGTATATCCCAAGCTTCCAAAATGTAATATACAAACTAGTACTATACAATAATGGCCTCTAAGTCATATATCACTTACAATCTCCCACTTGCACTACGACCATATGTTGGCATATCGCAGACTTATCATCTCGAATAGCCTCTCGAACTGCGTCTGAGGGATGATCTTTATGAGTGGATTGTTCCCCTCCGAAAGACGGCGCGACAGGGACGTCTTGCCTGAAATTCGGGGCAGATGCTAATTGGTGCTATCCGTCCACCTCTCCAAAGATACCAAGTTGATTTATGGCACCGTGTATCGGAGCTTTAGACGGATGCGGCCAATGTAGCAGACTTCGTCAGATTCCCCCTTGTTCGAGGGGTTTTTGATTGTGGGGACGCTCTTCCCTGCAGGCGCAAGCCCCTGCAGTTAATTACGCTACCACATCGCGATAACAACTTTCTCCTTCTCCAGATGGTCACTTCGTGTCGTGGGTGTTTGTTTTGTTTGTGGTTGCCCGTGGATTGTATACGGAGACTAATTTATGTCGTCGCCCGTAGGACGTGGATTAGTCCAAATCCGTATTTTCTTAGATTTGGGTTTGGGTTTTGGGTTTAAGGATACGTTAGCCATATTTGAGGCTAAGATCAATTCAAACGTTCGTTAAGGATACGTTAGTCTAATTTGAGACTAAGATCAACTTAACAGGATCTTTTAGATCCGACAAAAGAGCATTTGGGCTCTATTGTTCCAGTTTAGGGACATAGTGGTCCGTTGCAAGTTTAGGGACATGGTGGTCCATTTCCAGTTTAGGGACATGGTAGTCCATCGTTCCCGTTTTGGGGACGAAGGTTGGTTTAAGGATGCATTAATCCATGAGTTTAAGGACCCCACAGTCCGTATTGTTGGTTTAAGGACGTATTAGTCTATGAGTTTAAGGACCCCACAGTCCGTATTGTTGGTTTAAGGACGCATTAGTCCATGAGTTTAAGGACCCCACAGTTCGTATTGTTGGTTTAAGGACGCATTAGTCCATGAGTTTAAGGACCCCACAGTTCATATCGATGTGTGGTTGTCGGGACCCGTCACCTCTCTGAGGACGTTGAAGGATTACAACGACAAATATCAGAGGAGTTCGGAGATGTACCCTTGAACCGGGTGTAAATTGATTTGAGAGAGCATTTGTGCTCAGTTCAATTTAATTTGAGAACTTACGGCTAGAATTGGGCTAAGTCCAGTTGAAAATGTTCAACATTTTATTTGTATTTGGCCTGTTAGGCCTTTACTAGGGCTCTGCCCCTTATTTAATAATGCAGTGCATTTTTGTTTGGTCTATTAGACCTTTATTTGGACTCTGCCCTTTTTTTAAAATGATGCACAGTATCTGTTTTGGTCTGACAGGTCTTTGTTTGGGCTCTACCCATTTTTTAATAACGCATTGCATTTTATTAGGCTTGTTAGGCCCTTTTAATTGGGCTCTGCCTTTCTTTTTAATAATGCACTGCATTAATTAATCTGACAGAGCGCCACGTGGCTTGTCAGGTGCTTTGCGCCAGCGCAAGGCGCAAACTCATATGGAGGTGACACGTGTCACGCTCTGGTGAGCGCAAGCGCAGTGCGCTGCGACGGTGCGCTGCGCTGTTGCGCTGCTGACACGTGGCGCGCTCTGATGGCTTGCGCCAATCCAAGAACGCAATGCTTATTTTTTTAAAGCGCAAGGCGCAGTTTGTTCTGGGGCTGACACGTGGCGCTCTCTGGTGGCTTGCGCCAACCCAAGAGCGCAACAGTGCAAATTTTATAAGTGCAGGGCACTGTTTAATTTCTTGATCAAATTTAGATCAAAAAATGTTTCAAGAGGTTTTACCTCATGATTTAAAGAACCAATGGTTCATCAAAAGGCTGTGCCTTTATATGTAGATCAAAAGATCTAATAAAGAAGTATATTACTTCTTTTTTTATTCTTATTATTTAATCTTTTCTTTTCTTTTTTATTTAAGATCTTGATCTTGTTTTTAGATCATTGATCTTTTTAGAAGAAATTCTTTTTTTCAAAGGTTTACCTTTTTTCTTTTTCTGAGTTCTTTCTCAAAGTTTTCATAAGATTTCTGTGAGTTCTCTCTGTGTCAATGTGTTTTAGACTTGGAGTCTAGGGGCCTTTATATAGTGCCAATTGATTTGTTAAATCAGTTAAAGAGATCTTTCTCTGAGTGATTTAGGGATTTTTCCCCACCGTTGGATCTTCGATCCAAGGGCTTCTGTTTTATAGAAGATAATCTTCTTGTTTTAACAAGATCAGAAAGATCTTTCTGGAATTTTAATTCTGTTTTAGTGCTGGCACAGTTGGCGCAAGCGCACATGCGCTTGACACGTGTCGCACAGCGCAGAGCGCAGCGCAACTGCGCTGCCACGTGTCGCGCAGCGCAGCGCAACTGCGCTGACACGTGTCGCGCAGCGCAGAGCGCAAGTTGTCTGAAGCGTTGCTTCCTTTATTTTTTATTTTAAATAGAGCCTTGCTCTGATTGGGTGCGCTGCCTTGGGCGCAGCGCTGACGCGTCAGCTTTTGACATGTGGTGCGCTGCGCAAGAAATCTGAAGCGTTACTTCAATTTTTGAATTTTTGAAATTCAAACAGAGCTTTGCTCTGATTGGGGGAAACAAATGCCCCCCCACCGTTGCGCTCACGTGGCGCACACGTGAGTGCAGCGGTGGCAAGATCCCAGCCGTTGGATCAACCCAGGAGTTGAAAGGGCGCAAGCGCCTATAAATAGGACCCTTGGTCCTCAACAGATGTTCATTATCTTCAAGAATTTGATTTTCAGAGCCTTGCTCTTGTTTTCAAGAACTTCAGAGCCTTGCTCTCATTTCCAAAGTCAGAACTTTTTTAGAAAAACTTTTAGGTAAAAATAAATCTTAAATTAAATTAATTTTAATTAATAGAACCTTGCTCTCATAGATCTTTTGATTTAAAGAAAACCCCTTTGGGATTTCACCGAGCCTTGCTCTTCAAGAATCTGTTTCAGGGTTTCTTAACCCATGAACAGAGTATTACTCTTTGGCAAAACATAGATCTTTTGATCTAAAAATGAAGAACTCTTAAGAGTTTTCATGGATCTTTAAGATCCCAATTTTTTTTTAATTTTTAATTTTTTAAGAATTAATTTTCCTTTTGATGGATATTTCCATCATTATCACAGAGCTAGGCTCTTTTAATCTTTTGAGGAATTTTATTCCCTTGAGACCAGAGTTTGACAAATGTTACTCTGTGACAGAGCTTTGCTCTGAAAGAGGAGATTTTCTCCTTGTCTCTAGGGATTTCTCATTAATGAGAATATTCTTTTGGGGATCTCCTCATTAATTGACAGTCATATCCAATGATGGGGTTGTCTTATTAACTGATGTATTGTCATCTAGATTTTATGGGTCCCCCTTTGGTCCCTTATCCACTGTATTGCAGTATGGTACAAATCTTGAAGTTCCAAGTGTCAGGCCTCTTTTTTAAAATTAAATTAAGGCACTGACGGCTGAATCTCGTTTTTCTTTGTAGGCAATCATGTCTGCTGATCTGTCTTTCCCATTCGTTCGCTCAGAGGGAGGATTACCCGAGGCGCCGGTGGACCGGAAGGTGCTCGCTCTCATTAAGGACCATGACCCCAAGCACAAGAACCTTCACCCGTGGGGCAGATGGTATAACGAAATCATTAAGGGTCGCCGAAGCTTTTCCTGTGCGACGCCTTCAGAGCCAATCTCGTCGATCCCGTATGCGGATGCACCCCCGGTGAACTATGCCGTGGAGGTTGTGAATTGGAACTCGGAGGATCTTCTTCAGCCTTCGATTGGTGCTATTCCCGTGCAGCCGCCGCCGGCCGTGGATATTCTGGGGCGACGCATATGCCAGGGTGAGGCGCGCCCTTGGGGACAGGCCTATAACCTCGGATTGACCCCTCGACAATCGGCCGGATATTTGCAGTGGGCGAGGTATATCTTGTCGGCGAAGAAAACACATCTGATGAAGATCGGTCTGTACCCTGCCGTTTACGCCTCGCTTTTTGAGTATCCTGCTCCTCCAACGTGGTGGGTTAAAGCGTTCGTGGACCAATGGAACATCCCCACTCATACTTTTCTCTTGACGGATAGGGAAGTCTCCATCCCCTGGAAGAATTTGCTGAGATATCCGGTCTGCCGGTGAGGGGGGAGCATTATGAGGAGTTACTTCCTCCAGATGAGTACGTCTTCGCCAACAAGCCGCTGGTATTTGATTTGATGCCGGAGAATGCTATTCAGCACCAGTTTCCGAGTCTGGTGAGGGTACTGAATATATATGAGGGTCTCTATTTGGAATCAGAAATCCGGGGCGTCAGTATTGCAGATTTTATTGCCCGCTTTCTTCGACCGGAGATTCTTTCACAGCGGAATGAAAAGTCTGTCAAGCTCGAAAACCCCATCGGCTTTGGCTTAGATCGCCTACCTGCATTGGAGAATGACCAACAAGGTTTTTATTTTCCGGACGTTGCCGTCATGCCCTTATCGGAAATTGCCGCCCCGGGCATTGACGAAGAGACCTTCTTCCTCGGCTTTCTGGGATTATGGCTGTCCTGTTTCGCGCTTCCCATGCACCCACGCTACATTAGGCCGTATGTCTTCTACCCAGCGCACTGGATGGTGGCTGGTATACAATTGTTGACCGGAATCGCCGGGCTGGCTCACCTGTATCATGGATTAAGCGTGGCGGCGGACGCGAATGAACCCGGGGTGCAACCCGCCAATTTCCCGATGCACTATTTTACTTCATGGATGGAACTGCATGTGCTCGGTGTATTCGGGATTCATAAGAGCCCCTCTTTTTACGAGAAGTGCAGACTCCCGAGAGTCATGCGGTTAGTCGGCGCTTCTATTGTGAATCTATCTCCGCGGGAGGCCAGGGGGTTGTTTCTCCGTCCGCATATGGTCGACGCAAAAATTTCTTTCCAGGACAAGGTGATGACCATTGGCCCGGATACCTCCAAAACGGTGTTGGCGCTGCGCGATAGCTTCAAGGACGGGGCCTCCGTATTAAAAGCCCGGGAGGTTCTCCACTTATACTCCATCCGGCCGGGCTTCTTGGTATTCAGGTAGGATGATAAGGCGTTCTTTATGAGGTATAGCCCCAATCGGTTCTCCCAACAACTAGGCTATAACCAGGGGGTCCCATTGGAGGTGTTTTTGGAAGAGCCCGCTGCCACCAGGGAGGGGATACGGAACGCGCTACACCACTTCATGCGGCTGAACACAGGCTCCTACTTCTTCATCAGTGAGCCGAGTTGCGTCCCACGCATCCTCAACATGTACGCGGCTTGGTATGGGCACACGATGGGTGCAGTCATCCGTGAAGAGAAGCGGATGTTGGTTGACCGTAAGGGTGCGCCTTCAGGCAGTGACCGCAAGGCTCCCCTGAAGCCAAGGACCCCGGTCATTCCTCCGCTGAAAGATGCTGGAGCTGGGCCACCGTGCGTGCTGAGCCCTCCGCGCGGATTGCCGCCTCGTGATACCGCGAACGCGGCTCCAGCGCCCCGTGCTCCAGTGGAGACGGTGAATGTGGTTTCGCCTGAGTCTGGCGTGGGCTCGGACATTGGGATCCGCCGCCCTAAGGTGCCCATAAAGCGCAAGTTAATTTTGGGTGCGACTGGGGTCCGCGCGCAGAAGAGGAAGAAGAAGTCGATCCTCTCTGCTGACGTTGCGTTCGGTCAGGAACCTCATGCTCTCTATAGCAAGGGCTTGGGCGAGTACGGGACCAACAAAGGATTAGTTATGCCGCCAGATGACACTGATCTGGCGGCCGCCATCGCAGCTTTTAGAGCGATTGGCGAGGCGCGACGCGTGGCTAGCTAAGCTTGCGCAATCGGGTAATCACTAGTCGTATATATATTTTTTTGCTATTGCATTGTTCTTTTATCATTGTCTTTGACTAATGCTTTTCCCCCCTTCCCCTTTTCTTTACAGGCGTTTCTACCGAAGAAGCTATCGCTGCTTCCCTCAAAACTTTTCAGGAGGAGGAATGACTCAGAGCATCCTTGGGCCTTGGTACATTTCGGTTCATAGAGTTTTTATTCTCCCTTTTATGGCCAATTTAACCTTTTCTTTGTCTCATTGCAGGGACCGTGGGACCTATTTTGCAAGCCGATGCGGGGATTCCCTTCGGGCCAGCTACCGAAGTCCCGGCCTCTTTGGAATTGCCGCAAGTGACTCGACTCAAAAAGCCGATGATGGATGCTTTGAAAGATTTGGAGGCAGCTCTGAATGCGGACGATGACGTCTCGTTGAAGGAGGCTTCCAAGAGGTCCGTCATAACGGCCCGGGAGGAGAGGAAGCGTTTGAGGCGCGAAGCGAAGGAACGCAGAGCCGCTTTGGCCGTGGGGGTGAGCTCAAGCACCGTTATTCCCGTTGCTTCTCCTTCCGAGGAGCCCTCGGTCGCCTTGTCTACCACTCATAGACAGGCGGCGCGTGCAGTTCGGGGGGCCAACGATCAATCCACCTCAGGTAATGTGTTTTTCGAGAGTTTTTGTTGTAAGAATTGTAAAACTATCGTTTCTGATACATCTTGTCTTGCAGGGCCAAGTCAAACTGAGGGAGCGGCGGAAACCGTCGAGCCTGAGGGGACAGTGGGGGAGGCACTGGCTGAACCCGAGCCAATGGTGGGCGACGTAGCCGAGGTTGCTGGACCCAAGCTAGTGGCTGACGAAACGGTCACGCCTACTATGCCTGAGAAGGCCGCCGATGCCGAGCCCGAGGTAGCGGCAGATGAGACGGCTGCTATGGCCGAGTCTGAGGCAGGAGCGGAGGGAACGGCTAAGACTGATGACCCTATGGCAACGGCGGACGAGACGGCTGCGACCGCCGAGCCCGAGGGGGTAGCGGGTGAGACGGGTATGATTCCCGAAGAAGAGCCGGCCGCTCTTTCTCAAGAGTCTGGCAATGCTCCGATCATTTCTCTCCCCGTCTACGGTCCTCCGCCGTCTCCTGGCCTCGCGAGTACGATGACGGCTCCCGTAGAGTCTGGCGATGAGGCGTCGGGCGGTGGTCTCATGTCAATGGAGGGAGATGCCGCCGTTTCGGCTGGATCATCATCAGGTAATTTCGGGTTACCGTCCTTCTTTTATTCCGCAACCTTTCCTGACATGACTTATCTTGTTTCTAATGCAGGTGCGGTCAGTGCCGATGCTCCATTGCTCGAGGGAGCGCCGTCAGTTACTGCCTTGATGGTGGCTACCTCTCTACCTTCTCTCGCACCATCGCAAATGTTGGAAGGTATGGATTTATAACCCATCAGTTTCATCTTTAGGCTAAATAATTCATGTACTGATGTTGTACTACTGCATCTTTGCAGGAGTGCTTTTGATCACCTTTACCAGGTGCTGCACCCACACTTCTCCTTCCCGTCGGAGCGTGCTTCCTCCAGTGGCGCCGGTGAGTATAGTTTTCAATTAATATCCTTCCTTTTTTTCAGTAATGGAATTATTTCTGATTCTTTCTTTCCCTGACTGCAGTGCTACAGATTGAAGGAGGAGATAAGGGATCAGCCGCGCCACCGGTCCTCCCGGCCTTACCGCCTGCTGCAGATGGTATAGTAAACTCCCTCATTAATGACTTTCCTATATTTCTTGAACCGTCATCTGATTGCGTTTTGTCTTTTCAGCTGTCATTCTGGTTTCGGTCCTCTTTGAGCCTCACATCATGATGCCGGCATGCCTCTTCTTGAGACGTCCATCTTCAAAGGGTGCCGCGATGAGCTTGGGCATGCTGAGAGGATACGTCGAAGAGCTTGACGCAGACGCTCCCCCATGTGCCGCAGATTTCGCTGCGGAGGTTAACCCGATGTTGGCGGCACTTGTAAATTTTCATAATGAAAGCGTTGTCGAGTTTTGGGTTAATCACTGCAGGGAAATCGAGACCCGCTTGCATCAACTGGAGTTTATGCGTCCTGCCCCTGAGACCTTAGCCGCAAGCACTCAACGAGCGGCATAGATCAAGCAAAGCGCTTCTTACTTCTGCCATTTGGAACAAGAAGCGGCTTTAAGGCTGAGGGAATGCCAAGAGACCTCAAGCGAAACTGCTCGCCTGCGTGCTGAGGTTGAGGCGAACGCTGCCCAGGTGAAGGCTATCTTCGAGGGCCTTCTGCAAAGTATTTCTGATGGGCTAACACTGAAGCAGAAGCTCGATGCCGCTGAGCGTGATGCCCAAGGTCGCGAAGCAGCTCAGCGGGCAGTTAAGGAGCAGCTTTCATCCTTTTTACAGTAGCGGGTTCCAGTAGAAGCAGAATTGGCGGTGGCGGCCGGTCAAGAGAAGGCATGGAAGGAAGTGTGCGAGCAATTTATAGGGCTATTTAAGTCGCTTCTTTCCCAGTAGCTGCCTTTGTATCAATTATATACTTGTAATTTTTGAATAAGATGCATCCATTCTTTTATTCTTTTATACGATTCACCTTATACTTGATTGAATTCATGAATAAAGATACACATTTTTTTTGCAATGTCTTGTGTCATCTCTGTGCTTTCTCCCTTCTTCTATTATCAGCATGCTACCTTAGTAAACATAGTTGACAGATGCTAGCGCGAGCATCTTGTCCTGGCTTCTTCAAGAGGTAATGATGGCTTAGGACACAGGTTCAGATCTGCTGCCTAAGACTTTTCAACTTTATGAGCCGTGAGGGTCTCACAAAGACTTTTCTCCCTACGGATCGAGAGGATCTCGTAGGTGTATTTTCTCCTTAGGAATCGTGAGGATTCCTAAGTGCGTTTTCTCTTATAAGTCGTAAGGATCTTATAAGAGAATTTTCCCTCTTACGAGTCGAGAGGACTCGTAAGCGGTTGTTTCCCGCCTTGTCGAGATTCGACTTTGGAGAGTGAGACCCGTGGATAGTATGCAAGAGACCATTTTAGACCGACTTGCAGGGTCCCAGTGCTTAGAAAACAAGTTTTTTAATCCCTGCTGCCCAAGGCTTTATCTTGCAAGTCGAGACGAATCGGGAAATCCTCGCGAAGACACTAACTTCCTCACGAGTCGAGACGAATCGAGCAGCTCTCGTCAAGGACAATAATTTCCCTGAGTCGGGGTATTTTCCAAGGACACCGATTTCCTCGGAGTTGAAACGAATCGGGGTATTCCTGCAAAGACACTGGTTTCTCTTCGGGTCGACGCGAATCAAGAAGCTCTCATCAAGGACGCTAGTTTCCGTGAATCGAGGTATTTTGCCGAGGACACTGGTTTCCTCGAGGTTGAAACGAATCGATGTGCTCCTGCAAAGACACTGGTTTCTCTGCGGGTCGATGCGAATCAAGAAGCTCTCATCAAGGACGCTAGTTTCCCTGAATTGAGGTATTTGCTAAGGACACTGATTTTCGTGGGGTTGAAACGAATCGAGGTGCTCTTGCAAAGACACTGGTTTCTCTGCGGGCCGACGCGAATCAAGAAGTTCTCATCAAGGACGCTAATTTCCCTGAGTCGAGGTATTTTGCCGAGGACACTGGTTTCCTCGAGGTTGAAACGAATCGAAGTGCTCCTGCAAAGACACTGGTTTCTCTACGGGTCGACGCGAATCAAGAAGCTCTCATCAAGGATGCTAGTTTCCCTGAATCGAGGTATTTGCCAAGGACACTGATTTCCTCGGAGTTGAAACGAATCGGGGTATTCCTGCAAAGACACTGGTTTCTCTGCGGGTCGACGCGAATCAAGAAGCTCTCATCAAGGACGCTGGTTTCCCTGAATCGAGGAGGTTGCCAAGGACACTGATTTTCCTGGGGTTGAAACGAGTCGAGGTATTCCTGCAAAGACACTGATTTCTCTGCGGGTCGACGCGAATCGAGGTGCTCTCATCAAGGACACTGGTTTCCCTGAATCGAGGAGGTTGCCAAGGACACTGATTTCCCTGGGGTTGAAACGAGTCGAGGTATTTCTGCAAAGACATTGATTTCTCTGCGGGTCGACACGAATCGAGGTGCTCTCGTCAAGGACACTGGTTTCCCTGAATCGAGGAGGTTGCCAAGGACACTGATTTCCTTGGAGTTGAAACGAATCGGGGTATTCCTGCAAAGACACTGGTTTCTCTGCGGGTCGACGCGAATCAAGAAGCTCTCATCAAGGACGCTAGTTTCCTTGAATCGAGGTATTTTTTCGAGGACACTGGTTTCCTCGAGGTTGAAACGAATCGAAGTGCTCCTGCAAAGACACTGGTTTCTCTGCGGGTCGACGCGAATCAAGAAGCTCTGATCAAGGACGCTAGTTTCCCTGAATCGAGGTATTTTGCAGAAGACACTGATTTCTTCGGAGTTGAAACGAATCGGGGTATTCCTGCAAAGACACTGGTTTCTCTGCGGGCCGACGCGAATCAAGAAGCTCTCATCAAGGACGCTAGTTTCCCTGAATTGAGGTATTTGCCAAGGACACTGATTTCCCTGGGGTTGAAACGAATCGAGGTGCTCCTGCAAAGACACTGGTTTCTCTGCGAACCGACGCGAATCAAGAAGTTCTCATCAAGGACGCTAATTTCCCTGAGTCGAGGTATTTTGTCGAGGACACTGGTTTCCTCAAGGTTGAAACGAATCGAAGTGCTCCTGCAAAGACACTGGTTTCTTTGCGGGTCGACGCGAATCAAGAAGCTCTCATCAAGGACGCTAGTTTCCCTGAATCGAGGTATTTGCCAAGGACACTGATTTCCTCGGAGTTGAAACGAATTGGGGTATTCCTGCAAAGACACTGGTTTTGTCACGCCCCGCTTCCCAGTGTACGGCGAAGTGGACGTGACGAGGTCCGCTACGTATGTACTCAGAAGTACATAAGTGTAACGTTTTGAAAATCGTTTCGGTGAAATTTCGAAAAAACGGTAAAATAAGGGGGTTTTCTGTAAAAAGTCAAAATACAAATATCTTTATTATAAAATTAAATATACATATTCTAGCTATGAATTTGCTAGTATTTGGTGTTTATTGAGTCACTGGTGAAATTTCAAATTTTCTGAAAATTTTTCCGAAATTAATTATTTTAATATTATTTTAAGCCGTCACTAATACATTTAATTAGGGAAAATTACAAATTGGAATGAGTTGAAACAAATTTTGTGTATCATAACACATTAAACAAAATTTTATCATATGGTTTTCGAAATGAAATGGTTTGCCAAAACGGTTTAGAAAATATCGAAGAAAAAGGCTTTTTTTCGGTGAAATTTGTGTTAATGGGAATTGGGGTAATACATTTATCTTTTTCCCTCACCCACGCTGACCCACACCCTCTCTCCCCTCTCCAAATCAGCAGCCCCAAGTGCCCCCTCATTTTCCCACTTGAATGGCTAAAAGAAAAAAAATGAAAAGAAATGAGAAGAAAGGATAATATATATAAGTATTGGTTGGGTTGACTTGGACTTTCTTTGACTTGACTTTTCTCCCCACACCCACACACTTCACTCCCATCCTTCCCCATTTCTGGCCGAGCCCTCCCCAAGTGCAGCCTCCCAATTTTCTCCTCTCATTTCCTCATAAAAAACCTATCAAAAACCTCCAAAATTCCATCACAAATCAAGCTAAAACCCAAATCCAACTCTTACCCATTTTTCCTTAACCTATTCTAGTGTGGATCTTGGAGCAAAAAGCAAGTTTGTGAGGCTAGGTTGGATGTTGATTCAAGTTTTGTGAGGTATAAATCCTTGTTCCATGGTTTGTTTGTTGCTTAGTTACTTAATTGTTGCTATCATACCTCATTTGAAGCTAATTAGGTGTTTAATTAGGTTTAATTGCTTGGTTGAAAAAATTCAAGAAAAGGGTTTGTAAATCAAATTAGGGTTTTCTTCATTGGGTATTGATCTTGATGTGGGGATTAACATTTTAATGTGATCTTAAAACTAACCTAATTGCTAGTTTACTAATTGATGCTTGTAATTGTTAAAATTGGAATTTTATGCAAACTAGGTTTTGGAAATTTATTGCAAATGTTAGACAAAAAATCTAATTAGGTTTTTCATGACTTCATTAACATTATTAAGTGTAGTTTAATGCTTTAGATCATGCAAATCTAAGCTAGATTGTAGTTTGTGCATTTTTGCTACGAAATTGTTAAAATGTAGGTATTTTGTAAACTAGAATTTTAGGGTTTTTGGAATTTAATGAGATTAAATTATGGGAATTGTTTTTATGACTTATTTAAGATATTTAGTGAATATTGTGGCCGCTAGATTCGTTTATACATCGAGTTTTGTACTAAAACGGTGATTTGTGCTTGCTAGATTTTCGGGAAAATGACTTTTTAAGTGAAATTGGGGGGTTTTGTGAATTTTAAGCTATTTTATATTATAATTAGTGCTTGTAATTGTACAAATGAGTGTGTTGGGAGCTTTCTCGATGGTTTGGCGTTTGTACGCCGACGTCGAGGGTTTTTGGGTCGATTTGTGAAAGCAACCATAGGTTTTGACCTATGTGGGATTCGTGCGTCGTTTTGGTCATGAGTCGGATTTTAATGCGATACGGTGCGTTATGATATGTAGGTACCCCATGTGGACTTCGAGACGACAAGCAAGCGCGTGGCGACGTCGGCACCGGCGAGCGAGGACCAGGTAAGTAGATTTATATCTACGGGGAGAAGTCGGGTGGATGGCGTATAGCACCCCCGCAGTTCGTGGTGATGTATACGAATACGTATACACACATTTATTGATTATATTTTGTTTGAGTTTATTGATGATAAATATGGATGGTTTAGTATCGCGAAACCCTAGAGTAGTGGTCGCACCATACATGCACACACCCACCCATACTTGCATACATTCTTCTTCCATTTGTGTTTACGGGAATATATATATAGTTATGTGTTCACATGGGTATGGGACTATGTGTTCACATACGGATTTGAGGATGATACTTGGGTTTGAGATGAGTCGATAAGATTTGTGTTGAGGTTGTGATATCGGTGATATGGCAGGATTCGTATTTGAGATACGTCCTGATATTATAGCGGGTCTTTGAACGACGATACGGGTGAATAGTGCTATAATCAAAATGGTCGACATGTGATCGTGATATGAGATATGATATGCTAGGATATTGATATTAGGCCGTATCGGGCGATGTATACCCTTGATGATGCTATGTGCTGACGGTATCGGTTTGTACGAGATTGTCGATCTGTAGTCAGATCATGAGTATATTGAGGATATTAGTATTGTATTAGACATAGGTCAGTACCCTAGACTATGATCTTGAATAAAGAGGATACCGGAGGAATGGTGTGAGAAATATGATATTGACCCGTACCCAGATTTGGGGATGCCGTACGACGGATTTACGTACGAGCTATATCTTGATGATCGATCCGCACTCTTGACTTGGGATGTCTGATTGTAGATATGGTATCGGATATGATATTATTAAGGCGGGATCACCGACTAATATATATATACAGGTATGTATATGGATCGACTCAGATGTTAGGCGGTTTCCTTACCTGTAGTCCAGCTTGTTAGCTTAGCCCTTTAGTTTAGTTTAGTTGTTAGATTAGATTCGATTCTTACCTATTTCAAAAGCTAACGAATCGTGGTTATTTTAAAAGACAGCCCAAGGGATCCTACGGATATTTGAAAAGACGTATCTGTTCATAAAAACACCGTAGCCCCTATTTTCAAAACCCCATGGTTCGTGTTATTTCAAAAGGCACCATTTGTAGGACTTATATTAGATTAATGCAGGTTAGTTACAGTTGCGTCTTGTATTCTGCTCCCGCTTATTATTGTGGTTCGCTTCGCATCGCATACTTATGTTATAATTTCTTATTGCAATGCTGATATCATATTGTTAGGACACCAGCACCATTACCGATGATGCGTATGTACCACGTACACTTACTTGCCGGCTCACACACATCTTCATCGGTAATTGCCATGTCACGTACACCTTAGAAAATATTATTGCTTGACTTAGCTTGTTAGTTAGTAATTTGACATGATATTAGTGTACCTGCCTTATATGCCAGCTTAACATTGTAGTTATTACTTGCCACTTCATGCATACTGTTATTCATTGTTATGCCTATATTCATGGTTTTACATGCTATTGATGATTTGGATTCGGATTTCCATGAAATTTTCTGGATTTGGGGGGGGGGGACCGTAAAACTTATATAAACTGATTTCTCTCTTTTTAAATAAAAAAGTGCGGTTTTTCCCATGATGTATGAGTCGTCCACCATGAGTTTGCTGATGGATTTCGAGACCCGATTCGAGGAGACGGATGAACCGTTTCGGGTACATGGTGGACCCGGTAAGGTACCCTGGGGCAAGAAGCGCGTGATGATGACGATTTGAACCTGGAAGGGGAGCACTACCTACCGGTGATATTACCCGACGCGTCGGATATCCGGAGGATACCGTCGTGGTCTTGAGATGGATGGTAGGGGCCGGTCTGGACTGACGGCGCCCTAGATATTGTGTTTGAGACATTGAGATTTCGAGATATTGAGGTACAGAGACTGTGATACAGAGATATCGAGATATTGGGATTACGTTTTGTGCCGATGCTAGGCACTGTTTTATGCTGATTTCATTTATGATATCTCATTTAAAAATACAAAGGAAATCTCACTAAATTATGAAAACAGTTTCTTCATTTACATGTATTCCGTTTTCATGCATTCATACCTCATTCATATGATATATTGCTACCTAAGGCACTGACACGGGCACATGAGATTACACTCGGGTTAGATATTTACCCTAGCCTTATTATAGGTTGCATGTTATATATATAATTGAGGATATATATTATGATCATTGACCTAGGTTGCGTTATTTATGCGATTTCTTTCCGTAGATGTTTTTCTATTCACGAGTTGGCAACTCACCCCCGTTGTGCCCCAGTTCCTTGCAGGTTTGCCGTACAGGTTTCTTTACGGCTTGCAAGCATAGTTTCCTTCGGGTGATTTGCTAGTAGGTGGGTTTACTTGTATCGTACCCCCATTATATAACTTGTACATTATTACTCTGTTGTATCTAGAAGTTCCATCAACCAAACATGTATTTATTTTGAGATAGAGACCAGTGATGTTATTCCTTCGACCTTAGAGTCGCGCGTTCTATTTCTGTGGTTTTCTTGTGGTTTTGAGTTTCCTTTGAATTTTAATCCTCGCCGTTGGCGTTGTATATTATATTGCTTGTGTGGTTGTGACCGTCGATTGACGAAGAGCTAGCTCCCGCTTGGGATGCCTTTTTATTGATTTCGTATACTATTCATGTTGTATCCCGTTTAGGAGGCAGTATTTACAAAGGAGACTCTGCCGAAATTTTCAGGAAATACTTGATGTTTTTAAAACCGCATAGCTCGGCTTATGCTATTAAAACTACTTGATTTTAAATTGGTTTTTCTTCACTCTACTACTTTTCTTGGTTTGGATTTCTGGGTTTTCGGTTTACTTAGATTACGTACGTCTCGAGACGTTCGTAGTTTAAGTGCCGGTCATGTTCCGTACTTTCGGGTCATGACAAAGTTGGTATCAGAGCGTTAGGTTTTACCTTCGGAGCGTAGGATGACCCTTGGTTGATGGAATAGGTGACTAAAGTAGAGTGATGTACCGTGGGTATGTTCCGCGGCATACTTACGATACGCTACTCCACTTAAGAAGCCTTAGGATGTACATTTCTTTGTTCAGTATTATATTCATTTCTGATCTAGCCTCATCGGTACCAGTTATGGTTTTGCTGCCATGATTACGGGCAGGAAGAGCTACGGCTAGAGTTGCGGTCAGCACGAGCTCGTTACGAACGAGGACTGACCAGGGCGTGATTCCGGCAACACACGATTGCAGAGATGTGTATTTTTATTGTGTTTTCGCGCCACGAGCGTTGATGGATCGCTGTATGAGATTACTCGGACGGGCAGATCAGCACCAGAGGATTGAGCCAATGATAGAAGGTCGCCAGTCATCGAGGATGAATGACTAGGACATGTGGATCGTTTGCCTACCCCGATGCGAGGTCATCAGATAGATTGTTTCCAGCTAGAGACGACTTCACGCGGAGACGTTGGGAGTCGACAGAGACGATCGAATGTCAGAAACCTATTATTCCAAGTTTAAAGTATTCGGAAGGGCATGCGGGCAATTCTATGGACCTTCTAGAAGAATGAAATCCTAACTCAACTTAATGACCGTGTGAAAGCCTTTGAACCTTCGGGTTTGCGGCAGTTCTACGGCGCCATTAGTGAGGCTTGGGTTTGCCCTTCTACGGCTGGACCACCGATGCTGTGGTATGTACCCGATACTATTAAACTGTGCCCAAGATGTTGAGCTCTTGGGGGATTATGAGGTTTTGACGACTTGATCGGATGGCTCGACTTAATTCGGATGCTAGGTGGTGAGATGCATTCTTGGGAGACTCCAGATACAAGGATAGCCGTTAGAGCTCAGTCCATGCAGCCACGACGAGACGAGTCCGAAGCGGTCGACATTAGAGAAAGGTGAAGTAAGAGGTTCGTACCAGATCTAGATGAAACGACGTTCCACTCCGCCGACATTAGAGATGCGATACGCATGCCAAGGCATTGTACTTAGATATACCTTCCAGAAGGAGTCGCGATGAGTATGCAGCTGTTCCGGAACGAGAACAGATCTAGTAAGGGACGATGACTTCCGGACAGTTCGGCAGAGACGAGATTTGGGAGAGATCTCGACAGGACCTTTCTGGAATGAATTACAAGAAGACTTGGACCCAGGAGTGGTCATGCTACGCACACCGGCAGGCCAGAGCTCAGGTTCGTCGATGAGACATGCTATGAGTGACCACAACAGTTGGCCAGAGATTCTTGGAGGATGTGCTTGAGCGGGACTATTCCGCCATACTTGATTTTGGTATTCTGAGCGATCTATTTGCATGATTGATTTTGATGATGGAGTTTCGTGATATTTGTTTCCATGGACCATGGTTGCACCTACTGAGTATTCACGATTTTTGCACAGTTGTTGCACTTGAGATAGTTTTCGTGCCTTGGTTCCTCATGTTTGTGATTATATGGATTTCATACAGTCGAGTTGATTGTGCGTATATACACATACGATTTGGTTTTTGCACTCGGTATGATTCACATATGCTTGCAGTGCAGTGATACGCATTTTGTGCACTTAGATGCACTGGACTTCGATTTCGATTGTGATACTCGATATTTGTTTTGTGCACCTTGTGCACCTGATTTGATTTTGCGCATGTTCGGCGCTTGATATTGGATTTCATGATTTCGTGCATGATGGATGCACCTGCCTTGGATTTTCGCACATGTTGAGCGCATGTTTTGAGATATGATTTTGGTGCACACCAGATGCACTAAATCGAGATTTTTCGTGCATGTCAGATGCACCTGATTTTGCTGTCAGGCACACATGTTGCCTATGACAGATGTTTCATGCACACCCGATGCACTTAGATGTTGTTTCTGTGCATATGTATGGCACATATATGGACTTTGATTTCCGTGCGCACCAGACGCACGTAGTATTCATACGCGTATTTTGGGATTGATTTTTCTTATAGAGCAGTACGTTTTTATGATATTTGCTAAGTGTTTTCGTACTAAGCAGGACTAGTCAGAGGACAGTACCTGAATGTATTTTGCATGCATTGATAGCTATTGAAGGGAATTTCAAAAAAAAAAGCGAGCTATAGTCTCAGTATTTATCTACGTGTCTGATATGACGCGAAACGTTTAAAACAAGGAAAACCCTTCTAAATTGTTTCCCAAAACGGCGGAACGTACATTTCAAACAAAGGTATATATGTATATAGTTATTTTCTTATGATAGACGTCCGCCACTGTCCAGTGTTATGTGCATTGCACAGCAACTTTAAGAGATTTGACATGCATTTCCTTCAGATAATTACATATATAGATTTGATATTACGTGTATAGTTTCGAGTTATATCATATTGGTTTTGGTATTGGATTTGACATTGTGTCTTTACCATGACTCCGATAATTGCGGGATGCTTGACGGAGTTTTGATTTTGAGTTATCTGCTCATTACCCATGCGCATGTATTGCGCTATGATGCGTTTTATGTACTTATGATTTCGGAGCCCGACGACTTGATGGTTTTGCTTAGATGTTTTTGTATTTAGGGGGAGTTGAATTTAAATTCGGGAACCAAATTTTTTTAAGGGGGGAAGATTGTAATGTTTTGAAAATCGTTTCGGTGAAATTTCGAAAAAACGGTAAAATAAGGGGGTTTTCTGTAAAAAGTCAAAATACAAATATATTTATTATAAAATTAAATATACATATTCTAGCTATGAATTTGCTAGTATTTGGTGTTTATTTAGTCACTGGTGAAATTTCAAATTTTCTGAAATTTTTTCCGAAATTAATTATTTTAATATTATTTTAAGCCGTCACTAATATATTTAATTAGGGAAAATTACAAATTGGAATGAGTTGAAACAAATTTTGTGTATCATAACACATTAAACAAAATTTTATCATATGGTTTTTGAAATGAAATGGTTTGCCAAAACGGTTTAGAAAATATCGAAGAAAAAGGCTTTTTTCGGTGAAATTAGTGTTAATGGGAATTGGGGTAATACATTTATCTTTTTCCCTCACCCACACTCACCCACACCCTCTCTCCCCTCTCCAAATCAGCAGCCCCAAGTGCCCCCTCATTTTCCCACTTGAATGGCTAAAAGAAAAGAAATGAAAAGAAATGAGAAGAAAGGGTAATATATATAAGTATTGGTTGGGTTGACTTGGACTTTCTTTGACTTGACTTTTCTCCCCACACCCACACACTTCACTCCCATCCTTCCCCATTTATGGCCGAGCCCTTCCCAAGTGCAGCCCCCCAATTTTCTCCTCTCATTTCCTCATAAAAAACTATCAAAAACCTCCAAAATTCCATCACAAATCAAGCTAAAACCCAAATCCAACTCTTACCCATTTTTCCTTAACCTATTCTAGTGTGGATCTTGGAGCAAGAAGCAAGTTTGTGAGGCTAGGTTGGATGTTGATTCAAGTTTTGTGAGGTATAAATCCTTGTTCCATGGTTTGTTTGTTGCTTAGTTACTTAATTGTTGCTATCATACCTCATTTGAAGCTAATTAGGTGTTTAATTAGGTTTAATTGCTTGGTTGGAAAAATTCAAGAAAAGGGTTTGTAAATCAAATTAGGGTTTTCTTCATTGGGTATTGATCTTGATGTGGGGATTAACATGTTAATATGATGCTAAAACTAACCTAGTTGCTAGTTTACTAATTGATACTTGTAATTGTTAAAATTGGAATTTTATGCAAACTAGGTTTTGGAAATTTATTGCAAATGTTAGACTAAAAATCTAATTAGGTTTTTCATGACTTCATTAACATTATTAAGTGTAGTTTAATGTTTTAGATCATGCAAATCTAAGCTAGATTGTAGTTTGTGCATTTTTGCTACGAAATTGTTAAAATGTAGGTATTTTGTAAACTAGAATTTTAGGGTTTTTGGAATTTAATGAGATTAAATTATGGGAATTGTTTTTATGACTTATTTAAGATATTTAGTGAATATTGTGGCCGCTAGATTCGTTTATACATCGAGTTTTGTACTAAAACGGTGATTTGTGCTTGCTAGATTTTCGGGAAAATGACTTTTTAAGTGAAATTGGG
Organism: Agapanthus africanus; assembly: GCA_030015575.1. Classification (NCBI taxonomy): domain Eukaryota; kingdom Viridiplantae; phylum Streptophyta; class Magnoliopsida; order Asparagales; family Amaryllidaceae; genus Agapanthus; species Agapanthus africanus. The sequence goes on along the minus strand of JASDDO010000019.1, from coordinate 255,221,512 downwards.
GTTTTTGTGAATTTTAAGCTATTTTATATTATAATTAGTGCTTGTAATTGTACAAATGAGTGTGTTGGGAGCTTTCTCGATGGTTTGGCATTTGTACGCCGACGTCGAGGGTTTTTGGGTCGATTTGTGAAGGCAACCATAGGTTTTGACCTATGTGGGATTCGTGCGTCGTTTTGGTCATAGAGTCGGAGTTTAATGCGATACGGTGCGTTATGATATGTAGGTACCCCATGTGGATTTCGAGACGACAAGCAAGCGCGTGGCGACGTCGGCACCGGCGAGCGAGGACCAGGTGAGTAGATTTATATTTACGGGGAGAAGTCGGGTGGATGGCGTATAGCACCCCCGCAGTTCGTGGTGATGTATACGAATACGTATACACACATTTATTGATTATATTTTGTTTGAGTTTATTGATGATAAATATGGATGGTTTAGTATCGCGAAACCCTAGAGTAGTGGTCGCACCATACATGCACACACCCACCCATACTTGCATACATTCTTCTTCCATTTGTGTTTACGGGAATATATATATAGTTATGTGTTCATATGGGTATGGGACTATGTGTTCACATACGGATTTGAGGATGATACTTGGGTTTGAGATGAGTCGATAAGATTTGTGTTGAGGTTGTGATATCGGTGATATGGCAGGATTCGTATTTGAGATACGTCCTGATATTATCGCGGGTCTTTGAACGACGATACGGGTGAATAGTGCTATAATCAAAATGGTCGACATGTGATCGTGATATGAGATATGATATGCTAGGATATTGATATTAGGCCGTATCGGACGATGTATACCCTTGATGATGCTATGTGCTGACGGTATCGGTTTGTACGAGATTGTCGATCTGTAGTCAGATCATGAGTATATTGAGGATATTAGTATTGTATTAGACATAGGTCAGTACCCTAGACTATGATCTTGAATAAAGAGGATACCAGAGGAATGGTGTGAGGAATATGATATTGACCCGTACCCAGATTTGGGGATGCCGTACGACGGATTTACGTATGAGCTATATCTTGATGATCGATCCGCACTCTTGACTTGGGATGTCTGATTGTAGATATGGTATCGGATATGATATTATTGAGGCGGGATCACCGACTAATATATATATACAGGTATGTATATGGATCGACTCAGATGTTAGGCGGTTTCCTTACCTGTAGTCCAGCTTGTTAGCTTAGCCCTTTAGTTTAGTTTAGTTGTTAGATTAGATTCGATTCTTACCTATTTCAAAAGCTAACGAATCGTGGTTATTTTAAAAGACAGTCCAAGGGATCCTATGGATATTTCAAAAGACGTATCTGTTCATAAAAACACCGTAGCCCCTATTTTCAAAACCCCATGGTTCGTGTTATTTCAAAAGTCACCATTTGTAGGACTTATATTAGATTAATGCAGCTTAGTTACAGTTGCGTCTTGTATTCTGCTCCCGCTTATTATTGTGGTTCGCTTCGCATCGCATACTTATGTTATAATTTCTTATTGCAATGTTGATATCATATTGTTAGGACACCAGCACCATTACCGATGATGCGTATGTACCACGTACACTTACTTGCCGGCTCACACACATCTTCATCGGTAATTGCCATGTCACGTACACCTTAGAAAATATTATTGCTTGACTTAGCTTGTTAGTTAGTAATTTGACATGATATTAGTGTACCTGCCTTATATGCCAGCTTAACATTGTAGTTATTACTTGCCACTTCATGCATACTGTTATTCATTGTTATGCCTATATTCATGGTTTTACATGCTATTGATGATTTGGATTCGGATTTCCATGAGATTTTCTGGATTTAGGGGGGGGGGGAACCGCAAAACTTATATAAACTGATTTCTCTCTTTTTAAATAAAAAAGTACGGTTTTTCCCATGATGTATGAGTCGTCCACCATGAATTTGCTGATGGATTTCGAGACCCGATTCGAGGAGACGGATGAACCGTTTCGGGTACATGGTGGACCCTGTAAGGTACCCCGGGGCAAGAAGCACGTGATGACGACGATGTGAGCCTGGCAGGGGAGCACTACCTACCGGTGATATTACCCGACGCATCGGATATCCGGAGGATACCGTCGTGGTCTTGAGATGGATGGTAGGGGCCGGTCTGAACTGACGGCGCCCTAGATATTGTGTTTGAGACATTGAGATTTCGAGATATTGAGGTACCGAGACTGTGATACAGAGATATCGAGATATTGGGATTACGTTTTGTGCCGATGCTAGGCACTGTTTTATGCTGATTTATTTATGATATCTCATTTAAAAATACAAAGGAAATCTCACTAAATTATGAAAACAGTTTCTTCATTTACATGTATTTCATTTTCATGCATTCATACCTCATTCATATGATATATTGCTACCTAAGGCACTGACACGGGCACATGAGATTACACTCGGGTTAGATATTTACCCTAGCCTTGTTATAGGTTGCATGTTATATATATAATTGAGGATATATATTATGATCATTAACCTAGGTTGCGTTATTTATGCGATTTCTTTCCGTAGATGTTTTTCTATTCACGAGTTGGCAACTCACCCCCGTTGTGCCCCAGTTCCTTGCAGGTTTGCCGTACAGGTTTCTTTACGGCTTGCAGGCATAGTTTCCTTCGGGTGATTTGCTAGTAGGTGGGTTTACTTGTATCGTACCCCCCATTATATAACTTGTATATTATTACTCTGTTGTATCTAGAAGTTCCATCAACCAAACATGTATTTATTTTGAGATAGAGACCAGTGATGTTATTCCTTCGACCTTAGAGTCGCGCGTTCTATTTCTGTGGTTTTCTTGTGGTTTTGAGTTTCCTTTGAATTTTAATCCTCGCCGTTGGCGTTGTATATTATATTGCTTGTGTGGTTGTGACCGTCGATTGACGAAGAGCTAGCTCCCGCTTGGGGATGCCTTTTTATTGATTTCGTATACTATTCATGTTGTATCCCGTTTGGGAGGCAGTATTTACAAAGGAGACTCTGCCGAAATTTTCAGGAAATACTTGATGTTTTTAAAACCGCATAGCTCGGCTTATGCTATTAAAACTAGATTTTAAATTGGTTTTTTTCACTCTACTATTTTTCTTGGTTTGGATTTCTGGGTTTTCAGTTTACTTAGATTACGTACGCCTCGAGACGTTCGTAGTTTAAGTGCCGGTCATGTTCCGTACTTTCGGGTCGTGACAATACGCTAAGCGTAGCTAAGCAATATAAAATAATCACAAGAGACAAATGATATTGAAATAACAGCAACTTTTATTAATAACATTCTTTGTACAATGCATGAAATGAAAATACAACTGGAATGAAAAAGCAATGCCTAAACAGTGGCATAACAGAAATGAAAAATACTGGAAAGAACAAGGTACAATTATCTAGAGCTCTGGGTCTTCTTGGAACTGCTCCAAATCTTCACCGGTGGGCTCGATCTCAGCTTGGTCCAACGCACCTGACGACATTCAAAGAAGAAAGAAATAGAATGTTGTCAGCGAACAGGTCGCTCGGTAAGTCCTAAAGAATAAGAAGAATGAGAATGACAGAGTAACAGTATTTTCTAAAGTATTATATTATTGAATATTATGGAACATTGTGTAACACTGTTGTTTGTAGCTTGGTACAGAAGGATGCCAGTGTATACGAGGGGGATCTCTATATGCTAGAGATCAGGGCAAAAGGAAAGTACAAGGAACCGTTATACCACGGTACAACAGCAATAGGATTTAGGTTAGGTGTCTTAATCTGACCACCTCGTGCCACCTTTAACACCTTCCGTACCAATCTACCCCTTAAACCCCGTAGTGTTTTAACAGTATTGTAGTATTGGAATATGTAAATTGAGTGACTGACCAAAACCATGATATCAGTAAGCATGTTGTAACTGTATAATCAGGTAAATGGAATATCAGGATAATGGATGAATATCCATGGTTTGATTCAGTCAAAAAGAATATATTGTTAACCGGATTCAGGGTTTCATGTATTCAAATTGTGTTGGAATATAAAAGAATATAGATTGACTTGAATCGTATTCAAGACAGAAATAGTCAGACTCTAACCCGAGTCAGACTAAAAGAAGATAATTTGAAGTTCAATATTAGCTAGGGGCCTTATTGTAATTTGTAAAACTTGAGGGGGTTTTATGTAAAAATACTTTTGTATAGTTTCAAAATACACCTCAAGTATTTAATAATCGTCTTTATTATTATAATGAATGTGAATTTTATTTGTGTTATTCTAGTGAATATATCCTAATTAAAGTATTAATTGTTTTATCTGAAATTCATGGTATTTTAGTGTAACTTTTAATCTTGTAATTTTTTTAGAAAAATGTGGAAACTTTATATTATGATAAAATAGGTGTTTAAATGATAATTATATATATATTAACACATGAATAATTTTATATAAATATTTTATTAAAAAAAAATCTCATTTTCCCTAAATATCGTATTTTGAACCTTTCGAGACCGAATGCTCCTTGCGGAGATCTGAATCTCGCACTACTAGCCTGCGGGTGCACGATGAACCGTACTATCCCTAACAGGTTCCCCAAAAATGGGTTGTAGCGGCGCTTTGCTTAGGTTTAACAAATACTTTTCATTTGGGAAAACGGTTTTATAAATATAAGGTATTTATTTGCAAAAAGTATAGTTTTCCGTATTTTAGTTGTTAGGGTTTCCTAAGCCAACTAGCCTACTTCTAAGGTCTAAACGATGAGTCATTAGAAGCCTCAAACCGCCTCTTCACCGTCAATTGCGGCCAGATAAGTGCCAGGTAAGTGGGAAGGAACCACAGTCGTGGGCCTAATTAAAAACCACTAGCCTTAGACACACTTGCCTAGGCTTCACAAGGCAGTTTAGATAAACGATCGATGTCCATGACCAATCGTGCTTTCATTTTATTAAAAGATTTTATTTAGAAATGTTTACAACTTAAAGCTTTCAATAAAGATTATAAAGATTAGGGTATTTTAGTGAAAAGTCCTGTAATTTCGTATTCTGTGTTTTGATATTTATCAATTAGGGTTATATTGAGTGTGTGTAGAGGTAGGTCATTACCTCGTGACTTATTTTAAGTTTTGGTGAAGTTTAAAGGTAAGACATGACATGTTAAAGTTGAAGGTATTAACGCGCAAGAATACGGTATTCGAAAACGTTATCATTTTATGTGTGAAATTTCATTCAAATTGGGTTCTACAAGTTTAGTGATCAAAATAAACATATTTAGGAGTGAGGTAATTAATTAAACTAAGAAAAATGAACTTCATGGTATTTTTATGAAAAGAATACGGATTTGCAAAGAAATTATCATTTCATGTGAAAAAGTTTGATTAAATTGGTTTATGGGTGATTAATAGTCAACATGAATATGGGTAGATAATATGTATTAGGTGACAAGTGGAAATTTATAGAAAAACCGAATCGGAAATCGGTTTGTCCGATTTCCGTCGGGTTCCAAAAAGTCGTATTTTTACCTTAAAGAAAAGGGAGATAGAAGAGGTGGGACTTATGGTTTGGATAAGCTAAGGAAGCTAAGGGATGTAGTGGTTGCCGATTCGTCGAAAGCGTCGCGAAGGTTCTGATCCGGTCGCCGGAATCCGTCGTCGATTTCGGCAGCGCTTCGCTTCTTGCTCTTCGTACCGAGTTCTCGAGAATTTGAAAGAGTAGACTTAGAGTTGTGAGGGGAAAAGGTAGAGGATAGGGGTCTTTATATAGGGCTAGGCTAGGGTTAGGGTTTGGATTAAAAATATTAAAAGAAAATATAAAAAAAATTAAAAATTCATTAAAAATCATTAAACCTAGGAGTAAAAGGGATTTATTGGCCAAATCAAAACCGATCCAGGTATAATAAGTATGCAAGAGGGTTGACCAAGACAAGAGCCAACTTTTCTCAGTTGGTGACTCGGCCGTCCGGCCAAGTCCGGCCGGCGCCGCCGGACCGAGTCGGCCGAGTCGCCGGCCGGCGCCGCCGAGTCGGGCCGAGTCGCCGGCCGGCGGCGCCGAGTCGGGCCGAGTCAAGGGTCCAATGGCCGGGGGTTTTCCTGAGAAACAACTTGGTATTTTTACTTTTTGTTGTCCAGTACATATTTTGGGAGTTATGGCCTTTTTACCGTTGACTTCCAAAAAAAAATAAAACAAAATAAATACAAAAATAATGTGGGGCATGGGATTTGAACTCCGGTGGCTTGGTTCAGCAGTGCAAGGTATTACCAATGAGCTACAAGCTCTTTCTTGTAATTATTGTAAGGAATTAGATACTTAAATTGTTTCCAGCAACATCAATACTCCAAGTATACACTATATTTAAAGCAAATTTTTGGTATACAAAATTGGAGTTGTTACAGGTTTCTCTGCGGGTCGACGCGAATCAAAAAGCTCTCATCAAGGACGCTAGTTTCCCTGAATCGAGGAGGTTGCCAAGGACACTGATTTCCCTGGGGTTGAAACGAGTCGAGGTATTCCTGCAAAGACACTGATTTATCTGCGGGTCGATGCGAATCGAGGTGCTCTCGTCAAGGACACTGGTTTCCCTGAATCGAGGAGGTTGCCAAGGACACTGATTTCCCTGGGGTTGAAACGTGTCAAGGTATTCCTGCAAAGACACTGATTTCTCTGCGGGTCGACGCGAATTGAGGTGCTCTCGTCAAGGACACTGGTTTCCCTGAATCGAGGAGGTTGCCAAGGACACTGATTTCCTCGGGGTTGAAACGAGTCGAGGTGCTCCTGTAAAGACACTAATTTCTTTGCGGGTCGACGCGAATCACGGTGTTCTCGTCAAGGACACTGATTTCCCTGAATCGAGGTAGTGTGTTTTTCTGGTTTTATATGAGTTACCGTCAAGACTTGGCTCCGTTCTCTGATGGAGCATGGGGAGGAAAGATGTGTTTCCTTCTTTGTTTGTGCCCCTGGATTGTATACAGGGATTGCTATGATATCGCCTGTAGGGCATAAATTTCATTATATATATATATTTTATTTTATTTCTTTCCGCGATGCTCCATCATTTCAGCTTTTATATCGCGAAAGTCGCGATTGCCCAATCATTTCGGCTATTTTTCGCGGTGCCCAATCATTTCGGCTATTTATTGTATTTTTACTCGCTTCTTTTTATTGCGAGTTGCCCAATCATTTCGGCTATTTGCATGCATACCTTTTTTTACTTGCTGATTTTGTCGCAAGTTGCCCCATCGTTTCGGCTATTTTGTATGCATGTATGGCTCGCTGTTTTTTTATTGCGAGTGTAGAATTTGGAATCTAGTGCCAATCTCAGCATCAGCATCGCTAAAACTGGAATATTGCCAGAAGCGAATCATCATTTGCCTCTGTCGATGTCGAACAAAGGTGGCTTAGTGAACAGGGTTAAGATCCCGTCTACTAAGGCTTTTGACTTCATGAGCCGTAAGGGTCCCACAAAGGTATTTCTCCCTATAAGTCGTGAGGATCTCGTAGGTGCGTTTTCTCCTTAGGGCTCGTGAGGATTCCTAAGTGTATGTTCCCCTGTAAGTCGTAAGGATCTTACAAAAGGGTTTTCTCCTTATAAGTCGAGAGGACTTACAAGGGTTATTCACCGTATGGACATATCCCCAGTCACGGGTGGGACTTGGTTAGGGAAATGTTTATTCGCGTCCGTGGATTGTATACAAGGGTCAGTATCGAGCCACTTGTAGGGCAATATCGAAGGTTGTGGGAGTTGCTTAAGAACAGGTTCAGGTCTCTGTAACTTAAGACTTTCAAATCTTATGAGCCGCGAGGGTCCCATAAGAGAGTTCTCCTTACGAGTCGTGAGGATCTCGCAAGTGTAATTTCTCCTTAGGAATCGTGAGGATCCCTAAGTGTGTTGCTTCCCTGTGAGTCGTAAGGATCTCACGCGGGTGGTTTCTCCTTACAAGGTCGAGAAGACCCTGTAAGTGTCTTTTAACGAGGTTGCGCCCTTTCGGGTTTTCACAAACACTCGCCGGTAGTCCTGCTGTTTTTACTCACGGAGCCCTTTCGAGTTTTCATCCGTGCCTATTTTTCTTATGGACATACCGTCTTTTCTTCTTTTTTTTTCTTCTCTTTTTTTTCTAACGAGGTTGCGCCCTTTCGGGTTTTCACAAGACTCGCCGGTAGGCCTGCTGTTTTTACTCACGGAGCCATTTCGGGTTTTCATCCGTGCCCATTTCGCTTATGGACATACCGTCTTTATTATCTTTTTTATTATTATTATTTTTTATTATTCTTTCTTTTATCTTGTCAGCCTGAGGATGCTGCGGTAGTAGTTTAAAGATGTTTCGGTCGGCAGCTAGTTTTAGGACGAAGTGGTCCGTCGTTAGTTTAAAGACGTTTTGGTCCGTCGTTGAAGAAGGCCAGCTACTACTTATAGAGTTTTGAGCTTAGGAAGATAGCGAGCGGACATAGTTGTCGTCATCTATCATTGACCTAGGTTGTGACTCATTAAGCGTAGTATTTCTTTAGGAAGCGACCGTTTATTGGCCTGAAAGGCCTTTCACCGTGCATATCCATGAGTAGATAGGCTCCACCATGGTAGACCTTGTCTATGATGTACGGGCCTTCATAGTTTGGCTCGAATTTTCCCCGTTTGACGCGATTGGGGATCATAGGTCTTTTGACCACTTGCATGAGTTCGCCTTGGCGGAATGCTCTCGTCCTGGTCAATCTTTCATATGAGCGCGTCATCTTTGCTTTATAAACCTCCAGATTTTGTTGCGCTATGAGCCGGGTTTCATCAAGGGCATCAAGCTCCTCAAGCCGAACGTGAGCATTTTCTTCGTCCGTCAGCTCGTAGTGGACTGCCACTCGTAGAGAAGGTAATTCTATTTCGAGGGGGAGTACTGCTTCTGTACCGAATATCAACGCGTACGGCGTTGTGTTCGTAGCCGTCTTGAACGTGGTTCGATACGCCCAGAGAGCTTCTTGCAGTCTCTCGTGCCAGTCCTTCTTATTTCGGGACACCGTCTTCTTCACAATCTTCGTCAAGGTCTTGTTGAAAGCCTCAGCTAGACCGTTTGCTCAGGGATTATAAACTGAGGAATATCTCCAGTCTATGTTGTGTTGTTGCGCGAAGCGGCTGATCTTGTGGCTTCTGTAGGCTGGCCCGTTATCGGAGATGATCCGTCGCGGAGTTCCAAACCGATAAATGACGTGCGTCTTGAAGAAATGGAGGATATTCTCCATCTTCACTTTCCTCAACGGTACTGCTTCTGCCCATTTGGAGAAGTAGTCGGTCGTCGCCAAGATGAATCGGTGTCCCCTGGACGATGCTGGTTCGATGGGGCCGATTACGTCAGTCCCCCACATTTCGAACGGCCAGCTAGCCACTGTTGGATGTAGAGGATTTGGATGCTGATGGATAAAGTCCCCATGAATCTGGCATGAGTGGCATTGCTTCGCATATTCGAGGCAGTCCTGAATCATCGTTGGCCAATAGTAGCCCATCCGTTTAATTTTCAACTTCATCTTCGGTCCTGCTTGGTGAGAACCGCAGAGTCCGTCGTGAACTTCCTGAACGACTCTTTTCGCTTCGTCAGGTCCCAGGCATCTCAACCACAGAGAATCAAACGACCTCTTGTACAGAGTATCATTGACGAAGGTGAAAGACAGAGCTCGTTTCATGAGCTGATGTCTTGAGGACGCATCTTCAGGCGTTCGACTGGATTTGAAGTAGTCTATAAAAACTTCTCTCCAATCCTCAGCCTTTTCCTGGTGTTTTATTTGCATAGCCATTTGCCCAGTTGCTCCCTTTTCTTCGGATGATTCCGGGGATATTTCTGCTGGGGCAAGCACCCGACGGCTTTGTACTACGATCTTTACGTCATTGAGGTTCTCATCGGCCAGTTCTTTGGCGAGCTTGGCTAACGCGTCCGCCTTGCTATTTTCTGCACGCGGTATGCTTTCCAGCATATAGGAGGGAATTTGAGTCAGCAGTTGCTGTACTCTCTCGCCATACTTTACCAGTTCTGGTTTGCACATCTGGTAGTCGCCATTTACTTGACTGACGACCAGTTGAGAATCTCCATATATGAGGAGGTTTTCAATTCTCATGTCGATGGTGATCTCGAGGCCTACTATCAAAGCTTCATATTCGGCTTCATTGTTCGTCCTCGGCTCTGTTAAGGAGAAAGCAAAGCGCATTATTTCTCCTTGTGGAGTTACGAAGATGAGGCCTACCCCCGATTTGATTATAGGGGTGCTTTGTTTGCGCTTCTTCATGGAAGACGCTCCATCAAAATAGAGTTCCCATCGAGTATCGCTACCGTCGATCGCATCAAACGCATATTCGTCTGGCAGTTCGCAATTCAGAGGGGAATCGGCCGGTATCGGATGCTCAGCGAGGAAGTCGGCGATGGCCTGGCCTTTCACTGCCTTAAGAGGCTGATAGGTTATCGAAAACTCCATTAAGAGCAAGGCCCATTTAGCGAGTCTCCCTGTCAATATGGCCTTCGACATTAAATATTTAAGGTGGTCCACCTTCGAAATGAGACGGACTTCATGTGCCAACGCATAGTGCCTGAGTTTTGTTATCGCGAAGATCAACGCCAGGCAGTGTTTTTCGATGGGGGAGTAGTTGCTTTCTGCCCCCAGGAGAACTCGACTTAAGTAATAAAGAGCTTTTTCTTTCCCTTGGTCATTCTCTTGTGCCCATAATGCGCCTAAGGAACCTTCGAGGGCGGTTGTATAAAGAATGAGAGGCTTTCCCTTAACCGGAGCAACCAACACTGGCGGATTCAGCAGGTATTGTTTGATCTCGTCCAGCGCGCTCTGGCATTTGTGATCCCAAACGAAAGGGGTTCCCTTCTTCGTCAGATGACTATAAGGGCGGCACTTGCTTGAAAGGTTGACTATAAATCGCCGGATGTACGCGAGCTTCCCTTGGAGAGATTGCAATTGCTTGAGAGTCCTTGGTGGAGGCATTTCCATGATCGCTTTGATTTTTGACGGATCTATCTCGATATCTCGGTGTCAGACGATGAATCCTAGGAATTTGCCCGAGGAAACTCCGAATGCGCACTTGAGAGGGTTCATCTTCAAGTTGTATTGTCGAAGGCGTTGAAACACGGTCTTCAGATGCTCTAAGTGCTCCTCGTATGATTTGCTCTTAACCACGAGGTCGTCGATATAGCATTCAACGGTTTCATGTATAAGGTCATCGAAGATCTTTGTCATGGCCCTCTGATAGGTGGCACCGGCGTTTTTTAGACCGAAGGGCATCACCTTATAGCAGAATATACCCAAAGGGGTCCGGAAAGCGGTGTGCTTTTGGTCTTCGGGATGCATCTTTATCTGATTATATCCTGATGAGCCGTCCATGAAGGAGAAAACCTCGTGAGTGGACGTGTTATCTATCATCAGCTCGGTGAATGGCACTGGGAAATCGTCCTTCGGGCAGGCTTTATTAAGATCCCGAAAGTCTACACATATGCGCACCGTCCCATTTTTCTTCATCACTGGGACGATGTTGGCGATCCAATCAGGATACTGAACTTCCTGAATAAACCCAGAGTCGATCAGCTTCTTAATTTCGGCGTTAATGCTCATCTCAAGCTCGAGCCGCATTCTTCTCGGTGCTTGTTTGATTGGTTTAACGTCCGGGGATATCGCCAATTTATGCACGGCAATTTCTGGATCTAGTCCCGGCATTTCGGAATAGTTCCATGCGAAGCAATCTCTATACTACATAAGCACGTCTTTTAATAAAGCCACCCTTTTTTCAGACAACAGTTCACTAACGAATGTCAGTCGCGGGTTGTTCGCCGTCCCCAACTCAATTTTCTTGAGGTTATCCGCAGTGGTGTGTATTCCATCTTCCAGCTCTTTCGGCGCTGGTGAGAATTCTGAGATCACCCCGTCATCGCTGTTTTCGAAGCACCAGGGAAGGTCATCCGTATCCTCGGGCTCTTCTTTTGATATCGTTATCATATGACAAGTACGAGCTCGTTTCCGAGACTGATGTGGATCTGGTTCTGCTCTCGTGGCTTTGGGTTCGTGCTTCTGTGGCGGCGTTACCCTCCAGCTGTCAGATAGAGCGAACTTGCCGAGCTGATACTGATCTTCGACCCAATTCTTGAAGGTGAAGCAATTTTCGAGAGGATGTCCTATTACCCTGTGATAAGAGCAATGGTTCAAGTGTGAGAGTTCGCCTGCTTGTTCGGGGTGCTTGGACTCCGGAAGTGTAAGCATTTGGTGCTTTATAGCGAGATCAAGTATCTTCTATGTCTTGTCTTGAGGAAAAGAGTATGCTCGACTCATCTTCTTCATAAGGGAAAAATCCGGACCGCTCGCTTCCCGACTGCGTGGCTTCTTGATCCCGCTTTGTCGTTCCTGAATGCCTTTTCCGCTTTTTGACTTGTTTCTGCCTCTGCGTCGAGCCTTTTTTACAACAGGTTGACGGGGAGCGGCATTTTCATCTTTCACAGCCTGTTGGAGGAGGCGTTGCGTCTTAGCTTTCTCGTAGATTGACATTTCGCGGTTATGGTCGTCTCGAACTTTTTGACCAGCTTCCCTTATAAGCTTGTTCATTTGTTCTTCGAACGACGGACTGGGCATTCTTGCATCAGGAACTCTTTCTGGTTCAGGGTCAGCATCTTCCCATTGAGCGTCCCCTTCTTCATCAAAGTTATGTACAACATAGCAGTCACGGAGTAGCTCCCGTTTCTTGGACCGAACATATCCAAGCCCGATTGCTTTCATTCTCCCGTTAGGCAATTTGCGCTGAGTTCCGGGAACGTTCCAGACCCTGTCATAGAACTTAGCTCTTCGAGCGGTCTGTTTGAAGGGTATCCCTTAGCGCTTCAATAGCCTTTTCAAGCCCTCTGTGTAATATCTTGGCAGACGGATGGGCTGAAGCCTGTCAAGTGTAGGGTCTGCACCGTGCCGGATTTCTTTTTCCACCCTGGTTTCTCCGGAGCGGTAGAATAGAATCGCCTTTTCACCTTCTCGCCTGGGAGGGATATAGAACGTCCGCAGCTCTTCTACACTGTAGGTGTCAAGCGCGTCCAGTTCTTTATGATATTTGGGCGGAACCATGGTGACTTGCAGACTTTGCTCTTCATCAGCGGAAGCTTGTATTGAAGGTCGAGCGGAAAATATAACATGGACCTCATCTTTCGAGTCACTGCCAAAGATCAACGTAGGAGCGGATGGTCCCGGCTTGTTGTGTTGGGGTGGCCCAGAATAGACTATCTCTTCCTCTTCCTCATTATCGCTCCCGAAGACAGGGATGGTGGCGATAGCCTTGTTCTCCGGTTTGCGACATTTTTCTGTGTCCTCGAAATCCGGTAAGAAGTATTTTGCATCTTCGTATTTGCGGACTTCGTTCATGGAGAATGGGTTCAACTCTCCTGTTACGATATACTCGAGACCATCCTTAAAATATTTCATACACTGATACTGTGTAGAAGGGATGATGTTGTACTCGTGTAACCAGGGTCGGCCGAGCAAAGCATTATAGCATGTCTTGGCGTCTATGACGTGGAATTTAATGTCCGTGACGAGTAGCCTAAAGCATAACGTCAGTATCACAGACCCGAGAGTCCGTGATGATTGAGAGTCGAACCCGGAGATGGTGATTTTGTCCCGAGCGAGATGCTGGATGCTCATGCAGATTTCCTTCAATACTCGTACATTGAGGAGATTGACGGAAGACCCATTGTTGACCAAGATTTTGCCTATCTTTATATCGTGGCAGCACCCTGAGACATAGAGGGGCCGATTGTGTTCGCATGTCCTAAGGAGGAGGTCTTCATCACCGAAAGTGACATCGGCTGTGTGCACTTCTTCCAGCTCGTCCTTCATCTTTTCTTCGGCGAGAAAAGCTTGGAACTGTTCCGGCTCCTGTAGCGCTTTGATCAATGATTCTCTTGTTTCTTTTGATAGTAAGAGGGCATCGAGAATGCTGAGCTGCGAGGGTAACTTCCTCAAGTGTGCCAGAACGTTGTAGTCCATCTTATTTTTCTTTGGCGGGTCCTTGGCTGTTAGCTCTTCCACAACTTGGTCATCTAGGGCGATATCTTCAGAGACCTTTTCTTTCCCCTTATCTTTTTTATTTGAGGGTCCGAGATTCTTCTCGGGTAGCGTATGATTACGCAGCCGGATATTTTCGCAGGCCTTCGGCTCTTCCTCTTTTCCCGAGGTGGACTCTTTAAAGAGAGGGCTAAGAACCATATCCTCGTCAGAGTCGCTCCCGAATGTGAGAACTTGCGCTTTCCCGGCGTTAACCATGCGACAATCGCCGGTAGTTCTTCTAGGCTCCTCGGTCGTACTTTTTCGCTCCCGACGAGTTTTGCGCTTCTTCCGCTTGAAATGTTGCCGGTGAACAACATACCCCTGCCACCATTTATTGAAAGCTTTGCATCCTTTGGTGGGGTGCGAAACCTTCCGATGATACAAGAAATAGGAAGGGTGCATTTCTGCTTTGCCGGCAATGTTTCCTTCAGAGGGTGTTAGCTTCATCCCCATTGATATGGCTTTAGAAAATCTTTTTCTCGTCTTGAATTTATTTTTATCCGCCACGGATGTCTTTTGATTTGACGGGGGTGTCTCGACTCTTTCGTCTAGTCGCCGGCGCTTGGCCCTTTCAAATATGACCGTCTCGCGTTCCCGATCAGCTTTACTTTTTAAAAGAGCTTCGTTGAAGAATGCATCAATTGTTTCATCTGATGGCCCCAGAAGTTCCGGTTTAGGATCTGCCCCCAGCTTCTCAGTGCAAGGAGTTTTCTCATCGTCTGTAAACGAGTGGGAGATCATATGACAACTCGCCACGTAACCCTCAGATTCATCCGACGAGCTTTCTCCATCATTTTCCTCCTGAAAGACGTAGCTGAGGAACTCTTGGAGCGTGATGGGAGTCCGTGCCTTTTGATTATACTCCTCCAGCGCGTCAATCTGTTTCTACAAGTCCGTACGCTTGTTGCTAGGCTTCACGGGCTTTTTGGATCTCTTCTTCTTTTTCTTTGAAGACTTCGACGGCTGAGTACAAGTGCTTGGGTCATCACTACCGACCTTTGGAGTTGGGCGCGGCTTCAGCATCCCTTCAATGATCTGGGGTTCTAGCGGGTTCTTCCACCTGACCGCCGGGCATGCCTTGAGATCATTCAGCATCCTCTTGGTTTTGGCTGATAGCACAACCTCCCACGGAGCTTCTTCAACAAGGGAGCACGTCGCCCCCGGCGTATTCACCTTTTTAGGGGTATGAGGTTGCGGCGGGTTCACCTTCTATCTTTCGGATAACGCGAACTTGCCTTACTGATATTGATCTTCAATCCAGTTTTTGAAGACGTAGCAATCTTCGATCGGATGACCCAATACTCGGTGGTAGGGGCAGTAATTGGGATCATTGACGTCGTTTGGCTGCGACGGACGTCTTGAATCTGGCAGATTGATGAGTCTGTTACGCAATGCCAGCTCAAACAATCTTCTCGTTTTATCTTAAGGAAACAAGTAAGGACGTCCTAGCCTCTTCTCGAAGGATAGGTGTGGACGCATATCGTTTTGACGGACAACCGGCTTCAAGTTGCTCGGCTGTTGTTAAGCATTGGCGACGACGATCGCTTTTCCTTTCCCCTTCTCATTTCGAGAGTCCGGCTTTGGAGGAGATGGTCTGTGACCCATCTGATCCATCTGAGCTAGCTTGTCAATCAGGGCCTGGAACGTTTTTGGTTTAAAGAACATCATGAACTGTGAAATAGTTGCATGAGGATCTAGGGTGCCCACGAACATGCCCACCGCTGGCGCTTCTTCGATGCGCTGTTCGCACTTCGACCATAAGTTCCGCCACCGGATTGCATATTGAACCCAGGTTTCGCCCGGCTTTACTCTGGCATTGATCAAAGCTGCTATCGGAGTATGCTCGCTGGCGCTTACGAAACGCTGGGTAAACAACAACTCCATTTCAGCGAAAGTTTTGACGGAGTCGTTCGGAAGCTCGGAATACCATTCAAACGCCGTCTCCGACAAGCTGCCGACGAACTGGCGAAGCAGGAGCTTATCATCGCCACCAGTATTGTCACAAAGAGCCCTGAACTAGGCCACATGTTGATGGGGATTGCCTGTCCCCTTGTAGACATGGAATTTTAGGATCGTATAGCCCGGCGGGTACTTGATCTGATCATACCAGCTCGGATATGGTCGTTCCGTTTTAACGACCTGACCGGCTGCCTCAGTTGCCTGGTGAACTCGTATCTGCTGAGCTATATATTCATCCAGGGCAGCTTTGGAAATTGTTTCCTCCTTGGCTGTTGACAGAGCCGGTGGAGGATTCGACGCTTCTCTTCTGTCATCTTCAAGGACGATCGGAGGATCTTCAGCAGGAGGATCTTGCTGGATCATCATACCCACCATGTCTTAGAACAGAAGGGCCGTTCGTTTTATATTGGCTGCTTGTTCCGCAGCTTCTTTGTCCTTTTCCAGTATTCTTCGAAGGAATTCGGCATCGGTTTCTTGCTCCTGGCGCTGATCTGAGGATGCTTATGGGCCTTCTTTTGGCTCAGTAAGTGCGGCCATCGCGGTCATCATTTCCTGGAGCTTCTGCTGCTGCTCCTGAGCTTTAATCACCGATCGCGTAAGCGGTCTATGACATGTGGATAAACGGCTGTCCTCTTTCCCGGATGCCATGTAGACGGTGTGTACCACAATGCCCCCGGACTTAGGGCGTTTGGGTTCACTGCCTTTGACGTTCGCGGCAGGCGTGGGGATCTTCTCCGGCCTTCTTCTCTTGTGGGATGTCGAAGTTGAGGGGGCCGTTTCTTTGGGCACCCAGATGGTCATCGTCTTCCGTTGCTTGACAAGGGGATTTTCTTCCTGCCGGACTTTCGACTTCTTATGCTGATGAGAGAAATTCGGATCAATCACCGATTCTCGGACTCGTCGCCAAGTCTTGTAGATCCTGGAAGACAGCCGTTGAGGAGACTGCTCTGGCTTTTCTGGTTTTGCTTCCACAACGGTATCTACCGGTGGAGGAGATCTTTTGAGCACCGCAGTTGGCGAATTTCTGCGTACCCTGTTCAGCAGCTCAAAGCTGTTCCCGGTTGGAACAGCAGCATTAACTTCCACCGTTGGAGCTGGCGGAGTTAGCCCAGAGGGAGAGTTGCCCCCAGTCTTCCTTATCCGGTGCTAGTGGCGTCGTCGGGCGTGACGAGTTGTCGGTATTGGTTCAGTGACGGCTTTATCTTGCCCCCTGTTCAGGTGAGGGACTGTTGCCGGTGTCAGCCTCTTGAAGACTGACGTCCGCTGAGAAGCCGTGTCCAATCGGTCAAACACAGATTTTTGAACGGGAGCGGGAACAGGAGCAGTCAGTCTCGCAAAGATCGACCCTCTGGGAGGAGAAGCCGCCTTGACGACTTCCGGAGCAGCTATCTTCTTTGGGATGGCCACTTCAGGTATCATGGGCTTCTTGGCGGGCCCTTTGGAGCCCGAGCTCAGCCTGGTGAAGACTGAGGAATTGGACGACTCGTTGAGAGGGGCCGTGGTAGTAGTGAGCCGATCGAAGACCGACTTCTTTTGCGCTTCCTTCGGCAGCGGGATATTAATGTTCACTGGCGGGAGCATGGTCCCAAAGAACAGACCGGTGGTAGCCTGAGTCACTTGTTCTACCGGCATAGTAAGGATGGAGGCCGCTTGAGGCCCATAGGCTACACCTCCAGGTGAGGCAGAGCGTCGGTTGCATTTGCATTTGGAGCAGTTTGAGCAGTTGGATGCCATTGCTGTTTGATTTCTGCGCCAAGCAAGAGACCAAATCTTAGTAACTTGAAACCCGAGGGCAACCATTAACAAACCGCGATTCGTTCGCGAAGACGACACACGAAGTGTGGAGTGGAAAGAAGAAAAGGTCCCACCGGACGTGCCAGAATCTGTTCCCCTCCGAAAAACGGCGCGACAGGGACGTCTTGCCTGAAATTCGGGGCAGATGCTAATTGATGCTATCCGTCCACCTCTCCGAAGATACCAAGTTGATTTATGGCACCGTGTATCGGAGGTTTAGACGGATGCGGCCGATGTAGTAGACTTCGTCAGATTCCCCCTCGTTCGAGAGGTTTTTGATTGTGGGGACGCTCTTCCCTGCAGGCGCAAGCCCCTGCAGTTAATTACGCTACCGCATCGCGGTAACAACTTTCTCCTTCTCCAGATGGTCACTTCGTGTCGTGGGTGTTTGTTTTGTTTGTGGTTGCCCCTAGATTGTATACGGAGACTAATTTATGTCGTCGCCCGTAGGACGTAGATTAGTCCAAATCCGTATTTTCTTAGATTTGGGTTTGGGGTTTGGGTTTAAAGATACATTAGCCATATTTGAGGCTAAGATCAACTCAAACGTTTGTTAAGGATACGTTAGTCTAATTTGAGACTAAGATCAATTTAACAGGATCGTTTAGATCCGACAAAAGAGCATTTGGGCTCTATTTTTCCAGTTTAGGGACATAGTGGTCCGTTGCCAGTTTAGGGACATGGTAGTCCATTTCCAGTTTAGGGACATGGTGGTCCATCGTTCCCGTTTTGGGGACGAAGGTTGGTTTAAGGACGCATTAGTCCATGAGTTTAAGGAGCCCACAGTCCGTATTGTTGGTTTAAGGACGCATTAGTCCATGAGTTTAAGGACCCCACAGTCCGTATTATTGGTTTAAGGACGCATTAGTTCATGAGTTTAAGGACCCCATAGTCCGTATTGTTGGTTTAAGGACGCATTAGTCCATGAGTTTAAGGACCCCACAGTCCGTATCGATGTGTGGTTGTCGGGACCCGTCACCTCTCTGACGACGTTGAAGGATTACAACGACAAATATCAGAGGAGTTCGGAGATGTACCCTTGAACCGGGTGTAAATTGATTTGAGAGAGCATTTGTGCTCAGTTCAATTTAATTTGAGGACTTACGGCCAGAATTGGGCTAAGTCCAGTTGAAAATGTTCAACATTTTATTTGTATTTGGCCTGTTAGGCCTTTACTAGGGCTCTGCCCCTTGTTTAATAATGCAGTGCATTTTTGTTTGGTCTATTAGACCTTTATTTGGGCTCTGCCCTTTTTTTTAAAATGATGCACAACATCTGTTTTGGTCTGACAGACCTTTGTCTGGGCTCTACCCCTTTTTAATAATGCATTGCGTTTTATTAGGCCTGTTAGGCCCTTTTAATTGGGCTCTGCCCTTCTTTTTAATAATGCACTGCATTAATTAATCTGACAGAGCGCCACGTGGCTTGTCAGGCGCTTTGCGCCAGCGCAAGGCGCAAACTCATGTGGAGGTGACACGTGTCACGCTCTGGTGAGCGCAAGCGCAGTGCGCTACGCTGTTGCGCTGCTGACACGTGGCGCGCTCTGATGGCTTGCGCCAATCCAGGAACGCAATGCTCATTTTTTTAAAGCGCAAGGCGCAGTTTGTTCTGGGGTTTACACGCGGCGCTCTCTGGTGGCTTGCGCTAACCCAAGAGCGCAACAGTGCAAATTTTACAAGTGCAGGGCACTGTTTAATTTCTTGATCAAATTTAGATCAAAGAATGTTTCAAGAGGTTTTACCTCATGATTTAAAGAACCTATGGTTCATCAAAAGGCTGTGCCTTTATATGTAGATCAAAAGATCTAATAAAGAAGTATATTACTTCTTTTTTTATTCTTATTATTTGATCTTTTCTTTTCTTTTTTATTTAAGATCTTGATCTTGTTTTTAAATCATTGATCTTTTTAGAAGAAATTCTTCTTTTCAAAGGTTTACCTTTTTTCTTTTTCTGAGTTCTTTCTCAAAGTTTTCAGAAGATTTCTGTGAGTTCTCTCTGTGTCAATGTGTTTTAGACTTGTAGTCTAAGGGCCTTTATATAGTGCCAATTCATTTGTTAAATCAGTTAAAGAGATCTTTCTCTGAGTGATTTATGGATTCTTCCCCACCGTTGGATCTTCGATCCAAGAGCTTCTGTTTTACAGAAGATAATTTTCTTGTTTTAACAAGATCAAAAAGATCTTTCTGGAATTTTAATTCTGTTTTAGTGTTGGCACAGTTGGCGCAAGCGCATCTGCGCTTGACACGTGTCGCGCGGCGCAGAGCGCAGCGCAACTGCGCTGCCACGTGTCGCGTGTCGCGCAGCGCAGAGCGCAAGTTGCCTGAAGCGTTGCTTCCTTTATTTTTTATTTTAAATAGAGTCTTGCTCTGATTGGGTGCGCTGCCTTAGGTGCAGCGCTGGCGCGTCAGCTTTTGACACGTGGCGCGCTGCGTACAGCGCAAGGAATCTGAAGCGTTGCTTCAATTTTTGAATTTTTGAAATTCAAACAGAGCTTTGCTCTGATTGGGGGAAACATGGATCTGCTGTGTTGTTCTCCGTATCTCGATCATCCGGCGATCCACGATCTCCCTGATCAGGTGATACCGCCTCAAGAAATGTCTGGAATTCTAATGGGACCTGGGTTCCTTCGCTAAAACAATAGCCCCGTTATTGTCACAATACAGAGGTATTGAATCAACAATGGACGGAACCACCTGAAGTTCTGTTAAGAACTTTCTTATCCAGACTGCTTCTTTTGCGGCGTCACATGCAGCGATATACTCCACTTTCATCGTCGAGTCAGTAACGGTGTCCTGCTTGGAGCTCTTCCAACAGACCGCCCCTCCATTGAGGGTAAATACATAACCCGACATGGACTTGGAGCCATCCTTTTCACTCTGGAAGCTGGAGTCAGCAAAGGCCTTGATCTGGAGGTTTTTTCTGCCGTATACCAAGAACAACCCCTTAGTCCTTCTCAGGTATTTGAGAATATTCTTTACTACTATCCAGTGTTTCTCGTTAGGGTTTGACTGATACCGGCTTACCACGCTTAGTGCGTAAGCAACATCTGGTTTGGTACACAATATCATATATATTTTAGAGCCTACCGCAGAAGCGTAGGGTACAGTTGACATGCGATCCCTTTCCAAATCAGTCTTGGGAGATATCTCTTTGGAGAGGGTGATTCCGTGACAAACCGGTAGATTACCTCGATTTGAATCTTCCATACTGAATCTTTTCAGTATGGTGTCGATGTACCTAGACTGTGAAAGTCTCAACATCCTCTTAGATCTATCACGATAGATCTGGATCCCCAGAATGTAAGAGGCATCACCTATGTCTTTCATGGAGAACCTTTGTGACAGGAATCCTTTGACTGATTGTAGCATATGAATGTCATTTCCTATCAAGAGAATGTCATCCATGTACAAGACGAGGAATACAACAGTTCTTGCTACAATCTTACTATAGATGCATGGATCATCTGGATTTTTGATAAAGTCAAATTCTTTGACCGTCTCATCAAAACAGATGTTCCAACTCCGCGATATCTACTTTAATTCATAAATGGATTTAAGCAACTTGCACACTTTCTCGCTGCCCCCACTATGAATGAAACCCTCTAGCTGATCCATATAGATGCACTCTTCCAAATTTCCATTTAGAAAAGTGGTCTTTATATCCATCTGCCAAATCTCATAATCGTGGAAGGCAGCAATAGCAAGAAGGATCCGAATGGATTTGAGCATAGCTACCGGAGAAAAGGATTCATCATAGTTCAAACTAGGTCTTTGACGAAAACCTTTTGCAACAAGTCTAGCTTTATAGGTTTCAATCTGTCCATCTACACCAATCTTCTTTCTAAAGATCCATTTGCAGCTCACGGGTTTTACCCCTTCTGGAGCAATGTCCAAAGTCCATACTTTATTGGTGTACATGGACTCCATCTCGGTCCGCATTGCATCCAGCCATTTTACCGAGTCTCTGCTCTGAATGGCTTGCTGGAAGCTAGTTGGCTCATCATTTCAATGATGTAATCCTCTCTATCCCCGTCTACGAGAAAACTGTAGTATCTCTCGGGCGGATGAGACAGCCTACTACTCTTGCGGAGTGGCACGGGAATGTCCTGTTCTTTTAAAACTTCTGGTTCCACCATACTTTCAGTAATAGCTTGTGGTTCTGGAATTTCTTCCAGTTCTACTGCGCTGCCACTTATCTCTTTTTCTAAAAATTGAGTTTCCAAGAAGTGGGCATGACGAGAAACAAAAACCTTTTATTTTTCTGCGTAATAGAAAAGATACCCCCTGGATTTCTTTGGGTATCCCGCAAATTTACACAGTACTGAGCGTGCCTCGAGCTTGTTCGCATGCTGCTTTTTAACAAAAGCTGGACATCCTCATATCTTCATAAACTGAAGATAAGGTTTCTTCTTACTCCACATATGATATGGTGTGGTAGGCACAGTCTTGGTAGGAACCTTTTTCAAAAGATATGCAGCTGATTCTAATGCATAGCCCCAGAAGGATTGCGGTAACTTAGCGTTACTCATCATGGAACGTACCATATCCAATAAGGTTCGGTTCCGCTTTTTCGATACACCATTGTGTTGTAGTGTGTATGGAGGAGTAAGCTGAAAGAGAATTCCATTCTCTTTTAAGTAATCCAGGAACTCAGCACTTAAGTATTCACCACCTCGATCAGATCTAAGTGTCTTGATACTTTTGCCGGTTTGGTTTTCCACTTCATTCTTATATTTTCAGAATTTCTCAAAGGCCTCGGATTTATATTTCATCAAGATGACATGTTTATACCTAAAGAAATCATCCGTAAAAGTAATTAAATAAGAATAACCATTTCTTGCATGTGTAGACATTGGACCGCACATGTCGCTGTGTATGAGTCCCAAGAGCTCGCTCGCTCTTACTCTATGCCAGTGAATGGAGTCTTTGCCATCTTTCCTTTGAGACATGATTGACAAGTTGCATAAGACTGATATTCGAACGGATCCAAATATCTCTATTTATGTAACTTGGTCAACCGTGTTTCATAAATGCGACCCAGTCTACAATGCCATAAGAAAGCTTGATTTAATTCTGGAGACTTTCTTTTGTGTGTGTTTTGGACGTTGAAAACTTGTAGTTGGTTTAATACGTATATACCGTTGTTTAGTGTACCCGACCCAATCAAACCATGATTAAGATGGATGTTTATGACATCGCTTACAAATGTAAAATCATAACTTTGTTTAGATAATAAAGATACAGAAATGATATTACAAGTCAAACTAGGTACACAAAAACAGTTGCATAAAACCAAAATATGTCCACTTGTCAATCCTAAGTGATATTCCCCTACGGACACAGCATCCACGTTTGCTCCGTTAGCAACCCTGAGGGTCATATCACCCGCCTCCAAAACTCTACGGCTTCTCAGTACCTACAAAGAATTACAGATATGAGATCCTGATCTGGTATCCAATACCCAGGAAATAGAGTTGATTGACAGACAGTTTTCAATCACAAACACACCTGAAGCTGAAGCCACAACCTGCTTCGCACCCTGGCTCTGGGCTTTCCAGGCCCTGCAATGCTTCTTCCAATAGCCCTTCTTATGATAGTAGAAGCATTCTTCCTTCCCTACCGTCGCCCCCTAACTTTTGCCTTGCCCCTTGCCTCTACTTTACTAACACCGCCTTTTGGCTTAGTGGGGGCCTTCTTCTTCTTCCCTTTGGCTTTCGCCTTGGATCTAGAAGAGGAAGATCCTCCAACAAGCAGAGCGGGTGTCTCCCCGGACTTCTGTAGGGTTTCCTCAGCGATCCTCAATATGTTGAGGAGTTCTGGAAATGTAACTTCATTCTCTTGAATGTTAAAATTCAAGATAAAGTGGGTGTAGGTAGAGGGGAGGGACTGTAGAATCAAGTCTGTATACAGCTCTTTCTCCAACATGGTCCCCAGGTCTGTAAGCTCTTCAATCAAGCTGATCATCTTAAGAACGTGGTCCCCTACAGATGACCCGATAGCCAAACTCGCTTGAAATAGTTTCTTCGAGGTCTGGTATTTTGCGATACGAGATTGCTCTCCATATAAGTTCTTGGTATGGAGGAAGATGGATTCAAGATCCATCTTCTCGTGCCGCCTCTGGTGTTCATTATCCATAAAGGCCAACACGAGACACTTGGTTTTCGCACTGTCAATTTCCCAGGTCTTACGGATCTCTTTATCTGCGACGCTGGAATCTGAACCTGGGACGGCGGGGCTTTAGTAGTAAGAAGATATCCCAGTTTGTCATATGTGATGGCCATCTAGACATTCCTGAGCCAATCTTTATAGTTTGGCCCCGTCAATATGTTTTTATCTAAAAGTAACTTAAGGCCGGTCATCTTGGTCGCTGCAATTAGGAGAGAGAGAAGAAACACTTTAGCATGATACTCTTGCAACTTTAGATTGGTTTTTAATTTATCTAAACAGGATGGCTCCCACTGTTTCTCGAATCCTTCCTCAAATCATAAAAAAGAATTAGTCAGGATTAATCTCACCGTATAATTCTTACTTAACCTTTCGTCCAGGCTAGTGTCGGTACTTCGAGAGAGGTTTTACAATGTTTTCGTGAAGTTCCTTAATTAAATAACCTCTTTTTCCTGGAAGCGTAGCCCCACTAACACTGTTCTAGACACCTACTTGGTTTATAGTATTGATCGTTAAGTGAAAAAAATCTCCCGAGGAGTAGCGGATACTCACAGTAGGATCGTGATCCAAATATCATTGAGTGATAACCTTGAAGGAATCCTACCAAAATTATCACATTCCAAATGGTATGCAACACTAGCAAGTTTCAGTTTCTTTAGAAACCCCCGATGTGGATTTTTGCCCCAAGCTCTTATGACCTTGACGAAGGCCAACATATCATAAGTCGCAAGTCAAGTTCTATCCGTCATTATCCAGGTTAATTTGAACCTACCCGTACATACCCTTGACGAAGGCCAAAATAGTAGTGCGACTGTCCCAAACCAACGCATCTGTCTATGCAACAGATGAATATTCAGCAGCTACCAATCACTATGCCTTGGCGAAGGTCAAAATACATAGCTTGAATACTACTGAAATCCATCTGAAATGACGGAGGGCTACAAATGGTTTTGGCTAAACCGTGAACGTAATGAACTTGATATAATCGAAGGAACCATGATAGCTTTTTTAAAGGAGTGGTTTAGGCTCCGCATTTAAAAGTTTGCTTTTTGGAAAAAACCGAGTGGTTTTAAAAGTGTTCAAATGATTCAGCTTTGGTTTGTTTGCTTTGCATTAATTAATGCAGGCCTATCAATTAAACCTATCATCACAGAGAGAAACGAAAATACAACATACGCTTATGCCATCCGCATTCGCCACTGGGCCCCATCTAACACCGTTAGGTTACTTAACTAACGCCAGAGCGGGGGTTGGACTAGCGCGGATGCAAAACATAAGCAACGTCTATTATATAACCTATAGAATATAACCATTCGTCTCACGCAATAATAGGCATTCCAGATCACAGACGAACATATTGGATATACTAGGAATTCTGCGTTTCATTTAAGCCTGTAACGAAAGACGGATTCCACGGTTGTGATGAATAGCCAAACCCCATCCTAGACCCCTACGGGTGTGGCAAACTACCTGCCAAATTCCCGAAGTGAAGCAACCTCCCTCAGTAATAAATGAAATAATACAACGGTGGCTATAAGCTCAACCCGGATGTGCCCCACAAAATAATATTACATCAAATATTAAAATTTATATCGAATGAAAGAAACTCTCATCTCACATCCCCGGCTATTCATCCACGACGATCCAATAAAGTTCATATACACAAACCAATCATCACAGATATGTGCAACCCCCAACTAACCGACATATAACAATTAGCGGAAGTTTACGAACACATATAACAACAGAAAATAGTTAAACGACGTTAAAAACTGCGACTTAGAAGTACTCCGTATTGCCACAACAGAGAATTAACAGTATAATCAATATTGGCAAAATCAAACAATACCTGAAACCCTAAATTCAAGTGTTAAGAACACCACAGAAATCTAAACTCAAAACTCAATGGAAAAACCGGCCAGGCCGATTATTTTGGGCATCTGGCCGGCTAAGTTATGGAGTTTTGGGTTCGTATTTGTATGGCGTTCTAGTGGTAAGAAGAAGAGCACTCTGCAATTGTTTAAAAAAATTTTAGAGCCTCTAAAAATTTGAACAGAAACTTGGATCTTTTGTTTCATGTTTCGGAGTTATTTCGGTTTCGTAGTTTTACTTGTCGTTTAATTTGTTAGTTATAGTTTAGTTGGCTCTGATACCACTGTAAGTCGATACCACACACCCTGCGGGTTCGCGGGGAGGCGGAGTTTGCAAAAAATGATTTTTATATGCTTCATAACATCGACTAAACTCCAGGATCGATACTACACCCTAACTAACAAGCTAACTAAAATGTTTAACTATTATGTAAGAAAATTATATCTCAAGTTACTAGTCCTTCTTGTTCTTGCTGTCCCCCTCCTCCTCATGAGCTCCTAGGAGTTTGTATGGATCGCGCCCTCGTCGTCGACCTCCTCAAGTCGAAAAAGATCGACCCGAGAGTGCCTACCTTAAGCTTCTACCTTTAAGATGGGGTAACTAGGTAACCTAAAGTGCTAATCTAAGCGACCTAGTGGATATAGAGAGTGATTAAGGATTAATAAGTCTCACCAACCCTAAGATTCTCAACACATGAGACAATTAGGGTTTGAGGAGAAGAAGAGAGCTCTTAAGGTGAGAGAGTGTTTGAGATAATAATGAAATGAATATGGCCACTTAATATGACTATGAAGCATGCCAAAATATCTCATAAAATATCTAAGTCCACTCTTGCCTCAATAGTCATCCATGAGTCACCAAGTAGCCATGCTTCATTTATCACAAATTAACACCTCATACCACCGCCCCATTTATCTTTTAATCAAAAAATAAAAGCATAAATGAGGTGTCTCCTTCTAAAAGTATACTTGAGTAAATTACAAGAATACCCCTTACCGTACCCGTATCCGTATTCCGTAAAATACGAATACAATGAGAAGAAACTAATCCAATAATCTAATATTAGGATCTGGCTTAAACCAAAGCCCACTAGTATTATCTGCTCGAACATCCTACGTGCACAAGTACACGTATGTGATCGAACCCTGTCGTAAAACTATACGACCTCTACATCGTTCCGCCCGAAGTAGGGAAACCCTTTGTGTGGGACTCTAAAAACTCGATAGTACGCTGGCAGTAGGTTTAACCACAAGCACGTTAGCGGTACTAGCTACACGTAACAGCTACCCAGGTATCTGTGGATAAGAAGGCCGATGAGCAAACTCGTCCGAACTCCTACTAAGCCTATCTGTGACAATCTCCGTATAGTCCGGTCTGTTCGTCTAAGAGTATCGCATATCGGGCCTAAGGGGCGGTAGCCGTCAGACCCCTAATAGCGCAATAAGTCGTGCCGGAGTAGAGCCCAACAACACCCTGAGAAACTACTGAAGTACCTACCGGTAAATCTCACTTGCCCTGGTCAAGGATTTTGTGTAATGGCTTTCCGAGCACAGCGCGACATCAACCCCCAATACTGGGAGAGACGAATCCTATCTAACTGCCACTGCCTCCAAATGCTTCGGGACTGCACCCAACTACTACCTGTTTGCATGACTCATCAGAGCCATGGTAGGGTAGTAATCAAAGCACAGTGGGAACACACTAGAGGCGAAGTAGCGGTGTCAAGTCATCGGATCATGTTGTACTCTTGTCACCTGGGAACTGCTACCTGACGATAGGTATAGTACCAACCAACAGCTCCCCATGAGTCCGTCCAGTATAACTCATAACCCAATGAGCACCTGCATACTATCTCCAGTACGACATACTAATGGCTATGGGACAGACCATCTCCCCTTCAGGGATGAGAAGCGTATACACTAGCCTACTCTGGAGTATCGATGCCCTGTCTTGATAATCCTACGACTAGGGACCTGTATAAGGATGTGCTTATAGACTACCCAGCCCCCACTAATGTGACTGCCATCACAACGCTGGTAGTCAAGCAAAGATCTTAAGGGCTCTACCAATATGTATTAGCGATGCGCTAAAAGAAACATATACACATATTAAGATAGAAACAAACCAAGTAGCATACTACCATATTGAGCAAGACTGTCATAAAATCCGTGTATATCCCAAGCTTCCAACATGTAATATATAAACTAGTACTATACAATAATGGCCTCTAGGGCATATATCACTAACAGTTAGAACTCATGGCGGACTTCGACATCAACCTACAGTATCATCCTGGGAAGGCAAACGAAGTTCCTGATGCACTTAGTCGCCAGCCATTAGCTATGAATCTCACCGCTCAATGGAAGCTACAACAAGAATTGCACGGATTGGAGATTGAAATAGTTATGCCAGGTAACGCTTTATCTTTGATGAATTTACAAGTCCAGTCCACTCTTGTAAATCAGATCAAGGCATCTCAAATAAATGATGCCAAGTTATAAAAGATCCGAGAATAAGTAGAAAGTGGACTTCGAATTGATTTCATCATCCACGAAGATGGATCCTTGCGATACAGAAGCCGTTTATGCGTGTCAGTCGGACCTATTCGAGAAAAGTTGATAAAAAAAGCCCACAGCTCTCCTTATTCTTTACACCCCGGTGGCATGAAGATATACAAGGATATATGGTAACACTACTAATGGCATGGAATGAAGCACGAAATAGCAAGGAACGTGGCCAAGTGTTTGGTGTGTCAGTAAGTGAAGGCTAAACATCACAGAAATGCCGGTCTACTTCAGCCGTTACCAATCCTAAAATGGAAATGGCAGCACATTATCATGGACTTCGTGACTGCCCTCCCTCCCAGCATGAAGGGTAAGGACGCAATTTGGGTTATTGTGGACCGACTCACCAAGTCGGCTCACTTTATTCCATTCAGAGTTGGCCAGCCAACTGAGACGTTGGTAAGAAAGTACATGGAGGTGAATAAGAATCTAAAGTAAGATTTATACCTTCAAGATGTACCCTACTTATCTTGATACCCATAAATTCATGCAGAAGATCGTGAGATTACATAGAGCACCTGTCTGCATCGTATCCGATCATGATACGAGATTCTGATCACAGTTTTGGCAGAGTTTGCAAGCTAACCTGGGGACGAGTCTGAATTTCAGTACGGCGTATCATCCACAAACAGACGGACAGTCCAAACGAATAATTCAGATTCTGAAAGACATGCTGAGAGCCTATAAATTAGACTTCGGAGGTTCGTAGGAAGATCACCTACACCTTATGGAGTTTTCATACAACAACAGCTATCCGGCCGGTATTGGGATGTCACTATTCGCAACACTCTACGGACGGAAGTGTCGTTCCCCACTGAGTTGGGACGAAATTGGAGATCGTGAACTCCTTGGACTAGAGAAGATCGTGGCAACTGTAGATGCGGTTCGCACGATCAGGGAACAAACGCGCATAGCCCAAGACCGACAGAAGCATTAGGCAGATGCAAAACGTCGACATATGGAGTTTCAACCCGGAGAGTATGTATTCTTGAAGATCTCTCAAAACAGAGGAGTGATAGTTTTGGAAAGAGGGGTAAATTAACTCCAAGATATATAGGACCGTTCGACATACTCGAACGAGTTGGAGAAGTGGCGTACCATTTAGCACCACCACTCTTATTGGAAGGGGTGCACAACGTGTTCCACATATCCCAACTACGACAATATGTAAGCGACCCCAGCTATATACTTGATCACTCAGAGCTCATGGTATAGACCGATCTAACTTGCGAGTAGCAACCAGTTGAAATCCTAAACCGAAAGGTGAAGACATTACGGAACAAGAAGATAAACTTGGTCCGAGTGATGTGGAGAAAGGATTCGCCAGGAGAATCAACTTGGGAAAGAGAAGAAGATATGCTTACACGATACGCTTACCTTTTTGAAAATTAGTCTATATTTAAATGTAAATTTCGAGAATGAAATTTTTATAAGGAGGGTATAATGTAACAACTCTGAAATCCCTATACATAATTATTTGTTTAAATGAATAGAAAATGGTATTTCAGCCTGCGTAGGAGCTATAAGTTAGTTTTGTTCAATAAAAAGAAGAAGCAACTTATAGCTCACTGGTAAAGCCTCTGCACTGCTGTGACGTAGCCTGTGTATTCGAATCCCATCAGTCCTAAATTTTTTAAAGATTTTTCTTTTTAATTTTTTCGGAAGCCCAAGAGTTGCACGTGCAATACACGGAGAAACGAAAAGTTTCAGAAAAATCAAACAGGCGCAATGAGGAGTAAACACTGATTAAAACATGTGGCATGAATCTCGAGGTAAGAGGACAAAATCTGACCGCCCGTTTCCCCAAATGCTCGCCGCCGCCGGTCCGATTTGCCCCGTTTGCCTCCGTGCTTTGCACACAAGTCCCTTCAGCTCCCCTCTACTCTCCTGCACTGTTTGATTTCCCTGTTAAACAGCGACTATTCATTTCACCATTTAATATCAAATTTAATTCTTTTAATCCAATTTTTAATTCCCAAACCCTAAATTTTTCACTGTAAATAGCACCCCATCCCCTAGCTTTTCCCCATTCTGAAATTTCTATCAAAAATTCATCAAACTCTCTAAATACCAAGTGGAGTTAAGCATCCAAGTGGAGTAGCAAGCCAAGCTTGACGACCGAAGCCTTTTCGACGACACCACGACACCTGAAGGCTTTCCCTCATTTTTGTTAACGATTTAAGCTAGTAAGTTTCCCTTCTATTTTTATTTCTTTCATCTCAAATCGCCTTCAAAAAACACATCGATAAAGTGGAGTTAGCTCCGATATATTGTTATTTTTAACATTTGTACTCCACTTTATAAGTAAAATAGGTCAAACTAATATCCTAACACCACTCTTAACCTTATGTATGTCATTTAACTTTTAGTTTAACAAAAATTTTCCATGTGAAATAAACATAAAACAAAGTTTTCATAAAAATACCATGAACTTTAATATAACCGTAATTTCAATAACTAGAGTATATAGTTTTAGATCATTCACGGGGTAACGACCTACCCCACACGTATACTATGCTTTCATAGCACGAGCTTCTAAACATAAGGTTTATTTAAGGAATAGGTTTTCATCACGCCCCGCTTCCCAGTAGACGAAAACGGTGACGTGGTAAGCCCGTGGCATATTTATCTAGAGAAGGTCATTCCCTAAATAAATATATTAAGCGTATTGAAACAATAGTACACAATACAAGAATAAATGGAGACTGTAAAATTTTTCAACAAATATCTTTATTTAGATTCAACTTCCAATATTTACAAGTACATGAGTTTTCAGCTGGAAAGTAAATACAATACGGGAAATGCCTAAACAAGTAGCATACATAAGCTGAATAAAAGTGAAGGTAGGCTAATCCTGTGGAGCAATCCTGTTGTAGTCCTCCTCGGAGGCCTCCACTTTCTCCGTCTCGACCATATCTGAGGAACATTCCAAGAGAAGAAAAGTGGGTGGAATGCCCATCAGCGAATTTGCGCTCGGTAAGTCCCAAAGATAAGTAAAAGTATAGAATATATAGATGACGAGTAAGAGTATATTTTTATGAGTGAATATGTACTATAAGTCTCTATATGGCCACTATGTTAACGTTAAGTTCTAAGTATGAATGTCAACGCAGCCATAGAAGTATTCACGAGCTCAAGAGTGGGCCCCAGGAGCAAGGAAACACGGGCCCATTTTATATGTTAGAATCGGGGCTCTAGGCTGTGGATGAGTCAACCCGACTGATATTCGAGTAAAATAAAAAAAGAGATTAATACGGGACTCCTGAAGCTCCGTTAGATTCACACAAGAAACTATCCCAAACATGCCGAGTATAATATATATTATAACTGTATAGTATACTTAATTAACTTGATTGACTAGTTATAACATGTCTTGATCGAAACCATAGATTGCAAAAGGTGTAGAATGAAGTCGAGTGAGTCGAGTAATATGCGAGTCATGACAATTGCAATCTTGGTTCGAGTCAAGTTGGTTCGAGTAGATTGGGTTTGAGTTCATGTTCGAGTTTAGATTCGAGTTGGGTTAGAGTTTGAGTTTGTGTTCGAGTTCAAGTTTAGGTTCGAGTTTGGATTCGAATTCATGACTTTTCATGTGAATTGATGTAAATTGTTAAAAATCTTATGTTCGGATGAAATCGACAATTGCTGTACATGGACGATAGGATTTGTGTCTTTTTCCAAGACAATTACCATTTGATAACTCTGTTAAGTTGTCTAACCTGAATAGGTAAGCACTCACTTTCTCCGGCTCCCCGAGACTCAAGAGAAATGATACCGCTTAAACTTATATTAATTCTAGAGTTCTTAAAATATTGTTTGCATATCTCGAGACGGTTTTATAAAAAATACTTTAATATAGTTTAAAAATAAATCTCGAGGGTGATTTATAATATTTAAGGTTTTCATGAACATGTATTTTAATTGTTATGGTATTTTAGTGATAAAACCTAACTTTTAAAAGTTTATGCTATTTTTATGAAAAACTAGATCTTGTGGAAACTTGTTGGTATTTTATTAAAAATTCTAATCTTTCGTTTTAAAAGAAAATAGTTTCATAATATGTTTTTATTGAAAATATGAATTCGTAGTTTATATAATTTTCCAAAATTTAATATTTATTTAGAAAAGTCGTATTTCTTGAAAAGCATATTTTTATTTTCTTTCGATACCGAATACTCCGTGAGGAGTTCTTCATCTCGCTCTACTATTCCAAGGATGTGCGATAATCCACACTATTCATTAACGGGTCCTCTAACGAGGGTTGTAGAGGCGCAATTGCCAAAGATTACAAAATACTGATTAGAAGAAACCCGTTTTATTAAAAATGTGGTATTTTAATGTAAAACCTATTCTTTAAATTAGCCATATGTTTAGAATACCGTGCTAACAACCATAGTGTGCGTGTGGGGTAGGTCGTTACCCAGTGAAGTTTTCCTAAAAGTATTTTTTAACAATTATTGAAATGAGAGTTATACTAAAGTTCATGGTATTTTAATGAAAAGTTCGTTATTTGAGTATTGAATATGAAATTTTGGTTACGTAAAAAGACAATAGATTTAGGTTTTGTTTTAAAAAGATATTAGGATGATTATATGACATATAAACCTATCAAGCATGCTAAAATATTTAAATGAGAAGGTTGTTACGTGTTAACTCCATTTTTGTCGATATTTTCTTAGAAGACGAATTGAGATGAGAGAAATGGAGAGAAGAGGGTCTTACGGGTTTAGATGGTTAACAAGAGAAAGAAGAAGCCTTCGGATGTCATCAGAAATGTTTCGGTTGTCGAGTTTGGCTTGCTACTCCACTTGATATTTAGAGGGTTTGGGAGAATTTTTGATAGAAATTTCAGAATGGGGGAGAGATAGGACATGGAGTGGTATTTATAGTGAAGAATTTGGGTTTAGGAATTAAAAATTTGGATTAAATGAATTAAAATAGTGTTAAAAGATGAATTGAAGAGTTTTTGTTTGATTGCAGGAAAATCAAACAGTGCAGGAGAGTTGAGAGGAGTCGAAGAGGTGTCTGTGCAAAGCATGGAGGGAATTGGAATCATCATAACCGTCGACGCCGGCCAAATGATGAAAACGGTCGGTCGGATTTGATTGGTTTATCTCGAGATTCGTGCCACGTGTCAAGTTCGGTGTTTACTTCTCTTTGCGTCTGTTTGATTTTTCTGAAAATTTTCGTTTCTCCATGAACTGCACGTGCAACTCTTGGGCTTCCGAAAAATTAAAAAGAAAAATATTAAAATGTAATTGGGTCTGATGGGATTCAAACGCACATGCTATGTCGCAACAGTGTAGAGACTTTACCAATGAGTTATAAATTGCTTCTTATTTTTATCGAACAAATTTAACTTATAATTCTTACACAGGATGTAATAACCTTTTCTGTATAATAACAAGAAATTTATATACAGGAATTTCAGATTCGTTACAGTTTTACATTAAAATACCACATTTTTTTCAAACCGGGTTTCTTTTAATCGATATTTTTAAATTCTTGGCATTTGCGTCTCTACAACCCTCGTTAGGGGACCCGCTAATAGATGATACGGATTAGTGCACATCCTAGGGACAGTAGAGTGAGATGCAGAACTTCTCACGGAGTATTCGGTCTCGAAAAGAAATAAAAATACGTTTTTTTTTTAAAGAAATACAACTTTTTTAAACAAAAAAAACTTCGAAAAAATAGTATATAAAATTATGAATCCGTATTTTCAATAAAAATAAATTATGAAACTATATTTTAAAAATGAAAGATTAGAATTTTTAATAAAATACTAACAAGTTTCCAAAAGCAGTAGTTTTCATAAAAATATCATAAACTTTCAAAAAACTAGATTTTATTACTAAAATACCACAACAATTAAAATACATGTTCATAAAAACCCTAAATATGATAAATCACCCTCGAGGCTTATTTTTAAACAATATTAACATATTTTTCATAAAATCCTCTCGAGATATGCAGACAATATTTAAGAACTTTAGATTATTATAGGTTTAAGCGGTATCATTTCTCTTGAACTTCAGAGAGCCGGAGAAAGTGAGTGCTTGTCTATTCAGGTTAGACAACATAACGGAGTGATCAATGGTATTTGTCTTGGAAAAAGACACAAATCCTGCCGTCCATATGCAGCAGTTGCCGATTTCTCTTGAACATAAGATTTTTAACAGTTTAAATCAATTCATATGAAAAAGACCCGAACTCAAATCCAAACTTGAATCTAAACTTGAACATGAGCTCGAATCCAGTCTTCTCGAACTAACTTGACTCAAACCAAGATTGCAAATGATATGACTCGCATTTTACTCGACTCACTCGACTTCATTATACACTTTTTGCAATTTATGGTTTCGATCAAGACATGTTATAACAAATCAATCAATTTAATTAAGTATACTATATAGTTATAAACTATTTATACTCGGGGTATTTGGGATAGTTTCTTGTGTGAATCCAACGAAACTTCAGGAGTCCAGTATTAACCTGTTTTTTTTTATTTTACTCGAATATCAGTCGGGTTGACTCATCCACGGCCTAGAGCCCCGATTCTAACACATGAAATGGGCCCGTGTTTCCTTGCTCCTGGGCCTCACTCTTGAGCTCGTGAATACTTTTACGACTGCGTTGACATTCACACTTGGAACTTAACGTTAACATAGTGATCATATAGAGACCTATAATACATATTTACCCATGATCATATACTTTTACTCATCATATATATATATATATATATATATATATATATATTATACTTGTCATTCTTTTACTCTTATTTTATACTTGGGACTTACCGAATGCTAGTTCGCCGACGGGCATTCCGCCCACCCTTATTTTCTTAGAATGTTCATCAGATACAGTCGAGATGGAGGAAGTGGAGGCCACAGAGAAGACTACAACCGGATTGCTTCTCAGGATTAGCTTAACTTCACTTTTTATTCAACTTATATATGCCACATGTATAGGTATTTTTCTTTGTTGTATTTACTTTCCAGTTGAAACTCATGTACTTGTAATTATTAGAAGTTGAATGTAAATAAAGATGTTTGTTGAAAAATTTTACAGTCTTCGTTTATTCTTGCATTGTGTATTATTATTTCAATACGCTTAGTATAATTATTTAGGTAATGACCTGAATAAATATGCTGTGGCCTTATCACGTCATCGTTTTCGTCTACTGGGAAGCGGGGCGTGACACAGGTGCTTCATCTCCAAGTATCTGGCGTATGTGGTGAAGCTGGTCCGCGCTGTAGCTCATGCGCCTCAAATGCTCTAGAACTGATATTATTATTTAAATTTAAAACCATGAACATGATACAATCATAAAGATGTTGATTTATGAAATTTATTTAAATAAGACGCTTGTGTGTCAATAGCATGTTAAATTCCCTTAAATTTGCCCCCCAATACAAAATCCTTACTAATTTATTTAAATTTTAGATAATAAGTTTCTCACTCTTAAGAAGCGGTACAAATTTCTAAAACTAATTTATTTCCCCCTTAATCATAGCACAAAAAATTAGAACGTTAAAAATGTTGAGCACATAGCAAGTTAGAAACATGGTAAAAATATGATCACATCCCTATATAGTAAGC
The DNA here is from genome assembly GCA_030015575.1 of Agapanthus africanus. Lineage (NCBI taxonomy): Eukaryota > Viridiplantae > Streptophyta > Magnoliopsida > Asparagales > Amaryllidaceae > Agapanthus > Agapanthus africanus. The sequence goes on along the minus strand of JASDDO010000019.1, from coordinate 255,185,527 downwards.
TAAAAGTTTAAAACTCATGCACTTGTTGGACCAATAAAGTTGGAAATTTTTTAAATGCATGATAATAGGTGCATCGCATCATTCATTTGGACTACCATTGCTGGAAAGAATGTGATGGGATCTAGCAACATAAGTAAGATGTTGATCCCGAATTACAGCTTATATCAAATAATTCAATTCTCTTTGAACCCAGGCTTATCCAAGTGGTTGAAAATTCTGCATGGAACGAACATCGATCATAAACCTATAACTAACAACTAAAAAGATTTGGAAACAAAAGAGAACGCAAACCTGAAGTGGAACCAATTGAACTCTACGAAGAGAGCTTTCGTTTGTATCTTCACTAAAATCATCCATTTTTCCGCTTGCATGCATTCTTTCAAGCACCCGAGTGATTTCATTGACCCGGTCGCAAATTGTTGCTGCATGCAACAAATTCCACCACCAACTTACAAATTTTTACCACCACCACCGTCAACAAAATGCAAAAGGGTTTTAAAGCAAGACCTTAGATCTAAATTTTCTCTGAAAGTTGATCCCCTTTCGAAACTCTTGCTTCTTTTATGCTCCCATCACATAAAAGGGTGGGGAAATTTTTGAACTTTGCCGATGATTAGAGAAAATGATAGGTTTTCAACCAAATTTAAAGAGCAGATAGGTAAATTAACCTGCAAGCTTAGTGAGGAGATCATCAAGCGGTTCTCCTTCATAGCACTCGGAGTTTGACCTGCTTAAATTTAACTCAAACCAAACCAACAATAGATCTACAAAAATTAGCAGAGAAAGTGAGAGAAAGATTACATACTGTTGTGGAGTTAAATTGGATATTGGGATGGTTTTGAGAGGCTTTCGATTTTGTTTTTTGGGATACGCTTGAAACGATAGAACTCAACTTACAATCTGCTCCTTGTCAACCTAAAAAATCACTAGATAATTTCAACCATAATAAGATTAGGGTTTCGAGAGTGGCACTGTTTGCCCCTACAATCAAACAACAAAACAATAAACTTTATTCACAAACAAATCGTAATTCAAACAAACAACATTGAGAAAACCCCAAAAACCTCACATTTCCTTCGAATCAAAATGCAAACCCAATCGGCCTCGAACCCGGCGTCATGGGCCCACCACCCACGGCGCCGCCACCACCACCCACATCCCCCACCACACCACAGGTACAAGATGTTAACATTATATGTTACAAAGACTACCAAGTTGGAACATAGAAACAAAGTGGCAATGAACAGAGATTCAAGAAAGCCATAAGGCGTATGTACTCTATTGGTTAAGGGCTCTGTTGGCTAAACATTTGCCTCAAAAATCTGTAATGGAAAATTCAGTTATTTGTATAAGAACAGACCTATTAGGTTGCAATTCGAGATTATTTTTTTGTATTGAATAAAAACTCATTTCTAAAATTCAGTTTATTTGCAATCAAATCATAGTTGCCACACACAAATTTGTTTCAAGATTTTCTACCCTCAAACCCAAACGCCAAAGTTCAGGCTTTATTGATACTCAAATACGATCCCTATTCACATGTTATGTGGTTTTTCACCCACAATCAAAAAAGACCAGCCCAAAATTTAGAATTTTTCTAAAAAAAAAACACAAACTCTGGTGTCAAAATTAGGATTTTTACAAATCTGCAGCATAATCACTAACAAAAAATCGAAAAAATGATGCCTTTAAGGAGAGAAAAATCATCATATGCTACAAAGACGACGACAGTGCAAATGATGGCGGCGGTGGAGAGACTTGGAGGCGGCGGAGATGATGGCGGCAGTTGGCTTGGAGGCAGCAGAAGATGCTTGGAAGCTTGGAGACAGTGGCGGTTGGTTTCGAGGCGGTGGAGGATGCTGACTTGGAGGCTTGGAGGCGGCGGTGGAGGAGCACAACGATTGGTTGGGGGTGGTGGAGGAGTGCGATGATCGACGGTGGAGGATGTTAGCGTTTAGAGAAGGGGAAATTTTTCTGGGGGAAAGATTGGGTGCGTGGTGGGAAAAGAAACAGGGAAAAGAAACAGAGGAAAATTTTATATTTTATTATTATTTTTTAAAGCACCTCTACTTTGTCCCTACTTTGTCGCTACGCGTACCTGGATTTCTCTTACGGCACATAGGGGCAATTATAGAAGTTAATTTTTTATAAGTTTATGTGTAAATACCCCTACGGTTGGAACCGTAGGGCAAACTAAATTTGTCCCTATAGGTTTTTCCATCCGTAGGGGCAAGCCCTCTTTGTACTAGTGTGAATTCATCGCGGATTTTCTTCATGTCCAATCGAATGGCTGGCATTCAATTTAGGAGTGCTGAGTTTTTCAAATCAATTTGGTTATAATTGTAATCACAAGTACTTTTTTGCTTAATGAAGTAGACAGTGTTTATACGAGTAAATGGATTCAAGAACTCTGTAGCTTATCGTGCTGAATTGGGCTTCGACATCTGATATATTATATGAAGAATTTGATATAAGAAATCTTAGATTATGTGCAACATTTTTGCATAGTTATTTGTTATAACCTGCGTTGATATTATGTATCCTTTGAGTATGAATTCTGTGCATCGTTGCTTGTTCGTTGTTTGTGGTTCATGCAGTTTGTATCAGAAATCCTCTAGTTATTTAAATTTGGTATTGTACCTTGCATGCACTTGAGAATAACGTCCTCTCATTTGTTACACCATGAAAATAATAAAATTCTAATGAAACAATTTCAAATTAAAACTGATTTTAAATGCGATCTTGACCGACAATTTAAAATCTGAAATCTAAAATCATCTACATTTTTGTCATTATATATATATTTTATAGATAATGGAAGATGTTAGAGATGGATTTTGATACTAAGAAAGAGGGAAGGGACATAAAATTATCAAATGTTTTGTATAGCTATGCTTCAGATTTGATGATAAAATACTTTGATCAAGATGTTGCAATGATGAATCTTATAAATGGACACTCAAGAATTTTCTAATTTTCCACTTATATAAACAACGTTACCACTCTAGGTTGTCCATGCAACCTTGCTGCCATTTGTTACTCGAAAGTCCAAGCTGTGAGCAGAACAGTTGGCAGTTATATCATATAATATATTGGATAGCTATTTTAGGTCGTCCATACAACCTTGCTGCCAATGTATCATGATCAATATAAGCATCATGTCGGATAGCTATTTTCAACACCGATATCATACAATATATGGACCATACGAATTAATCTCATAAGTTCATGTTGGATGGCGATATCGGACATGTCAGACATTTTTATATATATGCATATTGGGCATATTGGTCTAATCTACAATAAACATTATGATATTCGTTTTTATAATTTTTATAAATATAAAATCTATGATAAAATTTTTAAATATCATCAAACATAGACACATCTGCTATTATATATAGTGCAAAAAGAAGGGTCTTCAATTTTGAAATTGATTTGAAGATTTGGTTATCTAATTTGGGAGAGAGATTCATTAAAATATATAAAAACCAAAAACAATTTGTAACCCAAATTAGCTCCATACACCTCTTCTTCCAATAAAGGACTCCACAAATCTCTCATAACTAACTTCATACAGATCTTTTTTTACACTTGATAACGGGCATTGCACGTGTATAATACTAACTTGTTGTAGGCTACATGGGTATTGGCAAGAAAACATAATAGTAAATTTCATCTAAACCATCATGTAATATAGGATATGTTCCCAATCACTATTGAGATTTTTTGGTGTACAGAAACCCCTTAAGCTATCTTCCGTTAAACGAGACCCCACTGCCGTTAAATTCTTTATGAAATGATCAAAATACCCTATTATACAGTGAAAGCTTAAAAGGGGGATGGAAGGACATTTTTGGGAGAAAAAAATAAAACCTTAACTTAAAAAGTTCAAATTTTAACGGCGGGAGTGTCACTTGTAACGGAGAAATGTTCGGGGGTTTCTGTGCACAAAAAAATCTCGAAATTGTTTTTGGAAACATATGCTATAGTGCTAGATGGTTTTGGTGAAATTTACCGAACATAATATAATAAAGTCATATCAGTAAAGTATTTATATAGAAAAATTACCGCTTTATGTGGAACAAACAACTAAAAGAACTGCAAAAACAAATACAAGGAGAACCAAATTAGATAGAGTTGGAATGCAAAATTTGACACTTGTGAGTGAATAGAAGAAGGCCCTACAAAGTGTTCCTAGAACTTGGAATTATTATAGAGCTGCTACATAAGATTAATGATAGGAGGTCAGTATTCATGCATGCTGATGTTATATGTGTGAACGAATACATCCAAATCCAGTATGATGATGCCTCTGCATGTATCTACAAGAAACCGACACTTTATTTTTGCCGGTGTTTCCTGTGCCCTATTCAACTGCAGGCCACAGCTGCCTATATACCAATGACAACCTATGGCATTGCATATGTATCTAGGTTTCATCCACATTACATTAGGGTCCAAAACTCCCACCCTCCTTGTTCAATATGCAATATCATATTTTTTATTTTATTTTTGGAACAGAAGAAACTCAAAGATTTTTAAAAACAAAAGACATATCAAGTTGATGCTCGATATCGAGCTTCTCTTTAATTTGGGGGCATTTTCAATATCAGACAAAATGAAGGATAACTTGAGAGAGATGTAGTTGCTCTAGCCTGCCGGACTGGTTTTGAAATTTATTATCTTCTCTCTCATGAGCCGAGAACAAAAGGGAAAGAACTAGAGAGATAAAAGATATAGCTTGATCACTTCATCTTCTTCTTTTCACTTACTAGCAATTTATGAGAGCAAGTTGCTTCACAAATACGGGTTCTTCAATAAAGTTGAAACTTGTAGTGGATTGCTTTCAAGGTCGATCATCTTCGGTAAAGGAGGCCATAGAGCAAGCTTGATCATTCATCTTAGGAGCAAAGCTTGTCTGCTACTTGAGTGTAGACACGCTACAAAGGTTGTAGCTCATAAAACCCTTAGAATAGCTTTGTGGATGCTTCTTGTTGCTTTACAATTACTAGTTCATGGATGTTCTTGGTTAGAGTTTATGGTGCTAAGTTAGAAATTTTTGTTCTATACTCTGCCGCGGTTTGCAAGTGTCGCGATCCTAACACCATACACTTACATAAAAATGATTTTCAACTTGTTGTACTCGTATATTTTTTTCTCTTATCGTCCCAAGCTAATGATTTACCTTTTTAATATACTCCACTCAACTTTTCATCACAATAAGCAGAAAATAGTGCCATGAGTTTCATTTGCAGTGGTTGGATTGCCACATGGTTGTAGTAAAATCTTGCAATACAGCATTGCAAGAACAAAAATTTCAACAATCGCTTTTCCTTTGACAAAAAAGGCATGAAGAAAATACCGCTGCTTTTTAAACTGGCAAGGGCCGTTCTGTAATGTGTGGATAGGAAGTCCAAAATCAAGAAAAAATATATTAATTTAAAAGTTTGTATTTATATGATACGCATATTGTATTATCTTATATTTCTGAATTTCATGTGTAAAATATACGAAGAATTAACTTGTAAATACCTTAGTTTTCTTCAGTTTTTTAATATTTTCTTTAATATAGCATACGGAAATCGGTAAACATTTAAAAACCTTAAAATATTCTTTTTTCTTCAGGTTATCAATATTTTGCTTGTATTACACACAAGAATCACAAAATTACAAAGATCAAATTTTTTCGTTTTCTGTAAATTTTTAACATTTTGCACGCTATGACACAGGAATGTGGAGAAATTTTAAAAATCTTGAAATTTCCAAAAGCAAAATATTTTATATTTTCTTCGGTTCTACAATATTTTTCATTAAGCATATGAAAATCGTAAAATTTTCAAAAATTTTAAAATCTTCTATTTTCTTCCTTTTTTTTTCCGACACTATGCACAAAAATAATGAAAATTTCAAAAAATCTCAAATTTTTTAATTTGGATTTTTAATATTACGCATGCTATATAACACATGACAATCCAAAATTCATAGAATTTCCCAAAATTATTCTTTTCTTCAAATTTATAAAATTTTACACTTTACCATGTTAAAATTGCGTAATTTTCAAAATTCTCAAACATTTTTATTTTCTTCAAATTTTTAATTTTTTATATGCTATAGAAATTGAAAATCGCGAAATTTTCAAAAAACTAAAAATTTCAACTTTTGATATTCTGCTAGCTATAGTACATGAAAATTCTAAAAATTTTCTATGCACTCTCATTTTTCAATATTTTGCTTTTTATATAGTTCACGGAAATCAAGAAATTTTCAAAAAACTCTCAAAATTTATTGTTTTATCAAATTCTCAATATTTTGCATGCGAAATTTTACTTGTTATATAACACACGAAAATCACGGGCCTATTAAAAATTTAAATTTTTTCTATTTTTTTAATTTTCTGTATTTTGCTTAGTACACGAAAATCGCGATATTTTCGAAAATCTCAATATTTACCGTTTATTCAATAATTTGCTTGTTATAACATAAAAATATCTCAATTAAACTATTCAAAAATCAAAATTTAATTTTTTCTTTTCACCATATTTTTCTTCTTATAGCACGGAAGATCACTGAATTTTAAAAAAATCTTAATTTTTTTGGTTTTCTTCGGTTTAATAAATTTTAAAGTTGTTAAATTTTCAAAAAAAACCTTAAATTTTTTTTGTTTTATCGGTTTTTCTTTTATTATTTTGCTTGCTACATGGAGAATGAAAAATTTGCTCAAAAAAATAGAGTATCGAATTATCCATATATTAAAAAATGCTAAAATTTTCTGTTTTTCAGTTTTTCAACATTTTACTTGTTATAATAAACAAAAATTGAAATTTTTTCAGAATTCTCGAATTTTTTTTGTTTCTTCAATATTTTAATATTTTGTATTATATAGAAAATGGAAATCACAAAGTTCTTCATTTTTCTCATTAGTAACAAATGAAAGTCATGAAATTTAAAAAATATCAGAATTTTTTGCTTTCATCAATTTTCAAATATTTTACTTCATATTTTTGGAGAACTTTCGGGTACCAAGGAGGCAAAAGGCAATGTGAAGTAAAAGAAAAGAAAAGGTTATTTACCAAAAAACCCTATATATACTTCGCTAATTACTATAAAGCCTTTCCATATTTCGTATTTACTTTAAAGACCCACCGTACAATTAAATTTCACTAAAAGACCCCCTTTTTAATTTTCCATCCAAAGTTAGCGTCCCATTAGGAAGATAGAGCCGAAACTTGAGTTTGGACCGCTATCTTACTTTTTAGGTATTTAGATAGGTAGGTCGTTGTCACACTCAATTTTCTAAAAGACGGAAAACGAGAGCGGACAAGACCCGCAACGTATTCACAACGAGAAGCAATCCCTCCCGATTGAGCTCCAACGTATTATGATTTAATATAAATGTAATCTGTAATCTATGATTTAATGATAATATGTTATACAACACATCAATAAAATAAAAATAAATAAATTCGTAATTAATAAGAATATATAAACTGTATCTAAACAATTTAATGATATTTATAAAACAGGGTAGCCCTTTTGAATTTTGAATTTCAAAAAGATTGTGCATGGTTGCAATCACACGAATTTTGAACTTTTGAGGTTCTATTTGATTTGAGAGGAATTTTGAATTTTTTTTCAAAAAGAAAGATTTTTTATAAAATGAATGCAGCATCAAAAGTTCAATCTTGTAATCTGTGGAATAGCAATACAGTGTGATAAGCAATAAATATAAGAATTGAATATGCATAGATTCAAAAAAGAAAATATAGATATTGATGTTTAAATGAAAAAGGATTTTTATTAAAGAAAGGGAAATACAGAAAGAAAAAGGGTATATGGAATTTGCAGTCGTTTCATTCTAACCAGCTTAAAAAAAAAATTTGTCCTTGAAATTTCTTTAGGAGGATTTTGCAACAAGGCATGTGGAAGCTAAGGATAACGTCATCACAAGTATCTAAGCTCCATCGGTTGATACTCCAACTAGTAAGAAGACGGATGGTTAGCATTGATCGTGATGAAACGAATTCAGAAGGACTAACTAATCCTAAGCCAAAAAGATTCGAAAACTGGTACAAGCTTTTTAGAATAATTTCCAAATCAACATGAAAGTTTTAAGAATGCATGTAAAGGATAAGAAGTGCAAGCAAAGAATGATTTGCATTTAATTTGAAAGGGATCAAGAAGGTTACAAGAAGGATTGAGATAGAGATGAAGAGCTCACACTTTCGTTTCCTTTTCATCGAAACATGATCGTCGGGAAAGTAAGAAAGAATATAAAGGATGAGAGTTCAAGAATAAAATTATGGCGCAGTCGTTACAATCTACAATCCTTAAAAGAATTTCTTCCTCGAAATTTTATCAAGAAGTATGCCGTAACAGGACAAGGAAAATTAAAGATAATGCTGTCTCAAGTCGTCTTCACGCTTTCGATTGAGCACTACCCCACCGCTAGTAGGTGCTTACCCATGATGTTCTATTCAAAATTACAGAGGTGCATGAAAGACGATATAAGGAAGCAAAGAAGGAACTAATAGAAATTTAAGAAATTAAAGTTTATAACATGTGTCGAGATACGAAATTCAACGAAGTTGAAGGAAGGAATTGTTTACCGTCGAAGACTGGATTGAGAAGTGGAGACATCTAGCCTGAATTTAGAGGAAGACACTATTTGGACATATCCATCCACCTCTCCGAAAATACTAAGTTGATTTATGGTACCGTATATCGGAGATTTGGATATATATGATTGATATAGCAGACTTCATCATATTCTCCCTCATTTGTGGGAGGTTTTTGATTGTGGGGATGCTCTTTCCTGCAGGCGCAAGCCCATGCAGTTAATTACGTTATCATGTTGCGATAACCACTTTTTCCTACTCCGGCAGTTCACTTCGTGTCATATTGTATTTTTGTTTATTGTGGTTGCCTGTAGATTGTATACGGATACTATTTTATGCCGTCGTCTGTAGGGTGCGGATTAGTCCAAATCCGTATATTTAGATTTGGGGTTTAAACCTAGGTTGTATGTTCCGTCAGTTCAAGAGATATTTTGTTTTATTTAAGGACCGTTAATCTGGTTTGAGATTAAAATCAACTTAAATATATGAGCATTTAAGCTCAATTTATTTTAACTAAGAATACGTTAGTCTTGTATGAGACTAAGATCAACTAAGAAATATAAATTTTAGTCATCTTTGAGACTAAAATTACTTGGTTTATTGATATTTTGATCAACATAGGGCCCATCATTTAATTATACTTTGTTTAAGTGATTAAATGATGCTTTATGGAACAAGTCCGTAAGTATATAGGTGCGCACATGCCCGTTTATTTCATTTCTAAAAGGTGTGCACGTGCATTGCGTGTGGTTTCACACTGTTTTATTGCAAGGATGTTGCGCCTGTATGTATCACATGACACACATGCCTTTATAGGAAATTTTGTTAACTGTGCACACGTGAGTTCCACGTGATACGCATGCCTTTATTGGCAGATTTTGTTAAGTACGCATACGTGGGTTCTACGTGATGTGCATGCCTTTATTGGAAGATTTTCATTAAGTGTGCACAAATTTAGATGTGCACTTATTTCATTAGAAAGCAAAAGCTTTTGCTAAGAAGTAATGACTTCTGTTTCACTTTCTTTTCTTCTTCTCCTATTTTCCGAGAAGTGAAAACCCTAATTTTCATCTGTTTTTGAGTTGAGTATTCATGCGTGTTTGTGATGCGCATTATATATATATATATATATATATATATATATATATATATATATATATATTAGGATCAATCTCTCGCAAAAGTATGAACTTTATGAACGAGAGACAAACCCTAATATCATTTGATTTTTTAATGGAGAATCAATGGATTCACAAAGAAGCAAAAACTTCTGTATAAAAGTAAAATCTTTTAAAGAAAAGAGAATTTTTCTCTTTATTTCTTCTATTTTGCGTAATTTTTCAATGAAGGAGAAGTCTTGATATTTTCAAGCTTGTGGAGAGCTTTTTCTTTGTCCTCGATTTCTTCACATGAGCCTCCTATTTATAAGAGAGAAGAAATTAGGTTTTGTTGAATTTGTATTGATTTTTTTTTATCTCAATCCGATTTTAAAACATTTAATTGATTTATGTCAATTAAGGGTGATATGCGCACCGTTGGATCTTTGATCCCAAATTTTTTGGTTAATGTATTTAATCAACAGAACATTTTACTGTTAATTAAAAATTTAATTGCTTATTAATCAAGATTTATTTCTTTTTTAATAAGAGTCTATTTTCAGGGAATGCGCATGTGCTTGCACATATTGTCGGTCCAGTGCGCATTGTGCCCGTGCGCACCTATCATTTGCGCACTTGTTGCATGTGCGCTAAAGTCATATGACTTTGTCATCGGACATGCACGCACTTCTTCACATATTTTCGAAGCGACCAACAAATGTCGAGCTATAATTTATTAGTTTTGCCTCGGGACTTACTAGAATGCAAACCATCTTTTCAAAACCTTATAAATAGGTGTATTTTTCTTCACTCTCTTTTGAGTTGTACCCTTTTAAAGTTCTTGTTTTTTACCAGAAACCTTTGCTTTCTTACTAATTTGGTAAGTGCGTTTACGCGCCTCTGCCTTGCGCATCCTCTTTTAGTTTGCGTTTTTGATTTTTCTTGCTCACTCTTTGGGTTGGGAATTTAGCTTATCTTGCGCACCCCTTTCTGTTGCGTAGTTAAGATAAATTTTAAAACATTTCTTTTATTTGAAGGATATTACTTAAGTTTGGTCTTGGTCAAACTTTAAATTTTAGTCCATCCTTTTAATGAACTGACATTTTTCTAGTCATTTTTCTTCCAGGTGTCATGACCAGCTGTCTTTATACGATTAGGGAGATTGTTTTCCATGCCGACATTCGCTTTTACGAGCCGGCTTACAGCGATGCCCAATGCAAGGCTATACTCCGTCGTCTTGAGGATCATTGTGGGCGGCTGCTCTCTTGCAGTCTACCTTCTTGCAGATGATTTTTGTCGTGATATGGAATGCTACACCCAGGCTTATCGAGATGATGCTGCTTTATGCTCTAAATGAGGCTGAGGATAAGGTGCACTCGGTCTATCTAATATGTTTGATCTCAAAGAATCAAAGAGATTGTGCAATAGACATCTTGCACCGGATATATCAGTAGAAGGCGATCATAGCTTCATACACGAGGGCAGAAAATATCAGTGGCGACCTTGATGCTCGTATTCATGAGCGGAAGCATCAGCTGATGAAGGATACTGCCTGGGATGTCCTGCATGACTTTCTCTTTGATTTTGAGAATTTATGCACTGACGCTAGTCTTTTGCCGCTGTGAATGGCCCTTACTTTTATTTGCCTTTTGTTTATTTGTAATCTATCTTTTTGTCGTATCAATGAAAATCCTCTTTTCTTTTACCTTCGCACTACTTTTCAGTTTCGTGCTGAAGTTTATTTTTGTTGCAAGAGCCCGTCATTAGCATATGTGCACGTGTTGTGCATTAGCTTATATGTGCGCACTTACATAGGTGCGCAAACCAATTGAATCACTTTCATGATGTGCATATGTATATAGGTGTGCAAGTCAATTGATCCAGTTTCGTCAGGTGCGCACTTGAACAGATGCGGACAAATGCCCCCTACTACTTTGCCCAAGTAAGATTTGTACATGGGTTAAGTAGTGCAAAGTAATGTATTGCCATAGAATTGATAGCTTAGGAGATAAGTTTATGATCCTTGTCGCCTAAGGCTTTTTCATCTTCATGAGTCGTAAGGGACTTAAGAAGGTTTTTCTCCCTATGAATCGAGAGGATCTCATAAATGCATATTCTTCTTAGAAATCGTGAGGATTCCTAAGCGTTCATCACCTTTATGAGTCGTAAGGATCTTGTTCAGTCAAAAATATTGCACATTTGATATAACATTTTCCTTAATTTTCTTAAATATTTAAAGGTGTTTATTATAAATATAGAACATATTTGAGTTTATCTGCAAAATACTCATTACTATATGTTTATATATTATAATTAACATTATGAAGGAAAATATATGTATATAATATTTTGGTAATTAAAATATTCATATGCATATCAAATAATCTTAATCAAATTTCTTAAAAATTTATTACCATATAAAATGATTAAGATTATATCTCCAATATAACAAATATTACTAATATTATTCATGGAGATATTGTGTAGATTTAGCTCAGGTCAGAAGATCAAGATATTCAAGATGTCAGGATAAAAAATCTGCCAATAAAATCGAAGAATCAATACTGGCAGAGCCTCAGGAAATATTTTCAAAATCCAGATATCTAGAAGATCTCCACGTGTCAATATGAGGCCACAGCAGAAAACCCAAACCCTAAGCCTACCAAAGCGCGGCGCTTCCATGGCCAAAGTGCCATATATGGAGCGGATCCGTGGCCTTTTTGTGGCTGTTGGATCTGAGATTTTTGGTGGGGTGATCATGATTGCATATCTTAATCTATGAGATCTAGGGTTTCTGATTTGAGGGCTATATAAAGGTCCGAGGGCTAAACTTAGAAATTTATCACCTTTAACACGAAGCAAATCACCATCAAAGAACACGTGATCCACGACAGGTTCGCGATTCGAAGTGATAAAACTGCGTGAATATCAACGGATCATCTACTTCCTACGAGGCAGAGATCGAGAGCAAGTTTTTCTTCTTGTAATCTAAACTCGAAAGATTTGTACTTGTAATGTTGATTAATAAAGGTGTAATTATTTCGCATTTACTTTTCGCATTTAATTTCTGCATTATGATTTCCTTCTCTATCCTTTCTTCTTCTAGTTCCATCATGCGCGAGAAATTCTCCGCTTGATAGGGTTCGTAGGATTAGGGTAGAACAATAGATGAGAAAATATTTTAACTTCTTTTATATCTTATGAAGTTTATAAATTTAACAAAAGAATCGTTAATATCCTAATCGGGCACGCTATCAATTTATTGATAGTCTTGACCGCGATTTGAGATCAGATTAACAATTGTTTTGTTAAGGGCTAGACATGAATAGAGATCAATGACGGGATAAGGGTCAATAGTAGGGAACCCTAGTTTCTTCCAAGAACCCTAATTCTCATTCACCACTATCTATCTAGTTTTAAAACTATCACAAGATAAAAGAAGTCATCTTTTGTATTCATCCATGACTACTAAATCATATGAACCCTACAAGCCTTCTTTATATATATTCTACATCCGTGTTTAACATAGATCTAGAATCTATTCTCCTTTCTTCTTTTATTTTATTCAACTCGTCTAAAGCAAGATTATAAATTCTACGCATCCCTGTGGACGACCCATACTTATCTCGGCTAGCTACACGCGACACCGTTATTGATTGTGGTTACTACAAACACTTTTTCGAATCAATCAGATCTCACTCGGGTACTTTCTCCTTATAAGTCTAGAGGACCCGTAAGTGACTTCATCGGCATGCAACTTTGATGAATGTGGACCGTGGATAGTATACAAGAGTCAGTCTTGACCTTCTTATAGGGTAACAGTGCTTAGGAAACAGGTTTATATCCCTGTCGTCTAAGGCTTTTCATCTTTATGAGACATGAGGGTCTTATAAAGACGTTTTCCCCTACGAGTCGAGGAGATCTCGCGGGTGTATCCTAACGTGAAATATAGATAACCTCTTTCTTTTATGACCGGGGTCTGTTAGGTTTGTGCTACTAAGTTAAGTCCATCGTACCGTCGCGTTGGCTAATATTCTCGACATACAGTCCCTTAGGTTGCTGCTCGAGTAGCCCCACGTCTGTCATGTCTTTGATTCCTTCTGAGTCTGGACAAGAATTTTTAAGTATTTTTCTTAGGTTGGAATATTCGCATTACCATTAGAAAATCCAGTGTTAGGTATTACCGTGGCGTTCTTCTTGAGATTAGGCTTAATTTGAAGCCTTGATGAGTCATAACTGCACCTTTCTGGAGTGGGATGATCTCCAATGGTCCCTATGCTTGCCATCAAGACCCAAAGCTAGGAATATGCTGTCACCTCATTTTTTTGTTTTAGTGTCGCACCGATTCTTTGCTAAAGTAGGGTAAACATCCATACGACCTCTATGCTGTATATATTGTAATTGAGATCTGAAACTAGGAATATGCCACTGCTCCAACTTCATTTGATAGTTGCATCCGCACCCTGCTGGAATGAGGAGGAACGTTGAGATGATCTCTAGGCTGTAGATGTTGCTATCGAGATCTGGAGTTCGGATCTTGCCGTCACTCCACTTTTATTTGACCCTTGGGTCTTTGCTGACGTCGCGTCTGTACTTTGCTAGAGTAAAAGGGATGTCCAAATAGTCTCTAGGCCGGATATGTGCCATTCAGACTCGTTTCTTCTTTTGACGAAGTATGGTGGGAAAGTATGATTCCCTTTCTTTCATTTATACCCACGGATTGTACATAAGAGTCAGTATAGATCTACTTGCAGGGCATAAATTTTTTATATATTTTTATATGTTTACGTAATGCTCTATCTTTTTAGCTTTTTATATTGCGAAAGTCGCGATTGCCCGATCATTTCGGCTATTTTATCCGCGGTGCCCAATTGTTTCGGCCATGTCATTTTTTTGTTTTTTACTCGCTGCTTTTTATTGCGAGTTGCCCTACCATTTTGGTTGTTTCATTTGCTTTTTTTTGCGACTCGTTGAGTTTTATTATGAGTCAGGAACTTGGGATCAGATACCAATTTTGGCATCAGCATCGCTGTAACTGGAATATTGCCAGTAGCGAATCATCATATGCCTTTGTTGATTTGAACAAAAGTGGCTTAGTAAACATGGTTAGGATCCCGTCGACTAAGGATTTTGAGCCGTAAGGGTCTTATAAAGGTATTTCTCCCTACGAGTCGAGAGGATCTTATACGTGTATTTTCTCTTTATAAGTCGTGAGGACTCCTAAGTGGTATTTTTTCTTGCAAATCGTAAGGATTCGCAAGTAACATTCACCACTGTTGAACGATATTTCTCATTCTTGGTGGGACTTGGTGGGGAATATATTTATTTACACTCATAGATTGTATACAAGGGTCAATATTGGACAGCCTGTAGGGCATAAATTTGTGGGGTTATGATGAATTAAAAACATGTTCAGATTCCTATAACTTAAGGCTTTTGAATTCTATAAACCGTGAGGGTCTTATAGAGGGTATATTCTTCTTATGAGTCGTGTAAGTGCATTTTATCCTTAGGGATCGTATGGATTCCTAAGTGTATTGCTTCTTTGCGAGTCGTAAGGATTTCACGCAGGTGTTTTCTCCTTATAAAGTCGTGAGAACTTTGCAAGTGTATCTTTTCTTTTAACGAGTTTGCGCCCTTTCAGGTTTTCACAAGTTTGCTGGTAGTCCTGCTATTTTTACTCACGGCTCCTTTTCAGGTTTTCATCCGTGCCCATTCCATTTGTGGACATACCCTTTTTTTTGGCGGCCCGTAAGGTAACGCACTAACAGTTGTCAATCCCGACATTCTTCGAAGAACCACATCATATGGGACCTGGAAAGGATGTGAATTGTTTTTATACCCTTGGATTGTATACGGTGCTCGATATGGAGACCCACCGTAGGGCAATATGTCAGTTTAAGAACATTACGGTCTAATAACGCCATATTTTGGGGTGAATATTAGTTTAAGAATATTTCGGTCTATTTTTAGTTTAGGCACATTTCGGTCCAATATCCCCGTGTTTGGGTCGATGCGCTAGTTTAAGGACATTTTGGTCCATTATTAGTTTAGGGACGTTTCGGTCCGTCATTCCTGTATTTGGGACAAATTTTAGTGTAAGGACATCTCGGTCCAATACCGTCGTGTTTGGGGTGAATATTATTTGGCACCACTTTCAGAGTTTTGACTTAGGAAGATAGCGAGCGGACACAAGTGTCGTGATCTATCATTGATCTAAGTCGCGACTCTTCAGGCATAGTAATTTTTGAGGAATCGACCGTTTATCGGACGAAATAGCCTTTCACCATGCTGTCCATGAGCAGATAAGCTCTACCTTGGTAGGCCTTATCTATGATGTACGGGCCTTTATAGTTCGGATCGAATTTCCCTCATTTTGCACGACTGGGGATCATTGATCTTTTGATGACCGGTATGAGTTCTCCGTGGCAGAATGTTCTCGGCCCGGTCAATTTTTTATACGACCGTGTCATCCTTACCTTATAAGCTTTCAAGTTTTGCTGTGCTATAAGGCGGGTTTCGTCTAGAGCATCGAGTTCTTTGAGTCTAAGATGCGCATTTTCTTCATCTGTTAGCTCATATTGAACCACCATTCGTAATGAGAGGAGTTCTATTTTTAGTGGGAGTATCGCTTCAGCGCCAAACACCAATGCGTATGGTGTTGAATTTGTGGCCGTCTTGAACGTTGTTCGTTACGCCCAAAGAGTTTCGTGCCAGTCCCTTTTGTTTCTGGACACTTTCTTTTTAATAATCTTGGTCAGGGTCTTGTTGAATGCCGGGGGTCCCTTTCTTCATTCGATGGCTGTAGGGATGATATTTTCCGGAGAGGTTCGCTATGAACCGCCGGATGTATGCGAGTTTTCCTTGGAGAGACCGTAATTGTTTGAGGGTTCTTGGCGAGAGCATTTCCGTATTTTCCTTTTTGAGGGATCGATTTTGATGCCTCGGTGACGAATGATGAATCTCAGGAATTTTCCTGAGGAGACTCCAAACACGCATTTTAGAGGGTTCATCTTCAGATTATACTTTCGAAGACGTTAGAACACTATTTTTTGATGTTCTCAATGCTCCTCATGAGATTTACTTTTGACGACGAGCTCGTCGATATAGCACTCGATGATCTTATGTATGAAGTCATCGAAGATCTTTGTCACGGCCTTCTGGTAAGTGGCTTCGGCGTTTTTCAAACCGAAGGGCATCACCTTGTAGCAGAATACGCCTAACGGTGTCCGGAAGGCGGTATGCTTCTGGTCTTCAGGATCCATCTTTATCTGATTGTATCCTAAAGATCCATCCATGAAGGAGAAAACTTTATGGGTGGACGTGTTTGATTGGTAGAGATTCTGCGTATTTAAGTTTAGTTAATTACCGCAATCAAAACGGTTTCGCTTGTAGCTAGCCGGTTGAGTACGGGTCGTCCGCAGGGAGATGGGAATCTTTTTCTATGTGCTTTAACGAGTTAAGTCCAATTTTCCAGATTTGTTTGTGATTATCTAAGTGTTAAAATGATATGTAAAGAGAGCTTTTTAGGGTTAGGATTAGGTTAGTTTGAGTTAGGAGTCGTTCACTTCTTTCGTTGCCACTCTTAATATCGGTGTTACGGTAATCGGCAACAACGGGGATTAGCACGACTAGGAAGGAACTTGCGAGTATAAGCTAGGCTTTCCAACGCTTAAGTTCTTCCTTTTGGTGCTTGTCCGTCCGTTCTTGGCTCTTAGCCATAACCTCCGGTTAATTCAACCACAACCGGTCTCACTACGGAATCACCGCTATCATGTAGGATAGGGTGCCGTAGGGAGCAGATTGTGGTTCAATTAATGGAAGTCGATTTAAGATGTTGGGCAAGTAAAGAGTGAGAGAGATTTCCTTCTCTCAAACTTCCCTTATCCTACCCTAACAAGTATGGAAACTACTCACACATCATAATGAAAAGAAAACAAAACAAAGAGGAAGATAGAAAGAAAGAGATTAGAAGATAACAACTAGCTATTTGCGACCTCACCTTGGCAAGGATCAAGCGTAAGCATCATGGTTGTTTTAAGGATAAAGAAAAAGAGAAAGAAAGAAACAACAAGAAATAAAACAACTAAGTTAACAAATGAAAATTACAAGCATTTAACATAAGAGCAAGACAAGTATGATAATAAAATGAACTTCTTTATTCATCATTCTTCACTCACAAAAGCTCACTACAAGTTTTTCAATGGAGAAGAGATGAGAAGAAGAAAAAGATCAAGTATTCTAAAAGCTAGAAAAAATACAAGATTAAGCACCCTTGGCTTCACAAGGTTCTGGACTATTTATAGGCAGGAAGCTGGAAATCTAAGGCAACATTCAGAACCCAAGTGAAAATACCAAACTGCCCCTAAAAATTGGACTTCTGACGACTCCGTATGGACGCGGTTCCGCGGCCTTATTGGGGAATTAGGTCACCAATTTTGGTGACTTCTCCTGGATAGCAGTGCCCTTCAGTATGGTATATGTTTTTCCTCATAATTTCTTCATGATTTTTCCAGAATTTCTGTTGATCACAAGGTGATTGGATGTGTATCTTTTGTCATGATTTTTCTTAAGCTCCGCGTAGATTTCTTGGATCTTGTGTTGCCATTGAGCCTTGTGCATGAAAATGACATTGATTTGCCATTTTGTCTCCTAAACTGGTGTGTGGCAACAGACGGATAAAGAGCGGGGATCCGTGTTTTATCTGTGGTTGGCAGGAACCCGGATTTTGTCGTGTTTTTCCATGAATTTCATTGTTAAGAGCCGAGAACATGTATCCTGCAATTGACTAGCAAACACGGCTCAAGAGTACCTACCGATAAGCAATATGATAAAATTTGGGCGGTATAAAAATGCAATAATCTGATATGAACAAATACCCCCAAACTTATCATTTGCTCGTCCCGAGCAAAGCCAATTTATTCACAAAAAAATTTCCTAACCTCACTTTCGCAGGGAACGCGATTGCACTGAGCATGTGCAACAAGCCGTTAAACCTCTAGGTGTCCCTAGTAGGAGGAGTGTTGTCTCCTGAGGGTTTTCAGCGGATTACACCCAAAAAATCCGGTCAAGTTAGTTTTGTAAAATAACTAAGATTTAAACCCTAAAGTTTTGTTTCAGAAAATAACAATTCTATTATCCTAAGTCTAGACTATCGAACCTTTATTTTTCACACCTCGCTTCTTATTTAACTACAGATTTTATATGTCTTTACGTGCAGTGCAAATAGTGTCGTTAAGTTTCAGAAGGATCGAATAAAGTCATCATATCACACAATAAAGCCTAGATAAGAATTTTGAAAGGATCACATAAGTTTTATAAAGAGTTAAGTATTTTTTCAAGTTTCGTTTTCCAGTAAGGTTTCAACTTCAGAATTTCTATCTTCCCTAACAGGAAACTAGGTCTTATTTTTCACTCCACATTTTTCTTGTTTTCATTTCATACACACCTCTGTGAACGTGCAATAGTCTTTATCATAGAATAAAACCTTCATATCTCCGCTAAAATTTTTTTTTTATAAAAGCCTGTCTTTTATCAAGATTGTTCTCACACAAAGAACCGTTAGGAATTTTAACTCGGAGAGAACACTTGCTTGACTTTGTTTTAATCTGGACTTTCTAGGCTTCTTAGCGAGCTTTGGGCCAATGCACCCAAACCAGTTGGCTTTAGGGCATTAGGTGTAGAAACACCCCAGCGGACTTAATTACTCAAGTTACCTAGGTCCAAAAATAAAAGACGGTTTGGCGTGAAAATCATGATGATTCAATACGAACGGAGACATAACCGGCAGTTCAATTATTTTTTTGGATAAAAGACGTGTTTAGTGGGTTCGGTGTGTAATCATTCCAATCAAGTTTCAGATGGGTTATTTTTCAGACTTAGTTCCAATTAAGGCATCAATAACATTCCTTCATATTCACTTTACTTCATAAACTATTCTTGACATTACTTATTTCAGAACAAACCTATTTGATCCTCAGAAAATCATTTATCCATTTAAAAGTTTTTAGACATAAAAGACTTGTCATCTACTTTCTAAAACTCACGACACGTGTAGTGTTATGTAAAGACGTATATCAGCTATAGTTAACTTCAAAGGAGAGTTATCTTTTAGGTTTTCAAAATCTAAACATAAGATTTAGTTATTCTTATCTTATCAAACAAAACCGTCGAAATGTTGAATCAGAGTCCTCCCACTAGCTAACTTGACAAAAAAGTTTTTATGTTTTTAGAAAATTTTCAGATTTTTATGGATTTTATGGATTTTAATATGCAGATGCAAAATATACATATGGATGTGAAGGTAAGAAACGCGTACCGAGCGTACCCCCAAACTTAAACTGGACAGTGTCCTCACTGTCATTGCATGAAGAGATCATTTGAAGGGTCAAAATTGTCGGTTAGATATACACAAAATTTTTATTTTTATTTTTTTTGTGTTTTTGGTTTTAAGAAAAAGAAAAAGAAAAAGAATATCCACAAAAATGTACAAAATGGTATATACATACCCTCAAACTTATTTGGAACAGTGTCCACCTGTTCTTGGCTGGATAACCGAAGTTTGGAGGTAGGCAGAGGAAGATTATGCAGGGTAAACCGGCTCCTGTAAGACCAGGAGCTCCTCTGTTGGTTCGGCGCTAAGGTACGGTTTTAGTCGGTGTCCGTTCACTTTAAAAAATGAACCGTCCTTTAGATTCTCCAAATCCACAGCGCCATGCGGATACACATTCCGCACAAAATACGGCCCTTTCCAGCGAGATCTGAGCTTTCCTGGATAGAAGTGTAGCCGGGTGTCGTAAAGCAGTACCTGTTGACCAGGTACGAAAGTTTTGCGCAACAGGTGTTTATCGTGGAACACCTTCGTTCGATTCTTAATGACAACCGCGTTATCGTAAGCTTCATCCCTAAGCTCGCTCAATTCGTTCAACTGCAGCTTCCGATGGCTGCCCGCATCTTCGAGAGACAGATTCAGCTCCTTTATCGCCCAAAATGCGCGATGCTCTATTTCGACAGGTAGGTGGCAAGCTTTTCCGTATACAAGCCGATAGGGAGACATGCTAAGATCGGTCTTATAAGCGGTTCGAAATGCCCAAAGGGCATCGGTGAGTTTCAGCGACCAATCCTTACGGTTCTTGGAAACCATCTTCTCCAGTATCTGCTTGATTTGCCGATTTGAAACTTCGGCCTGCCCGCAGGTTTGGGGGTGGTAGGGCGTAGAGAGCTTATGATTAATGGAATATTTCCGCATCAAGGCCTCGAAAGTCTTGTTGCAGAAATGACTTCCATTGTCGCTAATGATCGCTCTGGGGTGCCCAAAACGGGAGAAAATGTGTTCTTTAAGAAACCTAACGACAACCTTGTTGTCGTTAGTCCGGCTGGGCACAGCCTCGACCCATTTAGAGACGTAATCAACAGCGAGAAGAATGTACAAGTTCCCGAAAGAGCTGGGAAACGGCCCCATGAAATCTATCCTCTGTTGGGGTAAAAATTTACACCCCCGTTGACCGAGTCAAAGTCAAGGTCAACCCCAAGCCAGGTGGGCCCAAGCCCAGGTCAAGCGGGCCCATGCCCAAGTCGAGCCCGCGGCCAGCCTCTCTCATGCCAACAACAAAATCATGTCATAAATAATTTCTATGTAATTTTTTATGCATGAATGTAAACAAAATGGGCATAAAGCCAATATTTTGTAAACCCATAGCTTATGTGCAAAAATGAAATGGCACATGAGCCATGGGATGGCTAAAATTCCATTTTGCAAAGCCCAAGGGGCTATATGTAAATGTGTAAGCCTATAAAAGGCAACATGATGATGAATAATAGAACACTTTTTCATTCCCTCAAAAAACTAGGGTTTGTGCCTCCACTCTCTCTTCTTCAAGTTCTTTCTCTTCCTTTTTATTTTCCAAATAAATCAAGAGCTTAGCTCTCTCTTTTTTTTAAAAACTAAATAAGGTTTTACCATAAACCCATCTCCAAAAACTCCATCAAGAGAAGAAAAAGGGTCCTTTTTTTTTATCATCCAAGATCTAGATCTTGGAGTTTCAAGAGAACCCATTTTGGGTTTCTTCTCAAAGAAGAAAGGAGAACTCCACAAAAAAATACCTTTTTTTGGGGAGTTTAACTCCACATTATAATTTTTCGGCCATGTAAAATTCTTTTGGAGTTGAACTCCACGTTCAAAAAAAAAAAAAAAAAAAAACTGGCGGTCACATGCTTAGCATGTGACCAGACCGGGTCACATACATGCTTAAACATGTGACCGGGTGACATGTTTAACATGTGACCCGCCTCACATGAGGGGTCACATGCAAAGCATGTGACCGGATCACATGTTTAACATGTGACCCCCCTCACATGTGACCGGGTCACATGTTTAACATGTGACCCCCTCACATGAGGGGTCACATGCTAACATGTGACCCTCCATGTCACATGCTAGCATGTGACCCCCCCCCTCATATGAGGGGTCACATGCTAACATGTGACCCCACTCTTTAAAAAAAAAGAAAAACAAACAAAAATGTGGCGAATGATGAGTCGCTCCTGGTACCATATATGCTGTGTGCCTGAATCTGTAGGGTGTTTTTCGTCACCCCATTGAGATGGGAATACGCGCGCGCTTGTCAGGCGTACTACAGATTCCCCCTGCTTAGGGTAGGCCGGGGTTTATTGATTGTGGGGATCCGAATCTCCGGCAGCCGCGGACTAAACTGCCGTTAATTACCCCTCGCATTTGGAGCGAAGGAACCTCCGATTGACGGGTTAAACTGGTCATGCGAACTCAATATGCGGTGCGTTGGTGTGTGTATATTTTTTTTTGTTTTGTTCTACTTGTAAAAAGAGATATATACATATATATATATATTTTCTATATACAAAAATAAATAAGTAAATAAATATTTAGAGATTTTTTTTTTATTTTTAAAAATTTATTATTTTTTTTTAATTTTAAATATTATTTATAATTTATTTAATATTAATTATATATAAAAAAAAAGGGATTAAATAAAGAAAAGAAGAAAAGAAAATAATTATGTTTTTTTTTTAATTTTTTAAATATTATTTATAATTTATTTAATATTTATTTATTTTTATTTTAAATAAAAAAAGGAGGAAGAAAGAAGAAAAGAGAATTTTTGTTTGTTTTTCTTTTTTTTTTAAAGAGTGGGGTCACATGTTAGCATGTGACCCCTCATATGAGGGGGGGGGGGGTCACATGCTAGCATGTGACATGGAGGGTCACATGTTAGCATGTGACCCCTCATGTGAGGGGGGTCACATGTTAAACATGTGACCCGGTCACATGCTTTGCATGTGACCCCCTCATATGAGGGGGGTCACATGTTAAACATGTGACCCGGTCACATGCTTTGCATGTGACCCGGACACATGCTAAGCATGTGACCCGGACACATGCTAAGCATGTGACCCCTCATGTGAGGGGGGTCACATGTTAAACATGTGACCCGGTCACATGTTTAAGCATGTATGTGACCCGGTCACATGCTTTGCATGTGACCGCCAATTTTTTTTTTTTTTTTTTTTTTTTTGAACGTGGAGTTCAACTCCAAAAGAATTTTACATGGCCAAAAAATTATAATGTGGAGGTAAACTCCCCCAAAAAAGGTATTTTTTTGTGGAGTTAAACTCCAAAAGTATTTCTGCAGTGGAGTTAAACTCCAAAAGAATTTTATTTGTGGAGTTGAACTCCAAAGGAATTTTATTTGTGGAGTTGAACTCCAAAAGATTTTTACTGTGGAGTTAAACTCCAAAAGAATTTTTGCAGTGGAGTTGAACTCCAAAATAATTTTCCTGGTGGTGGAGTTGAACTCCAAAAGAATTTTATTTGTGGAGTTGAACTCCAAAAGATTTTTACTGTGGAGTTAAACTCCAAAAGAATTTTTGCTGTGGAGTTGAACTCCAAAATAATTTTCCTGGTGGTGGAGTTGAACTCCAAAACATTTTCTCCTTTCTCCTTTGAGAAGAAACCCAAAATGGGTTCTCTTGAAACTCCAAGATCTAGATCTTGGATGATAAAAAAAAAGACCCTTTTTCTTCTCTTGATGGAGTTTTTGGAGATGGGTTTATGGTAAAATCTTATTTAGTTTTTAAAAAAAAGAGAGAGTTAAGCTCTTGATTTATTTGGAAAATAAAAAGGAAGAGAAAGAACTTGAAGAAGAGAGAGTGGAGGCACAAACCCTAGTTTTTTGAGGGAATGAAAAAGTGTTCTATTATTCATCATCATGTTGCCTTTTATAGGCTTACACATTTACATATAGCCCCTTGGGCTTTGCAAAATGGCATTTTAGCCATCCCATGGCTCATGTGCCATTTCATTTTTGCACATAAGCTATGGGCTTACAAAATATTGGCTTTATGCCCATTTTGTTTACATTCATGCATAAAAAATTACATAGAAATTATTTATGACATGATTTTGTTGTTGGCATGAGAGAGGCTGGCCGCGGGCTCGACTTGGGCATGGGCCCGCTTGACCTGGGCTTGGACCCACCTGGCTTGGGGTTGACCTTGACTTTGACTCGGTCAACGGGGGTGTAAATTTTTACCCCAACAAAGTGCCCCCCATCAATAAATGCACACCGCACATGTGGGTCGTGTGCATGAAATTGATGGATCTTCTTTCATGTGGAGGCGACTTGCTTTGGTTCCCACTTTTTGGGATGCACTGTCCTTTTTACAACATGGACGGTCGACGCTTGACGCGCCTCCGAGACAGAGTGTTCGTGGTAGACGTTTCCCTGGCCCGGAGCGATCTGGTTCCTGCTTCGTAGGAAGCCTGCACTGCCCTTTTTGCGACATGGACGGTCGACGCTCTGATCCGGAGCGATTTGGGTTCCCAATTTGCGGGAGCCTGCACTGCCCTTTTTGCGACATGGACGGTCGACGCTTAACGCGTCTCCGAGACGGAGTGTCCGTGGTAGACGTTTCCCTGGCCCGGAGCGATCTGGTTCCTGCTTTGTAGGAAGCCTGCACTGCCCTTTTTGTGACATGGACGGTCGACGCTCTGATCTGAAGCGATTTGGGTTCCCAATTTGCGGGAGTCTGCACTGCCCTTTTTGCGACATGGACGGTCGACGCTCTGATCCGGAGCGATTTGGGTTCCCAATTTGCGGGAGCCTGCACTGCCCTTTTTGCGACATGGACGGTCGACGCTTAACGCGTCTCCGAGACGGAGTGTCCGTGGTAGACGTTTCCCTGGCCCGGAGCGATCTGGCTCCTGCTTTGTAGGAAGCCTGCACTGCCCTTTTCGCGACATGGACGGTCGACGCTCTGTTACGAAGCGATTTGGGTTCCCAATTTGCGGGAACCTGCACTGCCCTTTTTGCGACATAGACGGTCGACGCTTGATTTGAAGCGATTTGGGTTCCCAATTTGCGGGAGCCTGCACTGCCCGTTTTACGACATGGACGGTCGACGCTCTGTCCCAATTTGCGGGAGCCTGCACTGCCCGTTTTACGACATGGACGGTCAACGCTCTGATCCGGAGCGATTTGGGTTCCCAGTTTGCGGGAGCCTGCACTGCCCTTTTTGCGACATAGACGGTCGACGCTCTGATCCGGAGCGATTTGGGTTCCCAATTTGCGGGAGCCTGCACTGCCCTTTTTGCGACATAGACGGTCGACGCTCTGTTACGAAGCGATTTGGGTTCCCAATTTGCGGGAGCCTGCACTGCCCTTTTTGCGACATGGACGGTCGACGCTCTGTTACGAAGCGATTTGGGTTCCCAATTTGCGGGAGCCTGCACTGCCCTTTTTGCGACATGGACGGTCGACGCTTAACGCGTCTCCGAGACGGAGTGTCCGTGGTAGACGTTTCCCTGGCCCGGAGCGATCTGGTTCCTGCTTTGTAGGAAGCCTGCACTGCCCTTTTTGCGACATGGACGGTCGACGCTCTGATCCGAAGCGATTTGGGTTCCCAATTTGCGGGAGCCTGCACTGCCCGTTTTACGACATGGACGGTCGACGCTTGATTTTACTTGCTCTGCTTCTTGCAGTGTCAGGGGTAGACTTGACTTTCTCCGCTTCTTGCGGTGTCGAGATTGGATTCTGACTTGCTCCGCTTTCTGCGGTGTCGGAGCGAAAGTTGACTTGTTGATTTTGATTTGGGTTGACATCAGCATCGCTGTACTGGAATATGGTACCAGGAGCGAATCATCATCTGTCTTTGAGAGGATTTGAGAGGATTGGTATTTTTGTCGGCATCTGCATTGCTGCACTGGGATAATGCCAGGAGCAACTCATCATTTGCCCCGGGAGGATTTGGATTTGGTTTTTTTTTCGTTTGGCATCTGCATTGCTGCACTGGAATAATGCCAGGAGCAACTCATCATGTGCCCTGGGAGGATTTGGATTTGTTTTTTTTTTGTTTGGCATCTGCATTGCTGCACTGGAATAATGCCAGGAGCAACTCATCATGTGCCCCGGGAAGATTTGGGAATTGGTGGCTTACGAGACAGGTTTAGATCCCTGTCACCTAAGGCTTTTCAATTTTATGGGCCGTGAGGGTCCCATAAAAGCATTTTCTCCCTACGAGTCGAAAGGATCTCGTAGGTGTATTTTCTCCTTAGGAGTCATAGGGACTCCTAAGTGTATTGCTCCTTTGTGAGTCGTAAAGATCTCACGCGGGAATTTTCTCCTCACAAAGTCGAAAGGACTTTGCGAGTGCATTTCATTTCTTCTTTTTTTTTACGAGTTTGCGCCCTTTCGGATTTTCACAAACTCGCCGGCAGTCCTGCTGTTTTTACTCACGGAGCCCTTTCGGGTTTTCATCCGTGCCCATTTTGCTTGTGGACATACCGTTCTTCTTTTTTTTTGTTTTCCTTTTTCTTTCTCTTTTTTTTCATTTTTTTTTTCAATTTTTTTTTTGGAATCTTCCCTGCCGGTGGGACTTTGAATGTGGTCTCGCCGGTAGGACTTGGGAGAGATTGGGATCGTTTTACGCCCGTGGATTGTATACAGTTTTGCAGGATGTATGATCCAGACCGTAGGGCCCGAAACATTTCAGGACTTTGTTGGCGTCTGCATCGCTGCACTGGAATATGGTACCAGGAGCGACTCATCATTCGCCGTTGGTATGAGATTTGGAATTTGGTTGGCGTCTGCGTCGCTGCACTGGAATATGGTACCAGGAGCGACTCATCATTCGCCGTTGGGGATTGGGATTTGGAATTTGGTTGGCGTCTGCATCGCTGCACTGGAATATGGTACCAGGAGCGACTCATCATTCGCCGTTGGGGATTTGAGTTTGGAATTTGGTTGGCGTCTGCATCGCTGCACTGGAATATGGTACCAGGAGCGACTCATCATTCGCCACTTGGGGATTGGGATTTGGAATTTGGTTGGCGTCTGCATCGCTGCACTGGAATATGGTACCAGGAGCGACTCATCATTCACCACTTGGGGATTGGGGAGCGATGGCTTAGGAGACAGGTTTGGATCCCTATCACCTAAGACTTTTCAATTTTATGGGCCGTGAGGGTCCCATAAAAGCATTTTCTCCCTACGAGTCGTAAGGATCCCGCAGGTGTATTTTCTCCTTAAGAGTCGTGAGGACTCCTAAGTGTGTTTTTCCTTGGTGAGTCGTAAGGATCTCACGAAGGTTTGTTCTCCTCATGCATCGTGAGGACACATGAGTGGGTCTTTCCAATGAAGCATAATTCCAAAGGCGGAGACCAGCCGCGTAACTGGTGGTTGCGGTGGGGCATGAGTATACTGAGAATTATTTGAGCCCGTGTATTGTATACGGTAGTCAATTTGAGGACTGGCCGTAGGGCTGAAAGAATTTTGGGAAATTGGATTTTTGTTTGGCGTCTGCATTGCTGCACTGGAATAATGCCAGGAGCAACTCATCATCCGCCCTTGTTTTTTCCTTTTTTTTTGTTTTTGTTTTTTTTTTTGTTTTTACCGCGATTGCTCTATCATTTCAGCTTTTCTTATCGCGAAGGTCGCGATTGCCCTATCATTTCGGCTATTTATTCGCGTGCCCCATCATTTCGGCTTTATTTTCATTTTCATTTTTACTCGCTGATTTTTATTGCGAGCTGCCCCATCATTTCGGCTTTTCTTTATTTTTTCTTTTATTTACACATTTTTTTTATTTACATTTTTTTTTACATTCCCAGTTTAACGACTTAGAGGTCGACTGTTTCCCAGTTTAACGACGTGGTGGTCCTCTGTTTCCAGTTTAAAGGCTTAGAGGTCATCTGTTTCCAGTTTAAAGACGTAGAGGTTATCTGTTTCCAGTTTAAAGACGTAGCGGTCATCTGTTTCCAGTTTAACGACTTGGAGGTCATCTGTTTCCAGTTTAACGACTTGGAGGTCATCTGTTTCCAGTTTAAAGACTTGGAGGTCATCTGTTTCCAGTTTAACGACTTGGAGGTCAGCTGTTTCCAGTTTAAAGACGTAGAGGTCATCTGTTTCCAGTTTAAAGACGTAGAGGTCATCTGTTTCCAGTTTAAAGACGTTGAGGTCATCTGTTTCCAGTTTAACGACTTAGAGGTCATCTGTTTCCAGTTTAACGACGTGGTGGTCATCTGTTTCCAGTTTAAAGACTTAGAGGTCATAGAAGATACCTGATCGGGCAGTTGTCGGGGGTACCGCTGGAGTTTGCCCGAGATGCCTTATTACTTTGTCGGAGTTGATGGCCTTGCCCCCAACTGGGGCCAAGGAAAGTCGTTCAAATACTGACTTGCATCGAATATGGCAATTGGAAATTGTTAACCCTGCAAATAGAAACATTATTTCAGTATAGGCAATTGATATGTATATTAATTGAGTTCGCATGAACATTTAACCCGAAATATGGGAGGAGAGATTCGTCCCACCGGGCGTGCCGGAATCTGAAGGGTGTTTTTCGTCACCCCATTGAGATGGGAATACGCGCGCGCTTGTCAGGCGTACTACAGATTCCTCCTGCCTAGGGTAGGTCGGGGTTTATTGATTGTGGGGATCCGAATCTCCGGCAGCCGCGGACTAAGCTGCCGTTAATTACCCCTCGCATTTGGAGCGAAGGAACCTCCGATTGACGGGTTAAATTGGTCATGCGAACTCAATATGCAGTGCGTTGGTGTGTGTATATTTTTTTTGTTTTGTTCTACTTGTAAAAAGAGATATATACATATATATATATTTTCTATATACAAAAATAAATAAGTAAATAAATATTTAGAGATTTTTTTTTATTTTTAAAAATTTATTATTATTTTTTTTTAATTTGAAAATATTATTTATAATTTATTTAATATTTATTATATATAAAAAAGGGATTAAATAAAGAAAAGAAGGAAAGAAAATAATTATGTTTTTTTTTAATTTTTAAATATTATTTATAATTTATTTAATATTTATTTATTTTTATTTTAAATAAAAAAAGGAGAAAGAAAGAAGAAAAGAGAATTTTTTTTTAAAGTGGGGTCACATGCTAACATGTGACCCCTCATATGAAGGAGGTCACATGCTAGCATGTGACATGGAGGGTCACATGCTAGCATGTGACCCGTCACATGCTTAGCATGTGACCCGGGTCACATGGTTAGCATGTGACCTGGGTCACATGCTAAGCATGTGACGGGTCACATGCTAAGCATGTGACGGGTCACATGCTAGCATGTGACCCTCCATGTCACATGCTAGCATGTGACCTCCTTCATATGAGGGGTCACATGCTAACATGTGACCCCACTTTAAAAAAAAAATTCTCTTTTCTTCTTTCTTCCTCCTTTTTTTATTTAAAATAAAAATAAATAAATATTAAATAAATTATAAATAATATTTAAAAATTAAAAAAAAAACATAATTATTTTCTTTTCTTCTTTTCTTTATTTAATCCCTTTTTTTATATATAATAAATATTAAATAAATTATAAATAATATTTTCAAATTAAAAAAAAAATAATAATAAATTTTTAAAAATAAAAAAAAATCTCTAAATATTTATTTACTTATTTATTTTTGTATATAGAAAATATATATATATGTATATATCTCTTTTTACAAGTAGAACAAAACAAAAAAAATATACACACACCAACGCACCGCATATTGAGTTCGCATGACCAATTTAACCCGTCAATCGGAGGTTCCTTCGCTCCAAATGCGAGGGGTAATTAACGGCAGCTTAGTCCGCGGCTGCCGGAGATTCGGATCCCCACAATCAATAAACCCCGGCCTACCCTAGGCAGGGGGAATCTGTAGTACGCCTGACAAGCGCGCGCGTATTCCCATCTCAATGGGGTGACGAAAAACACCCTACATCCTCCAAACATCGAAAATCTCCACAACCAAGATTGGTTGGAGCGGCATCTCGTTCCTCCGGGATATCCGGCCCAAGTGTTGGCACCGGGAGCAAGTCTTGCAATAGTCATGAGCGTCTTTGAAGAGTTGTGGCCAGTAGAAACCACATTGCAAGATCTTCTCAGCTGTTTTTCTGGGGCCAAAATGCCCGCCACACGCTTGATCGTGGCAAAATGACAGCACACTCTTGAATTCCTCGTTAGGGACACACCGACGAATAATCTGGTCGGGACAGTACTTGAACAAATAGGGTTCGTCCCAGTAAAAGTGTTTTACTTGGGATAAGAAGCGAAATCTGTCCTGACTTGACCATTCAGTCGGTAGTAATCCCGTGGCCAAATAGTTCACAATATCTGCGAACCAGGGTTCGCAAGATACTGTCAAGAGCTGTTCATCCGGGAAAACGTCGTTGATCGGAATTGGAAGCGAAGGCGAAGAAGGAAGTCGTGAGAGATGGTCGGCAACTACGTTTTCACATCCTCGTTTGTCCTTAATGACAAGGTCAAACTCTTGAAGTAAGAGGATCCAACGTATTAACCGAGATTTTGCATCTTTCTTCGCAAAAAGATGGCGTAAAGCAGAATGGTCTGTGTAGACAATGACTGGAGAGCCGATGAGGTAGGGCCTGAACTTCTCTAAAGCAAATACAACAGCTAAGAATTCCTTCTCAGTTGTTGTATAATTGAGTTGGGCGTCGTTCAGGGTTCGGCTCGCATAATAGATTACGTGCGGCATCTTGTTTATGTGTTGTCCAAGGACAGCACCAATGGCAAAGTCGGATGCATCGCACATAATCTCAAATGGGTGCGTCCAGTCAGGCGAAGAAAGAACGGGAGCAGAAGTGAGTGAGCTTTTCAATGACTCGAATGCAGTCACACAGCTCGAGTTGAAGTCGAACGGCGTATCCTTGGCAAGCAAAAGAGTCAAGGGCCTAGCAATCTTGCTAAAGTCCTTGATGAACCGTCTATAGAAACCGGCATTGCCAAGGAAGGCTCGGATATCTCTGACGCATCGGGGAGGAGGGAGATTGGAAATGACCTCAATCTTCGCTTTAGCAACCTCTATGCCATTTTGCGAGATGATATGTCCTAAGACAATACCTTCGCGCACCATGAAGTGGCACTTCTCCCAATTCAAAGTGAGATTCTTGTCCTTACATCGGGTAAGGACAGTGTCAAGATGCAGCAAACACTCGTTGAAGGAATCGCCGAAGATGGAGAAATCATCCATGAAGATCTCCAGAAATTTTTCCACCATGTCTGAGAAGATTCCCATCATACACCGCTGGAAGGTAGCGGGCGCATTGCATAACCCAAAGGGCATGCGACGATATGCAAACGTGCCGTAAGGATAAGTGAAAGTGGTCTTGTCCTTGTCTTTTTCGACGATGGGAATTTGATTATAGCCAGAGTAGCCATCAAGAAAGCAGTAGTACTCGTGTCCGGCCAATCGTTCAAGCATTTGGTCAATGAAAGGTAGCGGAAAGTGGTCCTTCCGCGTTGCGGCGTTGAGTTTTCTGTAATCGATGCATACTCGCCACCCAGTTTGGGTACGAGTAGGGATTAACTCGTTCGCCTCGTTGGTTATGACCGTTATACCTGATTTCTTGGGGACAACGTGAATGAGGCTAACCCACTGGTTATCAGAGATAGGGTAAATGATACCACTATCCAGACATTTTACGATCTCCTTCTTCACAGCCTCTTTCATGACTGGATTTAGACGTCTTTGTGGATCCCGGGCTGGTTTGGCATCATCCATCAGATGAATGTGATGTTCAACGATCAGGGGACTAATCCCCTTGATGTCCGCCATGGACCAGCCAAAAGCTTGCCTGTTGCTGTGCAAGACCGCGAGAAGGGCTTTCTCTTGCTCTGGAGCTAGAGAAGCCGAGATGATGACAGGGAGGGTCTCGTTCTCACCTAAGTAAGCGTACTTAAGGTGAGACGGCAAAGGCTTGAGTTCGAGCGTCGGAGGTGAAACGATTGAAGGCAAGATTGGTGCAGAGGTCTCGAACTCAAAGGACTCCAGCAAAGGTTCAAAACGAGTGTAAGCGACCGAGTCGGATGGTTCAGGTAACTCATCCGGAAATTCGAAGGATTCAAACTCGGGTTGCGAGCGGCTAAGATCGTTCAAGAACGTGAAACACTCGTAGTCTTTGTCGGGCGCAGAAACAGCAGCAGGTTCGAGGAGGAACGCACTAGTGGCGTTAAGGTTAGCATGATCGAACAGAAACTCCTCGAATTCACACTCTTCAGGGGTGATCTCTTGGATCGAGCAGACGTCCAGTATATGAGCATTAGGTTCGGAGGGCTGATTCCCCAACCTAAAAATGTTGAGTTCAATTGTCATGTTTCCAAAAGAGAGGTCCATCGAACCATTGCGACAATTGATCACAGCATTTGAGGTTGCAAGGAATGGGCGACCGAGTATCACCGGAATCTGATTCCGGGGGTTAGCTACAGGCTGTGTGTCTAATACAATGAAGTCAACGGGGAATATGAAGTCCCCGACTTTGATTAACACATCCTCTAGCTCACCCCTAGGATGGGTGATCGATCGGTCGGCCATTTGGAGAGTACAGTGTGTGGGTTTCAGCTCTCCTACGCCTAATTGCTCGTATACCGAGTACGGAAGCAGGTTAACACTGGCACCAAGATCTAATAGTGCGCGGTTGATGTTCTTATCCCCAATGGTAATAGAAATCGTAGGACAGCCAGGGCCCTTCCGTTTTTGTGGTAAAGATTGGGTAAGAGCATCACTCACAGCACTAGTCAAGAAAACTTTATTTGGTACCTGAGACTTCCTCTTTTTCGTGCACAAGTCCTTTAAGATTTTCGCGTAGGATGGGACTTGTTGGACGGCATCTAAAAGAGGAATGTTAATGTTAACCTGCTTAAATAACTCCAGAATCTTCTCTATTTGAGGATTTTGTTTATTAGACCTCAACCGGTTTGGAAATGGGACGTTTTTAAAATTGGTTAAGTCTAATGCTTGTGGAGGAGATTGTGGAGTCGGAACGGATCCCAGAACAGGTGTTTTCGTGGAGTGAGAAGCGGGTCCGTTCAGAGCAGAAGAAGAATAAGAGGGAGAGCCTTTTGAAGAATGGAGAATAGGCTCAAAAGACGAAGAGGAAGAAGAAGAAGAAGAAGCGGCCGGGGTGCCATCGTCGATTCATGTGCCAATGTTGTTTTGCAGCATCCTTCCCGATCTCAATGTGGTCACGACACTCACATTATGGTTCTGTTGTTCAAGAGCAACATGTACATTCTGTGGATGACCGGGATTTGGGAGTGGCTGGGACGGGAGCTTCCCCTTCTCTCACTCGCTTAAGGCCGCATTCAGCTGTGCAATCTGGGCCTCGATGGTTTTGATGCTTTGCCCGTGTGCGACAGTGTGTTGCACTAAGGACTGAATGGAAGACTGGATGTTTGCGGTAGATTGTGTCGATTGTTTAACGAACGCCTCCAGACTTCGTTCGAGCGAGGAAACCTTATCGTTGTTTGACGGAACAAAGTTGTTTGGTGGAAAAGAATTGTTGGGTGCAAAGTTGTTCGTCTGATTTTGAAAATGTTGGGGTTGGAAGGGCTGCTGAAATTGATGTTGAGTTTGTTGTTGCGCTTGTTGTTGCGGCGGAGGGGGCCTTTGGAAATTGTTGCCTTGGAATTGATTCTGATTCTGATTCCAGGCGAAATTGGGGTGGTTCCTCCAACCGGGATTGTAGGTGGAAGAGTATAGATCATTCCTTGGTCTTTGCTGAAATGCAGCATTAACCTGATCCTGTCCTTGCGATGGTGGATTGTAAGGACACTCTTCGGTTAAGTGAGAAGGATCGGAACAACAAGCGCAGATGGTACGAAGGGGAAGGGTAGGGGCAGGAGCAGGAGAAGAAAATTTGCTCTCTATGGCTTCAAGCTTTCTCGTTATTGCAGCCATTTCAGCTTTCATCGCAATAGAGACATCAAGTTGGTGAATTCCTACCCTAGACTGACCGGTAGACGTGGAGGTAGAAGAAGAAGAAGTCGGTCTGGTGCTCTCCCATTGTAGCGTTTGCTCCGCAAGGTCGTCAAAGAATTGCCACGCTTCCTCGTCAGATTTTGATAGGAAGTGGCCCTGACAGATGATTTCCAACAACTGCTTCGTTGCTGGGTTCAGGCCCTTGTATAAGGTTTGGCAAAGTTGCCATTTTTCTATACCGTGGTGAGGACACTGAACAAGAAGGTCTTTGTACCGGTCAAAGCACTTCCAGAAGGGTTCAGAAGGAAGCTGAGAGAATTGGTTGATTTCATTGCGAATCCTTGCGGTTTTATGATTCGGATAGAACTTTTTGAGAAACGCTTTAACAAACTCATCCCAACTGGTTATGGAGTGGGAAGCGGTGTTATACAGCCATTTTTCAGCAAGATCGCATAAAGTGAACGGAATGACCCGTAGACGTATAGCATCGTCCGACAGTTGGGTAGTTTTCATCATGGCACAAACGTTTTGAAATTTATTGATGAAGATATAGGCATCTTCAGATTCAAGCCCATGAAATCGTGGAAGCATGTTGATGAAGTGGGGCTTAATTTCAAAATTATCCCTATTGGCCGGTGGAAGAGAAAGGCAGGTGGGAAGTGCAGAACGGGTGGGATAGAAACGATCCTGGAGCGCGATTCGCTGTGGCGCTACAACAGGAGGTGGTGGTGGGTTATTGGTCTCCGTAGAAGGTGGAGCCAATCCAGGGGTAGTCAAAGAGATATTTGGATTAAATCCTGACATCGCGGAAGAAGAGGTTGGTGATGGTGAAGGTGAAGATGTATGAACAGAATTCCGGTCAAGGTCGGAGTTGGCCGGCAAAGGTAAAGGTGAAAGAGGAGTGGATGGAGTTTCGACGTCTGAGTCGATCGCGTAGTCGGTAGTGACTAACGTAACTTGGACTAGACGGGCGCTAGTGTCCCGAGTCCAAGCGGACATACACTAAATGAGTTTAGTATAGTCAAAGCGGAGAAGGTGAGGGTAAGAAAACGTCAATGGAGAAAGGCGATGGGTGGTGGGTGAAAAATGGATTTTGGCGACAAAGGGCAAGTTTTTATAAAAGTTTTTGATTTTTTCCCTTTTTTTTATTTTATTTTTAGAAAGAGCTTTACAGAAATATGTACGGACTTACGGCTTTAAGCAATCACAAACAAGATATGCACAATCACACCTAGATCTAGGGTCATCTAGGTCTGCTAGACAGCTCCTAACTGTTCCAGAGGGCTAGAAATAGGACCTCAAACCGCCTCTTCTCCGTCAATTGCGACCAGGTAAGTGCCAGGTAAGTGGGAGGTTGTCCAACGCTTTCGCAAAGTTCCTTAATTAAATAACCACTTGCCTTCGACACACTTGCCTAGACACCGCAAAAGTCAGATAGGATAAACAGCCGATGCCTGTAACTAGTCCTCTGTCCTATTGAGCGCGAAGTCCTTAGGGCTGAGTCTAGTATTTTTTAATTTAACAATGGTCAATACATATGCTTTTTGTGATTTCTGGGGTCCTGGGAAGGGTGATGAAATCCCCACCCAATTTGAATTGCTTTCAAGCCCCTTAAGTCCGTATTAATGAATGCAAAGCGGTAACAAATCAACTGCAAACAATTTTTTATTTTTAGCGCGGCACAAAGAATCCTGCACAAGAACAGTTTATTGGAAGGGGGAAGAGAATTTGCGCAAAGAATGCTGCAGAAAACACAGTTTATTGGAGTCCAGAGGAGTGGGAGAGGGCTAGAGAGACTTACAGGGAATTTTGGGCGGCTGATTACACCAAACCGCCACGGTTCCGCGGCCTAAGCACGCTTATGCCGCGGTTCCGCGGCTCTATGGTGTCCTTGAAGCTTCAGTTTTGTTGTAGATGCTTCCCTGGCTGTCCTCTTCTTTTTTAGATGTCTTGAATCTTGAATTGTTCACTGTATCTGCTCCAGAATTTTTAGTAGACCGTTTTATTTTTTTCGTCTTGAATCTGTCGCGGTGTAGCCGCGAGATGTGGGTCTATCTTCCCACGTCTTTGGCACTGAACTCGAACTTTGTGTTATCCTGCACACTTGCACAAAAACTAATCAAAAATAACAAGATGGGGTTTTTTTTTTTACAATGTATATTTTTTTGTTTTGTTTTTCGGTTATATTTATATTCACAAGTTAACCCGAAATTACACAAAGAAATAAACTACCGTCTCCCCGGCAACGGCGCCATTTGATTGGTAGAGATTCTGCGTGTTTAAGTTTAGTTAATTACCGCAATCAAAACGGTTTCTCTTGTAGCTAGCCGGTTGAGTACGGGTCGTCCGCAGGAAGATGGGAATCTTTTTCTATGTGCTTTAACGAGTTAAGTCCAATTTTCCAGATTTGTTTGTGATTATCTAAGTGTTAAAATGATATGTAAAGAGAGCTTGTTAGGGTTAGGATTAGGTTAGTTTGAGTTAGGAGTCGCTCACTTCTTTCATTGCCACTCTTAATATCGGTGTTACGGTAATCGGCAACAACGGGGATTAGCACGACTAGGAAGGAACTTGTGAGTATAAGCTAGGCTTTCCAACGCTTAAGTTCTTCCTTTTGGTGCTTGTCCGTCCGTTCTTGGCTCTTAGCCATAACCTCCGGTTAATTCAACCACAACCGGTCTCACTACGGAATCACCGCTATCATGTAGGATAGGGTGCCGTAGGGAGCGGATTGTGGTTCAATTAACGGGAGTCGATTTAAGATGTTGGGCAAGGAAAGAGTGAGAGAGATTTCCTTTTCTCAAACTTCCCTTATCCTACCCTAACAAGTATGGAAACTACTCACACATCATAATGAAAAGAAAACAAAACAAAGAGGAAGATAGAAAGAAAGAGATTAGAAGATAACAACTAGCTATTTGCGACCTCACCTTGGCAAGGATTAAGCGTAAGCATCATGGTTGTTTTAAGGATAAAGAAAAAGAGAAAGAAAGAAACTACAAGAAATAACAACAACTAAGTTAACAAATGAAAATTACAAGCATTTAACATAAGAGCAAGACAAGTATGATAATAAAATGAACTTCTTTATTCATCATTCTTCACTCACAAAAGCTCACTACAAGTTTTTCAATGGAGAAGAGATGAGAAGAAGAAGAAGATCAAGTATTCTAAAAGCTAGAAAAAATACAAGATTAAGCACCCTTGGCTTCACAAGGTTCTGGACTATTTATAGGCAGGAAGCTGAAAATCTAGGGCAACATTCAGAACCCAAGTGAAAATACCAAACTGCCCCTAAAAATTGGACTTCTGACGACTCCGTATGGCCGCGGTTCCGCGGCCTAAGCATGCTTAGGCCGCGGTTCCGCGGCCTTATTGGGGAATTAGGTCACCAATTTTGGTGACTTCTCCTGGATAGCAGTGCCCTTCAGTATGGTATATATTTTTCCTCATAATTTCTTCACGATTTTTCCAGAATTTCTGTTGATCACAAGGTGATTGGATGTGTATCTTTTGTCATGATTTTTCTTGAGCTTCGCGTAGATTTCTTGGATCTTGTGTTGCCATTGAGCCTTGTGCATGAAAATGACATTGATTTGCCATTTTGTCTCCTAAACTGGTGTGTGGCAACAGACGGATAAAGAGCGGGGATCCGTGTTTTATCTGTGGTTGGCAGGAACCCGGATTTTGTCGTGTTTTTCCATGAATTTCATTGTTAAGAGCCGAGAACCTGTATTCTGCAATTGACTAGCAAACACGGCTCAAGAGTACCTACCGATAAGCAATATGATAAAAATTGGGCGGTATAAAAATGCAATAATCTGATATGAACAGTGTTATCAATCATCAACTTGGTAATAGGTACTAGGAAGTCATCTTTTGGGTATGCTTTATTGAGGTCCCGAAAGTCCACGCAGATACGAACTGTCCCATTTTTTTTATCATCGGAACGATGTTGGCGATCTAGTTGGGATATTGAACCTCTTGGATGAAGCTTGAGTCGATTAGTTTCTTAACTTCGGCGTTGATATTCATCTCAATTTCGAGCCGCATTCTTTTTGGCACCTGTTTGACAGTCTTCATTTCTGGCGATATGGCCAGTTTATGTACCGCAACTTCTGAATTTAGACCCTGCATTTTGGAATAGTTCCATGCGAAGTAGTTTTTATACTGCATGAGCACATCTTTTAACGTAGCTACCTATTTTTCATATACTAGTCCACTGGCAAATGTCGGCCTCGGATCATTATCCGTTCCTAAGGCAATTTTCCTTAGGTAGTCCGCCGTGGTGTGTATCCCACCTTCCAGCTCTTTTGGTGCTGGTGAAAATTCTGGGATCTCCTCGTCATCGTCCTCATTTGCGAAGCATTTGAAGAGGTCAATCATATTCTAGCGTCCTCTCTTTTTTGAAAGTGTTATCATATGACAGGTACAAGTCCGCTTTCATTTTTGCAGTCGAGCTGGTCCTAACCTGATAGTGTAGGTCTTCTTTGGCTCGTGCTTTTGCGGTGGGCTTATCCTCCAGCTGTCGCATAGGATAAACTTGCCTTATTGATATTGGTCTTCCACCCAATTCTTGAACGTGAAGCAGTCCTCAAGGGGATGTCTTATTGCTCGGTGATAGGAGCAATAATCTGGGTGATGGACATGATTTATTTGTTCGAGGTGCCGAGACTCCGAAAGCATCATCATTTGGTGCTTCATGATAAGGCCGAATATTTTCCTTGTCTTGTCTTGAGGGAACGAATATTTTTACCCCATCTTCTTTATAAATGACGGGCTCCAACCGAGGTTTTCTTGATTGAACAGCATTTTGGACCTGCTTTGTCGTCCTTGAACGTTGTTTGCATCCATCGCCGTATTTTTATCTTTGGATCGGGATTTTCCCCCTTCGCAAAAACACATAGCGGGTTGTGGATGAAAAGCATCACGGTCCACTTCTTCCACTGATTTCTGACTGAGATGCTGCGTCTTGGCCTTTTCATATATGGCCATTTCGCGACTGTGGTTGTCTCGGCTCACCTGACAAGCTTCTTTTATTAGCTTGTCGATTTGCTCCTCGAGTGACGGACTTAACTCTCTTAGAATGGGACCTCGCTCTAATTTGACGTCATGGCTATCTGAAAGAGCGTTTTCTTCTTCACTCAAGTTGTTTATGATATGGCAGCTGTAGATTTGTTCCCGTTTCTTGGACCGAACATATTCCAGCCCAGTTGTTTCCATCTTCTCGTTGGGCTTCTTTTATTGAGTTCCGAGAATATCCCAAATCTTTTTGTAGAATTGGGCCTACCGAACCGTTTGTTCGAGAGGTACGCCTTGATGCTTTAACAGTTTCTTTAATCCCTCCGCATAATATCTTGGCATATAGATGGGCTGGAACCTGTCAAGGGTGGGATTGGCACCATGCTAGACTTCTTTTTCCACATTGGTCTTCATAGATTTGTAAAATATGATCGCATTTTCACCTCTTCTCCTTGGAGGCACGTAGAAAGTTTGCAGTTCTTGTACACTGTATGTATCGAGCGCATCAAATTCCTTATAATGTCGAGGCGGAGCCATCGTAATTTGTAGACTCTGATCCGCTTCGGTAAGAGCCTTCACCGACGGGCGGATGGAGAACACTATATTGGTTTCATCCTCGGAATCACTACCAAAGACCAGGATAGAAGTAGATGGTCCGGGCTTATTATTTTCCCTTTAAGGTTGCCCCGAGTAGACTATTTGTTCGTCTTTCTCGGTGTCGCTTCCAAAGATCAGGATGGTGGTCGCAGATTTTTGTTTATTCTCTGGTTGTGGCGCTTTTTAGTATCCTCGAAGTCCGGAAGAAAGTATTTCGCATCTTCATACTTTCGCACTTCATTCACTGAGAACGGATTTAGTTTTCCCGTGACGGTGTACCCCGAGCCTTCCTTGAAATTCTTCATACACTAATGTTGTGTAGAAGGGACGATATTGTACTCGTGTAACCAAGGCCTGCCAAATAGACCGTTATAATAAGTTTTGGCATCGATGACATGGAATTTGATGTCAGTGACGAGCAGCTTAAAGCGTAGCATTAGTATTATGGTCTCAAGTGTCCGTGATGACTGTGAGTAAAACCCAGAGATGGTGA
Organism: Agapanthus africanus; assembly: GCA_030015575.1. NCBI lineage: Eukaryota > Viridiplantae > Streptophyta > Magnoliopsida > Asparagales > Amaryllidaceae > Agapanthus > Agapanthus africanus. The sequence continues at coordinate 255,145,431 of JASDDO010000019.1, read as the reverse complement.
TTTTATCTCGGGCATGGTGCTGAACATTCATGCATATTTCCTACAGCACTTTCACGTTGAGCAGATTGACGGAGGATCCGTTGTCGACCAGGATTTTCCCTATCTTGACGTCGTGGCTGTACCCGGTGACGTATAGCGGTCGATTATGTTCGAACATACCGAGGAGCAGATCTTCATCGCTGAATGTAATATCAGCCGTATGGACCTCTGCCAGTTTATCTTTCATCTTCTCTTCTGCGAGAAAAGTTTGGAACTGATCTGACTCTTGTAAGGCCTTGATCAGGGAATCTCGTGCCTCTTTGGACAGGATGAGAGCATCCAGTATGGTTAGTTGTGAGGGTATTTTCCTCAAATGTGTAAGGAAATTGTAGTCTACCTCATTTTTCTTAGGCGGGTCCTTTTCAGCAAGTTCTTTGACTGCTTCTTCATCAATGGCGATTTCCTCAGGCATTTTCCCTTTCCATTTGTCCTTTTGTTCGAACCTTTGTTTATAGGTCCGAGGTTTTTCTCAGGTAGCGTACGGTTACACAGCTGAATGTTCTCGCAATCCTTCCCCTTTTCTTATTTCTCTAAGAGGGAGTTTTCAAAGAGAGAGTCGAGAGGTATTACATTCTCGAAATCGCTTCCAAACGTGAGAACTTGAGGGTTTTCCCCTTCTGAACTGGTACCAACTATATGACAATTGCCAGTTGTTTCTGCCGTTTCATCGTTCTCATCTCGACAAGCGCGAGTTTCACGCCTCTCTTTTTTGAAGTGTTTTCAATGGGCAACATATCCTTTCCACCATTTCTTGAAGATATTGCACTCCTCAATAGGGTAGGCGATCTTTTGGTGATATAGGAAGTATTTTGGATATGATTCTCCTCCATCAAAGTATGAGACCTCGGAAGTGTACATCAGCAGTGGTGGCAGTTTCATCCCCATAGATAGGGCTTTGGCGAACCGCTTCTCAGCTTTAGTCTTGCTCTTATTTGTCGCAGGTGTGCTTTGATTTGTCTGGAGAACTTCATGACCCATCCTCATTGTAGCTTCTTTGTTTATACGCTGCTGCTTGACCTTTTCGTATTTGGCCGTTTCGCATTTTTGGTCATCTTTGCTCTTCTTAAAGAATTCGTTTAGAAGCCTCTCAATCGGGTCTTTTTCTGGTAGCTTCGGGGATTTTAACGCCGACTCTGCCCGCAGTTCTTCTACTTCGCTTTCTAACACTTGCGGAGCTTCTTCATCATATAACAATGCATGGGAGATCATGTGGCAGCTTCCTACACGGCCTTCTAATCCTTCTGATGAGTCATTTCCCTTATCATCGTCACGGTCTCCGTCCTCAAGAATACACTTGAGGAATTTTTCGAGCATGACTGGTGTTTACGTTTTCTGGTTATATTCTTCCAGCACATCTATGTATTTTTGGAGGTCTGTGCGCTTGTCGTCATACTCGGCAGGTTGCACAAATTTCTTAGTCCTCTTTTTATTAGAATATTTTGAAGGCTTGAATTGAAGGTTTTCCTTTTGTCAACGGCTTTCGGTGCGGGATGTGGTTTCAGCATCCTATCGATAATTTCGGGTTCAAGCGGGATCTTCCACTTGATCGTCGGACATGCCTGTAAATATTTCAGCATTCTTTTAGTTTTCGCTGAAAGAACTACTTCCCATGGAGCTTCTTCCACGAGTGAGCATGATGCCCCTTGTGCATCCACCTTTTTCAGAGCGTGCATTTGGGGCGGATCTACCCTCCAGCTATCAGATAGTGCGAACATCCCCTGTTGGTATTGTTCATCAACCCAATTTTTGAAGATGTAGCAGTCTTCAATTGGGTGACTCACTATTCTATGATAGGAGCAATAGTTGGGGTTGGTTACATCGCCAGGTTATGCGGGTTGCCGTGGGTCTAGCAATGTGATGAGATTATTTTGCATTGCCGGCTCAAACAATCTCTTCATTTTATTGTGAAGAAACGAGTATGCACGTCCCGGCCTTTCTTCTAAGGTCAGGCGCGTACGAGGGTTGTTTTGGCAAGCGGCTGGTTTTGGATCGCTCGGTTGTTGTTGTGTATTGGCAACGAAGGCCGCCTTTCCTTTTCACTTGTTATTTCGAGGGTTCTTATTTGAGGTGGATGGGCCATGACCTATCTGATCTATTTGGGCCAACTTGTCTATCAGCGCCTGGAAGGTTATGGGTTTGAAGAAGGTCATGAACTGGGACACAGTCGACTGAAAATCGAGGGTCCTGATTAACATGCCCACGGCTGGAGGCTCTTCAATGCGTTGTTCACATTTAGACCACATGTTTCGCCATCGGATCGCGTATTAGACCCATGTTTCTTCCGGATTTACCCTAGAATTGATCAGGGTCGTGATTAGAGTGCGTTCACTAGCGCTGGCAAACTGTTGCGCGAATAATAACTATTTCAGAGAATGTTTTCACGGAGTCATTCGGGAGCTTCGAGTACTAATCGAAAGCTGTCTTGGACAAGCTTCCAACGAATTGGCGAAGCAACAATTTGTCGTCGCCTCCAGTATTGCCGTATAGAGCTATGAATTATGCAACGTGCTAGTGGGGGTTACCCGTTCCTTTGTAAACGAGGAACTTCGGGATCGTATATTCCGGTGGGTACTTGATTTGGTCATACCAGGCCGGAAAGGGTCACCTAGTTTTGACTAGTTGGTTAGCTTCTTCATTAGCCCAATGAGCTCTAATTTGCTGAGCAATTTAATCGTCCAATCCTGCCTTGGAGATTGTTTCCTCCTTGGCCGCTGATAAGGCCTGGGGAGGATATGATGTTTCTCTTCTGTCATCTTTGATAACCACCGGAGGATTTTTAGCCGGTGATTCTGGTTGGATCATCATTCCAACCATATCTTGGAATAGCAGAGCCATCTGCTTTATGTTAGCAGCTTGTTCCATAGCTTCTTTATTTTTTTTCTCCAGCACTCGCTGCAAGAATTCTGTATCGGTCTCTTGCTGTTGGTGCTGTTTGACTTCTTTGTCCGGACATTCTTTTGGTCCGATGAGTGCTACCATTTTAGTCAGCATTTCTTAGAGCTTTTGCTGTTTCTCTTGATCCTTTGTTAGCGACCGAGTATGCGGTCGGTGACTTACTAAAGCACAACTCTCTTCTTTCCCGTTGGCCATGTAGACCATATGTACGGTTATTCCCTAAGACTTGGGGCGTTTAGATCCTTTGCCATTAGATTTTGCCGCTGGCGGTAGAGTTTTCTTCGGCCTTGTTCTTTTATTAGAGGTTGGAAATGAAGGAGCCGCTATGACAGGTGCCGGTTTAGGAGAACTCCCCTATTCTATGGCAGATGAGCTGCCTTTTTCTTGTCGGCCTTTAGATTTCTTGGGTCGACGAAAGTAGTTTTCATCAAGCACAGAGTCTTGGACTTTTCACTAGTCTCTAGATATCTGCAAGGAAAGCTGTTGGCGAGGTTGCTCTGGCTGCTTCCATGCTGAGGCTTCTGCTGGCGGAGGTGACTTTTCTAGTACCGCCTTGAGGGAGTTCTTATGCATCCTCATAAGCAGGTCGAAATTGTTCCTACTTGGAACAGCAGCGTCGATATCCACCACAGGAGCTGGTGAGGTGAGCCTAGAGAGGGAGTTGCCCCATGCTTCTCTTACTCGGCTCCAGTGGCGACGTCGAGCATGCCTTGCAGTAGGAACTGCCTGTGTATTAGAGGCGCTTTCATCATACCCCCGGCGTTGCAGGGGAGCATCACTTGGCGACAGCCTGTTAAAGACCGACATCCTTATTGGAGTTAGAGCAGAGTTAGCCAATCTTTCGAAGTCTGACCGTCTTAGAGGGGAAGCACTTTTACCGGCTTCACCCATAGCAGGAGTAGGGAGAGCTAGCCATTTTAGGGCAACTCCCTCTGGTATCATGGGCTTCGTCATGGGCCCGCTCGATTTGTTCCCTATCCTGTTGAAGGCCGAGACGTCAGATTTGGACACTTGTTGATAGGAGCTGCCACGGTCGCCAGCCGATCAAAGACCGACCTTCTGGGAGCTTCTTCTTGTGGCGTTGAGGCGCCAAAGCTTACAGGAGGGAGCATGGTCCCGAAGAACAACCCAGTAGTGGTTTGAGTAACCTGCCCCACCGGCATTGAGAAGATGGAGGCCGCATTAAGCCCGTAAGCTACCCTCGAGTTGGGGTGGAGAGGGAGTTGTTGCTGCAGGAAGTGCAGCGAGAGGCCATCGTTTCTTGCACAGAAGCGAGATACCAAGTTTTATTATCTCGAACCTAAGGGCAACCAACATAAAGCGGACCATGATTTTGTTCGTGAAACGCGACACACGAAGCTTGGAGTGAAAAGAGAAAGAGGTCCCACCGGGTGTGCCAGAATCTGTTTACCGCCGAAGACTGGACTGAAACGTGGAGACGTCTAGTGTCACGCTCCACTTCCCAGTAGACGGAAACGGTGACGTGGCAGGATGCAACGTATTTATTAAGCGTAATTAAGCAATATAAAAATTAACAAGAATGACAAGAGAATAAAATGAAATAGAAACTTTATTTACATTTTACTTTACATACAACTGTTTGAAATAAAAGATACAATAATCAAAAGCAAATGCCTAAACAATGACATACTGAAAGTAAGTGCAGAGAAATTAGTAGTCAGGCTGAGCGGTAAGCTGGTCCATGTCCTCTTGGCTTGGCCCTATCTTCTCAGAGTCCGGTCCTCCTGACGAACATTCCAAAGAAAGAAAAAGAAAGTAATGTCGTCGGCGAAATAACGTTCGATAAGTCCCAAAAGAAGAAAGAGAAGATAGTATATAAAGTGAAATGAACATGCAAAGTTGTATATGACTGATTACTGATATATGATAGTTATTCTAACGTGGTTGTTTGTAGTTTGATAAGGAAGGTATTCATGAATATGAGAGGAGTCCATCTTACTCTATGGACTACGGTAATATATAGTACAAGTCCCCGTCATAACCCACGGGACAATGTCACGTGAATTCATGTAGATGTCTTTTAAGTGACCTCTCATGCCACGATATACGTTCCATACCAATCTACCCCTTTATCCCCACGTAATGTTTTATATAGATTAGGTTTACAAGTCTTGGCCGAAACTATGGATACAAAATGTTCAGGTTCATATTCAGGATGTAATTATGTATTCAAGTAGTCATGTCAAATTATAACCATGGTTCGGTCAAGTTAAGTCAAGTATACATGTTTGAATTTGATGTTTGAATTCGAGTATTCATGTTCATGATCAAGTATTCGTGTTTGATTTTTGGATTCAGGTTTGAGATTGGACTCAGACTGAGTCAGACACTTGTAACTGATTTAACTTTTGAATTCTTAGGTTCGGGAGTCATCGACAACTGCTGCACATGTACGACAGGATTTATGTATTTTTCCAAGAAAATTACCATTGATAACTTCGTTAAGTTTTCTAACCTGAATAGGCAAGCGCTCACTTTCTCCGGCTCCCTGGGGCTCAAGAGAATTGATCCCGCTTAAACCCATATTTACTAGAATCCTTACAATATTATTTTGTATATCTCAAGAGGGTTTTATGAAAAATATTTTTAATATAGTTAAAAATAAAACCTCGAGGGTGATTTATATTACTTAGGGCTTTCATGAGCATGTGTTTTAAGTATTGAGATATTTTAATGATAAATATCTAGATTTTAAAAGTTTATGGTATTTTATTGAAAACTAGTCTTTTTGGCAACTTGATGGTATTTTATTAACATTTTAATCTTTCATTTGTAGAAAAAAATATAGTTTCATAATATATTGAAAATATGGATTTATAATTTTATATAATTTAAAAAATTTGTTTTAGTTAGAAAATTCGTTTTTCTTAAAAACCGTATTTATATCTTTTCGAGATCGAATACTCCGTGAGGAGTGCTGCATCTCGCTCTACTATCCCCAAAATGTACGATAATCCACACCATCCATTAGCGGGTCCCATAATGAGGGTTGTAGATGTATAATTGTACATAAACCCGGTAAAATATGCGGTATTTTATTGTAAAGATTATTCTTTGAAAAGAAACCCGGTTTTTAAAATATGCGGTATTTTATTATAAAGATTATTCTTTGAAAAAAAATAAACATACAAATAGGTATCGAGCTATGAAAACAAAGTGTATGTGTGGGGTAGGTCGTTACCCCGTCAATTTTTTTCCTAAAGGTATAGTTTTAACAAAAAATGAAAAGAAGTGATAATTAAGTTCAAGGTATTTTAATGAAAAAGTTTAATTATGGTTGTTTCACATGAGATTCTTGGTTAAACTTGAAGCTAGACATTGATATTTAAAGTCACAAATAGTGTGGTAAAATTAGGTTGACTAATATATAAAGGAAAAGGGAGTTTCCATGGTTTAGAAAAAAGTATCGGTAATAACTCCACTTTATCGATATAAGATTTAAAGATTAATTTCAATGAAAAGAAGGAGAGTTGGGAGGAACTTATGGTTTGAATATATCAAGAAGAGGTTAAGGAAGAGGGGATGAATTTCGTGGTGTCACGGGAGCTCCGGAATCGGCTTCGATTTTCGACGGAAGAAGCTTGCTCGCTAACTCCACTTTACTCCACTTGTACTTAGGAACTTTTTGAGAGAGTTTTTGCTAGAATTTTCAGAATGGTGCTGAGAAAAAGTATGGGGCGGTATTTATAGTGGAGAATTAGGGTTTGGGAATTAAAATTTTGGATTAAAAAGCATTAAAATGGTGTTAATTGGTGAATTGAAGGGTCTCTATTTGATTGCAGGGAAATCAAATAGTGCAGAGGAGTTGAGGGGAGTTGAAGAGATGAGTGTGGAAAGCACGGAGCTCATTATAGCTAATCTAACCGTCCCTGCCGGCCGTAGGGCTAAATCCGCCGGTCGGATATGAGGCAAATGCCTCGAGATTCGTGCCATATGATTAATTCTGTGTTTACACCATTTTGTACATGTTTGATTTTTCTGAACTTTTCATTTCCCCGAGAATTGCACGTGCAACCTTTTGTGCTTCCAAAAAGTTAGAAAGAAAAATCTGAAAAATAATTGTGTCTGATGGGAATTGAACACACAACCTACGTCACAGCAGTGCAAAGGATTTACCAGTGAGCTACAAGTGGCTTCTTGCTTTTATTTAACAAAAGTAAATCATAAATCATAGACAGTCTGTCAAACTCTTTTTTGTATATTAACAGCAAAATTTCTGTACAGAGATTTCAGAGTCGTTACATTTTACTCTCCTTATAAAAATTTCGTCCTCGAAATTTACATTTACATAGGGACTAATTTTCAAATAGATAAGGGTATCTTTCATGCATATTTTCTTCTCGTTTCCATGTTGACTCTCCTGGCAAATCCTTTCTCCACATTACTCAGACCAAGTTTACTTCCTTGTTCCGCAATGTCTTCATCTTTCGGTCCAGGATCTTAACTGGTTGTTGCTCGCAAGTTAGGTCAGTCTGTACTGTGAGCTCTGAGTGATTAAGTATGTGGCTGTGGTCACTCACATATCGTCGTAGATGGGATATGCGGAACACGTTGCGCACTCCTTCTAATGAGGGTGGTAGTGCTAAATGGTCAGCCACTTCTCCAACTCGTTCGAGAATGTCGAACGGTCATATGTATCTTGGACTTAGCTTACCCCTCTTGCCAAAGCGGATCACTCTTCTATTTGGAGATATCTTTAGGAATACATGGTCTCCAGGTTGGAACTCCAGATGTCGACGTTTTGCATCTACCCAATGCTTTTTTCTGTCTTGGTCTATGCGCATCATTTCCTTGATCGTGTGAACTACGTCCACAGTTTCCACGATCATCTCTGGTCTAAGGAGTTCACGATCTTCAATATTGTCCCAACTCAGCGGTGAATGACACTTTCGTCCATAGAGTGCTGTGAATGGTGCTATTCCAATGCTTGCCTGATAGCTATTGTTGTATGAAAACTCCACAAGATGTAGATGATATTCCCACGAACCTCCGAAGTCTAACATACAAGCTCTTAGCATGTCCTCCAGAATCTGGATTGTTAGCTCAGACTGTCCGTCCGTTTGTGGATGATAAGCCTTTAGACTCGTTCCCAGGCTAGCTTACAGACTCTGCCAAAATTGTGACTGGAATCTTGTATCATGATCAGAGACGATACAAACAGGCACTCCATGTAATCTCACGACCTCCTGCATGAGTTCATGGGTATCAAATATGGTACATCTTGAAGGTTTAAATTTTACTTTAGATTTATGCTTATCTCCATGTACTTCTTTGCTAACGTCTCGGTTGACTGGCCAACTTTGAATGGAATAAAGTGAGCCGACTTGGTGAGTCGATCCACAATAACCCATATTGCATCGTTACTCTTCGTGCTGTGAGAGAGGGAAGTTACGAAGTCCATGATAATGTGCTGTCATTTCCATTCTGGGATTGGTAACGGCTGAAGTAGACCAGTAGTTCTGTGATGTTCAGCCTTCAGTTGTTGACACACCAAACACTTGGCTACGCTCCTTACTAGTTCGCGCTTTATTCCATGCCACCAGTAGTGTTGCCATAGATGCTTGTATATTTTTATGCTACCGGGATGTATAGAATAAGGAGAGCTGTGAGCTTCTTTCATCAACTCTTCTCGAACAGGGCCGATAGGTACACATAATCGACTTCCATATCGCAAGGATCCATTTTCGTAGATGATGAAGTCAGTTCGAAGTCCACTTTCTACTTGTTGTCGGATCTTTTGTAGCTTAGCATCATTTGCTTAGGCTGCCTTAATCTGATTGACAAGAGTGGACTGGAATTGTAAGTTCATCAAATACGAAGCGTTACCTGACACAACTACGTCGATCTCCAATCCGTGCAATTCTTGATGTTGCTTCTACTGAGCGATGAGGTTCATTGCTAATGGCTGGCGACTAAGTGCATCAGGAACTGCGTTCACCTTTCCAGGATGATACTGTAGCTTGATGTCGAAGTCCGCTATGAGTTCTAGCCATCTTCTCCGTCGTATGTTTAATTCCTTCTGAGTAAATACATACTTCAGACTCTTGTGGTCAGTGTATATATCCACTTGTTCTCCCAAGAGGTAGTGGTGCTAAATCTTAAGTGCGAGGATGACGGCTGCCAACTCTAGATCATGTGTTGGATAGTTGCACTCATGAACCTTTAACTGCCTTGATGCAAAAGCCATAAATTTTCCATACTGGTGTAGAATACATCCTAATCCTTTACCGGACTCATCACAATGCACAACGAATCCTCCAGATTGATCCGGTATTATGAGGATAGGAGCAGAGGTTAATCTTGACTTGACTTTTACAAAAGCTTTTTCACATGTTTCTGACCACACGAATGCTTCATCTTTATGGGTGAGCTTGGTCAGCAGTGCTGCAATCTTTGAGAATCCTTCAATGAATCATATCCTGATAATCCCAAGAAACTTCTTATATCTTTCACCGTCTTTGGTGTCGGCCACTCGCTGACAGCTGACACCTTAGATGGATTTACTGAGATTCCTTCACCTGAAACAATATGTCCGACAAATCCAACTTGATCTAGCCAAAATTCATACTTGCTGTACTTAGCGTAGAGCTGATGTTGTCGGAATGTCTCCAGGACAATTCGTAAGTGCTCGGCGTGTTCTTTCCGATTCTTTGAATACACCAGGATGTCGTCGATGAAGATGACAACAAAACTATCAAAATACTCTCGGAAAACTTGGTTCATCAGGTTCATAAAGATGGCAGGTGCATTGGTCACTCCAAATGGTATTACGAGATACTCATAATGACCATATCGAGTCCTAAACGCCGTGTTCGGAATGTAGGACTCATTGACCTTCACCTGATGATAACCCGAACGGAGATCTAGCTTTGAAAATACACAAGACCCACTTAGCTGGAAAAAAAAGATCATCGATGCACGGTAGTGGATACTTGTTCTTAATCGTCACTTCGTTCAGAGCTCGATAATCTACACACATTCTTTAAGAACCTTCTTTCTTCTTCTCGAGTAACACTGAATATCCCCAACTTGAAGTACTGGGTTGGATCTAACTTTTCTTCAGCAGTTTGTCCAACTGAACACGGATCTCCTTCAATCCTTTCGGACTTAATCGGTATGGAGCTTTAATTACAGGTTGCGCACCAGGTTGTAAATCAATACTAAACTCAAGATCTCGATCGGGAGGCAAACCTGATATGTCTTCAGGGAACACATCATCGAACTCTCGAACTATTTCGGGCTTTTCTTCTTTCGCCAGTAGAGAGAAAACTTTTGCATTCTTTGGTTTAGCACGGTAGCTTCCTGGCTCCAAAGTTCTGTATCCACTTTTGAAATAGAAGACTGGGTGATCTGATATCTCAAATACTACCCTCCTTTGACGGCAGTCAATAGTAGTATAGAATACTCCCATCCAATCCATTCCAAACACAACATCGAAATTTGGTATGTCCAGTACTTTAAAATTTGCGTACAATTCTCGTCCACAAACTACAACTGGACACTGATCAAACCCCATAGTTGCTTTCAAGACTCCATTCCCGGAACTGATATTCTAGCTTGAAATAGGTGGCTTCACGGGAATTGCATGCGTTCTCATGAATCGTTGTGACATGAAGCAGTGTGATGCTTCAGTGTCGAAAAGTGCGAGTGCAGGAAGGGTGGCTACTAGTACAGTACCTAAGTTGTGTGAGGTTGGGTTTAGATATAAGAAAACTGTTAGTGTTTATGCCCTAGAAGGCCATTACTGTATCATACTAGTTTGTATATTACATAATGGAAGCTTGGGATATTCACATGTATATAACAGTCTTGCTAAACATGGTAGTATGCTACTTGGTTTTTCTATCTTAATATGTGAGTGTACGTATTGATAGAGCTCTTAGGATCTTGTTTGTCTACCAACGTTGTGATGGCAGTCACACTAGTGGGGGCTGGGTAGTCTACAAGCACATCCTTATTCAGGTCCCTGGTCGTTGGATTATCGAGACAGAGCATCGATACTCCGGAGTAGACTAGTGTGTACGCTTCTCATCCCAGTTGGGGAGATGGTCTGTCCCATAGCCGTCAGTACGTCATATTGGAGATAGTATGCAGGTGCTCGTTAGGTTACGGGTACACCGGACAGGACTCACAGGGAACTGTTGGTTGGTTTGATACCAGTCGTCAGTGAGCAGTTCCCAGGTGACATGAGTACAGCATAGTCCGCAGACTTGACACTGCTGCTTCGCCTCGAGTGTGTCCCACTGTTCTTAGATTGCTACCCTACCACGGCTCAAAGGAGTCGTGCAAACAGGTAGCAGTTGGGTGCAGTCCCGAGCACTTGGAGGCAGTGGCGGTTAGACAGGATTCGTCCCTCCCGGTATTGGGAGTAGATATCGTGCTGTGTCAGAGAGCCATTACGCAAAGTCCCTGGCCAGGGCAAGCGAGATTTACTGGTAGGTTCCAGTAGTTTCTCAGGGTGTAATGGGCTTCGCTCCGACACGACTTATACCGCTATTAGGGGACTGACGCTTGCCGCCCCCTAGGCCCGATATGCGATAGTCTTGGACGAACGGACCGGACTGTATGGAGATTGTCACATCAGACTCAGTAGGAGTTCGGATGGGTTTCCTCATCGGCCTTCTTATCGACAACTACCTGGGGACCGTTACGTACAGCTAGTGCCGCTTGCGGTCTGTGGTTAAACCCACTGCCAGCGTAGTAGTCGAGTCTCTAGAGTCCCACACAGAGAGTTTCCTACTCCAGGCGAAACGATATAGAGGTCGCATGGTTTTGCGACAAAGGGTTCGGACGCATACGTGCGTTTACGCGCGTACGACTTTCGGACAGTTTTTACCAGTCGGCTTTGGTTTAAGCCAGTTACTGGTATCCGGTTATTGGATTTTTTCAGTCTAAAGTTTTTCCGTATTTTTGCGGATTGGAGGGGCGTTCTCGTAATTGTACGAGAAGCTTCTAGAAGATGGTGACTAAGGAGGGTTATGTGTCATATACATTGAATGAGTTATATGAGTCATGGTGGTGATTCATTCATCTCATTAATGCACATTTATTGCTTAATGACTCATGCTAATGAATCACCACTTGATATTTTATGAAGCATGATTATTCATCACTCTTTATTCTTTTCTTCTTATTAGAAAATGCTTCATATATATTATGATACTCATAACTTATTCATAATTATCATCTACACATTCTCTCTCCTCAAGCTCTCTCTCTTCAAAAGACTAATCCTCACCCTCATGTGTTGAGATCTAGGATTAGTTAGACTAAACAATCCATAATCATCACTCTATCTCAATCTATCTTCTTTGATTAGCAATCCAAGAAGGTTAGTTGCCTCAAGTTTAGAGGCTAAGCTTGGAGTTTTGCTCTCGGGTGGATCGTCTACTACAAAGAGAAGGCCGAGGAGGATAAGGAGTTCGTAAAGACGAAGGAGTTGGTTCATTAGGTATAATCCCTAAACACAGTAGTTTAGAAACCCTTTGTGTTTGGTTATTTATAGTTTAGCTTCGATTCAAGCGGTTAGTCGATGTTCGTTCACTAAACAAGTTCGTTTTTGAAATTTCCGCCTCCCCACAAGTTCTGGGGTGTAGTACATCGACTTACAGTGGTATCAGAGCCTCGCTAAACAATAAATAACTTTATTGCAAATTTGTACGAATTTCGAACGGAAAAACGAAGCCGGAAAACCCTAAAAAATATCAGTTTCTGTCGAATTTAAAATGATGTCCTAAAATTTTTCAGGTAAGTGCAGAAAGCTTGAAATGAACACAGAAGAACACCCAAGAAATTTGGGTTCCTGATTCGTCTACAGTGCCGCGGAACCGCGGCGGATCCCACCGATCCGCCGCGCTTCCGCCGCCGAGTTGACGAGTCAGGAACTCGTTTTTCTTGTGTGGGTCCTCTGTGGTTTTTTGGATTTTCTGGAATATTTTAATTTTGCTCAGGTTTCCAGTTTACAGAGCAGTTTTTGGAGCAATATTAAAGATGTTTAATCGATCGAAATTGTACAGTATTTGCATGTTGGATTATATCTGTGATTGATAAATGTGTTCGTAAACCTCCCCTAACTGCTAGTATGTCGGTTGGCAGGGGGTTGCACATTTCTGTAATGGTTATATCTGTTTGTGCCTATGAACTGTATTGGACTGTTGTGGTGTATAGCCGGGGTTTAGCAATGGGTTATTGTTTAATTCATTTGTTGTAAATGTAATTTGTTGTAATATTATTTTTTGCGGGGCACATCCAGGTTGCGGTTGTAGCCACCGTTGTATTATTTCATTTTACTGTTTTTGCTCCTAGGACTGACCCAAGGTGGGGTACACAAACTGCCGGGCGGGTAGTTTGCCGTACCTGTAGGGGTCGAGGGTGGGGTAACGGCTATTCATCACAACTGTGTAATCTGTCTTTTCTTGCAGGCTCAAAAGAAATACAGATTGCTTGCAAATCCAATATTGTTTATCTGTGTTCTGGAATGTATATCATTGCGTCAGACGAATGTAAAATATCTATATATATGATAGCTATTTAGACGTCACTTATGTTTTACACCCGCGCTAGCCCAGCCCCCGCTCTGTCGTTAGTTAAGTAACCTAACGGGTGATGACGGGACCCCGTGGCGAATGCGGATGGCATAAGAGGACGTTGTATTTTCGTTGTTTTCTGCAATGATAGGTTAATGATGGGACGCATTATCTATAATGCAAAGAAAAACAAACCAAATTTTAAATCGTTGGAACAATTTAAAAGAAACCACTCGGTTAATTTTAAAAACAGATATTTTTTAAATGCGGAGCTTTAACCACTCCTTTTAAAAGCTATCAGGTTCCTTCGGTTATATCAAGTTCACTACGTTCACGGTTTCGCCAAAACCAGTCGTAGCCCTCCGTCATTTCTTATGGATAGTCAGTAGTATTCAAGCTATGCTTGTTGGCATACGTCAAGGCATAGTGTTTGGTAGCTGCTGGGGTATTCATTTGTTGCATAGATAGATGTATTGGTTTGGGACAGTCGCATTATCTTCTTGGCATACGTCAAGGGTATATACGGGTGGGTTCAAATTAACAAGATAATGATGGGCAGAACTTGACATGTGACTTATGATTTGTTGGCATACGTCAAGGTCATAAGAGCATGGGGCAAAAACTAATATCGGGAATTTCTAAAGAAACTGAAATTTGCAAAGAGATGCATACCATTTGGAGTTTGATGAATGTTGGTAGGATTCCTTCAACATTATCATACGATGATATTTGGATCCTGATCCTACTGTGAGTATATGCTACTTATCAGGATATTCGTCACTTAACGATCAATGCTATAAACCTAGTAGGTGTCCAGAAAGGTGTCAGCGGGGTTACGCCCCTAGAGAAAAGAGGTTATTTAATTAAGGAACTTCGCGAAAGCGTTGGAAAACCTCCTTCGAAGTATCGACACTGGCCTGGCTGAACGGTTAAGCAAGTATTGTACGGTGAGAATAGTCCTGGCTAATTCTTCTTTTATGGTTTGAGGAAGGATTCGAGAAACAGTGGGAGCCATCCAGTTTAGATAAACTAAAAACCATTCTAAACTTGCAAGAGCATCATGCTAAAGAGTTTTCTTCTCTCTCTCCTAATTGCAGCGACCCTGAAAATGACTGGACTTAAGTTACTTTTAGAGAAAAATATACTGACAGGGCCAAACTATAAAGATTGGCTGCGGAATGTCAAAATGGCTTTGACCTATGACAAATTGGGATACATCCTCACCGCTACGGCACCTGCTGTCCCTGGTCCCAAATCCAGCCATGCGGATAAGGAAATCCGCAAAACCTGGGATTTAGATTGCGCGAGAGCCAAGTGCATCGTGCTTGCCTCAATGAACAATGAACATCAGAGGAGGCACGAGGATATGTCCCTAGATGGCATATTTCTCCATACAAAGGAACTTTATGGAGAGCAATCTCGTATAGCAAGATACGAGACCTCTAAGAACTTGTTTCGAGCGAGGTTGGCTGTCGGGTCATCGGTAGGTGAACATGTCCTAAAGATGATCGGCTATATTGAAGAGCTCGCAGACCTTGGGACGACTTTGGATAATGAGCTCTATACAGACCTTATTCTCCAGTCCCTTCCTCCCACCTACGCCCAGTTTATCCTCAACTTCAATTTTCAAGGAAAAGAAGTTGAACTTGCGGAACTCCTGAACATGTTAAGGAGTGCAGAGGGCACCTTGCAGAAGGCAAGGGAAACACCCGCTATGTTTGTTGGCGGTGCATCTTCTTCCGGGTCCAAGGCTAGGGCCAAAGGAAGGAAGAAGAAGGCCGCACCCAAACCTAGAGGAGGTGTTAGTAAGGTGGGAAAGAAGGGAAAGAAAAAGATAGCAGTACCGATAGTTGGCCCGGATGAGTGCTTCCATTGTCACAGGAAAGGGCACTGGAAGAAGGATTGCAAGGCGTGGAACGCCAAGAACCAGGAACCGAAGCAAGCTGTGGCTTCGACTTCAGGTGTGTTTGTAATTGAGAATTGTCTATCAATCAACTCTACTTCCTGGGTATTGGATACCGGATCAGGATCTCATATTTGCAATTCATTGCAGGCACTGAGAAACCGTAGAGTGCTGAAGGAAGGTGATATGATCCTTAGGGTTGCTAACGGAGCTAGCGTGGGAGCTGCGTCCGTCGGGGATTATCACCTAGGATTGACGAGTGGACATATTTTGGTTTTGCATAACTGTTATTTTGTACCAAGTTTAACGTGTAATATCATATCAGTTTTCTTGTTATCAAATAAAGGTTATGATTTCACGTTTGTAAGAGATGTTGTTAACATCCACCTTAATCATGGGTTGATTGGGTCCGGTACTCTAAATAACGGCATATATGTTTTAAACCAACTCCAAATTTTCAATGTCCAGAACACACTAAAAAGAAAGTCTCCAGATTTAAATAAAGCTTTCTTATAGCATTGTAGACTGGGTCACATCAATGAGAGAAGGTTGACTAAGTTGCATAGAGAAGGATATTTGGACTCGTTCGAATATCAAACTTATGACACTTGTCAATCTTGTCTCAAAGGAAAGATGACAAAGACTCCATTTACTGGACAAGGAGTAAGAGCGAGCGAGCTCTTAGGACTCATACACAGCGATGTATGCGGTCCAATGTCTACACATGCGAGAGGTGGTTTTTCCTATTTCATTACTTTCACGGATGATTACTCAAGATACGGATTCATTTATCTGATGAAACATAAATCCGAGGCTTTTGAGAAATTCCAAGAGTATAAGAATGAAGTAGAAAACCAAACCGGCAAAAGTATTAAGACACTAAGATCTGATCGAGGTGGTGAATACTTGAGTGCCGAGTTCCTTGGTTACCTAAAAGAGAAAGGAATTCTCTCTCAGCTTACTCCTCCATACACTCCACAGCATAACGGTGTATCGGAGAGACGGAATCGAACCCTATTGGATATGGTACGATCCATTATGAGTAATGCTGAGTTACCGCGATCTTTCTGGGGTTATGCGCTAGAATCAGCGACATATCTTTTGAACAGAGTTCCAACCAAGACTGTGCCTACCACACCATATCAGATGTGGAGTGGGAAGAAACCCTATCTTCAGTACCTGAAGACATGGGGATGTCCAGCTTTTGTAAAAAAGCAGCATCCGGACAAGCTCGAGGCACGCTCAGTAGATTGTAAGTTTGTGGGATATCCAAAGAACTCTCATGGATATTGTTTCTATTACGCAGAGGAACAAAAGGTTTTTGTTTCTCGTCATGCCCGCTTCTTAGAAACTGAATTTTTGGAAAATCAGAAGAGTGGGAGCGTAGTAGAACTGGAAGAAATTCCAGAACTACAAACTGCTACTGAAAGTTTGGTAGAACCAGTAGTTCAAGAAGAACAGGACATTCCCGCACCCCTCCGCAGGAGTAGTAGGCCGTCTCATCCGCCTGAGAGATACTACGGTTTTCTCATAGATGGGGATAGAGAGGATTGCATCATAGATGATGATGAACCTACTGACTTCCGGCAGGCCATCCAGAGCGGCGACTCGGTACGATGGCTAGATGCAATGCGGACCGAAATGGAGTCCATGTACACCAACAAAGTATGGACTTTGGACTTTGCTCCAGATGGGGTAAAACCCATAGGATGCAAATGGATCTTCAAGAAAAAGATTGGTGTAGATGGACAGGTGGAAACCTATAAGGCTAGACTTGTTGCAAAGGGTTTTCGTCAAAGACCTGGTTTGGACTATGACGAAACCTTTTCTCCAGTGGCTATGCTCAAATCCATTCGGGTCCTTCTTGCTATTGCTGCCTTCCATGATTATGAAATCTGGCAGATGGACGTAAAGACGGCTTTTCTGAATGGAAATTTAGAAGAGAGCGTCTATATGGATCAGCCAGAGGGTTTCAATCAGAGTGGGAGCAGCGGGAAAGTATGCAAGCTGCTTAAGTCTATTTATGGACTAAAGCAGGCATTGCGGAGTTGGAACATCTGTTTTGATGAGACAGTCAAAGAATATGACTTTATCAAAAATCCAGATGAACCGTGCATATATAGTAAAGTTGTAGCCAGAAGTGTCATATTCCTCGTCTTGTACGTGGATGACATTCTATTGATAGGAAATGACATTCCTATGCTACAATCTGTCAAAGGATTCTTGTCACACAGGTTCTCCATGAAAGACCTGGGTGATGCCTCGTACATTCTGGGGATCCGGATCTATCGTGATAGATCCAAGAGGATGTTGGGACTTTCGCAGTCCAGGTATATCGACACTGTACTGAAAAGATTCAGTATGGAAGATTCTAAGCGCGGTAATTTACCGGCTTGTCACGGAATCACCCTCTCCAAAGAGATGTCTCCCAAGACTGATTTGGAAAGGGAACGCATGTCTATTATACCCTACGCTTCTGCGGTAGGCTCTATAATGTATGCGATGTTGTGTACCAGACCAGATGTAGCTTACGCACTGAGCGTGGTAAGCCGGTATCAGTCAGACCCAAGGGAGAAGCACTAGATAGCAGTAAAGAACATTCTCAAGTACCTGAGGAGGACTAAGGAGATGTTCTTGGTTTACGGCGGAAAAGACCTCAGGTTGGAGGCCTTTGCTGATTCCGGCTTCCAGAGTGATAAGGACGATTCCAAGTCCATGTCGGGTTATGTCTTTACCCTCAATGGAGGGGCGGTGTGCTGGAAGAGCTCCAAGCAGGACACCGTTGCTGACTCGACGATGGAAGCGGAGTATATAGCTGCTTGCGATGCCGCAAAAGAAGCAGTCTGGATGAAGAAGTTCCTAACAGAACTTCAGGTGGTTCCTACCATAGTTGATCCAATACCTCTGTATTGCGACAACAACGGAGCTATAGCTTTAGCGAAGGAACCAAGGTCCCATCAGAAGTCCAGACACATCTTAAGGCGGTATCACCTGATCAGGGAGATCATTGATCGTCAGGAGATCGAGGTTCGGAGAGTTGCTTCTGAAGAGAACATTGCTGATCCATTCACGAAGGCCCTACCTCAGATTCAGTTCGAGAGGCTACTCGAGATCATCGGTCTACGATATGACAGTACATGGCCCTAGTGTAAGTGGGAGATTGTTAGTGTTTATGCCCTAGAAGGCCATTACTGTATCATACTAGTTTGTATATTACTTAATGGAAGCTTGGGATATTCACATGTATATAACAGTCTTGCTAAACATGGTAGTATGCTACTTGGTTTTTCTATCTTAATATGTGAGTGTACGTATTGATAGAGCTCTTAGGATCTTGCTTGTCTACCAACGTTGTGATGGCAGTCACACTAGTGGGGGCTGGGTAGTCTACAAGCACATCCTTATTCAGGTCCCTGGTCGTTGGATTATCGAGACAGAGCATCGATACTCCGTAGTAGACTAGTGTGTACGCTTCTCATCCCAGTTGGGGAGATGGTCTGTCCCACAGCCGTCAGTACGTCGTACTGGAGATAGTATGCAGGTGCTCGTTAGGTTACGGGTACACCGGACAGGACTCACAGGGAACTGTTGGTTGGTTTGATACCAGTCGTCAGTGAGCAGTTCCCAGGTGACATGAGTACAGCATAGTCCGCAGACTTGACACTGCTGCTTCGCCTCGAGTGTGTCCCACTGTTCTTAGATTGCTACCCTACCACGGCTCAAAGGAGTCGTGCAAACAGGTAGCAGTTGGGTGCAGTCCCGAGCACTTGGAGGCAGTGGCGGTTAGACAGGATTCGTCCCTCCCGGTATTGGGAGTAGATATCGTGCTGTGTCAGAGAGCCATTACGCAAAGTCCCTGGCCAGGGCAAGCGAGATTTACTGGTAGGTTCCAGTAGTTTCTCAGGGTGTAATGGGCTTCGCTCCGACACGACTTATAACGCTATTAGGGGACTGACGCTTGCCGCCCCCTAGGCCCGATATGCGATAGTCTTGGACGAACGGACCGGACTGTATGGAGATTGTCACATCAGACTCAGTAGGAGTTCGGATGGATTTCCTCATCGGCCTTCTTATCGACAACTACCTGGGGACCGTTACGTACAGCTAGTGCCGCTTGCGGTCTGTGGTTAAACCCACTGCCAGCGTAGTAGTCGAGTCTCTAGAGTCCCACACAGAGAGTTTCCTACTCCAGGCGAAACGATATAGAGGTCGCATGGTTTTGCGACAAAGGGTTCGGACGCATACGTGCGTTTACGCGCGTACGACTTTCGGACAGTTTTTCCCAGTCGGCTTTGGTTTAAGCCAGTTACTGGTATCCGGTTATTGGATTTTTTCAGTCTAAAGTTTTTCCGTATTTTTGCGGATTGGAGGGGCGTTCTCGTAATTGTACGAGAAGCTTCTAGAAGATGGTGACTAAGGAGGGTTATGTGTCATATACATTGAATGAGTTATATGAGTCATGGTGGTGATTCATTCATCTCATTAATGCACATTTATTGCTTAATGACTCATGCTAATGAATCACCACTTGATATTTTATGAAGCATGATTATTCATCACTCTTTATTCTTTTCTTCTTATTAGAAAATGCTTCATATATATTATGATACTCATAACTTATTCATAATTATCATCTACACATTCTCTCTCCTCAAGCTCTCTCTCTTCAAAAGACTAATCCTCACCCTCATGTGTTGAGATCTAGGATTAGTTAGACTAAACAATCCATAACCATCACTCTATCTCAATCTATCTTCTTTGATTATCAATCCAAGAAGGTTAGTTGCCTCAAGTTTAGAGACTAAGCTTGGAGTTTTGCTCTCGGGTGGATCGTCTACTACAAAGAGAAGGCCGAGGAGGATAAGGAGTTCGTAAAGACGAAGGAGTTGGTTCATTAGGTATAATCCCTAAACACAGTAGTTTAGAAACCCTTAGTGTTTGGTTATTTATAGTTTAGCTTCGATTCAAGCGGTTAGTCAATGTTCGTTCACTAAACAAGTTCGTTTTTGAAATTTCCGCCTCCCCACAAGTTCTGGGGTGTAGTACATCGACTTACAAAAACTATAGTTTTATACAAGTATTGAAAGATTGAAAAGATGGGGGAATTACCAGTGGTAACTTATCCTGTACCTTCGGCCTCCTCGACCGTCATTGTAAAAGCTTGACATCGTGGTACATTCTTCCTTGCCGGAGGCATGTTCCTTGGTCCTTGGGGCACCCTTCTTTGCCCTTGAGGCACGTTTCTCCATGCCTAATGGAATTGACGATGAGGCTGTGTAGGTGGTCCATGTGGAGCTGGTGCAGGGAGAGCTAGGCGGGGTGCAGGTGGCTGCATGGCTGGTCTCTGCGGGACTGTGATTGCGGGTCTGGGAGCTGGTGCTATGTTAAAACGATATAGGCATGCTCCTATAGAGCGAGTAGATGCGCCACAAACCAAACACAGTCCATTTGTACGCCTACAGTCTTTCGCCAGGTGTCTAGTTCTCTTGCAGTAGAAACAGAAATCTGGGTCGGACTGGTTAAATGATCCTCCCGGTCTCCTGGGTGCAAAGGTCGGCCTAGAGGAGGCTCTCCTATCATCTATGCGGCAGGACGTTTGATTCCAGCTGTTTCAGGGCTTACCCTTCTTCTTCACCATAGCTTCATAACGGCGAGCTGCCTTCAGGGCGAGTTCATGAATCGGGTAATCGCCTGTGGCTAACGCCGCCTGAATCTCCGGGTCTAAGTTGATTTTAAATCAAGCGAACCCAAAGGCTCGTGATTTCTAAACTGATCTTAGTCTCAAATATGACTAATGATCTTTCATCAATGATATTCAAAATAATATTCATCTCATATCTCCTAAGGAAATCTTAGTCTCAAATATGACTAACGATTCTTAGGTCTACCATGATTTTTTCCTCAAATACGGGATTTGGTTTAAGAGTATATCTTTCCATACTTCTGATATATGTCGTTGTAATTCTTCAACGTTTTCAGAGAGGTGGCGGGTCTCAACAACTAACAACTCCTTTTTTGTCATCTCAAACATAGCGATAATGGACCGAAATATCCTTAAACTAACATTCGTCCCCAAAATGGGAACGTTGGATTGAAATGTCCTTAAACTAAACTTCGTCCCATACATGGGAATGTTGGAACGAAATGTCCTTAAACTAATATCCGTCTTAAAGATGGCGATAATGGACCGCAATGTCCTTAAACTAATATGTTTTGTTCTGCGCACTGTCTCCATATTGACTACCGTATACTATCCATGGCCAATGCATATGAGCTCTAATGATCAGTTGAGCCTATATGCTCATTTGTTCCAAAGTTGATCTTAGTCTCAAATATGACAAGTGATTCGTAGATTGTAACGACTCTGAATTTTCTGTACAAAATTTTTTCTTTTTAAAATACAGAAAGGAGTTTGCAAACCTTAGCACAATTTAAAAGTTATTCTTGTTTAAGAACAGCAAGAAAGCACTTGTACCTTATTGGTAAAGCCTTGCACTGCGGTGACATAGCCCCTGTATTCGAATCTCATCAGCCGCATATTAATTTTCCTGATTTTTCTTTTAAAATTTTTGGAAGCCCAAAAGTTTACACGTGCACTGCACACAAAAAATGAACTGTCAGGAAAAACAAACATGTGTAAAATGATATATATACAGAAGAGGACACGTGGCACAAATCCACCAGCATTCCCCTCACACTTGGCCAGCAAGATGACCCTATGGGCCGGCGGCGACGGGTAGCCCGTGGGTAAAAGTGGCACACTTGTCGTTTCCCCTACCCCTATTACCCCTGCACTGTTTGTTTACTCTGAGTTAAAACCGAGAATTCAATTTCGCTTTTAAATCCAATTTAAATGCATTTTAATTCATTTTTTCAATTCCAAAACCCTAATTCCACACTATAAATACAACCCCATACCCTAGCCTTTCCTCATTCTGAAATCTCTAGCCAAAACTATCAAATTTTTCTAAGTACAAGTGGAGTAAAAGTGGAATTAACCCAAGACCAACTTCCAGCGAGGAATCGAGCAAGTTCCGGCGACCCTGTGACGCCGCAACGATCAAGCTATCTTCTTCTACCTCTTTCCTACCCTTCTATCTAGTAAGTCCCACCTCATTCTTCTCTTTCTATATAAAAAGTTCTCTTTTTCAAAACATATCGGTAAGTGGAGTTAACACCGACTTTTGATTCTAAAACCTTGAAATCACATTTTTTTCTTAATTATTGATCCATATTCTTAACATATGTTTATAACCATAACACTAATAATTAGAAATAACTTTCACCCTAAATCATCATGTTAAGTAATTTTAAATTGAGTTTTACATTTAAATACCATGAACTTTGTATCTACCATATTTTATTACTTTGCTTAATCATACCTCTAGAAAACTTCACGGGGTAATGACCTACCCCTCACATACACATATGTTTACATTGCATGATACTCTTTTGAACATATTTTTGTGGCGAATACAATATTTCATTAAAATACCATCGACTATAAAAACCCGGTTTTCTTTTTAATTATATTATTAAATTCTTTACGATTATGCCTCTACAACCCATTTTGCGGAACCCGCTATTGGATGGTGCGGATTATCGTACATCCTCGGGCTTGTAGAGCGTGATACAGACCTCCTCACGGAGCATTCGATCTCGAAATATTTTTAATACGATTTTTAAGAAAAACGAGATTTTTATCAAACCACATATTTTCAAGTTATAATAAAATTCCATGTTTGTTTAAAAATAAAAGAATGACAAGTTTAACTAAAATACCATCAAGTATCAATACACGACAAGTCTTACACTAAAATACTTTGAACTATTCAAGCTATGTAAATATTCACTAATATACCTCACTCTTTAAAACTACATTCATGAAAACCCTAAAGAACATAAATAAATACTCGAGATTTATTTAGAAAGTATATAAAATATTTTCATAAAACCCCTTCGAGTTATATAAAATTACATTAAGGACCTTAGTAAGTATAGGTTTATGTGGGATCAATTCTCTTGAGTCTCAGGGAGCCGGAGAAAGTGAGTGCTTACCTATTTAAGGTAGAAAAACCTAACAGAGTTATCAATGGTAATTGTCTTGGAAAAAAACACAAATCCTGTCGTCCATGTGCAACAGTTACCGATAACACCCGAATATAATTCAGGATCCAAATCTGTTTTAAAATGTCTTACTCAATCTGAGTCTAAGTCTAATCTGATCCAATATACCAAACATGAATACTTGAACCTGAAACTGAATACCAAAACAATATCAACATACAAACATGACTTGATTTGACCGATCCATGGCTATATCTTTACTTGACTACCTGACTACTTTATACATCCTGAACCTGATTACATGAAAAACTTGTATCCATGGTCTCGGTAAGTCTGATAACTACAATCAATACAATATACAGTACGGGATTTAACGGAGTAGACTGGTATGGAATGTATTAGAAGTGGAACAAGATGGTCACTAAAAGTCACCTACCTGAATATCTGTGTCGTTGTCCCATGGGTTTTGACGGGGCCTTGTACTACGGGTTACCATAGTCCACGGAGCAAGTTGGACTCCTCTCGTAAACAATGATACCTTCTGTAGTAAACTACAAACAACTATGTTAGTATAACAAATATATACCTGTACAAATTACCAGTCATATACTCTCTACTTGTCCTATTCTATTCTATTCTACTCTTACTTTTGGGACTTACCGAGCACTAGTTCGCTGACGACATTCCTTCTATTTCTTTTTTTTGGATGTTCGTCAGGAGGACCGGACCCTCAGGAGACCGAGCTCAGTCAAAACGACTTGAACCAGTTCATAGAGCAGCCGGACTTCTAGATTTTCCTTGTACTTATTTCAGTTTATATGATACTGCTTAGGCATTGCTTTCTATCATTGTACATTTCCTTTTCAAAACAGTTGTAATGTAAAGAATGAAAGTTAATAAAAATTTGCTGTTCATATTACATCTCTTGTCATACTTGTGCATTTGTTTATTGTCACGCCCCGCTTCCCAGTGTACGGGCAGAGGACGCGACAAGGCCGCTACGTATTTACTCTGAAGTAAACATGCTAAGCGTATCTAAGAAATATAAAATAAAAGTACAGAAGTGACAAGAATGTAAATGAACAGCAACTTTATTTATTAACATTCTTTTTACAATACAACTGAAAAGTAAATATATGGAATGAAAGCAATGCCTAAACAATGGCATAACAGAAATGAAAATGGAATAAGTAAAAGTGGTTACAGCTTTGAGTCTTCGGTGTACTGCTCAGGGGCCTGCTCCAAATGCTCCTGACTGGTCTCGTACTCCTCAGTGTCAGGTTCTACTGATAACATTCCAAAGAAGAAGAGAAATATGAATGTCGTCAGTGAACAATCGCTCGGTAAGTCCCAAAGATGAGGGAGAAGTAGAATAGACACACACACACACACACACAGAGAGAGTATAGTTTATTAATATTTTATTATAATGTTAGCTCAGTTGTTTGTAGCTTGGTACAGAAAATGCCAGTATATACGAGAGGAGTCCCACTTACACCGGAGACTTTGATAACCCGTAGTACAAAGCTCAGTCAATAATACCACGGAACAACAGCATGGATGTAATTACGTCTTAAGTGACCATCCCGTGCCACTTTAACATGTTCCGTACCAATCTACCCCTTTATAACCCCGTAGTGTTTATGTATTGATTGTATTGATTGTATGGATTGTATTGTCTTGTCGTGTACTATAGATTGTATAGATGGATGACTTGCCAAAACCATGATATCAGTAAATGGATGTAACTGGAGGATCATGTAGATGGATGTATATCCATGGTTCGGTTCAGTCAATATAAATTGAATAGATTGAATGGATGAATTCATATTGAATTGTGTTGTATTGTTGTTTGTACTTGAATCACATTCAAGTCAGATTGATTAGGTTGAGACTTGGTCTGAGTCAGACTCTTTTAAAAGAACTGAAATCCTGATTGTTTTGGTGTTATCGGTAACTGCTGCACATGGACGGCAGGATTTGTGTCTTTTTACAAGACAATTACCGTGTTGATAACACCGTTTGTTAAGTTGTCTACCTTAAATAGGCAAGCACCCATATCTCCGGCTCCCTGAGGCTAAAGAGACTGGTCCCGCTTAAACCTATATTTACTAGGGTCTTTATTATAATTTAGTATAACTTGAGGGGGGTTTATGTAAAAATAGTTTTGGTATAATTTCAAAATACACCTCAAGCATTTAATTATCGTCTTTAGGGTTTTCATTGATGTATCTTTTATAAATGTGACATTTCTAGTGAATAAAATCTAATTTCATAATATATGGTATTTATTTGTAATATGAATATTATTTGAATTATCATGGTAGTTTCATGTAATATTGGAATTCCTTTCTTGAGTTTTGAAAACATGGAATAATATATATATTTAAAATAAGTATTTTGGTAATATTTTTATTTATATATTTAATGAAAATAAATTTATTTATTTTCTTGTAACAATCTCATTTTCTAAAGAAAAATGTATAAAATTTCCATCGAGATCGAATGCTCCTTACGGAGGTCTGCATCTCACTCTATTAAGCCGGAGGATGTGCGATAATCCATACCATCCCAAACGGTGTCCTCAAAATGGGTTGTAAAGACGCAATTGCATGAAAAGTTAAATATATCTTTTAAAGAAAACGGTTTTTATAAGTTAAAGGGATTTATTTGCAAGGTCGTATTTCCCGTATTCTATTGTCCCAAGATTCATCGTGCTATGATAGATATGTGTGTTGTGATGAGGTAGGTCATTACCTCATGATTTTTTCTAAGTTAAGGTTAAAAGGTATAAGCATGTCGAATTGAAACATAAAGATATTTTAATGTAAAAATACGATAAAATTTACCACAATAGTTATTTTGAGGTGAAACTTGATTTACTAGTTTTGTTATATTTGCTTAACAATATTTGAGAATATGAAGTTATCTTGATTAAGAAAACTGAATCGGAAGTCGGATTAACTCCGCTTCCGTCGGGTTTTAGAAATAGAACTTTTTAGAGATCAAGATGAGAGAGAAGAATGGGACTTACTGGCTTTGATGAGAGGGGGAAGATAGGAGGAGGTCTAGAATTCGTCGGTGCTTCGATTCGTTGCCGGAAACTCCTTGTATTGTCGCCGGAACTTCGTCGGAGGTTCGCCCTTCGTTAACTCCACTTGCACACTATGGGAACTATGAAATTTCTTGAGAGTTTGGGCAGGGAATTGTGAGTGAGGAAGGGTGAATTGAGGGTGGTATTTATAAGAAAAAATTAGGGTTTAGGTTATTGAATTTGAGAATTAAAATGTGCATTAAAATGTGAATTAATACTCATTTTTAATT
Source organism: Agapanthus africanus (assembly GCA_030015575.1). Lineage (NCBI taxonomy): Eukaryota > Viridiplantae > Streptophyta > Magnoliopsida > Asparagales > Amaryllidaceae > Agapanthus > Agapanthus africanus. The sequence goes on along the minus strand of JASDDO010000019.1, from coordinate 255,118,656 downwards.
CTCCGGAAATGTGCAGAGAAAAAAACAGTCTAGGGTTAGTGGGGGGAGTCCAAGGGGCATGGGGTAAAATTTTTGTGGCATTTGCCACGATTGGAACCGGCGGCGCCGGCCCCAAGTGGATCTTAGCCGGTCGGTTTGTAGAGGTGGGGGCTCGGATTGGGGCCATGTGTCCCTGACGGTCTGAATACTAATTTGCACATGTTTGTTTAGGTTGTGTCTCTTCAGTTTACGTGTAGTGCACGTGTAGTCTCTTGGGCTTCTAAAAGATTAAAAGAATATTAAATAAAAAGAATGTGTGGTTGATGGTATTTGAACTCTGGTGCTTTGGTTCAGCAGTACAAGGTCTTACTAATGAGCTACAAGCTCCTTCTTGCTGTTCAAAAGCAAATCAAATTTATAACTTGTGCTCAGGCTTAAGTACCCCTTTATGTATTTTTTGAAAAAAATTGTACAGAAAGTTTTGGGTTGTTACATTTATATTACTTATTTGCGCTCAACGTGTTTACTTCTGAGTAAATACGTCACGTTCCCGTCATGTCTACTTTCCCGTATCCTGGGAAGCGGGGCATGACAGGTTTTATTAGTGGTCCATTCAGGTCAGTTCTGCATGAAGTCCTAAGCAATATATATCACAAGAATTATAAGATTCAGCAATTATACATTCTTTATATTTCAAATTTCTTGAATCTATTTTGAACTTCACTTTCGAATTCCTTGAATATAATCTATCAACTTTTGAATTCTTATCTCCGGTTCACCCTGCTACTTATATCTCGTAGGCCTATTAGCTCAGTTGGTTAGAGTATCGATCGACAAAGGTTGAAGAAGACTTACCCCAATTTTATCCTTACTTTCTCGTGCCTTGATGCAGCGTACTCCTTGAGAGAATTTCGCGGACGGAATTATTTTTAAGGAGGGTAGACTGTAACGCCTGCAACATGATTGCATCCCTTTAAATCTTTTCTTGTTTTCCCTGATAATCTTGCCTCGACATAACATGAAACTACAAACTCTTGATCTTCCTTTGATTTTTCTTGATTGTTTCTTAAATCTTATCTCCTTTACTATGATGGTAGCGTTTGGGTGATTTAAATGGAGTTATGTGATTGTAACCATGAACTGCAGCATAGTCATAATGTGGTACTTTACTTGAGTGACTTAGAATTTTGCCTTTGATTCTCTTTCCTCTTAATTTAGTTATCTTTTACCGTATATTATCGAACCATATCTTCTTTGATAACTTATATCCCTTCCCTGATTTTTATCCGATTAACATTTTTATCTTTTTACCACTCTAAACAATCCAATCCTTATCAACATTCCTTCTACTCGTGTGCTGACTCGCGACGTTCTTGAATACTCCTCTTGATTGGCCTAACAGTTTCTATTTCGATCTTTGAACTATTCATCCTTCCCTGTGTCTTATTGCGATCGCATACTTTCTTATCGTTGAGAGTACCGATTGATGGAGCGCGATGACGATATACGATTGTTTTTTTCCTAACCCTTTTTCCTTGATCTGTTACAACTTCCTTCTATAAATTTCGAGGACAAAATTTTTATAAGAGGGTAGAATGTAATGACTCCGAATTTTCTATACAAAATTTTTTCTTCTTAAAATACAGAAAGGATTTTGCAAGTCTTAACACAATTTAAAAGGTATTCTTATTTAAGAACAGAAAGAAAGCACTTATAGCTCATTGGTAAAGCCTTGCACTGCCGTGACTTAGCCTCTATGTTCGAATCCCATCAGCCACATATTATTTTTCATGATTTTTCTTTTAAAATTTTTGGAAGCCCAAAATTTTACACGTGCATTGCACAAAAAAATGAACAGTCAGGAAAAACAAATATGTGTAAAATGATATATATACAGAAGAGGACACGTGGTACAAATCCACCGGCATTCCCCTCACACTTGGCCAGCAAGATGACCCTATAGGCCAGCGGCGACGGGTAGCCCGTAGGCAAAAGTGCCATGGCTTTGCACACTTGTCGTTTCCCCTACCCCTATTACCCCTGCACTGTTTGTTTACTCTGAATTAAAACAGAGAATTCAATCTCACCTTTAAATCCAATTTAAATGCATTTTAATTCATTCTTTCAATTCCAAAACCCTAACTCCACACTATAAATACAACCCCATACCCTAACCTTTCCTCATTCTGAAATCTCGAGCCAAAATTATCAAATTTTTCTATGTACAATTGGAGTAGAAGTGAAATTAGCCCAAGACCAACTTCCGGCGAGGAATCGAGCAAATTCTGGCTACCCCGCGATGCCGCAATGATCAAGCTATCTTCTTCTACCTCTTTCCTACCTTTCTACCTAGTAAGTCCCACCTCATTCTTCTCTTTCTACATAAAAAGTTCTCTTTTTCAAAACATGTCGGTAAGTGGAGTTAACACCGACTTTTGATTCTAAAACCTTGAAATCATATTTTTTTTCTTAATCATCACTCATACATATTCTTAACATATGTTTATAACCATAAGACTAATAATTAGAAACAACTTTCACCCTAAATCATCATGTTAAGTAATTTTAAATTGAGTTTTATATTTAAATACCATGAACTTTGTATCTACCATATTTTATTACTTTGCTTAATCATACCTCTAGAAAACTTCACGGGGTAATAACATACCCCTCACATACACACATATTTACATAGCACGATACTCTTTTGAATATATTTTTATGGCGAATACAACATTTCATTAAAATACCATCGACTATAAAAACCCGATTTAATTTTTAATTGTATTATTAAATTTTTTGTGATTATGCCTCTACAACCCATTTTGGGAAACCCGCTATTGGATGGTGCGGATTATTGCACATCCTCAGACTAGTAGAGCGAGATGCAGACCTTCTCACGGAGCATTCGGTCTCGAAAGAATTTTAATACGATTTTTAAGAAAAACGAGATTTTCTAATTAATAATAAAATTAATTTTTAATATTATATAAATATTATCAAATCACATATTTTCAAATTATAATAAAATTCCATGTTTTTCTAAAAATAAAAGAATGAAAAAAATCCACTAAAATACCATCAAGTAATCAAGTCTTACACTAAAATACCTTAAACTATTCAAGTTATGTAAATATTCACTAATATACCTCTTTAAAATTCACATCCATGAAAACCCTAAAGAAAATAAATAATTACTCGAGATTTATTTTGAATGTATATAAAATATTTTTTCATAAAACCCCTTCGAGTTATATAAAATTACATTAAGGACCTTAGTAAGTATATGTTTAAGCGGAATCAATTCTTTTGAGCCTCAGGGAGCCAGAAAAAGTGAGTTCTTGCCTATTTAAGGTAGAAAAACTTAACGGAGTCATCAATGGTAATTATCTTGAAAAAAGACACAAATCCTGCCGTCCATGTGCAGCAGTTACCGATAACACCCGAATATAATTCAAGATCCAAATATGTTTTAAAGTGTCTGACTCAATCTGAGTCTAAGTCTAATCTGAATCCAATTCAAACATGAATCCTATATACCAAACATGAATACTTGAACCTGAACCTGAATACCAGAACAATATCAACATGCAAATATGATATGACTGGACCGAACCATGGCTATATCTTTACTTGACTACCTGACTACTTTATACATCCTGAACCTGATTATATGAACAATTTGTATTCATGGTCTCGGTAAGTCTAATAACTATAATCAATACAATATACATTACGGGGTTGACTGGTACGGAATGTATTAGAAGTGGAACGAGATGGTCACTAAACGACAAATGCATGAATATCCTGTGCCGTTGTCCCGCGGGTTTTGACGGGGCCTTTTACTACGGGTTACCATAGTCCACGGAGCAAGCTGGACTCCTCTCGTATACACCGATATCTTCTGTACCAAGCTACAAACAACTACGTTAGTATAACAAATATATACCTGTACAAATTACCAGTCATATACTCTCTACTTGTCCTATTCTATTCTACTCTTACTTTTGGGACTTACCGAGCGCTAGTTCGCTGGCGACATTCCTTCTATTTCTTTCTTTAGAATGTTCGTCAGGAGGACCGGACCCTCAGGAGACCGAGCCCAGCCAGGGCGACTTAGACTAGTTCATAGAGTAGCCAGACCTCTAGCTTTTACTTGTACATATTTCAGTTCATATGCCACTGTTTAGGCATTGCTTTCTATCATTGTACATTTCCTTTTCAAATCAGTTGTAATATAAAGAATGAAAGTTAATAAAAAGTTGTTGTTCATATTACAACTCTTCTTATACTTATGCATTTATTTATATTGCTTATTTACGCTCAACGTGTTTACTTCTGAGTAAATACGTCGCATGCCCGTCGCGTCTACTTCCCTGTATCCTGGGAAGCGGGGACCGAAATGTCCTTAAACTAGACTTCGTCCCATACATGGGAATGTTGGACCGAAATGTCCTTAAACTAATATCCGTCTCAAAGATGACGATAATGGACCGCGATATTCTTAAACTAATATGTTTTGTACTGTGCACTGTCTCCATATTGACTACCGTATACTATCCATGGGCAATGCATATGTGCTCTAATGATCAATTGAGCCCATATGCTCATTTGTTCCTAAATTGATTTTAGTCTTAAATATGACTAGTGATCCGTAGATCAAACCCAAATATACCATAAACTGATGGACCTTATTTATATGAGATCTGCGTCTTAAGTTCAATTTCGTTGGCAAACCAAGCTACCAATATGGACCCCGTCAAGCAAATCCTTGACCCAAACCCAAATCATGAAAATATATATATGGATTTGGACTAATCCGCGCCTTACGGGCGACGACATAAATTAGTCTCCGTATACAATCCATGGGCAACCAAAATAAACAAAATAACACATGACACGAAGTGAACTACTAGAGTAGGAGAAAGTAGTTATCGCAACACAATAACATAATTAACTGCAGAGGATTGTGCCTGCAGGGAAGAGCATCCCCACAATCAAAAATTATTGACAAATGAGGGGGAATCTGATAAAGTCTGCTACATCGGTCGTATCTATCCAAACCTACGATATACGGTGCCATAAATCAACTTGGTATCTTCGGAGAGGTGGGTGGATATGTCCAAATAGCATCTGCCTCCAAATTCAGGCTAAACGTCCTATGTGTCTCAGTCCGGTCTTCGACCATAAACACTATGATCAAAACTAAATAAATGGATCATCGAAATCCATAAGCTATCAATCTCCCCCTTTTTTATGATGGCAAAATATGAATAGGAAATAGTATATTTATATCAAATAAAACCAAATATCCGATATCGATATATTAAAAACTCTTATTATTCTCCCTCCTTTTGACATAATCAAAAAAGGTATTTAGGAAAACTAGAACGTTTAAACTACTCCCCCTAAATATATACATACACCTAAAGCGAATCAAATGTTTGAATCACTTCTCTTAAATGTAAGTATAGGAGAACGGTAGGAAATGGATACGAGCACAAGTAAAAAGCAAATTTTGAAAATAAAACTCAATTCGTATCTAAAACCATATATATAAGAAATATGCAAAGTAAAGCAAGTATACATGCACAAAAATCCACATGAGCAAGATATGCATAAGTTCTAATGGCATGTGGAACTAAGTATGAGTTGATATCAAGTGAAAATAAACAATTTTGAAAGTGGAAATCAAGTCATACACAAAAGTATGTTTTGAAAAATGATATACAATGAAAAGCTTAAAAAATGCGCTAACTCATTAAAAAAAAAAAAAGTTTTGAAATTTATGAGTTAAAATACATGTCATAATACAAACCAAATATAATCGTATTACGCATGTACAAAGCGTGTGCGTGTTTCTTTAGAAGCATGGGATTTTAAAAATGTGCACAACACAAGAATTAGGACGTAAATACCAAAAATTAATCTCATAAGCGTGATATTTATCTCTCCCAAATACTTGAATCTCCCAAGTGCAAGAAGCAAGCCCAAATATCGATTCATGAGTTCTATCTCACAATCACTTAAATACCAAACTATTAGAGCTCAAATATAAAGTATAATGGAATACAAGTGATAGAAATTTTAATGATACTAACTTATGAAATGATCAAAATATGCACATATAATCATGATGATATTCAAGAAAAATACAAATGTGCAAACAACTCACAGAGAGAAAGATACCAATTAAAAACAACATGATACCAAAATGGAAATAATTGAGAACTGTATGTGAGTGTAAGTATGAGTAACTGTCTCATCTTAAGTATCGAATACCTGGTGAAGGGTCTCTAATTCTCTCCATTATATCCGTAGGACCCATTGTAATTAACCGAATCCACAAGTGAGTCCTCTGAAAGTGTTGGGGAAACCATTTGGCAAAATAAGCTAAGAATTCAATGCCAATGAATAATTCTACTCATGCAAGAAACGTGTATGCAATAATAAATAAGCAAGTTTAAGCATAAACACACATCAACAAGGTATAAAGCAAAGATATCGATTGAAAATTGGTTCAAGTTAATACAAGTGTCAAAGATTTAAACAAATTAAGGTCATATGGATACAAACTCTTACTTATAAAATTAAAAACACATTATAAGCAAGTGAGAGTAGTTTATGGCAATAAAACACAAGAATATACAAATCTAAACAAGTTTTCATACCAAATTGTGCTCAAGTTTAAAAGATAGCAAGTTTAAAGCACTTGAGCACACAACATCGCATATGAGCATAAAGAATTATACCAATTGTAAATATCAATTCAAATATCTTATGAATAGCATCTCATACATGAATATAAGAACAAAAGGATATGCAAGTTAACATAAGTGCATTACTACGGGTATATATAAATAGCATACATATTTAGAATATCAACATTAAGTACAAATGAGTAGACGATATTCTAAACAAGTATAGAAATGAAATACATTACCCCACAAATTGATGAGCTAAGCAAATATTTCTATTTGAGTGTTGTTGCTCATCACGAACACGAATCCCTCACTTCGTCGAATTGTCCATACCTATAAAAGAAAATAAAGAAGAAGATTTCGGTATCCAAATCTTCTTGGATCCAATTGGGTTAGCTTTGGGAACCCAAATCAATTTGGCATGAAAATAATCATTTAACTTTAAAGCACATGCATATACCAAATGTCCATATGCACCACAAGAATAACAAGTGTGAGTGTGTGCATGAATAAAAGTCCTAGTAGTGTGAATGCAAGATAAACCAATAGTATGATGCATATGCTTCTTGAATGTTCATTTTGAACTAAATCTATAAAGATATGCATGGGAGTGTGCATGAGATTTAGCTAAGTTTGAAGCATATTTGACACGTCTAGAAGAAGAGGGTTTTTGTAAATTCGAATTTTTAAAGCCTCTTCGATTTAAGACATTTTCCTTCCTAGCTAAAGAATTAACATTTGAAAACTTAACAAGGGAAGAAACCAAAATCTTATTTTCTTTCATGAGAGAAGCGTTTTCGAAAACAAGAGATTTTTGAGATAAAAAAGAAGATTTCAAAAGATCAATCTCGGATTCAAAACTTAAAATCGTATCAACGTTTTCTTTTCTCAAAATCTCAAAAATTAAAAACAAGTTCTTGTTTTCCTTTTTAAGAGACGAAATATCACAAGTCAATACATCTTAAGAAGCAAGGGAAGATTTCAATAAATCCATTTCGCATTTAAAATTTGAAATCAAAACATCATTTTCTATTCTCAAGGCATTGCAAGTGGAAACCAAATTTTCATTTTCAAACTTCAAAGCACACATTGCAAATCAAGTTTTGAAAGTAACTCATTCTTCTCAGCTTCTAATCTATCAATTAAAATGGTTTGAGAATCATGAGTGGGAGATAAAGCGCTAAATTTAGAAATCAAATTTCTATTCAAAGTCTCAAAGGAATCACAACAAGAAACCAATTCACTTCTCTCATTTTCAAAAACAAAAATTCGTTTTTCAACAATACTATTTTTAGATGCTAACGAAATAAAACCATCATGTAAAGTATTGAAAGTATCTAGTAATTGATCATGTATTAATTTGCAGAAATCATAAGAAGGGTTATTTACAATGCTATGATCAAAATACCCCTTAGCCGACTCTATTGAGTTGAATTGTCCATTGAGATGTGAGCTTTGTTGAGACATATCCAATGTGGCGATAGAAATTAGTCTCTCGGTTTTCTCTTCTTTATTGCACATGGTTCGCTCTCCATATATTTGTTCCAATGAGCACTGCATATTAGGAGTCGTCTTGCAAGAAGAGACATTGTTAAGAATATGAACATTTAAAGCACAATGCAACATTATTAAAGCTTTAATGTTCAAAACAAATACATTCTTATCATGAGTACTCCACATAAATTTAGCAAAGTAGGAATCAAGTACTCATTATCAACAATTTTCCAAATATCTCTACCCTGAGATTCAAGAAAGCGTTGCATCATAATTTTCCAAAATTCAAATTTTGAACCATCAAAATATTGAGGATTATGAATAGATGGCTCATCATGATAAGATCGTAAAGGTGAGATGATGCCATGGGATCACTCTAAGATGTAATTCCTAAAAAGAAGAGTACCAAACTCTGATACCAATTGAAAGTATTCCTAGAGAGGAGGTGAATAAGAATAAGCTACCGATATACCCAAATTAAAATTTATAAACTATCAACACTTACTAAACAAACCACAATTGCAAACTTATTCAAAATATAAGCAAATAAAGATACGAGAAAAGCACAAGTAGCAATTGTGAAACTATAGCATATAACAAGCAAGTGATAAATTGTAATCAAGCAAGAGTAATGAGCATATAGAGATAGCATGCAATTTCTAAGTCAATAAACAAATGAGAGATAAGAAATTGCAAACTCAAACAAGAGTCTATTTTAAAGTGGTTTGAGAGATCCCCTAGTCCATTTTTTTAGGCGTACGAGCCCGTTCCACTAAAACATGACTTTCTCGGAGACAAACACGTTGCCCGCAAGCAACCCACAACCCCGCTTTCGATGGAAGCCTAACCAACACGTCTTCTCAAAAGACTACATGTTGTTTGCCACTACAAACAAGACTTCTCGCAAGCTCTTCCTTCCTTTCTCTCTCAATACAACCACACGTGCTCACACTTGAGCATGTTTTCTCTCAACAAGCTCTTCTCTCTTACAAGGCACTCTTGCACTCAAGAATCCTTTCAAAGAAGAAAAAAAGGCAAAATACAAGATCAATATTACTCTCAAAGGAGTTTTACAATTGAAGCATTAATACTCAAAAAGAATAGAATATCAAACTAGAAGCTCTTAAGCGATTTTGTGTGTGAGAGTGATTTTTGATAAGCAAATGAATATTTGATCAAACTGTCATAAGAGATGAGATATTTCTTTTGAAAATCACTTTATAATATTGGCAACTGAAATTTCTAAGTGATTGAGGCTCAAAATATCAACACAAAACTCTTTTATAGCCCCTAAAGAAAACTAGCCGTTATGGGTCAAAGTCAGCAGAAAACGCACACGACAGATGTCTAAAGAGCATCGGGGCAGATGTCTGGCTTTTAGAAAAAGCAACCCAACGGCTATATTTTTGAAAACTTTTCTTCTTTTAAAAAACGCACACGACGGTAGAAAACGCACACGACAGATGTCTAAAGAGCATCGGGGCAGATGTCTGGCCTTTAGAAAAAGCAACCCAACGGCTATATTTTTGAAAACTTTTCTTCTTTTAAAATCTGTCAAAATGACCTTCAGACGTCTGAAGTTAAAACTATTTTCAACCTGAGACTTTTGAAAAAACGTCTGAAGAATAATGGGAAGACGTCTAAAGTAGAAAAAAGTTTTAGCAAAAACGTAATATCAGACGTCTACCTTGATGAATTACAGACATCTGTGTTCTTTACTGGAAAGCATAGAGCTAAAACCAGATGTCTAAAGTTCACAAAGTAGACATCTGAAGCTTTAAAATTCATTTTCAAAACTTTCAGCAGACGTCGGTCATATTGAACTGCAGACGTCTATTAATAAACAAATACCAACCAGAGACTTTAGCATAGACGTCTAAAGTACAAACGACAGATGTCTGAAGGTATAAAATATCCATTTTCAAAACCTTCTTCAGACGTCTGTCAATTTGACCTTCAGACGTCGGTTGTCTCTGTGGGTTTCTGATATTTCCAAATATCAAAAATCACAACAGTGCACAGACATCTGAACTTCAACGAGGTAGACGTCTAGCCTAGCACAAAAACAACAGTTTGGGTTTTCTGAAAAATGAAAACTTCGAAAACGAAAAATCTGATATTTGTAAAACCTTTGTGTAAAGTGTGTGAGTTTTCAAGAGCTCTAATTGATATATCCATAATCCACGGAGTACTTATAAGAATTCCTATGTCGATTTGTTTCAAATCTTTGATTCTTGAATCCTTAAACTCTTAAGCTCTCGAAACTTTGATGAAGCTTGAACTTGTTGGTCGATTGATTTTCAATTGGCTTCGACACTTTAAATCTTTCTTGATCTTTGCCACTCCACTCACTATCGTCTCAAAATCAACACTTGATCTTCAAATCTTGGATTCTCTTGGACTTCGACTTCGACGCTTCAAAATCTTACTTGGCTTCTAGTTTCTTCACTATTCGTAGCTTTAACTCTTCAAGTCTTGTGCCTTTGCTACTTAGTATCACAAAGCTTGAATATGCAAATTGTGAAGCTCTCGTCCGTATCCTCCAATCTCCATTAGATATATCTGTTTAAGCTCAATAACCTCCATCTTCCTTTAGATATTCAATTTTAGCTCAATAACCTCTATCCTCCATTATACACTTGTGTCGTGAGATACCATGAATATCCTGTGAAGCTATCTCAAAACGACCAAACACATCATATACAGTGTTATGAATATAACCAAGTTAATAAACATAAGTATATGACCATTCATTGTTTCGATATCCCAACTATGAATAGTATATCAATATCAAGATAAAAACAAAATTAAAGCATGAGATATTGATATACCAAACATATATACATGATATATGAAGAGCTAGATATTAGATCACATGTATATACAAATTCATATTGTGAATTACCAAAACAATAAATGAGAGTAATATATCGATAATATAACATAAGTATAGCATGAGATATTGATATATTACTCAGTATACACAAGATATAGGATAAGCAAGTTATTATCAAGTGCATACGAGTTTAGTGTCGATATGATAAGCAAGTGACACTAAACGAACTATTCATGTTTAAGCTATCATCAAAATTAAATAAATGGATCATCGAAATCCATAAACTATCAATGATGTCTCCCCGTGGTCATTACGAAATGCATAGTTTAGGTTAAGTTGGTTGTCTCATTGTTTTCATTATCTATTGAAATCTGTTTTTCCTTATACGCAGAATTTGTTTTAGACCTGTTTTAAAATAGACATAACTCCTGCCTCCGAAATCCAAATTGAAACTTAGGTTTCTGGAATAGTTTCAGCATGTTAGATTTTTTTATCCTAGGTTAATTTCCATGAAAACAGACAGAAACCACTTTGAAACGTGTTTTTGTAAAATGCGATGAATCTGGGCAGATGCATGAATTTTCTGTACAGCTGTCGTAAAACAAGCATAACTCACTGCCTGCTTGTCGAGATGCGATAATTTTTCTTAGAAAAAGTTCACAACAGATAGACGCTTATTTCTTGTTTTATAACCGAATCCATATAACGAATAAAACCCGTTCAAAATGTAATTTATCACCAGTGTATGTTTCCTGAAAACTGTTTTAGCCTGCACTGCGCAACGTTACTAAAACACTCATAACTCCCTTATCGATCGAGGAAAGCTCAGTTTCGTTATTTGCACGACATCTTAAACTAGAAATTCCTCGTTGACCTTTATCTCCAAACTATAAACCGAAACTGCTTTATTCTTCTTATGAACTTTAAAATCGACTCGTGTTTACATTTGCAATTTCTTATCTCTCATTTTCTCATTAACTTAGAAATTGCATGCTATCTCTATATGCTCATTACTCTTGCTTGATTACAATTTATCACTTGCTTGTTATATACTATAGTTTCACAATTACTACTTGTACCTTGCTCGTATCTTAATTTGGGTATATCGGTAGCTTATTCTTATTCACCCCCTCTCTAAGAATACTTTCAATTGGTATCAGAGTTTGGTACTCTTCTTGTTAGGAATTACATCCTAGAGTGATCCCATGGCATCATCTTACCTTCATGCTCTTATCGTAATGAACCATCTATTCATAATCCTCCATATTTTGATGGTTCAAAATTTGATTTTTGGAAAATTATGATGCAATGTTTTCTTGAATCTCAGGGTAGGGATATTTGAAAAAATTGTTGATAATGAGTACTTTATTCCTACTTTGCTAAATTTATGTGGAGTACTAATGATAAGAATTTATTTGTTTTGAATATTAAAGCTTTAAAAATGTTGCATTGTGCTTTAAATGTTGATATTCTTAACCATATCTCTTCTTGCAAGACGGCTCATAATATTGTAAGTCCATGTACTGGCGTATCGCAGACCTATCATCTCGAATAGCCTCTCGAACTGCGTCTGAGGAATGGCCTTTGTGAATGGATCAGCAGTGTTATTCTCTGTATCTACTCTCTTTACCTCGATCTCCCGGCGATCGACGATCTCCCGGCGATCGACGATCTCCCTGCGATCGATGATCTCCCTGATCAGGTGATACCGTCTTAAGATGTGTCTGGACTTCTGATGGGACCTGGGTTCCTTCGCTAAAGATATAGCGCCGTTGTTGTCGCAATACAGAGGTATTGGACCAACGCTGGTAGGAACCACCTGAAGTTCTGTGAGGAACTTCTTCATCCAGACAGCTTCTTTTGCGGCATCGTAAGCAGCTATGTACTCCACTTCCATCGTTGAGTCAGCAACGGTGTCCTGCTTGGAACTCTTCCAACAGATCGCCCCTCCATTGAGGGTAAAGACATAACCCGACATGGACTTGGAGTCATCCTTGTCACTCTGGAAGCTGGAGTCAGCAAAGGCCTCGATCTGGAGGTCTTTTCCACCATACACCAAGAACATATCCTTAGTCCTCCTCAGGTACTTGAGAATGTTCTTTACTGCTATCCAGTGCTTCTCCCCTGGGTTTGCCTGATACTGGCTTACAACGCTCAATGCGTATGCTACATCTGGTCTGGTACATAACATCGCATACATTATAGAGCCTACCGCAGAAGCGTAGGGTATAATCGACATGCGATCCCTTTCCAAATCAGTCTTGGGAGACATCTCTTTGAAGAGGGTGATTCCGTGACTAGCCGGTAAGTTACCGTGCTTAGAATCATCCATACTGAATCTTTTCAATATGGTGTCTATGTACCTGGACTGCGAAAGTCCCAACATCCTCTTTGATCTATCACGATAGATCTGGATCCCCAGAATGTAGGTGGCATCACCCAGGTCTTTCATGGAGAACTTCTGTGACAAGAATCTTTTGACTGACTGTAGCATAGGAATATCATTTCCTATTAGGAGAATGCCATCCACGTACAAGACGAGGAATACAACAACTCTCCCTACAATCTTACTGTGTATGCATGGTTCATCTGGATTTTTGATAAAGTCGAATTCTTTGACAGTATCATCAAAACAGATGTTCCAACTCCGCGATGCCTGCTTTAGTCCATAAAAATATTTAACCAGCTTGCATACTTTACCGCTACTCCCACTCTGAATGAATCTCTCTGGCTGATCCATATAGACGCTCTCTTCCAAATTACCATTTAGAAAGGCCATCTTTACGTCCATCTACCAGATCTCATAATCGTGGAAGGCGGCAATAGCAAGAAGGACCCGAATGGATTTGAGCATAGCCACTGGAGAAAAGGTTTCTTCATAGTCCAAACCAGGTCTTTGATAGAAACCCTTTGCAACAAGTCTAGCCTTATAGGTTTCAACATGTCCATCTACACCAATCTTCTTTCTGAAGATCCACTTGTATCCTACGGGTTTTACCCCATCTGGAGCAACGTCCAAAGTCCATACTTTGTTAGTGTACATGGACTCCATTTCGGTCCGCATTGCATCCAGCCATTTTACCGAGTCGCCGCTCTGAATGGCTTGCTGGAAGCTAGTAGGGTCGTCATTATCAATGGCGCAATCTTCTCGATCCCCGTCTATGAGAAAACCGTAGTATATCTCGGGCGGATGAGACTGCCTACTACTTCTGCGGATAGGCGCTGGTACGTCCCTTTCTTCTGAAACTTTTTGTTCCACCAAACTTTCAGTAACAGCTTGTGGTTCTGGAATTTCTTCCAGTTCCACTGCGCTCCCACTCTTCTGATTTTTTAAAAATTCAATTTCTAAGAATCGGGCATGACGAGAAACAAAAACCTTTTGTTCCTCTGCGTAATAGAAGCAATATCCCATGGAGTTCTTTGGATATCCCACAAACTTACACTCTACTGAGCGTGCCTCGAGCTTGTCCGGATGCTGCTTTTTTACAAAAGCTGGACATCCCCATGTCTTCAGGTACTGAAGATAAGGTTTCTTCCCACTCCACATCTGATATGGTGTGGTAGGCACAGTCTTGGTTGGAATCTTGTTCAAAAGATATGCCGTTGATTCTAGCGCATAACCCCAGAATGATCGCGGTAACTCAGCCTTACTCATCATGGAACGAACCATATCCAATAGGGTTCGATTTCTCCTTTCCGATACACCGTTGTGTTGTGGTGTGTATGGAGGAGTAAGCTGAGAGAGAATTCCATTCTCTTTTAAGTAACCCAGGAACTCGGCACTTAAGTATTCACCACCTCGATCAGATCTCAGTGTCTTAATACTTTTGTCTGTTTGGTTTTCCACTTCATTCTTGTATTCCTGGAATTTCTCAAAGGCCTCGGATTTATGCTTCATCAAGAAGATATGTCCATACCAAGAGAAATCATCCGTAAAAGTAATGAAGTAGGAATAACCACCTCGCGCATGTGTAGACATTAGACCGCACACGTCACTGTGTACGAGTCCTAAGAGCTCGCTCACTCTTACTCCGTGTCCATTAAACGGAGTCTTTGTCATCTTTCCCATGAGACAAGATTCACAAGTGGCATAAGATTGATATTCGAACGGATTTAAATATCCTTCTCTATGTAACTTCGTTAATCGTGTTTCATTGATGTGACCTAGTCTACAATGCCATAAGAAAGCCTGATTCATTTCTGGAGACTTTCTTTTAAGTGTGTTCTGGATATTGAAAACCTGAGCTTGACTCAATACGTATATACCGTCATCTAATGTACCGGACCCAATCAAAACTTGATTTAGGTGGATGTGAACTGCATCGCTTACGAATGTAAAATCATATCCCTTTTTTGAAAGTAAGGACACTGATATGATATTACAAGTTAAACTAGGTACATACAAACAGTTACGTAGAATCAATATCTGCCCACTTGTCAAACCTAGGCGATATTCTCCCACGGATTCAGCGTCCACGCTCATTCCGTTTGCAACTCTGAGAGACATATCACCTACCCTTATAACTCTACGGTTTCTCAAAGCATGTAATGAATTACAGATATGAGATCCTGCTCCGGTATCTAGTATCCAGGAAGTAGAGTTAATTGACAAACAGTTCTCAATTACAAACACACTTGAGGCTGAAGCCACAACATGCTTCGTATCCTGGCTACAGGCTTCCAAAGCCCTGCAATCCTTCTGCCAATGCCCGTTCCCATAACAATAGGAACATCCCTCCTTACCTACACCAAGTCCCGAAACTTTTGCTCTTCCCTTTCCTCCTACTTTATTGACACCGTATATCGGCTTTGTAGAGGTCTTCTTCTTTTCACCTTTTGCTTTCGCCCTGGATGTAGAAGAAGAAGGTCCCCCATTAAGCAGAGCTTGTATCTCCCTGGTTTCTTTCAGGGTGTAAGTAGAGGGTAGGGACTGTGGAAATAAGTCAGCGTATGACCTGTTTCCCAACGTGGTCTCCAGGTCCTTGAGCTTATCAACAGAGTTAGTCATTGTAAGGACGTTGTCCCCTACAGATGACCCAACAGTCAACATCGCTTGAATTAAATCGTTCGAGGTCTCATATCTTGCGATATGAGTTTGTTCTCCATATAAATCTTTGTTATGGAGAAAGATGGAAAATAAGTCAATCTTCTTGTGTTGCTTCTGGTATACACCATCAACTGAAGCCAACACGAGGCACTCAGCTTTCGCTTTATCCTTTTCCCTTGTCTGATGGATATCCTTATCCGCGACGGTGGAAACTGGACCTGGGACGGCGGGATCTTGAGTAGTAATAAGGTGGTACAGCTTGTCATAAGCAATGGACATCTGGACAGACCTTTGCCAGTCATATAAGTTAGATTCAGTCAACTTGTTATCTAGATATAACCTAGTCATGGTCACAAGGTCGCTGCAATGAGAGAGAGAGAAGAAAACACTTTAGCATGATGCTCTTGCAAGTTTAGATTAGTTTTTAATTTATCTAAACTGGATGGCTCCCACTGTTTCTCGAATCCTTCCTCAAATCATAAAAAAAGAATTAACCAGGACTATTCTCACTGTACAATTCTTGCTTAACCGTTCAGCCAGGCTAATGTCGGTACTTCGAGGGAGGTTTTCCAACGCTTTCATGAAGTTCCTTAATTAAATAACCTCTTTTCTCTGGTGGCGTAGCCCCGCTGACACCTTTCTCGGCACCTACTTGGTTTATAGCATTGATCGTTAAGTGACGAATCTCCTGATAAGTAGCATATACTCACAGTAGGATCGAGATCCAAATATCATCGTATGATAATGTTGAAGGAATCTTACCAACATTCATCAAACTCTAAATGGTATGCTACACTAGCAAGTTTCAGTTTCTTTAGAAACTCCAGATGTAGATTTTTGCCCCATGTTCTTATGACCTTGACGAAAGCCAACAAATCATAAAACACATGTCAAGTTCTGCCCATCATTATCTTGTTAATTTGAACCCACCCGTATATACCCTTGACGAAAGCCAACAAGGTTATACGACTGTCCCAAACCAACTCATCTATCTATGCAACAAATGAATACCCCAGCAGCTACCAAACACTATGTCTTGACGAAAACCAACAAACATAGCTTGAATACTACTAACCATCCATAAGAAATGACGGAGGGATACGACTGGTTTTGGCAAAACCGTGAACGTAGTGAACTTGATATAATCGAAGGAACCTGATAGGCTTTTAAAAGGAGTGGTTAAAACTCTACAATTAAAAAAACTGCTCTTTTAAAATAACCGAGTGTTTTCTTTTAAATTTGTTCCAACGATTCAACTTTGGTTTATTTTCTGTGCATTAAAATAATGCGTCCCATCATTTATCCTATCATTGCAGAAAACAACGAAAATACAACGTCCTCTTATACCATCCGCATTCGCCACTGGGTCCCGTCATCACCCGTTAGGTTACTTAACTAACGACAGAGCGGGGGCTGGGCTAGCGCGGGTGTAAAACATAAGTGACGTCTAAATAGCTATCATATATAGATATTGTACATTCGTCAAACGCAATAATAGGCATTCCAGATCTCAGATGAACATTATTGGATATACAAGCAATCCGCGTTTGCTTTGAGCCTGCAACAAAAGACGGATTACACAGTTGTGATGAATAGCCTTTACCCCACCCTAGACCCCTACGGGTACGGCAAACTACCCGCCAAGTACCCGAAGTGAAGCGGTCTCCCTCAACAACGTGAGTAGGTCACTAAACACTTCGACGTACCCGGTAGTTTGTGCACCCCACCTTGGGTCTATCCTAGGAGCAAAAAACAGTAAATGAAATAATACAACGGTGGCTACAACCGCAACCTGGATGTGCCCCGCAAAAGAATATTACATCATATTATAATTTACATCGAATGAATGAATATAAAACCCATCTCAAACCCCGGCTCATCATCACAACGATCCAATCAAGTTTATATACACAAACAGTAAACATTACAGAAATGTGCAACCCCCTGCCAACCGACATACTAGCAGTTAGGGGAGGTTTACGAACACATTAATCATTACAGATAAAAACCCGATTAGCAAATAACTTAGAATATCGATCGATAACCATTTTCAGTGTCTACCCCAATTGCAAACCTGCACTGAAGTAACCTGGGTAGAAACAGAGTATCCCTGAAAACAGAACACCATAAAACAAGAATAACAGAGCAAATCCGAGTCAAGTCGGAGTTGACTCGGCGGCGGATCCGCGGCACAAGCACTCTATTGCCGCGGATCCGCGGCCATAACACCGAGTTGGTGGCTCGTATTTTCCCAGTATTCTTAAAATACCCTGCTGTGAATTTTAAGGCATATCAAAAAAAAATTCTGACACTTTTAAAATTAACAGAAACTGAAAAGGGTATCGGGGTGTTGTTTTCGTGTTTTCCGTCGATCGAAGTTCTACTTAGTTGCTAACAAGCTAGTAATGGTTTAGTTGGCTCTGATACCACTGTAAGTCCATGTCACGCACCCCACAAACTTGTGAGGAGGCAAAATTTATGAAAAACGATTATCAAAGCTTCGTAACACGGACTTGAGCGCATGAATCACATCTAAACCGTTACTAGCAAACTACGAAAGGTTTAACTACTCTGATTCGAAGTTATACCTCACGTTACTTGTCCTTCGGGTCTTCATCACTATCCTCCTCTCCTTGTAGGCTCTTTGGAACTTCGGCACCTCAACGGCCTCCTCGAGTCAAAGACGATCCACCCGAGAGCTCCTACTCCAAGCTTAACCTCTAATTTGAGGTAACTAGGTTACTCAAAGTGCTAATCTAAGCAACCTAGGTGATATAGAGTTGGATTATGGAAGTATTAGTCTAGATAACCTTTGAACTCAACACATGAGAGGTTAGGGTTAGGGTTGAAGAGAGAGAGCTTGAGGAGAGAGAAGGTGAGAATAAGAATCCTTTTGGATGAATAGATCATGTGTGTATATATGAAACATATCATATATATTAAATGAATAACAAATAATGATATATCATCATGTTTCATTAATACACTAAGTGATTCATCACATGAGTCATATAAATCATAATTGATTCATTAACTCCATGTATGAATCACACCATGACTCACTTATCCAATTAATGCAAATGCCACCTTAACCCCCAAGTCACCATGCTTCAAGAAGCTTCCCGACAAATTACGAGAATGCCCCTCCTATCCGTAAAAACACGGAAAAACTTTAGACTATATAAATCCAATAATCAGATACTAGAATCTGGCTTAAACCAAAGCCGACTAGTAAAAACTGTCCGAACATCGTACGTGCATAAAAACACGTATGCGTCTGAACCCTGTCGTAAAACCATACGACCTCTATATCGTTTCATCCAAAGCAGGGAAACTCTCTGTGTGGGACTCTAAAGACTCGACACTACGCTGGCAGTGGGTTTAACCATAGACCGCAAGCGGCACTAGCTGTACGTAACGGTCCCCAGGTAGATGTCGATAAGAAGGCCGATGAGTAAACCCATCCGAACTCCTACTGAGCCTGCTGTGACAATCTCCGTATAGTTCGGTATGTTCGTCTAAGACTATCGCATATCGGGCCTAGTGGGCGGCAAGCGTCAGTCCCCTAAAAGTGGTATAAGTCGTGTCGGAGCGTAGCCCATTACACCTTGAGAAACTACTGGAAAACCTACCAGTAAATCTCGCTTGCCCTGGCCAGGGACTTTGCGTAATGGCTCTCTGACACAGCGCGATATCAACTCCCAATACCAGGAGAGACGAATCCTGTATAACCGCCACTGCCTCCAAGTGCTCGGGACTGCACCCAACTGCTACCTGTTTGCACGACTCCTTTGAGCCGTGGTAGGGTAGCAATCTAAGAACAGTGGGACACACTCAAGGCGAAGTAGCAGTGTTAAGTCTGCGGACTATGCTGTACTCATGTCACCTGGGAACTGTTAACTGATGACTGGTATAAAACCAACCAACAGTTCCCTGTGAGTCATGTCCAGTGTACCCGTAACCTAACGAGCACCTGTATACTATCTCCAGTACGATGTACTGACGGCTGTGGGACAGACCATCTCCCCAACTGGGATGAGAAGCGTACACACTAGTCTACTTCGGAGTATCGATGCCATGTCTCGATAATCCTACGACTAGGGATCTGAATAAGGATGTGCTTGTAGACTACCCAGCCCCCACTAGTGTGACTGCCATCAGAACGCTGGTAGTCAAGAAAGATCCTAAGAGCTCTATCAATACGTATACTCACATATTAAGATAGAAAAAACCAAGTAGCATACTACTATGTTTAGCAAGACTGTTATATAACTGTGAAAATCCTAAGCTTCCATTAAGTACTATACAAACTAGTATGATACAGTAATGGCCTTCTAGGGCATAAACACTAACAAATATATAGTGCTCATTGGAGCAAATATATGGAGAGCAAACCGTGTGCAATAAAGAAGAGAAAGCCGAGAGACAAGCTTCTATCACCACATTGGATATACCTCAACAAAGCTCACATCTCAATAGACAATCAAACTCAATAGAGTCGGCTAAAGGATATTTTGATCATAGCGTTGTATGCAATCCTTCTTATGATTTCCGCAAACTAACGCATGATCAATTACTAGATACTTTCAATACTTTACATGATGGTTTTATTTCATTATCATCTAAAAATAGTATTATTGGAAAAAGAATTTTTGTTTTTGAAAATGAGAGAAGTGAATTGGTTTCTTGTTGTGATTCCTTTGAGACTTTGAATAGAAATTTTATTTCTAAATTTAGCGCTTTATCTCCCACTAATGATTCTCAAACCATTTTAATCGATAGATTAGAAGTTGAGAAGAATGAGTTACTTTCAAAACATGATTTGCAATAAGTGCTCTGAAGTTTGAAAATGAAAATTTGGTTTCCACTTGCAATGTCTTGAGAATAGAAAATGATGTTTTGATTTCAAATTTTAAATGCGAAATAGATTTGTTGAAATTTTCGCTTGCCTCTTAAGATGTATTGACTTGTGATATTTCATCTCTTAAAAATGAAAACAAGAACTTGCTTTTAACTTGTGAGATTTTGAGAAAAGAAAACGTTGATACGATTTCAAGTTTTGAAACCGAGATTGATCTTTTGAAATCATCTTTTTTATCTCAAGAATCTCTTGTTTTCGAAAACGCTTCTCTCAAGAAAGAAAATAAGATTTTGATTTCTTCCCTTGCTAAGTTTTTAAATGTTGATTCTTTAATTAGCAAGGAAAATGTCTTAAATCGAAGAGGTTTTAAAATTTTGTATTTACAAGAACCCTCTTCTTCTAGACATGTCAAACATGCTTCAAATTTAGCTAAATATTTTGTATACTCTCATGCATATCTTTATAAATTTGGTTCAAAACGAGCTTTCAAGAAGCATGTGCATCATACTATTGGTTTATCTTGCATTGACACTACTAGGACTTTTATTCATGCACACACTCATACTTGTCATTCTTGTGGTGCATATGGGCATTTGGTATATGCATGTACTTTAAAGAGAAATGATTCTTTGCATGCCAAATTGATTTGGATTCCCAAAGCTAACCTAATTGGATCCAAGAAGACTTGGATGCCGAAATCCACTTCCTTATTTTCTTTTGTAGGTATGGATAATTCGACGAAGTGAGGGATTCGTGTTCGTGATGAGCAACAACACTCAAAAGGAAATATTTGCTTAGCTCATCAATTTGTGGGGTAATGTATTTCATTTCTATACTTATTTAGAATATCGTCTACTCATTTGTACTTAATGTTAATATTCTAAATATGTATGTTATTTAGATATACCCCTAGTAATGCACTTGTGTTAACTTGCATATCTTTTTGTTCTTATATTCGTGTATGAGATGTGTTGGGGTCGAAAATTGCACCCCGATTGACCAAGTCAAAGTCAAGGTCAACCCCAAGCCAGGTGGGCCCAAGCCCAGATCAAGTGGGCCCATGCCCGAGTCGAGCCGGAACATGAAGCGGCCGGCCTCCCCATCCGAATCATGTAAAAAATAATTTTGATGTAATTTTTATGGGCATAAAGCCAAATTTTTGTAAGCCCATGGCTTATGTGCAAAAAGAAATGGCACATGAGCCATGGGATGGGCAAAATGCCATTTTGTAAAGCCCAAGGGGCTATATGTAAATATGTAAGCCTATATAAGGCAACATGATGAAAATATCTAATATACTTTTTCATTCCCCCAAAGAACTAGGGTTCTTTGTGCCTCATGCTCCTTCTCCAAGGTGCTAAACCTTATCATTTTCTTTTGAATTAAATCAAGACTTTTACTCTTTCTTTTCCAAAACTAGGTAGTTTTCCACCACAAAACCCACCAAGGGGAACTCAGATATCCCATCAAATCTCAAAAAGGAGAGATTTTTAAAATCTCCTACTTCTAGATTTTCAAGATTCGGCCAACAAAGGAAGAAGAAGGAGACCCATCTCCAGAAACCCCACTTTGGGGAAGAACTAGGGCTCAAGGGGAGAAACCCTTCATCAGCTTCAAAATATCCTGGAAGTTTAACTCCTCATATATATATATATATATATATATATACATACATACATACACAGAATAATAAGTGCTCCTTTCTGGGAGTACAACTCCCATTGCAGGGACCAGGTCCCTTTTGCTGCTCGAGCGCCCACGTGCTGACACGTGGTGCGCTAGCGCTCAAAGCTCTAGCGCTCTTGCGCTGAGAGCGCTAGCGCCCGAGCGCCCACGTGCTGACACGTGGTGCGCTAGCGCTCAGGACGCTAGCGCTTTTGCGCTCAGAGCGCTAGCTCTCGAAGCGCTAGCGCTCGAGCACCCACGTACTGACACGTGGTGCGCTAGCGCTCAAAGCGCTAACGCTCTTGCGCTCAGAGTGCTAGCATCCGAGTGTCCACGTGCTGACACGTGATGCGCTGGCGCTCAAAGTGCTAGCGCTCTTGCGCTCTAGCGTCCGAGCGCCCACGTGCTGATACGTGGTGCGCTGGCGCTCTTGCGCAGCGCTCAAAGCGCTGGCGCTCTTGCGCAGCGCTCAAAGCGCTGGCGCTAGCGTCCGAGGAACCTTTGGATGCCTTTTCCCCCTTATATATATATATATATATACATATATATATATATATACATATATATATATATATACATATGTATACATATACACACACACACATACTTCACGCACTGTCCTCCGTTAGAAAAAATTTCTAACGGGGCGCTGCCCCACACCCCGCAAGGGGGCTGCTAGCCCCCTTGACCCCCAACCCGCTATCCGGGTAGCGGGACCCCCGTAAAAACTCTGCGGGGCCCCCGATATATCCAAAACCCCTTCAAAACACAACACTGCACATTGAGTTCGCATGACCAGTTTAACCCGTTAATCGGAAGTTCTCTCGTTCCAAAGGCAATGGGTAATTAACGGCAGCTTAGTCCGCGGCTGCCGAAGATTCGGATCTCCACAATCAATAAACCCCAGCCTATCCTAGGCAGGAGGAATCTGTAATGCACCTGACAAGCGCGCGCGTATTCCCATCTCAATGGGGTGACGAAAAAACCCTACAGATTCTGGCACGCCCGGTGGGACCGATCTCTCCTCTTATATTTCGGGTTAAGCTTTCATGCGAACTCAATTGATATGCATATCAATTTCCTGTACTAAAATCATGTTTTTTTGTGCAGGTTAACGTTCTCCAATTGCAATCTTCGGACGCAGCAAAGATGTCTCCAAGGATCATATCAGCTCTCAGCACGGCTCCCGTCTCCTACACAATGAAGATAGACTCCTGGACGGTCCTCCCAGTAAGTCTCGGGCGACAATGGGAGGAGGAGACGCTACCGTTTGGCTCTATTATGTTCGTGTCAGCTAACGCCGTCCCAGCTCCTCAAGCTTCGGTAACAGACAAACCGGTCTCAAAGGGGAAAAGGCCGAATGTCATGATCGCGAGGGCGCCCCAACACAAACGTAAGTCGGTGTTTGAACGACTTTCCTTAGCCCCAGCTGGGGGCAAGGCCATCAACACCAACAAAGTAACAAGGCATCCCGGGCAAGCTCCAGCGGCGCCTCTGACAACTGCTCGATTGGGTGTCTTCTCAAGCCTCCCCATCACTCAGCCTATGGCGGCTTCCCGAAGAGCAGAAGCCTGCCAAGCGCTCAAGGCAGAGAAGCTGAGGCAGAAGCGGCTCAGATACAGAGCCAACAAAAGGGCTAGGGCTCTGGCCATGTTAAAACTTATGAATTTCCAAAGCCCGGACCGCTCCGCGAAATCAGCCGCCAAAGATAAAGAGATGGCTGGGTATGTGGTTCGCACTGTCTACATGGTCGGCCATGAAGAAACGTATCCTCCTCTTCTTCACAGCCATGGTGATGATATGATTAACGCTGCCCAACGTCAACTCGATCTAAACGATGAAGAGCTCGCTCAGGCCGATAAGCCAACAGAGCCCGGGGTTCCTGCGGAATTGAGCTCAGGCAATAAGGACGGCCCGGTTGTCATAATCGGAACTACGGGACAAGCATTATTCCAATGGCTTCAAAGGCAACTTCAGGACAGGGATGAGAAGATGGCCAAGGTCCATTCTAAAATTGACGAGCTGGCAAATGTTGTGGCGGATCTCACAACCCAAGTCGTCCGATTGCAATTACAGTAAAATCAAATTTTGGTTCGTGAGCTAGGGATTGATATCCGGAAGCAGACGACCGATGCTCCCTTCAACCTAAGAGAGGTGCGCCTTTGCGAAAAACGGCCGCGATCAGCCTTCAGTCCCTCTGATACATACACCGGAGGGGAATCGCCTCTGAAAGAGAAACTGAATAAGGTCTAATCCTTCAAAAGGAAAAAAGTCTACAAGATATTCAGGGACGCCCTAAGAAACGGTCTACAACTGCCAGAATCAAAGAGACCGCAAGAAGCGAATATGACCGACGACCCAAAATATTGCCCCTATCACAGGGTGATAGGTCATGCCATTGAGGACTGCTTCGTCTTCAAAGATTGGATCGAAAGGCAATACAAGACGGGACAGATAGAACTGTCTAAAGGCGTGTTAGCAAACAGTCAATCTAAGACCACCGATTTCATACAAATGGAGACCGAAGCCTTTCGGGAACCTAATCCTCCCAGACATGTGCCATTATCTGGAAAGGGTGAACCAAAGGCTGATTGGCCTTAAGGACCAGCATCAGTAAGGGCACCTACTCTAATGGAGAGAAAGAAGAAGGTGTACTCCTTCAGGAGGGATGAGGCCCGCAATATATTCGAGGAAGCCTTGAACAACGGTCTGCAATTGCCTATTCCGAAGAGGCCACATGAAATGAATATGACCGGCAATCCCGTATACTGCCCATACCATAGGGTGGTGAGTCATGCTATTGAAGACTGCTGTGTTTTTAAAGATTGGGTAGAGGACCAATACAAGCTTGGAAAAACCTCACAGTTCTCGGATGTATCGGCAAGCCACAGAGCTACGGTCATCAATACAGCTCCGCCAAGATCAAAATTTAAGGAGCCGGGATAAGCAAAGATGACCACCACGTCGTTAAACTGGGAACAATCGACCTCTAAGTCGTTAAACTGGGAATGTAAAAAAAATGTGTAAATAAAAAAAAGGAATGTGTAAATAAATAAATAAAAAGAAAAACCGAAATGATGGGGCAACTCGCAATAAAAATCAGCGAGTAAAATAAAGATGAAAAATAAAGCCGAAATGATAGGGCAACCGCGAATAAAAGCCGAAATGATAGGGCAATCGCGACCTTCGCGATAAGAAAAGCTGAAATGATAGAGCAATCGCGGTAAAACAAAAATGAAAAAAAACAAACAAAACAAAGGAGAATGATGAGTCGCTCCTTGTACCATATTCCAGTGCAGCGATACAGAAGCCAACCAAAATCCAATTTCTCAAAATTCTCCCGGCCCTACGGCCAGTCCCCAAATTGACTACCGTATACGATCCACGGGCTCAAATAATTCTCAGCATACCCATGCCCCACTGCAATCACCAGTCCCGCGGTTGGTCTCCGCCCTTGGAATTATGCTCCATTGGAAAGACCCACTCATGTGTCCTCACGATGCATGAGGAGAACAAACCTTCGTGGGATCCTTACGACTCACCAAGGAAAAACACACTTGGGGGTCCTCACGACTCCCAAGGGGAAATACACCTACGGGATCCTTACGACTCGTAGGGAGAAAATGCTTTTATGGGACCCTCACAGCCCATAAAATTGAAAAGCCTTAGGCGATAGGGATCTAAACCTGTCTCCTAAGCGATCGCCCTCCAATCTCCAAGTAGCGAATGATGAGTCGCTCCTGGTACCATATTCCAGTGCAGCGATGCAGACACCAACCAAATTCTAAATCCCATATCCCAACGGCGAATGATGAGTCGCTCCTAGTACCATATTCCAGTGCAGCGATGCAGACGCAGACAAAGTCCCGAAATTTTTTTAGCCCTACGATCTGGATCATACATCCTGCAAAACCGTATACAATCCACGGGCGTAAAACAATCCCAATCTCTCCCAAGTCCTACCGGTGAGACCACATTCAAACTCCCACCAAAAATAAAAAAAATAAAAAAAATGGTATGTCCACAAGCAAAATGGGCACGAATGAAAACCCGAAAGGGCTCCGTGAGTAAAAACAGCAGGACTGCCGCTGAGTTTGTGAAAACCCGAAAGGGCGCACTCGTAAAAAAAAATTTAAAAAAATGAAATGCACTCGCAAAGTCCTCTCGACTTTACGAGGAGAAAATTCCCGCATGAGATCCTTACGACTCACAAAGGAGCAACACACTTGGGGGTCCTCATGACTCCTAAGGAGAAAATACACCCACGGGATCCTTACGACCCGTAGGAAGAAAATGCTTTGTGAGAACCTTACGGCTCACAAAATTGAAAAGTCTTACATGATAGGGACCTAAAACCTGTCTCCTAAGCCATCGCTTCCTGATAAGCAGGCGCAAATGATTATTTGCTCCTGGTACCATATTCCAGTGTAGCGATACTGATGCCAAGCAAAAACCAATTCCTAAATTCTTTCGGGGCAAATGATGAGTTGCTCCTGGCATTATTCCAGTGCAACAATGCAGATGCCAAACCAAAACCAATCTCCAAATCCTCTCAAAGACAGATGATGATTCGCTCCTGGTACCATATTCCAGTGTAGCGATGCTGATGTCAACCCAAATCACAATCAACAAGTCAACTTCAACTCCGACACCGCAGAAAGCGGAGCAAGTCAGAATCCAATCTCGACACCGCAAGAAGCGGAGCAAGTCAAGTTCACCCTAGACACTGCAGGAAGCATAGCAAGTTAAATTAAGCGTCGAACGTCCATGTCGCAAAACGGGCAGTGCAGGCTTCCCACAAATCGGAAACCAAATCGCTCTGGATCAGAGCGTCGACCGTCCATGTCGCAAAACGGGCAGTGCAGGCTTCCCACAAATCGGGAACCAAATCGCTCCGGATCAGAGCGTCGACCGTCCATGTTGCAAAACGGGCAGTGCAGGCTTCCCACAAATCGGGAACCAAATTGCTCCGGATCAGAGCGTCGACCGTCCATGTCGCAAAACGGGCAGTGCAGGCTTCCCACAAATCGGGAACCAAATCGCTCCGGATCAAAGCGTCGACCGTCCATGTCGCAAAACGGGCAGTGCAGGCTTCCCACAAATCGGGAACCAAATCGCTCCACGTCAGAGCGTCGACCGTCCATGTCGCAAAATGGGCAGTACAGGCTTCCCACAAATCGAGAACCAAATCGCTCCACGTCATAGCGTCGACCATCCATGTCGCAAAACGGACAGTGCGGGCTTCCCACAAATCGGGAACCAAATCGCTCCGGATCAGAGCGTCGACCGTCCATGTCGCAAAACAGGCAGTGCAGGCTTCCCACAAATCGGGAACCAAATCGCTCCGGATCATAGCGTCGACCATCCATGTCGCAAAACGGGCAGTGCAGGCTTCCCACAAATCGGGAACCAAATCGTTCCGGATCAGAGCGTCGACCGTCCATGTCGCAAAACGGGCAGTGCAGGCTTCCCACAAATCGGGAACCAAATCACTCCGGATCAGAGCGTCGACCGTCTATGTCGCAAAACGGGCAGTGCAGGCTTCCCACAAATCGGGAACCAAATCACTCCGAATCAGAGCGTCGACCGTCCATGTCGTAAAAAGGCAGTGCAGGCTTCCCACAAATCAGGAACCAAATCGCTCCAGATCAGAGCGTCGACCGTCCATGTCGCAAAACGGGCAGTGCAGGCTTCCCACAAATCGGGAACCAAATCGCTCCAGGTCAGAGCGTCGACCGTACATGTCGCAAAACGGGCAGTGCAGGCTTCCGACAAATCGGGAACCAAATTGCTCCGGATCAGAGCGTCGACCGTCCATGTCGCAAAACGGGCAGTGCAGGCTTCCCACAAATCGGGAACTAAATTGCTCCGGATCAGAGCGTCGACCGTCCATGTCGCAAAACGGGCAGTGCAGGCTTCCCACAAATCGGGAACCAAATCGCTCCGGATCAGAGCGTCGACCGTCCATGTCGCAAAAAGGGCAGTGCAGGCTTCCTACAAAGCAGGAACCAGATCACTCTGGGCCAGGGAAACGTCTACCACGGACACTCCGTCTCGGAGACGGGTCAAGCATCGACCGTCCATGTCGTAAAAAGGGCAGTGCATCCCAAAAAGGGGGAACCAAAGTAAATCGCTTCCACGCGAAAGAAGATCCATCAATTTCATGCATATGACCCAAATATGTGGTGTGTATTTATTGATGGGGGGCACTTATTGGGGTCAAAAATTGCACCCCGATTGACCAAGTCAAAGTCAAGGTCAACCCCATGCCAGGTGGGCCTAAGCCCAGATCAAGTGGGCCCATGCCCGAGTCGAGCCGGAACATGAAGCGACCGGCCTCCCTATCCAAATCATGTAAAAAATAATTTTGATGTAATTTTTATGGGCATAAAGCCAAATTTTTGTAAGCCCATGGCTTATGTGCAAAAAGAAATGGCACATGAGCCATGGGATGGGCAAAATGCCATTTTGTAAAACCGAAGGAGCTATATGTAAATATGTAAGCCTATATAAGGCAACATGATGAAAATATCTAATATACTTTTTCATTCCCCCAAAAAACTAGGGTTCTTTGTATCTCCTGCTCCTTCTCCAAGGTGCTAAACCTTCTCATTTTCTTTTGAATTAAATCAAGAGTTTTACTCTTTCTTTTCCAAACTAAGTAGTTTTCCACCACAAAACCCACCAGGGGGAACTCAGATATCCCATCAGATCTCAAAAAGGAGAGATTTTTAAAATCTCCTACTTCTTGATCTTCAAGATTCGGCCAACAAAGGAAGAAGAAGGAGACTCATCTCCAGAAACCCCACTTTGGGGAAGAACTAGGGCTTAAGGGGAGAAGCCCTTCATCAGCTTCAAAACATCCTAGGAGTTTAACTCCTCACACACACACACACACACACACACACACACAGAGAGAATAATAAGTGCTCCTTTCTGGGAGTACAACTCCCATTGCAGGGACCAGGTCCCTTTTGCTGCACGAGCGCCCACGTGCTGACACGTGGTGCGCTAGTGCTAAAAGCGCTAGCGTTCTTGCGCTGAGAGCGCTAGCGCCCAAAGCGCTAGCGTCCGAGCACCCACGTGCTGACACGTGGTGCACTAGCACTCAGGCGCTCAGAGCGCTAGCGCCCAAAGCGTAGCGCTCGAGCACCTACGTGCTGACACGTGGTGCGCTAGCGCTCAAAGCGCTAGCGTCCGAGTGCCCATGTGCTGACACGTGATGCGCTAGCGTCCAAAGCGCTAGCGTCCAAAGCGCTAGCGTCCAAGCGCCTACATGCTGACACGTGATGCGCTAGCGCTCAAAGCTCAAAGCGCTGGCGCTAGCGTCCGAGGAACCTTTGGATGCATTTTCCTCTTTTATACACACACACACACACACACACACACACACACATATGTATACATATATACACACACATACTCCACGACACTGTCCTCCGTTAGAAAAAAATTCTAACACGGCGCTGCCCCACACCCCGTAAGGGGGCTGCTAGCCCCCTTGACCCCCAGCCCGCTATCCGGGTAGCGGGACCCCCGTAAAAACACTGCGGGGCCCCCGATATATCTAAAACCCCTTCGAAACACAACACTGCACATTGAGTTCGCATGACCAGTTTAACCCGTTAATCGGAGGTTCTCTCGCTCCAAATGTGAGGGGTAATTAATGGTAGCTTAGTCCGCGGCTGCCGGAGATTCGGATCCCCACAATCAATAAACCCCAGCCTACCCTAGGCAGGAGGAATCTGTAATGCGCCTGACAAGCGCGCGCGTATTCCATCTCAATGGGATGACGAAAAACACCCTACAAGATGCTATTCATAGGATATTTCAATTGATATTTACAATTGGTATAATTCTTTATGCTCATATGTGATGTTGTGTGCTCATGTACTTTAAACTTGCTATATTTTAAATTTAAGCACAATATGGTTTGAAAACTTATTTAGATTTGCATATTCTTTTGTTTTCTTACCATAAACCACTCTCACTTACTTATAATGTGTTTTTAATTTTATAAGTGAGAGTTTGTATCCATATAGGCTTAATTTGTTTAAATCTTTTTCATATAGATATAATTTAACACTTGTTTTAACTTGAACCAATTTTCAATTGGTATCTTTGCTTTATACCTTTTATGTGTATTTATGCTTAAACTTGCATATCTATTATTGGATACACACTTCTTGCATGATTAAAATTATTCATTAGCATTTAATTCTTAGTTTATCTTGCCAAATGGCTTCCTCAACCCTTTCAGGGGATCCACTTGTGGATTCTGTTAATTACAACGAGTCCTACAAGTATAGCGGAGAGAATTAGAGACCCTTCACCAGGTAGTCGATACTTAAGATGAGATAGCTACTCATAGTTGCAATCACATACGGTTCTCAATTATTTCCATTTTGGTATCATGTTGTTATTAATTGGTATTTTTCTCTATGTGAGTTGTTTGCACATTTGCATTTTTCATAGATATCATCATGATTATATGTGCATATTTTGATCCGTTCATAAGTTAGTATCATTAAAATTTCTATCACATGTATTCTATTATACATTATGTTTGAGTTCTAAAGGTTTGGTATTCAAGTGATTGTGAGATAGAATTCCTGAATCGATATTTGGGCTTGCTTCTCGCACTTGGGAGATTCAATCATTTGGAGGAGATAAATCTCATGCTTATGAGGTTAATTTTTCGTATTTACTTCCCAATTCTTATATTGTGCACATTTTTAAATGCCCATGCTTTTAAAGAAACACGCACACATTTTGTACATGCATAATACGATTATATTTGGTTCGTATTACGACATGTATTATAACTCATAAGTTTCAAAACTTATTTTATTTTTATGAGTTAGCGCATGTTTTAAGCTTTTCATTGTATATAGTTTTTTAAAACATACTTTTGTGTATGAGTTGAGCTCCACTTTCAAAATTGTTCATTTTCAATTGATATCAACTCATATTTACCTCCACATGCCATTAGAACTTGTTCATATCTTGCTCATGTGGATTTTTGTGCATGTATACTTGCTTTACTTTGCATATCTCTTATATATATGCTTTTAGATACAAGTTGAGTTTTATTTTCAAAATTTGCTTTTTACTTGTGCTCGTA
Organism: Agapanthus africanus; assembly: GCA_030015575.1. NCBI lineage: Eukaryota > Viridiplantae > Streptophyta > Magnoliopsida > Asparagales > Amaryllidaceae > Agapanthus > Agapanthus africanus. The sequence goes on along the minus strand of JASDDO010000019.1, from coordinate 255,086,949 downwards.
TCCATTTCCTACTTTTCTCATATACTTACATTTAAGAGAAATGATTCAAACGTTTAATTCTCTTTAGGTGTACACATATGTTTAGGGAGAGTAGTTCAAACGTTCTAATTTCCTTAAATACCCTTTTTAATTGTGTCAAAAAAGGAAAGAATAATAAGAGTTTTTAGTATATCAATATTAGATATTTGGTTTTATTTGATATAAATATACTATTTCCTATTCATATTTTGCCATCATCAAAAAGTGGGAGATTGATAGCTTATGGATTTCGATGATCCATTTATTTAGTTTTGATAATAGTATTTACCGTCGAAGACCGGACTGAGACACAGAGGACGTCTAGCCTGAATTTGGGGATATATACTATTTGGAAATATCCACCCACCTCTCTGAAGATACTAAGTTGATTTATGGCACCGTATATCGGAGGTTTGGATAAATGCGACCGATGTAGCAGATTTTATCAGATTTCCCCTCATTTGTGAGAGGCTTTTGATTGTGGGGACGCTCTTCCTTGTAGGCGTAAGCTCCTGCAATTAATTACATTATCGTGTTGCAATAACCACTTTCTCCAACTCCAGTAGTTCACTTCATGTCGTGGATTATTTTGTTTATTTTGATTGCCCGTGTATTGTATACGGAGACTAATTTATGTCGTCGCCCGTAACGCGCGGATTAGTCCAAATCCATATATATTTTTTCATGATTTAGGTTTGGGTCAAGGATTTGCTTGACGTGGTCTACGTTGGCAGCTTGGTTTGCCAACGGGAATAAACTTTGGACGCAGATCTCATATAAATGAGGTCCATCAGTTCATGATATATTTGGGTTTGATCTAAGGATCACTAGTCATATAGAGACTAAGATCAACTTAGGAACAAATGAGCATATGGGCTCAACTGATCATTAGATCACATATGCATTGCCCATGGATTGTATACGATAGTCAATATGGAGACAGTCCACAGGGCAAAACATATTAGTTTAAAGACATCGCAGTCCATTATCGCTATGTTTGAGACGAATACTAGTTTAAGGATATTTCGGTCCAACATTCCCATATTTGGGACAAAGTTTAGTTTAAAGACATTTCGGTCCAACATTCCTATTTTGGGGACGAATGTTAGTTTAAAGACATTTCGGTCCATTATCGCCATGTTTAAGACGACAAAAGAGGAGTTGTTGGTTGTTGGGACCCGCCACCTATCTGAAAACGTTGAAGAATTATAACGACATATATCATAGGTGTAGAAAGATGTGCTCTCAAACCAAATCCCGTATTTGAGGGAAAAGATAATGGTGGATATAAGAATTGTTAGTCATATTTGAGATTAAGATTACCTAAGGAGATATGAGATGAATATCATTTTGGATATCATCGATGAAAGATCATTAGTCATGTTTGAGACTAAGATCAGTTCGGAAACATGAGCCTGTGGGCTCGCTTAATTTAAAATCAAAGAGGTTTAACTTCAGGAAACTTAGCCAATTTGGGCTAAGATTGGGTTTCTGTACTACCTGACAGTGCTAAGCATTAAGATATACAGCGCTCACGTGTGTTTCGCGTAGGGCGCTGGAATAGTGCTAAGCACTAGTTTTCTCTAGCACTCACGTGGGTTTCACGTGAGGCATTGAACTTTAAGCGCTCACGTGTGTTTCTCGTAAGACGCCGAGCTTTGGGTGCTCACGTGTGTTTCACATGAGGTGCTCAGACTTGGCTTCTTTTGAGCGCTCACGTGCATTTCACGTGAGGCGCTGAGCTTCTGGCGCTTACGTGTGTTTCACATGAGACGCTATGTTTTTGGAGATTTAATCTCAGTTGATGGTTTTTTAAAGAATTTAAACATCTGTTAATGGTATTTTGACAATTAACGATCACCAAGATCACTATTTTGAGGATCTTGGATCGGGTTCTTAAAGAACTAAGTTCTTCATTTGAAGGAACTACGTTCCTGGAGTATTATGGACTCCATCTTCTTCCATGTTCTTTTCGACATTGATCTTCCCTGAATTTTCGAGGCTCGAGAACAAGATCTTCCCGATGAGAATTAAATTCTCAACTTGTGCGAGATTTGTCTTATGGATATCAAATCAAGAGAAAGAACTAAGTTTTTTGAGAAGGGTTAAACTCTTAGATATGTTAGGTAAAGGAGACGTTTTGAACTCGATATTTTCTTTACCTAGGGTTTTGGGAATGGAGACGGTCTTCTTTATTGAGAATTAAATTCTCAATTGTTTTGTAAAAGCTTGTAAGAACCTTCTGTACATTTTTTTACAGATATTTTTTGGGGTCGTCCTCCCTTTTTTCAGATTCAACCTCTTTACTCCTATTTATAGGAGAAAAAAGAAATCAATTTGTTGAGAAAATCTTTCACTGAAAAATCATAATTGATTTCATAATCAGTCAAATTGATTTTAAAAATCAACCGATGAATTTTATTCATCGTTGGATTTTTAATCCAAAGTCTCTCTATTTAATAGAGAAGATTTCTTGTTTGTTTTAATAAGATTGGGAAAATATTTTCCTAAGATAGAATTTTATTCTATCAGATGAATATCTTGTTTGTTTAACAAGATTGGGAATATATTTTCGTAACATAGAATTTTATTCTATCATATGAATATTTTGTTAGTTTAATAAGATTAGGAAGATATTTTCCTAACATAGAATTTTATTCTATTTAACAGAAAAGATCTTTCTTATTTTAAAAAGATCAGGGAAATATTTCCCGCATAGAATTTAATTCTATCGGATAGTTTAATTGGTGCTATTTTATCACCAATGGATTTTAAATCAAAAATTCTCTGTTAGAGAAAGATCTTTCCATATTGGAAAGATAAATCATTTGATAATTTTTTTTAATCACCATTGGATCTTTGATCCAACGGCTCTCTGTCTAACAGAGAAAATCTTTCTAGTTTGAAAAAGATCAGGAAAATATAGAATTTAATTTTAACATTTGATGACCATTAGATCTTTGATCCATCGGCACTCTGTTTAACAGAGAATATCTTTCTTATTTAGAAATCTCAAGGAAATATTTTCTCCCTAATAGAATTTAATTCTACATAGAATTCAATTTTATCAGAAAGAACACTCACGTGGTTTGCACGTGAGCCATTGGCTTATTGCACCTCACATAAATATCTCATGAGGCGCTGCCAAGAAACTTGCGCTAGCGCTCACGTGGATATCTCATGAGACGCCGCGGAACAGCATGCACTAGCGCTCACGTGGATGTCACGTGAGGCACTGCGGAACCAACATAGGATTTAATCCTAGCTGAAACGGCACCTACATGCTTTTCATATGGTAGCGCACGTGTTTAATACGTGGGGCTTCCTTTTAGTTTTATTAGGGAACAACAAGCTCTAGGCCAAAAATTTTAACGGGAATAGATGGCTTAAATATGAATAGTTCGTTTAGTGTCACTTGCTTGTCATATTGACACTAAACTCATATACACTTGATGACAACTTGCTTATCCTATATCTTATGTATACCGAATAATATATCAATATCTCATGGTATACGTGTGTTAAATTTTTTATATCGATATATTACCCTCATTCATTATTTTGGTAATTCACTTTATGAATTTGTATATTTTAGTTATGTATGCCCTAAAGGTCATTATTGTATATTATAGTGGATGCTTGGACATATATATATATATAGAGAGAGGGGGGTGATAATCTTGCTCGATATGATAATATTCTATTTGGTTTGTCTATATCTTAACATGTGTATTTGTTTTAGTTTGCTATTTCATTGATACATGTTGATAAAGCCCTTAGGATGTTTTCTTGATTACCAGAATTGCGATAGAGATCATACTAGTGGGGCTTGGGTAGTCTATAAGCACATCCTTAAGTGTTCTTAGTGAAGGGAACATCGAGACATAGTATCGATATTCTAGAGTAAACTAGTATATACGTTTCCTGACCCTGTATGGGGAGATGGTTGATCCCACAACCATTGATGGTTGACACCAAAGATTATATACAGGTGCTCATTAGAGAATGAGTACACCGAACGGCCTCTCCGAGAACTCTTATATAGTATTATATCTACCGTCAAATAGCAGTTCTCTGGTAACATGAGTACATGGTAGTCTGTAGATCTGAGATCGTTATAGTGTATTGTGTGTTTTCCACTGTGCTTTGATTATTACCCTACCACGGCTTTAAAGAGCCGTGCAAAAAGGTTTTAGTTGGGTACAGTCCCGAAACACATGGAGACAATTAGTGATCGGAAGGGTTTCGTCTCTCCCAATAAAATGAGTTGATGTCGTGCTGTGCCTGATTGACTATAACCATAAGTCCATGGTCAGGACAGATGAGATAAACTGATAATGTATTATCAGTTGTATCTATAGTGGTTATAAGTTACTGATTGGTACGACTTATCAGATTATTGGGGGTCTGATGGATACCACCCACCAGACTTTATATGTGACACTCTCAGACGAAGAGACAGGACTGTGCGGAGACTATCACTATTAGGCTATGTTGGATTTCAGACGAGCTAGTTTGTCGATCTTCATATTCGTTCAATACTTGGGTAGCCGTTACGTGCAACTAGTACCGCTGACGTGCTTGTAAGTGTTTGATTTGATCATTACCTACCAGCAGCATAATGACGAGTTTTTAGAGTCCCACACAGAGGTTTCATAGTACAAGCGAAACGAAGTAGGGCATGTATAGCGATATATGCGGGAGCTCGATTAAATACGGGTATATGATACCGTATTTTAATTTACCGTTATTTAATATTAGCTGGATTATATATGATATAACCGGATTACTAAATTAAGTGTTGATATAATAATTTGATATATATATATATATATATATATATATATATATATATATATATATATAGATAGATAGATATTATGCTCACTTTATTTTTCCTTCTCTTTATATATTATTTATATATAATATAAATAATAAATATAGCATTTGTCATGGTTGTATATACATATTAGATGTATGTATAAGAATCACATAAGATTCAAAGATAATGATTAATCATATTTGCTTATTTAAATAAATAAAATAATGAGTTGTTTATTAGAATTATGTAGAAAATAGATGACTTATTTTGATTTATTATTTTAAATGAGCTATAATATTTTTGTTCTTATCTTTAAAATCCTTAGCCATTCTCATCTTGATCTTCTCTCTCTTGATTTCCTATTCATGCACGAGTGAAGTAAATTAAAAGAAAAATTAGTGAGCAAAAAATCCTACTTCATCAATCTAAACTAAATTGGCAAATTAGTTGTCACGCCCCGCTTTCCAGAGTGCGCTAAGATCAGCACGTGACAGAGCCAACCATGCTACCTGTGACTAGGAAACATCCCTCCACAGTCACATGACGGCTGTCTGGAAGATATCAAGAATAGGAGAAATAAAATAACTATCTAGTACATGTCCATGAGCCAAAATAAATGAGTCGAGAAATAATATGCGGAAGCAATAAATCCAAGTAACAATAACAATCTGGAAAGTAAACATAAACTAAACTGGATACTAACTGGATCCTCACCGCTCGGCCTGATGGCAGAAATACTCCTGATCAGCCGCGACAAAGGTAGAGGATCTGGGCCATGCAAAACCCAGACGTCAGTGCGTCATAATATCAAGCAATAATAGTATCAGGAGGTAACAAGTCATGCAGGCATGAGTATGAACAATAATAAAATTATAACAGTAACACGAATAAGAAACAGTGAAGGGTATAAGCACATATGACGTGCGGTGAGTAATCTGAACTAAACTACTGGGTTAACTACTCTCAAGTCTTTGAAATCAATTTAATGAATCATCGATGTAACTCAATAGTATCCCGTACATGCCCGGGACCACAGTCAAGACTCTCGGGTTGAATCCGAGACGTGCCGCTAGGCAGTAAACAGGTAACATGTACAGACGAATGATGTCAGCAGCATCATCCCGGGGCTGGCCTAGCCCGTAAAACTGATCAGTATAAGTATCGAACTGTCGAGTTACAAGTCAGGTTTCATCATTGATTTCCCCATACCCCCAAGTTATGTGTTCAAGTCAGGTATTGATAAATCTGGAGCAAATGCAAACACCGGATCAAGCTGGTACATATTTGTCTATACAGACAACAGGATATGTCCATCGGGACAACATGTCAGGATTGTCGGCATTAAAAACAGAATTAGGTGACATGTCAAGTAGTGATATATCAGGTCATGTCAGGTAGTGTACATGTATCAAGTTATGTCAAGTAGTAGTGTATCAGGTCATGTCAAGTAGTGCATAGGTATCAAACGGGTGCTCATAATCAAACTGTAGAAAATACGGGTGCACAAATAAAAGTATGGATGCACAATTATTTATCAGGGGTTGCATCATGACTATGTAGGATGCACATGATCAAGTATAGGGTACTAATGTAACAGTAAAATGAAATAATGTGACATGGTATGCGTATAGATATAGAATTAATGGTATAGATGCCCAAATATCGATTAGGGGTTACATTTACAGTCCCAATACTAATTAGGATGCACTTTATTAAGCATGGGGTGTTACTACAGTAGTAATATGGATTAATGTGATCTATAAATGCAGTTATATATATTTTAAATGATATGGATGCAAACGGGTATCCGAAAACAGTAAAATTGTAATATGGATGCATACGAATGTCATATAACCGTAAAATGATAAACTGGTAAATGTGGGATGCACAACTAAATAATATGAAAAGGAAATATTCAATTGGATGCAGTATATTGTAGTATAGTATGTAACAAGATAAGCTTCTATGCACTAAATAGGAAATAGATTGTACGGACGCATACGGGTGTCCGAAAACGGTAAAACATGCCGAAATGATAATGTGGATGCATAACTAATCAATATAAAGTGTTATTATTCAAATGGATATAGAATATAGTAATATAGCATGTAGCATGATTAACTTGTCTCGATGGATCGCGATACGGATACGCACGGCACGTCCGACGTCGGTAAAACATCGCAACGCACGCACGGCACACGGGACGGGTCCAAGCAATGCAAGAGGGTGATCACGCAGGTAAGGTACGTCCACTGGGTCGTCTGGAATGGCAGCAACAGTCACGGCTCCGGCGATCGCTGAAATCCAGATTTCAAGAAAGAATAAAGAAAAAGAAAAAGAAAAGAAGAAGAGGAAGAAGAAGAGAGAAGGGTGAGGCTCGCAGGGGATGTGCACTGGGGTCAGGAGAGAGGTGATGGTGGCGACGAGATCAACGGTGATCCGGTGAGAGTGCAGGGTTTGGGTTTGAGGAGTTAGGGTTTGGGCTCGGGTGTTGGTGCAGGCTGGGGTCGAGTGCATTGATCTTGGTGTTGGATATATATGCCGTAGAGACCTTCATTGTATAGGATGCTAGGGATATGTATGTACATGACAATCTTGCTTAATATAATAGTATGCTATTTGGTTTGACTTTATCTTAACGTGTGATGTATTTTACTTTGTATTTATAAACATGTTGATAAAGCCCATATGGTGTTTGCCTGAATACCGGCGTTGTGATGGCAGTCATACTTGTGGGAGCTGGATAGTCAATAGGTACATCCTTAGATGTCCCTGGTCGCAGGAGTATCGAGACTGGGCATCGATGCCCCGGAGTAGACTAGTGTATACATATCTAGACCATGAGGAGGGGCGATGGATTGGTCCCGCAGCCATTGGTGGGGTGCACCTAAGATTGTATACAGATGCTCACTGGGTGTGAGTACATCGGACAGGACTCGCCGAGAACTGACTTGATGGTATTTATACCTAACGTCAGATAGCAGTTCTCAGGTGACATGTGTGCAAATAGTCCATTGACTTAAGGTCATCATTTGTCTCGTGTGAGTTCCCGCTGTGCTTTGATTACTACCCTACCACGGTTTAAAGGAGTCATGCAAACAGGTTTTAGTTGGGCACAGTTCCGAGCCACGTGGAGGCAGTGAGCGACTGTTAGGGATTCGCCTCTCCCGGTATATGGAGTTGATATCGCACAGTGATCGGTTGGTCATTACCATAAGTCCCTGGCCAGGGCTGATAGAGAATTACTGATGGACAGATCAGTAGATTCTCGGATGATTTTGAGCCATGCCGGCACGACTTGTACGGTTATTAGGGGTCTGACGTTCACCACCCTCCTAGACTATACATGCGATACTCTTAGACGAACAGACCGGACTGCGCGGATATTGTCATGGACAGGCTCAGTAGGAGTTCGGATGGGTTTTCTCATCGGCCTTCTTATCGACATCTACCTGTGGACCGTTACGTACAGCTAGTGCCGCTTGCGGTCTGTGGTTAAACCTACTGCCAGCATAGTAGTCGAGTCTTTAGAGTCCCACACAGAGTTTTCCCAACTCCAGGCAAAACGATATAGAGGTCGTACGGTTTTACGACAAGAGTTCGGACGAATACGTGTTTAAACGCACGTACGACATTCGGACAGTTTTTACTAGACGGCTTTGGTTTAAGCCAGATTCTAGTATCAGGTTATTGGATTTATACAGTCTAAAGTTTTTCCGTGTTTTCACGGATGGAAGGGGCGTTCTCGTAATTTCCGGGAAGCTTCTAGAAGCATGGTGACTTGAGGGGTTTAGGTGGCATTGTCATTAAATGATATTGTGACTCATAATGTGTGATTCATTATGTCATTAATGCATTATTACATGGTTAATGACTCACATAGTGAATCACTCATAATACATTTATGTAGCATGATGAATAATCTCTTTTTATTCATTTATTGATTTATTCATTATGCTTCATATATCAAGTGAGAAACAATTTCATATTCATTATTCTAGTTCACCTTCTCTCTCCTCAAGCTCACTCTTTCTTCAAGCTCTAATCCTACCACTCATGAGTTGAGAATAAGGATTAGAAAAGGCTAAACATTCCATAACCTAACTCTATATGATCTAAGTTACTTTGATTAGCAACTAGAGAAACTTAGTTACCTCAAGTTTGGAGGTGAAGCTTGGATTAGGGTTCTCGGGTGGATCATCTATCACTTAGAGGAGGCCGAGGAGGACGTAGAGATCGTAAAGAAAAAGGACTCGATTCACTAGGTATAATCTCTTTACATAGTAGCTAAGAACTTCTATGGTAGTTGTTAATTATCGTTTAGCAAAGATCTTCGGTTAGTCGATGTATGCTCATAGAACAAGATCGTTTTTCATATTTCCGCCTCCCCGCAACTCGTGGGGTGTTGCACATCGACTTACAGTGGTATCAGAGCCTCACTAAACAATAATTAACTCACTTGCAAAGTCGTATGAATTTCGAACGTAAAACGAACCGGAAAATACATCGTATTCATATAGTTTCTGTCGATTTTAAAATGAGGTCCAAAAATTTTTCAGGGACCTCCAGAATAACCTACATGGAAACCTAAGAACACTGGAGAAATTTGGGTGCATGAATCGGCCAACACACCGCGGAACCGCGGCCGATCCCACCGATCCGCCGTGGATCCGCAGCCGAGTTGAGCCCGATTCACCCCAAATCTCCCCAGTAACTCTTCTGTGAATATTTTGTCTTTTCTGGAATGTTTATTTTTTGCTCAGGTCTCAGGTTTACAGAGAAGTTTTGGAGCAGAATCTAATGGGTTTGATCGATCGAAATTATACGATGTTTGCTTGTTTGATTATATCTGTGAACTGTATTATGTGTTCGTAAACCTCCTCTAACTGCTAGTATGTCGGTTGGCAGGGGATTGCACATATCTGTAATGTTTTAACTGTTTGTGATTATGAACTATATTGGATTGTTGTGATGATTAACCGGGGTTATGTGATAGGTTATTGTATTAATTCATTCGATGTAATTGTAATAAGTTGTAATATTATTTTGCGGGGCACATCCAGGTTGCGGTTGTTGCCACCGTTGTATTATTTTTTTTTACTGTTTTTGCTCCTAGGATAGACCCAAGGTGGGGTGCACAAACTACCGGGTATTTCGAAGTGCTTAGTGGCCTACTCACGTTGTTGAGGGAGACCGCTTCACTTCGGGTACTCGGCGGGTAGTTTGCCGTACCCGTAGGGGTCTGGGGTGGGGTAATGGCTATTCATCACAACTGTGTAATCCGTCTTTTCTTACAGGCTCAAAAGAAACGCAGATTTCTTGCATATCCAATAAAGTTTATCTGTGATTTGGAATGCCTATTATTGCGTCTGACGAATGTACAATATCTATATATGATAGCTATTTAGACGTCACTTATGTTTTACGCCAGCGCTAGCCCAGCCCCCGCTCTGCCGTTAGTTAAGTAACCTAACGGGTGATGACGGGACCCCGTGGCGAATGCGGATGGCATAAGAGGACGTTGTATTTTCGTTGTTATCTGTAATGATAGGTTATAGATGGGACGCATTATTTTTAATGCATAGAAAAATAAAACCTAAACTGAATCGTTAGAACAATTTCAAAACCACTCGGTTTTCTTCAAAAAGCAAATTTTAAATGCGGAGCTTAAACCACTCCTTTTAATAAAAGGCTATCATGGTTCCTTCTATTAAATCAAGTTCACTACGTTAACGGTTTTTTGCCAAAAACCAGCCGTAACCCTCCATCGTTTCAAATAGGCAGCACATCGTATTCATGCTATGCTTGTTGGCCTACGTCAAGGCATAGTGGATGGTAGCAGTGTGTTTGCTTATTTGTTGCAAAGATAGATGCATTAGTATAGGACAGACGTACAGCCTTGTTGGCCTACGTCAAGGGCATGTACGATGTACCTAAATTAATCAGGACAACGACGGGTAGAACTTGACTTGCGTCTTATGATTTGTTGGCCTACGTCAAGGTCATAAGAGCTTGGGGTAAAAACTCACATCGGGAGTTTCAAACATAAAGGAAACTTGCAGATTAAGCATACCTTCTGGAGTGTGGTGACTAGAATGGCTTCCATCTAGTACATCATACAATGATAGTTGGATCCCGATCCCACTGATGAGTAGGATTACTCTCAGGAAACTTTCTCACTTAACAATCAATGCTATAAACCAAGTAGGTGTCCAGAAAGGTGTTAGAGGGACTACGCCTCCAGGGAAAAGAGGTTATTTAATTAAGGAACTTCGCAAAAGCGTTGAAAAACCACCCTCGAAGTACCAACACCAGCCTGGCTGAAAGGTTAAGCAAGTATTGTGACGTGTGATTAAATCCTGACTAGTTCTTCTTTTAGGTTTTGAAGAAGGATTTGAGGAAACAGTGGGAGCCATCCTGTTTAGATAAACTAAGAACCAATCTAAACTTGCATGAAGCATATGCTGAGTGTTTTCTTTTCTCTCTCTCTAGCAGCTACCATGACAGGACTAAAACTATTACTTGAAAAAAATATACTGACCGGGCAGAACTATAAAGATTGGCTAAAGAACGTCAACATTGCACTGACTCATGACAAAGTAGCATATGTTACCACCGCTGTTCCTCCCCTTATCCCAGGACCAGATTCCTCAGTTGTGGACAAGGAAGTTCACAAAACCTGGGATCTAGACTGTGAGCGAGCTAAGTGTATCGTGCTGGCGTCCATGAACAATGAACTTCAGAAACAGCATGAGAGTATGGATATTATATCCATCTTTCTCCATGTCAAGGAATTATATGGAGAGCACTCCCGTATCGCGAGGTACGAGACCTCAAGGAAACTCTTCCAGATGAGATTAGCTCCAGGATCGCCTGTAGGAGAGCACGTCCTTAAAATGATCAGCCTCATTGAGGAACTCGCAAACCTGGGATGCGTACTAGAGAATGATTTGTATATCGACTTGATTTTACAGTCCCTTCCCCACAGCTTCTCTCAGTTCGTGCTAAGCTTCAACATGCACGAAATGGAAGCTGATCTTCCAAAGCTCCTCAACATGTTGAGGGTGGCTGAGACCTCCTTGAAAAAGGAGAAGACTCCCGTTCTGTATGTTGGCCAATCATCCTCTTCTAAAACTAAAGCGAAAGTTAAAGGGAAGAAGAAGATGAAAGCCATCAAACCGAAAGGCGGGGTCAAGGTGCAGGGAACGAACAAGGCAGGAAGGGTGAAAGCGGATATAAACGAATGCTTTTATTGTCACAAGGAAGGGCACTGGAAGAAGGACTGTGTGGCCTTCAAAGCCAAGGACAAGAAGCAAGCTGTTGCTTCTGCTTCAGGTGTGTTCATAATCGAAAATTGTCTTTCAGTAAACTCTACATCATGGGTACTTGATACCGATTCTGGTTCTCACATATGCAATTCATTGCAGGATCTGAGAAATAGTAGAGGACTAGGGACAGGTGATATGACTCTCCGGATGGGCAATGGAATGCATGTAGATGCTATTGCAATAGGGGAATATCACCTAGGGTTGACTAGTGGGCACATTTTGGTGTTGTACAGCTGTTTTTGTATTCCCAGTATGTTGTGTAATATTATATCAGTATCTTTGTTATCTAATGAAGGATATAATTTTGCGCTTGAAAGAAATGTTATGAACATTCTCCTAAATCAAGAACTGATTGGGTATGGCACACTGGAAAACGGCGTATACATACTTAATCAACCTCGAATTTTCAATATTCAAAACACACTTAAAAGAAAGGCTCCAGATTCAAATCAAGCCATCTTATGGCATTGTAGACTTAGTCATATAAACGAAACAAGGTTGACTAAGTTACATAAAGATGGATATCTAGATCCGTTTGAATATTCATCATATGCAACTTGACAATCATGTATCAAAGGAAAAATGACCAAATCTCCGTTCACCGGACACGGAGAAAGAGCCACAGAACTCTTGGGACTTGTACACAGTGATGTATATGGTCCAATGTCTACGCATGCGAGAAGCGGTCACTCCTACTTCATCACTTTTACTGATGACTTCTCTAGGTATGGATATGTGTTCTTAATGAAACATAAATCCGAGGCCTTTGAGAAGTTTAAGGAGTATAAAAATGAAATAGAGAAACAAACTGGTAAAAGCATCAAAACACTTCGATCTGATCGAGGTGGAGAATACTTAAGTACCAGTTTCCATGAATGCTTAAAATTGAATGGAATTCTCTCTCAGCTTACTCTGCCTTATACACCTCAGCATAATGGTGTATCAGAAAGGAGGAATCGCACGCTATTAGATATGGTGCGTTCAATAATGAGTAATGCTGAGTTGCCACTTTTCTTCTGGGGATTTGCTCTAGAATCAGCAGCATACTTATTGAATAGAGTTCCAACTAAGTCTGTGCCTACCACTCCATATGAAATGTGGAGCGGGAAGAGACCATATCTCAAGTATATCAAGATATGGAGGTGTCCGGCATATGTTAAAAAGCATAGTCCGGACAAGCTCGAGGCACGATCGGTTTTGTGCAAGTTTGTAGGATACCCCAAACATTCAAGGGGGTACATGGTCTACCACACTGAAGAACAAAAGGTGTTTGTCGCTCACCACATTGTCTTCTTAGAAAGCGAATTTCTTGCAAAAGAAATTAGTAGGAGCGCGGTAGAACTGGAAGAAATTCCAGAACCTCAAACCGCTGCCGAGGACATAGTGGAATCTCAGGTTTCAATAAAACCCGACGAACCAACGCCACTACGCAGATCTAGTAGGCTTTCTCATCCTCCTGAAAGATACTATGGTTTTCTTTTAGATGGGGATCGAGAGGATTGCATCATCGATGATGATGAGCCTACTAGTTTTCAGCAGGCTATCACGAGTATTGACTCGGTGAAGTGGCTGGATGCTATGAGATCCGAAATGGAATCCATGTACACCAATAAAGTATGGACTTTAGAAGTTGCTCCTCCTGGGGTGAAACCAGTTGAATGCAAATGGATCTTCAAAAAGAAGATTGGTGCACTTGGACAAGTGGAAACCTACAAAGCTAGACTCGTTGCAAAAGGTTTTCGTCAAAGACCAGTATTGGACTATGATGAAACCTTTTCACCTGTAGCTATGCTTAAATCCATTCGGATTCTGCTTACCATTGCTGCCTTCCATGACTATGAAATCTAGCAGATGGATGTAAAAACAACTTTTCTAAATGGACATTTAGAAGAGAGTGTTTACATGGATCAACCAGAAGGTTTCTTAGACAGTGGGAGCAGCGGAAGAGTGTGCAGGTTGCTTAAATCCATCTATGGATTAAAGCAAGCATCGCGAAGTTGGAACATCTGCTTTGATGAGACAGTCAAAGAATTTGACTTTATCAAAAATGTAGATGAACCATGTATTTACAGGAAGATTGTAGAAGGAGCGGTAGTCTTCCTCGTTTTGTACGTCGACGACATACTACTGATAGGGAATGATGTCCCTATGCTACAATCAGTAAAGCTCTTCTTGTCACAGAAATTCTCCACGAAAGACTTGGGTGGTGCAACCTACATTTTGGGCATTAAGATCTATCGTGATAGATCTAATAGAATGTTGGGACTTTCACAGTCCAGATATATTGACACTATACTAAAGAGATTTAGTATGGAAGATTACAAGTGCGGTAATATGCCCGCTTGTCACGGGATCACCCTCTCAAAAGAGATGTCTCCAAAGACTGATGAAGAGAGGGCTCGCATGGGCATTATACCCTATGCTTCGGCAGTAGGATCTATAATGTATGCGATGTTATGTACAAGACCAGATGTAGCTTACGCACTTGGTGTGGTAAGTAGGTATCAGTCTGACCCAGATGAGAAACATTGGATAGCAGTAAAGAACATTCTTAAGTACCTAAGAAGGACTAAGGGGATGTTCTTAGTTTACGGTAATGGGGACCTCCAGGTAGAGGCTTTTACCGACTCCGGCTTCCAAAGTGACAAAGATGATTCTAAATCCATTTCGGGTTTTGTGTTTACCCTTAATGGAGGGGCGGATGTTGGAAGAGTTCCAAACAGGATACCGTCGCAGACTCAACTATGGAGGCTGAGTATATAGCTGCTAGTGAAGCTGCAAAAGAGGCTGTCTGGATGAGGAAGTTCATCTCTGAACTTCAGGTGGTTCCATCCATTGCCAATCCAATACCTTTGTATTGTGATAACAATGGGGCTGTAACATTAGCGAAGGAACCGAGGTCCCATCAGAAATCCAGGCATATCTTAAGGCGGTTTCACCTGATCAGGGAGATCGTAGATCGTCGGGAGATCGAGGTACGGAGAGTGGACACAAAAGACAACACGGCAGATCCATTCACCAAGGCCATCCCTCAAGTCCAGTTCGAGAGGCTGTTTGAGATGTTGGGCATGCGGTACGCCAGCAACTGGATCTAGTGCAGACAGTGGGTACTCATTGCACCAATTATAGGCCTTAGTGCAAGTAGGAGATTGTTGGATATATATGACCTAGAGGCCTTCATTGTATAGGATGCTAGGGATATGTATGTACATGACAATCTTGCTTAATATGATAGTACACTATTTGGTTTGACTTTATCTTAACGTGTGATATATTTTACTTTGTATTTATAAACATGTTGATAAAGCCCATAGGGTGTTTGCCTGAATACCGGCGTTGTGATGGCAGTCATACTTGTGGGAGCTGGATAGTCAATAGGCACATCCTTAGATGTCCCTGGTCGCAGGAGTATCGAGACTGGGCATCGATACTCCGGAGTAGACTAGTGTATACATATCTAGATCCTGAGGAGGGGCGATGGATTGGTCCCGCAGCCATTGGTGGGGTGCACCTAAGATTGTATACAGATGCTCACTGGGTGTGAGTACACCGGACAGGACTCGCCGAGAACTGACTGGATGGTATTTATACCTAACGTCAGATAGCAGTTCTCAGGTGACATGTGTGCAGATAGTCCGTTGACTTAAGGTCATCATTTGTCTCGTGTGAGTTCCCACTGTGCTTTGATTACTACCCTACCACGGTTCAAAGGAGTCGTGCAAACAGGTTTTAGTTGGGCACAGTCCCGAGCCACGTAGAGGCAGTGAGCGACTGTTAGGGATTCGTCTCTCCCGGTATATGGAGTTGATATCGCACAGTGATCGGTTGGTCATTACCATAAGTCCCTGACCAGGGCTGATTGAGAATTACTGATGGACAGATCGGTAGATTCTCGGATGGTTTTGAGCCATGACGGCACGACTTGTACGGTTATTAGGGGTCTGACGTTCACCACCCCCTAGACCATACATGCGATACTCTTAGACGAACAGACCGGACTGCACGGATATTGTCACGGACAGGCTCAGTAGGAGTTCGGATGGGTTTTCTCATCGGCCTTCTTATCGACATCTACCTGGGAACCGTTACGTACAGTTAGTGCCGCTTGCGGTCTGTGGTTAAACCCACTGCCAGCGTAGTAGTCGAGTCTTTAGAGTCCCACACAGAGTTTTCCCAACTCCAGGCGAAACGATATAGAGGTCGTACGGTTTTACGACAAGAGTTCGGACGAATACGTGTTTAAACGCACGTACGACATTCGGACAGTTTTTACTAGACGGCTTTGGTTTAAGCCAGATTCTAGTATCAGGTTATTGGATTTATACAGTCTAAAGTTTTTCCGTGTTTTCACGGATGGGAGGGGCGTTCTCGTAATTTCCGGGAAGCTTCTAGAAGCATGGTGACTTGAGGGGTTTAGGTGGCATTGTCATTAAATGATATTGTGACTCATAATGTGTGATTCATTATGTCATTAATGCATTATTAAATGCTTAATGACTCACATAGTGAATCACTCATAATACATTAATGTAGCATGATGAATAATCTCTTTTTATTCATTTATTGATTTATTCATTATGCTTCATATATCAAGTGAGAAACAATTTCATATTCATTATTCTAGTTCACCTTCTCTCTCCTCAAGCTCACTCTTTCTTCAAGCTCTAATCCTACCACTCATGAGTTGAGAACAAGGATTAGAAAAGACTAAACATTCCATAACCTAACTCTATATGATCTAAGTTCCTTTGATTAGCAACTAGAGAAACTTAGTTACCTCAAGTTTGGAGGTGAAGCTTGGATTAGGGTTCTCGGGTGGATCATCTATCACTTAGAGGAGACCGAGGAGGACGTAGAGATCGTAAAGAAGAAGGACTCGATTCACTAGGTATAATCTCTTTACATAGTAGCTAAGAACTTCTATGGTAGTTGTTAATTATCGTTTAGCAAAGATCTTCGGTTAGTCGATGTATGCTCATAGAACAAGATCGTTTTTCATATTTCCGCCTCCCCGCAACTCGTGGGGTGTTGCACATCGACTTATACTTGGTGTAGGAGGGAGAAGAGAGAAGAAGGAGATGTTGGAGATGAGGAAGTGATCGGCTGCGATGGAGGTGCAGGTGAAGGGTTCTGTAGACTTGGGTGTGCAGGGTGATGGGTGCTCGGGAATGGAGGAATAAGAAGAAGAAGGTGACGAGGAGGAGGTGGAGGCTTGGTTGAGGGAGATGGAGTTGAGGGTTGAGGGCAGTAAGGAGGCAGAGGAGTTTTTAGGATTAGGGTTTGAGGAGTTATGGTGGGTTCTCGTGGTGGCGCTCGGGTTAAATAGAAGAAGAAGAAAAAAATTAGAAAGGAGGTGATCAGATCGCGTAGGAAGGTGAACGCACTCGAGAAGTGCACAGTGAAAGCGAGAGGGGAGAGAGAGAGCGCGAGAGGAGAGGGAGAAAGAGAAAGAGAAAGAGAGAGAGCCGCGGAGAGAGAGAGACTGCAAGAGAGAGATAGAAAAGGAAGAGAGAGAAAGAAGAGAGAGAGAGGTTGTTAAGAAAAGATTTTAAATTTTAAAAGATTGGTTAGTTATAAAAAAAAATTAAACTGTTATCTAAATTTTAATAAAAAATATTATATTAAATAAAATTGGATTTTCTGGTAAATACAAATTTAGTCCAAAACATGCCCGGCTCGGGTCTAAAATTCAGTTTTAAAATACGAAAAATATATGCGACGACCAAAATTAAAAATGAATGTCGGGGTAACGAAAATGTATATCTCCAAGAACGGATGCACGTATGTGCGTGTAGTCATCCAAACAAGTCCATTTCACTGAACGGGACGTGAACAAGATGTGCGGATGCTACCACGGGATTAGGGATATCATGCAGGCTATGCAATGTATTTCTAAAATATTTTATGTGATTTAAAATGTTATATTGTAAAATTTAAATGTCAGATAAAATACCAGTATGCAGTGTACATGAAAGTGCACAAGTCTATATAACAAGTCAGGATAAATCATAGATATGAATCAAGACAGGTTTCAAGCATATGGGTCATGTCGGATGCAATACAATGTCAAAACACTATCCGCACCCAAAACACAGTAAATCAGGAAAAATACCATAAATAAAGAAATACGTGCACTGGAATTGGTATAAATGAACTAGGGTGTTACATTATACCCAACTATAAAAAGAATTTCGTCCTCGAAATTCCCAAAACAAGAAAAGATAAACAATCAAGAATCTACAAGAACATGTGTGGAAACTTCTGTCGAATCTCGTCTTCTCGTTCCCAAGTCGATTCTCCATGCGAGCGATTCCCCCAAGAAACAAGCGAGAGGGATAATCTTGTTCTTAAGGACCTTTTCTCTTCGATCAACAATCGACATCGGTCGTTACTCAAAGGTCAAATTCTCTCTTACAGTCAGCTCCGAATGATCCTACACGTGTATTTCATCTCGAACATACTTACGAAGTTGAGATACATAAAACACGTCATGAACATTCGCCAAAGATTATGGTAACGCTAATCGATAAGCCACTTCTCCAACACGCTCCATAATCTCGAAGGGCCCTACGAATCGAGGACTAAGCTTGCCTCGACTCCCAAAACGAATCACTCTTCTAGTCGGTGATATCTTCAAGAATACAAGATCACCAATAACGAACTCTAGAGGTCTTCTCGATGTGTCGGCCCAACTCTTCTGCCGATCTTGTGCTGCCTTCATGTGATTTCGAATAGTATTAACTTTCTCCACGGTTTGCACGATCAAATCCGTTCCCAACAATTTTCGTTCTCCAACATCATCCCAACAAACGGGTGAACGACACTTGCGACCAAACAATGCTTCGAATGGAGCCATCTGAATAGTCTCCTAAAAACTGTTGTTGTACGTAAACTCCACCAAGTGTAGATGATCCTCCCACGAACCCTTGAAGTCCAACATGCAATCTCTCAACATATCTTCAAGAGTTTGGATAGTTCTCTCCGACTGGACATCTGTCTGAGGATGATAAGATGTGCTAAACTTCAATCGCGTCCCCAAACTTTCCTGTAAACTCCTCTAGAAGTGTGATAAGAATCGGGTGTCATGGTCGGAAACGATGCTCACAGGTACTCCATGCAATCTCACAATCTCCTGCATGTACCGTTCCACCAACGCTTCCATTGACTGACCAACTCGAAATAGTATGAAATGAGCTGCCTTGGTCAATCGATCAACAATCACCCAAACTGCATTGTTGCCCTTTAGACTCTGCGGTAAAGCTGTCATGAAATCCATGGTTATATGTTTCCACTTCCATTGAGGAATCGGAAGTGGTTGCAATAAACCAGCAACCCTTTGATATTCAGTTTTAACTTGCTGACACACCAAGCACTTCGCTACAAATCGAACAATTTCCCTTCTCATGCCTTCCCACCAGAAATGTTGTCGTAGATCACGGTACATCTTCGTGCCTCCTGGATGTACGGAATATGCGGAACTGTGTACCCCCTTCATAACTTCTTCATGAATATCACCTTTTGGCACACACAAATGGCTACCATATCGCAATGAACCATCTTCATGAATTAACAAGTCCGTTCGAAGTCCTGCTTCAACTTGTTCTCGAAACTTCTACAATCTTGGGTCCTGCGACTGCGCTGCTTTAATATTATCGATCAACGACGACTGTACTTGCAACTGCATCAACTGTCCCGAAGAATGCGGTAGCACGATCTCCAACTCGAATCTCCGAAAATCTTCGATAAGCTCTTTCTGTGCAGTTAGTATCCGAATTGCTGGCAACCGACTAAGCGCATCCGGCACTACATTAACTTTTCTCGGATGATACTTGAGATCAAGATCGTAGTCAGCCATCGGCTCCAACCATCTACACTGCCTCATGTTAAGCTCTTTCTGTGTGAACACATACTTTAGGCTTTTGTGATCGGTGAATACTTCGACCCTTTCGCCCAATAAGTAGTGTCTCCAAATCTTCAAAGCGAAAATCACAGCTGCTAGCTCCAAATCATGAGTTGGGTAATTCTTCTCATGGGTCTTCAACTGTCTCGATGCATAAGCTATAACTTTCCTATGCTGCATCAAAAAACACCCCAAACCTTTTCCAGATGCGTCGCTGTGAATCACCAATCCTCCGGAACTGTCTGGTACGGTCAAAATAGGAGCGGTTATCAATCTCTGCTTCAATGCCTCAAAAGCTGACGCACACTTATCCATCCATACAAACGGTACTTCCTTGCGCGTAAGCTTGGTCAAAGGCTCAGCCAAACGAGCAAAATTCTCCACGAATCTTTTGTAATAGCCGGCAAGTCCAAGAAAACTTCTGATCTCTGCTACGTTCTTCGGAATCGGCCAATCTTGAACTGCTGCAATCTTCTCGGGATCAACGGCGATTCCATCTCCAGATACGACATGCCCCAAAAACTTCACCTCTTCAAGCCAAAACTCGCACTTGCTCATCTTTGCATACAATCTTTCTTTCCTTAATATCTGCAGAGCAATCTTCAAGTGTTCTGCATGCTCTTCATTGCTCCTCGAGTAGACCAGAATATCATCGATGAACACCACTATAAACTAGTCCAAGAACGGTGAAAAGATTCGGTTCATTAAGTCCATAAATATCGCCGGTGCATTCGTGACTCCGAATGGCATCACTAAATACTCGTAATGTCCATACCAAGTTCGGAACGCAGTCTTACAAATATCCTCTGATTTAACTCGGACCTGATGATATCCGGATCGCAAATCCAGCTTCGAGAATACCCTCGCGCCACTGAGTTGCTCGAATAATTCGCCAATGCGAGGGATCGGGTACTTGATCTTAATAGTCACCCGGTTTAATTCTCGATAATCGATGCACATCCTACTTGTGCCGTCTTTCTTCTTGACTAGAAGAATTGGAGCTCCCCAAGGTGAATTGCTGCTGTGAATCCAACCCTTCTCAAGTAATTCGGTAGCCTGCTTCTTGACTTCTTCCAACTCCACTGGTGCCATTTGATAGTACGCACCAGGAACAAGGTCGATCGCGAACTCCACATCTCGTTTTGGCGGTAAACCCGAGATATCCTCGAACACGTCCATGAACTCTCGAACTACAGCTGGCGCTTCCTCCATATCAACTTCCATCGACGAAAGAACACTGTTTGTCGGCCTAGCCCTAAACTCGACTGGCCCGACAGAACTGCTACCTCCAGCAAAAACAAACTCCGGGAATCTGGAAAATCACTTTCGTTGCCCAACAATCAATGTGAGCGTGGAATATGCCAAGAAAGTCCATTCCCAAGACAACATCATAACTGTCGGTTTCGATCACCAAGAAATCTGCAAAACATGAACTGATAAGCAATGAAACTGAGAGAACCAAGGAAATTTCACGACCATGAATCAAGGAAATGAATCAAGACCAAGACTCTAAGTTACTTAAATAGAGTACCGCATTATAACCATGCTGCAGTTCATAGTTAAAATCATATAACTCCATTCAAGTCATCCAAATCCTAGTATCCGAATCAAAGGAACAGGGAGAAACAATAGGGAACCAAAAGGTTTCGAGCCGATATGCAAAGTTGTTTGCATATCGTCAAGACAAGGATCAAGAGAAAGATGTGATTCAAGAATCACAATAACAATGTGGCAGGACATGTTCCTAGTTACGAGTATTCTGATTCGTGTATTGAGTCCAATACCCAACTACAAAAAAATCAAACCTGATTAACCTAAATCCTATGGCTCTAATACCAAACAAACCCTGTCACGCCCCGCTTCCCAGAGTGCGCTAAGATCGGCACGTGACAGAGCCAACCATGCTACCTGTGGTTAGGAAACATTCCTCCACAGTCACATTACGGCTGTCTAGAAGATATCAAGAACAGAAGAAATAAAATAACTATCTAGTACATGTCCATAAGCCAGAATAAACGAGTCGAGAAATAATATGCGGAAGCAATAAATCCAAGTAACAATAACAATCTGGAAAGTAAACATAAACTAAACTGGATACTAACTGGATCCTCACTGCTCGGCCTGACGGCAGAAGTACTCCTGATCAGCCTGCGACAAAGGTAGAGGATCTGGGCCATGCAAAACCCAGACGTCAGTGCGTCATAATATCAAGCAATAATAGTATCAAGAGGTAACAAGTCAGGCAGGCATGAGTATGAACAGTAATAAAAGTATAACAGTAACACGAATAAGAAACAGTGAAGGGTATAAGCACATGTGACGTGCGGTGAGTAATCTGAACTAAACTACCGGGTTAACTACTCTCAAGTGTTTGAAATCAATTTAATGAATCGTCGATGTAACTCAATAGTATCCCATGCATGCCCGGGACCACGGTCAAGACTCTCGGGCTGAATTCGAAACGTGCCGCTAGGCAGTAAACAGGTAATATGTACAGACGAATGATGTCAGCAGCGGCATCCCGGGGCTGGCCTAGCCCGTAAAACTGATCAGTATAAGTATCGAACTGTCGAGTTACAAGTCAGGTTTCATCACTGATTTCCCCATACCCCCAAGTTATATGTTCAAGTCAGGTATTGATAAATCTGGAGCTAATGCCAACACAGGATCAAGCAGGTACAGGTTTGCCTATACAGACAACAGGATATGTCCATCGGGACAACATGTCAGGATTGTCGATATTAGAAACAGAATCAGGTGACATGTCAAGTAGTGATATATCAGGTCATGTCAGGTAGTGTACATGTATCAAGTCATGTCAAGTAGTGGTGTATTAGGTCATGTCAAGTAGTGCACGGTATCAAACGGGTGCTCATAATCAAACTGTAGCAAGTACGGGTGCACAAATAAAAGCATGGATGCACAATTATTTATCAGGGGTCACACATAACTATGTAGGGTGCACATGATCAAGTATGGGGTACTAATATAACTGTAAAATGAAATAATATGACATGGTATGCGAATAGATATAGAATTAATGATATGGATGCTCAAATATAGATTAGGGGTTACATTTACAGTCCCAATACTAATTAGGATGCACTTTATTAAGCATGGGGTGTTACTACAGTATTAATATGGATTAATGTGATCTATAGATGCAGTTATATATATTTTAAATGATATGGATGCAAACGGGTATCCGAAAAAAGTAAAATTGTAATATGGATGCATACGGATATCATATAACCGTAAAATGATAAACTGGTAAATGCGGGATGCACAACTAAATAATATGAAATGGAAATATTCAATTGGATGCAGTATATTGTAGTATAGTATGTAACAAGATAAGTTTGTATGCGCTAAATAGGAAATAGATTGTACGGACGCATACGGGTGTCCGAAAACGGTAAAACATGCCGAAATGATAATGTGGATGCAAAACTAATCATTATGGAGTGTTATTATTCAAATGGATATAAAATATAGTAATATAGCATGTAGCAAGATTAACTTGTCTTGATGGATTGCGAGACGGATACGCACGGCACGTCCGACGTCGGTAAAACGTCGCAACGCACGCACGGCACACGGGACGGGTCCAAGCAATGCAAGAGGGTGATCACACAGGTAAGGTACATCCACTGGGCCATCTGGAACGTCAGCGACGGTCACGGCTCCGGCGATCGCTGAAATCCAGATTTCAAGAAAGAATAAAGAAAAAGAAATGAAAAGAAGAAGAGGAAGAAGAAGAGAGAAGGGTGATGCTCACTGGGGTTGTGCACTGGGGTCAGGAGAGAGGTGATGGTGGCGACGAGATCAACGGCGGTCCGGCGAGAGTGCAGGGTTTGGCTTAGAGGAGTTAGGGTTTGGGCTCGGGTGTTGGTGCAGGCTGGGGTCAGGTGCAGGGATCTTGGTGTAGGAGGGAGAAGAGAGAATAAGGAGATGTTGGAGATGAGGAAGTGATCGACTGCGATGGAGGTGTAGGTGAAGGGTTCTGTGGACTTGGGTGTGCAGAGTGATGGGTGCTCGGGAATAGAGGAAGAAGAAGAAGAAGAAGGTGACAAGGAGGAGGAGGAGGCTCGGTTGAGGGAGATGAGGTTGAGGGTTGAGGACAGTGAGGAGGCAGAAGAGTTTTTAGGGTTAGGGTTTGAGGAGTTATGGTGGGTTCTCGTGGTGGCGCTCGGGTTAAATAGAAGAAGAAGAAAAGAATTAGAAAGGAGGTGATCAGATCGCGTAAGGAGGTGACCGCACTCGAGAAGTGCACAGTAAAAACGAGAGGAGAGAGAGAAAGAGCGAGAGGAGAGAGAAAGGAGAGAGAGAAAAAGAAAGAGAGAGAACTGCGGAGAGAGAGAGACGGCGAGAGAGAGATAGAAAAGGAAGAGAGAGAAAGAAGAAAGAGAGAGAGGGGTTGTTAAGAAAAGATTTTAAATTTTAAAATATTGGTTAGTTATAAAATTTTGTTAAACTGTTATCTAAATTTTAATAAAAAATATTATATTAAATAAAATTGGATTTTCTGGTAAATACAAATTTAGTCCAAAATATACTCGGGTCGGGTCTAAATTTCAGTTTTAAAATACGAAAAATATATGCGACGACCAAAATTAAAAATGAATGCCCGGGTAACGAAAATGCATACCCCCAAGAACGGATGCACGTACGTGCGCGTAGCCATCCAAATAA
Source organism: Agapanthus africanus (assembly GCA_030015575.1). Lineage (NCBI taxonomy): Eukaryota > Viridiplantae > Streptophyta > Magnoliopsida > Asparagales > Amaryllidaceae > Agapanthus > Agapanthus africanus. The sequence goes on along the minus strand of JASDDO010000019.1, from coordinate 255,062,189 downwards.
GTCCGTTTCACTGAACGGGACGAGAACAAGATGCGCGGATGCTACCACGGGATTAGGGGTATCATACAGGCCATGCAATGTATTTCTAAAATATTTTATGTGACTTAAAATATTGTAAAATGTAAATGCCAGATAAAATACCAGTATTCAGTATACATGAAAGTGCACAAGTCTACATAATAAGTCAGGATAAATCATAGACATAAATCAAGACAGGTTTCAAGCATGCGGGTCCGGTCGGATGCAATACAATGTCAAAACACTATTCGCACCCAAAACACAGTAAATCAGGAAAAATACCATAAATAAAGAAATACGTGCACTGGAATTGGTATAAATGAACTAGGGTGTTACATTAGTTTAGATTGTTTTCTTTACTACAAGATTGTTTAGTGAATTGAGAGCTTGTGTTAACATTATCTCAAGGTGTATCATCTTTGGTCTAGGGGTTCATCAACCTAACTTGTTCAAGAATTCAAGTGGAGCTTTAGAAGACGAAGGACACGCTATAAAGGTTGTACTTCCATCCAAGTAGTTAAAAAGCTCTCTTTTTGTTGTCAAGTTTAAGTTTTAAGTCAAGTACCTTACTTTTGTGATGTTTTAGCTCTCTTGATTTTTTGAAAATCATGTGTGAAAGCTTTCATAAATTCTAGCGGAGTGCTAAAACTCCATTAAAGCAGTATCAGAGCCAAAATAAAACATTAAAATTGTAGTGATAGCCGAAAAGATATCGATAATCCGTTTTTGAAAACTAGTTTTAGAAATCGCCTAAAAATCAACTTTTCGCCTGTGCCGGAGCCACCGGATTCTTGGTTCGGACCAAGAGTTTTATATACAATCTTGACTATCTAATACCCATACAATTTGTGCTCAGTTCGACCCACGGGGCCGAACCAAGGCCGAATCAACCCTGGATGGGGGCTGGACAGCCACTAGATCAGCCCTATTTCGGAGCTATTCCAGTGCAGTTCCAGCCCCTATCCGGAGATGTTTCCACCCTAGATTCAGCCCCGTTTCGGGGCATTAAGGCTCAAAAGGTGTGGGTAGTTTGGGGATTAACTGGTTCCGATTCTGGACTTTTTCCGAACTCGTTTCGAAGAAAAACGTATGATTTTTTATGCGTCAAATTCGTTCGAAGATTCAAGTGTTGGATTTTCGAATGAATTTTGAGCATGGATATCGATATAGTTTGGCTATAGATTATTTTTTCGTTTCTTTTCTGCGACGTATGTTGGTAGGTGTCTTGCAGTCGCTATATGCCGATTAGAAGGCATTACTCATTTGATGAAAGTGATATTGTTTGTTTGATGTATGAAATATTAGATCATTATGATTGAATAGTCGACAGGTTTTGTGAGGTGTGTTTTATATTTTCATTCATGTAATTCATTGTATGTAATATTTATTTATTGGGGCACATCCGGAAGTGAGGTTGTGTCGCCTATGATGTTTATTATTTACTTTTCCACATTCGGATAGACCCAAGACGGGGTGCACAAGTGACCGGATTATAGAGTCCAATGGGTGGACATTTCAAGGAGTCGAGACCGGTCACCTAACTTTAGAATTGGTAGGGTTTCTTGCCGCACTCGTAAGGGTTTAGGGGTGTGGGATTGGCTATTCATTACGACCATGGAATCCATGATTTTGATGTTGGCTAAATCAAAACGCGGAATTCTTAGAATATCCTATATTTCATATTGCTTCTGCTGTGATACTTGTGGTGCTCTTTTTATTACCTAAGACGAATCCTCTCTCTCTCTCTCTCTCTCTCTCTCTCTATATATATATATATATATATATATATATATATATATATATATATTAGTAGACACTATATATGTTTTGCATCCGTGCTAGTCCTGATCCCGCTCTGCCATAAGTTAAGTAATCTTACGGTGAAGACCCGGGTCCCTGTGGCGAATGCGTATGTATATTTTATTTTCGTTTCTTCTATGATGTTAGGAGGTTAAAAGATGGGACGATATTAATAAGATTAATGTTAAGAAAAGAAAGCTAAATGATATTGTAGAACCATATTTTTCAAAAATGTAGTTTTAGTTTTTACTTTGCATAGAGGTATTCATTCACGAATATCCATCACTTTATTCGATAAGGAAATAGCCTATATCCCTTTACAGAGAATGACCTCTTTAGCATAAACCTGCATATTCTGCAACCCACTCGGTTTGTTTTGAAAACTACTCGATTTTTAAAGTGGAGCTTAAACCACTCATTTTCAAATCACTAGGTTCTACAACGATATCAACTTCATTGTGTTAATAGTTTTATTCAAAACCAGCCGTAACCCTCCGTCATTTCAGAAAATTCGAATACTTAGTATTCGTATTGCGTTTGTTGACTATGTTAAGACATGGTGACCAGTAGCTAAGTGATGATTTTCTGTAGCATAAGATACGATTGGTTAGGACACTTATATTGCTTTGTTGACTATATTAAGGGTAGTGCGGATGGATCTAAATCAATCACGAAATGACAGGTTGAACTTAACTTGCAACTTATGATTTGTTGATTTTGTTAAGCCCATAAGCCGTAAGGGGTAAAAACCATATCTGGAATTTCAAGTGTTGAAATTTGCAATGAGATTGCATACCTTCTATATGATAGTTGGATCCCGATACCTGCTGCGAGTAAGTGTTACTCCTGGGAGAATTTTACACTTTACAATTAGCTAATCCAATAAGTGTCTAGAAATGTGTTAATAGGGTTATGCCTCTACGGAAATGGGGTTTACTTTAAATAGGTCCGTACGAAAGAACGGAGAACCTCCCTCGGAGTATCAACACTGGCATGGCTGACCGGTTAGCGAACTTGTAGAGTGTAATTAATCTCGGCTAATTTTCCTTTTAGAGTTTGAAGAAAGATTTGATAAAAACAGTGGGAGCCATCCTGATTAGATAAGATAATAACCATTCTAATTTTACAAGAGCGCATGCTAAGTGTTTCTTTTCTCTCTCTCTCTCCAGGTAGAGACCATGTCACGCCTTAATCAAGATAATAATATGAATGTATTAACCGAACCTGCTTATTATACTGGGATGGGGAACGTTGGTTCCGCTCTAGCTTATGACAATTGTCATGATTCAAGGCAAGGGATAGGAGAGTGCAAGGATTTCCACGCAACCCTAATAAAGAAAAAGCATTTTGATGTATCTTCTTCAGATGTGTTAGTTATTAAGAATTGTTTCTTAGTCTACTCTACGTCCTGAGTATTGGATACCGGATAAGGATCCCACATTTGTAATCTGTTATAAAGGATAAGGAAAAGTAGAGTACTGGGAAAGGATGATATGTCTCTCATAGTAGGGAACGAAGCAATTGTTGCTGCTAAAACCGTTGGCGAATATCACCATGCATTGCCCACTAGCAATACATTGATTTTGAACGACCGTTACTTCATACTGTCTATGATTTGCAATATAATATTCGTTTGTATATAATTTTGCATTAGAGAAAAATGTTATGAACATTTTTCTCAATCAAGTGTTGATTGGATTTGGTACGTTGTGTAATGGTTTGTATGTTCTAAATCAAAATACATTTCTAAACATACAGAACACACACAAGAAGAAAAGTTCAGAGATGAACAAAGCCTTCTTGTGGCATTGTAGACTTGGTCATATAAATACGACCAGACTAGATAAATTGCATAAGGATGGATATTTGAACTCGTTCGAATTTACATCTTATGAAACTTGTCAGTCTTGTCTCAAATGGAAGATGACCATTAGATCTAAAAGGATGTTGGGATTGTCCCAATTCAGGTACATAGACACTATACTAAAAAGATTTAATATAGAAGATTTCAAGTGTGGTAATTTACCTGCTTACCAAGAATCACCCTCTCCAAAGAGATGTCCCCTACGACTGATGAGGAAAGGGCTCGCATGAACATTGTACCTTATGCTTCAGCAGTCGGGTCTATTATGTATGCAATGTTATGGATCAGACCGGATGTAGCTTATGCACTCAATGTAGTAAGTAGGTATCAAGCAAACCTAGGAGAGAAACACTGGATAGAAGTGAAAAACATTCTTAAGTTCTTGCGAATGACTAAAGAAATATTCTTGGTGTATGATAATGGAGACCTCCAAATGGAGTCCTTTACCGATTCAAGCTTTCAGAGTGACAAGGATGACAGAAAGTTTGTCTAGGGGTTTTTTCTACCCTCAACGGAGGGGCGGTCTGTTGGAAGAGTTCCAAACAGAACACCGTAATAGACTCGACGATGGAGGCTAAATACATCGTTTGCTAACTATGCTGCCAAAGAGGCTGTCTAGATGAAGAAGTTCATCACTGAGCTTGGTGTGGTTCCATCCATTGTTGATCAAATACCCTTGTATTGTGATGACAATGGAGCTGTGGTTTTGACCAAGGAACTCTGGTCCCAACAGCAATCCAGACATATTCTAAAGCGGTATCACCTGATCCAGGAGATAGTTGACACGAAGGACAATATAGAGGATCCACTCACGAAGGCCCTCCCCCAGACGCAGTTCGAGAAACTTTTTGGGATGTTGGGTATGCGTAACTACAACTGGTTTTAGTGCAAGTGGGATATTGTTAGTTATGTATGCCCTAGAGGCCATTATTGTATATTATAGTGGATGCTTGGACATATGTATATAGAGGACAGTCTTGCTCGATATGATAGTGTGCTATCTGGTTTGTCTTTATATTAAAATGTGTATTTGTTTTAATTTGCTATTTCATTGATACATGTTGATAAAGCCCTTAAGATATTTGCTTGACTACCAGAATTGTGAAAGATCATACTAGTGGGGCCTGGGTGGTCTATAAGCACATCCTTACGTGTTCCTAGTCGAGCAAATATCGAGACAGGGCATCGATATTCTAGAGTAAACTAGTGTATACGCTTCTTGACCCTAGATGGGGCGATGGTTGATCTCACAACCATTGGTGTTTGGCACCAAAGATTGTATACAGGTGCTCATTAGAGCATGAGTATACCGAACGGACTCACCGAGAGCTCTTATATGGTATTATATCTACCGTCAAATAGTAGTTCTCTTGTAACATGAGTACATGGTATTCTCCAGACCTGAGATCGTTATAGTGTCTTGTGTGTTTCCCACTGTGCTTTGATTATTACCCTACCACGGCTTTAAAGAGCCGTGCAAACAGGTTTTAGTTGCGTACAGTCCCGAAACACATGGAGACAATTAACGATCGGAAGGGTTTCGTCTCTCCTGATATAGGGAGTTGATGTCGTGTTGTGCCTAATCGACTGTAACCATAAGTTCCTGGCCAGGGCGGATGAGATAAACTAATAAAGTGTTATCAGTTGTATCTATAGTGGTTACAAGTTACTGATTGGAACGACTTATCAGGTTATTAGGAGTCTGACGGATACCACCCGCTAGACTTGATATGCGACACTCTTAAACGAAGAGACTGGACTGTACGAAGACTATCACTTTTGGCTCTGTTGGATTTTGGACGAGCTAATTTGTCAATCTTCCTATTCGTTCAATATCTGGATAGCCGTTACATGCAGCTAGTACCATTGACGTGTTTGTAGATGCTTGATATGATCATTACCTACTGGCAGCGTAATGACTAGTCTTTAGAGTCCCACACAGAGGTTTTATAGCACAAGCGAAATGAAGTAGGGCATGTATAGCGATATGTGCGAGAGCTTAATTAAATATGGGTATATGATACCATATTTTAATCTAAAGTTATTTAATATTAGCTAGATTATATATGATATAACCGGATTATTAAATCATGTGTTGATTTAATAATTTGATATATATATATATATATATATATATATATATAAACTAATATTATGCTCAATTTATTTTTCCTTCTCTTTATATATATATATATATATATATATATATAGATCATTTTTCATGGTTGTATATACATATTAGATGTGTGTATAAGAATCACATAAGATTCAAAGATAAGAATTAATCATATTTGCTTATTTAACTAAATAAAACAATGAGTCATTTATTAGAATTGTGTAGAAAATAGATGACTCATTTTAATTTATTATTTTAAATGAGCTATGGTATATTTGTTCTTATCTTTAGAGTCCTTAGCCATTCTCATCTTCATCTTCTCTCTCTTGATTTCCTATTCATGCAAGAGTGAAGTAAAAGAAAAGAAAAATTAGTGGGTAAAAAAACCTACTTCATCAATCTAAACTAAATTGGCAAATTAGTTTAGATTGTTTTTTCACTATAAGATTGTTGAGTGAAGTGAGAGCTTGTGTTAGTGGTATCTCAAGGTGGATCATTTTTTGCCTAGGGGTTCATTAACCTAGCTTGTTCAAGGATTCAAGTGGAGTTTTAGAAGACGAAGGACACGCTACAAAGGTTGTAGTTCTATCCTAGTAGTTAAAAAGCTCTCTTTTTGTTGTCAGCTTTAAGTTTTTAGTCAAGATCCTTACTTTTGTGATGATTTAGCTCTCTTGATTTTTTGAAAATCATGTGTGAAAGTTTCCATAAATTCTAGAAGAGTGCTAAAACTCTGTCAATATATACATGTGATCTAATATCTTGCTCTTCATATAACACGTATATATGTTTGGAATAGCAATATCTCATGCTTTGCTTTTGTTTTTATCTTGATATTGATATACTATTCATAGTTGTGAAATCGAAACAATGAATGGTCATATACTTGTGTTTATTAACTTACTTATATTTCATAACACTGTATATGATGTGCTTGATCATTTTGAGATTGCTTTTCAGGATATTTAGGGCATCTCACGACACAAGCGTATAATAGAGGATGGAGATTATTGATCCTAAACAGATATATCTAATGGAAATTGGAGGATATGAAAAAGAGCTTCACAATTTGCATATTCAAGTTTCATAATGATAAGTAGCAAAGGTACAAGACTTGAAGGGTTAAAACTACGAATAACGAAAAAGCTAGAGGCCAAGTCCGATTTTGAAGCGTCGAAGTCGATGTCCAAGATAATCCAAGATTTGAAGATCAAGTGTTGACTTCGAGACGATAGTGAGTGGAGTGGCGAACATCAAGGAAGATTTGAAGTGTCAAAGCCTATTGAAGATCAATCGATCAACAAGTTCAAGCTTTGCCAAAGTTTTGAGAACTCAAGAGTTTAAGGATTCAAGAATCAAATATTTGCGACAAACCGACATTGCAATCCTTGTAAGTACTCTGTGGATTATGGATAAATCAATTAGAGCTGTTGAACACACACACACTTTAGCACAAAGATTTTGCAAATATCGAGTTTTTCATTTTCAAAGTGCTCATTTTTTAGAAAACCTAAACTATTGTTTTTGTGTCAGGCCAGACATCTGCCTCGTTGAAGTTCAGACGTCTATGCACTGTTGTATTTTTTGATATTTGGAAATATCAGAAACCCAGAGAGACAACAAACGTCTGAAGGTCAAATTGACAGACGTCTGAAGAAGATTTTGAAAATGGATATTTTACACCTTTAGACGTCTGTCGTTTGTACTTCGGACGTCTATGCTAAAGTCTCTGGTTGGTATTTATTTATTGACAGATGTCTGCAGTTCAATATGAAAGACGTCTGCTGAGATTTTGAAAATGAATTTTAAAGCTTTAGACGTCTGCTTTGTGAACTTCAGACGTCTGGTTTTGGCTCTGTGCTTTCCAGTAAGGAACACATACGTCTGCAGTTCATCGGGGCAGACGTCCGATGTTATATTTTTGCCAGAACTTTTTCCTGCTTCAGACGTCTTCCCGTTGCTCTTTATACGTTTGTTCAAAAGTCTCGGATTGAAAATAGTTTTAATTTCAGACGTCTGAAGGTCATTGTGTCAGACGTCGGAAGAAGAAAAGTTTTCAAAAATATAGCCGTTGGGTTACTTTTTCTAAAGGCCAGACGTAAGCCCCGATGTTCTTCAGACGTCTGCCTTATGCGTTTTCTGCTGACTTTGACCCTATAACGGTTAGTTTTCTTTGGGGGCTATAAAAGGTTTTGTATTGATATTTTGAGCCTCAGTCAGTTAGAGATTTCAGCTGCCAATATTATAAAGTGATCTTCAAAAGAAATATCTTATCTTTTGTGAGAGTTTGATCAAATATTCATTTGCTTATCTAAAATCACTCTCACATACAAAATCACTCAAGGGCTTCTAGTTTGATATTCTATTCTTCTTCAGTATTAGTGCTTCAATTGTAAAACTCCTTTGAGAGTGATCCTGGGGCTTATATTTTGCCTTCTTTCTTCTTTGAGAGAATTGTTGAGTGCAAAAGTGCCTTGTAAGAGAGAAAAGCTTCTTAAGAGAAGAAGTGCTGAAGTGTGAGCACATGTGGTTATATTGAGAGAGAGACGTGAAGAGTTTGCGAGAAGTGTTGTTCGTAGTGGCGAACAATGTGTACTTTTTTAAGGAGACTTGTTGGTTATGCCTCCATCGAAAGCGGGATTGTGGGTTGCTTGCGGGCAACGTGTTTATCTCCGAGAAAGACGTGTTTTAGTGGAACGGGCTTGTACGCCTAAAGAAAGTGGACTAGGAGATCTCCCGAACCACTCTAAAATCGACTCGTGTTTGTGTTTGCAATTTCTTATCTCTCATTTACTCGTTAACTTAGAAATTACATGCTATCTCTATATACTCATTACTCTTACTTGATTACAATTTATCACTTGCTTGTTATATGTTATAGTTTCACAATTGCTGCTTGTGCTTAGCTCGTAACTTTATTTGCTTATCTTTTGACTAAGTTTGCAATAGTGGTTTGTTTAGCAAGTGTTGATAGTTTAGAATTTTTAATTTTGGTATATCGGTTAGCTTATTCCTATTAACCCCCTCTTGGAATACTTTCAATCATCGCTCGTAAGTTAAATGACTACAACAAAATGATCGCTAGATCATTACAAAAACACAATTACAGCGAAGTTTTTCCCTATACGTAAATATAAGGGATACTCGTGATATATGGTATAAACAAAAATATTCATAATAAAACAAGATCATAGCATCAACACCCGTGACACGTGACATGGGGTGTGAATATGCAAGAAATGAAAATAACTGAACAATATCATTAGCACTCGTGTCATGGAGTGTCGAAAAAATTGAAATCCAAAGTTAATAATTATGAATTTATAACAAATATGATAGAAGCAACACAGCCATGCAATATTTTCATAGTAAGTTTAACATTCTAGTATCTAACCAAACATATGAATTTTATTGGTTATAAGGTAGATCTAAATACTCTTCTTTCTAAACTTATAGTGTAAGATGAGGGAAGAAATATGCCAGGTAAATAAGTAATGGATGTGTAGCGATGATGACAAGGGTGAGAAAAGAATAGATTTGATAATATTTATAAAGCAACAACTTCCTCTTAACAAACAAGTCGCATTTAGTTGCCCGAATATTTTTAGAATAACAGAAGGTAACTTGATCAATAGACGAATGTGATCAAAGGTAAGATAGATTTTGTAAAAGAAAATCGCACATAATGAGGGTTTTATAAATCAAGTGAAGATGTCAAAAAGGTTGTATCATTCTACCCTAGACAAACGAGCCTCCGAGGAAAATTAAAGAAACATGCGGTTCATTGCAAGATGTCGAGTAAAGCATGAGAATTTAGTGAGGAGAGCAACATGATAGAATTTTACAACATATAACCAAAAAGATACAAAATTTAACATCAACCAATATTAGAAGACTTTATTTATTCAATTATTTATTTATACCTTTAATATTAATTTTCATGTTGAGCCTGGAAAGAAACTATTAAGAAATTGTTAAAAAGAAAACACAAAATCGAAACTTAAAAGGATCCTAGTAAGTGAAGAACTCGATGGGGAGAGAAGAAAGGATGGAAGACTTACAATAATACGAGCTTGATCTCTTATATCAAGTCGTAGCGTGGTTGAGTTAGCCTCGAAATTCGATTTCGAGACCGGCGGCCCTTCCTTCTCCCCATGCAGTGGTCTCTTTAATTTTTGAGGAAAGAGAGGTTGATGATGAGGAAGAGACGGAGAGGGTTGGTTCTTCTCGAAGTTGTAGCGTTTTAGGTTAGGACAGAATAAAAAGAAATAGGGTTTTCTGCTCTTTTAAAAAAGAATAGATCGCGAGATTCAAGTTAGAAAGATGGGGGATTTGATTTGGGATATAAACGACAAAATTGGATTTTGAATAATGACGGAGAGATAAGATCTAATCATCTAACTATACATGTGTATCATAAATATAATATAAAAATAATATTAATTAAAATAATATTTATACATATTCATAAATACTGTAATACTAAAAGCTAAATAACATACACAAAATTAAATATTTAATGTTATAGACATGTAAACAATATTTAAGAATAAACAACTTACATCCAACATAATTTCAATAATTCTTTTATAATAACAATAGGTACGATTTTAGAAAAAATTTGTAATAACTAATATGTATTATAATCCCAGGTAGATAACTCCATAAAATTAATGTACTAAACAAATTACTTATTATGATTTAATATAAATATAATCTGTAATATATAATTTAATGACAATATGTTATACAACACATCAAAAAAATAAAAATAAAAAAATTCGTAGCTAATAAGAATATATAAACTGAATCGAAACAATTTAATGGTATTTATAAAACCGTGCAGCCTTTTTGAATTTTGAATTTCAAAAAGATTGTGCATGGTTGCAATCGCATGAAATCCGAACTTTTGAGATTCTCTTTGATTTGAGAGGAATTTGGAATTTTTTTTTTCAAAAAGAAAGAATTTTAATAAAATTAAATGCAGCATCAAGAGTTTGATCCTGTGATTTGTGGAATAGCAATAAAGTGTGATGATCAATAGATACAAAAATTGACTGGTATAGATTCAGAAAATAAAATATACATATGGATGGAAAAGGGATTTTTATTAAAGAAAGGGAAATACAAAAAGAAAAGGGATATATGGAATTTGTAGTGGTTACAGTTGTTCAAAAGAACCCAAATCCTAGCTTGATTGAAAATTGGGATTCAGCGCAACTAAAATTTCGCTTTTCTTTCGAATGAGCTTATCCACTAACTAGAAATTTGCAATTGATCAACGGTATTCGACAAGCTCATTGCTGGAGAATGTTAAGAAAGACAAACCAGTTTTCATTATAATTTTGAGAGATCTTTAATCGAAACATAACCTTAAAGCCAATTTGGAGAAAAAGTTAGAAATTTTAAAAAAAGAAGAAGAGGTGGGGTGTTTTAAGACCCTAGCCTGATATTCATCGTTAAACCTTTAACAGAGTAACGGTAGATGCTAAAATGATTTTCTTTTTTGGTGTTTTAAGGTTTTTTAATGCAATTTAAATGTATGAGGTTTTTTTTAAAATAAATATGAAATAGGAGGAGGCATTTTAGTAATTAGTGAAGTATGGAATGGCTTTTTAGTAAAAAGATCATCGGTTGGTATTAAGAACCTAAAAGAAAATTTGAGTAGGGCGTCTTTCCCTGCTTTTTCCTTAAAAAATAAAGAACCTGAAAGAATAAAGAAATGCAGTTCGAATGATTTAGACTCCAGGTGATAGGGAATTCTTGGCAACACACTAAAAATCATGAAATTTTAAAATCCCTATTTTTTTTTGTTTTCTTCAAATTCCCAATATTTTGCACACTGTAGCATACGCCAAAAATCGTGAAATTTTCAAATATTTCATAATTTTTTTAGGATTTTCAATATTTAGCTTGTTATAGCATATGAAAATCGCATATTCTTTGAAAATCTGTAGAATTTGTTGCTTTCTTCGTTTTTCAATATTTTTTGTTTGTTACAGCTAACGAAATTTGTGAAATTTTCGAGTCTTGACATTTTCTTGTTTTTTTGTTTGAACAATCGCGTATTTTTCAAGAAAATCGTAAAATTTTCAAAAATTTCAAAATCTTTTCTATTTTTTTCAATATTATGCATGTTATGGCTCATGAAAACAATGAATTTTAAAAAAAATTCTCAAGATTTTATGTTTGCTTTGGGTTTTCTATATTTATTTTATAATACAAAACGAAAATCTATGAATTTTTTTTTCCGGTTTTCAATATTTTGCAGCACACAAAAATCATTAAATTTTTCAATATTTTTCCAGTAAAATCTAAGTAGTGAGAGAAAATCAAAAGAGATTTCAATAAGAGGGCCGATCAGAATTTCCCCCCATATAAACCTAGTTGCATGATAGAAAAAAATGATCAATATTGAACACGGAGCAAATAAAAAAAATTCTATGACCAAATATAGCAAAAGAATTAAATAGGCGCTAGATAACAATTTTTCCACTAAAGTCGAAGCTAAACAAATGAATATTTGAAGAAATATTCTCTCATATAGTTTTATATACTAGTATATTGCATATGCGATGCACCTATTCAAATAAAAATTATGTTTAATTTTTTTAATATGAATTCAAAAAAATATAGAGAGGGTTAAAACTTAGATGTGGGTGGTTAATTTGTTTTCAATATGATTCATAATGATTTTAGTAGTTATTTAAGATCAGTGAAGTGAAGATGATTGTATGGTTATAACTGATTTGGTTGATGATTGTATTTATTAAACTTTTGTTAAAGAAAATTCTTCATTTAATTTTTTTTTTTACAATATGACGCTATTTGAGGCTACGTTTGACCATCAAATTGAAATCAATTTGAATACCCTCAAGTTTTGTAGTTATAATAATAGAGATATTACATAGACTGGTTCTTCGCTACAAAAGTAACATTTGAAATGTCAAACAAGAGATTTTTACATCTTTTATTTTGATCATTACAATAATGCTTTTGACGAATATTTTCTGGAGCGTTTATTTATGTGAAATGGGCAAATTTTGCCCTGTTTTTCTTTAAAAAGAAAAAAAAAACAAATATTTTATGGAGCAAATGCTTGGATTTTTTGTAATAAACCAAACATTGTAAACATCCACTTAAAAATCCTCTATAAACTCAACGACAAAGATATTTCTGATATATGTATACTGATCACTGCTGACTAAGTGTTGGGTAATAAATTAAATAATTTCTCTCTCTTTACAATTATGAGGACAATAAAAAAAGGGGGAATTAATCAGTCTTCTTTACAAAAAAAAATCTCATTGTAATGCCACCGAAATCTCCTTGAGTTTCTTGGGGCAAAAGCAAAACTGATTATAAAAAGAATGGTATGTTAAACATATGTTAGCCTCAGGTAAAACAATTTGCGACGCCCACGCTTTCGCCTTACAACTTTCAAGTATATCCCCAAAGAAATACATATCTACCATTATCTATACTAACAATAAGGTATGAAGATGTGTAATATACTCTTTCATATTTACTCCGTGTTGAATCTACGGCGAAATATTTTTGGGACATATGAGCTCCCTTTCTGTTGAGGCAACCAAGGAAAATTCACATCAAGAGAAGCAACACTTGAAGCTTTTCAAGGACCGACCAGCTCCTCTTTCAAGGTTTTCTCCGAGTTCTGACATAAACCCAGGAAAGAACAAACTTGCCAACTTTTTTAGTCCGATGGGTTAAATTCTTCATGTATCTTCTGCAAAAGCTTTGTATACGAAATCCTTGAAGCGTTTCGAGTATTGCCTCGGATCAACAGCTGATATTAATGTTGCATCGTATTGCATTGATTTGTATGCATGCTCAAGCTTCTTACTGATATCATAGTCTTGAAGAATGTCAATGATACCGAAAAACAAAATTACATCATAGAGCTCTCCTGTGGGTTCGCCGATGAGTTCGTTCTCGTTTCTTCTAACTGTTTTCTCGATTCTCACTGGCATATTAATGCCTAATCTAGGTGCGGGCCACCTGAAGCGTTCATACGCAGTACCAACAACAAAATTTTGTCAATTTGGTTTAAAAATTTAGGCAGTTTTACATAGAATGCACCATAACAAGGAGAATCGAATAGAGTAATGAATCGTGATGTAACAAAATAATCGATTTTCACATATATATTTGCGAATAATTGATCGTTCTTTTAAAGTTGGATGAAGAAAAGCAATTTCCACCCTCATTATTAGAGTAGAGATTATATCTTTCGATAAGCTGTTGAGTTTTACCTGGCTGTGTCTGAAACCAACTGATCCTTGTCTGCCGCTGAAAGACGAGGAGCTGCTTCCTTAGAATTTTCAACATCATTATTGCCTTCAACCAAAATAATAGAGCATATCAGCTACACACAGCTTCAGAACTGTAACAACTAACTTGTTGAGATTCAAAATAATCAAACCTTCAGTTGAAGCTGTATTTCTACTCTCTCTAAAATGTAATCCCACCAAAAGACTGTAATCCATGATCCTCTCTTGCTCGAGTAACTCACAGTCCCTTTCGACTTGCCTGCATAACATGCAAACAATTTTAAGAAGATAACGGTCTATGATTAACAGAAGGGGGAAGAATATAACTTTTTTTATTACCTACGGAATTCATGGAACCAGGACTTCTGCAATCGGAATATATAACTAAGATCAAGGTCTTTAAGAGTTGTATTCTCATCGATTTCTGATTCAGGCTTATCGATTGTGCGGCCGTGAGAGGACCCTTTCAGGTCAAAACGCCTGTGAATGGTGTATTCTGAGCAGAAAAGATTTCCCATGATAACAAATCGAACCTGAAAAAATTGTAATATTGTTGATCAGATCATATACTTTTCAGACTACAAGGCAAATCATTTTCTTATTGGCTAAACTACACTAAACTACCCTGAACTATCACTCTGTTTCACTAAACTACTTAGAGTTTTTTACGTACCATAAACTCCATTGAAGTGCTACATGTAAGGATATTTTAGTGCAAAAACAAAAAAAATCCATTAAAGCCAAAGTTTAAGAGAGTTTACTGTAATAAAAATCCTTAAGGTTGTTTAATGAAAAATGGTTGTTAAGGGTATTTTAATGTAATTTAACCTTTATTCAATTAGAAACCATAGTGTCAGACTTTGTTCTAACCTTTTTCTGAGATGTCCCTGTTAATTTGACACAATGAAGACCGAAAAACTTCGTCACCAGAGTACTTTCAAAAGACCGTACATGGTTATAGTAAGCTGGGAGCATCCGCAGAAGCACCTATACAATGAAAAGGGGTTCAACAAACTATACAAAGAAATTACACAAATAAAAGAAGAGAAGAGAAAAGAAACAGGACTCACTTTTACTTCCGATTTCTTCATTGTTTTTATCATGTATTTATCATCATTGGTCAAGTAAAAAAAGCTTCCACTTTTTCCAGGAGACGAGAGCTCTCGTAGTGCATCATTTCCACATAGGGAGAGCATGTAATCGCCCGCATCAACCTTGAACAATCTACGGAGTGTCCTGAACATCCAATTCATGATATTATATGAAAAATATGAAAACAAATTGATAAAATACTGGTGAACTTAAAATATCTCGTTTGGACTTATACCTGAACACGACAGGACAATAATCCTTCCATCTGAAATCACATGATTGGTGTGGAGGTGTGTATTTTGATCCTTCGGGAGGAAATCTAGTCCAAATTTTTTCTTTAGGGTCAAAGGCCGATGATTTTAGATCAAGTGTTGCAGCTTGGGCAGCTTGTCTTCCTACAGCATGCCTGTAGTCAGAAATTTATAAGATTTAATAAGTTGTAGTCTAGTTGTGTCAACTACAATTTTTTAAGATCATGTGTTCATTTATGAAGATAATGTTATATGGGAAAACTATAAGGGAGCTAAAAAAAATAGAGCAAAAGCCTAGAGGCTAATCTATTCCACCAACACAGAGTACCAGAAACTCTAATTTTACGGTATATTTTAACAATTGTTGATGTCGTAGATGCAATAATACTTGGTCGTGGTAGTTTTTCCGGATATTAAAGGCTATCGCAAGAAACTGAAAAGGTCATTGTATTAATTTATCCAATATTATATATCACTGTTGACCATAAACAGACTACCGACGACTCCAAGAGTTTGGGTTAAAGATTTTGTTATTACTATTGACCGAGCCATTATCGGAAAAAGAGGGGAAAAAGAAAGAAAAGCAAAAGAACAGTTATAGTTCCACAGAGCCCAAAGCACAAAGCAACCTTTTCTTCTTGTTTCATGTCTTATACCTTCTTAAGGCCGACAGTAAACTAAAACTTGGATAATCCATACTTTATAACGAAAAATCATATATTCCAGTATTGTATATAATTCAACCGTGATATTGCTAGAAATATATGATACCCACCCTCTTAGAAAGCAGGAGCAAGCTAAGTTAAACAAATTACTTCTCAATTGCAACAACAATCTGAAAGAAAGAGGAGGAAATGATATGAAGAAGGATTGCGAGAATTTGAAGATCTCTAAAGATAGCAATGAGTAATCAGATAATCAGAGACAAGATGGTGATCTATCATGCTTTTTTTCCCCTTCCATTTTGCACCATTGCTAATGCCTTCTACAATTCTTCTTCCTCCAATGTGAATGTGTAGTTAATTTACAAACATACAAAAGGTTACAAATAAAAGCTACAATCACAGTGATGAATGAGAAATCATTGTTTGTTGACTATGAGGGCGATCACCCAAATTTATATACAGGTATGGACTTAAGATGGTAAGACTTGATAAGCCCTGCGTTGCACGTTCGGTTTGAGTTAGCCACGGATAAGATTAAGGATTCATCAAAGGAGGCAGGATGACGGTGAGAAAATAAACCCTGCAATCCGATACCATGATAAATATGATAAAAATCACAAGCCTAAACTTAAGATGAAAGCTTCTAATATCCAATTTTAGTTGTTGAAGATGAAACATAACCATAACACACAAAACAAGAGAATACCTGATTCCGAGCTGAAGATTGAGCATAAGCTCATAATTCTTATGCCCTTTAGAAATATTTTCCCCTTGCTTCTTCATTGCCCTGGGCACCTTCATCATCAGTGAACTACTCCTCGATACCCTCATCATGGGCGAACTACTAGCGGAATCAACCGAATTCCTCCCATCAACAAAATCACAAGTAATATCCCCATCACTCTCCCAAACACAAATCTTATCAAACCCCTTCTCACCTCCATTACTCCCATTATTAATCCCAATCACTGTATGTGTTCTCCCATTATGCTTCCTCACTTGTGCACCACCTGTGTCAACCGACCCCCTCCTCCTCGGCCTTGGAGCATCGGGGCCCGCACAATTCAATCTCTTTTGCGAAGGCAATATAGAAACATTCTCACTCTGGGAAATCTTGCACCCGGGCAACTCCCTATCGAAGATCACCTGCGGGTCTCTGGCAGTTGGAGAATTTGCTGCGGGAGATGGATAATAAATCCCCTTTTGCTCGTCCCCGTTAGGATTATCACTCCAAATCCCAATGTACAAACTGCCATCGGCCCACCGAAAACTCCCATCTCCCATTGGCACACCATTGTCCCAACCCCCATCATATCGGTTCCCATTAGCCCAAATCAAAGACCCTCGCCCGTGTATAATCCCATTCCTCCATTGCCCAACATACTCGTTCCCATTCTTCCATAAATACCTGTTAAGATTATGTCAGCTTGGCATTCATTATTATCCCACAAACCTACGGACTTAAGTTTCTGGGTGAAGTGGTTCTTGACATGGTATTAGAACACCAAGGTATTAGAACACCAAGTTTTCTGGAGGTCCTAGGTTGAAACCTCGTCGTTGTTCATTTTAAACATACCTCTATTTCCGCTGGAGGCCTCTCCACATGGCCAAAAGGCTCACATGGTGGGGAGCGTTAAGATAATGTCGGCTTGATATACTTTGTTATCACACAAAGCTAATAATAGTTAAACTTAAGCTCTTGGGCAGAGTGGTTCATGACATTACCTCCCGTGGCCAGTCTGCATCCCTGTGCCCCAATCACCATCGTAGCAATCGCCATTAGCATACATCTTCTTCCCATTGCCATGCTTCAAGTTCATAGCCCAATTGCCTTTGTAAGTATCGCCATTGGAGCCAATGTAAGTGCCATATCCATCCATGAACCCGGATTTGAAATCACCCTCATACGTCGCGCCCGAGGGCCAAGAGAACTTCCCTTTGCCCATCGTCTTACCGTTTCGCCACTCCCCTTCATACATGCATCCATCAATCCACAGGTATTTGCCCTTGCCATGAGGGAGGTTGTTGTGCCATTGCCCGGTGTAGTAATCACCGTTAGGGAGGAGCTTTTCGGAATGAGAGAGGTCGAGATCGTTGGGATCGGGGTCCTGGTCGCTTGTTGCTGTTGTGGTGGTTGAGTTTGCAGAGGGTGAGGAGCTTGGGGATTCGTCAGAGGAGGGGGCAATGGACATGGATTGAAAGATCAAGCCTCGGCGGCGACCCAGCTGCTGATTCTGCTGGGTTTTTCTAACTGTGGACTCCCAGGCCTTGGGGCGTTGGTTGTCCTTGTACATTCTCTAATGGGTAAATCTTTTTTTTTTTTTTCCTTTCCCCTTTTCTTCTTCTTCTTCTTCTTCTTCTTCTCTTTTGGGGGTGCAATAAGCATTAGGACATTGATGGAAAATTTTGGGGTTTTTTGTCGAGTTTTAGATTTGGGTTTTTGGGTGATTGGATAAATGGCTATTTCTTCGTCTTCTTCTTCTTCTTCTTCTTCTTATCTCATTGATGGAGATTTGGGTGTTTTTAGGTTTTGGTTTTGGTTTTGGGAAATTTTGGATTGTTTTTTTGGGCAAGTGGAGGAGACCCAAGAGAGAAGGGTGGCTATCTCTTCTTCTTCTTCTTCTTCTCTCTCTCTCTCTCTCTCTCTATCTATCTTGGGGTTGCATGAACCATCAGGACATTGATGAAGATTTGGGTTTTTTGGGTATTTTTGGCAAAAAAATTGGATTTGGAGAGGTTGAATTTTTCTTTTGATTTTTTTTAAAAAAATTCTCCCTAGATTGGTTAATTTTTTTCCTTTTTGGGGGAGGCTGGAGGAGGTTGGCTAATTTGGGAGGGGGGTACAGAGATGCGTTGGTTAGGGTCCCAACATTTGGAAGGAGGAAAGAGGAAGTTATCCCTGCTTTTGAGGATTCTTGCAAGAGTTTTGCTAGAGTGAATGATTATTTGAAAATTTGAGGTTAGCTGTTTGATAAAACTTTAATTTCTTTTTTGTATTCAAGGATTTGCAAACAAACAATCTCGCTATGAATGGTCTTCTTGACAAATTTTTAATATATCTTTTCAAAAACCAATGTGTCAATTAGACATGTTTAAATTCAGGTTTTGTTTTCTAGGTTGAACTGGTGATGGAAAGTGTCAATCCAAAGAAAAATATTTGCGCATGAATAAAACAGTTTTGTTTTGAGACATAACATGCCACGTTCAGATTCAGTTAGAACATGTTGCTCATTGTTTATATCGAAATACATTTCAAATCCATACACACTACTACAAATGTGTCCAACAGTAATGGGAAATTGGTAGCGGTTCAAACCGTTACCAATTTACGATAACGGTTTTCATAGATTTGGCAACGACAATTACGAATAAAAAAATATGATGACCCTACAACTCATTGGAGATAAAAACCCAAAACTCCCCCAAATTTTCATCGAGCCACTTCTTTTGTGCACCCAAATTTTCATTGAGCGTCAAAATCCCTCTTTGGCCGCCTCGGTCGCTACTGCCTCCTCCATCACCGACGCTGCCTCTTGTCGCCTCCGTGGTCGTCCCCCTTCGAAGCCCTCGCCGTCTCTCCTCCGTGGTCGAGCCCGGCGCTGTCAATCAAAGCCCTAAGCCGCGATCGAAGCTATAGCCCTCGATCGAGCTTGTCGAAACTCGCCGCCGCTTGAAGTTTGCTCGCCACTGGTCGTCAAGAGGTAAGTATAAACCGGTTATATTTTAATTTTTTTGGTTTAATTTTAATTATTTTGCTCGATCCCAAAAATTATTTGTTGATGTTGTTGTTGTTGATGTTGTTATTGTTGTTTCTGTTGTTGTTATTGTTTAGGGTTTCGATTGGGGTGCGTCGGGTTAAGGTTAGGGATAGGAATAGGGTTAAGTGTTAGGGTTAGGGTTTGGGTAATTTAGCAAATTTTTATATGTGGTTTGATGAAAAGCAACATTAGTTAAGGGTATTTTAGTGGAAAAGCAACAATAGTTAAGGGTATTTTAGTGTAGAAAAGTAAAATTAAGTAAATGGGGTTTTTTATTAAAAAATTTAATGATACTTTAGTGAAAAACAACAATAGTTAAGGGTATTTTAGTGAAATTTATAGTAATTTAGTTAATTTAAAAAGATGAATGGTTTAGTTAAATTTTTAAGGTAGTTCAGTGAAAAACAACAATGGTTAAGTGTATTTTAATGAAATTTTTAGTAATTTAGTTAATTTAAGATAGTTTAGTGAAAAACCAACAATAGTTAAGGGTATTTTAGTGTAATATAGTAAAATTGAAGAAATATGTTGCTTAGGAAAAATTTTAAGGTAGTTTAGTGAAAAACAACAATAGCTAAGGATAGTTTACTGAAAAAATTTAAGGTATTTTATAGTAATTTAGTAAATGTGTTTGTGTATGTGATAATGATGATGATCTCATATATCAAACAAGTCCAAATCTTAATTCATCATCATTCTCCTCTACATTGAACTCTTGTCAATTCCTATCCTAACCCCAACCCTAAAACTTGATTAAGAAAACCCTTAATTTTAAAAAACTTTACCCTAAACTAAAAACTTCAAAATCTTGAAATTGAAACGTAAACGTAAAATTAATTCAAATTAAATCTTAAACTAAGTGTGTGATACTCGATAATAATATGAAATTTTCATATTCTCATTAATAATCATATGTGAAAATCAAAACGTACCTTAGTCCCCGTCTATCGGTTAACATAGGTTCGGTATTCGTCGTGACATAAAACTACACGAATGTTGTTAAATATCGGACGGTATCGTTCGGTTCTAACAACCATCGTGTAGTCTATATGACGAGAAGATTCAATCGTATGATAACCGATAAATTTGTCCAGTATGGACAAATTAGGAATGTATAAAAAAAACGCCTGCATTCACTTGTGTTTTCATTCGTTTCGAGATATTTCGTTGGTACCTTTCTGCTGGTTCTCCGTGTAAAAAGATAGATTAGATATTCGTTTCAATACTTTTTGACAGTATTGAAATGATCATCTTTTCTATTACAGTGTACTCAGAGAATAGCGGGGAGGTGCTGCCGAAATTTTCTCGAAATGGATGGTAAGTCAAGTGAATGGGTGTATACTCCATACATTCTTAATGGAATATAAATCTTACCCCCGATAGCCATTACCCTCGGCATCCAATATAGAACTGTTAATATCATCATCTTTCTTGGAAGAAGAATCCAACTTTCGAGCTATGAGCATTTGCTCGCGGTCCCTGATAATCTTTATAGCTAAATCATCAATTGAAACTAAACTTAACCAAATCATCAATTAAACCTAATACTAACGCTTCTTAGTATCCTTCTATCACGTATTTTTCAAGAAATCTTAATTCCATAACTCTTGTCTATAAGAACCTTGATTCGTCCGAACTGTTCCAATATGGCACTTCCGTACCTCCACAACAAGAGTTGGATGTACGTCGATACACTCTCGAGAGTCAATGACTTTTTCCTTAACGGTGTTTATTTTTTCACCGATTTTTCCTACACACGTCTTGAGTTATCGAAAGAGTACGAAATCTATTGTCCTTACTCTATGTGTATGAACAAGCGATTACTCAAGAAGATGGAAGTTAAGTTACACATTGTGAGAGCCGGTTTTGTTAGAGATTACACTATGTGGGAACTTCATGGAGAAAAAGAAGTCGTTGTAACGAAAGATGAGGTATGGGTGCAAGAGACGGAAAATGAATTCATTGAAATGGAAACCGAAGAGTGGTAAGAGGTAGTAGAGGAGGAGGAGGAAGATGAATGACAATTTGAATAAAATGAAGCCAGCGAAGAAGATAATTCTGTATTCACGCCGATGGATGACATGGATGGAATTATAAATGTCACGGGAGTTCCTGATGATACGGAATGCATTAGACCCTCGTTATTGGAGAAGTACAAGGATGACTCAAAAATCCCGCTATATCTAAATTACAAAGGGTTTTCAAAACTGTTATTTTTCATACGTCTCTTTCAGATCAAGTGCAAGAACATATGGAATAACCGGTCTTTCACCGATCCCCTAATATTGCTGAAGGAAGTTTTTCCCGACAGAAATGAAATGTCACCGAACTGGTATGAAACGTAAAAGATAATAACAAATACCAGGCTAAATTGTGACAAGATCCATACATGCAAGTATCCGCCGCCGAAAACAGAAACGGAACCGTGTAGGTGGTCTTGCTTGAATTTGGAGGCAGATGCTATTTGGTTTTATCCGTCCATCTCTCCGAAGATGCCAAATTGATTTATGGCACCATGTATTAGAGGTTTAGACGGATGCGGCCGTTGTAGCAGACTTCGTCAGATTCCCCCTCATTGTGAGGGGTTTTTGATTGTAGGGACGCTCTTCCCTGCAGGCGCAAGCCCCTGCAGTTAATTACGCTACTGCATCGCGATAACCACTTTCTCCTTCTCCAGATGGTCACTTCGTGTCGTGTGTATTTGTTTTATTTTTGGTTGCCCGTGGATTGTATACGGAGACTAATTTATGTTGTCTCCCGTAGGGCGTGGATTAGTCCAAATCCGTATTTTCTTAGATTTGGGTTTGGTTTTTTGGGTTTAAGGATCGTTAGTCTTATTTGAGACTAAGATCAACTTAAACGTTTGTTAAGGATACGTTGGTTTAATTTTAGACTAAGATCTATTTAACAGGATCATTTAGATCCAACAAAAGAGCATTTGGGCTCTATTGCTTTAGTTTAAGGACATTGCGGTCCAGTGGGTTTAAGGATCGTTAATCTCATTGAGACCAAGATCAACTTAAACATTTGTTAAGGATATATTAGTCTAATTTTTTGGCTAAGATCTACTTAACAGGGTTTGGGATCATTTAGATCTAACAAAAGAGCATTTGGGCTCTATTGCTTTAGTTTAGGGTCATTGCGGTCCAATGGGTTTAAGGACATCATAATCCATAGAGTTTAGAAACATCATAGTCCGTAAAGTGTAAAGATATCATGGTCTATGAGTTTAAGGACCTCACAGTCCATAAAGGTTAAGGACATCATAGTCCATGAGTTTAAGGACCTCATAGTCCATGGGGTTTTGGTTTAACCAGTTTAGGAGTGTGCCAAAAGTTATTGGTTATTGGGACCCTCCATCTTTCTTAAGACGTTGAAGGATTACAACGACATGTATTAGAGGTATGAAGATATGTACCCTTGAACCAAAGTCCCGATTTTGGGAAATGGGATGAACATCAGTTTAGATGTCATCTGTTGGGAGCTTATTAGCTGTTTTGAGATCGACTTTGGAAACCCTAAGCATGAAGGGCTCAATTGATGGTCCTTGGAACATTTGGTCTGATAATGTTCAACATTAAAATGTTTATTCAGCGCTCACGTGCTCCCACGTGATGCTCTGAGGCAGTGACACATACAAGTGTTAAACACGTTAGCCCGGTGGCCGTCATGTGTAAGCACGTGAGGTACTTCAAAATAGTATTAAACTTCAAGAATCTGAAGCGCTGCTTCTTTGGGGTTTATTCTTTTGTTCAGGCTCTGTTGGGTCACGTAAGATCACGTGAGGCAACCCAAAAGTAGGAACTGCCTTTGATTTATTCCTTTTGTTCTGTAAGTGCCAAGTATTACTGTAGGGTCACGTGTGATCACGTGAGTCAGTTTCCTTTATTCTCCTTTGTTCATCAAAGACGCTCACGTGGGAGCACGTGATCGGCTGTTTATCATGTTGGATTCCAATCCTTTCACGTGCATGGAGATCCTGAGTTTTGAGACTTTCAAATCCATTGTTTTATTGGATTCTTAAGACTTAGTTTTTCTCCTAGGTTGGAGATCCGTATAACAGAATCTCCCCGATGAAAATTAAATTCTCAACTTGTGGAGAGATCTGTTTCTACAGATCTTTTACCATAAGGGAGAACTAAGTTCTCATATGAAGGGTTAAACCCTTATTTCATCAGAGGAATTAAATTCCTATTTGGGAGAATTAAATTCTCTGAACTTAGATCCCCCTCTAGGTTTTGGATCTGCATGGCAAAATCTCCCCAATGAGAATTAAATTCTCAACTTGTAGGGAGATCTGCTTCTGCAGATCTTAACCAGAGGAAGAACTAAGTTCTTTTTAGAAGAGTTAAACTCTTATGGAGGTGAAAAAGAGAGAGGATATTCTTTTGTGTTTTATTCCTTCTCTTACCTAGAGTTTCTTCTTCACTTTTTTTCTCTGGAGAATTAAATTCTCTTTTTCCTCTTTTATATCCTCCCCTTCGTCTGATCTCTCTCCTCTCTTTTTTTTTGTGTTTCTTTGCTCCTATTTATAGGAGAAAGAAAAGAATCAATTCGTTCAGAAAATCTCTCATTGAGAGATTTTGATCAACAAAAAGTGATCTTTTAGATCAATCGGTGAATTTTATTCGCCGTTGGATTTTTAATCTAAGGACTTCTGTTTTACAGAAGTTATTTCTTTTGTTGTTCTTAACAAGTTTAGGAAGATATTTCCTTGCACAGAATTTTTTTTGTAGATTGGTGATTTTTAATCACCATTGGATCTTTAATCCAGCGGCGCTATGTTTTACAAAGCGTAATCTTTCTTATTTAGAAAGATCCAAGAAAATATTTTCCAAATAAAGTTTTTGGTCCCTTTTAATTGGATTTTACTTCTATTGTTTCAGAGGGCATAGGAATCTATCATGTGTAGCACTGATCCTACCAAATTAAGCCGACCAAAGGGTGTCACGTGCCATCACGTGAGTTCCTTTTTGTCCAACTTGTTTGCTTTATTCAGGCGCTTGTATACTTTATTTTATAAAGGTCACGTGTCTGCACGTGAGGCCCAGTTTTAGCTTAGTTTTGTTTAAGCGCAGTGCCTATCACGTGTGGGCACGTGATGCTCCACTTGGGGACTTTTTCCCGCTGCTTTATTTATTTATTTATTTTCCGTAAAGGAACAAATGCCCCCACAGCGTTGTTCTAACGTGGTTTACACGTGAGTGCAACGCTGTTACTTTTACAGCCGTTGGATCGTTCTAAGGGAACGGGAAGATGAACTGCCCTAGTCATGTCTTATAAATGCAAGGGTTGGGTTCCTTAGGCAGCCATTGTTTTTTCATCTCCTTCCTATTTTATTTTCTTTGAGAATTTAATTCTCTTTCTCAGAGCTTAGTTCTCTGCCATTGCAAATCCAGAGTTAAACTCTGTCAAAAGAAACCCTTTTCAGATAACGCTTTGTTTATTAGAAAACTTTCCTTCTTTGAGAAAACCTATGGATTTTAAATTCATTATGAGAGCTTTGCTCTCCTCAGAAACCCATCCTCCAAAGATGTGATCTTTAAGTAATACACTACCATATCTCGAACATTTCCCTATGATTTTGAGGGTTCATGGGATTTTTGTTTCTCATGTAATTTTTTTATGGATTTTTGGAATTTAATTCCATTACATAAAGGAATTTAATTCTTCCGGCGAAGAGCTTAGCTCTGAAAGATCAATGAAACCCTTCGGGAATTTTATTCCCTGGTGTTCTTGAAAATCTTTTCATAGGGTTTTACCCTTTATTCGCACAGATTTGAATTTTGTTCGTAGTTTAAAAGAACTTGTCTTTCTAAGAATTTGCTTGAATCCTAATGCTTGTTTTAATGAGGGATTTCTTTCACTGACATTTCTTTCAAGATAATATGGCCGTGTTCTCCGCCGAAAATGGGGACGCGACCGCGTAGGTCCGTCTTTCCTGAAGGGCAGATACTATTTGGTGCTATCCGTCCACCTCTCCGAAATGCCAAGTTGATTTATGACACCATGTATCGGAGGTTTAAATGGATGCGGCCGATGTAGCAGACTTCGTCAGATTCCCCCTCATTGAGGGGTTTTTTTATTGTGGGGACGCTCTTCCCTGCAGGCGCAAGCCCTTGCAGTTAATTATGCTACCGCATCGCGGTAACCACTTTCTCCTTCTTCAGATGGTCACTTCGTGTCGTTGGTGTTTGTTTTGTTTTTGGTTGCCCGTGGATTGTATACGGAGACTAATTTATGTTGTCGCCCGTAGGGCGTGGATTAGTCCAAATCCGTATTTTCTTATATTTGGGTTTGGGGTTGGGTTTAAGGATATATTAGTCTCATTTGAGACTAAGATCAACTTAAACGTATGTTAAGGATACGTTAGTCTAATTTTAGACTAAGATCAACTTAACGGGATCGTTTAGATCCGACAAAAGAGCATTTGGACTCTATTGTTTAGTTTAGGGACATTGTGGTCCATAATTAGTTTAAGGACATTACGGTCCAAGGTTAAGGACGTCATAGTTCGCGGGTTTAAGGACCCCACAGTCCAAGGTTAAGGACATCATAGTCCATGGGCTTAAGGACCCCACAGTCCGAGGTTAAGGACATCATAGTCCGTGGGTTTAAGGACCCCACAATCCAGTTTAAAGATGTCATAGTCTATGAAATGTATGGTTGTCGGGACCCGTCACCTCTCTGAAGACGTTGAAGGATTACAATGACAAATATCAGAGGAGTAAAGAGATGTACCCTTGAACCAATTTTGGTTGAGAGATCTGTAGTCCAATTTGAGACTAAAATTAAAAGATTTGTGAGCATATGGGCTCAGTTAATCTGAATTGAGGACTTATGGCCAACCTGGTCTAATCAAGTTAAAATGTTTAACATTTATTTTGGGCTGTTGAGCATTTATTTGGGCTTGGCCCTTTTAACAATGCTGAGCATTGATTTGGATTCTGACAATGTCTTTGTCTTTTGTTGAATGCTGATCATTCATCATAGCTCTGGGGCTTATTAAAGAACAATTTATGTTCAATCAGCGCAGCACATGGTGCGCTTGGCGCTTTGCGCCAGTCAAAGAGCGCAGTGCGCTTCTGCTGGGAAGCGCACACGTGAGGGACACGTGGTGCGCTTGGCGCTGAGCGCCAGTTTATGAGCGCATTGCGCTGATTTATGAACGCAAAGCGCTGATTTATAAGCGCAAAGTGCTATTTGTTCAATAGCGCACACGTGAGGAGCACGTGGTGCGCTCGGCACTGAGCGCCAGTCCATGAGCGCAAAGCGCTAGTTCAAGAGCGCAAAGCGCTAACTGTTAAGTAGCGCACACGTGAGGGACACGTGATGTGCTTGGCGCTGAGCGCCAGTCCAAGAGCGCAGAGCGCCAGTCCAAGAGCGCAGAGCGCTAATTTATGAGCGCAAAGCGCTATCTGATCAATTTTATGGTCTGAGAAATGAATTCTCGTTTATGAGAGACTTTGTCTCAAGTTTCTAAGAACAAAAGTTCTTACTTTATAGGAGATGCTTCAATCTCTTGTATTGATGAAAGGCTTTGCCTTTATGGATCTATGATCCTTAAGAGAATTGAATTATTCTCCCCCCTTTTTTATAATGAGATGTTCATGATCTCTTTGTATAAAAGACCTTCGTCTTGTAGATCTATGATCTGTGAGAAGAATTATGTTCTTCTTTTATTTTATGATGAGATCTTTTGATCTCTTTGTGAAAGACCTTGGTCTTGTAGATCAATGATCTTTAAAGAAGTGAATTCTTCTTTTTAATTATGAGATGATTTCATCTCTCTGTTCATTTTTTTTACCTTGAAGAAACTCTTCTTTTTCTGAGAGCTTGGCTCTTCTTTCTGAGATCTCTCAAAACTTATGGGGGGATTCCTCTATTTGTTTCTGTATATCTGAGACTTGAAGTTTGGGGGCCTTTATATAGGGCAAGCTGATTTGTTCAATCAGTTAAGGAGATCTTTTCTCCAATTGATTTGGGGAGTTTCCCATCGTTGGATCTTTGATCCAAGGGCCTCTGATTTACAGAAGGCAATCTTCTTGTTTTTATCCAGATTTGGGAAATCTTTTCCATACAGAATTTATTCTGTATTTTGGTGATTTTTAATCACCATTGGATCATTGATCCAACGGTGCTCTGATTTTCAGAGCACAATCTTGTTGTTTGGAAAGATTTTGAAGAATCTTTCCTTAACAGAATTTAATTCTGATTAATTAATGATTTGTTATTATTATTGGATCTTTGATCTGACGGTGGGGAGCTTTTAGTTCCAGCGCTAGCGCACCCGTGTTTTGCGCGTGGTGTGCTGCTTAGAGCGCAGCGCACTTAGCGCTAGCGCACCCGTGCTTTACACGTGGTGCGCTGCTTAGGGCGCAGCGCACTTGGCGCTGCATCTGAAGCGTTGCTTCATTTCAAAATTTGAATTTTGAACAGAGCTTTGCTCTGATTGGGGAAATAGGCTACTCATCTGTACTGTCTTGACGAAATTATCTCTTACAAGAACATTTGCGTATAAGGCCGTTGTTAAAACCAAGAGTTTACAAACGTCCAATGTGCTGAAATTATAAGTCGTTTCATTGCACACAACGGTCAGCTACTTCCTCGTCGCTCCACTCTGTTGAAGATTGTAATGAGAGCAATTTGGAGAGCACTTCCTGGATTTCACGAAGCTATGCCGCTTGAGGCATTGGATGATGCTGAAGATAAGGTGCACTCGGTAAATCTGACGGGCCTGATCTCGAAGAAACGGCGAGATAATCTCACTGATATCCTGCATCAAGTTTTCCAATAGATGACGATAATCGCTGCTTATCATAGGGCGGAGAACATTGGCGAGGATCCTGACACTTGCGATCGTGAGAGGATGCACACGAGAATGGTTAGAAAGGCCAGAAACATTTTAGACGGCCTTACTTTTGAAGTTCTCAACGCATGTCCCGGGTTCAATGTTTTGCCATTGTACATATTTTTCTATTATTTTTGTATGAATCTTCGGAGTATGAATGATAAAAATTTTCTTTCTCCCCTTTTTTTTGTTTGCATGCGTTCTTTATGAAGCTTTGTCACACTGTTGTTAGTGCTCACGTGTTTGGCACGTGAGGCACTGCTGGGAATTTCATTCTTGCATTGGCGCCCTGCTCACGTGTTATGCACGTGTGGGGCCTTTTTAATCTCTGATAAAGATTTAAGGCTGATGCTCACGTGCCATGCACGTGGGGATCTATTGATGGGGTCGTTTCATCTCCCCACACTGATTCCAACGAGTCACCTCTTTTCATTTCCAATGCTCTCCCTTTTTCCGGGCCTTGGGAATAGTTCCACCATGCATAACATTTTCTGTACGTAGCATTAAATGCCCTCCTTTATAACCTGAAGCCACGCCTTCCTTCCTCCCTAAAAAAAAACATTTAGACCTTAGGGTGATTATTTTGAGAACCGGTCCAAAGTTTATGGCTTTCAACCGCCCTCACGCTTGTCGACAACCATGGGAGGTGCCCATCGAGGAGATGATTCCTCGTTTTGCTGCGCGGCTAGTGGATCCTCTTCTCACCGATACCGAATGTGACGTGGTGATGTACGAACTTCTAGCTCGTAGGGGCTCTCCCCTCCCTATGGGTTCTATTTGGCTGCGGATGATCTTTTTGTCCGTGCTTGCCGATATTCCTCCTCATCCGGCAGAGATGACCCTGGCAACTCTCGATATGGTGGAGGACAAGATCGAGTGTTTCTATGAGGCACGCTTGATTACCCAGGCTCTGAAAGATTGGTCGATCCATCTACTGGGTCAGATAAGAGCCCGGCGGGCTGTCATGTCCGCTTTTGCTGATGAGCATGGCGCTGATCGATGGGGAGCAACTTCTCGTGAAAATCGTCGTTTCGACGTGTTGGAGAAGGAAGATAGGGAGCTGGAGAATTTTGTATTTTGTTTTGTTAACTCTTGTATCTCTGATCCTGTGTTTGGTGATCTCTTTCCCATAGAGTAGTATCAATGTATTTCTCTTATCATTAATTGGTTGAATGCTTTTTGTTGAATTTTTCTGTTTGACGAATTATTCGTACGTGCATCCTACCTGTGTACATGAGCTCTATACTTGACCCTTAGGAATTTCCTTTAAGTGCGAACACTACCGTCGTGTTGTCCATAAATTAGCGCGTTTTGGATACTATCTCCATTTAAACAGGCATATAGTCGCGAACGTGTGCTTAATAGGGTACATACCGAAGACTTTCCTTGTTGCCAGAAAGAGAATGGTTTGTGTTGTATCTATTTTAATTCTTTTCACGATATGTATCTTGTATTCACTTTGAATTCACGAATGAATGACAAATATTTTTATTTTTATCTCATGCTTGCATGTAGCTCTGATGGATGTGGTCCATATGTAGTCTATCTTGATCTTTTTGCAGGGTAGTGATGGCTTAGGTGACAGAGTTGAGATTTGCCACCCAAGACTTTTCAACTTTATGAGCCGTGAGGGTCTCATAAAGATTTTTCTCCCTACGAGTCGTGAGGATCTCGTAGGTGTATTTTCTCCTTAGGAACCGTGAGGATTCTTAAGTGTGCTTTCTCTTGAGAGTCGTAAAGATCTCACAAGAGAATTTTCTTCCTTACAAGTCGAGAGGACTCGTAAGTGATTGATGAGTTGACTTATCTCCGAGTCGAAGCATTGCTTTACAACAGGGAGCTCAGGGTTGACATGTATCCGTGTCGAAGCATTGCTTGACGACAAGGAGGTCTGGGTTGACATGTATCCGAGTCGAAGCGTTGCTTTACGAAAAGGAGGTCAGGGGTTGACATGTATCCGTGTGGAAGCGTTGCTTGATGACAGGGAGGTCAGGGGTTGACATGTATCCGAGTCGAAGCGTTGCTTTACGACAGGGAGGTCAGGGGTTGACATGTATCCGAGTCGAAGCGTTACTTGACGACAGGGAGGTCAGGGGTTGACATGTATCCATGTCGAAGTGTTGCTTTACGGCAGGGAGGTCAGGGGTTGACATGTATCCAAATCGAAGCGTTGCTTTACGACAAGGAGGTCAGGGGTTGACATGTATCCAAGTCGAAGTGTTGCTTTACGACAAGGAGGTCAGGGGTTGACATGTATCCAAGTCGAAGCGTTGCTTTACGACAAGGAGGTCAGAAGTTGACATGTATCCAAGTCGAAGCGTTGCTTTAGGACAAGGAGTTCGGGGGTTGACATGTATCCAAGTCGAAGCGTTGCTTTACGACAAGGAGGTCAGGGGTTGACATGTATCCAAGTCGAAGCGTTGTTTGATGACAAGGAGGTCGGGGGTTGACATGTATCCGTGTCGAAGTGTTGCTTGACGACAGAGACGTCAGGTGTTGGCATGTATCCAAGTTGAAGCGTTGCTTGACGACAAGGAGGTCAGGGGTTGACATGTATCCGTGTCAAATCGTTTCTTGACGATAGGGAGGTCAGGGGTTGACACTAGGTTGTCTGTGCACCGTAGAGTCTTGGAACTGGGGACTTTGTCGTGGCTCCGATTGGTGATGTCACATCCGTGCTCTGTTGGCATCAGGAGGAACATCGTTGTTGGTCTCTAGGCTGTAGAGGTGGCCATCGAGATTTGGAACTAAGGACTTTGCCATGGCTCCACTTCGTTGCGACCTTATGGTCGGTTGTTGACGTTGCGTCTGCATCCTGCTGGAGTTGAGAAGGAACGCCGTGTTGGTCTTCTGGTATGCAGATATTGCCGTCGAGACCTGAATCTCCCTTTGGTAGAGTCTGGTAGGGAAATGCGGTCCCCTTTTTCGTTTATGCCCATGGATTGTATACAGGGATCAGTATGGACTTACCTGCAGGGCAAAAGTTTCATTTTTATATGTATTTTTTGTTTTCTTTCCGCGACGCTCTATCATTTCAGCTTTTTATATCGCGAAAGTTGCGATTGCCCAATCATTTCGGCTATTTTTGTTTTTACTCGCTGCTTTTTATTGCGAGTTGCCCAACCATTTCGGCTATTTATATGCATATATTTTACTTGCTGATTTTGTTGCAAGTTGCCCCATCATTTCGGCTATTTCATATGCATTTCTTTTACTTGCTGATTTTGTTGCAAGTTTGGAACTCGGAACCTGATGCCAATCTTAGCATAGGTATCGCTGCGACTGGAATATCGCTAGGAGCGAATCATCATTTGCCGTGAAAGGACTTGGAATTTGATACCGATTTAGGCATCAGCATCGCTACCACTGGGACATTTCCAGGAGCGAATCATCATTTGCCTTTGTCGATTCAAACAAAGGTGGCTTAGTAAACAGGGTTAGGATGCTGTCGACTAAGGCTTTTGACTTCATGAGCCATAAGGGTCTCATAAAGATGTTTCTCCCTACAATTCGTGAGGATCTCATAGGTGTATGTTCTCCTTAGAAGTCGTAGGGACTTCAAAGTGATGTGCTCTCTTGTAAGTTGTAAGGATCTTACAAGAGTGTTTTCGCCTTATAAGTCGAGAGGACTTACAGGGGTCGTTCACCAGCTGATGGGACTCCGTTGGGGAAATGTTTATTCGTGCCCGTGGATTGTATAAAAGGGTCAATATTGAACCGCTTGTAGGGCCATATCGGGGTGTATGACGGCTTAAGAACATGTTTAGATCACTGTAGCTTAAGGCTTTTGAATCTTATGAGCCATGAGGGTCTCATAGGGGAATTCTCCTTACGAGTCGTGAAGATCTCGTAAGTGTAGCTTCTCCTTAGG
Source organism: Agapanthus africanus (assembly GCA_030015575.1). NCBI lineage: Eukaryota > Viridiplantae > Streptophyta > Magnoliopsida > Asparagales > Amaryllidaceae > Agapanthus > Agapanthus africanus. The sequence goes on along the minus strand of JASDDO010000019.1, from coordinate 255,029,615 downwards.
AATCGTGGGGATCCCTAAGTATGTTTCTCCCTTGTGAGTGGTAAGGATCTCACGCAGGTATTTTCTTCTTACAAGGTTGAGAGGACTTTGCAAGTGTCTTTTAATGAGATTGTGCCCTTTCGGGTTTTCACAAACTCGCCGGTAGCCCTGCTGTTTTTACTCATGGAGCCCTTTCGGGTTTTCATCCGTGCCTATTTCACTTATGGACGTACCTTTTTTTACGTCAGCCCTAGGATGCTGCGGTTCGTAGTAGTTTAAGGACGTTATGGTCCATAGTTAGTTTTAGGACATCTCGGTCCATTGTTAGTTTTAGGACGTTGCGGTCCATTGTTAGTTTTAGGACGTTGCGGTCCATAGTACGTTTTCGAGGCGAGGTTTCGTCGGATATTACTTATAGAGTTCAGACTCAGGAAGATAGCGAGCGGACATAGGTGTCGTCATCTATCGTTGACCCAGGCCGTGACTCGTTAGGCGTAGTATTTTTTCAGGAATCGGCCGTTTATTAGCCGGAAGGGTCTTTCGCCATGTATATCCATGAGTAGATAGGCCCCGCCTTGGTAGACCTTGTCTATGATGTATGGGTCTTCATAGTTCGGCTCGAATTTCCCCCGTTTGGGACGATTGAGGATCATAGGTCTCTTGACAATTAGCACGAGTTCGCCTTGGCGGAATGTTTTCGTCCTAGTCAATCTCTCGTATGAGCGCGCCATCCTTGCTTTGTAAGCCTCCAAGTTTTGTTGTGCCATGAGCCGAGTTTCATCAAGGGCGTCGATCACCTCAAGCCGAAGATGAGTATTCTCTTCATCTGTTAGCTCGTAATGAACCGCCACTCGTAGGGAAGGTAGCTCTATCTCCAAGAGGAGTACTGCTTCAGCGCCGAACACCAATGCATATGGCATTGTATTTGTGGCCGTTTTGAACGTGGTCCGGTACATCCAGAGAGCTTCATGCAGTCTCTCATGCCAGTCCTTCTTATTTCTAGACACCGTCTTCTTTATGATCTTCGTTAAGGTTTTGTTGAAAGCCTCAGCTAGACCATTAGCTCGGGGATTATAGACTGAGGAGTATCTCTAGTCTATATTATGTTGCTGTGCGAAGCGGCTGATTCTGTGACTTCTGTAGGCCGGCCCGTTATCGGAGATGATCCATCGTGGAGTGCCGAACCGATATATGACGTGCATCTTGAAGAAATGGAGGATATTCCCCGACTTCACTTCTCTCAGCGGTACTGCCTCCGCCCACTTAGAAAAGTAATCGGTGGTTGCCAATATGAACCGATGTCCTCTAGATGATGCCGGTTCGATGGGATGATGTCAGTTCCCCACATTTCGAACGGCCAGCTAGCCAGCGTTGGGTGTAGCGGATTTGGATATTGGTGGATGAAGTCCCCGTGAATCTGGCACGAGTGGCACTGCTTCGCGTATTCGAGGCAATCTTGAATCATCATGGGCCAATAGTAGCCCATCCTTTTGATCTTCAGCTTCATCTTCGGCCCGGCTTGATAAGAACCGCAGAGTCCGTCGTGAGTTTCTTGGACGACTTTCTTTGCTTTTTCCGGTCCCAAGCATCTTAGCCACAGAGAGTCGAACGATCTCTTGTACAGAGTATCATTGACGAAGGTGAAAGACAGAGCTCGTTTCACGAGCTGATGTCTTAAGGATGCATCTTCAGGCGTTCAACGGTATTTGAAGTAGTCTATAAAGACTCCTCTCCAATCCTTAGCCTCTTCCTGGTCTTTTATTTGGAAGGCCGTTTGCTTGGTCGCTTCCTTTTCTTCGGATGACTCGGGAGATATTTCTGCTGGCGCAAGAACCTGACGGCTTTGCACAACAATCCTCACGTCATCGAGGTTTTCGTCAGCCAGTTCTTTAGCAAGTTTGGCTAATGCATTCGCTTTGCTATTTTCCACATGTGGTATGCTTTCCAGAATGTAGGGAGGAATTTGAATCAGCAATTGTTGTACTCTCTCTCCGTACTTCACCAACTCTGGTTTGCACATTTGATAGTCGCCATTTACTTGACTAACGACCAGCTGGGAGTCTCCGTATATGAGGAGGTTTTTGATTCCTATGTCGACAGGGGTCTCAAGACCTGTTATCAAGGCTTCATATTCGGCTTCATTGTTCGTCCTTGGCTCTGTTAAGAAAAAGGCGAAGCGCATTATCTCTCCTTGTGGAGTCACTAAGATGAGGCCTACCCCAGATTTGATTATGGGGGAGCTGTGCTTTCGCTTCTTCATTGAAGATGCCCCATCGAAGTAGAGTTCCCATCGGGTGTCATTCTCTCTTCTACTCCTGTCGATCGTGTCAAACACATGCTCGTCTGGCAGTTCGCAATTTAGGGGTGAATCGGCAGGTATCGGGTGCTCAGCGAGGAAGTCGGCGATGGCCTGGCCTTTCACTGCCTTGAGGGGTCGGTATGTTATCGAGAACTCCATCAAGAGGAGGGCCCATTTCGTGAGTCGTCTCGTTAATATGGCTCTTGACATCAAATACTTGAGAGGATCCACTTTTGATATGAGATGGACCTCATACGCTAAAGCATAGTGTCTAAGCTTCATTATCGCGAAGATTAACGCCAAGCAGTGCTTTTCAATGGGGGAGTAGCTGTTTTCTGCACCCAGCTGAACTCGACTCAAATAGTAGAGGGCTCTCTCCTTCCCTTGGTCGTTTTCTTGTGCCCATAGCGCGCCTAAGGAACCTTCAAGGGCTGTTGTGTACAGGATGAGAGGCTTTCCCTTGACTGGAGAGATCAGTACTGGCGGATTCTGCAAGTATTGCTTGATTTCATCCAGTGCGCTTTGAGATTTGCGATCCCGGACGAAAAGAGTTCCCTTCTTCATTAAATGGCTGTAGGGAAGGGATTTGCCGGAGAGATTTACTATGCACCGCCGAATATACGCGAGCTTCCCTAGGAGAGATCGTAGTTGCTTGAGAGTTCTTGGCGGAGGCATTTCCATGATCGCCTTGATCTTTGATGGGTCTATTTCGATGCCCCGATGTCGTACAATGAATCCCAGGAACTTGCCTGAGGAAACTCCGAACGCGCATTTGAGAGGGTTCATCTTCAGGTTGTATTTCCGAAGACGTTGGAACACTATTTTCAGATGTTCCCAATGCTCATCATGCGATTTGCTTTTCACCACGAGGTCGTCGATATGACATTCAACAATCTCGTGTATAAGGTCATCAAAGATCTTCGTCATGGCCCTCTGATAGGTAGTGCCGACGTTCTTCAGACCGAAAGGCACCACTTTATAGCCGAATATGCCCAAAGGGGTCCGGAAAGCAGTATGCTTCTGGTCCTCAGGATGCATCTTTATTTGGTTGTACCCTGACGAGCCGTCCATGAAGGAGAAGACTTCGTGAGTGGACGTGTTGTCTATCATCAACTCGGTAACTGGTACAGGAAAATCGTCTTTCGGACAGGCTTTATTAAGGTCCCGAAAGTCTACGCAGATGCGTACTGTCCCATTTTTCTTCATCACTGGGACGATGTTGGCAATCTAGTTAGGATACTGAACCTCTTGTATGAAGCAGAAGTCGATTAGCTTCTTGACCTCAGCGTTGATACTCATTTCAAGTTCGAGCCCCATTCTTCTCGGCGCTTGTTTGACTGGCTTGATGTCCAGAGATATCACCAATTTGTGCACAGCTACCTCTGGATCTATTCCCGGCATTTCGGAGTAGTTCCATGCGAAACAGTCTTTATACTGCATGAGCACGTCCTTGAGCGTAGCCACCTTTTCTTCAGACAATAGCTCACTGACGAACGTCAGCCGTGGGTCGTTTGCCGTCCCTAGGTCAATTTTCCTTAGGTTGTCCGCAGTAGTGTGTATTCCATCTTCCAATTCTTTTGGCACCGGTGGAAATTCTGAGATCATCCCGTCATCATTGTTTTCGAAACACCAGGATAGGTCATCCATGTTCTCGCGCATTCCTTCTTCTGACAGCGTTATTGCGTGACAGGTACAAGATCGTTTCCAAAACTGATGTTGGTCCGGTTCTACTCTCGCCATATACGTTGCCTTTGGCATATGATTTTGCGGTGGGGTCACCTTCCAACTGTTGGATAGAGCGAACCTGCCGAGTTGATATTGGTCTTCGACCCAATTCTTAAAAGTAAAGCAGTCTTCGAGAGGATGTCCTATCGCTCGGTGATAGGAGTAATAATCTGGGTGATGAACATCGTTTGCTTGATCGGGATGCAGAAACTCCGGGAGCTTCATCATTTGATGTTTCATAACGAGGTCAAAGATTTTCCTTGTTTTTTCTCGAGGAAAAGAATATGCTCGACCTATCTTTTTCACTAGAGACGGATTCTGGCTGACCTTTCCTTGATCATGTGGCCTTTTGGAACCGTTTTGCCACTGTTTAACATTTTTTCCGTTCTTCAACTTGTTTTTGCCTCCGCGTCGGGCCTTTTTCTTATCTTTGGAATGCATGGCGGGCTGACGGTGAAAGGCATTGTCGTCCTCCGTAACCTGCTGAAGGAGGCACTGCGTCCTGGCTTTCTCATAAATGGACATTTCGCGGCTGTGGTCGTTCCGAGCTTTTTGAATCGCTTCCCATATTAGCTTGTTCATCTGTTCTTCAAATGACGGACTCGGCATTTTTATTGCAGGTCCACGTTTTGGTTCGACGTCAGCTTCTTTTAAAAGAGAATCCTCTTCTTCATCTAGGTCCTTTACGACATGGCAGCCATGGAACTGCTCTCGTTTCTTGGAATGGATATATCCAAGCCCGATTGCTTCCATTTTTCCGATGAGCAATTTTCTCTGAGTACCGGTGACGTTCCAGATCCTATTGTAGAATTGGGCCTGTCGCGCAGTCTGCATAAAAGGTACTCCTTGGCGCCTCAACAGCCTTTTTAATCATTCTGTGTAGTATCTGGGCAGACGGATTGGCTGGAGTCTGTCAAGCGCAGAATCGGCACCATGCCAGATTTCTCTCTCTACTTTAGTCTCCGTGGATCGATAAAAGAGGATCGCCTTTTCATCTTTTCGTCTGGGAGGGACATAGAATGTTTGCAGCTCTCACACACTATATGTTTCGAGCGTATCAAGCTCTCTGTAGTGCTGTCGCGGAACCATAGCGATTTGCAAGCTTTGATCTTCTCCAGTGAGAGTCTGTATAGGTGGCCAGACTGAGAACACTGCGTTAACTTCATCTTTAGAGTCGCTTCCAAAGACCAGAATAGGGGTAGATGGTCCCGGCTTGCTGCATTGGGGTTGCCCCGAATAGACTATCTCTTCTTCCTCTTCGGTATCGCTCCCAAAGATCGGAATAGTGGTGATAACTTTCTGCTTATTCTCCGGCTTATGGCATCTTTCCTTGTCTTCAAAGTCTGGCAAGAAATACTTTGCGTCTTCGTACTTTCGGACTTCATTTAGGGAAAATGGGTTCAGTTCCCCTGTCACAGTATATTCAAGACCATTTGAAGTACTTCATACACTGATGTTTTGTAGAAGGGATGATGTTGTATTCGTGTAACCAAGGCCTGCCGAGCAAAGCGTTGTAGCAAGTCTTGGCGTCAATGACATGAAACTTGATGTCAGTGACGAGCAGCCCAAAGCATAACGTCAGTATCACAGACCGGAGCGTCCGTGATGACTGGGAGTTTTATCTGGAGATAGTGATTTTATCCCGAGCGAGATGTTGAACGCTCATGCAGATTTCTTTTAGCACCCTCACATTTAGGAGGTTGACAGAGGACCCGTTGTCAACTAAGATCTTCCCTATCTTGATGTCATGACAGTATCCGGTGACATACAAGGGACGGTTGTGCTCATATCTTCCGAGGAGGAGATCTTCGTCGCCGAAAGAGATGTCAGCGGTGTGCACTTCTTCCAGCTCGTCCATAATCTTTTCTGTGGCAAGGAAAGTTTAGAACTGCTCGGGCTCTTGTAGTGCATTGATCAAAGAATCTCTCGCCTCTTTAGATAGCAGAAAGGCATCGAGAATGCTCAGCTGCGAGGGTATCTTTCTTAGGTGTGCCAGAACGTTGTAATCCACCTTTTTTTTCTTGGGTGGGTCCTTGGCTGCAAGCTCTTCGATGACTCGGTCATTGAGGGCGATATCTTCAGGGACTTTTTCTTTCCCTTTATTTATTTTTTTTGTTCGATCTCTTGTTTGTGGGTCCGAGATTCTTTTCGGGTAACGTGCGATTACGTAGCTGAATGTTCTCGCAGGTCTTCATTTCTTCTGTTTCGGAGATGGATTCCTTGAAGAGAGGGCCGATGGCTATTTCTTCATCAGAATCGCTCCAGAAGGTGAGAACTTGTGATCCCCCGGAATCAACCATGTGACAATTATCGGCGGTTCTTTTATGCTCATTAGTCGCGCTTCTTTGTTCCCGACGAGTTTGGCGCTTCATCCTCTTGAAATGCTGTCGATGACCAACGTATCTCTGCCACCAATTTTTAAAGGCCATGCATTCCTCGGTAGGGTGTGTGATCCTTCGATGGTATAAGCAGTAGTTTGGATGCGCATCTAGTTCGTTGGGGAACGTATTTTCTGAAGTGTATTCTTTGAAAGGTGGCAATTTCATTCCCATCGACAGGGTTTTAACGAATTGCTTTCTTGTCTTAGACCTGCTTTTGCTGGCGGTAGAAGTGCTTCTATCCGGTTGGGGTACTCTATGGATTCTCAATACCGGAGCTTCTTCAACATGACGCCGACGCCTGGCCCTTTCATATATGGCCGTTTCACGCTCTCGGTCAGATTTGCTTTTCTGAAGAGCTTCGCTCAGTAGTCTGTCAATCAATTCGTCCGATGGCTCCAGGGATTTTGATTCCGGTTCTGGATCTGCCCCTAGTTTCTCTGCATCAGGAGCTTCTTTGCCATTTATTGATGAGTGAGAGATCATGTGGCAGCTTGCCATATAATCCTCGAGCTCTTCTAAAGAATCGTCTCCTTCATCAGCGTCATCGGCTTCATTCTCAAGAACATGCTTAAACAATTCATCCAACGTGATTGGGGTCTATGCCTTCTGGTTATATTCTTCCAGCGCATCGATGTATTTCTGCAGATTTGTACGGCTAACTTCAGGTCGGACGGGCTTCTTGGCTTTCTTCTTTTTCTTTAAAAACTTTGGAGGCTTGGCCTGAATGTTTTGTCCACCTTCACCAACTTTCAGCGTTGGGCGCGGCTTCAGCATCTCCTCAATAATCTTGGGCTCCGTGGGCTCTTCCACCTGATCGCTGGACATGCTTGGAGATCTTTCAGCATCTTTTTCGTTTTGGCTGAAAAAACAACTTTCCATGGAGCTTCTTCTATAAATGAGCATGATGCCCCCGGCGTGTCCATTTTTTTCGAAGCGTGTGGTTGTGGCGGGCTTACTTTCCAATTCTCGGACAGTACGAATTTGCCCTGTTGGTATTGGTCCTCAATCCAGCCTTTGAAGACGAAGCAATCTTCGATTGGATGGCTTACTGCTCGGTGGTAGGGGCAGTAATTAGGATTGTTGGCGTCACCTGGTTGCAGCGGACATCTTGGATCTGGCAGATTGATGAGTCTGTTGCGCACTGCCAGCTCGAACAGTCTCCTCGTTTTATCCCGGGGAAACGAGTAAGGGCGTTTTAGCTTCTCGTTGAAGAATCATTGCCTATCTCTTTGGCGATCAGCTGGTTTTGGACTACTGGGCTGCTGCCGACCATTGGCAACGAAAATAGCTTTCCCTTTCCCCTTTTCGTTTTGAGAATCCGCTTTTGAAGAGGACGGCCTATGGCCCATCTGATCCATCTGAGCCAGCTTGTCAATCAAGTCCTGGAAAGTGGTCGGCTTTAAAAACATCATGAACTAGGATATGATCACCTGCGGATTGAGGGTACCCACGAACATGCCTACTGCAGGAGCTTCTTCTATGCGCTGTTCGCACTTCGACCATAGGTTCCGCCACCGTATCGCATACTGAACTCATGTTTCGCCTAGCTTCACCCTGGCATTGATCAACACCGTGATTGGGGTGCGTTCGCTGGCGCTTATGAAACGCTGGGTGAATAAAAGCTCCATTTCTGCAAATGTCTTAACGGAGTCATTTGGGAGCTCAGGGTACCATTCAAACGCTGTCTCCGACAAGCTGCCAACGAATTGGCGAAGCAGTAGCTTATCGTCACCTCCGGTGTTGCCGCACAGAGACCTGAACTGAGCAACGTGCTGATGTGGATTCCCCGTCCCCTTGTATACGTGAAACTTAGGGATTGTGTACCCCGGCGGGTACTTTATTTGGTCGTACCAACCCGGATAGGGTCGTCCAGTCTTAACAATTTGCCCGGCTGCTTCGCTCGCCCGATGAGCTCGTATCTGTTAAGCGATATAGTCATCCAGGACGGCTTTGGAGATGGTCTCCTCCTTGACCGCTGAACAAGCGGGAAGAGGGTTTGATGTCTCCCCTCTGTTGTCTTCAAGGATAATCGGAGGGTCTTCAGCTGGAGGATCCGGCTGTATCATCATCCCGACCATATCTTGGAATAAAAGCGTCATTCGTTTTATGTTGGCCGCTTGTTCCGCGGCCTCTCTGTCTTTCTTCTCGAGGATTTTGCGGAGGAACTCAGCATCGGTTTCTTATTCTTGACGCTGCTTCGACGACGTCTCCGGGCTCTCTTTTGGCCCAGTGAGTGCCGCCATCTGTGTTAGCATCTCCTGGAGCTTTTGTTGTTGTTGCTCCTGAGCCTTAGTTACTGATCGGGTGAGTGGACGATGGCCCATGAAGATACGACTATCCTTTTTCCCGGATGCCATATAAACAATGTGCACCACCATGCCCCCAGACTTAGGGCATTTGGATTCAATGTCTTTGTGATTCGTCACAGACGCAGGGATCTTCTCCGGCCTTCTCCTTTTGTGGATGGTTGAAGTTGAGGGAGCTGTTGATGTAGGCACCTGTTCAGACGACGCCTTTCGTGGCGTGGCGGAGGGATTTCCCCTTCTTGCCGAACTTTCATCTTCTTCGGTCGGCGGGAGTAGTCTTGATTGATCACTGAGTCTTGGACCTGTCACCAGACCTTGTGAATTTTAGAGGACAGCCGCTGAGGGGGCTGCTCCAGCTTTGCCTTTGTAGCGTTCTCAATAGGTGGAGGAGATCTTTTTAGCACGGCCGTCGGAGAGTTCTTGTGCACCCTCGTAAGTGGTTCAAAGCTGTTCCCAGTTGGAACAGCAACATCAATTTCTACCATCGGAGCTGGTGGAGTCAGTCCGGAAGAGGAATTGCACCCAGCTTTCCTCACTCGGCGCCAGTGGCGATGTCGAGCGTGTCGAGCGGACGGGACCACCTCTGCTGTTGGATGAGCTTCTTCATGCCCCCCCCACTCTGATGAGGGGCTGTTGTCATCGTTAGCCTGTCGAAGACCGATGTCGGCTGAGAGGGGATGGCCAACCTGTCGAAGGCAGACATTCGAATAGGGGTAGCAGCCTTGGTGACTTCACCTGGAACAGGAGTTGGATCAGCCAGTCTTGTGAACACCGATTCTCTAGCAGGAGAAGCCGCTTTGACGACTTCATTTACTAGAGCAGGGATGGCTATCCATTTCGGAATAACGCCCTCAGGTATCGTGGGCTTCTTCACGGGCCCATTGGAGTTTTGGCCCAGTCTGTTAAAGACTGAGGCGTTGGATTTGGGCAGCCCGTTGAGAGGGGCCGTGGTAGTCGTAAGCCGATCAAAGACCAACTTCTTCGGAGCTTCTTGCGACGGCAGTGGGGCGTTGAAGCTCATGGGTGGGAGCATGGTCCCAAAGAACAGCCCAGTGGTGGCTTGCGTCACCTGCTCCACTGGCATCGTGAAAACGGAGGCCGCTTGAGGCCCATAAGTCACTCCTCCTGCAAGGACGGAGCGGGAGTCGTTGCAATTGTTGCAGTTGGTGCAGTTGAAAGCCATTGATCTTTTATTTTCTGCACGGAGCAAGACACCAAATCTTAGTACCTTGAATCCAGGGGCAACCATAGCAAACCGCGATTCTTTCGCAAAACACGACACACGAAGTGTGTAGTGGAAAGAGGAAAAGGTCCCACTGGGCGTGCCAAAATCTGTTTGCCGCCGAAAACAGAAACGGAACCATGTAGGTCGTCTTGCCTGAATTTGGGGGCAGATGCTATTTGGTTTTATCCGTCCATCTCTCCGAAGATGCCAAGTTGATTTATGGCACCGTGTATCAGAGGTTTAGACGGATGCGGCCGTTGTAGCAGACTTCGTCAGATTCCCCCTCATTGTGAAGGGTTTTTGATTGTGAGGACGTTTTCCCTGCAGATGCAAGCCCCTGCAGTTAATTACGCTACCGCATCGCGGTAACCACTTTCTCCTTCTCTAGATGGTCATTTCGTCTCGTGTGTGTTTGTTTTATTTTTGGTTGCCCGTGGATTGTATACGGAGAATAATTTATATTGTCGTCCGTAGGGCGTGGATTAGTCCAAATCCGTATTTTCTTAGATTTGGGTTTGGTTTTTTGGGTTTAAGGATCGTTAGTCTCATTTGAGACTAAGATCAACTTAAATGTTTGTTAAGGATACGTTAGTCTAATTTTAGACTAAGATCTATTTAACAGGATCATTTAGATCCAACAAAAGAGCATTTGGGCTCTATTGCTTTAGTTTAGGGACATTGCGGTCCAGTGGGTTTAAGGATCGTTAATCTCATTGAGACAATGGTCAACTTAAACATTTGTTATGGATACATTAGTCTAATTTTTAGGCTAAGATCTACTTAACAGGGTTTGGGATCATTTAGATCCAACAAAAGAGCATTTGGGCTCTATTGCTTTAGTTTAGAGACATTGCGGTCCAATGGGTTTAAGGACATCATAGTCCATAGAGTTTAGAGACATCATAGTCCGTAAAGTTTAAAGACATCATAGTCAATGAGTATAAGGACCTCGCAGTCCATAAAGGTTAAGGACATCATAGTCCATGAGTTTAAGGACCTCATAGTCCATGGGGTTTTGGTTTAACCAGTTTGGGGGTGCGCCAAAAGTTATTGGTTATTGGGACCCTCTATCTTTCTGAAGACGTTGAAGAATTACAACGACATGTATCAGAGGTATGAAGAGATGTACCTTTGAACCAAACTCCCGATTTTGGAAAATGGGATGAACATCAGTTTAGATGTCATATGTTGGGAGCTTATTAGCTTTTTTGAGATCGACTTTGGAAACCCTAAGCATGAGGGGCTCAATTGATGGTCCTTGGAACATTTGGTCTAATAGTGTTCAACACTAAAATGTTTATTCAGCGCTCACGTGCTCCCACGTGATGCTCTGAGGCAGTGACACATACAAGTGTTAAACACGTTAGCCCTGTGGCCGTCACGTGTAAGCACGTGACGTGTAAGCACGTGAGGTACTTCAAAACAGCATTAAACTTCAAGAATCTGAAGCACTGCTTCTTTGGGGTTTATTCTTTTGTCCAGGCTCTGTTGGGTCACGTGAGATCACATGAGGCAACCCAAAAGTGGGAACTGCCTTTGATTTATTCCTTTTGTTCTGTAATTGCCAAGTATTACTGTGGGGTCACATGTGATCACGTGAGTCGGTTTCCTTTATTCTCCTTTGTTCATCAAAGGCGCTCACGTGGGAGCACATAATCAGCTGTTTATCATGTTGGATGCCGATCCTTTTACGTGCATGGAGATCCTGAGTTTTGAAACTTTCAAGTCCATTGTTTTATTGGATTCTTAAGACTTAGTTTTTCTCTTAGGTTGGGGATCCGTATGATAGAATCTCTCTGATGAGAATTAAATTCTCAACTTGTGGGGAGATCTGTTTCTACAGATCTTTTACCATAAGGGAGAACTAAGTTCTCATATGAAGGGTTAAACCCTTGTTTCATCAGAGGAATTAAATTCCTATATACTTTTTGGGAGAATTAAATTCTCTGAACTTATATCCCCCTCTAGGTTTTGGATCTGCATAGCAAAATCTCCCCGATGAGAATTATATTCTCAACTTGTAGGGAGATCTGCTTCTGCAGATCTTAACCAGACGAAGAACTAAGTTCTGTTTAGAAGAGTTAAACTCTTATGGAGGTGAAAAAGAGAGGGGATATTCTTTTGTGTTTCGTTCCTTCTCTTACCTAGAGTTTCTTCTTCACTTTTTTTCTCTAGAGAATTAAATTCTCTTTTTCCTTTTTTATATCCTCCTCTTCTTCTGATCTCTCCTCTCTCTTTTTTTTGTGTTTCTTTGCTCCTATTTATAGGAGAAAGAAGAGAATCAATTCGTTCAGAAAATCTCTCATTGAGAGATTTTGATCAACAAAAAGTGATCTTTTAGATCAATCGGTGAATTTTATTCACCGTTGGATTTTTAATCCAAGGACTTCTATTTTACAGAAGTTATTTCTTTTGTTGTTCTTAACAAGTTTAGGAAGATATTTCCTTGCACAGAATTTTTCTGTAGATTGGTGATTTTAATCACCATTGGATCTTTAATCCAACGGCGCTCTGTTTTACAGAGCGTAATCTTTCTCGTTTAGAAAGATCCAAGGAAATATTTTCCAAATAAAACTTTTGGTCCCTTTTAATTGGATTTTACTTCTAATGTTTTAGAGGGCATAGGAATCTATCACGTGTAGCACGTGACAGAACCAAATTAAGCCGACCAAAGAGTGTCGCGTGCCATCACGTGAGTTCCTTTTTGTCCAACTTGTTTGCTTTATTCAGGCGCTTGTATACTTTGTTTTAAAAAGGTCACGTGTCTGCACATGAGGCCCAGTTTTAGCTTAGTTTTGTTTAAGCGCAGCGCCTATCACTTGTGAGCACGTGATGCTCCACTTCAGGACTTTTTCCCGTTGTTTTATTTATTTATTTATTTTCCGTAAGGGAACATCGAGAATGACAGTATTTTATTCCGACATACTGCAACAATGGAGAGATTATCATAATATCACATTCGGAAAGATACAAAACAAAGATACGATGCCATGCCCAACTGGTTGGAAGAAACTTAGTGGTTTATTTCAACTTCTGTATTTATCCAATTTACCGCCGCGCCATAACTTAGATGTCATGCATATCGAGAAGGGTGTCTTTGAGTACGTCATCAATTTTTTGCTGTGTAAGGATGGAAAAATGAAGGACAGTCTCAACGTCCGTCGTGATTTGACGGATTTGGATAGTTTGTCCTTTAGAGAAGAATTGCAATCTTGGCCTGTGGCCGATAAACCGGATTATTATGAGATTCCACCGGTAATTTACAACCTAGACAAAAAGGAGAAGCAGCGGTTCTTGCGGATGTTGAAATAATTGAAAGTCGCCGACGGTTTCTCATCAAACATTGCCAAACAGGTACAGGTAGAAAACGGAAAAATTATAGGACTTAAGAGCCACGATTACTACATACTGATGCAATATCTTCTTCCTTTATGCCTCAGAGTATCAGTAAAATCATAAGTAGGTCTCGTGCTTAACCACTTTTGCACGTATTTTCGCCAATTGTATTCCAAAAATATAGACGTCAGTGAGATAGTACAGCTCGAAAAAATATTCCTTTGATCCTCTGCAAACTCGAAACTATCTTTCCACCTTTCTTTCTCGACATTATTGTTCATCTTTGCGTCCATCTGGCAACCGAGGTCAAGATTGGCAGTCCGGTATATTACCGTTGGATGTATCCCATCGAGAAGTATGAAAATATTTATTATTCATCATTTAAATTTCAAAACATTATTATGGTAAATTAATATCTATATTCTTTCAACAAATATCTATTAAATTAAAAAACTATATCCGCCACAAAAATCGTCCTGAAGGTTCGATTGCGGAAGGTTATCTCTTGGAAGAAGTCACGTTTTTCTGTGCTCATTTCCTGAACGACGATATTAGGACGAAACTGAACAAACCGCCGCTTGTGCCTGACGGTCCAATTGGAGCAGGAAAACTGAAAAACATGTGTTATGATCTCATGGGCAATATACATACGTACATCTAACTAAACAACGAATGTTTTGCTAAATATGCAGAGTAAGTAATAATTTCATCCATTTAAACGTTCAAAATTAAATTTAATCAAACTGATAAAACTTATGTAAATTAACGAACATCTCGCAAAAAACTAAACTCGAGCGATCGAATCCTAGGTGGTTGGGCGATAGAATCGTCGAAGAATATAGGTGCACTTTCGCCGCTTGGTGTAAATAAGAAGTCGACGGACAAATAAATCGTGGAGAGCAGATTGATAGAGAGGTTCAGGACATTTTAAGCGGTCCAATAATTGCATCTACGTTTTATAATGAATACGGGGTTTCCGGCTGCAAATTTTAAATAGAAAGGACGAAACGTATTAGGGCTGCACAAAATAGGGGTGTCACAACCGTCGACGATAAAGGAAATCCCTACTACGGTGTTCTTGAGAAAATTATAGCAGTCTCATACATGCATAAGGCTGTCTTATTTTATATATTCCAATGTAGATGGTATGATACCAAGTCTGAACAGTGTATGAAGATCGATGAATACGGTCTCACTTTGGTAAACACCAAATGGACAGCCTACGAATACGATAACTTTATCTTTCCCTCAATGACAACACAAATATATTATTCTCAAGACTTAAAGAAAGTTGATGAGAGTGTTGTTTGTCGTTGGAAATCGAGAGATTATTATAATGTGCCGACGTTGAATGACTCTCAAGATGAGAGTGATGAGGAAAAGGCGACTGTTCCCCTCCGAATGGCGGCCGAGACACGGACGTCTTGCCTGAGATTCAGGGCAGAAGCTATTTGGTTTTATCCGTCTCCCTCTCCGAAGATGCCAAGTTAATTTCTGGCACCGTGTATCGGAGGTTTAGACGGATGCGGCCGATGTAGCAGACTTCGTCAGATTCCCCCTCACTTGAGGGGTTTTTGATTGTGGGGACGCTCTTCCCTGCAGGCGCAAGCCCCTGCAGTTAATTACGCTACCGCATCGCGGTAACCACTTTCTCCTTCTCCAGAATTTCACTTCATGTCGTGTGTGTTTGTTTTGTTTGTGGATGCCCGTGGATTGTATACGGAGACTAAGTGATGCCGTCGCCCGTAGGACGTGGATTAGTCCAAATCCGTATTTACTTAGATTTGGGTTTGGTGTTTTAGTTTAAGGATACGTTAGCCGTATTGAGGCTAAGATCAACTTAAACGTTCGTTAAGGATATGTTAGTCTGATTCGAGACTAAGATCCACTTAACGGAAAGAGCATTTAGGGGCTCTATTATTCCAGTTTAAGGACGTAGTGGTCTATTTAATATATGGCCGTCGGGACCCGTCACCTCTCTGATGACATTGAAGGATTACAACGACAGGTGTCAGAGGAGTTCGGAGATGTACCCTTGAACCAAAGTTGATTGGGGGTCTTATAGTCCAGTTTGGGACTAAAGTCTGTTTGAATGTTTAAGGATACGTTAGCCATATTTGAGGCTAAGATCAACTTAAACGGGATCGTTTAGATCCGACAAAAGCGCGTTTGGGGACTCTATTGTTCCAGTTTAGGGACGTAGTGGTCCATAGGTAGTTTAGGGACATTGCGGTCCATTGCCAGTTTAGGGACATGGTGGTCCATGTTCCAGTTTAGGGACGTTGGGGTCCATCGTTCCCGTTTTGGGGACGGATATTAGTTTAAGGATGTATTAGTCCATGGGTTTAAGGACCCCATAGTCCATATGGATGTGTTTAAGGACGCATTAGTCCGTTAGTTTATGGACGCATAAGTCCATGGGTTTAAGGACTCCACAGTCCGTATGGGTGTGTTTAAGGACGCATTAGTCCATTAGTTTAAGGACGCATAAGTCCATGGGTTTAAGGACCCCACGGTCCGTATGGGTGTGTTTAAGGACGCATTAGTCCGTTAGTTTAAGGACGCATAAGTCCATGGGTTTAAGGACCCCACGGTCCGTATGGGTGTGTTTAAGGACGCATTAGTCCGTTAGTTTAAGGACGCATAAGTCCATGGGTTTAAGGACCCCACAGTCCGTATGGGTGTGTTTAAGGATGCATTAGTCCGTTAGTTTAAGGACGCATAAGTCCATGGGTTTAAGGACCCCACAGTCCGTATGGGTGTGTGGTTGTCGGGACCCGTCACCTCTCCGATGTCGTTGAAGGATTACAACGATAAGTGTCAGAGGAGTTCAGAGATGTACCCTTGAACCGGATGTAAATTGATTTAAGAGAGCAGTCTTGCTCAGTCAATTTAATTTGAGGACTTACGGCCATGATTGGGCTAAGTCCAGTTGAAAATGTTCAACGTTTTTATCTTTGGCCTATTAGGCCTGTGCTAGGGCTTTGCCCCTGTTTAATAATGCACTGCATTTTCTTTTGGCCTGCTAGGCCTTTTTGATTTGGGCTCTGTCCCTTTTAAATGATGCACAGCATCTGTTTTTGTTTGGGCTCTGCCCTTTTTAAAATAATGCATTGCATTTTATTAGGCCTGTTAGGCCTTTTTTTAATTAGGCTTGGCCCTTCTGTAAATAATGCAGTGCATTAATCAAACTGACAGTGACCATGTGGCCTGTCAGGCGCTTTGCGCCAATTATTGAGCGCAAGCGTATGTGGAGGTGACACGTGTCACGCTCGGGTGAGCGCAAGCGCAGAGCGCTGCGCTGTTGCGCTGCTGACACGTGGCGCGCTCTGGTGAGTTGCGCCAATTTCAGAGAGCAATGATCTATCTTAAAAGCGCATAGCGCAAGTTGTTATGGTGCTGACACATGGCGCTCTCTGGTGGCTTGCGCCAATTCAGAGAGCACAACAGTGCAGATTTGCAAGGCACTGTTTTAATTATCTTGATCCAATTTTGGATTCAAGAAAAGAATCTTTAAGATTCCAGTACCAATGGTTCATAAAAAAAGGCAATGCCTTTGATATTATTTATTATTATTATTTTTATTTAATATCCTTGATCTTGTTCTTAAATCGATGATCTATTCAGAAGAAATTCTTCTTTTTTATTCAAAGGTTTTACCTTCTTTTTTTTCTTCTTCTTGAGCTCTTCTCAAAAATTCTTTTGAGTTCTCTCTCTGTTTCTGTCTCTATTTTTCTCTCTGTGTTGTCTTTTTTGAAATTGGGGTCTAGGGGCCTTTATATAATGCCCATTAATTTGTTAAATTGTTAAAGAGATCATTCTCTGAGTGATTTGGGAATTTTTCCCCACCGTTGGATCTTTGATCCAAGGGCTTCTGTTTTACAGAAAACAATCTTCTTGTTTTAACAAGAACAGAAAGATCTTACTGGAATTTTAATTCTGTTTGGCGCAAACGCATCTGCGCTTGACACGTGTCGCGCAGCGCAACTGCGCTGACATGTGTCGTGCAGCGCAACTGCGCTAGCGCAACTGCGCTGACACGTGTCGCGCAGCGCAGAGCGCAGTGCATCTGAAGCGTTGCTTCTTTTAATTTTGTTTTAAATAGAGCCTTGCTCTGATTGGGTGCGCTGCCTTGGGCGCAGTGCTGGGAATCTGAAGCGCTGCTTCAATTATTTTAACATTTGATTTTCAAAGTAGAGCTTCGCTCTGATTGGGGGAAACAGAAGCGTTGCTTCGTTTCCCGCCTTGGAATTTGAACAGAACTTTGCTCTGAATGGGGTAAACAAATGCTCCCCCCACAGTTGTGCTTACGCGGCTCCAAACGTGAGCGCAACAGTGGCAGAATTCTAACCGTCGCGCCAACTTTTGGAAGTTGAAACGACTCTCAAATGCCTATAAATAGGACCTTTGGTCCCTTAGATGATTTTGCATCTCTTCATAAGAATTTTCATTCAGAGCCTTGCTATTTTGTTTAAGCATTTTTAAGAGTTCAAACTCTAGAAAATTTTTAGGTAAAGATTAAATTAGATTAAATTAATTTTAAGAGCCTTGCTCTCAATAGATCCCTAATCTAAAGAAAACCCATTTAGGGTTTCACTTAGCAGGGCTTTACTCTATAGGTCTAAAGGGATCTAAAGAGAACTAAAGAGAACCCTATTAGGGTTCCATTATAAAGCTGTGCTCTTTAAAAGATTTTCCTTGTATTTTCTTAATTCATCAATGGAGCTTTGCTCCTTCCAAATCATATAGAAGAACTCTTAGGAGTTTTTTCATGGATCTTGGAGTTTAAAGATGGCATTTTATTCTTCGATGAATTATATCGTCTTGCTTAATCAGTCTGTTTGCTAATGTTGCTGCTTTTCTTTTACAGAAGTAATGGGCGCCCACATGTACGATCTCGATAAAATCATCTCTTACGGAGACATCCGCCGATTCGGCCGTTCTCAGAACCGGGAATTTACAAACGCCGAGTGCACCGAAATTATGAGTCGCTTCGACGCATATAACGGTCAACTGCTTCCCCGGCGTTCCTCTCTCTTGAAGCTCATCCTGGGAGCCATCTGGGAAGCGCTTCCCTTATTCTGCATTGGTGTGCCGCTTGGAGCATTGGATGCTGCTGAGGATAAGGTGCACTCGGTGTATCTGATGAACTTAATCTCGAAGAGACGGCGAGACAATCTTGTCGATCTCTTGCACCAGGCCTTTCAATAGTCCGCCATTCTTGCTGCCTATCGGAGGGTGGAGGACATCAGTGGAGATCCCGACGCCCGTGCTCGCGAAAGGAAGCACACTAGGATGGTTCGTCAGGCTTGCAAAGTCTTGGACAAAGTCACTTTCGAGTTCCTCAATCCATGTCCGGGATTTGAGGTTTTACCGTTGTAATCATCTGGATAATGCCTTTGTTTATTTCTTTATAATTGTAAGAACCTTTTGCAATATGAATGGAAAATTTCTCATTTCAGCTTGTCTTGTTTCGCGTACTAAATCTTTTGCACATGCATGAGTGGGTATGTCTCAAACGCTTAATCAGATGCAAATCGGATGTTCTTTCTGTCGCTTTCTCCCTTCTTTTATTATCAGCATGCTGTCTTAATAAACATGGTTGACAGATAATAGAGTAAGCATCTTGGTTTCTTCAAGAGATAGCGATGGCTTAGGCCGCAGGTTCAGATTTACTGCCTAAGACTTTTCAACTCTGTGAGCCGTGAGGAACTCATAGAGACTTTTCTCCCTACGGATCGAGAGGATCTCGTAGGTGGATTTTCTCCTTAGGAATCGTGAGGATTCCTAAGTGCATTTTCTCTTATAAGTCGTAAGGATCTTATAAGAGAATTTTCCCTCTTACGAGTCGAGAAGACTCGAAAGCGGTTGTTTCCCTCTTTGTCGAGATCCGACTTTAGAGAGTGAGACCCGTGAATAGTATGCAAGAGACCGTTTTAGACCGACTTGCAGGGTCCCAGTGCTTAGGAAACAAGTTTTTTAATCCCTGCTTGTTCATAACATAATATTACACTTTGTATTCCCCATTCTTATGTATTTAAGAATAAAAACAGGTGCTTTTGACCGATGTCTGCTACATGTTACAGGTTACAGGTTCTTGGACAGGAAACAGTGAAAATGATGTAAAGACGATGAAAATGTGGACTTTAACCAACAAACAGAGAATCTTGATCAAGCCTACATAAGGAACAATTCACAAAGCAAGATTCAAGACATCGACTCAAAGCGAACGGTTAAAAATCCATTGCAAATTGTTCACTGAAGATCTGGAACCAACCTAGAAGCCCATTTGAGAAAAGTACTAAAGATACAGGAAGCAAAAAGGGCCAAGAATCAGCACCCAAAAGCTCTGAGTCCAAGACCACTCTTTGGCCGCGGAACCGCGGCCAAAGCATGACTTTGGCTGCGGAACCACGGCCTTTTAGAGCCCGTGTCGGTATGGAAAATTGTGACGGTGCGCGTATCGTTGACTAGGTCTTTTCTTAGGGGTATTTTTGTAATAGCAGAGGTGTGAGTCAATGTAACCCTAGGGTTTCCTATCCTCTATAAATAGGAACTCTACATTCTGTATGAGGGATGTCTCTTTTCATTTCATAAATTCAGATCTGTTCTGCATTATTGTTTGGAGGGAGCCATCAATAAAAATTAGTAAGTTACTTTTATTTCTTCGCTTTAATTCTCTTTTAATTTAGAATGTCTTTTAATCCCCTAATGAGCGAGTAATCTCCTCGCTTGTTAGGGTTAGCCTTAGGGAAAGGTTTGAGAGATGAGATCTCTCACCCCTTTCATGCCCCTTCACAACTAAGAATTAGAACTCCATGCATACACGCACACACCGCTCCCTACGGCACCTTACCCCTCGAGGTAACGGTGACACCGTAGTATAAAGGACCGGTTGCGCGTGTTTTCCATGAAGGTTAGGGTAAGGATCGATAAAGGAAGGACAAGAATCTAGAAGAAGAAACATCTTCCCAAAAGATTCTAATCCACTTCATTGATAATTACCATAATATCTAATAGATCTAAAATAAGGCATTGAAAGCGGTGAGGAAACCTTTAATCTCCCAACTTCCCCTAAGCCTAATCCTAGCATGACTTTAATTTAGATTAATTTAGTTTATTGATAGATCTAGGTTTTTTAGATTTAATAAATCAATCCAAACAACATTTGGAATCAACTCGTAAAAACACATTAAAAAAATTACACATCTCTGTGGACCGACCCGTACTCACCGGCTAGCTGCATAGCGACGCCGTTTCTGATTACGGTTAACAAGTATTTTTTTGGACTAATCACTGCTGCCTAAGGCTTTATCTTGCAAGTCGAGACGAATCGGGAAGTCCTCGCGAAGACACTAATTTCCTCACAAGTCGAGACGAATCGAGCAGCTCCCGTCAAGGACACTAATTTCCCTGAGTTGAAGTATTTTGCCGAGGACGTTGGTTTCCTCGAGGTTGGAACGAATCGGTGTATTCCTGCGGAGATACTGGTTTCTCTGCGGGCCGACGCGAATCAAGATGTTCTCGCCAAGGACACTGGTTTCCCTGAGTCGAAGTATTTTGCTGAGGACACTGGTTTCCTCGGGATTGAAACGAATCGGAGTATTCCTGCAAAGACGCTAGTTTCTCTGCGGGCCGACGCGGATCAGGAAGCTCTCATCAAGGACGCTAGTTTCCCTGAATTGAGGTATTTGCCAAGGACACTGATTTTCCTGGGGTTGAAACGAATCGATGTATTCCTGCAAAGACGCTAGTTTCTCTGCGGGTCGACGCGAATCAAGATGTTCTCGTCAAGGACACTGGTTTCCCTGAGTCGAAGTATTTTCCGAGGACGCTGGTTTCCTCGAAGTTGAAACGAATCGGAGTATTCCTGTGGAGACACTGGTTTCTCTGCGGGCCGACGCGAATCAGGAAGCTCTCATCAAGGACGCTAGTTTCCCTGAATTGAGGTATTTTCTAAGGACATTGGTTTCCCTGGGGTTGAAACGAGTCGAGGTGTTCCTATAAAGACGCTAGTTTCTCTGCGGGTCGACGCGAATCAAGATGTTATCGTCAAGGACACTGGTTTCCCTGAGTCGAAGTATTTGCCGAGGACGCTGGTTTCCTCAAAGTTGAAACGGGTCGGAGTATTCCTGCGGAGACACTGGTTTCTCTGCGGACCGACGCGAATCAGGAAGCTCTCATCAAGGACGCTAGTTTTCCTGAATTGAGGTATTTGCCAAGGACACCGGTTTCCCTGGGGTTGAAACGAATCAAGGTGTTCCTGCAAAGACGCTAGTTTCTCTGTGGGTCGACGCGAATCAAGATGTTCTCGTCAAGGACACTGGTTTCCCTGAGTCGAAGTATTTGCCAAGGACGCTGGTTTCCTCGAAGTTGAAATGAATCGGAGTATTCCTGCAAAAACACTGGTTTCTCTGCGGGCCGACATGAATTCGGAAGCTCTCATCAAGGACGCTAGTTTCCCTGAATTGAGGTATTTGCCAAGGACACTGGTTTCCCTGGGGTTGAAACGAGTCGAGCTGTTCCTGCAAAGACGCTAGTTTCTCTGCGGGCCGACGCGGATTAAGAAGCTCTCATCAAGGACGCTAGTTTCCCTGAATTGAGGTATTTGCCAAGGACACTGGTTTCCCTGGGGTTGAAACGAGTCGAGGTGTTCCTGAAAAGACGCTAGTTTTTCTGCGGGTCGACGCGAATCAAGATGTTCTCGTCAAGGACACTGGTTTCCCTGAGTCGAAGTATTTTGCCGAGGACACTGGTTTCCTCGAGGTTGAAACGAATCGGAGTATTCCTGCAAAGACACTGGTTTCTCTGTGGGCCGACGCGAATCAGGAAGCTCTCATCAAGGATGCTAGTTTCCATGAATTGAGGTATTTGCCAAGGACACTGGTTTCCCTGAGGTTGAAACGAGTCGAGGTGTTCCTGCAAAGATGCTAGTTTCTCTGCGGGTCGACGCGAATCAAGATGTTCTCGTCAAGGACACTGGTTTCCCTGAGTCGAAGTATTTTGCCGAGGACACTGGTTTCCTCGAGGTTGAAACGAATCAGAGTATTCCTGCAAAGACACTGGTTTCTCTGCGGGCCGACGCGAATCCGGAAGCTCTCATCAAGGACGCTAGTTTCCCTGAATTGAGGTATTTGCCAAGTACACTGGTTTCCCTGGGGTTGAAACGAGTCGAGGTGTTCCTGCAAAGACGCTAGTTTCTCTGCGGGTCGACGCGAATCAGGATGTTCTCGTCAAGGACACTGGTTTCCCTGAGTCGAAGTATTTTGCCGAGGACACTGGTTTCCTGGAGGTTGAAACGAATCGGAGTATTCCTGCAAAGACACTGGTTTCTCTGCGGGCCGAGGCGAATCAAGAAGCTCTCATCAAGGACGCTAGTTTCCCTAAATTGAGGTATTTGCCAAGGACACTGGTTTCCCTGGGGTTGAAACGAGTCGAGGTGTTCCTGCAAAGAAGCTAGTTTCTCTGCGGGTCGACGCGAATCAAGATGTTCTCGTCAAGGACACTGGTTTCCCTGAGTCGAGGATGCTGCCAAGGACGCTGATTTCCCTGGGGTTTGAAATGATCTCTGGTGGTCTTTCAGGTTTTATATGAGTCACCGTCAAAACTGTGAAGCTAGAAATTTGATCTTTGCTTCGTTTGCTGGCACTGCGTCTGCTGTATCGAGACGAATGTCACGGTTGTCTCTAGGTTGTTGGTGAACCGTCGAGATTTGGCTTCGCTTTCTGGCGGAGCCTGTTGGGAAGGTGTGGTTCCCTCTTTGTTTGTGCCCTTGGATTGTATACAGGGATCGACGTGATCTCAAATGTAGGGAAAAAGTTTCAACATATTTTTTTTATTATTGTTTTATTTCCGCGATGCTCTATCATTTCAGCTTTTATATCGCGAAGGTCGCGACTGCCCAATCATTTCGGCTATTTTTCACGGTGCCCAATCATTTCGGCTATTTACTTTATTTTTACTCGCTGCTTTTTATTACGAGTTGCCCAATCATTTCGGCTATTTTGTGTGCATACGTTTTTACTTGCTGCTTTTTATTGCAAGTTGCCCCATCATTTCGGCTATTTCGTATGCATGTGCAGCCTACTGGCTTTTCGCCGTAAACTTGAAATTAGACACCGATTTTGGCATTAGCACTGCTACAACTGGGATATTGCCAGGAGCGAATCATCATTTGCCTCTGTCGATGTCGAACAAAGGTGGCTTAGTGAACAGGGTTAAGGTCCTGTCGACTAAGGCTTTTGACTTCATGAGCCGTAAGGGTCTCACAAAGGTATTTCTCCCTATAAGTCGTGAGGATCTTGTAGGTGTGTTTTCTCCCTAGGAATCGTGAGGATTCTTAAGTGTATGTTCCTCTGTAAATCGTAAGGATTCTACAAGAGGGTTTTCTCCTTGTAAGTCGAGAGGACTTACAAGGGTTGTTCATCATGCGAACATATCCCCAATCATGGATGGGACTTGGTTAGGGAAATATTTATTCGTGTCCGTGGATTGTATACAAGGGTTAGTATGAGCCGCTTGTAGGGAAATATCGAAGGTTGTAGGGGGTTTGCTTAAGAACAGGTTCAGGTTTCTGTAACTTAAGACTTTCAAATCTTATGAGCCGTAAGGGTCCCATAAGAGAGTTCTCCTTACGAGTCGTGAGGATCTCGCAAGTGTATTTTCTCCTTAGGAATCGTGGGGATCCCTAAGTGTGTTGCTCCCTTGTTAGTCGTAAGGATCTCACACAGGTGGTTTCTCCTTATAAGGTCGAGAGGACCCTGTAAGTGTCCTTTAACGAGGTTGCGCCCTTTCGGGTTTTCACAAACACTCGCCGGTAGTCCTGCTGTTTTTACCCACGGAGCCCTTTCGGGTTTTCATCCGTGCCCATTTTGCTTATGGACATACCGTTTATTATTTTTTTTTTTTATCTTATTCTTTTTATTCTCCTTTTTTTACGAGGTCGCACCCTTTCGGGTTTCACAAACATCGCCGGTAGTCCTGCTATTTTTACTTACGGCGCCCTTTCGGGTTTTCATCCATTCCCATTTTGCTTATGGACATACCGTTTATTTTTTTTTATCTCTTTTTTTTTTATATATCGGCTTTGGGATGTTGCAATCCACCGTAGTTTATCGACATCTCGATCAACAGCTAGTTTTAGGACGTAGTGGTCCGTCATTAGTTTAAGGACGTTCTGGTCCGTTATTAGTTTAAGGACGTTTCGGTCTGTTGCTGAAGAAGGCCGATTACTACTTATAGAGTTTGGGCTTAGGAAGATAGCGAGAGGACATAGTCGTCGTCATCTATCATTGACCTAAGCTGTGACTCATTAAGCGTAGTATTTATTTAGGAAGCGACCATTTATTGGCCTGAAAGGCCTTTCACCGTGCATATCCATGAGTAGATAGGCTCCACCCTGGTAGACCTTGTCTATTATGTACGGGCCTTCATAGTTCGGCTCGAATTTTCCCCGCTTGGCGCGATTGGGGATCATAGGCCTTTTGACCACTAGCATGAGTTCGCCTTGGCGGAATGTCCTCGGCTGGGTCAATCTTTCATATGAGCGCGTCATCTTTGCTTTATAAGCCTCCAGATTTTGTTGCGCTATGAGCCGGGTTTCATCAAGGGCATCAAGCTCCTCAAGCCGAAGGTGAGCATTTTCTTCATCCATCAGCTCGTAGTGGACTGCCACACGTAAAGAGGGTAACTCTATCTCGAGGGGGAGTACTGCTTCTGTACCGAATACCAACGCGTATGGCGTTGTGTTCGTGGCCGTCTTGAACGTAGTTCGATACGCCCAGAGAGCTTCTTGCAGTCTCTCGTGCCAGTCCTTCTTATTTTGGGACACCATTTTCTTTATGATCCTCGTCAAGGTCTTGTTGAAAGCCTCAGCTAGACCGTTAGCTCGCGGATTATAAACTGAGGAATACCTCCAGTCTATATTATGCTGTTGCGCGAAGCGACTGATCTTGTGGCTTCTGTAAGCTGGCCCGTTATCGGAGATGATCCGTCGTGGAGTTCCAAACCGATAAATGACGCGCGTCTTGAAGAAATGGAGGATATTCTCCGTCTTCACTTCCCTTAACGGTACTGCTTCTGCCCATTTGGAGAAGTAGTCGGTCGTTGCCAGGATGAAACGATGTCCCCTGAACGATGCTTGTTCGATGGGGCCGACTATGTCAGTTCCCCACATCTCGAACGGCCAGCTAGCCACTGTCGGATGTAGAGGGTTTGGGTGCTGATGGATGAAGTCTCCATGAATCTGGCATGAGTGGCATTGCTTCGCATATTCAAGGCAGTCCTGAATCATCGTTGGCCAGTAGTAACCCATCCGTTTAATTTTCAATTTCATCTTTGGGCCTGCTTGTTGAGAACCGCAGAGTCCGTCGTGAACTTCCTGAACGACTCTTTTCGCCTCGTCAGGTCCCAGGCATCTCAGCCACAAAGAATCAAATGACCTCTTGTACAGAGTATCATTGACGAAGGCGAAAGACAAAGCTCGTTTCATAAGCTGATGTCTTGAGGACGCATCGTCGGGCGTTCGACGGTATTTGAAGTAGTCTATAAAGACTTCTCTCCAATCCTCGGCCTTTTCCCTGTCATTTATTTGCAGGGTCGTCTGCTCAGTCGCTCCCTTTTCTTCAGATGATTCTGGAGATATTTCTGCTGGGGCAAGCACCCGACGGCTTTGTACCACGATTCTGACGTCATCGAGGTTCTCATCAGCCAGTTCCTTAGCGAGCTTGGCTAACACATCCGCCTTGCTATTCTCTGCACGCGGTATGTTTTCCAAAGTGTAGGAAGGAATTTGGGTCAACAGTTGTTGCACCTTTTCGCCGTACTTCACCAGTTCTGGCTTGCACGTCTGGTAGTCGCCGTTTACTTGACTAACGACCAGTTGAGAATCTCCATATATGAGGAGGTTTTCAATTCCCATGTCGATGGCGATCTCGAGGCCTGCTATTAAAGTTTCGTATTCGGCTTCATTGTTTGTCCTCGGCTCTGTTAAGGAGAAAGCAAAGCGCATTATCCCTCCTTGTGGAGTTACGAAGATGATGCCTACCCCCGATTTGATTATAGGGGTGCTTTGTTTGTGCTTCTTCATGGAGGATGTTCCATCGAAATAAAGCTCCCATCGGGTATCACCGCCGTCGATCGCATCAAACGCATGTTCGTTTGGCAGATCGCAATTCAGAGGAGAATCGGCAGGTATCAGATGTTCAGCGAGGAAGTCGGCAATGGCCTGGCCTTTCACTGCCTTGAGAGGCTGATAGGTTATCGAGAACTCCATCAAGAGTAGGGCCCATTTAGCGAGTCGCCCCGTCAATATGGCCTTCGACATCAAATATTTAAGGGGGTCCACCTTCGAAATGAGACGGACTTCATGCGCCAACGCATAGTGCCTCAGTTTCGTTATCGCAAATATCAACGCCAGGCAGTGTTTTTCAATGGGGGAATAGTTGCTTTCTGCCCCCAGTAGAACTCGACTTTAGTAGTAGAGTGCTCTTTCTTTCCCTTGATCGTTCTCTTGCACCCATAATGCGCCTAAGGAACCTTCGAGGGCGGTTGTATAAAGAATGAGGGGCTTTCCCTTGACCGGAGCAGCCAACACTGGCGGGTTCTACAGGTATTGCTTGATCTCGTCTAGCGCGCTTTGGCATTTTTGGTCCCAGACGAACGGGGTTCCCTTCTTCATCAGGTAGCTATAAGTACGGCACTTGCCTGAAAGGTTGGCTATAAATCACCGTACATACGCGAGCTTCCTTTGGAGAGACCGTGGCTGTTTGAGAGTCCTTGGCAGATGCATTTCTATGATCGCCTTGATCTTTGACGGATCTATTTCGATACCTCGGTGTCGGACGATGAATCCTAGGAATTTGCCTGAGGAAACTCCGAATGCGCACTTGAGAGGGTTCATCTTCAAGTTGTATTGTCGAAGGCGTTGAAATACGGTCTTCAGATGCTCGAGATGTTCCTCCCAAACTATAGCACTCGACGATTTCATGTATGAGGTCATCGAAGATCTTCGTCATGGCCCTCTGATAGGTGGCACCGGCGTTCTTTAGACCGAAGGGCATCACCTTGTAGCAGAATATACCTAGCGGAGTCCTGAAGGCGGTGTGCTTCTGGTCTTCGGGATGCATCTTTATCTAATTATACCCTGATGAACCGTCCATGAAGGAGAAAACCTCGTGAGTGGACGTATTGTCTATCATCAGTTCGGTGACTGGCACTGGGAAATCGTCCTTCGGGAAAGCTTTATTGAGATCCCGGAAGTCCACACATATGCGCACCGTCCCATTTTTCTTCATCACCGCGACGATGTTGGCGATCCACTCGGGATACTGAACCTCCTGGATGAAGCCAGAGTCGATCAGCTTCTTGACCTCAGCATTGATACCCATCTCAAGCTCGAGCCGCATTCTTCTTGGTGCTTGTTTGACCAGCTTGACGTCCGGAAATATCGCCAATTTGTGCACAGCAATTTCCGGGTCTAATCCCGGCATTTCGGAATAGTTCCACGCGAAGCAATCTCTATGCTGCATAAGCATGTCTTTTAACGCAGCCACCCTTTCTTCAGATAGCAGCTCGTTGACGAATGTCGGTCGCGGGTCATTCGCCGTCCCCAACTCAATTTCCTTGAGGTTATCTGCGGTAGTATGTATTCCATCCTCCAGCTCTTTCGATGCTGGTGGGAATTCCGAGATCACCCCATCATCGCTATTTTCGAAGCACCAAGGAAGGTCATCCATATTCTCAGGCTCTTCTTTTGATATCGTTATCATATGACAAGCACGAGCTCGCTTCCAAGATCGATGTGTATTTGGTTCTACTTTCGTGTCTTTGGGTTCGTGCTTCTGTGGCGGCGTTACCCTCCAACTGTCAGATAGAGCGAACTTGCCGAGCTGATACTGATCTTCCACCCAGTTCTTGAAGGTGAAGCAGTCTTCGAGAGGATGCCCTATTACTCGGTGATAAGAGCAATAGTTTGGGTGTGAGACTTCGCCTGCTTGTTCGGGGTGTTTAGACTCCGGCAGTGTAAGCATCTGATGTTTTATAGCTCGGTCAAGTATCTTCTTTGTCTTCCTGAGGAAAAGAGTATGCTCGACTCATCTTCTTCACAAGGGACAAATCTGGACTGCTCGATTCCCGCTTGCGTGGCTTCTTAGTCCCGCTTTGTTGCTGTCGAGCGCCTCTTTCGCTTTTTGACTTGTTTCTGCCTCTGCGTCGAGCTTTTTTTTATAACAGGTTGACAGGGAGCGACACTTTCATCTTTCACGGCCTGTTAGAGGAGGCGTTGCGTTTTGGCTTTTCACGGTTGTGGCCATTTCACGGTTGTGGTCGTCTCGGACTTTTTGGCCAGCTTCCCTTATAAGCTTGTCCATTTGTTCTTCGAACGACGGACTGGGTACTTTTGCATCAGGAACTTTTACTAGTTCAGGATTAGCGTCCTCCCATTGAGCATCCGCTTCTTCATTGAAGTCATGCACGACGTAACAGTCGCGGAGTAGCTCTCGTTTCTTGGACCGAATGTATCCAAGTCCTATTATTTCCATCCTCCCACTAGGCAACTTGTGCTGAGTTCCGGGGACGTTCCAGACCCTTTCATAGAATTTGGCTTTTCGAGCGGTCTGTTTGAAGGATATCCCCTGGCGCTTCAGCAGCCTCTTCAAGCCTTCTGTATAATATCTGGGCAGACGGATGGGCTGAAGCCTGTCAAGCATAGGATTCGCGCCGTGCCAGATTTCTTTCTCCACTTTGGTTTCTTCAGAGCGGTTGAATAGAATTGCCTTTTCGCCTTCTCGCCTGGGAGGGACATAAAACGTCCGCAGCTCCTCTACACTGTAGGTATCGAGTGCATCCAGTTCTTTATGATGTTTAAGTGGAACCATGGCGACTTGTAGACTTTGCTCTTCATCAGCGGACGTTTGTATTGAAGGCCGAGCAGAGAATACAACATGGACCTCATCTTCTGAGTCACTACCAAAGATCAACGTAGGAGCAGATGGTCCCAGCTTATTGTATTGGGATGGACCCGAATAAACTATCTCCTCTTCCTCCTCGGTATCACTCCCGAAGACAGGGATGGTGGCGTTAGCTCTGTTCTCCGGCTTGCGACACCTCTCCGTTTCTTCGAAATCCGGTAAGAAGTATTTGGAATCTTTATATTTGTGGACTTCGTTCACGGAGAACGGGTTCAGTTCTCCCGTCATGGTATACTCGAGACCATCCTTAAAATATTTCATACACTGATGCTGTGTAGAAGGGATGATATTATACTCGTGTAACCATGGCCGGCCGAGCAGAGAATTGTAGCATGTCTTGGCGTCTATGACATGGAACTTAATGTCCGTGACAAGTAGCCCAAAGCGTAGCGTCAATATCACAGACCCAAGAGTTCTTGATGATTGGGAGTCGAACCCGGAGATGGTGATCTTGGCCTGAGCAAGGTGCTGGACACTCATGCAGATTTCCTTTAACACCCGCACGTTAAGGAGATTAACGGAGGATCCATTGTCGACCAGGATTTTGCCTATCTTTATATCATGGCAGTATCCTGAGACATAGAGGGGGCGATTGTGTTCGCACATCCCAAGGAGAAGGTCTTCATCGCCAAAAGTGATATCGGCCGTGTGCACTTCTTCCAATTCATCCTTCATCTTTTCCTCGGCAAGGAAAGATTAGAATTGTTCCGGCCCCTGTAGTGCCTTGATTAATGAATCCCTTGCCTCTTTTGATAGTAAAAGGGCGTCAAGAATGCTGAGCTGCGAAGGTAGCTTCCTCAAGTGTGCCAGAACATTGTAGTCCACCTTATTTCTCTTTGGCGGGTCCTTGGCGGTTAGCTCTTCCACAACCTGGTCATCCAGGGCGATATCTTCAGAGACCTTCTCTTTTCCTTTATCTTTTTTATTTGAGGGTCCAAGATTCTTTTCGGGTAGCGTACGATTACGCAGCCAGATATTTTCGCAGGCCTTCAGCTCTTCTTCTTTTCCCGAGGTGGACTCTTTAAAAAGGGGGCTAAGAGCCATTTACTCGTCAGAGTCGCTCCCGAACGTGAGAACTTGCGCTTCCCCGGCATTAACCATGCGACAATTGCCAGTAGTCCTGTTAAGCCCCTCGGTCGTATTTTTCCGCTCCCGATGAGTTTTGCGCTTTTTCCGCTTAAAATGTTGTCGGTGAGCAACATATCCCTGCCACCATCTATTGAAAGCTTTGCACTTTTCGGTGGGGTGCGAAATCTTTCGATGATATAAGCAGTAGGAGGGGTGCATTTCTGCTTTGCCGGTAGTGTTTCCTTCAGAAGGTGGTAGCTTCATCCCCATTGATATGGCTTTAGCAAACCTTTTCCTCGTCTTGAACTTGCTTTTATCTGCGGTGGATGTATTTTGCTCCAGCGGGAGTGTCTCAACTCTTTCGTCAAGTCGCTGGCGCTTGGCCCTTTCAAATATGACCACCTCGCGTTCCCGATCAGCTTTACTTTTCAACAGAGCTTCGTTGAGGAATGCGTCAATTGTTTCATCCGATGGCCCCAGAATTTCCGGTTTAGGATCTGCCCCCAGCTTTTCAGTGCAAGGAGTTTCCTCATCGTCTGTAAACGAATGGGAAATCATATGACAGCTCGCCACGTATTCCTCGGATTCATCTGACGAACTCTCTCCGTCATCTTCCTCTTGAAAGACGTGGTTGAGGAACTCCTGGAGTGTGATGGGAGTCCGTGCTTTCTGGTTGTATTCCTCCAGCGCGTCAATTTGTTTTTGTAAGTCCATCCGCTTGTCGCCAGGCTTCACGGGCTTCTTGGATTTCTTCTTCTTCTTCTTTGATGATTTTGACGGCTGGTTGTGAGTGCTTGGACCACCACCATCGGTCTTTGGAGTTGGACGCGGCTTCAATATCCCTTCAATGATCTGAGGTTCCAACGGGTTTTTCCACCTGATCGCTGGGCATGTTTGAAGATCGTTCAGAATTCTCTTTGTTTTGGCTGATAGCACAATCTCCTATAGAGCTTCTTGAATGAGGGAGCACGTTGCCCCCGGCGTATTCACCCTTTTAAGGGTGTGAGGCTGCGGCGGATTCACCTTCCATCTGTCGGACAACGCGAACTTGCCCTGTTGGTACTGGTCCTCAATCCAATTTTTGAAGACGTAACAATCCTCGATCGGATGACCCAGTACTCGGTGATAAGGACAGTAATTGGGATCATTGACGTCGTTTGGCTGTGACGGACGTCTTGGATCCGGCAGATTTATGAGTCGGTTGCGCAAGGCCAGCTCGAACAATCTTCTCGTTTTATCTCGGGGAAACGAGTAAGGACGTCCCAGCCTTTTCTCGAGGGACAGGTGTGGACGCATATTGTTTTGACGGACAGCCGGTTTCAAGTTGCTCGACTGTTGTTGAGCATTGGTGACAACGATCGCTTTTCCCTTCCCCTTCTGATTTCGAGAGTCCGGCTTTGGAGGGGGCGGTCGGTCCATCTGGTCCATTTGAGCTAGCTTGTCGATCAGGGCCTGGAAGGCAGTCGGCTTGAAGAACATCATAAATTAGGAAATGGCCTCCTGCGGATCGAGGGTTCCCACAAACATGCCTACTGCCGGAGCCTCTTCTATGCGTTGCTCGCATTTTGACCATAAGTTCCGCCACCGTATCGCATACTGAACCCATGTTTCGCCTGGCTTCACCCTGGCATTAATCAATGCTGTTATCGGGGTGCATTCGCTGGCGCTTGCGAAACGCTGGGTAAACAGCAGCTCCATCTCCGCAAATGTCTTGATAGAGTCATTTAGGAGCTCGGAGTACCACTCGAATGTTGTATCCGATAAGCTACCGACGAACCGGCGAAGCAACAATTTATTATCACCGCCGGTGTTGCCGCAAAGCGCTCTGAACTGGAAAACATGCTGGTGGGGATTGCCCATCCCCTTATAGACATGGAATTTCGGTATTGTATAGCCCGGCGGGTACTTTATCTGATCGTACCAGCTCGGATATGGCCGTCCTATATTTACGACCTGACCGGCTGCCTCAGTCGCCTGATGAACCCGTATCTGCTGAGCTATATATTCGTCCAAGTCACCTTTGGAGATTGTCTCCTCCTTGGCTGTTGACAGAGCCTGTAGAGGATTTGACGTTTCTCCTATGTCGTCTTCAAGGACGATCGGAGGATCTTCAGCAGGAGGATCTTATTGGATCATCATTCCCACCATGTCCTGGAACAGGAGGGCCATTCGCTTTATGTTGGCTGCTTGTTCCGCAGCCTCTTTATCCTTCTTTTCCAGTACCCTACGAAGGAATTCAGCATCAGTTTCTTGCTCTTGGCGTTGATCCGAGGATGCTTCGGGGCTTTCTTTTGGCCCAGTGGGTGCGGCCATCGCGTTCATCATTTCTTGGAGCTTCTGCTGTTGTTCCTGAGTTTTAGTCACTGACCGTGTAAGCGGTCTATGACCTGTAGATGTACGGCTGTCCTCCTTCCCCGACGCCATGTATACAGTATGGACTACAATGCCCCCGGACTTAGGGCGTTTGGGCTCGCCACCTTTGGCATTTGCCGCAGGCGCGTGGATTTTCTCTGGCCTTCTTCTCTTCTGGGCCGTTGAAGTTGAGGGGGCCGTTGCAGCGGGCACCCTGGCGGTTGTCGTCCTTTGCTGTTTGACAGGACGGTTCTTTTCTTCTTGAACCTTCACCCTCTTCTGCCGGCGAGAGTGATCTTAGTCTATTACTGAGTCTTGAACCCTCCGCCAGACCTTATAAATTTTAGAGGACAGCCGTTGAGGGGGCTGCTCCAGCTTTGTATCTGTAACACTCTCCGCAGGTGGAGGAGATCTTTTTAGCGTAGCAGTCGGAGAGTTCTTGCGTACCCTCCTTAGCGGTTCAAAGCTGTTCCCAGTTGGAACAGCAGCATTAACTTCCACCATCGGAGCCAGTGGAGTTAGCCCTGAGGGGGAGTTGCCCCGGGCCTTCCTTACTCAGTGCCAGTGGCGACGTCGAGCGTGTCGAGCTGTTGGGACTGGCTCGGCGATAGGGATAGTTTCGTCTTGCCCCCTGTCCGGATGAGGCGCTGCAGGTGCCAACCTCTTAAAGACTGATGTTGTCTTTTGAGTGGCGATGTTCAGTCTGTCAAAGACAGACTCTCGAGTAGGAGCAGGAGCCGGAATGGTCAGCCTTGAAAAGACCGACTCTTTAACAGGAGAAGCCGCCTTGACGACTTCAGGAGCAGAGGTGGCTGTCTTCCTCGGGACGGCCATTTCAGGGTTCATGGGCTTCTTTGCAGGCCCATCAGAGTTCTGGTTCAGCCTGGTAAAGACAGAGGCTGCCGGTTTGATATTGGACGACCCGTTGAAAAGGGGTCGTTGTAGCAGTGAGCCGATCGAAGACCGATTTCTTGTGCGCTTCTGGTGCGGGCACTGGAATAATGAAGCTTGCAGACGGGAGCATGGTCCCGAAAAACAGACCGGTGGTGGCCTGGGTCACTTGTTCCACCGGCATGGCAAGGATGGAGGCCGCTTGAGGCCCATAAGCTACACCTCCAGGTGAGGTGGAGCGTCGGTTGCACTTGCATTTCGAGCAGCTCGAGCAGTTGGAGGCCATTGATGCTTGATTTCTGCGCCAGGCAAAAGTCCAAATCTTAGTAACTTGAAACCCAAAGGCAACCATTAGCAAACCGCGATTCGTTCGCGAAGACTGTAAGTCTACGCTAGCGCCCCGGCCGTCTACAGACGCCAAATGCGGAACAAAAAACTTTTAACTGGCGCTATCGTATACTTTAACCCGGATCTGCCATTATTGCTAAACTAACAAACTGTAAAGAGTGTAGAAAGGTTATACCGAACGATCCGAGTCCTTCATTCTTTAACCATCATCCCACGCTCCGTTGCGGCTGCTCTGATCTCTTCGATCTCCGATCTGCTCGTCCAGGTGGCACCACATCACTGATTCTTTAAACGGGCTCCACCTCTGACTCGAGGCAACTCGGTCATCAAGTTTGCTAAAAGAGACGACCAAGAATGATGTAGAGAATGAGTAGATGACTTTGTCTCACTTCTTCCAAAGCCGTGGACGATCGGTTAATGAAATTGCCGAGGGAATCGGGTGATGGAATGAAATGAGCTGTGAAATTCCATACACCGATAAAACCTATCATAATCTTTTTCTACCAAATAAAATATCAAGTGAGAGAGTGTGTGAGGAGAGAGAGGGGGCCGGCCTCTTATATAGAGGAGGAGGTGATCGTAGGAGTAAAGAGGGTGACCACAAGGAAAATATCATGTGTGAACACATGAAAATATCAAGCACAAAGATCTTAAGGAAACAAGAATACATTGAAATCAAAGCATGAGTCACAATCCTTGTCACCGCTTTCTAGAAACTTCTAGAACCTTCTAGAAGCATGACTCACTCTCATCCAAGAAAAGATAAATCCGTCTTTAACCGAATATTAAAAGACGGCTGATAGAAAACTGGAAACTGACAACTTCCAAAAGTGATCCTGAAACGAATTTCAGGATAACCCCGAAACTGTATAAATATACCCGCATTTGTATTACGACCGAATACAAATGCAACTGAGACAAAGATATTATACCTACTCAATATAATACTCGGATCCGGCTTAAACCAAAGCCGACCAGTATCATCTGCCCGAAAAATAACACGTGCGTAAACGCACGTGCATTTTCCGAACCCTGCCATAAAACCATACGGCCTCTACAACGTTTCGCCCGAACTTGGGAAACTGTCTGTGGGGGACTCTAATGACTCGTCAGTACCCTGGCAGTGGGTTTAACCACAAACCGTCAGCGGCACCAGCTATGCGTAACGGCTGCCCATGGACTGACCTCAAGGGAGGCCGATGAGCGAACTCATCCGGAAACCCTACTGAGCCTAACAGTGACAATGTATATACAGTCCGGTCCGTTCGTCTATGAGTATCGCATATCTGCCTAGAGGGCTAGTAACGTCAGACCCCCAAAAGCAGTATAAGTCGTGTCGGAGTGTAGCCCAATAACACCCTGAGATACTACTGGAGTACCTATCAGTAAATCTCCTGCCATGGCCATGGACTTTGTGTAATGGCTCTCCTAGACACAGCACGACCTCGCCCCCAATACCGGGAGAGACGAATCCCCTGCCGATCCGCTCACGTGCCTCCATATGACTCGGGACTGTACCCAAAAGCTACCTGTTTGCACGACTCCTTTGAGCCGTGGTAGGGTAGAAATCAAAGCACAGTGGGAACTCATACGAGACAAATGACGACCTCAGGTCGATGAACTAACCTGTACACACGTCACTAGGGAACTGCTATCTGACGATAGGTATAGTACTAACTAGCAGATTCCCGGCGAGTCCTGTCCGGTGTACTCATAACCCATTGAGCACCTGTATACATCTTAGGTGATCCAACTGACACCAGTGGCTTGTGAGACCGGCCACCGCCTCTCGTCGGGGTCTCGACTGTACACACTAGTCTACTCCGGAGTATCGATGCTCTGTCTCGAAACTCCCACAACTAGGGACCACAATTAAGGATATGCATATAAACTACCCAACTCTCACGTATATGATCGCCATCATACTGTTGGTAGTAAAGCAAGATCCTAAGGGCTCTATCAAAGTGTAACATGTAATCAGTCACCTGAACATGTACACGACTGATAAAGGCAAACCAGATAGCATACTATCATCTCGAGTAAGACTTTCCTACCGGTATAGGTCCTCCGCAATCATTGCAATCACGTACCTGCGATCCAATAATTGACTATGAGGGCACTATCTCCAACAATCTCCCACTTGCACTCAAGGCTAATTATTGCGATGTCGACTACTCACAGCCCGTGTGAAACCGAACATCCAACTCCTCTACTAATCAGTTTCACAAAGCCCGTTTGTAAAACTATTGTGTTCGAGAAATAGCCTCAGTGAGTGGATCCGCCTAGAAGTTTCTTTCCATATCTCTCTTAATCTCAAGTTCGCGGAGAAAACCATCTCTCGAATCGAGTAATACCTGTCTTAGAATATGTCTGGATATCTGATGGGACCTAGTTCATAAATGAACTCCAAATCCAAACTTCTTAGACTGTATCGATCACTGAACCTAATCAGTATCCGGCACCATGCCACCCACAGTATCCTCTTGGACCACCTGTCCATAATACCGTCCCTCTTTGTCAGAGGGAAAACTGTAACTCTGACAATCACTCTGTCAACCCTGTCACCTTTGAAGCCTGGAATGATAACCGTCTCCCGAAAGAGGCTGCCGTCATCAAATCCGTAGAACATGTACTTATGTTCTAAAACTGCTTCCTTATGTTTCTCCAGGATTGGATTAATACAAACTTATTGCATCTAGTGCAAAAACAACATCTGGTGTGGTACTTGACATCTCATGATTGACTCAGTTGCCTAAGCAAGTGATCTGCCAATCATGCACAGCCCTCTCCCCTTTAGTCTGTAAGACATCTTTAGAGAGGGTGACTCCATCACCTGCAGGTACACCACCATGCTAGGAGTCATCTATTCTAAAAACCATTAGAATATCTGTCAAAGTACCCACATTGGGAAACTACCCAAATCTAGATCTAAAACCATAGATCCAGAAACCAGAATGTCAAATATTATATCCATATCCTGTCTGGAGAAACAACTGTGTGACGACCACAGTACAACCGATCGTAGTATAGGAATTTTACTTCCTACTCTGTGTATGTCATCCAAATACCATGACATCACACCCTACTACCTTCTTAACAGATCCATCCCCTATTCTGATTGAAGTCAAACCCATGACTGTCACATCAAAATTAGATGATCTATCTCCGCTATAACTGCTCTAGTCTATAAATCGACATAAGCTACTTGCCCACCATGCTTCCGCTGCTCCCACTGATTACGACAACCCTCCTACCGGGTCTCATAACCTGGAACAACAGTAGTGTCAAGTCTGGGTAGATAATAACCTCCCTGTCACCGTCCTTGAGGCTACCGGAGTACCTCTCGGGTGTCTGAGGTTACCCACCATATCTGCGGAGTGGCTATTGGAATGTCAAACCTGATTGAATATATAGGTCCTATTAAATTTTCCGTAATCATTCGCGGTTCTGGAATCACTTCCAGTTCTACCATACTCCCACTACTGTTTTCTGAAAAAGATCCATTTTACTAAAACTGTGGCGAGTCAAGAACAATATCACTATTGATCTTCCAAATGGTAGAATATCAACCCTCGTCATAGCCAGGGTCAACCCACAAACAGCCATTACAGAAACGTGCCCTGAGTTATCCAGAGTCTGGTTTTAAGCATAAGCTGGACAACTCCCCGTACCTTAACATCTTTTAAGGTACGATCCATTTTATATCCAATACAGAAACTTTGGCACTTATTTAATTGGAACCAGATTCAAATCATGCAGCTGTCTCCAGTGCATATCACTTTAATGGAAAGAGGCTAATCAGCATTACTCAACTTAGGAATCCATCCAATTATGAGTAACCTGAAAGAGAAACACGTTTCTCAAAACCATCACTATCATCTGAATACCAATCACAAGAATCTACATCTTCGATCTCTTTGAAGAATCCCGATACTTGTGATATCTGGTTCTCTACTTTATTCTTATACCCATAACTTCTCAAAACTTAGACCTTGTATTTCTTCGAAACACTTGTCCAAATACTAGA
The DNA here is from genome assembly GCA_030015575.1 of Agapanthus africanus. Lineage (NCBI taxonomy): Eukaryota > Viridiplantae > Streptophyta > Magnoliopsida > Asparagales > Amaryllidaceae > Agapanthus > Agapanthus africanus. Next base: position 254,991,710 of record JASDDO010000019.1, on the reverse strand, counting down.
GAAGTTATAAGTAAATAGAACATAGTACGAGGACCTACCCCTTTGTCCTGATAGACACTTGGACAACATACAATACTCTGTATAAGTCCGCTGAGTTGAACAACTCAAAACCTGTGCGTCGTAGGTTGAAAACTGTACCCTGGCGATTTCCTCAAATATCACCAATTACAACGAATTCCGATATAATGAGGATAATCACCTAATTCCCAATAACTTACTCCCACTCATCATCTGTAAAACCATACAGATATGAGAATGAAACCTGGTAAATACATACCCTTGGAGTAAGTGTCTAATCGGGAAAATAGTTTTTCTTTAACAATGCACTGAAACATGAAAATGTTTCGTAGGGGTATCCTGGTATTCATAGTAATGCCTCTTCCATAATCCAATTCATGACTTCAACCGTATATTTTATTGCCATTTATCCAAATCCCTTTATTTGTCTTTAGTCGTTACCTTCTGTACACCATCGTTAGGCTAAATGGTTTTCTTCCTTCCCTACCGTTCGGCACCAGCCTATGGTTTGGAAGAAGACTGTCCAGTAAGCATAATAGGTGTACCCTCCTAAACCAAGGAGTACTCGTATCTTGAGAGAAGGTGACGATAAAAGACAACTGAATGATACCTTATTCCTTTAAAGGTGAAATAGGAGTGGCGATGAAGTACGCGGTTTTGGTCGTGAATGATATCAGTCGCAATTTACTTTGCCCTCTTTCTAATCCCTTTATTTTGTCTTTACATATTACCTTCTGCACACCCTACTTAGGCCAATTGGTTTTCTTCATTCCCTACCTTTCGGCACCTGCCTATGGTTTGGAATAAGACTATCCAATAAGCGTAATAGGTGTATTCTCCTAAACTAAGGAGCCCTCACAACCTGAGAGAAGGTGATAATAAAAGACAACTGAATAAACCAATTCTATTTCTCCTGAACCTGGATCCATCCTCGAAGAAGTCCTTTCGAGTTCGTATATAACCATACGATGGATCTATCCAATGGAAGTGGATATCCGTAGTAATACGGGTGTTCTGAGAAATGCAAAGGGTAAAAGAAGGAGTGGCAATGACTTATGCAACATAGACAATCCAAAAGCCAGTATTTTAAGAAGGTTCGGTCAACCTGGTCACTGAGTCATAGTCTAGGGTCGGTCAAAGGTCGCTGCCAAAGAGAGAGAGAGAAAAGAAACACTCTGCGTGCACTCTAACCTAGATCAGAATGGTTATCACTTTATCTAATCCGGAAACCTCCCACTGTCCTGTCAAATTCTCCTCCAAACCCGAAAGAAGAATCAATCGGGATCGCCCGAAGAGTAAACCAACTCATCAGTGGGAATCGGGATCCAACTCTCATCGTATGATAACGTGATGGAATGCATCCACGTTACTCATACTCCAGAAGGTATGCGCATACTTGGCAAGTTTCAGTTTCTTTAGAAACTCCCGATAGGATTTTTGCCCCATGCTCTTATAACCTTGGCGTTGGTCAAAATGTCATAAGTCACATGCCAAGTTCTACCCGTCACTATCTTATCAATTTGAACCCACCCGTACATGCCCTTGACGTTGGCCAAAATGGCAGAACGACTGTCCCAAACCAACTCATCTATCTATGCAACAATTGAATACCCAGCAGCTACCAAACACTATGCCTTGGTGTTGGTCAAAATACATAGCTTGAATACTACTGAATACCCAAAAGAAGTGACGGAGGGCTACGGCTGGTTTTTGGCGAAAAACCTTTAACGTAGTGAACTTGATATCGCTGAAGGAACCTGATAGCTTTTTAAAATATAGTGGCGAAAACCTTTTGCTAAAGAGGTCACTCCCGGTGAAGGATCTCGACTCTTTCCTCGTGGAATGAGGTGCAGGATATTCCACTGAATACGACTATGCAAAGCAACTTGTAATCGACTATAGTGAAGTTATTACCCTGACGCAAACTTCTGCCCAAGGGGTCAGTCCCGGTGAAGGGATATCGACCCTTGCCCCGTCGAATGAGGTGCAGGATATTCCACTGAATACCGCTATGCATAACAAAAGTAAACGTCTTTACAATAACACTTTTTAAATTTGTTCCAACAACTGTAAACAGGTTTGTTTAACTTTGCATTGATCAGAATCAACGCAGTCCTATCAATCGACCACACCAGAAAAGAACGAAAATAAAATGTACGTATATGCCATCCGCATTCGTCACTGGGTCCCGTCATCACCCGTTAGGTTACTTAACTAACGACAGAGCGGGGACTGGACTAGCGCGGGTGTAAACATATACAACATCTAATAGTATATAAACCAATATACATTAATCGCTCCAGGCGTGATAATATGCAACATTACAGAAAAGTAATAAGCATCACAGAACAATACAGATAATCTGGGATCCCTGGGTTTCACAGAGCCGCTGTTGAAACCCGACGTTCCCCTGTCGTGTGGATAGCCTGTGCAATGAAACCTAGACCCTTACGGGTGCGGCAAGTTACCCGCCAAAACCTGAAGCGAGGCAGCCCCCTACAGCAAAGTGAATGGACCACCCAGCACTTCACGGAATCCGGTAATCTTGGGCACCCCTCCTTGGGTCAACCTGTACCCCCTACGAGTGCGGCGAATAGTCTGCTAATTTTAGAGTGGGGCCCCTCTGCCTCTCAAAGCCATGAGATGCGGACCCGTTTCCCTCCAGAACCCGGCTATCCGTGCACTCCGTCGCGGGGCAAAACCTAGTATAGTAATGAAAAATAGTACAACAGGTACATCGACCGCAACCTGGTCGTGCCCCAAAAGAATATTATACAACAGGCAGTGACGGCAGTCCACATGTTGGACGCTCGCCCCGCAATATCAAATGTACAAATAAACTCAAACTGTACTACCATTGCACACTGCTATCCACCACGACAAATCCGCAACATCACAGCACAACACAGAACATCAACGCGAATGTCACGTTCGCAAACCCGTCTAAAAGAACTATAGCAATCAGACGCGGTTTACCGATCAAATGACGTTCGCGGTCGGAGATATAATGTAAGCACTGTAAACTAACATGTTTAAATTTCGATCGACCAAATACCACAAAGTGGGCCCCACGAACAACTGGTGAACAGTAACAAAATCTGGGCCCAAAAGATATATACCAAAACCCCCAAATTCCAACAGAGAAGACACAGAAAAAATTTGGTGTACTGATCCCCTAGAACGGCCGCGGATGCGCGGCAAAACCATGGGTTTCACCGCGGTTCCGCGGCTCATTGGTGGGATCACGTGACCAAATTTGGTCGGTGTGCTTCTGAGACCCTGCACAACTTTCTGTGATATGTGGAATAATTTTAGGACATCATTTAAAATCGACAGAAACTGTCAAGCTTGGATTTTGCCGTTTTTGATTTTCGGTTCGATCGATATTTTAAACGCGTTAGCACAAGTTAGTATAGCAAAATGGTTAGGCTCTGATACCACTGTAAGTCTACGCTAGCGCCCCGGCCGTCTACAGACGCCAAATGCGGAACAAAAAACTTTTAACTGGCGCTATCGTATACTTTAACCCGGATCTGCTATTATTGCTAAACTAACAAACTGTAAAGAGTGTAGAAAGGTTATACCGAACGATCCGAGTCCTTCGTTCTTTAACCATCATCCCACGCTCCGTTGCGGCTGCTCTGATCTCTTCGATCTCCGATCTGCTCGTCCAGGTGGCACCACATCACTGATTCTTTAAACGGGCTCCCGCCTCTGACTCGAGGCAACTCGGTCGTCAAGTTTGCTAAAAGAGACGACCAAGAATGATGTAGAGAATGAGTAGATGACTTTGTCTCACTTCATCCAAAGCCGTGGACGATCGGTTAATGAAGTTGCCGAGGGAATCGGGTGATGGAATGAAATGAGCTGTGAAATTCCATACACCGATAAAACCTATCATAATCTTTTTCTACCAAATAAAATATCAAGTGAGAGAGTGTGTGAGGAGAGAGAGGGGGCCGGCCTCTTATATGGAGGAGGAGGTGATCGTAGGAGTAAAGAGGGTGACCACAAGAAAAATATCATGTGTGAACACATGAAAATATCAAGCACAAAGATCTTAAGGAAAACAAGAATACATTGAAATCAAAGCATGAGTCACAATCCTTGTCACCGCTTTCTAGAAACTTCTAGAACCTTCTAGAAGCATGACTCACTCTCATCCAAGAAAAGATAAATCCGTCTTTAACCGAATGTTAAAAGACGGCTGATAGAAAACTGGAAACTGGCAACTTCCAAAAGTGATCCTGAAACGAATTTCAGGATAACCCCGAAACTGTATAAATATACCCGCATTTGTATTACGACCGAATACAAATGCAACTGAGACAAAGATATTATACCTACTCAATATAATACTCGGATCCGGCTTAAACCAAAGCCGACCAGTATCATCTGCCCGAAAAATAACACGTGCGTAAACGCACGTGCATTTTCCGAACCCTGCCATAAAACCATACGGCCTCTACAACGTTTCGTCCGAACTTGTTAAACTGTCTGTGGGGGACTCTAATGACTCGTCAGTACCCTGGCAGTGGGTTTAACCACAAACCGTCAGCGGCACTAGCTATGCGTAACGGCTGCCCATGGACTGACCTCAAGGGAGGCCGATGAGCGAACTCATCCGGAAACCCTACTGAGCCTAACAGTGACAATGTATATACAGTCCGGTCCGTTCGTCTATGAGTATTGCATATCTGCCTAGGGGCTAGTAACGTCAGACCCCCAAAAGCAGTATAAGTCGTGTCGGAGTGTAGCCCAATAACACCCTGAGATACTACTGGAGTACCTACCACTAAATCTCCTGCCATGGCCATGGACTTTGTGTAATGGCTCTCCTAGACACAGCACGACCTCGCCCCCAATACCGGGAGAGACGAATCCCCTGCCGATCCGCTCACGTGCCTCCATATGACTCGGGACTGTACCCAAAAGCTACCTGTTTGCACGACTCCTTTGACCCGTGGTAGGGTAGATTTCAAAGCACAGTGGGAACTCATACGAGACAAATGACGACCTCAGGTCGATGAACTAACCTGTACACACGTCACCAGGGAACTGCTATCTGACGATAGGTATAGTACTAACTAGCAGATTCCCGGCGAGTCCTGTCCGGTGTACTCATAACCCAATGAGCACCTGTATACATCTTAGGTGATCCAACTGACACCAGTGGCTTGTGAGACCGGCTACCGCCCCTCGTCGGGGTCTCGACTGTACACACTAGTCTACTCCGGAGTATCGATGCCCTGTCTCGAAACTCCCACGACTAGGGACCACAATTAAGGATATGCATATAAACTACCCAACTCTCACGTATATGATCGCCATCATACTGTTGGTAGTAAAGCAAGATCCTAAGGGCTCTATCAAAGTGTAACATGTAATCAGTCACCTGAACATGTACACGACTGATAAAGGCAAACCAGATAGCATACTATCATCTCGAGTAAGACTGTCCTACCGGTATAGGTCCTCCGCAATCATTGCAATCACGTACCTGCGATCCAATAATTGACTATGAGGGCACTATCTCCAACAAAGACGACACACGAAGTGTGGAGTGGAAAGAGGAAAAGGTCCCACCGGACGTGCCAGAATCTGTTCCCCTCTGAATGGCGGCCGAGACACGGACGTCTTGCCTGAGATTCGGGGCAGATGCTATTTAGTTTTATCCGTCTACCTATCCGAAGATGCCAAGTTAATTTATGGCACCGTGTATCGGAGGTTTAGACGGATGCGGCCGATGTAGCAGACTTCGTCAGATTCCCCCTCACTTGAGGGGTTTTTGATTGTGGGGACGCTCTTCCCTGCAGGCGCAAGCCCCTGCAGTTAATAACGCTACCGCATCGCGGTAACCACTTTCTCCGTCTCCAGAATTTCACTTAGTGTCGTGTGTGTTTGTTTTGTTTGTGGATGCCCGTGTATTATATACGGAGACTAAGTGATGCCGTCGCCCGTAGGACATGGATTAGTCTAAATCCGTATTTACTTAGATTTGGTTTTGGTGTTTTAGTTTAAGGATACGTTAGCCGTATTGAGGCTAAGATCAACTTAAACGTTCGTTAAGGATACGTTTTTCTGATTCGAGACTAAGATCAACTTAACGGAAAGAGCATTTAGGGGCTCTATTATTCCAGTTTAAGGACGTAGTGGTCCATATAATATATGGCCGTCGGGACCCGTCACCTCTCTGACGACATTGAAGGATTATAACGACAGGTGTCAGAGGAGTTCGGAGATGTACCCTTGAACCAAAGTTGATTGGGGGTCTTATAGTCCAGTTTGGGACTAAAGTCTGTTTGAATGTTTAAGGATACGTTAGCCATATTTGAGGCTAAGATCAACTTAAACGGGATCGTTTAGATCCGACAAAAGAGCGTTTGGGAGCTCTATTGTTCCAGTTTAGGGACGTAGTGGTCCATAGGTAGTTTAGGGACATTGCGGTCCATTGCCAGTTTAGGGACATGGTGGTCCATGTTCCAGTTTAGGGACGTTGGGGTCCATCGTTCCAGTTTTGGGGACGGATATTAGTTTAAGGACGCATTAGTCCATTGGTTTAAGGACCCCATAGTCCATATGGATGTGTTTAAGGACGCATTAGTCCGTTAGTTTAAGGACGCATAAGTCCATGGGTTTAAGGACTCCACGGTCCGTATGGGTGTGTTTAAGGACGCATTAGTCCGTTAGTTTAAGGACGCATAAGTCCATGGGTTTAAGGACCCCACAGTCCGTATGGGTGTGTTTAAGGACGCATTAGTCCGTTAGTTTAAGGACGCATAAGTCCATGGGTTTAAGGACCCCACAGTCTGTATGGGTGTGTGGTTGTCGGGACCCGTCACCTTTCCGACGTCGTTGAAGGATTACAACGATAAGTGTCAGAGGAGTTCAGAGATGTACCCTTGAACCGGATGTAAATTGATTTAAGAGAGCAGTCTTGCTCAGTTAATTTAATTTGAGGACTTACGACCATGATTGGGCTAAGTCCAGTTGAAAATATTCAACGTTTTTATCTTTGGCCTATTAGGCCTGTGCTAGGGCTTTGCCCCTGTTTATTAATGCACTGCATTTTCTTTTGGCATGCTAGGCCTTTTTGATTTGGGCTCTGTCCCTTTTAAATGATGCACAGCATCTGTTTTTGTTTGGGCTCTGCCCTCTTTAAAATAATGCATTGCATTTTATTAGGCCTGTTAGGCCTTTTTTAATTGGGCTTGGCCCTTCTGTAAATAATGCAGTGCATTAATCAAACTGACAGTGGCCATGTGGCCTGTCAGGCGCTTTGCGCCAATTATTGAGCGCAAGCGCATGTGGAGGTGACACGTGTCACGCTCGGGTGAGCGCAAGCACAGTGCGCTGCGCTGTTGCGCTGCTGACACGTGGCGCGCTCTAATGAGTTGCGCCAATTTCAGAGAGCAATGCTCTATCTTAAAAGCGCATAGCGCAAGTTGTTATGGTGCTGACACGTGGCGCTCTCTGGTGGCTTACGCCAATTCAGAGAGCACAACAGTACAGATTTGCAAGTACAAGGCACTGTTTTAATTATCTTGATCCAATTTTGTATTCAAGAAAAGAATCTTTAAGATTCCAGAACTAATGGTTCATAAAAAAGGCAATGCCTTTGATATTATTTATTATTTTTTTTATTGAAGATCCTTGATCTTGTTCTTAGATCGATGATCTATTCAGAAGAAATTCTTCTTTTTTATTCAAAGGTTTTACCTTCTTTTTTTTTCTTCTTGAGCTCTTCTCAAAAATTCTTTTGAGTTCTCTATCTGTTTCTGTCTCTGTTTTTCTCTCTGTGTTGTTTTTTTTGAAATTGGGGTCTAGGGGCCTTTATATAGTGCTCATTAATTTGTTAAATTTGTTAAAGAGATCATTCTCTGAGTGATTTGGGGATTTTTCCCCACCGTTGGATCTTTGATCCAAGAGCTTCTGTTTTACAGAAGACAATCTTCTTGTTTTAATAAGAACAGAAAGATCTTACCGGAATTTTAATTCTGTTTGGCGCAAACGCATCTGCGCTTGACACGTATCGCGCAGCGGAGAGCGCAGCGCAACTGCGCTGACACGTGTCGCGCAGCGCAGAGCGCAGCGCATCTAAAGCGTTGCTTCTTTTAATTTTGTTTTAAATAGAGCCTTACTCTGATTGGGTGCGCTGCCTTGGGCGCAGCGCTGGGAATCTGAAGCGCTGCTTCAATTATTTTAACATTTGATTTTCGAAGTAGTGCTTCGCTCTGATCGGGAGAAACAGAAGCGTTGCTTCGTTTCCCGCCTTGGAATTTGAATAGAGCTTTGCTCTGATTGGGGTAAACAGCGACAACACGTCTCAGTACTTCTATTGAACATAGCAGCGATCCAAACTATTCTGCGCCGTCCATCAATACATTAGTAAGACGTGATATCGGCCAATAGATTGTCACAGATCAAGATTTTGAGAATTCACTTAACGAATCTTCAGCTAATGTACCAAAGAAACATGGTAGGTGATGAAATTGAAATAAATATTTTAAATTGTATAATGATTATAAGTAATAAAATAATATTTGGAAATACATGTAAGGTCTGATGGAAGGCGCTGGCGCAGGTTTTAGACATCATAAAAAGAAAAAGCGTCTAAACGAACATGGCCAGAACTCCAGGCCCACCGATGAGACTGCCCCAGCAGCCGCAGCAGCCCCGTCTATCTCTACCAGCGCCCCCTACTAGCATCACAACAGCCCCGCCTATCACTACCAGCGTCCCCTACGAGACTGCCCCAGCAGCCGTAACAACCCTATCTATCCCTACCAGTGTTTCTTACTAGTGCCACAAGACCCCCAACAGCCACAGGACCCCCGCTTACCCCTATTAGCGCAGTAGTAGATCCTCCTACCTTAGTCACTCCTGCATATGGTATATAGTTTACTCATTTAAAATTTAATACATCATTATAATATAGTTATCTATTGAATTTTTAGTTATCTATTAAATTCTATTCAATCATGTAACAGTTTATTGTTTGCAGATCCCCATTCTACTGGCGAGATGGTATCCGGCGCTGGTTCTAGCGCCATGTCAGGGACGACGGGTATAATCGTTATTGCTTAAAGCTTTTAAATAACGTTTGTAATTTAAAATTTTCAAATGCTATATACATATTATGAATATTATAATATTGTGTCTGTATATATATCTTTTTGCAGGCTCCAGCAGTGGTAGGAAAAAGGATTGTACTAGGCCCTCTTGCTCTAGACCAGCCGATGGTGTTGAACGCTAATGTGGAACAAGGATAATGTGCCTGTTGGTCTTAACTTGACCAAGTGGGGGGATTACATAGGAGCAGAGATCCATATTTACTATAAGTACCCACTCCATCTTAGGTGGGACAAGCGCTAGACCGCCAATGTTCAGCGGGTTTTTGTGTCAGACACGGTATCGCATATCATTTTATATATTTAAATTTCAATCTTCGTTATATATATATTAATTTCAGACCAGGGTGACATTATAGATTTATCGGCGACACCGTCGAGGATGGCATGCATATGTCGTTCGATACACATCGCGTCCTTACCTGGGTCATAGGGGCGTGTCAGAATATAAAAAGAAGACACCGAAATAAAGTAAAGATGGATCATTACATTCCCTGGGTCGTGGCGACTGAGAAGAAGCGGAGGGAGATGATGGATATCATAGCGTTGGTTGTCCCGAGACCCGATTGGCCGCGGTTGATCGAGTATTATGAGCATGAGGATATTCGGGTATAAATTTAATTTTTAAGATTATAACAATATAATATGAAATCACATTCTGAAATATAATATAATTTTCTTTATGTGTGCAAGTTGGCGTCGGTTCGCAACAAGCATAATCGGAACAACAGCTTAAGAGGCCGCGTTGTCCCGGTCCAAGGGAAGCGCACGCAAGCTAGCGCACAGGGGCACATCGTGAGTATTTCGACGTTTAAGAATATGTCTTCTTTGTTGCAAATTACTTATTAAAATAAATCCTAACTTTATCGCAAAAACATAAAGACCCAACCAACTACACTGCTGCCAAAGAGTAGATTGCATTACACAAGAGCACCGGTGAGTACATGGTAAGTTTTATATAATCAAGTCGATTATGTATTTTAAATTAACACGTGTCAATATATATATATATATATTCTTTATAGAGGTAGTTCCAAGAGAGGACGGATGCCTTAGGACTTGGCCCCAACGATCCGATTACCACCATTATCCCTGTCCTGAATTCACTATCTGGCGGGCATCACGGTGGCTATGAGCGTGGGGTTGGTCCTGGGGCCCACCGACTCTTTTCCAAGCGTGCGGCTGTCCACGAGTACGCCGTGACCTAGACGCGGTCAGATGCGGCAGCCGCGTCGGCGGAGGAGATTCGTCAACTCCACGAGCAGATGGCACGGAAAGAGCAGGTTCATCAGCAGACGCAACAGCAGCTGCATACAAATACGACGCGGGTCGAGGAGCTGACGTAGACGAATGAGGAGTCTATCCAGCGGGCTATCTGAGACGAGATAGGGAGTATGTTTAGGTCTTGGGACGATGGAGGGGGTCGTTCTAACGATCATAAAAATAAACATTTGTTTTGTTGATTTATTGATTATATTTTTTGTATATATATTTTGTTTATAATTGCATGTGATTTATTAATTATTATAATTGCATGCATTCGAATTATATTACTTCTTGATTATTATAATTGCGTGAGATTTAGTAATATTATTATTATCTATTGCTGGTTGTAAATAAAAACAGCGCGTGTGGGGTGCAGAGATTTCAGATTTTAAAAAAATACATGTTCAAATTGGTAACGGTTATAACGGTTACAAATTCCTATTTGGTAACGGTTCTAACCGTTATCATATATTTGGTAACGGTTAATTGGGAGCTGATATCTGAAACATATCAGATATCAGCTATGTTATGTAACAACAACATATATGGTAACGGTTATAACCGTTACCAAATGATTTCTGTCGTAACGGTTACAACGGTTACCATATATGGTAACGGTCATAACCATTACCAGAGAGATGACTCCACTCTGATATATTTCAGATATTTGTTACCATATTGGTAACGCATATGTTAACGGTTCTAACCGTTAATATATTGGGTATATCGTAACGGTTGATATTGTTACCGTACTTCTGGTGACGGGGTTTTTCGTAACGGCTGTGTAACGGTTAGAACGGTTACCAAAATAAGATATGGTAACAGTTCTATCCGTTACCGAAAACCCACTCTGTAGTAGTGACAATGCTGCATGATGACTAAATAGGTCCGCATTCAAAGCAAGGTTTGCGTCCTAGTGAATTGTAAGATGAACACGATGATGAACTATTCAGAATTCAGTACATTGTTGGCTTTTTGAGAGAGAGAATATCTGACACCATGTTGAATACAAGTGAAAATAAAACTAGAGATTAATAAATATGATATTTGTTTTGGAGGTTGGCTCTGGTAGTGGAAGTGTCAAGCAGAAAAACTGCACTGTTTTGAATCATAATATGCCACGTGCAGATTCATTTTTTGGCTTAAAGAAGAAATTAATTAAATCTAAACACGGATTGGGTAAGTCGTAGGTTGCTCGTTGTTAACATCGTAACACATTTCAAATCCCTACAATGTAGAATAATGACTGAACTGCAATCAAAGCAAGGTTTGTGTCCTAGTTAATTGTAAGATGAACACCATGATGAACTAATTCGAATTCAGTACATTGTTGGCTTTTGTTATTCAGATATATAAAGTATTTGAGGCCATGTTGAATTCTAGTGAAAATGAAACTAGAGACGAAGAAATATGATATTCCATTTACATAAAGCATTTCTAACAATAGTTTAAAATGGCCAAAGCATTTCTTTACTTGTTTTGTGTCAGGTTGACTTGGGCTCTTTTTGCACGAGCAACATATGCAAAATATGTTCATTACATTACCTAGTGTCGGCTCTAAATTTTGTTATACAATGCAATGGTTAGCGTCCACTTTTTATCAAAAACAAAAATCAAAAAACGGTTAGCCTCTACAAGCCAAGAACGGATTTTTAAAGCAAACACATGTATCCTCGTTTAACATGACTTTTAGGTTAGGGGTTGTGTGTGGCGTGCGTGGGGGTTGTGTGTGCTTCTGTGCATAGGTTAGAGTTTACGGACTAGTGCAAAAAAAAATTTGACTTTTAGAGGATCTTCCTTTTACGAGTTTCACACCCGCCTAATATTGGACAATTAGGAGCCTTGGGTTTGATTATTGACCATATGTGGTCATTTTTGTTTAGCTATTGAATATTTTTCTTCTAATAACATATAAAAAGTTATGAAATTCATAAAATTCTCAACATACGAAAATCTTTGGTTTTTCAATATTTTGCTTATTGAAAAAAATCCCATTTTTTTGTATTCTTCAAATTTTCAACATTTTTAATTATAGCACACGAATATAAAGAAATATTAAAAATCTCAAAATTTATGTTTTCTTCGGTTTTTCAATATTTTGTTTGTTATAGCATGAGAAAATCATGAAATTTTGAAAAATAATTTTTTTAAATATTATGCATGTTATATAGCACATGAAACTCATGAAATTTTCAAAAAATCTCAAATTTTTCCGGTGTTTTAAATTTTTGCATGCTATAACACACGACAATTACGAAATTTACAAAATCCCAAAATTATTTATCATCTAAATTTACAATATTTTGCATGCTATCAAATAAAAATTACATAATTTACAATGTTTAGGGGAGTAGGACGAAGCGACCGGGTGTGGTGTTTTCCAAAATTTGACCAGCTACGATTGTCTCGTGTCACCTGCGAGTCTACTCGCTTCGCCTACTTGACTCGCAAATCAACTCGTCTAGCAAGTCAGTGAAGCCAATGGTTTCAGGCAATAGCAACTCCCGCTACGACTTGTCTTGCCTCATTTTCCTCGACAATTTAGGTCGGGCTCTTCTTGTCTCACGCATGAGTCAGGCGAGTCGCGTGACGGGTTGGTCCAATTGCCTCATTTTCCAGATCTATCATTTGTTACTAAAAATCTAATAGAACAAACAAATCCGGTTAGAATGACTGAGACTTCGGATGACTAGAAACTTATGGCAACAAAAAAAAATCATGAAATTTTTATTAATCCCAATATTTTGTTTTCTTTAAATTTTCAATATTTTGCACGGTTAAAGCACACGAAAATCAAGATTTTTTCGAAAATCAAGATTTTTTCAAAAATCACGATTTTTTTTCTTCAATATTTTGCTTGTCATATAGCTTACGAAAATCACAAAATTTACAAAAATCTCAACAATTTTCTGTTTCCTTTGGGTTTTCAATATTTTTTTTGCTAACACACAAAAATGTGAAATTTTCAGATATCTTAATATTTTATGTCTTCTTTTCTTATTTTTAAATTTTACATGTTACAGCACAAGAAAATCACAAAATTTTAAAAAATCTTAAGATTTTCTATTTTTCTTTCGTTTTTATGCATGCAAAAATCACAATTTTTTATAAATATCAAATATTTTGTTCCCTTCAAAATTTTAATATTTTACGGGGTACAACACATGAAAATAGCGATTTTTTGAAAAATACCCAAAAAATTCTTTGGTTTTTCTATATTGTTTTGTAATAGCAAACGAAAATTATGAAATTTTTAACTTAAAATTTTTCTCCTTTTTCCGATTTTTTCAATCTTTTGCATGCTGTACGCACATATTGTTGGAGATAGTGCCATCAAAGTCAATTATTGGATCGCAGGTACGTGATTGCAATGATTGAGGCAGGACCTATACCGATATGACAGTCTTGCACGAGATGATAGTTTGCTATCTGGTTTGTCTTTATCATCGTATACATGCTTTAGTGCACTATTGCATGATGATAGAACCCATAGGATTCTTGCTTGACTACCAGCAGTATGATGGCGATCATATACGTGGGAGCTGGGGTCTGTAAGCACATCCTTAAAGTGTCCCTAGTTGTGGGAGTTTCGAGACAGGGCATCGATACTCCAGAGTAGACTAGTGCATACAGTCGAGACCCCGACGAGGGGCAATGGCCGGTCTCACAAGCCATTGGTGTCAGCAGGTTCACCTAAGATGTATACAGGTGCTCATTGGGTTATGAGTACACCGGACAGGACTCGCCGGGAACATGCTAGTTGGTATTATACATATCGTCAGATAGCAGTTCCCTGGTGACATGTATACAGGTTAGTCCATCGACCTGAGGTCGTCATTTGTCGCGTGTGAGTTCCCACTGTGCTTTGATTTCTACCCTACCACGGCTCAAAGGAGTCGTGCAAACAGGTCTTTTTTGGGTACAGTCCCGAGCCACATGGAGGCAAGTGAGCGGATCGGAAGGGGATTCGTCTCTCACGGTATTGGGGGTGAGATCGCGCTGTGTCTAGGAGAGCCATTACACAAAGCCCTCGGCCGAGGCAGGAGATTTACTGGTAGGTACTCCAGTAGTATCTCAGGGTGTTCTGGGCCACTCTCTGACATGACTTATACCGCTAATAGGGGTCTGACGTTACCATCCCCCTAGGCAGATATGCGATACTCATAGACGAACGGACCGGAATGTATGTATATTGTCACTGTTAGGCTCAGTAGGGTTTATGGATGAGTTCGCTCGTCAGCTTTCTTTCCAATCAATACATAGGCAAATCGTTACGTACAGCCAGTACCTCTGACGTGCTAGTGGTTATACCCAGTGCCAATGTGTTGATGAGTCATTAGAGTCCCCCACAGACACTTTTCCAAGTTCGGGCGAAACGTTGTAGAGGCCGTATGGTTTTATGGCAGGGTTCGGAAAATGCACGTGCGTTTACGCACGTGTCATATTTCGGGCGGATAATACTGGTCGGCTTTGGTTTAAGCCGGATCCGAGTATTATGCTGTGTAGATATAATATCTTTGTCTCAGTTGCATTTGTGTTCAATCGTAATACAAATGCGGGTATGTTTATACTGATACGGGGTTATCCTGAAATTCATTTCAGGATCACTTTTGGAAGTTGCCAGTTTTCAGTTTTCTATCACCCGTATTTAACATTCGGTTAAATACGGATTTATCTTTTCTTCTTGTGGGTGAGTCATGTGTGTGGATGCTTCTAGTTGGTGACTAGGATGGTGAGGTGGCTTATTGCATTAATGGAGCTTTTATGAGTTGATGACTATGTGTTATGAATCATTGTTTCATTAAATGTGTTCATATTAGGTGTTTAGATGACTCATTTCTTCATTAATCTTATAGTCACCTTCCCCTCTCCTACACTCACCTCCCTCCTCCATAAATATGGCCGGCCCCCTCTTGCTAAAGAGATGATTGATTTCATTTGAAAAAGGATTAAGGATTTTGGTTCTTGGAAATTAGTATACTCCATTTCTTATTTCATATCGATCCAAAAGGCAACTTCATTAACCGTTCGTCCATGGCTTTGGACGAAGCGAGACAAAGTGTTCTACTCATTCTCTACATCATCTTGGTCGTCTCTTTTAGCAAACTTGACGACCGAGTTGCCTCAGTTCATAGGCGGGAGCCCGTTTAAAGATCCGTCGACGTGGTGCCACCTGGACAAGAAGACTGGAGATTCAGGAGATCGGAGCAGCCATAACAAAGCGTAGGATGATAGTTGAAGCCCGAAGGACTCGGATCATTCGGTATAACTCTTCTACCCACTTTGTAGTTTGTTAGTTTAGCTTAAATGGCAGATCCGGGTTATAGTACGCGATAGCGCCAGTTGTAAAAGTTTTTGTTCCGCATTTGGCGTCTGTTAGACGGCCGGGGCGCTACCGTGGACTTACAGTGGTATCAGAGCCTCACCATTAAGCTATACTAATTTGTGCTAACGCGTTTAAAGGATCGATCGAACGGAATTTCCGAAACTACAATTTTCTGCATTAAAGTTTCTGTCGATTTTTAAAGGGGTCTAATAATTATTTTGAGCATCACAGAAAAACAAGCAGGCTTTTTAAAGAATAACAGAGAAAAACGGTCCACTGAGTCGTCCGTACAACCGCGGAACCGCGGCCGTCTTGGTGTTTCAGTTGGTCATTTTTCTACTGGTGATTCTTTGTTGGAAATTATGATTTTTGGTATAGTTATTTTGGGCCCAGTTTTTGTCACTGTACAGCAGATGTACGTGGGGCCCACTTCGGGAAGTTTTGTCGATCGAAATTTTAAATTTGTTAGTATACAGTACTTACTTTATATCTCCGACCGGGATGTCATTCGAGCGGTAAATTGCGTCTAATTGCTTTAGTTCTTTTAGACAGATTTGCGAACGTGACAATTGCGTTGATGATCTGTGTTGTGCTGTAATGTTGCGGATTTGTCGTGATGGATAGCAGGGTGCAATGATAGTGCAGTTTGGATATTATTTGTACATTTGATATTGCAGGACGAGCATCCAACATGTGGACTGCCGTTATTGCCTGTTTGTATATTATTCTTTTGGGACACGACCGGGTTGAGGTCGATGTACCCGTTGTACATATTTTTATTTCTGTACTAGGTTTACCCCGTGACGGAGTGCACGGATAGCCGAGTTCTGGAGGGCAATGAGTCCGTATCTCATGGCTTTGAGAGGCAAAGGGACCTCACTCTAGAATTGGCAGACTATTCGCCACACTCGTAGGGGGTACAGGTTGACCCAAGGAGGGATGCTCAATTTACCGAATTCCGTGAAGTGCCGGGTGTTCCATTCACTATGCTGTGGGGGGCTACCTTGGTTCAGGTTTTGACGGGTAACTTGCCGCACCCGTAAGGGTCTAGCTTTCATTGCACAGGCTATCCACACAATCAGGAGAACGTCGGGTTTCGGTAGCGGCTCTGTGAAACCCGGGGATCCCAGATTATCTGTATTGTTCTGTGATGCTTATTACTTTTCTGTAATGTTGCATATTATCACGCCTGGAGTGATTATTGTATATTGGTATATATACTATTAGATGTTGTATATGTTTTACACCCGCGCTAGTCCAACCCCCGCTCTGTCGTTAGTTAAGTAACCTAACGGGTGATGACGGGACCTAGTGACGAATGCGGATGGCATATACGTACATTTTATTTTCGTTCTTTTCTGGTGTGATTGATTGATGGGACCGCGTTGATTCTTATCAATGCAAGAAAAACAAACCTATATTTATGATGTTGATGGAACAAATTTTAAAAGGTGTTATCACAAAGATGTTTCCTTTTGTTTTGCATCGCGATATTCAGTTGGAATATCCTGCACCTCATTCCACGAGGCAAGGGCCGAGATCCCTTCACCGGGAGTGACCCCTTGGGCAGAAGTTTACGTCAGGTTAATAACTTCAATATAGTCGATTACAAGTTGCTTTGAATCGCGGTATTTAGTTGGAATATCCTGCACCTCATTTCACGAGGAAAGAGCCGAGATCCCTTTACCGGGAGTGACCTCTTTGGCAAAAAGTTTTCGCCACTATATTTTTATAAAAAGCTATTAGGTTCCTTCAATAAGATCAAGTTCATTACGCTAAAGGTTTTTCGCCAAAAACCAGCCATAGCCCTCCGTCATTTCTTTTGGGTATTCAGTAGTATTCAAGCTATGTATTTTGGCCCTTAGTCAATGCATAGTGTTTGGTAGCTGCTGGGTATTCATTTGTTGCATAGATAGATGAGTTGGTTTTGGACAGTCGTTCTGCCATTTTGGCCCTTAGTCAAGGGCATGTGCGGGTGGGTTCAAATTGACCTGGATAGTGACGGGTAGAATTTGGCATGTGACTTATGACATTTTGGCCCTTAGTCAAGGTCATAAGAGCATGGGGCAAAAATCATATCGGGAGTTTCTAAAGATACAGGAAACTTGCCAGGTATGCGCATACCTTCTGGAGTGTGATAACTTGAGTGGCTTCCATCAAGTTATCATGCGATGATAGTTGGATCCTGATTCTCACTGATGAGTTAGTTTACTCTTCGGGTGATCCCAACTAATTCTTCTTTCAGGTTTGGAGGAGAATTTGAGATTACAGTGGGAGGTTTCCTGATTAGATAAAGTGATAACCATTCAGATCTAGGATAGAGTGCACGCAGAGTATTTCTTTTCTCTCTCTCTCTCTCTTTGACAGTGACCTTTGACCGACCCTAGACTATGACTCAGTGACCAAGTTGACCGAACCTTCTTAAAATACTGGCTTTTGGATTGTCTGAGTTGCATAAGTCATTACCGCTCCTTCTTTTACCCTTTGTATTTCTCAGAACACCCCGTGTTACTACGGATATCCACTTCCATTGGAGAGATCCATCGTATGGTTATATACGAACTCGAAGGGACTTCTTCGAGGATGGATGTAGGTTCAGGAGAAATAGAATTAGTTTATTCAGTTGTCTTTTATTATCACCTTCTCTCAGGTTGCGAGGGCTCCTTAGTTTAGGAGAGTACACCTATTACGCTTATTGGATAGTCTTATTCCAAACCATAGGCTGGTGCCGAAAGGTAGGGAATGAAGAAAACCAATTAGCCTAAGTAGGGTGTGCAGAAGGTAATATGTAAAGACAAGATAAAGGGATTAGAAAGAGAGGGCAAAGTAAATTGCGACTGCTATCATTCACGACCAAACCGCGTACTTCATCGCCACTCCTATTTGACCTTTGCTTTTTTCCCCAGTTCGGGAGAAATAGAATAAGGTATTATTCAGTTGTCTTTTATCATCACCTTCTCTCAAGTTGCGAGTACTCCTAGGATTAGGAGAGTACGCCTATTATGCTTACTGGATAGTCTTCTTCCAAACCACAGGCTGATGCCAAACGGTAGGGAAGGAAGAAAATCATTTAGCCTAATGATGGTTACAGAAGGTAACGACTAAAGACAAATAAAGGGATTTGGAGAGATGGCAATGAAATATACGGTTAAAGTCATGAATTGGATTATGAAAGAGGCATTACTAGGAATACCAGGATACCCCTACGAAACATTTTCATGTTTCAGTGCATTGTTAATGGAAAACTGATTTCCCGATTAGATACTTACTCCAGGGTATGAATTTACCAGGTTTCATTCTCATATCTGTATGGTTTTGCAGATTATGAGTGGGAGTAAGTTATTGGAAATAAGGTGATCATCCTCATTATATCGGAATTCGTTGTAATTGGTGATATTTGAGGAGATCGCCTGGGTTTTTGCCGGACGGCATGTATTTGGTTTTGAATATCCGTTGTTGTGCACCAATTTCAAAATGATATATCTGTACGTTTATTTTTATAAAGTGAGATATAACTTTTTGATATTATGTCGATGACATTTACCTATATCAGTTGACGATTGGGTAAGGAGTATTGAACAACGGAGTAGTTCTTAATCATAAGTACAGTTTTCAACCTACGATGCACGGGTTTTGAGTTATTTAAACTCAGCGGACTTATACAGAGTATTGTATGTTGTCCAGTGTCCGTCAGGACAAAGGGGTAGGTCCTCGTACTATATTCTGTTTACTTGTGACTTCTCTAGTTTTTAGACAAGTGTTTCGTAGAAATACAATATCTAAGTTTTGAGAAGTTGTGGGTGTAAGAATAAAGTAGAGAACCAGAAGTCGCAAGTATTAGGATTCTTCAAAGAGATCGAAAATATGGATACTTGTGATTGGTATTCAGTAGATAGTAATGGTTTTGAGAAACTTGTTTCTCTTTCAGGATTACTCATAATTGGATAGATTCCTAAGTTGAGTAATGCTGATTAGCCTCTCTCCATTAAGTTGATATGCACTGGAGACAGCTGCATGATTTGAATCTGGTTCCAAATTAAATTAGTGCCTTTATTTCTATATTGTATATAGAATGGTTCATATCTTAACGATGTTAAGATACGGGGAGTTGTCCAGTTTATGCTTAAAACCAGACACTGGATAGATCAATGCACGTTTTTGTAATGGCAGTTTGTGGGTTGACCCTGGCTTTGACGAAGGTTGGCATTTCTACCATCTAGAAGATCAATAGTGATATTGTTCTTGACTCGCCACAGTTTTAGTAAAATGGATTTTTTCAGGAAACAGTAGTGGGAGTATGGTAGAACTGAAAGAGATTCCAGAACCGCAAACGATTACGGAAAATTTAATAGGACCTATATATTCAATCAGTTTTAACATTCCAATAGCCACTCCGCAGACATGGTGGGTAATCTCAGACACCCGAGAGGTACTCCGGTAGCCTCAAGGACGGTGACAGGGAGGTTCTTGTTTACCCAAACTTGACACTACTGTTGTTCCAGACTGTGAGACCCGGCAAGAGGATAAGTATAATGTTGTTCTAAACTAGCTTTAGAAGTGTACGTAGATATTATTCTGCCAGAGGGTTGTCGTAGTCAGTGGGAGCAGTGGAAGCATAGTGGGCAAGTAGCTTATGTCTATTTATAGGCTTGAGCAGATATAGTGGAGATAAGATCATCTAATTTTGATGTGACAGTCATGGGTTTAACTTCATCAGAATAGGGGATGGATCTATTAAGAAGGTAGTAGGGTGTGATGTCGTGGTATTTGGATGACATACACAGAGTAGGAAGTAAAATTCCTGTACTACGATTGGTTGTATTTTGGTCGTCACACAGTTGTTTCTCCACAAAGGACATGGATATAATATCTGACATTCTGGTTACTAGATCTATGATTTTAGATCTAGTATTGGGTAGTTTACCAATCAGGGTACTTTGACAGTATTCTAATAGTATTTTAGAATAGATGACTCCTGGCATGGTAGTGTACCTGCAGGTGATGGAGTCACCCTCTCTAAAGGTGTCTTACAGACTAAAGGGGAGAGGGATGTGCATGATTGGCAGATCACTTGCTTAGGCAATTGAGTCAATCGTGAAAAGTCAAGTACCACACAAGATGTTGGTTTTGCACTAGATGCGATAAATTAATATTAATCCAATTCTGGAGAAACATAAGAAAGCAGTTTTAGAACATATGTGCGTGTTCTACGGATTTGATGACAACAGCCTCCTTCGGGAGACGGTTATCATTCCAGGCTTTAAAGGTGACATGGTTGACAGAGTGATTGTCAGAGTTATAGTTTTCCCTCTGACGAGGGACAGTATTATGGACAGGTAGTCCAAGAGGATACTGCGGGAGGTATGGTGCTGGATACTGATTAGGTTCAGTTAACGATACAGTCTAAGAAGTTTCGATTTGGAGTACATTTATGAACTAGGTCTCATCAGATATCCAGACATATTCTAAGACAGGTATTACTCGATTTGGGAGATGGCTTTCTCCGCGAACTTGAGATTAAGAGAGACATAGAAAGAAACATCAGGGCAGATCCACTCACTGAGGCTATTTCTCGAACACAAGAGTTTTACAAACTAGCTTTGTGAAACTGATTAGTAGAGGAGTTGGATGATCGGTATCAAACGGGCTATGAGTATGCGACATCGTAATAATTAGCCTTAAGTGCAAGTGGGGGATTGTTGGAGATAGTGCCCTCAAAGTCAATTATTGGATCGCAGGTACGTGATTGCAATGATTGAGACAGGACCTATACCGATATGACAGTCTTGCTCGAGATGATAGTTTACTATCTGGTTTGTCTTTATCATCGTATACATGCTTTAGTTCACTATTGCATGGTGATAGTTCCCATAGGATTCTTACTTGAGTACCAGCAGTATGATGGCGATCACACATGGGAGCTGGGGTCTGTAATCACATCCTTAAAGTGTCCCTAGTCGTGGGAGTTTCGAGACAGGGCATCGATACTTCAGAGTAGACTAGTATATACAGTCGAGACCCCGACGAGAGGCAATGGCCGGTCTCACAAGCCATTGGTGTCAGCAGGTTCACCTAAGATGTATACAGGTGCTCATTGGGTTATGAGTACACCGGACAGGACTCGCCGGGAACATGCTAGTTGGTATTATACATATCGTCAGATAGCAGTTCCCTGGTGACATGTGTACAGGTTAGTCCATCGACCTGAGGTCGTCATTTGTCGCGTGTGAGTTCCCACTGTGCTTTGATTTCTACCCTACCACGGCTCAAAGGAGTCGTGCAAACAGGTCTTTTTTGGGTACAATCCCGAGCCACAAGGAGGCAAGTGAGCGGATCGGCAGGTGATTCGTCTCTCCCGGTATTGGAGGTGAGATCGCGCTGTGTCTAGGAGAGCCATTACACAAAGCCCTCGGCCGAGGCAGGAGATTTACTGGTAGGTACTCCAGTAGTATCTCAGGGTGTTCTGGGCCACTCTCTGACACGACTTATACCGCTAATAGGGGTCTGACGTTACCAGCCCCTAGGCAGATATGCGATACTCATAGACGAACGGACCGGACTGTATGTATATTGTCACTGTTAGGCTCAGTAGGGTTTATGGATGAGTTCGCTCGTCAGCTTCCCTTCTAATCAATACATAGGCAAAGCGTTACGTACAGCCAGTACCTCTGACGTGCTAGTGGTTATACCCAGTGCCAGTGTGTTGATGAGTCATTAGAGTCCCCCACAGACACTTTCCCAAGTTCGGGCGAAACGTTGTAGAGGCCGTATGGTTTTATGGCAGGGTTCGGAAAATGCACGTGCGTTTACGCATGTGTCATATTTCAGGCGGATAATACTGGTTGGCTTTGGTTTAAACCGGATCCGAGTATTATGCTGTGTAGATATAATATTTTTGTCTCAGTTGCATCTGTGTTCGGTCGTAATACAAATGTGGGTATGTTTATACTGATACGGGGTTATCCTGAAATTCGTTTCAGGATCACTTTTGGAAGTTGCTAGTTTCCAGTTTTCTATCACCCGTATTTAACATTCGGTTAAATACGGATTTATCTTTTCTTCTTGTGGGTGAGTCATGTGTGTGGATGCTTCTAGTAGGTAACTAGGATGGTGAGGTGGCTTATTGCATTAATGGAGCTTTTATGAGTTGATGACTATGTGTTATGAATCATTGTTTCATTAAATGTGTTCATATTAGGTGTTTAGATGACTCATTTCTTCATTAATCTTATAGTCACCTTCCCTTCTCCTACACTCACCTCCCTCCTCCATAAATATGGCCGGCCCCCTCTTGCTAAAGAGATGATTGATTTCATTTGAAAAAGGATTAAGGATTTTGGTTCATGGAAATTAGTATGCTCCATTTCTCATTTCATATCGATCCAAAAGGTAACTTCATTAACTGTTCGTCCATGGCTTTGGACGAAGCGAGACAAAGTGTTCTACTCATTCTCTACATCATCTTGGTCGTCTCTTTTAGCAAACTTGACGACCGAGTTGCCTCGGTTCAGAGGCGGGAGCCCGTTTAAAGATCCGTCGACGTGGTGCCACCTGGACGAGATGACCGGAGATTCAGGAGATCGGAGCAGCCGCAACAAAGCGTGGGATGATGGTTGAAGACCGAAGGACTCGGATCATTCGGTATAACTCTTCTACCCACTTTGTAGTTTGTTAGTTTAGCTTTAATGGCAGATCCGGGTTATAGTACGCGATAGCGCCAGTTGTAAAAGTTTTTGTTCCGCATTGACGTCTGTTAGACGGCCGGGGCGCTACCGTGGACTTACAGTATTATGAAATTTTTCAATATTTTGCCACCAAAATCTAATTAGTGAGGGAAAAAGTAAAGATATTTAAGAAGAAGGCATATTATAATTTTTCCATCATATATATCTACCTATATAGGATAAAAGAGTAATAAATACTGAGTAGGAAGCCTATAAAAAATTCCAAGACAAGAGAATTAAGTAGGGTCTGGATAACAAATTTTCCACTAAAATCCAAGCTACATATGAAAAATTTCAAGGAATCTTTTATCATATAGCTTTGTATATTATACTAGCATTGTATCCGTGTTGCTATGCGCGGGAAAAACATGAATTAAGGATAATGAGATGCTGAAGTGGTTTTTAGATTAAAATTTAAATTTTATTTAGTCACAATGCTCGCACTCTCAACTTATCTTGATTATACTCAATAATTAATAGATACTTAAGAGATTATAAATTATATTTTTATTTTAAATTAGAATTAAGAATATGTGTTTCTTTGGATTGAAAAGACTTGCAAAATATTAATGGATGATAGCATAATAAGATACATGATATTTATTTAACCTAAACATATTAAATGTGAAAGCACAAAGATATTTTAAGGCAAATGCACATTATTAGTTATCCATTTCATTGAAACAGACGTATAATATAAGCAAAAAATCATGTCCAAGTATAGACAAAATACATCACTATATCTATATTACATCAGAAAATAAAACAATATTATATAACAAACTGAAAAAATTAAAAAAAAACTTACAATCTCATAGCAGCCTAATCTGAAGATATTCTACATCACCGCAGCAAACTGTAATAAAACCATACCATAGAACATTCGACACATCCTAACTTGATATGAAACAACATGGTATATCACCACAACCTAACCTAACAATGAAACAATACCCTAAACTTCATCACAGCCCAGCCTGAAAATCAAACAACGTTCTATAAATATCATCACAGCCCAATACCTAAAAAATAAAACAACGCCCTACAATATCACATTTTTCAGATTATTTGTTCATATCATTGATCTCAATAGTGTTACCACCATCATTGTCGTCTTCATCGTCGTCCTTGTTGTCAGGTTCAAGGGGACCAATAACACGAAAAACTTTTAATATAAGATATCCACGTATTTATAGTGAGCTAAAGTTCTTAATGGTCACATTAGTATGCATTACAAAGGTAGACCATTTGCACGTCGACATATGTTCATTGAATATATTTCTCCCATTGTACCGCATGATTAGTTATAAAAATCAATAAACATATGTATGTGTGTGTGTTAATTATAGAAATAAGAGTTTGTAACCTGATTATAAACAAATTGCATATATTCGATGGCCTGGCAAAACACGGTTTCTGCTTGATCATTATAAAGAATAACATGTATTTCACCTGTGTGATCAACAACCCTACCTCTAATTTTATACATGAGAGAAAAAGATAATTTGAATCGAAATTTGCTAAATTTTGTAGTTTTAATATGATTATTGCAAGCATATGCAATACTGCTTATGTCATACCTTGGCAACAATTTTGCAATTGGATACCAACATTTATTGCATAAATTTGAATTGTAAAATGCATGATATTTTCTTTTATTGCAATGTGAGCAGATGATTCACCAAAAGAGTATAATTCTGCAATTGTAACCTTTATTTTAAATTTCAATACCTATACAACCATATAGATGAATAAACTTATATTTTCATAAAATAATATAATTTTTATTAAATAAATTATATCTTTTCTTACAATGTCCGCTGGAGGTGGAGTGTCCGTAAACATGATTAATCGCTCAATAGTATGAGATCATAAGAAAGAGTTTGGAAAATATGAATAGTCTTACTGAAATCATTTTGCATCATATAGTTAACAATACTAATATTGTCATTAACAATATATTATAGGCAATTGAGAAATATTTGGTATCGAAAGTTTATATGTAAAAGTTACCATTTGAAAGGCGTAAGACCTCATCTTCATTATTAATATCATAGTCAAACCGTGTAAATTCTGTAGATTCTAGAGTAAACTTATCTGAGAAAATAAATTAATTAAAAATATTACGAGTTTTAATTTAAACAAAAGTTATTATGCATTAATAAGAGTATCTGCATGAGAACACCAAAAAATAGAAATATAAAATTAAACCTTCATAATAAATGATATTTAGACCACTTGCGATCACAGCTTTTCGTCATAGATAAGGATCTGTAAAATATTCCATCTCTCCTTAGAATATATTGTCCCATGCAATAAAATATATAACATGATCATAATATGTATCATCTATTACAAACATTTCAACATATTTTTTGAATCCTCCATTCTTCATAATTATAGTAGTTATGGGGCTGATATCAACAATGAATATCAAAATACCTGAAAAGTTAGAAAATCAAATTAGCATATATAAATTAAATAACATGTCAACAATATCGTAGATATAAGAACAAACTTACTAAAACTGTCGATATTTTCTTGCATGCTGATAACTATTGGAGTTTCTTGATATTGGAAATCCTTGATAGATGAATTAGTGTTGGATCGATATGCAATTCCTTTATGCTTGACGTTTTTGTCAACTGAATATACCAATATTTATCTATTATCTTATAGCTAGTGTTCAAAGCACATTTAATGAAATTGATAATCATATGCACATCGCCTTTCAATAGTTTGTCATGAAAATATTGAGATAATTCATCAGAGACCAAAATTTCAACCTCACAACCCTAAATTAGAAAACAGGTAAGTCACAAAATGATTTATTTTTAATTGAATATGGAACAAAGCTAGTCACCAATATATTTTTTCCAATGAAAGTAAAATAGGAGAAACTACGTTCATCATATAACACGCCATACCAACTCCAACTTACTCGAACTACAATTTCATCAAGCTTTTCTATTATTCTCATATAGAAACTGGATTAATTTTTCAGAGTTTATGTGATGCCAGATATACTGGAATACTTAGAAAATGAATGAAGTGACCTTATATAGAAAAGTAAGAGTTCAAAACGTAATAGCAAAATAGAATATCAATAAGTATAGCATTTTAGTTTGTTAATTGGGTATTACTTTTTAAACTCTTACTCTTATCGTAATTCACTCAGCATATGAACGGTTTTCAATAAAGTAGATTTGACAAAGTATTATTTGACTGATTTGATAGAATCGTAACTTAAGTAAATTAAAGAAAAATTAGAAAAGATAATGTTCGATGTTGTTTAGTGGTGAAGAAGACAACAAAAAATAAATAGTGCCAATATTTCTGATTTCAATATTTTCGTGTGAGACTATCATCATTCAACAACAAATTAAAACTGGTTATGATATGAAAATTATATTTAGCAACAAAAGGACATGTTGGTTTCTTGCTTACAAAAATAAACCATTACAAAGTAATCACAGATTTCAACATTCTGCCCAGCAAATATGACACATACTTCTGAAACTTTAAAATTTAAAAAAAAGTTCAAAAACATAATCAGTTAAGATAGGGTAGTAATGTTTCCCTTGGAATTAATTTTCAAAGTATTTGAAGCACTCGTCTATCCATCGACAAAACTGACCGCAAAACACCCTCGAAAGTCGATCATTATCAACACAGTAGCCATCATTTTTTGCCTTCACAACCTTTCCACAGAGCTTATCCTTGCGAGGAGATATCAGCTCCATCTTCAATATCTCTCTCGTCCAACTTTTATTCATAATCTGCAAAGTATCTCTTCTGCATCTGTCTACTATCGGATTGCCTGATCTCATGCACTCTTTAACTTCATGACCAGCGCAGAAAAGATCGCGGTAAGAAATTTTGTTCAGGATTTCCATAGCGTGTGCCCGTGTATAGACATAAAAAACAGCATGGTCCCGACCACGTATACTGTTGCAAAGTGGTCATCGGTCATCGTTGTCTTGAGATGCTCCATACCCAAAGTCATCATTCCTAAGTTGTATACCTCTTCTTATAGGTTTAAAGAAAATGCAACATCGACAATTAGGTAATTAACACACACACACACACACAACATAATAGCAAGATATGTATTAAATCAAATGATTTATCAGTCCAAGAATGAAGTTGGCATCAAGATTGCCGCTATTTCCACAGTTTCGAAGCAAAGTTAGACATGCACCCCTTTTCCACCAATACATCCTCAAGTACTCCTTAATCACCTCCTGACCATCTTATCTTTAGAGGCCCGATAAAAACTCTTACATATAAAATGCATACAAAATGACATTAGATAATTCATATGTTGGTTTTGAAATTATAAAATGTAAGAAATGTTTACGTTGCACATAGGCTTTTAATGTCGTCGAGAGGAGTCGAAGACTTGGAAACGACTTGCATGGCTACTTCGATGAGCATGTCTTGTGGGAGAGGTCACGATCGATGTCTTGATTTTTTTCCGGCCTTTCTTCATTACCGATGGACTAAGCTTAAGCTTCATCATGGACAACTTAAGTACTTGAAATAGCCGGGCACAAGTGTTTGTGAGAAGATGCATGTTCATGGTTTATGTATATATATCAGTTCAATATGATAATTTAACTGGTAGGAGCAAGAGTCAAAAAGTTAGTTTGAAGTTTAAAGTTAGTTTGAAGTTTAAAATTAGAAAGTAGCGAATGCAATTATGGTGAATTGGAAATATATAGCTACATGTATCTCATAATGTATTTTTCTTATCGTTAATTTTTTTTAATTATGTATCATTATAAAGCACACATTCACTACTACAACAAAGGGTTGCCCCTACGGATATATCCGTAGGGGCAAAAAAAAACCCGTAGGTGCAAAGGCCGCAGGTGCAAGTTTTCACTCTGAACATGCCCCTACGGAGTAATAATTGCCCCTACGCCTTAATCCGTAGGGACAGTTATCCCTATGAAGTAATCCGTAGGGCCTGATAAATATTTTAATTTATTGGTTTATAAAATAAAATAATTGGGGCAAGTTTTACTGAGTCCATAGGGACAGAATATCAGGTATCCTGAAATTTTGTCCCTACGGCTAACTATGTAGGGGCAAACATTGCACCTACGGATTAATCCCTAGGTGCAATAGTTGGCCCTACGGATTAATCCGAAGAGACATAATATAAGGTTTTTTTTAAAAAAAAGGGCTTCCTGTTTTTTCCCCGTCCTGTGCACAATAATATATACATCATATAACAAAATACAGAAATATTCATAATCAACATCCCACGCATAATATATAAAAGAAATAGACAAACAGAATACAATATCAAACTAAATCATCGTGAACAAGCAAACAACCACCAATATCATCCAAAATTTATAGAATATATATCAGATAAGTATATGCATCCTCAATAATATAAATAAAGCTACCCTAGCTCGGTCCAGCTCCTCCACCTCTGATAATCGCCGTAATCTGGCGCATCTGCTCTTCCACCTCAAAAAGAATGTGTGTATATTTATGATATAACATTCTAAATCAATATGCATGAACTATAGGATATATAAACATACCTGGAGGTGCGGGAGTGGTCTCTGCCTCTGATGTGGACGCACCACTAAAAGCTATACAATCAAACATTGACTATATAAGCAATTTTGAAAAAAAATATACGTGTATATCTATAATATTACATTCAAAATAAATATGCGTGCAATATACCTGGAGATGTGGAAAGTCCATATGGAAGAAGTCATCCGAAGGGGTCTCTGATCGGGGTGCAAGACCGGCCCTCTGAAGCTCCTTACGCGGCTCTCCGAACGGCAGAACCGCTCTGCCTCTGCCGCAGCTGGTGCTCCTGCCGCCCCTTGCTGCTCCGGCCGTCGTCATCAAATCTAGACAAGAGTACAATCATTACATATACATGCTATATATGTATAGATCTTAAAAATGTGAAGTAATAATATAATATTACTGATAAACTTTTTCGTTTTGTGGATGCGTTATACATATCTACTTGGATTTCATCCTCGATATCATTTCTAACCCACGTAACTTCATGATCAGCCGAAGATAACCCGTCTTTTGAAACAGACGGTCGGAGCACTCTAAGTCTTCTCTCTTCTTCATCCTCATCGCTGTCCTCCATACGATCCTCGAATTCTGGGATATCGTAAACATCCCTGGGTTTCCAACGACATACGACACTCCACCCCGGATGCTTCAAGCACTGTGAGTAGTATACTTGGAACGCTTGGTCCGGAAAGATAAATGGATCGTCCTGACCGTAAAATCGAAATGTGTTCACACTAGTCAATCCATATTCATCTTTCCAAGTCCCGAGATTGTTTCTCTATTTATCCGTATCGGTTCGTGTATCGTACCAAGTACATTGAAATATATAAAACGGTTCTGATCGTCCGGGATATTAGATGTCAAATATGCAATTTAAGTATCCATAATAAATCACACCATCCGATACTACCATCGCAATCCCACTATTCTGAGTGGTTCGAGATGTTTCTATGTCCATAACTTCAAATTTGTATCTAAGGACACCGAATCCTTTATAATATGCAATCTCCATACTAGGAAACTGGGCTAAACATCTTGAATCACTCTCTAATGATGCAGACAAGTTCAGATCGTGGATTTGACAAAACAAATTTTATGACAAATACATAACGATATATGTTTAGATTAAGACTGGTAGCAATAACATATTATTCGAACTTACATGATCTGCAACCCAATCGCAAAAATTATCCTGATAATATTTTTCCAGTCGTTCATCATTCCAATCAGGATGCCACTCACGTATCTCGTTAAAATGATTTCTGTTCTCATCAATAAATTATGACATTATTATTATATCGTTTTATACACACACAAACACAAATATAACAATTAATCCAAAAAAACTTACTCTCTAATTTCTTTAAGACATGCGCTATTGAGGAGGATAAACCGATATATCTTGTTAATAAACATAGTGTCTACTCTCTTATAATCAGCTTACCATATGTCCCATCCTGAATTGTCCGAGGCCGGTTAAGTTTCGTCTCAATGTTCTTGTCCAGATACCAGGAACAAAATGTGGTTACTTCATCTAGAAGATAACCTTGCATGATAGAACCCTCTGGTCGATTTCTATTGCGTATATACTTTTTTAGAGTATAAACGTATCTAAAGAAAAATATGTTAAATAAATAAATATGGGCATATAGGACAACAATAATTTTACAAATTGCGTGAAACAAAAAATTCCACGTGCCTTTCGACGGGATATATCCATCGATATTGTACCGGTCTGGCTAACTTAGCCCCAGTTGCAAGATGAACCGTTAGGTGTATTATGATATCGAAAAATGACGGTGGGAAAATACGCTCAAGCTTGCAAAGTATCAACGAAATAGAATTTTCTAGATTCTCCAGCGTCATAACATCAAGGGTTTTAGCACACAATTCTCTAAAAAAGTAACAAAGATCATTGATTACTAGATCAACCGATTCGGGAAGGGAAGTCCTGAGGGCTAATGGAATAAAGGTGCTCCATAATAACATGGTGATAATGACTTTTCAGCCCATCGATCTTGTCTTTCACAAATTTTATCTTCTTGCTAAATGATCCTAAAAAGCATGTAGGAACTTTCAAATCATGCAACACTTGCAAGAATCTTTTCTTCTCCGGTTGTGACATATGATACGTGGCATTGGAAAGTACAAACTTTCCTGGTTTACCCGCGATCGGTTTAGAATGCAATTCACTTCTAATTCCCAGTCCTAAAGATCCATCCGAGTATGGAGGTTGTCTTTCGATTTTCCGTCTTTACAAAGAAGCAAGTTGAGTACGTGCTCGGATACTCCCTTCTCTATGTGCATGACGTCCAGAAAATAACACACTAAATTTGTTGACCAGTACGGAAGCTCGAAGAAAATGCTTAACTTGTTCCAGTAGGGTGGTTTCACCTGTTTTGCCGGATCTATCCCGAAGGTCACATTATTGTAACCATCCCACTGAGCAGCCACGTCCTCTCCGGACAATGAGGCTGGAGGCCCAAGAAGCTCCTGATGACCATCAAAGTGAGCAGCGTCTAAACTGTAGGGATGGTCTAGTGGCAGGAAACGCAGATGACCGCAATAACAAACCTTCCTCTTAAAACTCAAGAATTTCGATATTGTATATTGATGGCAATAAGGGCATGCTTTGTGACCATGTACGGACCAACTTGATAGTATTCCATATGCAGGAAAGTCATTAATTGTCCACTTAAAGCCGCATGCAGTGTAAAGGTTGTATTTGTGTTTGCATCGTAAGTCTCTACACTATCAATGAATAAAGATTTTAACTCATCAATCAGAGGTCGGAGATAGACGTCGATATTGTTTCCCGGTGAGTTTGGTCCGTCGATAAGAAGAGGCATCATAAAGTAGGATTGATCCATAGCCAACCAAGGTGACAAATTATAAACTATCGTTACAACGGGCCATATGTTGTGGCTTCTAGCCATATAGTTGAATGGGTAGAAGCCATCACTAGCGAGTCCCATCCTGACATTGCGAGGATCACTACTAAATATTTCGTGCCTCCTATCGAAATCCTTCCATGCCGGTATATCTCTTGGATGACTCATTTTTTCATCTTCATTTGGAGGAGCACGGTGATGCTAAATCATTGCCTCGGCTGTTTTCTTGCACCTGAATAGCCTCTGCAGCCTCTGTGTTATGGGAAAGTATCGTGCTATCTTGACAGGTATATCGGGCTTCTTATCAGAATCTTTCGGCTTATACCTGGCCTCTCCGCATGTTGGACACTCTTTCAAATCTGAATTCTCTTTCCGGTACAACATGTAATTTTTGGGACATGCTTGAATCTTCTCACACTTCAGACCTAAATCAGACATCATCTTCTGGGCTCCGTACTAGCTGTCGGGCACGTTATTTCCCGGAGGCATAGAATCTTTCAAGAACTTTAGAAGCATCGTGAATGACTTGTTGCTTCATCCATTTAGGCACTTAATCTGGAAAAGTTGGACGAACCATGATAGGGTGGAATACTTTGCATTCTCATAAATTAGTCTTCTAGCATCATTCATGAACTTTTCATACTTATCCTCACACGGTCCTTGACTAAAAGAAATGTCATCTTCGGTACGAATACTATCACCTAGGGCAACCTCTACCATATTCTCCATTTCTTCTCCTGGAAAGAAATTACCGTTTTCTTCTTCTGTGGCATTACCGTCTTCTCCTTCTTCTTCTGCTGCATTACTGTCTTCTTCTTCTCCTTCCCTGTGATATGGCCAAGTTGTATATAGTCTAGTAAAACCATATTTAACGATATGAAGCTCTACGAATTCTACCTTCTGCCAGTACTTATTCCCACATCAATCGCACGGGTAGAGAATCTTCTTTAACACGATCTTATTATGTGCGCGTGCAAATTCAATGAAAGCATCAACTCCTGCGACAAACTTAGGTTGCATACGTTGTTGCCAATCCACGTACATCTAGTCCTTAACTCTGATGTCCTCATGGGCCATGTTAGACTGTATAACATATAAATTGTAGGTTATGATGACTATATTGAGAAATCTAAGAACGAGATGGTTACTAACAAAGAATAAAATCCGTAGATACAAGTTTGTCGTTGAAAAGAATAAATTATCGATAAACAAAGTTAGATTTGAAGATACCCAAGTATGAGTTGTATTCTGTGTATCTGTGTTTCAATTTATGATTTCACTTAAGTTTAGGGTTGTTAGTGTATATATGCTTTGTGTAGGGTTGAAAAGAATAAATCATAATTTTTTTGAAGAACTAAGTTCTTTATACAAGGTTATACCCTAATTTTTGGAGGAATTAAATTCCCATATGTTCCTGTTATTTCTTTTTGTTCATTTGAAGCACTCACGTGGGAAACACGTGAGGCTTCAAAATAGTGCTAAGCACTAACGAGTCACCAAGCTATTCTTGTGTTTTCTTAGAGATATTGATCTCCTGTTAATGACATTTTTAGTCATTGATGATCATCAAGATTTCGGTTTTGAGGATCTTGGATCATCATCATTTTTTTGAAGAACTAAGTTCTTTATATAGGGTTAAACCCTAATTTTTAGAGGAATTAATTTTCCATATGTTCGTGTTATTTCTTTCTAAGTTAGTTCTCTTTCCCTAAATTTTGAATCTGCAAACAAAATCTCCCCGATGAGAATTAAATTCTCAACTTGTGGGGAGATTTGCTTCTGCAAATCTCAACCAGAGGAAGAACTAAATTCTTATATGAAGGGTTAAGTATATGGTAAAGTTGTACGTTTATGTTATCATCGAGTATCCTACTGAAGGAACTAGTGCACCCTAAACCCTAACCCTAATTTTTAGAGGAATTAAATTCCCATATGCCCCTGTTATTTCTTTTTAACTTAGTTTTTTTCCCCTAAGTTTTAAATCTGCAAAACAAAATCTTCCCGATGAGAATTAAATTTTCAACTTGTGGGGAGATTTGATTCTGTAAATCTCAACCAGAGAAAGAACTAAGTTTTTATATGAAGGGTTAAATTTACGGTAAAATTGTGCGTTTACGTTATCATTGAGTATCCTACTGAAGGAACTAGTGCATCCTAAACCCTAACCCCAATTTGTGGAGGCATTAAATTCCCATATGTCCTTATTACTTCTTTTTAACTTAGTTTTTTCCCCCTAAGTTTTGAATCTGCAGAACAAAATCTCCCCGATGAGAATTAAATTTTCAACTTGTGTGGAGATTTGCTTCTGCAAATCTCAACTAGAGAAAGAACTAAGTTCTTATATGAAGGGTTAAGTTTACGGTAAAGTTGTGTGTTTACACTATCATCGAGTATCCTACTGAAGGAACAAGTGCACCCTAAACCCTAACCCTAATTTTGTGAGGAATTAAATTCTCATATGTCTCTGTTAATTCTTTTTAACTTAGTTACTTTCCCCTAAGTTTTGAATATGCAATACAAAATCTCCCCGATGAGAATTAAATTCTTAACTTATGGGGAGATTTGCTTCTGCAAATCTCAACCAGAGAAAGAACTAAGTTCTTATATGAAGGGTTAAGTTTACGGTAAAGTTGTGCGTTTACGTTATCATCGAGTATCCTACAGAAGGAACTAGTGCACCCTAAACCCTAACCCTAATTTTTGGAGAAATTAAATTCCTATATGTTCATGTTATTTCTTTTTAACTAAGTTCTTTTCACCTAAGTTTTGAATCTACAGAACAAAATCATCCGGATGAGAATTAAATTCTTAACTTGTGGGGAGATTTGCTTCTGTAAATCTCAACCAGAGGAAGAACTAAGTTCTTATATGAACGGTTAAGTTTACGGTAAAATTATGCGTTTACGTTATCATCAAGTATCCTACTGAAGGAATTAGTGCACTCTAAACCCTAACCCTAATTTTTGGAGAAATTAAATTCCCATATGTCCTTGTTATTTCTTTTCCCCTAAGTTTTGAATCTGCAGAACAAAATCTCTCCGATGAGAATTAAATTCTCAACTTGTGGGGAGATTTGCTTCTGCAAATCTCAACCAGAGAAAGAACTAAGTTCTTCTATGAAGGGTTAAGTTTACGGCAAACTTGTGCGTTTACGTTATCATAGAGTATCCTACTGAAGGAACTAGTGCACCCTAAATTCTCAACGTTATCATAGAGTATCCCGATGGGAATTAAATTCTCAACTTGTGGGGAGATTTGCTTATGCAAATCTCAACCAGAGGAAGAACTAAGTTCGTATATGAACGGTTAAGTTTACGGTAAAATTATGCGTTTACGTTATCATCAAGTATCCTACTGAAGGAACTAGTGCACCATAAACCCTATCCCTAATTTTTGGAGAAATTAAATTCCCATATGTCCCTGTTATTTCTTTTCCCCTAAGTTTTGAATCTGCAGAACAAAATCTCCCCGATGAGAATTAAATTCTCAACTTGTGGGGAGATTTGCTTCTGCAAATCTCAACCAGAGAAAGAACTAAGTTCTTCTATGAAGGGTTAAGTTTACGGTAAAATTGTGCGTTTACGTTATCATAGAGTATCCTACTGAAGAAACTAGTGCACTCTAAACCCTAACCCTAAATTTTGGAGGAATTAAATTCCCATATGTCCCTGTTTTTTCTTTTTAACTTAGTTCTTTTCCCCTAAGTTTTAAATCTGCATAACTGTTAGTGTATATGCCCTAGGGGCCATTATAGTATCATACTAGCTTGTATATTACTTAACTGAAGCTTGGGATATTCACAGTTATATAACAGTCTTGCTAAACATGGTAGTATGCTACTTGGTTTTATCTATCTTAATATGTGAGTATATGTATTGATAGAGATCTTAGGATCTTGCTTGACTACCAGCGTTGTAATGGCAGTCACACTAGTGGGGGTTGGGTAGTCTACAAGTACATCTTTTTTCAGGTCCCTAGTCGTAGAATTATCGAGACAGGGTATCGATACTCCGGAGTAGACTAGTGTGTACGCTTCTCATCCCAGTTGGGGAGATGGTCTGTCCCACAGCCGTCAGTACGTCGTACTGGAGATAGTATACAGGTGCTCGTTGGGTTACGGGTACACCGGACAGGACTCACGGGGAACTGTTAGTTGGTATTATACACATCGTCAGTTAACAGTTCCCAGGTGACATGAGTACAGCATAGTCCGCAGACTTGACACTGCTACTTCGCCTCGAGTGTGTCCCACTGTTCTTAGATTGCTACCCTACCACGGCTCAAAGGAGTCATGCAAACAGGTAGCAGTTGGGTGCAGTCCCAAGCACTTGGAGGCAGTGGCGGTTGTTGGGGTAAAAATTTACACACTGATTGACCAAGTCAAAATCCAAGTCAACCCCGAGCCAAGTGTGCCCAAGCCCAGATCCAGTGGGCCCATGCTCGGGTCGAGCCCAAACATGAAGCGGCCGGCCTCTCCCCGCGCCAAGATAAAAATTTTGTAATAAACAATTTTGTTGTATTTCTTTTATTTTATTTTATGGATAAATGTAAGAAAAATAGGCATAAAGCCAAATTTTTGTAAAGCTCAAGGGGCTATGAGTAAAGTGTACAGCCTATAAAGGCAAAGATAATGAAATATCTCAACAACTTTTCTCTCTCTCAAAATTTTTCAGATCTGAGATCTTTTCTCCTTCTTCAAGGTTCCAAAACCTTCCTTTTTCTCTTGAATTAAATCAAAAATTTTACTCTTCTTCTTATAAAACAAATTAGTTTTTCACCACAAAACCCATAAAGGGGAACTCAGATCTTCCATTAGATCTCAAAAATAAGAGATTTTTTTATAAAATCCCATATCTCTTGATCTTCAAGATCCAGCTAACAGAGGAGGAAGAAGAAGAACATCTTTCACTAAACCCAAAAAAAACACATACTCAGGAGTCCAACTCCTCTCTGATTTCTCTTCCGAGAAATTTTTTTAGGCTAAAAACCTCTCTTTCTCGCCGGCGCTCAAGCGCAGAGCGCACGCGTGCCGACACGTGGCATGCTTGCGCTCAAGCGCAAGCGCTCGAGCGCAAGTCTCCCCCGTGCCGACACGTGGTGCGCTTGCGCTCAAGCGCAAGCGCAAGTCGCCCCCGTGCCGACACGTGGCGCACTTGCACTCGAGCGTCAGGCGCTGAGGCACAAAACGCTCACGTACCGACACGTGCCGCGCTTGCGCTCAAGCGCTCAAGCGCAGAGCGCCCACGTGCCGACACGTGGCACTCTAACGCCTGAGCGCACAGCACCTAGGCGCACAGCGCCCAAGGTGCTGCCCCCACGCATCCTTTGGACGTCTTTTCCCCTTTATTTATATATACATGTATATATATACATATGTACACATACACATACTCCACGACACTGTCCCTGTTAGAAAAAAATTTCTAACGGGGTGCTGCCCCGCACCCCGTAAGGGGGCTGCTAGCCCCCTTGACCCCCAGCCCACTATCCGGGTAGCGGGACCCCCGTAAAAACTCTGTGTGGCTCCCGATATATTTAAACCCCCCTCCAAAACAAAACACACGTACACTGCACATTGAGTTCGCATGACCAGTTTAACCCGTTAATCGGAGGTTCCCTCGCCCCAAAGGCGGGGGATATGTAACGGCAGCTTAGTCCGCGGCTGCCGGAGATTCGGATCCCCATGATCATTAAACCCCGGCCTACCCTAGGCAGGAGGAATCTGTAGTACGCTTGACAAGCGCGCGCGTATTCCCATCTCAATGGGGTGATGAAAAACACCCTATAGATTTTTCCACGCCCGGTAGGACCCTTCTCTCCTCCCATATTTCGGGTTAAACGTTCATGCGAACTCAATCAATATACATATCGATTACCTATACTGAAATGATGTTTTCTTTTCGTGCCGCAATCAACTTTCAACGACAATGTCTCCCCAGACGAATTCAGCTTCCAACGTGACCCCGATTCCGTATGTGGTCAAGATCAACGCTCGTGTGGTTCTCCCCGCAAGCCTCAGTCGCCAGTGGGAGGAACCGCCCCGCCAGTTTGGCTCCGTCATCATCTACCCTGCCGGAAGCGCTCATCTGGCGGAAATCCCAATGGAACAGGTGGCCAAGCCGGTCCCAAGGGGCAAGAGGCCGAATGTTGTGATTGCTAAGGCACCACAACCGAAACTTAAGATGGTGTCTGAACGACTCCCTGGCGTTCCAGCGGGGGGAAAGAACTTCGGTACAAAGGGCAACATCAAATGTTGCAGATGAGCTCAGGTGATGACTCCAACAAATGCACAATCGAGCGTATCTCCAAGGCCCTCCATCGCCCGGTCTGCGGCGTCTTCCTAAAGAGCCGAAGTCTGCCAGGTGCTTAGAACAGAAAAGTTAAGGCAGAAGTGGCTCAGGTATCGAGCCAACAAGAGGGCCAAGGCTTCGGCCAAATGGAATCGTGTGAAGTTCCAAGTGCAGGGTTGCCCTGCGACGACGGCTGAGTCGGACGTAAGAATCAGCAATTCCTTCGAGCCTCTGAAGTGGGTTCAGAAAAATGCCATGACCGCCAGAATCAAGAAGACAACGGTCCGAACAGTGCTACAAAGAGACGTGTCCCGGCCCCAACAGAAAATGTATGACACTATCTCTTAAAGGGTCTATCAGGCGCTCTGTGCCGCACGAAGGCAGCGGGGCAAATCCAGAAAAGAAGCGCCAGCACTATTCAAGAACCTGGTTAGGCCAACCGCCTTCAATCGACTACCAGCTACCGAAGCAAGGGGGTCAAGACAGCGATCCGTGAAATCAGCTGCCAATGATAGAAAGACGGCCGGATATATCATCCATACAGTCTATATGGCGGGCGGGCACCCCAGCGACAACCTTCGCAGCAAAAGCAAGGATGGGGCTACCACATCCCAAGCCCAATCTGGCTTGAATGTGGTCGTCACTGCCGAAGAACAGCCGCCTCCGCTGGATGAAGAAAACCCTCTCGATGAGGATGATAGGCAGAAAGACCCCTCGGTCCATGCAGAGTCAAGCTCGGACAGCGAGGAAGAGCCGACTTTCCGCCCCAGGACCGCGGAGTAAGAGCTGCTCCAAGAGCTTCGAAAACAGCTCAGGAGCAAAGATAAAGAGATGGCCAAGCTCTATTTGAAAATTGACGATCTAACAAACGTTGTGATGCAGCTTATGGCTCAAATTGCTCGAGCGCCTCCCAATCAAGCGCAAGCCGCTACTAATCAGCCGGGTGATGACAATCCGAGGCAGCCAATGCTTGTTCCTTCAGGTCCAAGACCGGTCGAGCCACATGAAAGCCGGCCACACTCCGCTTCTGGGGACGCCTTGGCCCCAGATAGCACTATCCTGCTAACACAGGATCGGATATTGGATTTGGTCACCAGCAAGGTTAAAACATTGGTGGCCAAAGCTGAAGCTCAGAAAGAAATCGGCAGTAGTGGGCGGCCATATCCCGCGCAGTATGATCTGATTGAGTTCCCAAGCGGCTACGTCATTCCTAAGTTCGGAAGATTTGATGGAACGGGGAATGCAAATCAGCACGTCGCCCATTTCAAAGCATTGTGCGGAAATACAGGGGGCAATGACGCGCTCCTTCTTCGTCAGTTTGTCAACAACTTGACCGGTGTCGCCTTCGACTGGTACGCGAGTATACCAGACGGGTCCGTCATTACCTTTGCCCAAATGGAGTCTCTGTTCCGGCAAAGGTTCATGAGCGTCAGTGATAAAATCTCCATTGCCGACCATGTGAGGACCAAGCCGGGGAAGAATGAAAGCAACACTGACTTTATCGTCCGATGGCGTAATCTCACAGTCAAGTGCGAACCGCCGCTGGAGCAGGACCAGTCCGTCAGCCTTCTCATTGGGAACCTTAGCAATTGGATGGTCCCATCCTTGTGTACAGCGGGCCTCAAGACATTTCAGGAGCTAACCAAGAAAGTCCAAATGCTGGAACGCTCGAAGTAAGAGTCCCCACCGGACTCTCAAAGAGACAAAACTTGGAAAAGCAAGCGGGACGACAGCCGTAGAAGCGGGAGTTCCAGCAGTACCAATGTCTTCAATGCGTCCGACAATGAAGAAAAGCGAAGGGCGGGCGAATCCAAAACCAACCGGTCTCGAAAGCCATTGCTGGGAGGAGATGGGCCTTCCCTAGAGGAGAAGAAGAACAAGGTTTACTCTTTCAGAAAGGACAAGGTCCGTAAGATATTTAAAGATG
Source organism: Agapanthus africanus (assembly GCA_030015575.1). Lineage (NCBI taxonomy): Eukaryota > Viridiplantae > Streptophyta > Magnoliopsida > Asparagales > Amaryllidaceae > Agapanthus > Agapanthus africanus. The sequence goes on along the minus strand of JASDDO010000019.1, from coordinate 254,951,575 downwards.
CCTTGAACAACGACCTACAAGTGCCGGAGTCGAAAAGACCCCAAGAAGCAAAAATGACCGACAATCCCCTGTATTGCCCGTACCACCGAGTAGTGAGCCATGCGATCGAGGATTGCTATATCTTCAAGGACTGGGTCGAGAAGCAGTACAAGGCTGGAGAGATCGAGCAGTCCAAAAGCGTGTTGGTGAACAATTAAGTTGCAACCGCCAACTTTATACAGACATATGTTGAAGCCTTCTGGAGCAGACAGCTGAACCTGCTGCCCTGACAAACGAAACTGACTCATCGCGGCCTCCGTGGAGTACGCACATATCTAATGAGATGAAGAAGATGCTAAAGCTGCTTCAGAAAGAGCCCAGGATGGAATGGGAAGGACAGAAGAAGCCTACCAGTCCAGCTGCCAATGCGGCTCCATCAGGCTCAAAATCCAAGAAGCTCAAGAAGAAGAAAAGTGCAGCTCGGCGCGAAAAAGAGTCTGCAGGGAGATCGACCATTCAAAAATATATCGATTCCCTCGAAGAATATGAACAAAAGGAAAGAACATTGATTCAATTGAAGGAGTTCTTCCCTGTATAAGCGGCTGAAATTCTGGAGGAGTTAGAAGAAGACTCCAATAAAGAGATCCCAGTAGTGACCTGCTACGCCATCCATCTTGGCAGCGACTCGGAAGAGGAGCTCTATTTTCCCGAAGAGGACGAGGAGCTCGCTACAACGGCCAATCAAATCCAGCTCAGAAGCGGCAGGGCTCTACCGCCAAATCAGGGCAACGCCCCAAAAGGGAAGGAAAAACAAGTCGCTAATGAAGAAGATGGCAGAGAACTGGCTGATGAAAACATAAGTCCTTCCTCGGTGGACTATAATGTCTTGGCACATCTCCGGAAGCTTCCGTCTCTCCTGAGCATCTACGACGCCTTGGTCCTATCTAAGGAGCTTAGAGATTTTCTCATTCACGCTTTACAAAACCCCGAGCGGTACCGGGCTCACTTTGCGGAAATTAATATGAAAGAAGCCCAGCACGCTTTGCATGCCGCCGCAGTCACATTTAAGGATGAAGACTTGCTACTGGGAACGGCTGAGCATAATCGGCCGTTTTACGTGACCGGGTACAGCGACGGAGATCTAATTAATCGCATATTGATTGATCCGGGGTCTTTAGTGAACATCATGAACTTGCTGACGCTGAAGAGTTTGTCAATGGACGTCCGACACCTGTCAAGGGAAATGATTGTCATTCAAGACTTCAACCAAAATTGCCAGCAAGTTCTGGGGTCCATAGCTCTGCCAATCAAATTCGGGGATCTGCAAACTGAAGCTAAGATATACGTGATCGACGCCGACACGTCTTATAAGATTCTCTTGGGGCGGCCGTGGCTCCACGATTACGGCATCATTCCGTCAACTCTCCATAATGCATGAAGTATACTAAAAATAGAGAAGAAAGATGCATTGACGGAGACATCCAACCGTTCGGTGTGCACGAAGTCCGATATGAAGATTCCCGATACTTTATGAACCACCAAAATGCTAAGCCACAACTAACTGAGGATAGACCGGCTCCAAGAATCAAAAGCAAATCTGCGCCGGCTGTCACTTTCAAAAGCAAAAATGCCCAAGTGCGCCCGTATTTCGGTAGCGACACTGATGAGTCCGATGCTGGAAGTCCGTCCTTCCGTAAAACTCGCCTTCATTTCGGTAGCGATACGGATGAATCTGTCACTGAAGCCTCATCTAGCAGTAAAGTCTGCCCTCATCTTGGCAGCGACACTGAAGAGTCTGAGGAAGAGGACCTGTCGTGCAACAGCGGTGCAGATTGGACCCCCATGCAAAAAGCGAAACTACGAGAGACCCTCGAAATTGCAGAAGGGTCCCTAGCCGTCACAAGGGTGCCGGAGCAGATGTGCAAAGAGCTCGATGTGTTGTCAGTCTCCACCGTGGACCAGCTGAAAACTTTCTACGTCCCCAAGAGGAAAAATGGACAGAAGGGCATCCTGTTTTACGGGTCAACCCCCGTTGTGCACCCGGACGATCTTTCTATCGCATGCCTTCCCTATAAGAGAGGCATAAGAGCCATCCTCAATCCCAGATACTATGTGACCGAGATGCGGGAATACTTTAAAAAGTGCGGATGCTGGTTATATCAAACGGAGTCCGAAGCAAAGTTTTACGAAGGGCTATGGCATCCACCCCAGGTCCGAGCACTCATCGATGGACGAATTCCAGATAAACGGGGCATAGGCTATGTTCAACCTGATTCCAAAGCGTGCTACATGATCCATGTTGGTGAGGCCAGCGAAAGATCAAATGATGATGACGAGATAGACGAGCCAGAAGAAGCTCCTCAAGAGCTCGAAGATGGCAGACAAGCAACCTTTGACGAGCTGACCGAGATTGATTTAGGAACGCCCGATAATCCAAGGCCGACCTACTTCAGCTCACTCTTGTCAGAGGAAATGAAAGCGCAGATAATTGCCCTGTTGCATGAGTTTGTCGACTGCTTCGTGTGGACATACAAAGAAATGCCTGGCCTTTTCCCTAAAGTGGCCGTGCATAAGCTGGCTATATCTCCTGATGCTAAGCCAGTCAAGCAAGCTCCTCGACGAATGAGAAGGGAACTACAAGAAAAGGTCATCGAGGAAACCAAGAAGCTCATCGATGCCGGCTTTATCAGGGAAGAGAAATATGCGGACTGGATTGCATGCATAGTCCCAGTGAAGAAGAAAAATGGGCAGATCCGAGTTTGTGTCGATTTCAGGGACCTCAACAAGGCATGTCCTAAAGACGACTTTCCGCTACCGGTCATGGAAATGATCGTCGATGACACCTCAAATTACGAGCTGTTCACCTTTATGGATGGCTCGTCTGGATACAATCAAATCAAGATGTCGCTTGAGGATGAGAAGCACACAGCATTTCGAACCCCGATCGGAATATATTGCTACAAGGTGATGCCGTTCGGACTGAAGAACGCAGGTGCTACATATCAAAAGGCAATGACCAATATCTTCGATGACCTAACTCATAAAGTCGTCGAATGTTATATTGACGATCTGGTCATTAAGACTAAAACCAAGGCCGATCATATCCAAGATCTTAGGACCGTTCTTACCAGACTGAGAGAATATGACCTAAAGATGAATCCTCTGAAATGCGCTTTTGGCGTGTCGTCGGGAAAATTCCAGGGCTTCATAGTCCGACATCGAGGGATCGAAGTTGACCCATCAAAGATAAAGGCCATCATGGAGATGCCCCCTCCGAAGAGTCTGACGCAGCTAAGATCTTTTCAAGGAAAGCTTGCTTATATACGGAGGTTTATTTCAAATTTATCGGGGAGATGTAGGCCCTTTTCAAAGCTCATGAAGAAAGGAGCTCCTTTTATCTGGGATGCCAAATGTCAAGCAGCATTCAAAAGCATCAAACAGTACTTGTTGCACCCTCCAGTGTTGGCCGCTCCCATTCCAAACAAACCGTTGATTCTCTACACTGCCGCGCTAGATGAGTCACTCGGTGCGCTCTTTACCCAGAATAACGAGGAGGGAAAGGAAAATGCCCTCTACTACCTCAGTCGAACTCTAGTCGGGGCGGAACACAACTATTCCCCAATCGAAAAGCAATGCCTGGCTCTGATATTTGCTGTGAAGAAGCTGAGGCACTATCTGCTCGCTCATCGGGTTATGCTGATCTCCAAGGTCGACCCGCTCAAACACTTGATGACCAGAGCGAGCCTAGCCGGCAGAATGGCAAGATGGGCTGTTATGCTACTTGAGTTTGACATAGTTTACACTCCTCATAAAGAAGTAAAAGGGCAAGCTCTTGCAGACTTTCTCGCTGCTCATCCCATACCAGAAGGGTCGCCGCTAAATTGTGAGTTACCTGACGAACAAGTGCTGCACCTCGAGGAAGATGAGCCATGTTGGGAGCTCTACTTCGATGGAGCCTCATCAATAAGGACCTCCAGTAAATCAAGCGTGCCGGAGATAAAAGCAGGGATAGGATTGGTGTTCATCACACCATCAATGGGAACCCTACGGCGTTCTTTCGCTCTCACCGAGTCTCGAACGAACAACGAAACTGAGTATGAAGCTCTGATAGCTGGTTTGGAGCTCGCCATAGAAATGGAAATCCTTCGGCTACGGGTTTACGGTGACTTCCAGCTTGTCGTCAACCAAGTAAGCGGCAATTATAAGATATACAAACCCGAATTAGCTCGGTACAGAAGCCGAGTGGTAGAACTCATGAAATGGTTCACTCATATTGAACTAACGAGAGTCTCTAGAGCGTTGAACGGAAAGGCTGATGTACTCGTTCGCTTGGCCAAGGAGCTGGCTGATCCTGACATGGACGAAATTCTGATCACAGTCAGGAGCCGGCAAATTCTACCCCCAGTCTCTCTACGAGAAGAGGAAAGCGCGGAATAGAAAAGCAGTCCCGCCGAAGAAGCTTCGATTGTTCAAGACGAGCCCGATTGGAGAGAACCCTTCATAGAGTACTTCCGATACGATAAGCTGCCCGAAGGAAGGTCTGCGAGGGTTCAGCTGAAGAAGAGAGCTCTCCGATACGTGTTTGTAAATGACACGCTATACCGCAGGTCATATGACCAACTCTGGCTCAGGTGCCTGTCATCGGCCGAAGCCCAAAAAGTCATGAAAGAAGTTCACTCAGGCGTTTGCGGTGCTCACCAATCTGGCCCCAAGATGCGACTGCAAATTAAACGGCTTGGGTATTACTGGCCCACCATGATACGGGATTGCGGAGAGCATGCAAAGAAATGTTATATCTGCCAAATTCACGGTGATTTTATTCACAAGCATCCAATCCATTGTATCCTACGGTGGCGTCGTGGCCTTTCGAAGTCTGGGGCACCGACATTGTTGGCCCAATCGATCCTCCGTCATCCAAAGGCCATCGGTTCATACTGGCCGCGACAGACTACTTCTCTAGATGGGCTGAAGCTGTCCCGCTAAAAGAAGTCAAGACAAAAGATATTCTGACATTCTTCCAGCATTAAATTCTATACCGTTTCGGTACACCAAGAAGAATCATTTCTGACAACGGGACTTCTTTCAAGAGCTTCAATGTCTCAAGGTTCGCTACTCAGCACAAGATAGACTGGAGATATTCCTCCATCTATAATCCAAGAGCCAATGGACTAGCCGATGCCTTCAATAAGACTCTATGCAAGCTCCTGAGGAAAAATGCTTCAGCCAACAAGAGAGACTGGAATCTCAAACTTCACGAGGCGTTGTGGGCATATCGTACCACGCACCGTATTCCATACTCATTGCTCTTCGGAGTGGAGGCGGTCCTCCCCCTCGAAGTCGAAGTTCTAAGCTTAAGAATGGTCGTTCAGCACGAGTTGACGGAGGAGGAAAACGTGCTCCTTCGACTTGAAGAGCTCGATGCCCTCGAAGAAAAGAGGCTCGCGGTGCAGTAAAATCTGGAGCTATACCGAGCCCAAATGTCACGGGCCTATGACAAGATAACCCGTCTCCGCGCTTTCAAGAAAGGTGAATTGGTGTTGGTCCTCAAAAGACCGATCATCCCCAATCGACATGCCAAGGGAAAATTCGAGCCAAACTGGGAAGGACCATACGTCATTGAGAAAGTGTTCGACGGAGGATCCTACCAATTAATAAGTGCCGAGGGAGAAAGGCCCATGCCACCCATCAATGGCCGATATCTCAAGAAATACTACGCGTGAAAGCTCCAAGTCGCAGGCGAATTGAGCACATCAGCCCTACGGTCTGGATCACACATCCTGCAAAACCGTATACAATCCACGGGCGTATACGACCCCCATATCTCCCAAATCCTGCCGGTGAGACTACTTTCAAAGTCCCACCAGCGGCAAAAAAAAAGAAAAAGAAAAAAAGAAAAGAAAAAAAAAGAAAAAAAAGAAAAAAGAAAAAAGAAGAAAAAAAAGGTATGTCCACAAGCAAAACGGGCACGGATGAAAACCCGAAAGAGCTCCGTGACTAAAAACAGCAGGACTACCGGCGAGTTTATGAAAACTTGAAAGGGCGCAAACTTGTGAAAAGAGATGAATACACTCACAAAGTCCTCTCGACCTTGTGAGGAGAAAACCCCTGCGTGAGATCCTTACGACTCACAAAGGAGCAACACACTTAGGAATCCTCACGATTCCTAAGGAGAACATACACCTGCGAGATCCTCTCGACTCGCAGGGAGAAAATGCTTTTATGAGACCCTCACGACTCAAAAAATTGAAAAGCCTTAGGTGATAGGGACCCAAACCTGTCTCCTAAGCCATCGTTCCCCAACGGGCAACGGCAAATGATGAGTCGCTCCTGGCATTTCGCTTCAGTGTTAGCGGTGCTGATGCCGACCAAAAACCCAAATCCCAAGTCCTCCCAAGGCAAATGATGAGTTGCTCCTGGCATTATTCCAGTGCAGCAATGCAGATGCCAAACAAGATCCAAATTCCAAGTCCCCAAACGGCGAATGATGAGTCACTCCTGGTACCATATTCCAGTGTAGCGATGCAGACGCCAACCAAAATCCAATTTCTCAAAATTCTCTAGCCCTACGGCCAGTCCCCAAATTGACTGTCGTATACAATCCACGGGCTCAAATAATTCTCGTCATACCCATGCCCCACCACAATCACCAGTTACGTGGCTGGTCTCCGCCTTTGGAATTATGCTCCAATAAGAAGACCCACTCATGTGTCCTCACGATACATGAGGAGAACAAACCTTTGTGGGATCCTTACGACTCATAAAGAAAAAACACACTTAAGAGTCCTCACGACTCCTAAGGAGAAAATACACCTGCGGGATCCTTACGACTTGTAGGGAGAAAATGCTTTTATGGGACCCTCACGGCCCATAAAATTGAAAAGCCTTAGGTGATAGGGACCTAAACCTGTCTCCTAAGCCATCGCTCCCCCAACAGGAATAAGCAAATGATGAATTGCTCCTGGCACGTGTGCTTCAGTGTTAGCAACGCCGATGCCTACCCTAACCCCAAAATCCCAAACTCCAATCCAATAGACCCCTAAGTCTTTAAACTAGGAACAGATGACCCCTAAGTCGTTAAACTGGGAACAGATGACCCCTAAGTCGTTAAACTGGGAACGAGGGAAATCTCCTCATGGCAGATGATGATTCGCTCCTGGTACTATATTCCAGTGCAGCGATGCTGATGCCAAACCAAAACCAAAATCCCCAAATCCTGTCATGACAAATGATGATTTGCTCCGGGTACCATAATCCAGCGTAGCGATGCTGATGTCAACCCAAATCACATCAAGTCAAACAACCAATGACCTCCCTGGCAGAATCAAATTCCACCTCGAAAATAAGTCAACTTCATCCCTGACGCCGCAAGAAGCGGGGCAAGTCAAATCCAGAATCGACAGTCCACGTCGCTAAAAGGGCAGCATCGACCGTCCAAGTCGCAAAAAAGGCAGCATCGACCGTCCACGTCGCTAAAATGGCAGAACCGACCGTCCATGTCGCAAAAAGGGCAGCATCGACCGTCCAAGTCACAAAAAGGGCAGAACCGACCGTCCACGTCGCTAAAATGGCAGAACCGACCGTCCACGTCGCTAAAATGGCAGCATCGACCGTCCAAGTCACAAAAAGGGCAGCATCGACCATCCACGTCGCTAAAATGGCAGCACCAACCGTCCACGTCGCAAAAAGGGCAGAACCGACCGTCCAAGTCGCTAAAATGGCAGTATCGACCGTCCAAGTCACAAAAAGGGCAGCATCGACCGGCCACGTCGCTAAAATGGCAGCACCGACCGTCTACGTCGCAAAAAGGGCAGAACCGACCGTCCAAGTCGCTAAAATGGCAGCACCGACCGTCCAAGTCGCTAAAATGGCAGCACCGACCGTCCAAGTCGCAAAAAGGGCAGCACCGACCGTCTACGTCGCTAAAATGGCAGTATCGACCGTCCACGTCGCTAAAATGGCAGCATCGACCGTCCAAGTCGCAAAAAGGGCAGCATCGACCGTCCAAGTCGCAAAAAGGGCAGCGCAGGATTCCTACAAAGCGGGAACCAGATCACTCCGGGCCAGGGAAAACGTCTATCACGGACACTCCGTCTTGGAGACATGTTAAGCAACGACCGTCCATGTCGTAAAAAGAGCAGTGCCAGCTTCCCAAAAAGCGGGAACCAAATTAGGTCCCCTCCACGTGAAAGAAGATCCATCAATTTCATGCACACGACCCATATATATGGTGTGCATTTATTGATGGAGGGCAATTTGTTGGGGTAAAAATTTACACCCCGGTTGACCAAGTCAAAATCCAAGTCAACCCCGAGCCAAGTGGGCCCAAGCCCAGATCCAGTGGGCCCATGCCCGGGTCGAGCCCGAACATGAAGCCGCCGGCCTCCCCCCGCGCCAAGATAAAAATTTTGTAATAAACAATTTTGTTGTATTTCTTTTATTTTATTTTATGGATAAATATAAGAAAAATAGGCATAAAGCCAAATTTTTGTAAAGCCCAAGGGGCTATGTGTAAAGTGTACAGCCTATAAAGGCAAAGATAATGAAATATCTCAACAACATTTCTCTCTCTCTAAAATTTTTTTCAGATCTGAGATCTTTTCTCTTTCTTCGAGGTTCCAAAACCTTCCTTTTTCTCTTGAATTAAATCAAGAATTTTACTCTTTTTCTTATAAAACAAATTAGTTTTTCACCACAAAACCCATAAAGGGGAACTCAGATTTTCCATTAGATCTCAAAAAGAAGAGATTTTTATAAAATCCCATATCTCTTGATTTTCAAGATCCAGCTAACAGAGGAGGAAGAAGAAGAACATCTTTCACTAATCCCCCCAAAAAAAACATACTCAGGAGTCCAACTCCTCTCTGATTTCTCTTCCGAGAAATATTTTTAGGCTAAAAGCCTCTCTTTCTCGCCGGCGCTCAAGCGCAGAGCACCCGCGTGCCGACACATGGCGCGCTTGCGCTCAAGCGCAAGCGCTCGAGCGCAAGTCGCCCCCGTGCCGACACGTGGCGAGCTTGCGCTTAAGCGCAAGCGCAAGTCGCCCCCGTGCCGACACGTGGCGCACTTGCGCTCGAGCGTCAGGCGCTGAGGCGCAAAACGCTCACGTGCCGACACGTGGCGCGCTTGCGCTCAAGCGCCTAGAGCTCAAGCGCAGAGCGCCCACGTGGCACTCTAGCGCCTGAGCGCACAGCACCTAGGCGCACAGCGCCTAAGGTGCTGCCCCCACGCATCCTTTGGATGTCTTTTCCCCTTTATTTATATATACATGTATATATATACATATGTATGCATATGTATGTACGTCCACGTTGCGACCCCCGGTTCTTACGGGGAGGCGGAAACGGTATAAAAATCAAATTTTTAGCGCATGGGGCAACATGGACTAAACAAGGTCGGGATCGTGTCTAAACTAAACTAGCAAACATGCATAGGGAGTTAGCTACTCGGAAAGATGGTTATACTTAAACTTGAACTCCTTCTTCTTCAAACTTTGTAGAGGTTGATGGTTCTCTTCTCGTCTCCTTCTTCCGTCGAAGATGGATCCACCTGAGGGTTCAACCTTCGGGCTCTTTCTAGAACTTTGAGTGAACTAGAATCTCCGGCTTGCTAAACCCTTGATCCTAGAGTGAGTAGAGAGTGTCTAAGGGGTGCTTTTCTTTTAAGGAGAGGGATTCTCAACACATGAGAAGGATTCTCCTTTGGCTAGAGGAAGAAGAAGATGAAGTGAGGAGAGAGAATGATTATGATAGAATGAGCTCTTTTCTTTTGCAACCATAACTAAAAGAAAAGGAATTATCTAATTAATAATAATAATTGAAATGAGAATAGTTGATGGTTGTTTTGGAATGACCACTATCATACTTTCAATAAATGAGTGTAAGCAAGAATCAAGGAGTATCCTTTCAAAGCATGATGGTGGTCAACATTCAACCATGGTCAACAAGTCAACCATGGTCAACAAGTCAACAAAATCAACCATAACAATATTTCATTTAATTACTATTATTAATTGATATTTCATAAATCTATTAGGGTTTGGAAAATGACGACTGTCAACTGTGCATACGCACCCGTTCCGAAACCCTAATGAAATACCTCATCCTCCGCCTCAAGCAACTGTGCATACACACCTGCATTCTCGTTCCGAGGAACAAGAATACCGAGATATAAAAGCAACCCCAAAACATATACCAGTATCTGGCTCAAACCAGAGCCCGCCAGTATAATCCGTCCGGACTCCAAACGTGCACAAGTGCGCGGATGAGAACGAACCCTGCCGCAAAACCATGCGACCTCTACTCTGTTTTGCCCAGAGACGAATACCCTCTGTGTGGGACTCTAAAGACTCGACACTACGCTGGCAGTGGGTTTAACCACAGACCGCAAGCGGCACTAGCTGTGCGTAACGGTCCCCAGGTAGATGCCGACAAGAAGGCTGACGAGGTGAACCCCATCTGAACTCCTACTGAGTCTGAATGTGACATTCTCCGTACAGTCCGGTCTGTTCGTCTGATACATCGCATGTCGGGCCTAGGGGGCGGTAAAACGTCAGTCCCCCAATAGCGGTACAAGTCGTGTTGGAGTGAAGCCCAAAACACCCTGAGATAACACTGGAAGCCTGCCAGTATATCTCGCTTGCCCTGGCCAGGGACTACTCGTGTAATGGCTCTCCTAGACACAGCGCGATGTCAACCCCCAATACCGGGAGAGACGAATCCTGTCTAACCGTCACTGCCTCCAAGTGCTTCGGGACTGCACCCAACCACTACCTGTTTGCACGACTCCTTTGAGCCGTGGTAGGGTAGTGATCAAAGTGCAGTGGGAACACACTCGAGGCGAAGTGCCAGTGTCAAGTCAGCGGACTAAGCTGTACTCATGTCACCTGGGAACTGATAACTGACGATAGGTATAATACCAACCTGTCAGTTCCCGACGAGTCCTGTCCAGTGTACTCGTAACCCAACGAGCACCCGTATACTATCTCCAGTACGACGTACTGATGGCTGTGGGACAGACCATCTCCCACACTGGGATGAGAAGCGCATACGCTAGTCTACTCCGGAGTATCGATGCCCTGTCTCGATAGTCCTGCGACTAGGGACCTGTATAAGGATGTGCTTATAGACTACCCAGCCCCCACTAGTGTGACTGCCATCACAATGCTGGTAATCAAGCAAAGATCCTAAGGGCTCCACTAATGCGTATAGGTGATATCGCAAAATAAACACATGTACACATTGAAGTAGAAACAAACCAAGTAGCATACTACTATATTGAGCAAGATTGTTTATACAAGGTGAATATCCCAAGCTTCCATTAAGTAATATACAAACTAGTATGATACAGTAATGGCCTCTAGGGCATATACACTAACAATCTCCCACTTGCACTAAGGCCATGTACTGGTGTATCGAAGACCTATCATCTCGATCAGCCGCTCGAGCTGAGTCTGGGGTAGGGCCTTGGTGAATGGATCTGCATTGTTTTCTTCTGAAGTAACCCTCCGAACCTCGATCTCCTTGAGATCCACGATCTCCCTGATCAGGTGATACCGCCTCAAGATGTGCCTGGATCTCTGATGGGACCTGGGTTCCTTTGCTAAAGCTATAGCCCCGTTGTTGTCGCAATACAGAGGTATTGGGTCAACAATGGACGGAACCACCTGAAGTTCTTTCAAGAACTTCCTTATCCAGACAGCTTCTTTTGCGGCATCAGATGCAGCGATGTATTCCGCTTCCATCGTCGAGTCTGCAACGGTTTCCTGTTTGGAACTCTTCCAACACACCGCCCCTCCATTGAGGGTAAAGACAAAACCCGACATGGACTTGGAATCATCCTTGTCACTCTGGAAGCTGGAGTCAGCAAAGGCCTCGATCTGGAGGTCTTTTCCGCCATACACCAAGAACATCTCCTTAGTCCTTCTCAGGTACTTGAGAATGTTCTTTACTGCTATCCAGTGTTTCTCCCCAGGGTTTGACTGATACCGGCTTACTACACTCAGTGCATAAGCTACATCCGGTCTGGTACACAACATCGCATACATTATAGAGCCTACCGCAGAAGCGTAGGGTATAATAGACATGCGATCCCTCTCCAAATCAGTCTTGGGAGACATCTCTTTAGAGAGGGTGATCCCGTGACAAGCCGGTAGGTTACCGCGCTTGGAATCTTCCATACTGAATCTTTTCAGTACGGTGTCGATGTACCTGGACTGTGAAAGTCCTAATATCCTCTTGGATCTATCACGATGGATCCGGATCCCCAGGATGTATGAGGCATCACCCAGGTCTTTCATGGAGAACCTGTGTGACAAGAACCCCTTGACAGATTGTAGCATAGGAATGTCATTTCCTATTAAGAGAATGTTATCCACGTATAAAACGAGGAATACTACAGTTCTCGCTATAAATCTACTATAGATGCATGGTTCATCTGGATTTTTGATAAAGCCAAATTCCTTGACCGTCTCATCAAAACAGATGTTCCAACTCCGCGATGCCTGCTTTAGTCCATAGATGGACTTAAGAAACTTGCACACCTTTCCGCTGCTCCCACTCTGAATGAAACCCTCTGGCTGATCCATATAGACACACTCCTCTAAATTTCCATTTAGAAAAGCGGTTTTTACGTCCATCTGCCAAATCTCATAATCATGGAAGGCAGCAATGGCAAGAAGGATCCGAATGGATTTCAGCATAGCCACTGGAGAAAAGGTTTCGTCATAGTCCAAGCCAGGTCTTTGACGGAAACCCTTTGCTACAAGTCTAGCTTTATAGGTCTCAACCTGTCCATCTACACCAATCTTCCTTTTGAAGATCCACTTGCATCCTACGGGTTTTACCCCGTCTGGAGCAATGTCCAACGTCCATACTTTGTTGGTGTACATGGACTCCATTTCGGTCCGCATTGCATCCAGCCATTTTACCGAGTCAACGCTCTGAACGGCCTGCTGGAAGCTAGTAGGCTCATCATAATCTATGATGCAACCCTCTCTATCCCCGTCTATGAGAAAACCGTAGTATCTCTCGGGCGGATGAGACTGCCTACTACTCCTGCGGAGCGGCGTAGGAATGTCCTGTTCTTTCGAATCCTCTGGTTCTACTAAGCTTTCAGTAATAGTCTGAGGTTCTGGAATTTCTTCCAGTTCTATTGCGCTCCCACTTACTTCTTTTTCCAAGAACTGATGTTCCAGAAAATGGGCATTACGAGAAACAAGGACTTTTTGTTCCTCTGCGTAATAGAAAAGATACCCGCTGGAGTTCTTTGGGTATCCCACAAACTTGCACAGTACTGAGCGTGCCTCGAGCTTGTCCGTATGCTGCTTTTTGACATAAGCTGGACATCCCCAAATCTTAAGGTACTGAAGATAGGGTTTCTTCCCACTCCATAACTCATATGGTGTGGTAGGCACAGTCTTAGTAGGAACTCGGTTCAAAAGGTATGCAGCTGTTTCTAGCGCATACCCCCAGAATGATCGCGGTAACTCAGCGTTACTCATCATGGACCGTACCATATCCAATAGGGTCCGGTTCCGTCTCTCCGATACACCGTTATGTTGCGGAGTGTATGGAGGAGTAAGCTGAGAGAGAATCCCATTCTCTTTTAAGTAATTCAGGAACTCGGCACTTAAGTATTCTCCACCTCGATCCGATCTTAGAATCTTGATACTTTTGCCGGTTTGTTTTTCAACCTCATTCTTGTAATCCCGAAATTTCTCAAAGGCCTCGGATTTGTGCTTCATTAAGAAGACATGTCCATACCTAGAGAAATCATCTGTGAAAGTAATGAAGTATGAATAACCGCTTCGCGCATGTGTAGACATTGGACCACACACGTCACTGTGTATGAGTCCCAAGAGCTCGCTCGCTCTTTCGCCGTGTCCAGTGAATGGAGTCTTTGTCATCTTTCCCATGAGACAAGATTCACAAGTGGCATAAGACTGATACTCGAACGGATCCAAGTATCCTTCTTTATGTAACTTAGTCAACCGTGTCTCATTGATGTGACCCAGTCTACAATGCCATAAGAAAGCCTGATTGATATCTGGAGACTTTCTTTTGTGTGTATTCTGGACATTGAAAATCTGTGGTTGGTTTAATACGTATATACCATTGCTCAGTGTACCTGACCCAATCAGAACTTGATTAAGGTGAATGTTTACAACATTACTTACAAACGCAAATTCATAACCTTCTTTAGAAACCAAAGATACAGAAATGATATTACAAGTTGCGTTGGGTACAAAAAAGCAATTACGCAAAACCAAAACATGCCCATCTGACATTCCCAGGTGATAGTCCCCCACGGCTTTAGCATCCATGCTAGCTCCGTTCGCAACTCTGAGGGTCATGTCACCTGCCTTCAAAAACCTACGGTTTCTCAACGCATGCAAATAATTACAGATATGAGATCCTGATCCGGTATCCAATACCCAGGAAGTAGAGTTTATAGAAAAACAGTTTTCAATAACATACACACCTGAAGCTGAAACCGCAACCTGCTTCAGTTCCTGTGTCCTGGCCTTCCAAACCCTGCAATCTTTCTTCCAGTGTCCACTCTTGTGACAATAGAAGCATTCCTCTTTACCCACAAGCTTCCCCGCTATCTTTGTTGCCTTTTCCTTTCCCTTCGTACCCACTTTACTAACACCGCCTTTTGGTTTGGCGGGGGCTTTCTTCCTCTTTCCCTTGGCTTTCGCCTTGGACCTAGAGGAAGAAGATCCTCCTACAAACAAAGCGGGTGTTTCCCTACCCTTCTGTAGGGTGCCCTCTGCGCTCCTCAGCATGTTGAGGAGTTCTGAAAGTTCAACTTCCTTTTCTTGTAAGTTGAAGTTCAGTATAAACTGGGCGTAAGTGGATGGAAGGGACTGGAGAATTAAATCCGTATAGAGTTCACTGTCCAACGTGGTCCCAAGTTCCGCGAGCTCCTCAGTGTAGCCAATCATCTTAAGCACGTGGTCCGCTACCGATGATCCGACGGCCAACTTTGTCGAAAATAACTTCTTCGACACTTCGTATCTTGCGATACGAGACTGCTCTCCATACAGTTCTTTTGTATGGAGAAATATGGACTCCAAGTCCATATTCTCGTGCCTCCTCTGGTGATCGTTGTCCATAGAGGCAAGCACGAGGCACCTGGCCTTCGCGCAATCAATCTCCCAAGTCTTACGGATTTCCTTATCCGCGACGCTGGAGGTGGGACCTGGGACGGGGGGAGCTTTGGTGGTAAGAAGATATCCCAGCTTGTCGTAAGTGATTGCCATTTTGACATTCCTGAGCCAATCTTTGTAGTTTGGCCCTGTCAGTATGTTTTTATCTAGAAGTAACTTAAGTCCAGTCATTTCGATTTGGTCGCTGCAGGGGGAGAGAAGAAACACTTAGCACGATGCTCTTGCAAGTTTAGAATGGTTTTTAATTTGTCTAAACATGATGGCTCCCACTGTCTCTCGAATCCCTCCTCAAACCACAAAGGAAGAATTAGTCGGGATCAATCCCACCGTACAATACTTGCTTAACCGTTCAGCCAGGCCAGTGTCGGTACTTCGAGGGAGGTTTTCCAACGCTTTCGCGAAGTTCCTTAATTTAAGAACCTCTTTTCCCTGGGGGCGTAGCCCCGCTAACACCTTTCTAGGCACCTACTAGGTTTATAGCATTGATCGTTTAGTGAGAAATTTCCCGAGGAGTAGCATATACTCACAGTAGGATCGGGATCCAAATATCATCGTGTGACGAAACTGAAGGAATCCTACCAGAATCATTACACTCCAAATGGTATGCAAATCTAGCAAGTTTCAGTACTTATGAAACTCCCGATGTGGATTTTTGCCCCATGCTCTTATGACCTTGGCGTGAGGTCAAAATGTCATAAGTCACATGTCAAGTTCTTCCCATCATTATCCTGGTTAATTTGAACCCACCCGTACCTACCCTTGACGTAGGCCAAAATGGCAGTACGACTGTCTCAAACCAACGCATTCTATCTATGCAACAGATAAATATCCGGCAGCTACCAATCACTATGCCTTGGCGTGAGGTCAAAATACATAGCTTGAATACTACCGTATATTTAACTGAAATGATGGAGGGCTACGAATGGTTTTGGCGAAACCGTGAACGTAGTGAACTTGATATAATCGATGGAACGAGATAGCTTTTAGAAGGAGTGGCTCAAGCTCCGCATTTAAAAGTTAGTTTTGAAAAGAACCGAGTGGTTTTTTGAAAGTGTTCCAACGACTTTAGCTTGGTTTATTATCTTGCATTAGTTCTTTTAATGCGTGATATTCTTGCATTAGTTCTTTTAATGCGTCCCATCATTTAATCCTACCATTGCAGAAAACAACCAAAATATGACGTACGCTTATGCCATTCGCATTCGCCACGGGGTCCCGTCATCACCCGTTAGGTTACTTAACTAACGACAGAGCGGGGGCTGGGTTAGCGCGGCTGTAAAACATAAGCAACGCCTAAATATAAAGCAATGATAGACATTACAGATCACAGATGAATACATTGGATATACTAGCAATCCGCAATCCGTTCGAGCCTGCAACGAAAAGCGGATTACACGGTCGCGGTGAATAGCAAATACCTCACCCAAGACCCCTACGGGTGCGGCAAACTACCCGCCAAGTACCCGGTAGTTTGAGCACCCCTCCATGGGTCTATCCTAGGAGCAAAAACAGTAAAAAGAATTAGACAATGACGGCTACAACCCCGACCCGGTTGTGCGGCCATACAAATAATATTATTACATCAATTTACATTTACAAATGAATGAAAGAAAAACAAAAGCTCATCTCACATCCACCCCGTCTATTCACCCGCGACAGTCCAACACATTCATATACACATTCCAATATCAAACACAGATCACAGAGATGTATAACCCCGACTAATCGACTTATAGCGATTAGCCGACGTTCAATACATGCAAACATCATAGATATAAGCATCATAGTCAAAGTGCAGTGAAGTTCGGAAAAAAATACGGAATTATAGGACCCCAAAAGCAAATTTCTGTTCTGGAAAATCTGGGCACATATAATATATTTTAAAAATCCCAAAACCAACACAGAGAAACACTGCACGAAACCCGATCACCAGAAGACTCCAAACGGCGGCGGATCCGCGGCGCTAAGAATAGGTGAGGCCGCGGATCCGCGGCGGTTTGAATGAATTAGGGGATCGTTTTTCTTGGGTGTTCACACAAAACCCTGAGCCGAATTTAGGTGTATAACAAATCTTGTTTTGACCATAAAAATTTTTAACAGAAACTAGGGTTTTGCAAAAGTTTGGTTTTTGGATTTTTTCGGTTCCGAACTTCGTTACACTTCACTACCAAGCTAGTTTAAGTTTAGTTAGGCTCTGATACCACTATAAGTCCACGTTGCGACCCCCGGTTCTTACGGGGAGGCGGAAACGGTATAAAAATCAAATTTTTAGCGCATGGGGCAACATGGACTAAACAAGGTCGGGATCGTGTCTAAACTAAACTAGCAAACATGCATAGGGAGTTAGCTACTCGGAAAGATGGTTATACCTAAACTTGAACTCCTTATTCTTCAAACTTTGTAGAGGTTGATGGTTCTCTTCTCGTCTCCTTCTTCCGTCGAAGATGGATCCACCTGAGGGTTCAACCTTCGGGCTCTTTCTCGAACTTTGAGTGAACTAGAATCTCCGGCTTGCTAAACCCTTGATCCTAGAGTGAGTAGAGAGTGTCTAAGGGGTGCTTTTCTTTTAAGGAGAGGGATTCTCAACACATGAGAAGGATTCTCTTTTGGCTAGAGGAAGAAGAAGATGAAGTGAGGAGAGAGAATGATTATGATAGAATGAGCTCTTTTCTTTTGCAACCATAACTAAAAGAAAAGGAATTATCTAATTAATAATAATAATTGAAATGAGAATAGTTGATGGTTGTTTTGGAATGACCACTATCATACTTTCAATAAATGAGTGTAAGCAAGAATCAAGGAGTATCCTTTCAAAGCATGATGGTGGTCAACATTCAACCATGGTCAACAAGTCAACCATGGTCAACAAGTCAACAAAATCAACCATAACAATATTTCATTTAATTACTATTATTAATTGATATTTCATAAATCTATTAGGGTTTGGAAAATGACGACTGTCAACTGTGCATACGCACCCGTTCCGAAACCCTAATGAAATACCTCATCCTCCGCCTCAAGCAACTGTGCATACACACCTGCATTCTCGTTCCGAGGAACAAGAATACCGAGATATAAAATCAACCCCAAAACATATACCAGTATCTGGCTCAAACCAGAGCCCGCCAGTATAATCCGTCCGGACTCCAAACGTGCACAAGTGCGCGGATGAGAACGAACCCTGCCGCAAAACCATGCGACCTCTACTCTGTTTTGCCCAGAGGCGAATACCCTCTGTGTGGGACTCTAAAGACTCGACACTACGCTGGCAGTGGGTTTAACCACAGACCGCAAGCGGCACTAGCTGTGCGTAACGGTCCCCAGGTAGATGCCGACAAGAAGGCTGACGAGGTGAACCCTATCTGAACTCCTACTGAGTCTGAATGTGACATTCTCCGTACAGTCCGGTCTGTTCGTCTGATACATCGCATGTCGGGCCTAGGGGGCGGTAAAACGTCAGTCCCCCAATAGCGGTACAAGTCGTGTTGGAGTGAAGCCCAAAACACCCTGAGATAACACTAGAAGCCTGCCAGTATATCTCGCTTGCCCTGGCCAGGGACTACTCGTGTAATGGCTCTCCTAGACACAGCGCGATGTCAACCCCCAATACCGGGAGAGACGAATCCTGTCTAACCGTCACTGCCTCCAAGTGCTTCGGGACTGCACCCAACCACTACCTGTTTGCACGACTCCTTTGAGCCGTGGTAGGGTAGTGATCAAAGTGCAGTGGGAACACACTCGAGGCGAAGTGCCAGTGTCAAGTCAGCGGACTAAGCTGTACTCATGTCACCTGGGAACTGATAACTGACGATAGGTATAATACCAACCTGTCAGTTCCCGACGAGTCCTGTCCAGTGTACTCGTAACCCAACGAGCACCCGTATACTATCTCCAGTACGACGTACTGATGGCTGTGGGACAGACCATCTCCCACACTGGGATGAGAAGCGCATACGCTAGTCTACTCCGGAGTATCGATGCCCTGTCTCGATAGTCCTGCGACTAGGGACCTGTATAAGGATATGCTTATAGACTACCCAGCCCCCACTAGTGTGACTGCCATCACAACGCTAGTAATCAAGCAAAGATCCTAAGGGCTCCACTAATGCGTATAGGTGATATCGCAAAATAAACACATGTACACATTGAAGTAGAAACAAACCAAGTAGCATACTACTATATTGAGCAAGATTGTTTATACAAGGTGAATATCCCAAGCTTCCATTAAGTAATATACAAACTAGTATGATACAGTAATGGCCTCTAGGGCATATACACTAACAATGTACACATACACATACTCCACGACACTGTCCCTGTTAGAAAAAAATTACTAACGGGGCGCTGCCCCGAACCCCGCAAGGGGGCTGCTAGCCCCCTTGACCCCTAGCCCGCTATCTGCGTAGCGGGACCCCCGTAAAAACTCTGCGTGGCTCCCGATATATTTAAACTCCCCTCCAAAACAAAACACACGTACACTGCACATTGAGTTCGCATGACCAGTTTAACCCATTAATCGGAGGTTCCCTCGCCCTAAAGGCGGGGGGTAATTAATGGCAGCTTAGTCCGCGGCTGCCGGAGATTCGGATCCCCATGATCATTAAACCCCGGCCTACCCTAGGCAGGGGGAATCTGTAGTACGGCTGACAAGCGCGCGCGTATTCCCATCTCAATAGGGTGACGAAAAACACCCTACAGCGGTTAGACAGGATTCGTCTCTCCTGGTATTGGGAGTTGATATCTCGCTGTGTCAGAAAGACAATACGCAAAGTCCCTGGCCAGGGCAAGCGAGATTTACTGGTAGGTTCCAGTTGTTTCTCAGGGTGTAATGGGCTACGCTCCGACACGACTTATACCGCTATTAGGGGATTGACGCTTGCCGGCCCCCTAGGCCCGATATGCGATAGTCTTAGACGAACAGACCGGACTGTACGGAGATTGTCACATCAGGGTCAGTAGGAGTTCGGATGGGTTTCCTCATCGGCCTTCTTATCGACATCTACCTGGGGACCGTTACGTACAGCTAGTGCCGCTTGCGGTCTGTGGTTAAACCCACTGCCAGCGTAGCAGTCGAGTCTTTAGAGTCCCACACAGAGAGTTTCCCTGCTCCAGGCGAAACGATATAGAGGTCGTATGGTTTTACGACAAGGGTTCGAATGCATACGTGTGTTTACGCACGTACGACATTCGGAGAGTTTTTACTAGCCGGCTTTGGTTTAAGCCAATTTCTAGTATCTGGTTATTGGATTTATACAGTTTAAAGTTTTTCCGTGTTTTCACGGATAGGAGGGGCGTTCTCGTAATTTCACGAAAAGCTTCTAGAAGGATGGTGACTTAAGGGTTAAGGTGGCATTTGCATTTATTGTGTTAATGACTCATTTTTATGATTCATCCATGGAGTTAATGCATCATTTATTGATCTGATGACTCATGAGATGAATCACTCATATGAATGAATGAAGCATGGTTGTTAAATGATTTAATTGATTTATTTCATAAAACATTATGCTTCATATATATTCAAACGAGTTCATTTTCTCTTCTCATTCTCTTGCTCACCTTCTCTCTCCTCAAGCTCTCTCTCTCTTCAAACCCTAATCCTCCCCTCTCATGTGTTGAGACCAAAGATTAGAAAAGACTATTTAATCCATAACACTTCTCTATATCACCTAGCTTACTTAGATTAGCACTTTAAGAAACCTAGTTACCTCAAGTTAGAGGTGAAGCTTGGAGTATAGCTCTCGGGTGGATCATCTATTACGTGGAGGAGGCCGAGAAGGACGTGGATAACGAAAAGGAGAAGGACACGGTTCATTAGGTATAATCACTTATCATAGTAGTTCATAACTTCTATATTTCTTGTTAGTTATAGTTTAGCAAAGATTCTTGGTTAGTCGTTGTTTATGCAAAGAACAAGATCGTTTTTCATTATTCCGCCTCCCCACAAGTCGTGGGGTGTTGTACATCGACTTACAGTGTTATCAGAGCCTCGCTAAACAATAATTAACTAATTAGCAAAGTCGTATAAATTTCGAATGCAAAACGAACCGGAAAAAACATCGATATCACTAAGTTTCTGTCGATTTTAAAACACGCCCTAAAAATTTTTCAGGGACCTTTAAAATAACAAGAAAGAAATTATAAGGTTACTGGAGAAAAATGGGTTCCTGAATCGGCCATACAGCCGCGGAACCGCGGCCGATCCCACTGATCGCCGCGGATCCGCGGCCGAGTTGAAGCCGATTCAACCCAGTTTGCTCCAGTAACTCTTCTGTGATATTTTTGTATTTTCTGGAATGTTTATTTTTCTGCTCAAGTCTCAGGTGCACAGAGAAGTTTTGGAGTAGAATCTAAAGTGTTTGCTCGATCGAAATCTTACGATGTTTGCTAATTTGATTATATCTGTGATTGTATAATGTGTTCGTAAACCTTCCCTAACTGCTAGTATGTCGGTTGGCAGGGGGTTGCACATTTCTGTAATGGTTTTTACTGTTTGTGGTTGTGAACTGTATTGGACTGTTGTGATGATTAGCTGGGGTTTGTGATGGGTTGTTATATTCATTCATTCAAAGAAATTGTAATATGTTGTAATATTATTTTGCGGGGCACATCCAGGTTGCGGTTGTAGCCACCGTTGTATTATTTTATTTTACTGTTTTTGCTCCTAGGATAGACCCAAGGTGGGGTGCACAAACTACTGGGTACTTTGAAGTGTTTAGTGGCCTACTCACATTGTTGAGGGAGACCGCTTCACTTCGGGTATTTGGCGGGTAGTTTGCCGTACCCGTAGGGGTCTAGGGTGGGGTAATGGCTATTCATCACAACTGTGTAATCCGTCTTTTGTTGCAGGCTCTAAACAAACGCGGATTGCTTGCAAATCCAATAATGTTCATATATGATCTGGAATGCCTATTATTGCGTCTGACGAATGTACAATATCTATATATGATAGCTATTTAGACGTCACTTATGTTTTACACCCGTGCTAGCCCAGCCCCCGCTCTGCCGTTAGTTAAGTAACCTAACGGGTGATGACGGGACCCAGTGGCGAATGCGGATGGCATAAGAGGACGTTATATTTTCGTTGTTTTCTGCAATGATAGGTTAATGATGGGACGCATTATTTTTAATGCAAAGAAAATAAACCAAAAGTTGAATCGTTGGAACAATTTAAAAGAAACCACTCGGTTATTTTTAAAAAAAAGATGATATTTTTAATTACGGAGCTTTAACCACTCCTTTTAAAAACTATCAGGTTCCTTCGGTCAT
Source organism: Agapanthus africanus (assembly GCA_030015575.1). NCBI lineage: Eukaryota > Viridiplantae > Streptophyta > Magnoliopsida > Asparagales > Amaryllidaceae > Agapanthus > Agapanthus africanus. The sequence goes on along the minus strand of JASDDO010000019.1, from coordinate 254,929,158 downwards.
ATCAACTTCACTACGTTCATGGTTTCGCCAAAACCATTCGTAGCCCTCCGTCATTTCATTTGGGTATTCGGTAGTATTCAAACTATGCATTTTGGCCAAAGTCAAGGCATAGTGTTTGGTACCTGCTGGGTATTCATTTGTTGTATAGATAGATGAGTTAGTTTGGGACAGTCGTATTATCATTTGACCAAAATCAGGGGTATATATGGATGGGTTCAAATTGATAAGATAATGACGGGTAGAACTTGACATGTGACTTATGACATTTTGACCAAAGCCAAGGTCATAAGAGCATGGGGCAAAAATTTATATCGGGAATTTCTAAAGAAACTGAAATTTGCAAAGAGATGCATACCATTTGGAGTTTGATGAATGTTGGTAGGATTCCTTCAACATTATCATACGATGATATTTGGATCCCGATCCTACTGTGAGTATATGCTACTCATCAGGAGATTCGTTACTTAACGATCAATGCTATAAACCAAGTAGGTGTGAAGAAAGGTGTCAGCGGGGTTACGCCCCTAGAGAAAAGAGGTTATTTAATTAAGGAACTTCGCGAAAGCGTTGGAAAACCTCCCTCGAAATACCGACACCAGCCTGGCTGAACGGTTAAGCAAGTATTGTACACTGAGAATAGTCCTGGCTAATTCTTCTTTTATGGTTTGAGGAAGGATTCGAGAAACAGTGGGAGCCATCCAGTTTAGATAAATTAAAAACCACTCTAAACTTGCAAGAGCATCATGCTAAAGTGTTTCTTCTCTCTCTCCAACTTGCAGCGACCCTAAAAATGACTGGACTTAAGTTACTTTTAGAGAAAAATATACTGACAGGGCCAAACTATAAAGATTGGCTGTGGAATGTCAAAATGGCTTTGACCTATGACAAATTGGGGTACGTCCTCACCGCTAAGGCACCTGCAGTCCTAGGTCCCAAATCCAGTAATGCAGATAAGGAAATCCGCAAAACCTGGGAGTATGATTGCGCGAAGGCCAAGTGCATCGTGATTGCCTCGATGAACAATGAACATCAGAGGAGGCACGAGGATATGGATCTTGATGCCATATTTCTCCATACAAAGGAACTTTATGGAGAGCAATCTCGTATAGCAAGATACGAGACCTCTAAGAACTTGTTTCGAGCGAGGTTGGCCGTCGGATCATCGGTAGGAGAACATGTCCTAAAGATGATTGGCTATATAGAAGAGCTCGCAGACCTTGGGACGTGTCACGCCCCGCTTCCCAGTGTACGGCGAAGTGGACGTGACAAGGCCCGCTACGTATGTACTCAGAAGTACATACGCTAAGCGTAACTAAGCAATATAAAATGAATCACAAGAGACGAATAATAGAAATAACAGCAACTTTTATTAATAACATTCTTTATACAATGCATGAAATGAAAATACATCTGAAATGAAAAAAGCAATGCCTAAACAGTGGCATAACAATAAAAGGAAATACTGGAAAGAACAAGATACAATGTCTAGAGCTCTGGGTCTTCCTGGAACTGCTCCAAATCTTCACTTGTGGGCTCGGTCTCAACTTGGTCCAACGCACCTGACGACATTCCAAGAAGAGAGAAATAGAATGTCGTCAGCGAACAGGTCGCTCGGTAAGTCCCAAAGAAGAATGAAGAATAAGAGTGACAGAGTATAGTATTTTCTAAAGTATTGTATTGTAGTAAATTATGGAATATTGTTTAACGATGTTGTTTGTAGCTTGGTACAGAAAGATGCCAGTGTATACGAGGGGAGTCTCTATATGCCAGAGACTAAGGGCACGTATAGTACAAGGAACCGTTTATGCCACGGTACAACAGCAACTGGATTCATGTTAGGTGTATTAAATCTGACCACCTCGTGCCACCTTTAACACCTTCCGTACCAATCTACCCCTTAAACCCCGTAGTGTTTTGATTGTATTGTTATCTTGTAAACTTGTAATGATTGCTTGATTGACTTTGATTGACTGATTGACTGATTGACTGATTGACTGATTGACTGACCGAAACCATGATATCAGGAAACGGTTATAACCATAGAGTCATGTAAATGGAATACTGGGAATCATGTAAAAGGAATATCCATGGTTCGGTTCGGTCAAGTTATATAGATTGTTAACTGGAATCTGGAATTCATGTATTCATCTTGAGTTGGAATATAAAAGAATATAGATTGACTTGAAACATATTCAAGTTTTGTAGCTTGGTACAGAAGGCTGTCAGTGTATACGAGGGGAGTCTCTATATGCCAGAGACTAAGGGCACGTATAGTACAAGGAACCGTTTATGCCACGGTACAACAGCAACTGGATTCATGTTAGGCGTATTAAATCTGACCACCTCGTGCCACCTTTAACACCTTCCGTACCAATCTACCCCTTTAAACCCCGCGATGTCATATTTGTATTGTTATCTTGTAAATTGTAGTAATTGTAGATTGATTGACTGACTGACCGAAACCATGATATCAGGAAACGGTTGTAACCGTAGAGTCATGTAAATGGAATACTGAGAATCATGTAAAAGGAATATATCCATGGTTCGGTTCAGCCAAATTGTATAAATTGATAATTGTATTCATGGATTCATGTGTTCATTTTGAATTGGAATCTTGTAGATTATAGGTTGACTTGAATCAGATTCAAGTCAAATAATCAGACTCAAACCCGAGTCAGACAATCAGAATTATGAATCGTGGTCTTATAATTGTTAGGGTCCTTAGGGTGATTTATAAACTTGAGGGGGTTTTATGTAAAAATATTTTTGTATAGTTTTCAAAATATAACTCAAGTATTTAATTATCGTCTTTAAGTACATACAACAATTTAATGATCAAGATAAATATGTATACATGTTCGAATAGCATGAAATGAGTCAAGTATATTATTCGAGTAACTACCATAAACAATGCTGTAAAGAAATATTATGTACGACTAATTAATCAAGTTGAACGAATGTAAAATATAAACAGAAATATGGCTCTAAATGTTTTGCATGCGTGAGTTCCAGTTTTACCTAAATATGACTACCGGTTTGAGAGATATATATGTTTTCGTATCGTCGCACAAAACAGATCAGAATCTATTCGGCACCGTCATATATTTTTAAAACGCAGTTTGAGTTAATTTATATCAGGTTTCAGGTTACGAAAATTATTAGAAAATTGTAGGTATTTCGATGTACTTATCGAAAACACCAAGATTCACATGATTTGGATTTCTGAAGCTCTAGTTATGATCATTTTAATATCAGCGTTTAAAACAGAAATTCAGATTTCTGGACAGCAACTATATATTCTATTGCAAAGCCTATATCTGGTTGTTTCATGCATTCCTAAGTAATATAATATACATAAAATTATAGTTCTATCAATGGTGCATCTACACATCTAAATTTTGTCACAAACGGACATCGGGTGTTCGAGTTATGTCCAATTTAAAAACAGTGTGCGAATCGGAACAGATTCTGTCCAGATCCGTCATTTAATATTGTAATGCAATTTTCTTTATCTTAGATAGGTTTTCGGTAAAACTATAAAACTAAGAAAATCTAGATCATTCGATGTAGATATCAAAAACACCTGAGTTTGCTCAATTTGGATACCGGTATACCAAGTTATATGTCGTAGAAATTGACCGATAACTGCAGTTTTCTGTTTTACGATCAGTGAATAAATACGATGTAATTCACAAACCGTTATGCGGATCAATCTAAAATTTTTACAGCATGTATAAAATAATATAATCTATCATATGTAAATTCCATGAAATTTTCAGAAGTAAAAATCAATGTCTAAAAATTATTTTAAACCTAAAGGTATTGATGTGTATACTAAAATCGGCAAAAAGATTAACTAGTATTTTTATGCAAGCTTTATCCTTTCTTTTAATAACCAAACCGATTCCATGAGATATCGTAGATATATTATGGATTGAAATCTATGTTCTCACAACTTGTAATAAACATTCATAATCATGAAGAAAGAATTAAAAATACTTTAATTTGAACAAGAGATAATAAGATATTATTAAACCATATAGAATCATATATATCTAAACTTATGTATATGTATATGTATATGTTTATGTGTATCTTCTCTTATGGATTATGATATGAAAAGAATAAGGGGTTCACGATGCATGACAAGAGGAAAAAAAAAAGAGAGGGGGGGAAAGGAGAGAGAAAGGACTTACATGCACAAGCCGGTATTGTCACCGGGCTTGTCTATCCGCCGATAGCCTCGCGTTACTAGCGAGACCTTCTTAAAGACTTCTTCATGTTCTTCTTCTTGTCATCTTGGTGAAGAGGAAGAAGTGAGAGATAGAAAAATATGAGGAAGGAAAAGATAGAGGAGGACAAATAAAGATGTTGTAATGGTGAATAATAATATATGCATTTAACATGAGAATTAAAAGAGAAATGAAAGGTCACCATTCATTTTGGAAATGAAAGGTCTCATTTGTAGGTTATGGGAAGAATAAAAATGATAAAAAAATAATTGCAAGAATGGGGATTTGAACATGTGACTTATGTAATAACAATGTAAAGACTTAACCAATGAGCTATAAAGTTGTTCATGCATATATTTAATTAGAATTAAATATATGATGTTGCTTAAAAAGAAAATGGGATTTTTAGATGGGCTGTAGAGAATAAGAATAATGGATTTGGGTTAAATATTTATGAAAAGAAAAATAAGAATGAGAAGTTAAAAACTTAAATATAAGAAAAAGAAATTGTACCTAGAAAAAAAATACATAATAGATTGAGAAATAAAATAATAATAAATTTAATAGAAAAAGGAAAATACCAAGTACAAATAAATACGGTATATTATTGAAGAGAGATAAAACAAATGTATAAAAATTTTGGGGTTGTTACATTCTACCCTCCTTATAAAAATTTCATCCTCGAAATTTTTATAAGGAGGGTAGAATGTAACAGTTTCAAAACAATTTGGTGATTGTGAGTGAAAGAATAGGGTTAGGATAGATTCAACGGATATGAAATGATAAGATTCAAGGAATATGAAATGGTAAGATTCAAGGAACATGATTGTAAAGAATGTTTTAGTTGCTGTTTCTTGTGTTATATTGCTTAGGTTATTCACGCAGACCAGAACTGCATGACAGGGATTCACACAGCTCTGACCTGCATGGGCCACCAACAAAACCTGTCACGCCCCGCTTCCCAGTGTACGGCGAAGTGGACGTGATAAGGCCCGCTACGTATGTACTCAGAAGTACATACGCTAAGCGTAACTAAGCAATATAAAATGAATCACAAGAGACGAATAATAGAAATAACAGTAACTTTTATTAATAACATTCTTTATACAATGCATGAAATGAAAATACATCTGAAATGAAAAAAAGCAATGCCTAAACAGTGGCATAACAATAAAAGGAAATACTGGAAAGAACAAGATACAATGTCTAGAGCTCTGGGTCTTCCTGGAACTGCTCCAAATCTTCACTTGTGGGCTCGGTCTCAACTTGGTCCAACGCACCTGACGACATTCCAAGAAGAGAGAAATAGAATGTCGTCAGCGAACAGGTCGCTCGGTAAGTCCCAAAGAAGAATGAAGAATAAGAGTGACAGAGTATAGTATTTTCTAAAGTATTGTATTGTAGTAAATTATGGAATATTGTTTAATGATGTTGTTTGTAGCTTGGTACAGAAAGATGCCAGTGTATACGAGGGGAGTCTCTATATGCCAGAGACTAAGGGCACGTATAGTACAAGGAACCGTTTATGCCACGGTACAACAGCAACTGGATTCATGTTAGGTGTATTAAATCTGACCACCTCGTGCCACCTTTAACACCTTCCGTACCAATCTACCCCTTAAACCCCGTAGTGTTTTGATTGTATTGTTATCTTGTAAACTTGTAATGATTGCTTGATTGACTTTGATTGACTGATTGACTGATTGACTGATTGACTGATTGACTGACCGAAACCATGATATCAGGAAACGGTTATAACCATAGAGTCATGTAAATGGAATACTGGGAATCATGTAAAAGGAATATCCATGGTTCGGTTCGGTCAAGTTATATAGATTGTTAACTGGAATCTGGAATTCATGTATTCATCTTGAGTTGGAATATAAAAGAATATAGATTGACTTGAAACATATTCAAGTTTTGTAGCTTGGTACAGAAGGCTGTCAGTGTATACGAGGGGAGTCTCTATATGCCAGAGACTAAGGGCACGTATAGTACAAGGAACCGTTTATGCCACGGTACAACAGCAACTGGATTCATGTTAGGTGTATTAAATCTGACCACCTCGTGCCACCTTTAACACCTTCCGTACCAATCTACCCCTTTAAACCCCGCGATGTCATATTTGTATTGTTATCTTGTAAATTGTAGTAATTGTAGATTGATTGACTGACTGACCGAAACCATGATATCAGGAAACGGTTGTAACCGTAGAGTCATGTAAATGGAATACTGAGAATCATGTAAAAGGAATATATCCATGGTTCGGTTCAGCCAAATTGTATAAATTGATAATTGTATTCATGGATTCATGTGTTCATTTTGAATTGGAATCTTGTAGATTATAGGTTGACTTGAATCAGATTCAAGTCAAATAATCAGACTCAAACCCGAGTCAGACAATCAGAATTATGAATCGTGGTCTTATAATTGTTAGGGTCCTTAGGGTGATTTATAAACTTGAGGGGGTTTTATGTAAAAATATTTTTGTATAGTTTTCAAAATATAACTCAAGTATTTAATTATCGTCTTTAAGTACATACAACAATTTAATGATCAAGATAAATATGTATACATGTTCGAATAGCATGAAATGAGTCAAGTATATTATTCGAGTAACTACCATAAACAATGCTGTAAAGAAATATTATGTACGACTAATTAATCAAGTTGAACGAATGTAAAATATAAACAAAAATATGGCTCTAAATGTTTTGCATGCGTGAGTTCCAGTTTTACCTAAATATGACTACCGGTTTGAGAGATATATATGTTTTCGTATCGTCGCACAAAACAGATCAGAATCTATTCGGCACCGTCATATATTTTTAAAACGCAGTTTGAGTTAATTTATATCAGGTTTCAGGTTACGAAAATTATTAGAAAATTGTAGGTATTTCGATGTACTTATCGAAAACACCAAGATTCACATGATTTGGATTTCTGAAGCTCTAGTTATGATCATTTTAATATCAGCGTTTAAAACAGAAATTCAGATTTCTGGACAGCAACTATATATTCTATTGCAAAGCCTATATCTGGTTGTTTCATGCATTCCTAAGTAATATAATATACATAAAATTATATTTCTATCAATGGTGCATCTACACATCTAAATTTTGTCACAAACGGACATCGGGTGTTCGAGTTATGTCCAATTTAAAAACAGTGTGCGAATCGGAACAGATTCTGTCCAGATCCGTCATTTAATATTGTAATGCAGTTTTCTTTATCTTAGATAGGTTTTTGGTAAAACTATAAAACTAAGAAAATCTAGATCATTCGATGTAGATATCAAAAACACCTGAGTTTGCTCAATTTGGATACCGGTATACCAAGTTATATGTCGTAGAAATTGACCGATAACTGCAGTTTTCTGTTTTACGATCAGTGAATAAATACGATGTAATTCACAAACCGTTATGCGGATCAATCTAAAATTTTTACAGCATGTATAAAATAATATAATCTATCATATGTAAATTCCATGAAATTTTCAGAAGTAAAAATCAATGTCTAAAAATTATTTTAAACCTAAAGGTATTGATGTGTATACTAAAATCGGCAAAAAGATTAACTAGTATTTTTATGCAAGCTTTATCCTTTTTTTTAATAACCAAACCGATTCCATGAGATATCGTAGATATATTATGGATTGAAATCTATGTTCTCACAACTTGTAATAAACATTCATAATCATGAAGAAATGATTAAAAATACTTTAATTTGAACAAGAGATAATAAGATATTATTAAACCATATAGAATCATATATATCTAAACTTATGTATATGTATATGTATATGTTTATGTGTATCTTCTCTTATGGATTATGATATGAAAAGAATAAGGGGTTCACGATGCATGACAAGAGGAAAAAAAAAGAGAGGGGGGAAAGGAGAGAGAAAGGACTTACATGCACAAGCCGGTATTGTCACCGGGCTTGTCTATCCGCCGATAGCCTCGCGTTACTAGCGAGACCTTCTTAAAGACTTCTTCATGTTCTTCTTCTTGTCATCTTGGTGAAGAGGAAGAAGTGAGAGATAGAAAAATATGAGGAAGGAAAAGATAGAGGAGGACAAATAAAGATGTTGTAATGGTGAATAATAATATATGCATTTAACATGAGAATTAAAAGAGAAATGAAAGGTCACCATTCATTTTGGAAATGAAAGGTCTCATTTGTAGGTTATGGGAAGAATAAAAATGATAAAAAAAATAATTGCAAGAATGGGGATTTGAACATGTGACTTATGTAATAACAATGTAAAAACTTAACCAATGAGCTATAAAGTTGTTCATGCATATATTTAATTAGAGTTAAATATATGATGTTGCTTAAAAAGAAAATGGGATTTTTAGATGGGCTGTAGAGAATAAGAATAATGGATTTGGGTTAAATATTTATGAAAAGAAAAATAAGAATGAGAAGTTAAAAACTTAAATATAAGAAAAAGAAATTGTACCTAGAAAAAAAATACATAATAGATTGAGAAATAAAATAATAATAAATTTAATAGAAAAAGGAAAATACCAAGTACAAATAAATACGGTATATTATTGAAGAGAGATAAAACAAATGTATAAAAATTTTGGGGTTGTTACAGGACGACTTTGGATAATGAGCTCTATACAGAACTTATTCTCCAGTCCCTTCCTTCCACCTACGCCCAGTTTATTCTGAATTTCAACATTCAAAGAAAAGAAGTTGAACTTCCAGAACTCCTTAACATGTTGAGGAGTGCAGAGGGCACCTTGCAGAAGGCAAGGGAAACACCCGCTATGTTTATTAGTGGTGCTTCTTCTTCCGGGTCCAAGGCTAGGGCCAAAGGAAGGAAAAAGAAGGCCGCCACCAAACCTAAAGGAGGTGTTAGCAAGGTGGGAGCGAAGGGAAAGAAAAATTTTGCGGTACCAGTAGTGGCCCAGGATGAGTGTTTCCATTGTCATAAGAAAGGGCACTGGAAGAAAGATTGCAAGGCGTGGAGCGCCAAGAACCAGGAACCAAAGCGAGCTGTGGCTTCGACTTCAGGTGTGTTTGTAATTGAGAATTGTCTGTCAATCAACTCTACTTCCTAGGTATTGGATACCGGATCAGGATCTCATATATGCAATTCATTGCAGGCACTGAGAAACCGTAGAGTGCTGAAGGATGGTGATATGACCCTGATGGTTGCTAACGGAGCTAGCGTGGGAGCTGTGTCCATAGGGGATTATCACCTGGGATTGACGAGTGGACACATTTTGGTTTTACATAACTGTTTTTGTGTACCTAGCTTAACGTGTAATATCATATCAGTTTCCTTGTTATCAAATAAAGGTTATGATTTCACGTTTGTAAGTGATGTTGTTAACATCCACCTTAATCATAGTTTGATTGGGTCCGGTACACTGGATAACGGTATATATGTCTTAAACCAACTATAAATTTTCAATGTCCAGAACACACTAAAAAGAAAGTCTCCAAATTTAAATAAAGCTTTCTTATGGCATTGTAGACTGGGTCGCATCAATGAGAGAAGGTTGACTAAGTTACATAGAGAAGAATATTTGGACTCGTTCGAATATCAAACTTATGCCACTTGTCAATCATGTCTCAAAGGAAAAATGACAAAGACTCCATTTACTGGACATGGAGTAAGAGCGAGCGAGCTCTTAGGACTCATACACAGCGATGTATGTGGTCCAATATCTACACATGCAAGAGGTGGTTTTTCCTATTTCATTACTTTTACGGATGATTACTCAAGGTATGGATTCATTTATCTGATGAAACATAAATCTGAGGCTTTTAAGAAATTCCAAGAGTATAAGAATGAAGTAGAAAACCAAACCGGCAAAAGTATCAAGACACTAAGATCTAATCGAGGTGGTGAATACTTAAGTGCCGAGTTCCTAGGTTACCTAAAAGAGAAAGGAATTCTCTCTCAGCTTACTCCTCCATACACTCCATAGCATAACGGTGTATCGGAGAGACGGAATCGAACCCTATTGGATATGGTACGTTCCATGATGAGTAATGCTGAGTTACCACGATCTTTCTGGGGTTATGCGCTAGATTCAGCGGCATATCTTCTGAACAGGACTCCTACCAAGACTGTGCCTACCACCCCATATCAGATGTGGAGTGGGAAGAAACCCCATCTTCAACATATGAAGATATGGGGATGTCCAGCTTTTGTTAAAAAGCAGCATGCGGACAAGCTCGAGGCACGATCAGTACAGTGTAAGTTTGTGGGATATCCAAAGAACTCCAAGGGATATTATTTCTATTACACAGAGGAACAAAAGGTTTTTGTTTCTCATAATGCCTATTTTCTAGAACAGCAGTTTTTAGAAAAGGAAATAAGTGGGAGCGAAATAGAACTGGAAGAAATTCCAGAACCACAAACTACTACTGAAAGTTTGGTAGAACCAGTAGTTCAAGAAGAATAGGACATTCCCACACCCCTCCGCAGGAGTAGTAGGCCGTCTCATCCGCCTGAGAGATACTACGGTTTTCTCATAGATGGGGATAGAGAGGATTGCGTCATAGATGATGATGAACCTACTAGCTTCCAGCAGGCCATCCAGAGCGGCAACTTGGTACGATGGCTAGATGCAATGCGGACCAAAATGGAGTCCATGTGCACCAACAAAGTATGGACTTTGGACTTTGCTCCAGATGGGGTAAAACCCATAGGATGCAAATGGATCTTCAAGAAAAAGATTGGTGTAGATGGACAGGTGGAAACCTATAAGGCTAGACTTGTTGCAAAGGGTTTTCGTCAAAGACCTGGTTTGGAATATGACGAAACTTTTTCTCCAGTGGCTATGCTCAAATCCATTCGGGTCCTTCTTGCTATTGCTGCCTTCCATGATCATGAAATCTGGCAGATGGACGTAAAGACAGCTTTTCTGAATGGAAATTTAGAAGAGTGCGCCTATATGGATCAGCCAGAGGATTTCAATTAGAGTAGGAGCAGCGGGAAAGTATGCAACTTGCTTAAGTCCATTTATGGACTAAAGCAGGTATCGCGGAGTTGGAACATCTGTTTTGATGAAACGGTCAAAGAATATGACTTTATCAAAAATCCAGATGAACCATACATATATAGTAAAGTTGTAGCACGAACTGTCGTATTCCTCGTCTTGTACGTGGATGACATTCTATTGATAGGAAATGACATTTCTATGCTACAATCTGTCAAAGGATTCTTGTCATACAGGTTCTCCATGAAAGACCTGGGTGATGCCTCTTACATTCTGGGGATCCGGATCTATCGTGATAGATCCAAGAGGATATTGGGACTTTCGCAGTCCAGGTATATCAATACTATACTGAAAAGATTCAGTATGGAAGATTCTAAGCGCGGTAATCTACCGGCTTGTCACGGAATCACCCTATCCAAAGAGATGTCTTCCAAGACTGATTTGGAAAGAGAACGCATGTCTATTATACCCTACGCTTCTGCGGTAAGCTCTATAATGTATGCGATGTTGTGCACCAGACCAGATGTAGCTTACACACTGAGCGTGGTAAGCCGGTATCAGTCAGACTCAGGGAAGAAGCACTGGATAGCAGTAAAGAACATTCTTAAGTACCTGAGGAGGACTAAGAAGATGTTCTTGGTTTACGGCGGAAAAGACCTCAAGATGGAGGCCTTTGCTGATTCCGGCTTCCAGAGTGATAAGGACGATTCCAAGTCCATGTCAGGTTATGTCTTTACCCTCAATGGAGGGGCGGTGTGCTGGAAGAGTTCCAAGCAGGACACCGTTGCTAACTCGACGATGGAAGCGGAGTATATTGCTGCTTGTGATGCCGCAAAAGAATCGGTCTGGATGAAGAAGTTCCTAACAGAACTTCAGGTGGTTCCTACCATTGTTGATCCAATACCTCTGTATTGCGACAACAATGGAGCTATAGCTTTAGCGAAGGAACCAAGGTCCCATCAGAAGTCCAGACACATCTAAAGGCGGTATCACCTGATCAGGGAGATCATTGATCGTCGGGAGATCGAGGTCCGGAGAGTTGCTACTGAAGAGAACATTGCTGATCCATTCACGAAGGCCCTACCTCAGATTCAGTTCGAGAGGCTACTCGAGATCATTGGTCTTCGATATGCCAGTACATGGCCCTAGTGCAAGTGGGAGATTGTTAGTGTATATGCCTTAGGGGCCATTATAGTATCATACTAGCTTGTATATTACTTAATGGAAGCTTGGGATATTCACAGTTATATAACAGTCTTGCTAAACATGGTAGTATGCTACTTGGTTTTATCTATCTTAATATGTGAGTATACGTATTGATAGAGCTCTTAAAATCTTGCTTGACTACCAGCGTTGTGATGGCAGTCACACTATTGGGGGCTGGGTAGTCTACAAGCACATCCTTTTTCAGGTCCCTAGTCGTAGCATTATCGAGACAGGGCATCGATACTCCGTAGTAGACTAGTGTGTACACTTCTCATCCCAGTTGGGGAGATGGTCTGTCCCACAGCCGTCAGTACGTCGTACTGGAGATAGTATACAGGTGCTCGTTGGGTTACGGGTACACCGGACAGGACTCACGGGGAACTGTTAGTTGGTATTATACACATCATCAGTTAACAGTTCCCAGGTGACATGAGTACAGCATAGTCCGCAGACTTGACACTGCTACTTCGCCTCGAGTGTGTCCCATCGTTCTTAGATTGCTACCCTACCACGGCTCAAAGGAGTCATGCAAACAGGTAGCAGTTGGGTGCGGGCCCGAGCACTTGGAGGCAGTGGCGGTTAGACAGGATTCGTCTCTCCCGGTATTGGGAGTTGATATCGCGCTGTGTCAGAGAGCCATTATGCAAAGTCCCTAGCCAGGGAAAGCGAGATTTACTGGTAGGTTCCAGTTGTTTCTCAGGGTGTAATGGGCTACGCTCCGACACGACTTATACCGCTATTAGAGGACTGACGCTGGCCGCCCCCTAGGCCCGATATGCGATAGTCTTAGACGAACAGACCGGACTGTACGGAGATTGTCACATCAGGCTCAGTAGGAGTTCGGATGGGTTTCTTCATCGGCCTTCTTATCGACATCTACCTGGGGACCGTTACATACAGCTAGTGCCGCTTGCGGTCTGTGGTTAAACCCACTGCCAGCGTAGTAGTCGAGTCTTTAGAGTCCAACACAGAGAGTTTCCCTGCTCCAGGCGAAACGATATAGAGGTCGTATGGTTTTACAACAAGGGTTCGAATGCATACGTGTGTTTACGCACGTACGACATTCGGACAGTTTTTACCAGCCGGCTTTGGTTTAAGCCAGTTTCTAGTATCTGGTTATTGGATTTATACAGTCTAAAGTTTTTCCGTGTTTTCATGGATAGGAGGGGCGTTATCGTAATTTCACGAGAAGCTTCTAGAAGGATGGTGACTTGAGGGTTAAGGTGGCATTTGCATTTATTGTGTTAATGACTCATTTGTATGATTCATCCATGGAGTTAATGCATCATTTATTGATCTGATGACTCATGAGATGAATCACTCATATGAATGAATGAAGCATGGTTGTTAAATGATTTAATTGATTTATTTCATAAAACATTATGCTTCATATATATTCAAATGAGTTCATTTTCTCTTCTCATTCTCTTGCTCACCTTCTCTCTCCTCAAGCTCTCTCTCTCTCTTCAAACCCTAATCCTCCCCTCTCATGTGTTGAGACCAAGGATTAGAAAAGACTATTTAATCCATAACACTTCTCTATATCACCTAGGTTACTTAGATTAGCACTTTAAGAAACCTAGTTACCTCAAGTTAGAGGTGAAGCTTGGAGTATAGCTCTCGGGTGGATCATCTATTACGTGGAGGAGGCCGAGAAGGACGTGGATAACGAAAAGGAGAAGGACACGGTTCATTAGGTATAATTACTTATCATAGTAGTTCATAACTTCTATATTTCTTGTCAGTTATAGTTTAGCAAAGATTCTCGGTTAGTCGATGTTTATGCAAAGAACAAGATCGTTTTTCATTATTCCGCCTCTCCGCAAGTCGTGTAGTGTTGTACATCGACTTACAATAACAAAATATCCCCGATGAGAATTAAATTCTCAACTTGTGAGGAGATTTGGTTCTGCAAATCTCAACCAGGGGAAGAACTAAGTTCTTATATGAAAGGTTAAGTTTACGGTAAAGTTTTGCGTTTATGTTATCATCGAGTATCCTACTGAAGGAACTAGTGCAGCCTAAACCCTAACCCTAATTTTTCGAGAAATTAAATTCCCATATGTCCCTGTTATTTCTTTTTAACTTAGTTCTTTTTCCCTAAGTTTTGAATCTGCAGAATAAAATCTCCCCGATTAGAATTAAATTCTCAACTTGTCGGAAGATTTGTTTATGCAAATCTCAACAGAGGAAGAACTAAGTTTTAATATGAAGGGTTAAGTTTACGGTAAAGTTATCCGTTTACGTTATCATTGAATATCCTACTGAAGGAACTAGTACACCCTAAGCCCTAACCCTAATTTTTGAAGAAATTAAATTCCTAAATGTCCATGTTATTTCTTTTTAACTTAGTTCTTTTCCCCTGAGTTTTGAATCTGCAGAGCAAAATCTTCCCAATGAGAATTAAATTCTCAACGTGTGGGGAGATTTGCTTCTGCAAATCTCAACCAGAGGAAGAACTAAGTTCTTATATGAAGGGTTAAGTTTACGGTAAAATTGTGCATTTACGTTATCATCGAGTATCCCACTGAAGGAACTAGTGCACTCTAAACCCTAACCCTAAATTTTGGAGGAATTAAATTCCCATATGTCCCTGTTATTTCTTTATAATTTAGTTCTTTTCCCCTAAGTTTTGAATCTGCAGAACAAAATCTCCTCGATGAGAATTAAATTCTCAACTTGTAGGGAGATTTTTTTCTGTAAATCTCAACCAAAGAAAGAACAAAGTTCTTATATGAAGGGTTAAGTTTACTGTAAGGTTGTGCGTTTACGTTATCATCGAGTATCCTACTGAAGAACTAGTGCACCCTAAACCCTAACCCTAATTTTTGGTGAAATTAAATTCCCATATGTCCCTGTTATTTCTTTTTAACTTAGTTCTTTTCCCCTAAGTTTTGAATCTGCAGAACAAAATCTCCCCGATGAGAATTAAATTCTCAATTTGTGGGGAGATTTGCTTCTGCAAATCTCAACCATAGGAAGAACTAATTTCTTATATGGCGGGTTAAGTTTACGGTAAAGTTGTACATTTATGTTATTATCGAGTATTCTACTGAAGAAACCAGTGCACCCTAAATCCTAACCCTAATTTTTGGAGAAATTAAATTCACATATTTCCCTGTTATTTCTTTTTAACTTAGTTCTTTTCCCCTAAATTTTGAATCTTTAGAACAAAATCTCTCCAATGAGAACTAAATTCTCAACTTGTGGGGAGATTTGCTTATGCAAATCTCAACCAGAGGAAGAACTAAGTTCTTATATGAAGGGTTAAATTTACAGTAAAGCTGTGCGTTTATGTTATCATCGAGTATCCTACTGATGAAACTAGTGCACCCTAAACCCTAACCCTTATTTTTGGAGAAATTAAATTCCCATATGTCTCTGTTATTTCTTTTTAAGTTCTTTTTCCCTAAGTTTTGAATCTGCAGAACAAAATCTCCTCAATGAGAATTAAATTCTCAACTTGTGGGGAGATTTGCTTCTGCAAATCTCAACCATAGGAAGAACTAAGTTCTTATATGAAGGGTTAAATTTACGGTAAAGTTGTGCGTTTACGTTATCATCGAATATCCTACTGAAAGAACTGGTGCACCCTAAACCCTAACCCTAATTTTTGGAGAAATTAAATTTTTATGTCCCTGTTATTTCTTTTTAACTTAGTTCTTTTCCCATAAGTTTTGAATCTGCAAAACAAAATTTTCCCGATGAGAATTAAATTCTCAACTTGTGGGGAGATTTTCTTCTGCAAATCTCAACCTGAGGAAGAACTAAGTTCTTATATGAAGTGTTAAGTTTACGGTAAAGTTGTCCGTTTACGTTATCATCAAGTATCCTTCTGAAGGAACTAGTTCAACCTAAACCCTAACCCTAATTTTTGGAGAAATTAAATTCCCATATGTCCCTGTTATTTCTTTTTAACTTAGTTCTTTTCCCCTAAGTTTTGAATCTGCAGAACAAAATCTCCCCGATGAGAATTAAATTCTCAACTCGTGGGGAGATTTGCTTCTGCAAATCTCAACCAGAGGAAGAACTAAGCTTTTATATGAAGGGTTACGGTAAAGTAGTGCGTTTACGTTATTATCGAGTATCCTACTGAAGGAACTAGTGCACTCTAAACCCTAACCCTAATTTTTGGAGAAATTAAATTCCCATATGTCCCTGTTATTTCTTTTTAATTTATCTTTTCCCTTAAATTTTGAATCTGCAGAACAAAATCTCCCCGATAAGAATTAAATTCTCAACTTGTGGGGAGATTGGCTTCTGCAAATATCAACCAGAGGAAAACTAAGTTCTTATATGAAGGGTTAAGTTTACGGTAAAGTTGGGCGTTTATGTTATCATCGAGTTTTCTACTGAAGGAACTAGTGCACCCTAAACCCTAACCCTAATTTTTGGAGAAATTAAATTCCCATGTGTCCCTGTTATGGCTTTTTAATTTAGTTCTTTTCCCCTAAGTTTTGAATCTGCAGAACAAAATTTCCCCAATGAGAATTAAATTCTCAACTTGTGGGGAGATTTGCTTCTGCAATTCTCAACCAGAAAAAGACCTGAATTCTTATATGAAGGGTTAAGTTTACGGTAAAATTGTGCGTTTACGTTATCATCGAGTATCCTACTGAAGGAACTAGTGCACCCTAAACCCTGACCCTAATATTTGGAGAAATTAAATTTCCATATATCCCTGTTATTTCTTTTTAACTTAGTTCTTTTCCCCTTTATTTTGAATCTGCAGAAAAAAATCTCCCTGATGAGAATTAAATTCTCAACTTGTGGGGAGATTCGCTTCTTCAAATCTCAACTAAAGGAAGAACTAAGTTCTTATATGAAGAGTTAAGTTTACGGTAAAGTTGTGTATTTACATTATCATCAAGTATTCTACTGAAGAACTAGTGCACCCTAAACCCTAACCCTAATTTTTGGAGAAATTAAATTCCCATATGTCCCTGTTATTTCTTTTTAACTTAATTTTTTCCCCCTAAGTTTTGAATCTGTAGAACAAAATCTCCCCGATGAGAATTAAATTCACAACTTATGGGGAGATTTGCTTCTGAAAATCTCAACCACGGGGAGAACTAAGTTCTTATATGAAGGGTTAAGTTTATGGTAAAGTTGTGCGTTTACGTTATCATCGAGTATCCTACTGAAGGAACTAGTGCACTCTAAATCCTAATCCTAATTTTTGGAGAAATTAAATTCCCATATATCCCTATTATTTCTTTTTAAATTAGTTCTTTTTCCCTAAGTTTTGAATCTGTAGAACAAAATCTCCCTGATGAGAATTAAATTCTCAACTTGTGGGGAGATTTGCTTCTGCAAATCTCAACCAGAGGAAGAACTAAGTTCTTAAATGAAGGGTTAAGTTTACGGTAAAGTTGTCCGTTTACGTTATCATCGAGTATTCTACTGAAGGAACTAGTGCACCCTAAACCCCAATCCTAATTAACCTAAATTATCCCTAATTAACCCAAAATTAAACCCTAATAATTACCCAAACTCAAATTATCCCTAATTAACCCAAAATTAACCAAAATTAACCTAATTAACCCAAATTAACCCTAATCATCACCCTAACCCAAATAAACCCTAATTAACCCTAATAAACCCTAACACAAATACACTCTATTTTACCTAATTAACCAAAATTAACCCTAGCCCAAACCCTAACCCAAATCAACTTAACCCTAATCATCACCCAAACCCCAACCCAAATTAACTCTAGCCCAAACCAAAATTAACCCTAATTAATCTAATTTTACCTAATTAACCCTAACTAACCCTAACCATAACCCTAATCATCACCAACCCAATTTTACCTAATTAACCCTAACTAACCCTAACCCTAACCCTACCTAATTAAACCTAACCCTAACCTAACCCTAAACAATACCCTAACCCCAAACCGAACCCTAACCCTAACCTACCTAATTAACCATAACCCTAACCCTAAACCGAAACCTAACCCTAACACGAAACCGAACCCTAACCCTAACCCCAAATTGAACCCTAACCCTAACCTACCTAATTAACCATAACCCTAACCTTAACCCTCACCATAACCTTAATTAACCCCCAATTAACCCGGAACTAACCCTAACCCTAAAATCAACAATAACACAAATTAAGAATAATTAATACTTCAAAATGGAAATTAACTCACATCACTTGTAGTTTTGCCGGCGGATAGAGCTTGACGAGGTGGAGAAGGCCGGGGATGGAGCTCGACGAGGCGGCGGCGGCAAGGTGGTGACGAGCAGGAAATTTTGAGACTGTGGGGAGACTGAGGTGGAGGAGCTCGACGAGGTGGCGGCGGAGACTAAGCTGACGATGACGGCGGGAAGTTTTGGTGAAGAGAAGTGGGTCCGGCGGGTGACGAGACTGAGGGGACGACGCACGTGCGGGGAAGTTGATGGGAAAAATTGGGGGAGATGAGGAAATTTCAGAGGATATTTTTTTATAAATTACCCTTCTTTGCCCTTACGTATTAATCCGTAGGGCCAAATAAAAGATTACATTTAAATATTTTTAAATTAATCCGTATAGTACTGTAGGGGAAACTGGATGGTCCTACGGATTAATCCATAGGGGCAATAAAAAGTTGCCCCTACGGATTACTGTAGCCGTAGGGGCCAACCCTTATTGTAGCAGTGATTACAATTTAATCAGCAATAAGAAAATGTCAAGTATTATATTATAATATTTATAGAGAATTTTAATTAAAATAATCTTATAGCTTTTAAAATATGTAAAATATTTGTAAATCAACAAAATTAAAAAAATTAAGTTTTTTGAGTAATATATTTTTTAAATATAGTTAATATCAAATATTCAAATAAAATTAGATAAAACATTGTGTTTTATAGAGAGATATAAGGAGGATGAAGCATGCTTTTACCATCATTATCGTTTTTTTGATTGCATGACAAATCCCGATGAATGTCTTTATTAACTCTATGACGACCATTCAAAAAGCCCACTTCCATAGAATGACACAAAGCGGTATCATTATCCATAAAAAATGTGTTGCATTCAATATTGTCAGAAAAATTAGAAATTTTTTCTAATGGTCTTTTGAAGTGCGGAATACCAAAATCAAATGTCTCTCGTTTCGCTGAGAAGAAAATTCATCAATTTTAGTGTTAGTCTTGGACGGTTGTTTTTGTTGATATCTTATTCTTTCACATTCATGTTTACGTTGTTTTTGTGCTTCTAAGAACTATTTGCGAATGTGTTTTGACTTATTCTCGTGCATATCTAAATAAAAGATAAAAGATAATATCATTATAGAAATCAATACAGATGATTAACTAATAACAACAAATATGTCATGTCATTTATTAATAACTCAAATAGAAAAAATGAACAGATACCAACAGAAATTTAAATTTAGAGAAAAAATAATTTATTTGTTAGTTATATGTATGCCCTAAAGACCATTACTGTACATAGGATGTATATGGTAGTGGATGCTGGGACATATATAGGGAGGACTTTCTCGCTCGACATTATAGTATGCTATCTGGTTACTCTTTACCTTAACGTGTATGCTGATTGTCTCTCTGTTACATGTTGGTAAAGCCCTTAGGATGTGTACTTGACTACCTGGACTATGATGCGGATCATACTAGTGGGGACATGGTGGTCCATAAGTACATCCTTCAAGGTCCCTAGTCGTGGGTGTATCGAGACGGGGTATCGATATACCAGAGTAGACTAGCGTATACCTTCTCGACCCATACAGATGGGCGATGGATGATCCCATATCCATTGGTGTTTGACATCAGAGATGATATACGGGTGCTCAGTAGAGACTGGGTACACTGGACGGACTCGCCGAGAACTCCCAGATGGTATTATACCTCACGTCAGATGGCAGTTCTCTGGTGACACTGGTACAGGTTAGTCTGTTGACCCGAGATCGTCATAGAGTCTTGTGTGGTTCCCACTGTGCTTTGATTTCCACCTTACCACGTCCAAGAGGGCGTGCAAAACGGTGGTTTTTGGGTACAGTCCCGAGTTACATGGAGGCAATGAGCGATAGGAGGGGATTCGTCTCTCCCGGTATAGGGGGTTGATGTTGCGCTGTGTTCGATTGGCTATAACAGGAAATCCCTGGCCAGGGTTGCTGAGATTTACTGGTAAGTGTTACCAGTAGTTTCTCGAATTGTTATAGACCTCATATCGACACGACTTATCGAGCTATTGGGGTCTGACGTTTACCACCCCTAGGCGAGATATGCGACATATCAGATGATCAGACCGGACTGTACGGAAGTGTTACTGGTTGGATTCACAGGAGTGTGAGCGGGCTTGCTCGTCGATCTTCTGATCGCTCAATACCCGGGTGGCCGTTACGTTTAGCAGACCGCTTGCGGCTTGTGGGTGCTTGATATGATCATCATCTGCTGCCGGTGTATTGACGAGTCTTTAGAGTCCTACACAGAGGTTTCCTGGTTCAAGCGAAACGAAATAGGAGCGCATATGAGATATGTGCGGGACCGAGAATAATGCGTGTATGTGATACCGTATTCCATTCTCGCGATGAATGTATCGATTAGGTTATATGCGATATACCCTAGTTATCGAATCAAGGATTGATTCAATAAACCGATACATTGGATACTAGTCGGTTATATGTGATATGACCGGATCGTTAAATCAAGTGTTGATTTAATGATTTAATGTATAATTATATATTTGATATATTACTTTGCATTAACTAGTATCGGTTCACTTTAAATGGATATTCTCACTCGGGTGTGCGCATTGCATATGCGATATGGTTTTGTGCACATGATTGTATCATGTTTGATGATACATGCTTTTTGGTTAAGTGTAAAGTATTAAACTATGGTTAAGTGGATGATTAGGGTTTTTACTTATTCATTTATTTGTTTATTTATTCATTTTTGGCAAAAGGAAAATGGTGCCTAATTTGAATATATGTTGAAGCTTCATGAAGCTTTGACTTAGTCACCATTTTTGTCTTCATACCTAACCTAACCATTCACTTAACTTGAGTTTAGTCTCTACACTTAACCATGGTTGATTATGATAAGTATTCTTTTATTTTCTATTTTCTAAAATAACTTATCATAACAATTTCTATCTTCTTCTTCATCTTGACACATTAAGAAACCTTACTTCATCAATGGTGATTGATGAAAACAAGTGAGAAATCCAATTCTAAAGTCTACCCACTTCCTATTTATTCATCCTCTACCTCTTGCCAAGTAGTATAGGGTGTTTCCTTCACAAGTTTTCATGACTTGGTGAAGGTGGAGCTTGATCTAGCGATGCCTCGACGTAGATCATCTTCGGCACGAAGCCGACGACCTTGCCCGCTCTTTCTCCGATGAAGCCGACGCTAGAGCCCGGATTTTGATTTGGACAGCGGAGATGACTTTATCACGGAGCCGTGGAGGTGGAGGACCGGATCTACAAAGGTTGTATTTCCGTACTCTTAGTTAAAGTTGTTAACTAGTTACTTTGTTCGCCTAGACATCTAGCCAACGATCCGTAGTTTAGGGTTTCTCGGCACCGTAAAATTTTAAATTGGCATGGTTGATACCTTGTGAGACCTCATTAGAGTGCCTAGGAACCCTACGGTGGTATCAGAGCCTAGCTAGAGCCTTAGGCGAAGTCCAGACGAAGTTTGAAACCCGAACGAACCCGAAACCCCAACTCAAATGTGCTCTCTGGACGTTTTCTGAAAACGTGGATTTTTCCAAATTAAAAATTCGTAAAAAATTCAGCAGGAAAAACTAAGAATTACGATACAAAATTTTTCCATTGAAGCTTCCAGAACGCGGCGGAACCGCGGCATAAGCCCTGCTTATGCGGCGGTTCCGCGGCCTTATTATTGTATTGTCCTATAATTTTTGTACAGTAATTCATGGTTTCGGGTGCTGGATTTTCTGGGATTTTTTAATATTTATTCAAGAGTTGAATTTTCTAGGATTGTTTTGGGGATTCGGTGTTTCGATCGGAGTATCAAATTTTGTCTGTGTGGTTTTCCGGATAAATTTCAGAATATGTTAAAAAGTTCGACCAGATATAAATACCCAATTTTTCCCCTGTCGGGAAATTTCCAAGTGTTGGATTTTTCCGTAGTTTAAAGGCGTTCTAAGTAGTGCAAGTAACTCGATAGACCCTCTAGAAGACAACAAACCTTAACTCGATTATGTGACCGTCTTGAACTGCCCTTTGAACCTTCGGGTTTGGGGCAGTACGGCGTGCCACATGTGAGGCGTTGGCTTGACCCTTCTACGGCTGGACCGTTGGTACTGAGGCACGAACTGAATGTTGTTAGACTTGTTTCATGTGTTGATCTGTATCGGGAAAACTTGGGTGTTTGACTGTTCGATCAAAAAGTTTAACATTTTCTATTTATCTGGAATGGGATACAATAATTGGAATTCACAATGAGTTATGAGATAACTGAATGAATGTTATAAACATAGCAGTTTAGTCTCACTTGATCGGCTGCCACGGAATTTTGATGTGATCAAAAGTCCGTCGCAATCACGTAGCGTACGCGGATACTCGTCGGGTAAACTTAATAGACAGCCTCACTCCATAGCCCCGACCAAGTGACTGTAGGAGAACCCCGTCGCCGAAAGCATCCGTTCGGGTGCTCACGGTAGCGGTGTTCCGCCTTGGTGCACTTCGTCGACGGTATCAGGGGTGCGGCCGCCTACTAAAGTTTGCGACGAGCATTCGATCAGTTTTTCGGGAATCTTGTTGAATTGCCCGACTTGATATTGAAAAGTGTTTTCGATAATGAGACTAAAATGCGGGGTTTATAATTGTTAGGCATGCGATGTCTAAGTAATTCATTTGGTCAGGCATGCGATGTCTGAGGTGGTTGCGGATTCCAACTGTTGTAGTTTTACACTTTCTTTTCTGTGACCGTAAGTGTAATATGTGATATCGCCGGTTTCGTTGCTATATGTCAACGACAATTAGGATGCGCATATTTACTTACGTTGATGACATGTGATGTTATGTGTTGCTGGATATGTTATATTGGATCATCGTGTTCGAATAGCCGGGGGTTTTTATGTGAGATGAGTGTTTTTCATTTTCATTCATGTAAAAACTTGTATGTAATATTCTTTTATTGGGGCACTTCCAGGTTGCGGAAGATGTCACCGTTTGTATATTATTTACTTTTCCGCACTAGGATAGACCCAAGGAGGGGAGCACAAGTAACCGGGTTCTGGAGTCTAGTGGGAGACCAACTCGAGGAGTCGAGTCCGGGTCTCCTAACTCTAGAATTGGTAGGGTTGCTTGCCGCTCTCGTAGGGGTCTAGGGGTGTGGGTTTGGCTATTCATCGCGACCGTGGAATCCGTGTTTTATACTGGCTCGTATTGAAAACACGGACGTCCTAGTATATCCAATATTTCATATGATTCTTCTGCTGCGATATCTGTGATGTGATCATGTGATGTTCTGTGATAGATACAGTATATAGTATATATGATATATTTATAGACGTTACTTATGTTTTACACCCGCGCTAGCCCTGCCCCGCTCTGCCGTTAGTTACCTAACCTAACGGTGCACGATGGGACATCGAGGCGAATGCGGATGGCATAAGTGTACGTCGTATTTATCTGTGATGTTTAGGTACTTAAATGATGGGATTTCATTAATGTGATTAATGAAAATAAAAGAAACCTAAGATGTTGTAGAATTGAATTTCAAAATAAAACAGGTAACTACAGTTCTTGCTTTGCACAGAGGTATATGTGATATATCCTGCACCTTATTCGATGAGGAAAGGACCGAGATCCCTTCACCGGGAGTGACTCCTTTAGCAATAACTGGCAGATGCTACACACTCGGTTTGTCTTTTGATTGCTTTTAAGAGTTTTTGCTTTGCACAGTGATATATATGATATATCCCGCACCTCATTCGACGAGGAAAGGACCGACGATCCCTTCACCGGGTGTGACTTCTTTAGCAAAACTAGAAAAGCTTCAAAAACACTCCATTTTAAAATCATTTGATTCTACAACGATATCAAGTTCATTACGCAATAGGTTTTCAGAAAAACCTGTCGTAGCCCTCCGTCATTTCAGATGAGTCATATTTAGTATTCGTGCTACGTTTGTTGACCTCCGTCAAGGCGTAGTGTGCGGTAGCTAACTAGTATTTATCTGCTTATGCATATGATGCAGATTGGATTAGGGTAGTCGTGCGGCCTTGTTGACCTCCGTCAAGGGTCGTGCGGGTGGGTTTAATTCGATCAAGAAATGACGGGTTGAACTTGACTAGTAGCCTATGGTTTGTTGACCTCCGTCAAGGTCATAGGGTGCTAGGGGCAAAATATTATCGGGAATTTCAAGTGTTGAAATTTGCAATGAGATTGCATACCTTCTATAGATAGTTGGATCCCGATACCCGCTGCGAGTAAGTGTTACTCCTGGGAGAGTTTTATACATTACAATTAGCCGATCAAGTAGGTGTCTAGAAAGGTGTTAACGAGGTTACGCCTCTGGCAAAACGAGGTTTACATTAATTAGGTTCGTGCGAAAGCACGGGGGACCTCCCTCAAAGTACCGACACTGGCCTGGCTGAAAGATTGGCGAACTTATAGTGTGTAATTAATCCCGGCTAGTCTTTCCTTTTAGGGTTTGAAGGAAGATTTGATAAAAAGCAGTGGGAGCCATCTTGATTAGATAAAATAATAACCAATCTATTCTTGCAAGAGCGCACGCTGAGTGTTTTCTTCTCTCTCTCTCCAGGTAGCGACCATATCACGCCTTAATCAAGATAATAATACGGATTATTGACCGAACCCGCTTGTTATACTGAGCTGGGGAACGTTGGTCCCGCTCCAACTTATAATTGTTATAAGACAGAGCAGGAAATTGGGGAATACCAGATTTCCCGTGCCGCCCAAACGAGGAGAGTGCATGATGATGCATCATCTTCGGGTGTGTTCATTATACAGAACTGTTTCTCAGTATTCTTTACGTCCTTGGTATATGATACCGGATCAGGATCCCAGATATGTAATCTGTTACATAGGGCTACAAAAGGGTAGAAAAACTGAGAACGGGTGATAAGTTTCATGAGGCAGAAAACGGGGCAAGAGTTGCAGCCAAGTCTGTCGGTCACTGTCACCCTGTATTACCAATACATTGATTCTGAACGAATGTTATTAGATACCGAACCTGATATACCAAATCATATCACTCTCTTTGTTAGAAAAGAAAGGATATAATTTTGTATTGATGGATAATGTTTTGAACATTTCCTATATCAAAAGTTGATCGGTTCAGTCACGTTATCTAAAAGCATTGATGTTCTAAATCAAACTACAGTTCTTAGTATATGGAACACACACAAGAGGAAGAGTTCAGAAATGAACGAATCCTTCTTGAGGTATTGTAGACTAGGTCAGATCAATGCGACCCGACTGGCTAGAGTTACATAAAGATGCATATTTAAATTAGTTTGAACTTACATCTTGTGAAACTCGCCAGTCATGTCACAAAGATAAGATGACCATAGCTCCGTTTACTGGAAACAGAGGAAGAGTTAGTGAACTCTTGGGACTGATACATGATGATGTATGTAAGGTCTCCTGTCTACACATGCCAGGACTGGTTCTTTGTACTTCATTACATTCTCTGATAATCTCTCAAGATTCAGTCATACGTTCCTGTTGAAACATGAATCCGAACCTTTTGAGATAGTCACAGAATATAAGTGAGAAGTAGAGAACCAGAATACGGGTATAAGTATTATGTCCTTTGATGTGATCAAGGAGGAGAATACTTGAGCATGAAAATCCTGGACTATTCTAAAGGAGAATGAGATTCTCTCTCAGCATTACTCCTCTGTATACACCATAGCACGATGGTATATCGGGGTGGAGCAGATACACCCTATTTGATATGGTGTGCTCTATGATGAGTACTACTGAGTTACCTGTTTCCTTTTGGGAGTTATGCACTTATGAAGTTGCATACCTATTGAATAGGGTTCCAATCAAATCAGTTGCCTACCATTTCATATGTGATATGGAAAGGGAAGCGCCCATATCTTAAGTTAGTTAAGATTTGGAATTGTCCGGCTTATGTCTAAAAGAAAAATCCGGACAAGCTCGAGGCAAGATCTGTTATGTAGAACTGGAAATGTTCCAGCTATACAAACTACAGCAGATGATTTGAAAGAACCAAAAGATTCAATAGTTACCAACGAACCTCAATCTCTCCGCCGATCTAGTAGGGTTCCTCACCCACCTGAGAGATACTTCGGTTTCTCTATGACAGTGGGAGCGAGGACTGCATCATGAGATGATGACCCAACTAGTTTCGAGCTGGCCATCAGGAGTGAGACTCTGTAAGAATGGCTGGATGCTTAGCGATTTGAGATGGAATCCTTATGCACCAACAAAGTATGGACTTTGGTTGCTATATCTGAAGGGTTAAATCCCCATCAGGAGCAAGTATATCTTGAGAAGATTACTTGGTGTAGATGGAAAAGTTGAGACTTTCAAAGCTAGACTTGTTAAAGCTTTTCGTCATCGACTAGGCGTGGATAATGATGAAACCTTTTCAAGTAGCTATGCTTAAGTCCATCCAGATCCTACTTGCCACGGCTACATACCATGACTATGATATCTGGCGGTTGGGTGCCATGACTGCTTTTCTAAATGATGTTTTAGAAGAGAACGTCTATAAGTACACAGCCAGAGGGCTTCGTAGACAGTGGGAGCAGCGGAAACGTGTGCAAGATGCTTTATAGGATAAAGCAGGCATCGCGGAGTTGGAACATCTATTTTGATGGATTAGTCAAAGAAGTTGACATCATCAAAATGGCAGATGAACCTTGTATAAACAAAAAGGTAGTAGGGAGTATGGTGATGATCCTCGTAGAGTACGTGGATGACATACTCTTGATAGGAAAAGAGTTTCCTATGCTACGCTCGATCAATCTCCGCTTATCACAATGATTCTCCACATAGGATCAAAATGATACCTCCTAAATCCTGAGTTTTGGATCTATGAGATAGATCTAATTGGATGTTAGGATACTCACTAGTTGCAGTGAGATGGTATCAATCGATCCTGGGGAGAATCACTGGAAGGGTTCCAGGGTGATAAAGACGACTGAATGTCAGTCACAGGCATTGTCTTTACCCTTAGTAAAGGGACGGTATGTTGGAAGAGTTCCAAGCTAGATACCGTGGCATACTAGACAATAAAGGCAGGATACATCGCTACTAAAGATGCTACCAAAGAGGCTGTTTGGATGTATAATGGTTCATGAGATGAACTATGTTCCTACCATTGTGAGACAATGGAGTTGTGGCTTATGCCAAGGAACGCCGGTCCCATCAGTGATCCAGACATATTCTAAGGCAGTATCACTTGATCATGGAGATGGTTGATCTCCAAGGAGATCGAGGTATGGAGAACAGACTCAGAGGACAACACAGCGGATCCACTCACAAAGGCCTTTTCCCAGAGAGAGACTTTCATGGGATGGTTGAGTATGAGATACTGCAACCACTGCTACAGATGGCCCTAGTGCAAGTGGGAGATTGTTAGTTATATGTATGCCCTAGAGGCCATTACTGTACATAGGATGTATATGGTAGTGGATGCTGGGACATATATAGGGAGGACTTTCTCGCTCGACATGATAGTATGCTATCTGGTTACTCTTTACCTTAACGTGTATGCTGATTGTCTCTCTGTTACATGTTGGTAAAGCCCTTAAGATGTGTACTTGACTACCTGGACTATGATGCGGATCATACTAGTGGGGACATGGTGGTCCATAAGTACATCCTTCAAGGTCCCTAGTCATGGGTGTATCGAGACGGGGCATCGATATACCAGAGTAGACTAGCGTATACCTTCTCGACCCATACAGATGGGCGATGGATGATCCCATATCCATTGGTGTTTGACATCAGAGATGATATACGGGTGCTCAGTAGAGACTGGGTATACTGGACGGACTCGCCGAGAACTCCCAGATGGTATTATACCTCACGTCAGATGGCAGTTCTCTGGTGACACTGGTACAGGTTAGTCTGTTGACCCGAGATCGTCATAGAGTCTTGTGTGGTTCCCACTGTGCTTTGATTTCCACCTTACCACGTCCAAGAGGGCGTGCAAAATGGTGGTTTTTGGGTACAGTCCTGAGTCATATGGAGGCAATGAGCGATAGGAGGGGATTCGTCTCTCCCGGTATAGGGGGTTGATGTTGCGCTGTGTTCGATTGGCTATAACAGGAAATCCCTGGCCAGGGTTACTGAGATTTACTGGTAAGTGTTACCAGTAGTTTCTCGAATTGTTATAGACCTCATATCGACATGACTTATCGAGCTATTGGGGTCTGACGTTTACCACCCCTAGGCGAGATATGCGACATATCAGACGATCAGACCGAACTGTACGGAAGTGTTACTGGTTGGATTCACAGGAGTGTGAGCGGGCTTGCTCGTCGATCTTCTGATTGCTCAATACCCGGGTGGCCGTTACGTTTAGCAAACCGCTTGCGGCTTGTGGGTGCTTGATATGATCATCATCTGCTGCCGGCGTATTGACGAGTCTTTAGAGTCCTACACAGAGGTTTCCTGGTTCAAGCGAAACGAAATAGGAGCGCATATGAGATATGTGCGGGACCGAGAATAATGCGTGTATGTGATACCGTATTCCATTCTCGCGATGAATGTATCGATTAGGTTATATGCGATATACCCTAGTTATCGAATCAAGGATTGATTCGATAAACCGATACATTGGATACTAGTCGGTTATATGTGATATGACCGGATCGTTAAATCAAGTGTTGATTTAATGATTTAATGTATAATTATATATTTGATATATTACTTTGCATTAACTAGTATCGGTTCACT
Organism: Agapanthus africanus; assembly: GCA_030015575.1. Taxonomy (NCBI): domain Eukaryota; kingdom Viridiplantae; phylum Streptophyta; class Magnoliopsida; order Asparagales; family Amaryllidaceae; genus Agapanthus; species Agapanthus africanus. The sequence goes on along the minus strand of JASDDO010000019.1, from coordinate 254,899,862 downwards.
TTAAATGGATATTCTCACTCGGGTGTGCGCATTGCATATGCGATATGATTTTGTGCACATGATTGTATCATGTTTGATGATACATGCTTTTTGGTTAAGTGTAAAGTATTAAACTATGGTTAAGTGGATGATTAGGGTTTTTACTTATTCATTTATTTGTTTGTTTATTCATTTTTGGCAAAAGGAAAATGGTGGCTAATTTGGATATATGTTGAAGCTTCATGAAGCTTTGACTTAGTCATCATTTTTGTCTTCATACCTAACCTAACCATTCACTTAACTTGAGTTTAGTCTCTACACTTAACCATGGTTGATTATGATAAGTATTCTTTTATTTTCTATTTTCTAAAATAACTTATCATAACAATTTCTATCTTCTTCTTCATCTTGACACATGAAGAAACCTTACTTCATCAATGGTGATTGATGAAAACAAGTGAGAAATCCAATTCTAAAGTCTACCCACTTCCTATTTCTTCATCCTCTACCTCTTTCCAAGTAGTATAGGGTGTTTCCTTCACAAGTTTTCATGACTTGGTGAAGGTGGAGCTTGACTAGCGATGCCTCGACGTAGATCATCTTCGGCACGAAGCCGACGACCTTGCCCGCTCTTTCTCCGATGAAGCCGACGCTAGAGCCCGGATTTTGATTTGGACAGCGAAGATGACTTCATCACGGAGCCGTGGAGGTGGAGGACCGGATCTACAAAGGTTGTATTTCCGTACTCTTAGTTAAAGTTGTTAACTAGTTACTTTGTTCGCCTAGACATCTAGCCAACGATCCGTAGTTTAGGGTTTCTCGGCACCGTAAAATTTTAAATTGGTATGGTTGATGCCTTGTGAGACCTCATTAGAGTGCCTAGGAACCCTACATTATTTCCACATATAAGTATAAATAAATAAAAATATTAAATACTGAATTACTTGAATAATAGATTTTTTTGTCACCTTAGTTTTTCCATCCAATTTGTTTGTTGACCAAATCAAACGAACTTTTTCTTGCAAATGGAAAAAATATCAACTCAAGTCAAGTATTGCATTAATAATGGCAACTTTTAAAAATATTCTCATCAGTTAACTAAATGAATAATTAAAAATAATATGTTGAAAAAGAAAAGTTTAGTTATGGAAAAAAGTTTAGTGCAAATCATCACAATTCATGATCATATATGTTGAAAAAGAAAAGAAAGAAAGAGGTAAAAATACTTATTGAATCTATAGTACTAAGAAACAAATCCAAGCCAAGAATTTAAGCTTCAAAAATATTGGAAAATCTGGAATTTAGTAAGAATGAGATGAAGAGCTCTGGATTTTTTCCTTTTATCTGTTCAAACCATGGTGCACTGAATTTGGTAATAATTCTCTTCCTCTATCTTTTTCTCTCTCTATGTTTCCTTTTTTTAATTTTTTCATTTTTTCTACTCAAGTAGGAATGAAGATGATGAGTTCTGAATTAAGTAGGGGAAGGAGATGAGAGATTATAGCGTCAACAGGAAGTGGGGACAAAAACAAATTCAAATTCATCTTTATTTTTTAAAATTTCTGATAAAATATTTTGGTTTTAACATATGAATTTATTTTATATAATATTTCTCATAACCACTAATTTTTCTACAGTCCTTTTGCATATAGTAATGTGCTTCTCTTCTTCATTTTATTTTTCTTCTGATCTTTTATATCCTACTTGTCCTTTATGTCCTGTTTGTATCCTGTAACGTCTCTATTTGTCAGTAGTCCTTTTGCATCTGGTAACGTATTTCTCTTCTTTATTTTATTCTTCTTCTGACCTTCTCTTCCCTACTTGTCCTTTTTATGTCCCGTTTGTATCCGGTAACGTCTCTATTTGTCTACAGTCCTTTTACATCTGATAACGTGTTTCTCTTCTTCATTTTATTCTTCTTCCGACATTTTCTTCCTTGTCCTTTTTCTGCTATGTTTGAACCTAATAACGTGTTCTCTAATACACATACTCGACTGCATGCACTTGCATGTGGAACTTTATCTCTTCTCAATCTATGCACTGGTATTATACCTTATTGATGCAGCCCTAGCCTATATAGAACGACTTGACCGTTTCAAAACACGTCGCGTATAGTTCAACCTAAGGATGCCGAACTGCCAAATCTTGTCTGATTCGCGCGTTCCACCAGCCAAATCGAATATCTCGCAAAATCGTCTAGGTCAATGAATATACCACAAGCTGTAAGTTGATGTTGCACACTCTATAAGGGTTTGTAGAGAGGCAGAATTTACGAAAAACGAGTTTTAGGCATGCAACATCAACTAGCAACCTAAGAGATACCATAAGCCCTAATCAGCAAAAACATCATAGGATCTAATCTATTTAGATAGTGATTATACCTATGAGATCGAGTCCTTCGGGTCTTCAAAATCCTCTTCCTTAGCTCCTAGTCTGTCGGGATCAAGCTTGGTCATTGGTCTCCTCGTGTCAAAGATGATTCACCCGGGAGTTTGTGGTTCAAGCTTCAACTTCAAAAATGAAGTGAGTAAATGACCTAGTTTGCTAATCTAGGTTATTTAGATGATATAGAGAGTGTTAATTAGATTTTTCTATCTCTAAAACCCTATGGTTCTCAACACATGAGAGAGGTTAGGGTTGAAGAAGAAGAGGAAGCACAAGAGAGGAGAGAGAAGTCAACGGTGAGAATGAGAGGAAAATGGCTAGGAAAAAATATATGTATCATTTTTCTTTTTTCCAAATAAAATAAATAGCCATACTTGAATAGTTTTCACAAATGAATAAACAAATAAAATAGCCAAGCCTTTCACCATGCTCAAAGCCACCCCACCTCTTCCTTCATTTTCTTTTTCTAATAAATAGAAAAACATATAATGAGGTGTCTTCTTCTAGAAGCATTCTTGTATAAATACAAGAATACAAAAATCGTATATACATACTCGTATTCGCACTATAAAAAAATATGAATACTAAGAGATAGAATAATCCAATAATATAATACTAGATCATTATTAAATCAATACTTGATTCAATAATGCAACTTAATCCTAAGCCCGCTAGTATTAACCGTCCGGATATAAATCCGTGTAGTTAGTACACGTATTTGATCGGAACCCTGCACGTAAAACCATACGGCCTCTATATCGTTTCTCCTGAACCAGGGAAACCCTCTGTGTGGGACCCTAAAGACTCGACAGTACGCTGGCGGTGGGTTTAACCACAAGAATATCAGTGGAACTAGCTGTATGTAATAGCTACCCAGGTACTTGTCAAAAAAAGGCCGATGAGCAAATTCATCCTAACATCTATTGAGCATGTCCATGACAATCTCCGTATAATCCGATCTGTTCGTTTGAGAATATCGCATGGCGGATCTAGTGGGTGGAAAACGTCAGACCCATAATAACCCGACAAGTCATGCTGATGTGACTCAAGACCATCCGAGAATCTACTGATCTAACTATTAGTAATTCTCAACCGCCCTGGCCAAGGACTTATGGTGTTGGCCAATCGAACAAAGCGTGACATCGAATCCATATATCGGGAGAGACGAATCCCCAACAATCGCTCACTGCCTCCATGTAGCTTGGGACTGTACCCAACTAAAACCTGTTTGCACGACTCGGTAGAGCCGTGGTAGGGTAGTAATCAAAGCACAGTGGGAACTCACATGAGAAAAATGATGATCTTAGGTCAACAGACTATTTGTACTCATGTCTACAGAGAACTACTATTTGACGATAAATATAATACCATTTAGCCAGTTCTTGGTAAGTCCATCCAGTGTACTCACCCCAGTGAGCACATGTATACAATCTTAGGTAAAACACACCAATGGCTGTGGGACCAACTACCGCCCCTCGTTAGGGTCTAGAAACGTATACACTAGTCCACTCTGGAATATCGATACCCAGTCTCGATACTCCTACGACTAGGGACATTTAAGGATGTGCTTATCAACTACCCAGCTTCCACAAATATGATTGCCATCACAACGCTGGTAGTCAAGTAAGGATCCTACGTGCTTTATCAACATGTATTAGCGATATGAAATAACTAGTAAAATATTTACACATGTTAAGATAAAGTCAAACCAAATAATATACTATCATATCGAGCAAGATTGTCCTGTATACATACATACCCCTAGCATCCTATACAATAAAGGCCTATAGGGTATACATATCCAACAATCTCCTACTTGCACTAAGGCCTGTCATTGGCGTATCGAGTACCCAACGTCTGCACTAGGGCCAGTTGTTGGCGTATCGCATACCAAACATCTCGAATAGTCTCTCGAACTGTACTTGAGGGATGGCCTTGGTGAATGGATCTGCCGTGTTATCCTTCGTATCTACTCTCCGCATCTCGATCTCCCTGGTCGGGTGATTCCAACTCAAGATATGTCTGGATTTCTGATGGGACAATGGTTCCTTTGTCAATGCCATGGCTCCATTGTTATCGCAATACAAAGGTATTGGATTAGCAATGGATGGAACCACCTAAATTTCAGAAATGAACTTTCTCATCAAGACTGCCTCTTTTGCGGCATCATTAGCAGTGATATACTCAGCCTCCATCGTCGAGTCTACTACGGTGTCCTGTTTGGAACTCTTCCAACAAACCGCCCCTCCGTTGAGAGTAAACACATAAACCGAGATGGATTTAGAGTCATCCTCGTCACTTTGGAGCCTAGAGTCGGTAAATGCCTTGATCTGGAGGTCTCCATTACCGAACAATAAGAACAACTCCTATTCCCACAATATTTAACCTAATAAAAGAGTATAGCTCTGTTGAATTTAATGAGGCAGCGCCTCAAGTGCTCTCCACGAGGGCGCCAGCGCCAGAGCCACTCTTATAAGATGAAATCATATGGTGGCGCCTCACGTGCTCCTCACGCAGGAGCTAATGTGCAAAGCACAGAAGAATTTATTACATAAGAGTTAAACTCTTAGATGGCGCCGCACATGCTCCTCACGCGATCGCCAATATGCAAAGCATAGGAATACCCATCTTAAGAATTAAATTCTTAAGTGGCGCCTATATGCACAACACGTGAGCACCAGCGTCCAAGTAGAATTAAATTCTATAATACTCTCTGTTAAACAGAGCCGTTGGATTAAAGATCCAACGGAGATGATAAATCATCAAAATATAGAATCAAATTCTATTAGGAGAAAATATCTCCCATATCTTTCTAAATAAGAAGGATACTCTCGGTTGGATCAACGATCCAATAATATAATAAAATTCTATTTTTGGAATATATTCCCTTAATCTTTCCAAACAAAAAGATTGCTCCCTGTAAAACAGAAAACCCTTGGATTAAAAATCCATTGGTGATTAAAAATCACCACTTGACAGAATAAATTCTGTATATGGGAGAATATTTTCCCAATTTTGTCAAAAACAAGAACAACATATTCTGTAAAACAGAAATCCTTGGATCAAAGATCCAACGGTGGGTAAAAGTCTCCAATTCAATTGGAATCTCTCAATAAGAGATTTTCTTAAAATCAATTAATAATCTGCCTCTACTGTATAAAGGACCCGAGACTCCAAGTCTCATATAGAAGAAATCCCCTATAAGTTTCTGAAAAATACAGCAACCTTTCAAAAACAACAGAGAATTCAATTCTCAAAGAGGAAGACTTCCCTTTCAAAAGAAACCTAGGTAAAGAAATACAAAGATCAATTTTTTTTTTACCTATTTTAAGGGTTTAACCCTTTTCAAAGAACTTAGTTCTTACTATGAATCAGAGATCCACAAGACAAGTCTCCCACAAGTTGAGAATTTGATTCTCATCAGAAAGATCTTGTTCTTGAGAATCAAAGATTCAGAAAAGAACTAGGTCCAAAAAGAAAAACAAAAGGAAAAAGAACCTATAAAAGAATTTAGTTCTTAAGCAAAAAAACTGATCCCGGATCTTCAAAAAAAAACAAAGATCTTATAGATCATTAATGGTCAAAATGCCATTAACAGAGATTAATCTCTATAAAAGGAAAAAGACTAGCGCTTCAAGTGCTTCCCACGTGGGTGTCCTTTTAACAGCGCCTAGCGCCTCAAGTGAAAGACACGTGGGCACCCAAAACATAAGGCCAACGCCTCACGTGGAACACAAGTGGGCGTTGAATAAAGTGCTTAGTACTCCACATACAGCTAAAACGGCTGAGTGCTTAGCACTGATTGGGCAGCGTCTAGCGCCTCACGTGCTCGTCACGTGGGCACCACATAAAAAGTGCTTAGCACTCCATATGCAGCCAAAACGGCTGGGTGCTTAGCATTGATTGGGCAGCGCCCAGCTCCGCATGTGCACCTCATGTGGGCGCCATAAAAAGTGATTAGCACTTCATGATAAGTCAAATGACTAAAGTGTTCAACACTCATTGGGCAGCGCCCATAACTGAATGCTTCACAAGATATACATCTAAGCGTCAAAGCCTAAATAAGTGCTTAGCACTTTTGAATGAACAAAAATAAAAGACTAAGCCCAAATTGGCTAGGTCTCTGAGATTTTCTTACAACTGAGCCCAAATACACTATTGTTGGATCTGAAATAAAAATGATCCGAGCCTAAATGATCATATATTTAAGTTGATCTTAATCTCAAACTAGATTAACGATCCTTAAATAAAACAAAATATTTTTGAACTAAAGGAACATACAACCTAAGTTCAAAACCTAAATCTAAAATATACGGATTTGGATAGATCCGCTCCCTACGGACGACGACCTAAACTAGTCCCCGTATACAATCCACGGGCAACCAAAACAAACAAAAACACACACGACACGAAGTGAACTGCTGGAGCATGAGAAAGTGGTTATCGCAAGGCGATAATATAATTAACTGTAGAGGCTTGCGCCTGCAGGGAAGAGTGTCCCCACAATCAAAAACCCCTTATAAAATGAGGGGGAATCTGATAAAATCCGCTACAACGGTCGCGTCTGTCTAAACCTCCGATATATGGTTCTATAAATCAACTTAGTATTTTCGGAGAGGTGGATGGATAAATCCAAATAGTATCTACCCCCAAATTAAGGCAAGACGATCTATCCCAGTTCGTCTTTGTTTTGGCGGTGAACAAATTCTAGCATGTCCGATGGGACCTTTTTCACTTTCCACTCCACACTTCGTGTATCGTGTTTCGCGAACAAAATCGCGGTTCGCAATGGTTGCCCTTGGATTCGAGATACTAAAACTTGGTGTCTTGCTCCTGTGCAGTGAAATCGATGGCTTCCAACTGCACCTCTTGCAACAGCAACTCTCGCTCCACCCCAACTGGAGGAGTAACCTATGGGCCCAACGCGGCCTCAATTTTCTCAATGCCGGTGGAGCAAGTTACACAAGCCACTACTGGATTGTTCTTTGGACCATGCTCCCACCAGTGAGTTTTGATGCCTCAGCGCCGCAACAGGAAGCTCCCAAGAGGTCAGTCTTCGATCAACTTGTAATCACAACGGCCCCTCTCAACGGGTCGTCCAAATCTAGTGTCTCAGTCTTCAACAGGCTGAGCAAAAGCTCGAATAGGCCTGCAAAGAGGCTTGCAATACCTTGTAACAACCTTAAACTTTCTGTACAAATTTTTCCAAAATACAGAAAGGGATACCTTAGCCTGAGCACAAGTTATAAGTTTAATTTGCTTTTGAACAGCAAGAAAGCACTTGTAGCTTATTGGTAAAGACTTGCACTGCTGTGACATCGCCCCTGTGTTAGAATCCCCCCAGCCACATTATCTTTTTATTTAATTTTCCTTTTAATCTTTTAGAAACCTAAAGGTTCACCTGTGCACTACACGTAAAATGAAGAGTCACAAAATAAAAAAACATGTACACTGGGGTATATAAAACAACGGGGACACGTGGAGACGATCCAAGCACCCACCACTGGGAAATGGCCGGTGAGATTCATACCAGAACCGGCACGCCGGCCCCCCCGTAGGAAATGGTCTCCATTTTTTGCCCCTTGCACCTGTTGGCCTACCCCACTTCCCTCATACTGTTTGAATTCTCTGAATTTATCCAGAGAACAATAAAACACCCTTTAATCCAATTTTTAATGCATTCTTTAATTCTTAAAACCCTAATTTTCCCTATAAATAGCACCCTCCATTTCACCCCTCCTCACTCAGAATTTCATTACAAAAACTCTCAAAAAAATTTCAAGTCCGTAGTTGTGCAAGTGGAGTTGAAAAGAGGCGAAGTTCCGATGACGTTCCAAGAAGATTCTGGTGACGAAACGACTCCCCGACACTTTCCTAAGGTTCCCCCTGCTGGGGTCGAAAATTGCACCCCAGTTGACCAAGTAAAAGTCAAGGTCAACCCCAAGCCAGGTGGGCTGTTCTCCTCCAAACGGCGACTGGGACGTGAGGACGTCTGGCCTGAGGTTCGGGGCAGATGCTATTTGGTTTTGATCCGTCCACCTCTCTGAAGATGCCAAGTTGATTTATGGCGCCGTGTATCGGAGGTTTAGACGGATGCGGCCAATGTAGCAGATTTCGTCAGATTCCCCCTCGCTTGAGGGGTTTTTGATTGTGGGGACGCTCTTCCCTGCAGGCGCAAGCCCCTGCAGTTAATTACGCTACCGCATCGCGGTAACAACTTTCTCCTTCTCCAGAATTTCACTTCGTGTTGTGGGTGTTTGTTTTGTTTGTGGTTGCCCGTGGATTGTATACGGAGACTATTTATTTCGTCGCCCGTAGGACGTGGATTAGTCCAAATCCGTACTTTCTTAGATTTGGGTTTTGCGTTTTGGTTTAAGGATACGTTAGCCATATTTGAGGCTAAGATCAACTTAAACGTTTGTTAAGGATACGTTAGTCTAATTTCCAGACTAAAATCTACTTAACGGGATCGTCTAGATCCATCTCCAGTTTAGGGACATGTTGGTCCATTTAATATATGGCCGTCGGGACCCGTCACCTCTCTGACAACGTTGATGGATTACAACGACATGTGTTAGAGGAGTTCGGAGATGTACCCTTGAACCAAAGTTGATTGGAGGTCTTATAGTCCAATTTGGGACTAAAGTTTGTTTGAATGTTTAAGGATACGTTAGCCATATTTGAGGCTAAGATCAACTTAAACGGGATCATTTAGATCCGACAAAAGAGCATTTGAGGGCTCTATTGTTCCAGTTTAGGGACGTAGTGGTCCATTGGTAGTTTAAGGACATTGCGGTCCATTGGATATATGGCCGTCGGGACCCGTCACCTCTCTAACGACATTGAAGGATTACAACGACATATGTCAGAGGAGTTCAGAGATGTACCCTTGGACCAACTGTAAATTGATTTAAAAGAGCAACTGTGCTCAGTCAATTTAATTTGAGGACTTACGGCCGCGATTGGGCTAATTCTAGTTGAGAACATTCAACGTTTTATTTGCATTTGGCCTGTTAGGCCTTTACTGGGGTTCTGCCCCTGTTTAATAATGCATAGCATTTTCTCTGGCCTTTTAGGCCCAGAGCACTTTATTTTGGTCTGATAGACTTTTATTTGGGCTTTATCCCTTTTAATAGTGCATAGCACTTTGTTTGGTCTGATAGACCTTTCTTTATTGGGCTCTGCCCTTGATAATGCATTGCATTAATTAGTCTGACAGAGTGCCACATGGCTCGTCAGGCGTTTTGCGCTGATTGAGGAGCGCAAGGCGCAAGTCCATGAGGAAGTGACATGTGTCACGCTCAGGAGAGCGCAAGCGCAGTGCGCTGCACCAGCGCGCTGCGCTATTACGTTGCTGACACGTGGCGCGCTCTGGTGAGTTGCGCCAATTCAGAGAGCAAAGCTTTATTTCAAAAACGCATAGCGCAAATGGTTCAGATGCTGACACGTGGCGCTCTCTGGTGGCTTGCGCCAGCCCAAAAGCGCAACAGCGCAGTTTTTCAAGTGCAAAGCACTATTAATTTGAGAATCTTTTAGATTCAAGAACCAATGGTTCATAAAAGAAGTGCAAAGCACTATTTGATTTCTTAATCTAATTTAGATCAAAGAAAAACAAGATTTTCTTATTTCAGGAACCAGAGGTTCATAAAAAGTGCAAAGCACTGTTTTTATTTTGTTTTTTTATTAAAGATCATTGATCTTGTTTTTAGATCAATGATCTATCAGAAGAAATTCTTCTATCTAAAAGGTCTTTTACCTTTCTTTCTTTTTCTTGGAATTTCTTCAGAGTTCTCTCTGCTTGAAATTTTTGATTTCTCACAAAAATGTTGATGATTTTGAATCGAGGACTAGGGTCCTTTTTATAGTGCTCATAAATTAGTTAAAGAGATATTTCTCTGAGTGATTTGGGGAATTTTCCCCACCGTTGGATCTTTGATCCAAGGGCTTCTGTTTTACAGAAGAAAATCTTCTTGTTTTAACAAGAACAGAAAGATTTCTTTAAAATCTTAATTCTGTTTGGCGCAAACGCCCCAACGCGTGACACGTGTCAAGTAGCACACAGCGCAGCGTAACTGCACTGACACGTGTCGCGCAGCGCAAAGCGCAGCGCAACTGCGCTGACACGTGTCGCGCAGCGCAGCGCTAGCGCAACTGCGCTGCCACGTGGCGCGCAGCGCAGAGCACAGATCATCTGAAGTGTTGCTTCATTTAATTTTAACTTTAATTTCAAAACAGAGCTTTTCACTGATTGGGGGAAACAGAAGCGCTGCTTCGTCTCCCGCCTTAGAATTTGAACAAAACTTTGCTCTGATTGGGGTAAACAAATGCCCCCCCCCACCGTTGTGCTTACGTGGCCTCCAAACATGAGCGCAGCGGTGACAGAATTCCAACCGTCGCGGTAACTTTCGGAAGTTGAAAGGGCACTTGGTGCCTATAAATAGGACCTTTGGTCTCTCAACAGATGATTGTCATCTTCAAAAAAAAATTTACTTTCAAAATTCCAGAGCTTTGCTCTTGCCTTTAAGAACTCTTAGAGTTAGATTTTCCTCAAAAGAAACTTTTTTAGGTAAAAATTAATCTTGAATTAAATTAATTTCAATTAATAGAGCCTTGCTTTCATAGATCTTTTGATCTAAAGAAAACCCCTTTGGGGTTTTACCAACAGAGCCTTGTTCCTTTGTTTAAACACTTTTAAAAGTGTAAACTTTAGAGAATTTTAGGTAGATGGCATTTTGTGGAGCTTTGCTCCTTCCAAATCATATAGAAGAACTCTTAAGAATTCTTCATGGATCTTGGAAGTTAAAGATGGCATTTTATATTATTATTATAATTATATCATCTTTTCAGAACCAAGCTCTCAATGTTCTGAGGGGATTTTCCTCAAATTCTCCTCATTATTGATTTTGATAAGTGTTACTCCTGTCTGCAGAGCGTTGCTCTCGAGGAGTTTTAACTCCCTGTGTTTTTCTTATTGCTGGTCTTCCAATGCTGTTTCCTTCAGGCATTATGGCGGTACGTCTATACAGTCTGCATGAATTCATCACCTGCGAGGATATCCGTGTACAGGGCCGTCAGCAAAACCAAGAGTTTACGGATGCTCAGTGTGCGGATGTCATGCGTCGTCTGAACGCACGTGTCGGTTGGCTGTTCCCCCACCGCTATGCTCTCTTGAAAGTCGTGCTGGGAGCAATTTGGAGAGCACTCCCGGGGTTCCACGAGGCCCTACCGCTCAATGCGCTGGATGATACCGAAGACAAGGTGCATTCAGTGTACCTGTCGGGGCTGATCTCGAAGAAACGGCAGGATAGCCTTATCGACATCCTGCATCAAATTTTCCAGCAGACGGCGATAGTCGCTGCTTATTGAAGGCTGGGGGGCCTTGCCGAGGATCTTGATACACAGGAGCGTGAGAGGCTGCGCACGAGGATAATCAGAAAGGCCAGAAGAACTCTGAATGGCCTTACTTTTGAATTCCTCAATCCGTGCCCTGGATCTGAGGTTATTCCATTGTGATGATGTTTCTCGTTTTATTATTTTTATGATTCGAGTTTGGAGAGTGAGACCCGTGGATAGTATGCAAGAGACCATTTTGGGCCAACTTGCATGGTCCCAGTGCTTAGGAAACAGGCTTCTTTTATGTCTACTGCCTAAGGCTTTATCTCACGAGTCGAGCCGCATCGAGAATTTCTCGCAAAGACATCAATTTCGTCACAAGTCGAGATGAATCGAGTATTTCTCGCAAGAACATCCTAACGTCACAGTTAACCTCTGCTCTTTACGACAGAAGTCCGTTAAGGTCTGTGGTACTTAGGGTTTTGGCCGTCGTACCGTCGCATAAGCTGATATATTCCTCGATAGGCAATCGTGTTGTTCGAGTAGCCCTGCAACTGCCGTGTCTCTGATCCTTTCGGGGGCTGGACAAGACGTCTTCAAGCAATCTTCCTAGGCAGTTTGACCATCGGAAGAGCAAGCGTTAGGAATTTGCCATGCCGCTTTTTACTTGAGGTTAGGCTCACTTTGGAGAGCCCCGATGAGTCATAACCACTCCGCGCTGGTGTGGGATGATCTCCGATAGTCTTTCAGGTTTTATGTGAGTTGCCGTCAAGACCCTGAAGCTAGGAATTTGGCCTTTGCTTCGTTTGCTGGCATCGCGTCTGCTGTATCGAGACGAATGTCGCGGTGGGAACTAGGGATTTTGCCGTGGCTCCGTTTGTTTGATTTTCGCTTCTGAACCCTGTTGAAGGAAGAACGCTGGGGTGACACCTCGTCTGCTGTATCAAGACGGACGTCGAGGTTGTCTCTAGGTTGCTGGTGAACCGTCGAGGTCTGAAACTAGGGATTTTGCCGTGGCTCCATTTGTTTGATTGTTGCGTCTACTGTATCGAGATGAACGTCGAGGTGGTGACCACTCTATGCTGGTGCGAGATGATCTCCAATTGTCTTTCAGGCTTTATATGACTTGCCGTGAAGACCCTGAAGCTAGGAATTTGGCCTTTGTTTCGTTTGCTGGCATCGCGTCTGCTGTATCGAGACGAATGTCGCGGTGGGAACTAGGGATTTTGCCGTGGCTCCGTTTTTTTGATTGTCGCGTCTGAACCCTGTTGAAGGAAGAACGCTGGGGTGACATCTCGTCTGCTGTATCGAGACGGACGTCGATTGTCTCTAGGTTGCTGGTGAACCGTCGAGGTCTGGAACTAGGGATTTTGCCGTGGCTCCGTTTGTTTGATTGTTGCGTCTGCTGTATCGAGACGAACGTCGAGATGGTGACCACTCTATGCTGGTGCGAGATGATCTCCGATTGTCTTTTAGGCTTTATATGACTTGCCGTTAAGACCCTGAAGCTAGGAATTTGGCCTTCGCTTTGTTTGCTGGCATTGCGTCTGCTGTATTGAGACGAATGTCGCGGTGGAGCTGGGATTTTTCCATCGCTCCGCTTTGTTTTGACCGTGAGGTCTTATGTTGATGTTGCATCTGCATCCTGCTGGACTGCGAAGGAACGCCATTATTGACATCTCGTCTGCTGTATCGAGACGGATGCTGAGATGGAACTGGGATTTTGCCATGGCTCCGTTTGATGGTGTAACATCTGTGTCATGCTGGAATGAGGAGGCCCACCGTCGTTGGTCTCCAGGCTGCAGATGTGTCCATTGAGATTTGGAACTAGGGACTTTGCTATGGTTCCGTTTCGTTGCGACTCTGAGATCGATTGTTGACGTCACGTCTGCATCTGGTTAGAGTGAGGAGAAACGCCGTTGGTGATCTCTAAGTTGTCGATGTTGACGTCGAGACCCTGAAGCTAGGGATCTTCTTTTGCTTTGTTTGTTGACATTGTGTCCGCAATATTGCGACAAAATCTCGAGGTTGTCTCTAGGTTGTCTATGAACCGTCGAGATTTGGCTTCGTTTTCTGACGGAGCCTGTTGGGAAGGTATGTTCTCTCTTTGTTTGTGCCCTTGGATTGTATACTGGGATCGATGTGATCTCACCTGTAGGACAAAAGTTTCATTTTATATGTATTATATTTTTTTTCGCGATGCTCTATCATTTCAGTTTTTATATCGCGAAGGTCGCGATTGCCCCATCATTTCGGCTATTTTTCGCGGTCCCTAATCATTTCGGCTATTTATTTCATTTTCACTCGCTGCTTTTTATTGCGAGTTGCCCAATCGTTTCGGCTGTTTTTTTTTATTTTACTCGCTGCTTTTTATTGCGAGTTGCCCAATCGTTTCGGCTGTTTTTTTATTTTACTCGCTGCTTTTTATTGCGAGTTGCCCAATCATTTCGGCTATTTTTTATGCATACATTTTTACTTGCTGCTTTTTATTGCAAGTTGCCCCATCATTTCGGCTATTTCGTATGCATGTATGGCTCGCTGATTTTCTTTTATCGCGAGTATGGAATTTGGAATCTGACGCCAATCTCAGCATCAGCATCGCTACAACTGGAATATTGCCAGGGGCGAATCATCATTCACCATGAAAGGACTTGGAATTTGATACCGGTTTAGGTATCAGCATCGCTACAACCGGGATATTGCCAGGAGCGAATCATCATTTGCCTCTGTCGATGTCGAACAAAGGTGGCTTAGCGAACAGGGTTAGGATCCCGTCGACTAAGGCTTTTGACTTCATGAGCCGTAAGGGTCTCACAAAGGTATTTCTCCCTACAAGTCGTGAGGATCTTGTAGGTGTATTTTCTCCTTAGGAATCGTGAGGATTCCTAAGTGTGTGTTCCTCTGTAAGTCGTAAGGATCCTACAAGAGGGTTTTCTCCTTGTAAGTCGAGAGGACTTATAAGGGTTGTTCATCCTGCGCACATATCCCCAATCACGGATGAAATTTGGTTAGGGAAATATTTATTCGCGCCCGTGGATTGTATACAAGGGTCAGTATTGAACCACTTGTAGGGCAATAACGAAAGTTGTGGAAGGTTTGCTTAAGAACAGGTTCAGGTCTCTGTAACTTAAGACTTTCAAATCTTATAAGCCGTGAGGGTCCCATAAGAGAGTTCTCCTTATGAGTCGTGAGGATCTCGCAAGTGTATTTTCTCCTTAGGAATCGTAGGGATCTCTAAGTGTGTTGCTCCCATGTGACTCGTAAGGATCTCACGTGGGTGGTTTCTCCTTACAAGGTCGAGGGGACCCTGTAAGTGTCCTTTAACGAGGTTGCGCCCTTTCGGGTTTTCACAAACACTCGCCGATAGTCCTGCTGTTTTTACTCACGGAGCCCTTTCGGGTTTTCATCCATGCCCCTTTTTGCTTATGGACATGCCTTCTTCTTTTTTTTTATTCTTTTTATATTATTATTTTTTTTACGAGGTCGCGCCCTTTCGGGTTTTCACGAACACTCGCCGGTAGCCCTGCTGTTCTTACTCACGGAGCCCTTTCGGGTTTTCATCCATGCCCATTCTACTTATGGACGTACCGTTTTTTTTATTTTTCATTTTTTTATATTTTATTTTATTCTTTATTATTTTTTTTTATCTCGTCCGCCTGAGGATGCCGCGGTAGTAGTTTAAAGACATTTCGGTCGTTTGCAAGTTTTGGGACATTGCGGTCCATCATTAGTTTAAGGACGTTTCGGTCCGCCATCGCCGTATTTGAGGCGAATCTCTAGTTTACTGACTTTTCGATCTATGGGGCTTTCTCTATGACTGAGCATGATGCCCCCGACGTATCCGTCTTTCTCAGAGCGTGCGGTTGCGGCGGGTTCACCTTCTAGTTTTCAGACAGCGCGAACTTGCCCTGTTGGTATCGGTCTTCAACCCAGTTTTTGAAGACGTAGCAATCCTCGATCAGGTGACTTACCGTTTGGTGGTAAGGGAAATAATTGAGATCGTTAACATCGCCTGGCCGCAAAGGATGTTTTGGACTCGGCAGATTGATGAGTCTGTCGCGCACTGTCAGCTCGAACAGTCTCCTTGTTTTATCTTGAGGAAATGAGTAAGGACGTTTCAACTTTTCATGGAGGGGTTGCCGCTTGTTGTTTCGGCAAACAACCGGTCTAGGGTCACTCGATTGCTGTTGAGTGTTGGCTACGAGGGCTGTTTTTCCCTTCCCTTTATCCTTTCTGCTCGATCCTTTGTTTGCGGGGCCGTGATTTTTTCCGAGTAGCGTGCGATTGCACGGCTGAATGTTCTCGCAACTCCTCAATTCTTTCATTTTTGAAATGGATTCCCTGAGGAGAGGGTTGAGGAAAGCTTCTTCGTCAGAGTCGCTTCCAAAGGTGATAATTTGCGATCCCTTGGAGTCGGCTATGTGACAGTCGTCGGCGGCTCTTTTGTGCTCATCTATCGCATTTTTCTGATGTCTACGAGCTTCATGCTTTGTCCTGTTGAAGTGTTGCTTTTGAGCGACATACCCTTGCCACCAACACTTAAAGGAGTCGCAGTCTTCGGTAGGATGTATGATCTTCTGATGATACAAGCAGTAGTTAGGATGTATCTCTACTCCGTCGAGAGCGTTTCCTTTAGAGGGTGGTAGCTTCATTCCCATTGATACGGCCTTAGCAAACCTTTTCCTCGTCTTGAATTTGTTTTTATCGGCAGTGGATGTCTTTTGATTTGACGGGAGTGCCTCGACTCTTTCGTCTAGTCGGCGGTGTTTGGCTCCTTCCAATATGGCCATCTCACGCTCTTGATTGGCTTTAACTTTCAGACGAATCTCATTCAGGAAGGCATCGATCATCTCGTCTGACGGCCGCAGAATTTCTGGTTCAGGGTCCACCCTCGGTTTCTCGGTGCAAGGAGCCTCTTCATCATCTATCAATGAGTGAGAGATCACATGACAACTCGCTACGTAGCCTTCGGATTCGTATGATGAGTCTTCTCTATCGTTTTTGTCCTCAATAAAAGAACAAGCTGCCCCCGGCGTGTCCGTCTTCTTTGAAGTGTGCGGCTGTGGTGGGTTTACTTTCCACTTTTCAGACAGCGCGAACTTGCCTTGTAGGTACTGATCCTCGATCCATCCCTTAAAGACGAAACAGTCCTCGATCGAGTGACTTACCGTGTGGTGGTAAGGGCAATAATCGGGATTATTGAGATCGCCTGGCTGCAACAGACGTTTTGGACTCGGCAGATTGATGAGTCCGTTGCGCGTGGCCAGCTCGAACAGTTTCTATGTTTTATTCTGAGGAAACGAGTAAGGACGTCCCAGTCTCTCATTGAGGGATAGGCGTGGACGCATGTTTTGGCGAGCAACCGGCTTTGATTTGCTCGGCTGTTGTTGAGTATTGGCGACGACGATCGCTTTTCCTCTCCCCTTCTCATTTCGAAAGTTCGGTTTTGGAGGAGACGGTCCATGGCCCATCTGGTCCATTTGGGCTAATTTGTCGATCAAGGCCTGGAAAGTGGTGGGCCTGAAGAACATCATGAATTGGGATATAGTCGCCTGTGAATCGAGAGTGCACACGAACATACCCACCGCTGGCGCTTCTTCGATACGTTGTTCACATTTCGACCATAGGTTCCGCCATCGTGTTGCATATTGGACCCACGTTTCGCCTGGCCTTATCCTGGCGTTGATCAGTGCTGTTATCGGGGCGCGTTCACTAGCACTCGCGAATCTTTGTGTAAACAGTAGCTCCATCTCCGCAAATGTTTTGACAGAGTCGTTAGGTAGCTCCGAATACCATTCAAAGGCTGTTTCTGCTAAGTTGCCGATGAATTGTCGAAGCAACAATTTGTCATCGCCTCCAGTATTGCCGCATAAGGCCCTGAATTGAGCGGCATGCTGATGTGGATTCCCTGTCCCTTTATATACGTGGAATTTAGGGATCATATATCCCGGCGGGTAACTGATTTGGTCATACCAGCTCGGATAGGGTCGTCCAGTTCTAACAATTTGCACAGCCGCTTCATTCACTTGATGAACCCGTATTTGATGAGCTATATAGTCATCTAGCGCGGCCTTGGAAATGGTTTCTTCCTAGGCTGCTGCAAGAGCCGGAGGAGGACCAGATGTTCCCCCCCCCCCCCCGCCCGTCGTTTCCGACAATGATCGGAGGGTCTTCAGCTAGAGGGTCTGGCTGTAACATCATCCCTACCATATCTTGGAAGAGGAGCGCCATCTGTTTTATGTTAGCCGCTTGTTCTGCGGCTTCTTTGTCCTTCTTTTTGAGGACTCTGCGTAGGTAGTCAGCATCGGTTTCTTGCTTGTGACGCTGTTCTGATGATGCCTTTGAGCTTTCTTTTGGCCCAGTAAGTGCAGCCATTGTAGTCATCATTTCCTGAAGCTTCTGTTGCTGCTCCTGGGCTTTTGTCACGGATTGGGTGAGCGGTCGGTGGACCGTAGAAGTACGGCTTTCCTCCTTTCCGGCAGCCATATAAACAGTGTGCACCACCATGCCCCCAGACTTGGGGCGTTTGTGTTCAGCGCTTTTACAGTTCGCCATGTTCACAGGGGCTTTTTGCGGCCTCGTTTTTTGAGTGATTGGAGTTGAGGGGGTCGTTGTAGTGGGCACCCAAGTAGCTGCTGCTTTTTCTGGCTTGACAGAGTAGCCCTTCTCCTGCTGAACCTTCATCTTCTTCTGTCGGCGGAGGTAGTCTTGATCGATCACTGACTCTTGGGCTTATCGCCAGACTTTGTAAATTTTAGAGGACAGCCGTTGAAGGGGCTGCTCTAGCCTCTTCTCTGGAGTATTTTCTACAGGTGAAGGAGTTCGTTTCAGCACCGTAGTAGGAGAGTTTCTGCGTACCGTATTCAGCAATTCAAAGCTATTCCTGGTTGGAACAGCAGCATCGATCCCTACCGTTGGAGCTGGCGGAGTTATCCCAGAGGGGGAGTTGCCCCCAGCCTTCCTCACTCGGCGCCAGTGGCGACGTCGAGCGTGTCTTGCGGATGGAGTCACCTCCGTTGTTGGATAAGCTACTTCATGCCCCCTGCTCTGGGTAGGGGAAGCAGCTTTGAGGACCTCGCCTGGAGCAGCAACCCGAATGGCCAGCCTTGTAAAAACTGACTTCTCGGAAGGAGGAGCCTTTCCAATGATTTCATCCGTTTGAGTCGGGATGGCTATCCGCTTTGGGATGGCAGCTTCGGGTATCGCAGGTTTGCGGACGTTCTGGCCCAGTCTGTTGAAAACAGAGGTATTGAAACCGGGCGACCCGTTGAGAGGGGTCGCGGCAGTTGTAAGTCGATCAAAGACCGGCTTCTTTGGAGCTTCTTGCGATGTCATTGGGGCATTGAAGCTTATCAGTGGGAGCATAGTCCCGAAGAATAATCCAGCGGTGGCCTGAGTTACCTGCTCCACTGGCATCTTGAAAAGGGAGGCCACTTGGGGCCCATAAGTCACCCCTCCAGCAAGGACGGAGCGAGAGTTGCAGTTGCAGGCAGTGCAGTTTGAAGCCATTGATCTTCTGAATCCTGCACGGAGCAAGACACCAAATCTAAGTACCTCGAATCCACAGGCAACCACAGCAAACCGCGATTTGTTCGCGAACACGACACACGAAGTGTGGAGTGGAAAGAGAAAAAGGTCCCACCGGGCGTGCCAGAATCTGTTCCCCTCCGAACGGCGGCCGGGACGTGAGGACGTCTGGCCTGAGGTTCGGGCCAGATGCTATTTGGTTTTGATCCGTCCACCTCTCCGAAGATACCAAGTTGATTCCGTGTATCGGAGGTTTAGACGGATGCGGCCGATGTAGCAGACTTCGTCAGATTCCCCCTCACTTGAAGGGTTTTTTATTGTGGGGACGCTCTTCCCTGCAGGCGCAAGCCCGTGCAGTTAATTACGCTACTACATCGCGGTAACAACTTTCTCCTTCTCCAGAATTTCATTTCGTGTCGTGGGTGTTTGTTTTGTTTGTGGTTGCCCATGGATTGTATACGGAGACTATTTATTTCTTCGCCCGTAGGACGTGGATTAGTCCAAATCCATACTTTCTTAGATTTGGGTTTTGGGTTTTGGTTTAAAGATACGTTAGCCATATTTGAGGCTAAGATCAACTTAAACGTTTGTTAAGGATACGTTAGTCTAATTTCCAGACTAAGATCTACTTAACGAGATCGTCTAGATCCATTTCCAGTTTAGGGACATGGTAGTCCATTTAATATATGGCCGTCGGGACCCGTCACCTCTCTGACGACGTTGATGGATTACAACGACATGTGTCAGAGGAGTTCGGAGATGTACCCTTGAACCAAAGTTGATTGGGGGTCTTATAGTCCAATTTGGGACTAAAGTCTGTTTGAATGTTTAAGGATACATTAGCCATATTTAAGGCTAAGATCAACTTAAACGGGATCGTTTAGATCCGACAAAAGAGCATTGAGGGCTCTATTGTTCCAGTTTAGGGACGTAGTGGTCCATTGGTAGTTTAAGGACATTGCGGTCCATTGGATATATGGCCGTCGGGACCCGTCACCTCTCTGACGACGTTGAAAGATTACAACGACATATGTCAGAGGAGTTCAGAGATGTACCCTTGGACCAAGTGTAAATTGATTTAAAAGAGCAACTGTGCTCAGTCAATTTAATTTGAGGACTTACGGCCACGATTGGGCTAAGTCCAGTTGAGAACATTCAACGTTTTATTTGCATTTGGCCTGTTAGGCCTTTACTGGGGTTCTGCCCCTGTTTAATAATGCATAGCATTTTCTCTGGCCTTTTAGGCCCAGAGCACTTTTTTTTGGTCTGATAGACTTTTATTTGGGCTTTATCCCTTTTAATAATGCATAGCACTTTGTTTGGTCTGATAGACCTTTCTTTATTGGGCTCTGCCGTTGATAATGTATTGCATTAATTAGTCTGACAGAGTGCCACATGGCTCGTCAGGCGCTTTGCGCTGATTGAGGAGCGCAAGGCGCAAGTCCATGGGGAAGTGACACGTGTCACGCTCAGGAAAGCGCAAGCGCAGTGCGCTGCACCAGCGCGCTGCGCTACTGCGTTGCTGACACGTGGCGCGCTCTGGTGAGTTGCGCCAATTCAGAGAGCAAAGCTCTATTTCAAAAGCGCATAGCATAAATGGTTCAGATGCTGACACGTGGCGCTCTCTGGTGGCTTGCGCCAGCCCAAGAGCGCAACAGCGCAGTTTTTCAAGTGCAAAGCACTATTAATTTGAAAATCTTTTAGATTCAAGAACCAATAGTTCATAAAAAAAGTGCAAAGCACTATTTGATTTCTTGATCTAATTTAGATCAAAGAAAAACAAGTTTTTCTTATTTCAGGAACCAGAGGTTCATAAAAAGTGCAAAGCACTGTTTTTATTTTGTTTTTTATTAAAGATCATTGATCTTGTTTTTAGATCAATGATCTATCAGAAGAAATTCTTCTATCTAAAAGGTCTTTTACCTTTCTTTCTTTTTCTTGGAATTTCTTCAGAGTTCTCTCTGCTTGAAATTTTTGATTTCTCACAAAAATGTTGATAATTTTGAATCGAGGTCTAGGGTCCTTTTTATAGTGCTCATAAATTAGTTAAAAAGATCTTTCTCTGAGTGATTTGGGGAATTTCCCCACCGTTGGATCTTTGATCCAAGGGCCTCTGTTTTACGGAAGAAAATCTTCTTGTTTTAACAAGAACAGAAAGATTTCTTTAAAATCTTAATTCTGTTTGGCGCAAACGCCCCACCGCGTGACACGTGTCAAGCAGCGCACAGCGCAGCGCAATTGCACTTGCGCAACTGCGCTGACACGTGTCGCGCAGCGCAATACGCAGCACAACTGCGCTGGCGCATCTGCGCTGACACGTGTCGCGCAGCGGAAAGCGCAGCGCAACTGCGCTGACGCGTGGCGCGCAGCGCAGCGCTAGCGCAACTGCGCTGCCACGTGGCGCGCAGCGCAGAGCGCAGATCATCTGAAGCGTTGCTTCATTTAATTTTGACTTTAATTTTCACTTCAATTTCAAAACAGAGCTTTGCTCTGATTGGGGGAAACAGAAGCGCTGCTTCGTCTCCCGCCTTGGAATTTGAACAAAGCTTTGCTCTGATTGGGGTAAACATGGGCCCAAGCCCAGATCAAGTGGGCTCATACCCGAGTCGAGCCCGAACATGAAGTGGCCGGCCTCCCCCATGCCGAAATAAAACGTCATGTAATAAATAATTTTGATATAATTTTTTATGCATGAATGTAAGCAAAATAGGCATAAAGCCAAATTTTTGTAAAGCCCATGGCTTATGTGCAAAAGAAATGAGCACATGAGGCATGGGATGGGTAAAATGCCATTTTGCAAAGCCCAAGGGGCTATATGTAAATATGTAAGCCTATAAAAGGAAAAATGACGATGAATAAAAGAGACACTTTTCATTCTCTAAAACTCTAGGGTTTTTGTGCCTCCTTCTCCTTCCTAAAGGTTCTAAAACCTTCTTCTTTCTTTTGAATTAAATCAAGAGTTTTGCTCTTCCTTTTCAAAAACTAAATAGTTTTTCACCACAAAATCCACAAAGGGGAGCTCAGATCTTCCATTAGATCTCAAAAAGGGGAGATTTTTAAATCTCACCCCCTTTCTCCAAGATCCGGCCAACCGACAGGAAGAAGAAAGAGACCCATCTCCAAAGACCCCACTTTGGGAAAGATCCAGGGCTCAAGGGGAGAAGTCCCTTCATCAGCTTCAAAAATATCATAGGAGTTCAACTCCTCAAATATATATATATATATATACAAAATAGTAAGTATTTCTTTCTGGGAGTACAACTCCCAGTGCAGAGACCAAGTCCCTTAAAGCGCGAGCGCCCGAGCGCCCACGTGCCTGACACGTGAGGCGCTAGCGCCCGAGTGCCCTTGGCACTAGCGCCCAAAATCGCTACCGTCCAAAGCGCGAGCGCCCGAGCGCCCACATGCTTGGCACGTGAGGCGCTAGCGCCCGAGCGCCCACGTGCCTGGCACGTATGGTGCTAGCGCCCGAAAGCGCTAACGCCCAAAGCGTGAGCGTCCAAGCGCCCGAGCGTCCACGTGCCTAGCACGTGAGGCGCTAACGCCCGAGCGCCCACGTGCCGCGCACGTGAGGCGCTGGCACCCACGTGCCGCGCATGTGAGGCGCTGGCGCTTCCTCCCACGCATCCTTTGGACACTCCGTCTCGGAGACGAGTCAAGCGTCGACCGTCCATGTCGTAAAAAGGGCAGTGTAGGCTTCCCACAAATCGGGAACCAGATCACTCCGGGCCAGGGAAAAGTCTACCACGGACACTCCGTCTCGGAGACGCGTCAAGCATCGACCGTCCTTGTCGTAAAAAGGGCAGCGCAGGCTTCCTACAAAGCGGGAACCAAATCACTCCGTGCCGGGAAAACGTCTACTACGGACACTCCGTCTCGGAGACGCGTCAAGCGTCGACCGTCCATGTCGTAAAAAGGGCAGTGCGTCCTAAAAAGTGGAACCAAAGCAAGTCGCCTCCACATGAAAGATGATCCATCAATTTCATGCACACGACCCACATATGTGGTGTGTATTTATTGATGGGGGGCACTTTGTTGGGGTCGAAAATTGCACCCCGGTTGACCAAGTAAAAGTCAAGGTCAACCCCAAGCCAGGTGGGCCCAAGCCCAGATCAAGTGGGCTCATGCCCGAGTCGAGCCCGAACATGAAGTGGCCGGCCTCCCCCATGCCGAAATAAAAAATCATGTAATAAATAATTTTGATATAATTTTTTATGCATGAATGTAAGCAAAATAAGCATAAAGCCAAATTTTTGTAAAGCCCATGGCTTATGTGCAAAAGAAATGAGCACATGAGGCAAGTGATGAGCAAAATGCCATTTTGCAAAGCCCAAGGGGCTATATGTAAATATGTAAGCCTATAAAAGGCAACATGATGATGAATAAAAGAGACACTTTTCATTCTTTAAAACTCTAGGGTTTTTGTGCCTCCTCCTTCCTCAAGGTTCTAAAACCTTTTTCTTTCTTTTGAATTAAATCAAGAGTTTTGCTCTTCCTTTTCAAAAACTAAATAGTTTTTCACCACAAAACCCACAAAGGGGAGCTCAGATCTTCCATTAGATCTCAAAAGGGGGAGATTTTTAAATCTCACCCCCTTTCTCCAAGATCCGGCCAACCGACAGGAAGAAGAAAGAGACCCATCTCCAAAGACCCCACTTTGGGGAAGATTCGGGGCTCAAGGGGAGAAGCCTCTTCATCAGCTTCAAAAATATCTTAGGAGTTCAACTCCTCAAACACACACACACACACACACACACACACACACACACACAAAATAATAAGTATTTCTTTCTGGGAGTACAAATCCCAGTGCAGAGACCAAGTCCCTTAAAGAGCGAGCGCCCGAACGCCCAAAGCGCTAGCGCTCGAACGCCCACGTGCCTGGCACGTGTGGCGCTAGCACCCAAAAGCGCTAGCGCCCAAAGCGCGAGCGCCTGAGCGCCCACGTGCGTGGCACATAAGGCGCTAGCGCCCACGTGCCTGGCACGTGTGGCGCTAGCGCCCAAAGCGCGTGTGCCCGAGCGCCCACGTGCCTGGCACGTGAAGTGCTAGAGCCCAAAGTGCTAGCGCCCGAGCGCCCACGTGCCTGGCACGTGAGGCTCTAGCGCCCAAGGCGATAGCGCCAGCGCCCACGTGCCGTGCACGTGAGGCGCTGGCGCTTCCTCCCACACATCCTTTGGATGCCCTTTCCCTTATATATATATATATATATATATATATATATATATATGTATGTATGTATGTATGTATACATATACACACACACACATACTCTACAACACTGTCCCCCGTTAGAAAAAAATTTCTAACGGGGCGCTGTCCCACACCCCGCAAGGGGGCTGCTGGTCCCCTTGACCCCCAACCCACTATCCGGGTAGCGGGACCCCCGTAAAAACTCTACGGGGCCCCGATATATCCAAAACCCTTTCAAAACACGCACACTGCATATTGAGTTCGCATGAATAGTTGACCCATCAATCGGAGGTTCTCTCGCTCCATAGGTGGGGGGTAATTAACGGCAGCTTAGTCCGCGGCTGCCGGAGATTCGGATCCCCACAATCAATAAACCCCCGTCTACCCTAGGCAGGGGGAATCTGTAATGTTCCTGACAAGCGCGCGCATATTCCCATCTCAATGGGGTATTGAAAAACACCCTACAGATTCTGGCACGCCCGGTGGGACCTATCTCTCCTCCCATATTTCGGGTTAAACGTTCATGCGAACTTAATCAATATACATATCGATTGCCTGTACTAAAATCATGTTACTATTTGCAGGCTGACAATCTCCAATTGCAATCTTCGAACGCAGCAAAATGTCTCCAAAGACAAGCTCAGCTCTCGGCACAGCTCCCATCTCCGACACGATGAAGATGGACTCCAGGACGGTCCTCTCGGCCAATCTCGGGCGACAATGGGAGGAGCCGCCGCTACCATTTGGCTTTATTATATTCGTGTCAGTTAACACCGTCCCAGCTCCTCAAGCTTCGGTAACAGACAAACCGGTCTCAAAAGGGAAAAGGCTGAATGTCATGGTCGTGATGTCACCTCAGCCCAAGCACAAGTCCGTTTCTGGACGACTCTTCATTGCTCCAGCTGGGGGCAAGGCCATCAACGTCAACGAAGCAACATGGCATCTCTGGAAAGCTCCAACGGTACCCTCGATAACTGCTCGATCGGGTATCTTCTTTAAGCTCTCTATCAATCAACTCACGGTAGCTTCCTAGAAAACGGATGCCCGCCATGCCTTCAAAATCGAGAAGCTAAGGCAGAAAAGGCTCAGATACAGAGCCAAAAAAAGGGCTAGGGCTCATGCTAGGCTGAGCTTCATAAGACTCCAAGAACGGAGTTACCCCGCCAAAGATAAAGAGACGGCTGGATATGTGGTCCACACCGTCTACATGGTCGGACATGAAGAAACGGACCCTCCTATGCTTCACAGCCATGGTGATGATATGGTGGACTCTACCCAACGTTGACTCGGTCTAAATGATGAAGAGCTCGCTCAGGCCGATATGACAAAGAAGCCCGGGGTTCCTGTGGAATTGAAATCAGGCAATAAGGATGACCCGGTTGTCATAACCGGAACTACAAAACAAGCATTATTCCGATGGCTTCAGAGGCAGCTTCAGGACAGGGATGAGAAGTTAGCCAAGGTATAGTCTAAGATCGACGAACTGGTAAACGCCGCGGCAGATCTCGCGACCCAAGTCGCCCGATTGCAATTACAGCAGAATCAAATTTTGGTTCATGAGCCAGGGATTGATACCCGAAGGTAGCCAACTGATATCCTCTTCAGCCTAAGAGCGGAGCGCCTTCGCGAAAAACGGCCGCGATCAGCCTCCAGTCCCTCCGATACATACGCCGAAGGGGAATTGCCTCTGAAAGAGAAACTGGATAAGGTCTATTCCTTCAAAAGGGACAAAGTCCACAAGATATTCAAGGATGCCCTAAGAAACAGTCTACAACTGCCAGAATCAAAGAGACCGCAAGAAGCAAACATGACCGACGAACTAAAATATTGCCCCTATCATAGAGTGATAAGTCATGCCATTGAGCACTGCTTCGTCTTTAAAGATTGGGTCGAAAGGCAATACAAGATGGGAGAGATAAAACTGTCTAAAGGTGTGTTAGAAAACAGTCAAGCTACGACCGCCGATTTCATACAAATGGAGACCGAAGAATTTCAGGAACCTAATCCTCTCAGACATGTGCCATTATCTGAAAAGGGCGAGCCAAAGACTGATCGGCCTCAAGGACCAGCATTAGTAAGGGCACCTACTCTAATGGAGAGAAAGAAGAAGGTGTACTCCTTCAGGAGGGATGAGGTCCGCAATATATTCGAGGAAGCCTTGAACAATGGTCTGCAATTACCTATTCCGAAGAGGCTACATGAAATGAATATGACCGGCAATCCTGTATACTGCCCATACCATAGGGTGGTGAGTCATACCATTGAAGACTGCTGTGTTTTCAAAAATTGGGCAGAGGACCAATACAAGCTTAGAAAAATCTCACAGTCCTCGGATGTATAGGCAAGCCACAGAGCTACGGTCATCAACACAGCTGTCACGCCCCGCTTCCTAAAATACGGAATACGAGGGGTAGACAAGGCCAGCCATGCTCCTACGGTCAAGGAAATGTCCTACCGTAGTCACACTTCGGCTTCTAATTTTTCACGGTAAACAGTAAACGATCCACAGGTAATGGGAAATGCAGTAACTGAAAGAAACAATGTAAAGACTGACCTGAAGCGGAACAAACGAATGTAACTCGGAATGGCAAGTCAAGAAGTCTGTGATGCACGTCTAATTCTGGTCCAGGCTAAATCTCCTCCTCACACCGAGCATGCATACTCAGGTCGTCAGAGCGACATAATAGCAATATAATATATATATATATATATATATATATATATAATCATGTGATAATTCTAACAGTGGTAACAGATATGTGAAATAGTAAATCAATGACAGCATGAATATGAATGTGCAGTAATCAATGCAGCGGAGCAGTAAGGCAGTAGAACGATATGTCACGTATGTCAACACAGTATATAAGGTATATAAATGCCAGTATCCCTATCAGTCTTTAAGTCTCACTGTACAGGTCACTAAGCCTATCGTCAGTCTAAGTGTGAGAGTCAACCACTCGCGAGTGTCCTCCACCCAAGGGTAGAACCCAAGGGCAAGGGACCACGGGCCCAACATGTAATATGTATATCACGGTGTATATCACATACCCTGTAAATCTCCATATATCTCCTTAAATATATAAGCCGGCATGGGACTCCCGAGATTCTGTTGAACTCACACCTGAACTACCCCACACCCCGTGGCCTACATCAAACGCTAACCATAACCTTAAATACTAATCGATCCGTGACAAGTCTGCGCGAGAACTGGAGGCAGGACCTCCATCAAGCACGTCCCGACTAATACCTAAGATAAATGGCAGTGTCGGATGCCTTATCTGTGACACCCGTGCAAGCGCTTCCATAAGTGTCCCATACCACTTATAGTCACACGTACACGCATCCCACAGACGTCGACAATGCAATAGAATAATAAGGTCACTGATTGTGTACAAGTACGTATCACTTTTACTTAATCACGGATACACGAACACTGACGTACTTGCCACAATCATCGCTAGAATCTAACACTGGATAAATGCATGATATCACTAGGTTATCACTACAATGATATGAGTATGATATGATACGTAAACAGTCTATGAAGCACGATTAAGGTGTCACAAAAACAGTATTCTATCACTTGCACAATTTATCATGAGTCATATGTTTACAGTTTAATAAAACAATGAACGGTGAATAAACAGTATGTTCAGTTATCTAACCATTGAATTTAGTTTCATGTCAATCGGGTTCCAGGATCATTAATTATAACCATTTCATTTTAAGCGCTCGCGGCTGGAAATCCGGTTTCAAAATCAGAAGTCCGTTTCGCAACGCATTTTAATCCCAGTTGGGATCAGATTTTAGCAACTCTACAGTTGGATGAAACCTAGGGTTTTCAATAAGGTTTTCAACACAACAGACGGATCTTCAATCGCGTCTGTACGTCAGGAGATATACACTATTCAATACCAATATGTCAGTTCTGATTCTGTTGGGACTGTTATGCGCCCCGATCTTTTAAATTACAGAATAAATAACAAATGGTAACGAAACAGAATGAAATCAATTTTATTCTCTAGATAACAGATTCATCTATAAATAACAGCAGAGTTCCGCAATCTACGAGTTAAGGAAACCAAGTGGTACCCATTACGGAACAGCAACCAACAACTGGAGTCGCTCTGGACTGCAGTCCAGAGTCGCACTCCGATCCAAATATCATCACGGTTTAAGTACAGGAATGTCAGAAAAATAGTATAGGGTTAAAGTTCGTCGAGTCATTTTCGATTTGAGCCCTCTAACGCACCATTCTAGTATGTATATGATTTGTGGTGAATTTAACGGTTTTCAGGTACAATAAAATTACAGTTTTACGATTAAACTTTGGGGTAGTTGTTTTAGTCGTTAACAGTCATATTATTCAACAAAATTTGCACAAGATGTTCATCACACCATGGGCCAAAGTAATTAATCCAGTTCCGCCAATTTAGAAAAATATTTCCTTTGGGAACACGCGTCGAGCAGGTTATGGCACATAATTAGTTTAAACTGTAACCTATAATCTATATACTTAGCGATTGTAACTTAGGTAAAATAGCATGTAAGCAAGTAAAGAACTTGCCTGGAGATGTCTCGGGGTTGTACGGCAGCAGT
Organism: Agapanthus africanus; assembly: GCA_030015575.1. Classification (NCBI taxonomy): domain Eukaryota; kingdom Viridiplantae; phylum Streptophyta; class Magnoliopsida; order Asparagales; family Amaryllidaceae; genus Agapanthus; species Agapanthus africanus. The sequence continues at coordinate 254,870,846 of JASDDO010000019.1, read as the reverse complement.
GGCGACGACCGAGACAGCAGGGATCGACGACGTATGAAAAGTGCTCGATGAAATGCCAAACTTGAATGGTTTGCGGTGATCACGACTCGGCTCGTGGGGACGAGGGTGGTTGCTGGCGGGGTTCCAGTGAGGTGTTCGAGTTGTGGGTTCAAGAGAGGGAAAGTGATATAGGGAGAGAGAATTGTGAGAGATGAGATGCAAGGAGAGAGAGAGACAATGAGGAGGAGAGAGAGAGAGAGTACTGAAAGAGAGAGAGATTGAGAGATGAGAGCTGAGAGAGAGAACTGAGAGAGAGAGGGAAAGAGACTGAAAGAGAGAACTGAGAGAGAGGGAGAAAGAGACTGAGAGCGAGAGGACTGAGAGAGAGAAGGGCAGAGGAGGAGAGAGGGCACAGAGGGAGAAAGAGAAGGAGAGAGTGAGAGGGTGTTGAGAGAGAGAGAGAGTTACAGAGAGAGAGAGGCAGTGAGTGAGAGAGTGAGAGAGAAAGGGATGGTGAGGAGGATAACGACGACGACGATGTTGATGATGAGGTCGACGAGATGCGATTCAAGTTCGCCGGCGTCGAGGGTATGGTGTCTGAGCTCGGGGTGCAGGGGTTGGGGTTCTGGCGAGGTAGGCTCTGCTGAGGGGGTGCTGGTGAGGGTGAGGTTGAAGGGAACAGAGACAGAGGGGCTCGGGGGTGGTATCGCGGTGGTCGGAGTTGTAGAGGGCATTGACGGTGGGTTCAAAGAGGTGCCGGCGGCGATGGGTGAAATGGTGGTCGGTTGCGGGTGATGGAGTCGACGATGGAGAAAGCTAAGGATGCAGGTGCTCGGTGTAGGGAGGAGAGATGGTGGAGGTCGGAGCTCCGGCGAGGGGAGCGGGTGAGGAAATTGGAGTGCAAGGGACACGTTTCGTGGGTGCAGGGGAAAGGGAAGGTGAGGAGGAAGGAAAGAGAGAGAGGGAGAAGACGTGGGGGATTGAAGGAGAGACGAGAGTCGCGCGTCATGGGGAGTAACGGCGCGTGAGCGTGGCCGACAAGAGCGCGAGCGTGGGCGAATGAGGCGGCGGAGAAGGCGGATCGCGAATGAATGAGGAGCGGGAAAATGGGTAGCCGTTGGGGGAGAAGGGGAATAGGAGGGATCGGGTCGGGTCTGGGTGAAGCGGGCGTGGGCTTGGAGAGGGACGCGGGAGCGGGCCGGTGGGAATGGGCCATAGAAATTAAAATAAAAGAATTAGAGGAATAGAGGGCTGGGCCGGTGATTGAATGAAAAAAATCAGAAAACAAATTAGAAAAGGATGGGGCCGGGCTTAGGAAAAATGGTGCTGGGCTTGAGAACAAAATAGGAAAAATTGAGGAGAAAAAGAGTGGATGGGCTCGAGGTCGGGCCAGTGGGGGGGGAAAATTTTGGAAGGGAAATGGGTTTAAAAGAGAAAAATGAATTTAAATAAAGGAATGGGAATTGGGGTTCTGTTAAAAGAAAATTGTGTTGGCTAAGGGAATTTGTTGGAAAAATATAATAGGGTTTGGGTTTTGGGGTTTTATTGATAGAAGGAAAAATAGGTTTAGCATGAAATAAAATATAAATAGAATGAGATAAAAATATAAATATAGTAAATAGAATTACAAAGTAGCAAAATACAGATTTTGGTACGAAAGGGGCTGGGTATTATATTATACCACCCTTACAAAAATTTCGTCCTCGAAATTTAAAATAAACGATAGGTTATACAAACATATGCGAAATCTATTATATTGCAAACTAATACATAAAGGTTTGTTAGAAATCCGTGGACGAAGAAATTTGAAGGCATAAACATGTAAGAGCAGCATACAGAAGATAATCCTAAATAGGTATAAGGTAGGAATAATTATAAGAGCAACCTACAAGTACACGAGAACATAGATAACAATGATGAACAAAAATAATCAGAGTGTATTCAATAAAATCGAAATCCAAACATGTGCACGTATAAGTATATTAAAGGTAGCACGACAGAAGGATAAGTATAAGGCACAATCATTTATAATAGTAATCATAGGCACACAACCCGAAAATAAAATAAAAAGGATAAAGTAGTGGAAGTTTAGTCGGTAGGTTAAATCATTTTTAGGAAAACGTATCGATCAAATAATTTTAAAATAGCTTAGAAAACCCATATAATGAAAATAAGAAACATGGAACAAAATGTGCGCGGTGTAACGTTGCGCTACTGAAAATGATAATACTAATAGTGTACTCAAAATACATAAAACAGAGTAATCAATAACACGCACTCTTTGATAAATTTAAAATAGTGAAAAATTAAATTTTGAATAATACTGTCCCTAAATATATTTGGGTAATAGAGAAATCGCTAATATGAAAAGGGCTAGCTAGGGTAGTGGTTATAAGGGGGCGTGGCTCAATCAGAAGGTCGGAGTGTGGCGGCTTTAGACTGAAGGTCAAAGAGATTGGAATCGAGTCAACACAGGAAGTAAGGGTGAGCCACAAAGGACCACAAGGTAAAAAGTATGGGAAGGATAGCGGTCGGTTCAACATATGAATCAAGATTTGAAGAGTTAGCGAACTCGGAAGTTTCTCCAAAATTTTCTCTTCCCAGAAGGATTACAAACGAGGCACGGGCGAAGGATGAATGGTGGCTCATTCCAAGGATCAGGGTGCGGTACTTTCTAATCGAAACGAGGGTGAAAACTATGCAATGAGTAGGGTGGGCAATCAGGGAACTCAGCAGAAAATAATTGGATATGTGCAATAAACAAGTATCAAGCGAACCAATAATCAAAGGTTTACGAATTCAGAAGATTTATTTCAATTCAAAAGATTTTAAACAAAGCATCATCAGAATGAAATGTGGCCCTAAACTATACACAGATTTTATTTGGCCAAAGAGGACAACATCAAAAGAAATTCCGTCAGTCGCGGTTGTGGAGATTCAGTAGGTTGCGGTAGGCTTGCGCACTCAGGTAGGGGCGTCCATTTCCATATCGCCTCGCGCGCATCGCCATTGGAAGTTCTTCCACAATAGGGTCTTGATCGTCCGGTCCTTCTTCCTCGGATGGAGCTTCCTCATCGAGGTCCGATTCCATGTGATTCTCTTCTTCTGGATTTTCTTCCACGGGATCTTCCTCTATCGGGTTCTCTTCAAGGTCTCCTTCTTCTTCGTCGGAATCAGCTATCATGTCAAACTCTGGGACGGCTACTCCTTCGTCCTCTGAATCGTCGTTTCCGAAATTGACCTGGGGATCGTTGATCTCATCGTCAGAACTCATCAGCGTGTGGTCTAAGGAAACGCATGACTGTGCATCCTCGTCTAGATGCGGCGCTGCTCCAGAATGGGCCATGGTCTGAAAAGAAAGTCATGATTAGACAGTGGGATACATCAAGGAAAAAGCTTAGGGTACGAACTATAGGGAAAACATGCGGTTGCAGGAACTGAAAGATCAAGATTAAAATACTGTGATAATGAATAGAATTAGATAAAGAGAAAGCAAGAGAATGATACATATAATACGATTCAAATTTTATTGCATTCAATCAACGTTCAGCAGATACAAAATTTCAAACAGAAAGAAATATTCATACAAAGATGACAACATTATTACTGAAGGTAGGGAAACATGAAAATTCTTCTTCGACTACTATAACGTTGCATTCTCGTCGCGTGAGTTGAATCCTGCGTTTGATCCGCCTTATCGTCGAAGTTCGAACTACGCGATAATCCTCATGTGGCAGAAGTGGGGAGTGTGGACGAGTTTTCTCCTTGTAGTTCTTTCCTTTCTGGGCAACCGTTGATGAGATGTTTGTTGGATCCACAAATTAGACATTTCCCTTGGGCACGGCGACAATCCCTCTGAAGGTGTCCTGGTCTCTTACAATACCCACAACATGGGGTCTTCTGCTGCTTCTGTCGCGGTGAAACAAATTGACGCTTCATCTTCTTCTCTTTTCCTCGTCTAACGAGGATCCCTTTATGATTGGAGACTCCCGCTGGTGCCTGATTCACCTGCCTTCTCAGTCCTTCAGCTAACAAGTCGTTCGTTCGCTCCTGGGCTTCCTTTAGACCTTGCAGTACACTAAGGATCTCAACAGTCTGATTCTGGGGAGTGGAGATAGATGAAGAGTCGTTGAAAGACATGATACTGAAACAATGATTTTGAGAATGATATAAGTCACAAGCTATTCGAATCAAGATATAATATGGATAGGACAAAGATTCAAGAATCAGAGGTGCTGAATTTATTATAAGTGGGGAATCAACCGTACGATTCCAAGTCACTTAAACAGAGTATGGTAGTGTAATCGTGATGTAGTTTACAATTACAACCACGAAACTTTGCCAAGTTACTTGAAACCCTAGCGAAAGGATAGCTGAACACATGATGTGAATATGGATCGAGAATGACAAGTTTACAACCTAGACCGAGGAATGTCTTAGATTGTCAAGCTATACACGGAAAACTGCAATCCTAATCGAAGCAAAACCTGGGCTCTGATACAAACTAAACCATGTCACGCCCCGCTTCCTAAAATACGGAATACGAGGGGTAGACAAGGCCAGCCATGCTCTTACGGTCAAGGAAATGTCCTACCGTAGTCACACTTCGGCTTCTAGTTTTTCATGGTAAACAGTAAACGATGCACAGGTAATGGGAAATGCAGTAACTGAAAGAAACAATGTAAAGACTGACCTGAAGCGGAACAAACGAATGTAACTCGGAATGGCAAGTCAAGAAGTCTGTGATGCACGTCTAATTCTGGTCCAGGCTAAATCTTCTCCTCACACTGAGCATGCATACTCAGGTCGTCAGAGCGACATAATAGCAATATAATATATATATATATATATATATATATATATATATAAAATCATGTGATAATTCTAACAGTGGTAACAGATATGTGAAATAGTAAATCAATGACAGCATGAATATGAATGTGCAGTAATCAATGCAGCGGAGCAGTAAGGCAGTAGAACGATATGTCACGTATGTCAACACAGTATATAAGGTATATAAATGCCAGTATCCCTATCAGTCTCTACGTCTCACTGTACAGGTCACTAAGCCTATCGTCAGTCTAAGTGTGAGAGTCAACCACTCGCGAGTGTCCTCCACCCAAGGGTAGAACCCAAGGGCAAGGGACCACGGGCCAAACATGTAACATGTATATCACGGTGTATATCACATACCCTGTAAATCTCCATATATCTCCCTAAATATATAAGCCGGCATGGGACTCCCGAGATTCTGTTGAACTCACACCTGAACTACCCCACACCCCGTGGCCTACATCAAACGCTAACCATAACCCTAAATACTAATCGATCCGTGACAAGTCTGCGCGAGAACTGGAGGCAGGACCTCCATCAAGCACGTCCCGACTAATACCTAAGATAAATGGCAGTGTCGGATGCCTTATCTGTGAAACCCATGCAAGCGCTTCCATAAGTGTCCCATACCACTTATAGTCACACGTACACGCATCCCACAGACGTCGACAATGCAATAGAATAATAGGGTCACTGATTGTGTACAAGTACGTATCACTTTTACTTAATCACGGATACACGAACACTGACGTACTTGCCACAATCATCGCTAGAATCTAACACTGGGTAAATGCACGATATCACTAGGTTATCACTACAATGATATGAGTATGATATGATACGTAAACAGTCTATGAAGCACGATTAAGGTGTCACAAAAACAGTATTCTATCACTTGCACAATTTATCATGAGTCATATGTTTACAGTTTAATGAAACAATGAACGGGGAATAAACAGTATGTTCAGTTATCTAACCATTGAATTTAGTTTCATGTCAATCGGGTTCCAGGATCATTAATTATAACCATTTCATTTTAAGCGCTCGCGGCTGGAAATCCGGTTTCAAAATCAGAAGTCCGTTTCGCAACGCATTTTAATCCCAGTTGGGATCAGATTTTAGTGACTCTACAGTTGGATGAAACCTAGGGTTTTCAATAAGGTTTTCAACGCAACAGACGGATCTTCAATCGCGTCTGTACGTCAGGAGATATACACTATTCAATACCAATATGTCAGTTCTGATTCTGTTGGGACTGTTATGCGTCCCGATCTTTTAAATTACAGAATAAATAACAAATGGTAACGAAACAGAATGAAATCAATTGTATTCTCTAGATAACAGATTCACCTATAAATAACAGCGGAGTTCCGCAATCTACGAGTTAAGGAAACCAAGTGGTACCCATTACGGAACAGCAACCAACAACTGGAGTCGCTCTGGACTGCAGTCCAGAGTCGCACTCCGATCCAAATATCATCACTGTTAAAGTACAGAAATGTCAGAAAAACAGTATAGGGTTAAAGTTCGTCGAGTCGGCTTCGATTTGAGCCCTCGAACGCACCATTCTAGTATGTATATGATTTATGGTCAATTTAACGGTTTTTAGGTACAATAAAATTACAGTTTTACGATTAAACTTTGGGGTAGTTGTTTTAGTCGTTAACAGTCATATTATTCAACGAAATTTGCACAAGATGTTCATCACACCATGGGCCAAAGTAATTAATCCAGTTCCGCCAATTTAGAAAAATATTTCCTTTGGGAACACGCGTCGAGCAGGTTATGGCACATAATTAGTTTAAACTGTAACCTATAATCTATATACTTAGCGATTGTAACTTAGGTAAAATAGCATGTAAACAAGTAAAGAACTTGCCTGGAGACGTCTCGGGGTTGTACAGCAGCAGTGGCGACGACCGAGACAGCAGGGATCGACGACGTATGAAAAGTGCTCGATGAAATGCCAAACTTGAATGGTTTGCGGTGATCACGACTCGGCTCGTGGGGACGAGGGTGGTTGCTGACGGGGTTCCAGTGAGGTGTTCGAGTTATGGGTTCAAGAGAGGGAAAGTGATATAGGGAGAGAGAATTGTGAGAGATGAGATGCAAGGAGAGAGAGAGACAATGAGGAGGAGAGAGAGAGAGTACTGAAAGAGAGAGAGATTGAGAGATGAGAACTGAGAGAGAGAGGGAAAGAGACGGAAAGAGAGAACTGAGAGAGAGGGAGAAAGAGACTGAGAGAGAGAACTGAGAGAGAGGGAGAAAGAGACTGAGAGCGAGAGAGCTGAGAGAGAGAAGGGCAGAGGAGGAGAGAGGGCACAGAGGGAGAAAGAGAAGGAGAGAGTGAGAGGGTGTTGAGAGAGAGAGAGAGAGTTACAGAGAGAGAGAGGCAGTGAGTGAGAGAGTGAGAGAGAAAGGGATGGTGAGGAGGATAACGATGACGACGATGTTGATGATGAGGTCGACGAGATGCGATTCAAGTTCGCCGGCGTCGAGGGTATGGTGTCTGAGCTCGGGGTGCAGGGGTTGGGGTTCTGGCGAGGTAGGCTCTGCTGAGGGGGTGCTGGTGAGGGTGAGGTTGAAGGGAACAGAGACAGAGGGGCTCGGGGGTGGTATCGCGGTGGTCGGAGTTGTAGAGGGCGTTGACGGTGGGTTCAGAGAGGTGCCGGCGGCGATGGGTGAAATGGTGGTCGGTTGCGGGTGATGGAGTCGACGATGGAGGAAGCTAAAGATGCAGGTGCTCGGTGTAGGGAGGAGAGATGGTGGAGGTCGGAGCTCCGGCGAGGGGAGCGGTTGAGGAAATTGGAGTGCAATGGACACGTTTCGTGGGTGCAGGGGAAAGGGAAGGTGAGGAGGAAGGAAAGAGAGAGGGAGAAGACGTGGGGGATTGAAGGAGAGACGAGAGTTGCGCGTCATGGGGAGTAACGGCGCGCGAGCGTGGCCGACAAGAGCGCGAGCGTGGGCGAATGAGGCGGCGGAGAAGGAGGATCGCGAATGAATGAGGAGCGGGAAAATGGGTAGCCGTTGGGGGAGAAGGGGAATTGGAGGGATCGGGTCGGGTCTGGGTGAAGCGGGTGTGGGCTTGGAGGGGGACGCGGGAGCGGGCCGGTGGGAATGGGCCATAGAAATTAAAATAAAAGAATTAGAGGAATAGAGGGCTGGGCCGGTGATTGAATGAAAAAAATCAGAAAACAAATTAGAAAAGGATAGGGCCGGGCTTAGGAAAAATGGTGCTGGGCTTGAGAACAAAATAGGAAAAATTGAGGAGAAAAAGAGTGGATGGGCTCGAGGTCGGGCCAGTGGGGGGGAAAATTTTTGGAAGGGAAATGGGTTTAAAAGAGAAAAATGAATTTAAATAAAGGAATGGGAATTGGGGTTCTGTTAAAAGAAAATGGTGTTGGCTAAGGGAATTTGTTGGAAAAATATAATAGGGTTTGGATTTTGGGGTTTTATTGATAAAAGGAAAAATAGGTTTAGCATGAAATAAAATATAAATAGAATGAGATAAAAATATAAATATAGTAAATAGAATTACAAAGTAGCAAAATACAGATTTTGGTACGAAAGGGGCTGGGTATTACAACTGCTCCGCCAAGATCAAAGTTCAAGGAGCTGGGATAAGTAAAGAGGACCACCACGTCGTTAAACTGGGAACACCAGAGGACCACCACGTCATTAAACTGGGAACAATCGACCGCTAAGTCGTTAAACTGGGAACAGATGACCGCTAAGTTGTTAAACTGGGAACAGATGACCACCAAGTCGTTAAACTGGAAACAGGTGACCGCTAAGTCGTTAAACTGGGCACAATAGACCTCCACGTCTTTAAACTGGAAACAAATGACCTCTAAGTCATTAAACTGGAAACGGTAGACCTCTAAGTCTTTAAACTGGAAACAGATGACCTCTAAGTCATTAAACTGGAAACGGTAGACCTCTAAGTCTTTAAACTGGAAACAGACGACCTCTAAGTCGTTAAACTGGAAACAGTAGACCTCTAAATCTTTAAACTGGAAACATACGACCTCTAAGTCCTTAAACTGGAAACCGCTGACCACCACGTCGTTAAACTGGGAACCGCTGACCACCACGTCGTTAAACTGGGAACCGCTGACCACCACGTTGTTAAACTTGAAACAGTCAACCACCACGTCATTAAACTGGAAACAGACGACCTCTAAGTCGTTAAACCGGGAATGTAAAAATATGTTAATAAAATAAAAATAATAAAAAGCCGAAATGATAGGGCAACTTGCAATAAAAATCAGCGAGTAAAAATAAAGATGAAAATAAACAGCCGAAATGATGGGGTAACCGTGAATAAATAGCCGAAATGATAGGGCAATCGCGACCTTCGCGATAAGAAAAGCTGAAATGATAGAGCAATCACGGTAAAAAAAAAAGGCGAATGATGAGTCGCTCCTGGTACCATATTCCAGTACAGCGATGCAGACGCCAACCAAAATCCAATTTCCCAAAATTCTTCTGACCCTACAGGTGGTCCCCAAACTGATTACCGTATACAATCCACGGGCTCAAATAATTCTCATCACACCCATGCCCCACCGCGATCATCAGTCCAGCGGCCGGTCTCCGCCCTTGGAATTATGCTCCATTTGGGAAGACCCACTCATGTGTCCTCACGATACATGAGGAGAACAAACTTACAGGATCCTTACGACTCGTAAGAAATCACCTTTGTGGGATCCTTACGACTCACAAAGGAAAAACACACTTGGGAGTCCCCACGACTCCTAAGGAGAAAGTACACCTACGAGATCCTTTCGACTCGTAGGGAGAAAATGCTTTTATTGGACCCTTACGGCTCATAAAATAGAAAAGCCTTAGGTGATAGGGACCTAAACCTGTCTCCTAAGCCATCGCTCTCCAACATGAAAAGGTAAATGATGAATTGATCCTGGCACCTGTGCTTCAGTGTTAGTAATGCTGATACCGGCCCCTACCCCAAAATTCCAAGCTCGCCATCCATAGACCTCCAAGTCTTTAAACTGGAAATAGATGACCTCTAAGTCGTTAAACTGGAAACAGTAGACCTCTAAGTCTTTAAACTGGAAACATATTACCTCTAAGTCGTTAAACTGGAACCGATGACCACTAAGTCTTTAAACTGGAAACAGATGACTTCTAAGTCTTTAAACTGGAAACAGATGACCACCACGTCGTTAAAATGGAAACAGATGACCACCACATCGTTAAACTGGAAACAGATGACCACTAAGTCATTAAACTGGGAGCAGATGACCGCTAAGTCGTTAAACTGGGCACAATAGACCCCTAAGTCTTTAAACTGGAAACAGATGACCTCTAAGTCGTTAAACTGGAAACAGATGACCCCTAAGTCATTAAACTGGGAACGAGGGAAATCCACTCATGTTTCCTCAAGATGCATGAGGAGAACAAACCTTACGAGATCCTCACGACTCGTAAGAAAACACTTTCGTAGGATCCTTACGACTCACGAAGGAAAAACACACTTGGGAGTCCCCACGACTCCTAAGGAGAAAGTACACCTACGAGATCCTTACGACTCCCAGGGAGAAAATGCTTTTATGGGACCCTAACGGCCCATAAAATTGAAAAGCCTTAGGTGATAGGGATCTAAACCTGTCTCCTAAGCTATCGCTTTCCAATAGGCAATGGCGAATGATGAGTCGCTCCTGGTACCATATTCCAGTGCAGCGATGCAGATGCCGACCAAAATCCAAATCCCCGTGGCGAATGATGAGTCGCTCCTGATACCATATTCCAGTGCAGCGATGCAGACGCCAACTAAATTCCAAATCCCATACCTCAACGGCGAATGATGAGTCGCTCCTGGTACCATATTCCAGTGCAGCGATGCAGACGCTAACAAAGTCCTGAAATTTTTCCGGCCCTACGGTCTGGATCATACATCCTGCAAAACCGTATACAATCCACGGGCGTAAAACGATCCCAATCTCTCCCAAGTCCTACCGGCGAGACTACATTCAAAGTATCGCCGGCGGTGAAGATTCAAAAAAAAAGGATATGTCCACAAGCAAATTGGGCACGGATGAAAACCCGAAAGGGCTCCGTGAGTAAAAGCAGTAGGACTCCCGGCGAGTTTGTGAAAACCCGAAAGGGCGCAAACTCGTAAAAAAGAGATGAAATACACTCGCAAAGTCCTCTTGACTTTGTGAGGAGAAAATTCCCGCGTGAGATCCTTACGACTCACAAAGGAGCAACACAATTAGGAGTCCCCACGACTCCTAAGGAGAAAATACACCTATGAGATCCTTTCGACTCGTAGGGAGAAATGCTTTTATAGGACCCTTACGGCCCATAAAATTAAAGAGCCTTAGGTGATAGGGATCTAAACCTGTCTCCTAAGCCACCAATTCCCAAATCCTCCCGGGGCAAATGATGAGTTGCGCCTGGCATTATTCCAGTGCAGCAATAGAGATGCTAACCAAAACCAAAATCCCCAAATCCTCTCAAAGGCAAATGATGATTCGCTCCTGGTACCATATACCAGTGTAGCAATGCTGATGTCAACACAAATCAAACCAACCAATTTCAACGTGGACCGTCCAGGTCGTAAAAAGGACAGTGCAGGCTTCCTACAAATCGGGAACCAGATCACTCCGGGCCAGGGAAAAGTCTACCACGGACACTCCGTCTCGGAGACGCGTCAAGCGTCGACCGTCCATGTCGTAAAAAGGGCAGTGCAGGCTTCCCACAAATCGGGAACCAGATCACTCCGGGATAAGGAAAAGTCTACCACGGACACTCCGTCTCGGAGACGCGTCAAGCGTCGACCGTCCATGTCGTAAAAAGGGCAGTGCAGGCTTCCCACAAATCGGGAACCAAATCGCTCCGGGCCAGGGAAAAGTCTACCACGGACACTCCGTCTCGTAGACGCGTCAAGCGTCGACCGTCCATATCGTAAAAAAGGCAGTGCAGGCTTCCCACAAATCGGGAATCAAATCGCTCTGGGCCAGGGAAAAGTCTACCACGGACACTCCGTCTCGGAGACGCGTCAAGCGTCGACTGTCCATGTCGTAAAAAGGGCAGTGCAGGATTCCCAAAAATCGGGAACCAAATCGCTCCGGGCCAGGGAAAAGTCTACCACGGACACTCCATCTCGAAGACGCGTCAAGCGTCGACCGTCCATGTCGTAAAAAGGGCAGTGCAGGCTTCCCACAAATCGGGAACCAAATCGCTCCGAGCCAGGGAAAAGTCTACCACGGACACTCCGTCTCGGAGACGCTTCAAGCGTCGACCGTCCATGTCTTAAAAAGGGCAGTGCAGGCTTCCCACAAATCGGGAACCAGATCACTCCGGGCCAGGGAAAATTCTACCACGGACACTCCGTCTCGGAGACACGTCAAGCTTCGACCGTCCATGTCGTAAAAAGGGCAGTGCAGGCTTCCCACAAATCGGGAACCAGATCACTCGGGGCCAGGGAAAAGTCTACCACGGACACTCCGTCTCGGAGACGCGTCAAGCGTCGACCGTCCATGTCGTAAAAAGGGCAGTGCAGGCTTCCTATAAATCGGGAACCAAATCGCTCCGGGCCAGGGAAAATTCTACCACGGACACTCCGTCTCGGAGACGCGTCACCGTCGACCGTCCATGTCGTAAAAAGGGCAGTGCAGGCTTCCTACAAATCGGGAACCAAATCGCTCTGGGCCTGGGAAAAGTCTACCACGGACACTCCATCTCGGAGACGCATCAAGCGTCGACCGTCCATGTCGTAAAAAGGGCAGTGCAGGCTTCCAACAAATCGGGAACCAAATCACTCCAGGCCAGGGAAAAGTCTACCACGAACACTCCGTCTCGGAGACGCGTCAAGCGTCGACCGTCCATGTCGTAAAAAGGGCAGTGCATGCTTCCCACAAATCTGGAACCAAATCGCTACGGGCCTGTGAAAAGTCTACCACGGACACTCCGTCTCGGAGACGCGTCAAACGTCGACCGTCCATATCGTAAAAAGGGCAGTGCAGGTTTCCCACAAATCGGGAACCAAATCGCTCCGGGCCAGGGAAAAGTCTACCACGGACACTCCGTCTCGGAGACGCGTCAAGCGTCGACCGTCAATATCGTAAAAAGGGCAGTGCAGGCTTCCCACAAATCGAGAACCAAATCGCTACGGGCCAGGAAAAAGTCTACAACGGACACTCCGTCTCGTAGACGCAACAAGCGTCGACCGTCCATGTCGTAAAAAGGGCAGTGCAGGTTTCCCACAAATCGGGAACCAGATCACTCCGGACAAGTGAAAAGTCTACCACAGAAACTCCGATTCGGAGACGCGTCAAGCGTCGACCGTCTATGTCGTAAAAAGGGCAGTGCGGGATTCCCAAAAATTGGGAACCAAATCGCTCCGGGCCAGGGAAAAGTCTACCACGGACACTCCGTCTCGGAGACGCGTCAGCGTCGACCGTCCATGTCGTAAAAAGGGCAGTGCAGGCTTCCTACAAATCGGGAACCAAATCGCTCTGGGCCAGGGAAAAGTCTACCACGGACACTCCGTCTCGGAGACGCATCAAGCGTCGACCGTCCATGTTGTAAAAAGGGCAGTGCAGGCTTCCCACAAATCGGGAACCAAATCACTCCGAGCCAGGGAAAAGTCTACTACGAACACTCCGTCTCAGAGACGCGTCAAGCGTCGACCGTCCATGTCGTAAAAAGGGCAGTGCAGACTTCCCACAAATCGGGAACTAGATCACTCCGGGCCAGGGAAAAGTCTACCACGGACACTCCGTCTGGAGACGCGTCAAGCGTCGACCGTCCATGTCGTAAAAAGGGCAGTGCAGGCTTCCCACAAATCGGGAACCAGATCACTCCCGGCCAGGAAAAATTCTACCACGGACACTCCGTCTGGGGGACATGTCAAGCGCCGACCGTCCATGTCATAAAAAGGGCAGTGCAGGCTTCCCACAAATCAGGAACCAGATCACTTCGGGCCAGGGAAAAGTCTACCACGAACACTCCGTCTCGGAGACGCGTCAAGCGTTGACTGTCCATGTCGTAAAAAGGGCAGCGCAGGCTTCCTACAAAGCGGGAACCAAATCACTTTGTGCCGGGAAAACGTCTACTACGGACACTCCGTCTCGGAGACGCATCTAGCGTCGACCGTCCATGTCGTAAAAAGGGCAGTGCGTCCAAAAAAGTGGGAACCAAAGCATTTCACCTCCACATGAAAGAAGATCCATCAATTTATTGCACACGACCCACATATGTGGTGTGCATTTATTGATGGGGGGTACTTTGTTGGGATCAAAAATTGCACACCGGTTAACCAAGTAAAAGTCAAGGTCAACCCCAAGCCAGGTGGGCCCAAGACCAGATCAAGTAGGCTCATGCCCGAGTCGAGCCCGAACATGAAGTGGCCGGCCTCCCCTATGCCGAAATAAAAAATCATGTAATAAATAATTTTGATGTAATTTTTTATGCATGAATGTAAGCAAAATGGGCATAAAGCCAAATTTTTGTAAAGCCCATGGCTTATGTGCAAAAGAAATGAGCACATGAGGCATGGGATGGGAAAAATGCCATTTTGCAAAGCCCAAGGGGCTATATGTAAATATGTAAGCCTATAAAAGGCAACATGATGATGAATAAAAGAGACACTTTTCATTCTCTAAAACTCTAGGGTTTTTGTGCCTCCTTCTCTTTTCTCAAGATTCTAAAACCTTCTTCTTTCTTTTGAATTAAATCAAGAGTTTTGCTCTTCCTTTTCAAAAACTAAATAGTTTTTCACCACAAAACCCACAAAGGGGAGCTCAGATCTTCCATTAGATCTCAAAAGGGTGAGATTTTTAAATCTCACCCCCTTTCTCCAAGATCCGGCCAACCGACAGGAAGAAGAAGGAGACCCATCTCCAAAGACCCCATTTTGGGGAAGATTCAGGGCTCAAGGGGAGAAGCCTCTTCATCAGCTTCAAAAATATCTTAGGAGTTCAACTCTTCAAATACACACACACACACACACACACACACACACACACACAAAATAATAAGTATTTCTTTCTAGGAGTACAACACCCAGTGCAGGGACCAAGTCCATTAAAGCGCAAGCGCTCACATGCCTGGCACGTGAGGCGCTAGCGCCCGACCGCCCACGTGCCTGGCACGTATGGCGCTAGCGCCCAAAGCGCGAGCGCCCGAGCGCCCACGTGCTTGGAACGTAAGGCACTAGCGTCCAAAGTGCTAGCGCCTGAGCGCCCACATGCCTGGTACGTGTGGCGCTAGCGCCCAAAGGGCTAGCGCCCGAGCGCCCACGTGCCTGGCACGTGAGGCGCTAGCACCCAAAGCGCTAGCGCACTGGCGCCCAAAGCGCTAGCACCCGAGCGCTAGCGCCCAAGCGCCCATGTGCCGTGCACGTGAGGCGTTGGCGCTTCCTCCCACGCATCCTTTAGATGCCCTTTCCTTTACACACACACACACATACTCTACAACACTGTCCCCCGTTAGAAAAAAAATTCTAACGGGATGCTGCCCCGCATCCCGCAAGGGGGCTGCTAGCCCCCTTGACACCCAACCCGCTATCCGGGTAGCGGGACCCCCGTAAAAACTCAGCAGGGCCCCCGATATATCCAAAACCCCTTCAAAACACGCACAATGCATATTGAGTTCGCATGAATAATTGACCCGTCAATCAGAGGTTCTCTCGCTCCAAACGCGGGGGGTAATTAACGGCAGCTTAGTCCACGGCTGCCGGAGATTCGGATCCCCACAATCAATAAACCCCCGCCTACGCTAGGCAGCGGGAATCTGTAATGCGCCTGACAAGCGCGCGCGTATTCCCATCTCAATGGGGTGACGAAAAACACCCAACACCCCCTTCTCCCCTCTATCTTAATAGCTAGTAAGTCCCCTCTCCCCTCCTCTTCTACTATTCTAAAACCTTCATTTTTCAAAACCCGTCGGAAGCGGAGTTAATCCGACTTCCGATTCGTTTTCTTTCTAAATTCCATTTTTCTGAACAATAAAATACTATATTCTCATATAATATTTAACAAACATAAATAAACATATTAGAACAAGTTTCATCTCAAAATAATTCATATTGCAATTTCTATTTCATTTTTACAATAAAATACCAACATGTTACATACAACCTGTAAATATTCAAAATTAACCATATTACCTTTAGAAAACTCACGGGGTAATGACCTACCTCATCACAATACACATCTTTGACATAGCACGATGAATTTTGGAATTCTAGATTATTGGAAAATACGCTTTTACGAATAAATATCCTAAACTTACAAAACCGTTTTCTTTAAAAAGAGTGTTAAGTAATTCCTTGCAAATACGCCTCTACAACCCATTTTGGAGAACCACGATCGGGATGGTGCGGGTTATCGCACATACTCGGGCCTAGTAGAGCGAGATGCAGACCTCCGCAAGGAGCATTCGATCTGGATGGAATTTCTAATGCAATTTTTAAGAAAATGAGATTTATACAAAATAAATAAAATTTATTTTCATTAAATATATATATATATATATATATATATGATTATCAAAAGATCTATTTTAAATATATTTTATAAATATTCCATGTTTTCTAAATCAAGGAATAACAATTACATGAAAGTACCATCTCAATATAATACAATTCTAATATTTCATTAAAATACCATATACAATGAAAATTAGTTTCTACTCACTAGAAATTTCACTTTTAGAAAATATACATCTATGAAAACCCTAAAGACGATAATTAAATAATTGAGGTGTATTTTGAAGATATATCAAACTATTTTTACATAAAACCCCCTCAAGTTATACTAATTTATAATAAGGACCCTAGTAAATATAGGTTTCAGCGGGACCGGTTCTCTTGAGCCTCAGGGAGCCGGAGAATATAGGTGCTTGCCTATATAAGGTAGACAATCTAACAACGGTGTTTTCAACACTGTAATTGTCTTGGAAAAAGACACAAATCCTGCCGTTCATATGCAGCAGTTACCGATAACATCAAAACTGATTCAGAACTTCAATTTCTTTTCAAAGTGTCTGACTCCGACTAAGTCTCAATCTAATCAATCTGACTTGAATATGATTTAAGTATAAACTACAATACAACATGAATCCATGAATACCAGAATGCAATCCATAACAACATGAACTTGACCGAACCGAACCATGGATATACTCCCATGACTATCCATTTATAACCATTTCATTTACTGATATCATGGTTTCGGTAAGTCTTCCATTTACTACAATTCAATACAATCCAATCAGTACAACCAATACAAATCGATACAATAAGATATTACGAGGTTTATAAAGGGGTAGACTGGCACAGAACATGTTAAAGGTGGCACGAGGTGGTCACTAAAAGACATTATTACATCCATGTCGTTGTTCCGTGGTATTTTCGACGGAGCCTTGTACTATGGGTTACCAAAGTCCACGGTGTAAGTTAGACTCCTCTCGTATACACTGGCATATTCTGTACCAAGTTACAAACACTACGTTAACAATACAATCAAACATTATACAAGATATACTCTCTTTATGTCTATTCTACTTCTCTCATTCTTTACGACTTACCGAGCGATTGTTCGCTGATGACATTCCTATTTCTCTTCTTTTTTGGAATGTTGTCAAATAGATCGAACGCACTAGAGATTGAGACCAGCCAGGAGCACTTGGAGCAGTACACTGAAGACCCCGAGCTATAGTCACTTGTACATACTTTTCATTTCAGTTCATGCCATTGTTTAGGCATTGCTTTCCATCCTTGTATTTATATTTTCAGTTGTACCTGTAAAAGAATGTTTAATAAATAAAGTTGTTGTTCATTATATTCATGTCTCTTATGTTCATTTTACCTTATATTGCTTAGATACGCTTAGCGTGTTTACTTCTGAGTAAATACATAGCGGGCCTCGCCGCGTCCCTTTACCCGTACACCGGGGAGCGGAGCGCGACAGGTTTTGTTGGCGGCCCATGCAGGTCAGTTCTGCATGGAACACTACCATGCAAGTCAGTTCTGCATGGACATGCGGGTCAATTCTACATGAAGTCCTAAGCAATATAACACAAGAACTGGCAACTAAAAATATTCTTTACATTTCATATTTCTTGAATCTTACAATTTCATATACTTGAATCTATCCTAACACAAAATTTTCTTTTAAGGTTATGGATTCTCCAAACAACACCAGTACCAACTTCAACAACACTCCACCACCTCTACCGCTTACCCCTACCATCGCTGCTCCGATCAATGAGCAGAAGGTACTTCTTGAGGCAATCCCTAGCCTCCTAGAGGGACAGCAGCAGCAGCAGACTGCTATATTAATGAACCGTCCAGAAGCGGAAGCGCCCGGAGTGAAGCAATTCCGGGTATTGCACCCAAAACAATTTTCAGGAAAAGAGAGCCCCTTGAAAGCTAAAGAATAGGCTCAAAGTATTGAGGATGACCTGGCAGCGGCACAAGTGCCAGAGATCTCTTGGGTTCGAGTTGCAAAGTTGCAACTCACTGACAACGCCCGAGTCTGGTGGAAGGCGGAAGAAAGCCGTCTTGCCCAACCTATCGAATGGAGGACTTTTCGCGACATGTTCGACGCGAAATACTTCCCAGAGACTGTCCGATTTGACATGGAGCAGCAATTTATTCATCTACAACAGGGTTCGATGTGGACCAAATCCGTTGATGAATATGATTCTGAGTTTACCATACTTAGTAGGTATGATATGTCTCAATATTCGATTTTCAAATATCACATATTACACAGCTAACACAAGACCGCAATAGGTTTGCGGCACACTTGATACCGACTGCTGGGATCAGGTCTAGACGATTTCAGTAAGGGTTGGACTAGGAAATCCAAGTTGCCTTAGCTACAGGGGATTTCCGAACCCATGACCTGGCTTTGAAAGATGTCCGTTGATATGAGGCAGCAGTGAAGAAGAAGGGCAGACCCCAATCTGCCAGAGTGAAGCACCCTGCCACTCAGATGGCAGGAGGAGCCTCTTCAAGGCCACATTTTGTGCCCGGGAGACCGGAAGAAACGGATAACTGGCCAAGTACAGATTTTTGTTTCTACTGCAAGATGATAGACACCCGTGGAAGGACTGTAGGCGCGCAAAAGGCATGTTCTTAGTTTGTGGCGCATCCAATCATGGAATTGGAACATGTCCTTATAGGCGCAATACAGTTCCAACTCACAACACTTATCCGCAGCGGCCAGCTATCCAGGCTCCTGCACCTCGTCTTTCACTTCCAGCTCCACCTCCACATGGACCTCCTGCACAGCCTAATCGCGAATTCCAATAAGCACTGAGGAACATACCTCAAGGACAGAGGAATGTGCCTCCAGCTAGGAAGAATGTACCCCGGCGTCAGTTTTTCACATCAGCAGCCGCAAACACCGAGACTGTAGACCAAGGTAACCCTGGTAATTCCCTCACGCCTATCCAAAACTTTTACATTCTTTCATTCTTCCACGTATTTTTCATGCACTATCAATAGTTCTATCACCAAATTATTTTGAATCTGATACACTTTCCTTCTACAAATTTCGAGAACGAAATTTTTATAAGCAGGGTAGAATGTAACAACCCTAAACTTTCTGTACAAATTTTTCCAAAATACAGAAAGGGATACCTTAGCCTGAGCACAAGTTATAAGTTTAATTTGCTTTTGAACAGCAAGAAAGCACTTGTAGCTCATTGGTAAAGCCTTGAACTGCTGTGACATAGCCCCTGTATTCGAATCCCCCCAGCCTTATTATCTTTTTATTTGATTTACCTTTTAGTCATTTAGAAGCCTAAAGGTTTACCTGTGCACTACACGTAAAATGAAGAGTCACGAAATAAACAAACATGTGCACTGGGGTATATAAAGCGACGGGGACACGTGGCGACGATCCAAGCACCCACCGCCGGGAAATGGCCGGCGACATTCGTGCCAGAGCCGGCACCGTCGGGCCCCCCGTAGGGGATGGTCTCCATTTTTTGCCCCTTGCACCTGCTGGCCTACCCCACTTCCCTCATACTGTTTGAATTCTCTGAATTTATCCAGAGAATAATAAAATACCCTTTAATCCAATTTTTAATGCATTCTTTAACTCTCAAAACCTTAATTTTTCCAATAAATACCACCCTCCATTTCACCCCTCCTCACTCAGAATTTCATTACAAAAACTCTCAAAAATTTTCCAAGTCCCAAGTTATGCAAGTGAAGTTAGCAAGAGGCGAAGTTTCGGCGATGTTCCACAGAGATTCCGGTGACTAAACGACGCCCCGACACTTTCCTAAGGTCCCCCCTTCTCCCCTCTATCTTAATAGCTAATAAGTCCCATCTCCCCTCCTCTTCTACTATTCTAAAACTTTCATTTTTCAAAACCCGTCGGAAGCGGAGTTAATCCGACTTCCGATTCGTTTTCTTTAAAAATTCCATTTTTCCTAAACAATAAAATACCATATTCTCATATAATGTTTAACAAATATAAATAAACATATTAGAACAAGTTTCATCTCAAAATAATTCATGTTGCAATTTCTATTTCATTTTTACAGTAAAATACCATCATGTTATATACAACTTATAAATATTCAAAATTAACCATATTACCTTTAGAAAACTCACGGGGTAATGACTTACCTCATCACAACACATATCTTTGACATAGCACGATGAATTTTGGAATTCTAGATTATGGGAAAATACACTTTTACGAATAAATACCATAAACTTACAAAACTGTTTTCTTTAAAAAGAGTGTTAACTAATGCCTTACAAATACGCCTCTACAACCCATTTTGGAGAATCCCGATTGGGATGGTGCTGGTTATCACACATCCTCGGGCTTAGTAGAGTGAGATGTAGACCTCCGCAAGGAGTATTCGATCTCGATGAAATTTCTAATGCAATTTTTAAGAAAATGAGATTTATACAAAATAAATAAAATTTATTTTCATTAAATATATATATATATATATGATTATCAAAAGATCTATTTTAAATATATTATATAAATATTCCATGTTTTCTAAATCAAGGAATCGCAATTACATGAAAGTACCATTTCAATATAATACAATTCTAATATTTCATTAAAATACCATATACAATGAAAACTAGGTTCTACTCACTAGAAATTTCACTTTTATAAAATATACATCTATGAAAATCCTAAAGATGATAATTAAATACTTGAGGTGTATTTTGAAAATATATCAAACTATTTTTACATAAAAAAACCCTCAAGTTATACTAATTTACAATAAGGGCCCTAGTATATATAGGTTTAAGCGGAATCAGTTCTCTTGAGCCTCAGGAAGCCGGAGAATATGGAAGCTTGCCTATCTAAGGTAGACAATCTAACAACAGTATTATCAACACGGTAATTGTCTTGGAAAAAGACACAAATCCTACCGTCCATGTGCAGCAGTTACCGATAACATTAAAACTGATTTAGGACTTCAATTTTTTTTCAAAGTGTCTGACTCAGACTGAGTCTCAATCTAATTAATCTGACTTGAATATGATTTAAGTATAAACTATAATACAACATGAATCCATGAATACCAGAATGCAATCCATAACAACATGAACTTGACCGAACCGAACCATGGATATACCCCGTTTACATGACTATCCATTTATAACCATTTCATTTACTGATATCATGGTTTCGGTAAGTCTTCCATTTACTACAAGACAATACAATCCAATCAGTACAACCAATACAAATCGATACAATAAGATATTACGGGGTTTATAAAGGGGTAGACTGGCACAGAAAATGTTAAAGGTAGCACGAGGTGGTCACTAAAAGAAATTATTACATCCATGCCGTTGTTCCGTGGTATTTTCGATGGAGCCTTGTACTACGGGTTACCAAAGTCCACGGTGTAAGTTGGACTCCTCTCGTATACACTGGCATATTCTGTACCAAGTTACAAACACTACGTTAACAATACATTCAAACATTATACTAGATATACTTTCTTTCTGTCTATTCTACTTCTCTCATTCTTTGGGACTTACCGAGCGATTGTTCGCTGACGACATTCCTATTTCTCTTCTTCTTTAGAATGTTGTCAGGTGGATCGGACACACTAGAGATCGAGACCAGCCAGGAGCACTTGGAGCAGTACACTAAAGACCCCAAGCTATAATCACTTGTACATAATTTTCATTTCAGTTCATGCCATTGTTTAGGCATTGCTTTCTATCCTTGTATTTATATTTCCAGTTGTACCTGTAAAAGAATATTTAATAAATAAAATTAATTTTCATTATATTCATGTCTCTTATATACATTTTAGCTTATATTGCTTAGATACGCTTAGCGTGTTTACTTCTGAGTAAATGCGTAGCGGGCCTCGCCGCATCCTCTTGCCTATACACCGGGAAGTGGGGCATGACATACCTGGAAGAGCTGCCCCAAAACGGATAGCCCTTCCAACTACTCCTACGGGCGAAACCATCAAAAGCGCTTCCCCCATCAAAAGATCGGTCTTCGAAAGATTAGTCGTTCCTTCTTAAACCCTGCCAAGGACGTCAGTCTTCAACAGGTTGACGCCAACAGCAGCCCCTCAGCAAAGCCGGGGGCATGAAGAAGCCGCTTCTAAATCTGAGGCGGTCCCGTCTGCAAGATACGCTCGATGTGGCCACTGGCGCCGAGTGAGAAAAGCTGGAGGCAACTCCCCCTCTGTACTTACCCCACCAGTTCTAATGGTGGAAGTTGACACTGCTGTTTCAACCGGGAATAGGTTTGATCTGCTCAGGAGGGCACGCAAAAACTCTCCAACGGCGGTGCTAAAGAAATAGCCTCCGCCTGCAGAAGTCACAGCGCAGGCAAAGATGGAGAAGCCCCATCAGCGGCTCTCCTCGCAAATTCACAGGGTCTTGCGGAAAGTCCAGGACTCTGTGATTAACAAAGATTACTCTCCTCGGCCGAAGAAATCAAAGACTCGTCAAGAAAAAGACCATCCCTCCGTAATACAGCGATGGACTTCTTCTACACAGGTGCCTGTCATAACGGCTCCTTCAACTTTGACCTCTCACAAAAGGATGAGGCCGGAGAAAATCCCACTGCCTGCGGAAAATTCCAAAGGTGATGGATCCAAACGCTCCAAGTCTGGGGGCATGATAGTGCATACGGTCTACATGGCTTCCGGGAAAGAAGAAAGCCGTGCTTCTGTAGGACATCGACCGCAAACTGGGTCGCTGACAAAAGCTCAAGAGCAACAACAAAAGCTCCAAGAGATGCTGACCAAAATGGCAGCACTTATCGGGTAGAAAGAAAGCCCAGACACAACAGTCGAACATCGCCAGGAGCAGGAGACCGATACAGAGTTCCTGCGAAGGGTGCTTGAAAAAAAAGACAAGGAAGCTGCTGAGCATGCTGCTAACATAAAGCAGATGGCTCTCTTGTTACAGGATATGGTTGGAATGATGATTATCGAGGATGACAGAGGAGAAACATCAAATCATCTTCCGGCTTTATCGGCAGCTAAGGAGGAAACAATCTCCAAGGCTGCTCTTGATTATTATATCGCTCAAAAAATACGAGCTCATCAAGCTAATGAAGCCGCAGGCCAAATCGTCAGAACTGGGAGACCGTATCCAGGCTGGTATGACCAAATTAAATACCCACCAGGATATACGATCCCCAAGTTCCATGTGTGCAAGGGGACAGGTAACCCACACCAGCACGTTGCGCAGTTCAGAGCTCTGTGCGGCAACACTGGAGGCGACGACAAACTTTTGCTTCTCTAGTTCGTTGGCAGTCTGTCAGAGACGGCCTTTGAATGGTACTCGGAGCTCTCAAATGATTCCGTGAGAACATTCACAGAGATGGAATTGCTGTTCACACAGCGTTTCGCTAGCGCAAGCAAGCGTACCCCGATCACGGCATTAATCAATGCCAGGGTAAGGCCAGGAGAGACCTGGGCCCAATATGCGATCCAGTGGCGGAACCTATGGTCAAAGTGTGAACAGCGCATCGAAGAATCCCCCGCCATGGGCATGTTCATCGGGACCCTTGATCCTCAAACAACTGTGTCCCAGTTCATGACATTCTTCAAACCAACAACCTTCCAGGCTCGATAGATAAACCGGCCCAAATGGACCAGATGGGCCACGGGCCTTCCTCCTCAAGTAAGGACCCTCAAAATGCTAAGGGTAAAGGGAAAGCGACCTTCGTTGCCAACACGCAACAACAACCTAGTGTCCCAAAACCGACTGCTCGCCAAAACAACGCGCGTCCGCGCCCATCCTTGGAGGAAAGATTAGGACACGCTTACTCGTTTCCCCACGACAAGACGAGAAGACTGTTTGAATTGGCAGTGCGCAACAAACTCATCACATTGCCAGACCCACGGTGTAACGACCATGAATTTTCAATAAAAAATTTTTCTTCTTAAAGTACAGAAAGGAGTTTGCAAGATTGAGCACAATTTAAAAGTTATACTTGTTTAAGAACAGTAAAAAACAACTTGTAGCTCATTGGTAAAGCCCCTGCACTACTGTGACATAGCCCCTGTGTTCGAATCCCATCAGCCACATATTAATTTTCTGAATTTTTCTTTTAAACTTTTTGGAAGCCCAAAAGTTTACACGTGCAATACACGTAAAAATGAAAAGACAGAAAAAATAAACATGTGTAAAATGTTGTGTATACTGAGTAGGACAGGTGGCAAGAATTCAATGGCAAACCCCTCAAATTAGACCGGCGAGATCGGGAAAAGGTCCGGTGACGACGGGTGGTCCGTAGGGAATGAGGCCCGTGTTTTGCACACAAAACCCTTTGGCCTACCCTATTACCACCATACTGTTTGTTTTATCTGCAAATTAACAGAGACTTCAATTTCATCCATTAATCCAATTTTTAAATGCATTTTAATTCTTTCTTCAATTCCAAAACCCTAATTTCATACTATAAATATAACTCCATACCTTAGCCTCTCTTCATTCTGAAATCTATAGCCAAAATTTTCAAACTTTTCCAAGTCCAAGAAGAGTATAAGTGGAGTTAGCCCAAGGTTAAAATCTGGCGAGGATCTACACAAGTTCCGGCGGCCCCTCGACGTCACGAAGGCTACCACCCTAATCATCTACCTCTCGTCTTTCCTTTTTGCTTGTAAGTCCCACTTCTTATTCTACTCTTTCACCTTAAAGAAGTTCTCTTTTCAAAACATGTTAGTAAGTGGAGTTACCACCGACATTTCTCTCTAAAACCTAGAAAATTTCATTAGTTCTTTCATAACTTACATTCAAACTCTTACCCTATAATTAAAACATTGAAACTAATGTTTAGAATTCATTTTCACTCAAATACAACATGCTAGATAACTTTTAATCAACTTTTACTTTTAAATACCATATACTTTCTATATGACATCTTTTAATTGTTTGCTTAGCATACCTTTAAAAAACTTCACGAGGTAATGACCTATCTCTCACATACACACATCTTGATATAGCACGATTCTCTTGAGACATAAATTTTGTGGCAAAATACGACTTTTCATCAAAATACCTTGAACTATAAAACCCCGTTTTCTTTTAAATGTTATTATTAAACTCTTTGCGATTATGACTCTACAACCTATTTTGGGGAACCCGCTATTGGATGGTGCGGATTATCGTACATTTTCGAGGCTAGTAGAGCGAGATGCAGACCTCCTCGCGGAGCATACGATCTCGAAAGAATTTTAATACGATTTTTAAGAAAAACGAGATTTTCTACTTAATAAATAAAATTAATTTTTAAATAATTATATAAATATTATCAAACCATATATTTTTAATATATAATTAATTTCCATGTTTTTTAGAAAATAAAAGAATGACAAGTTTCATTAAATACCATCAAATATCAATACAAGACAAGTTACACTAAAATACAATGAACTATTCAAGCTAAGTTACTATTCACTAATATACATCGTTCTTTAAAATTTACATCCATGGAAACCCTAAAGAACATAAATAATTACTCGAGGTTTATTTTGAAAGTATATAAAATATTTTTCATAAAACCCCCTCGAGATATATAAAATTACATTAAGGACCCTAGTAAATATAGATTTATGCAGGATCAATTCTCTTGAGCCTCAGGGAGCCGGAGAAAGTGGGTGCTTGCCTATTTAAGGTATAAAAAACTTAATGGGTTATCAGTGGTAATTGTCTTGGAAAAGGACACAAATCCTGCCGTCCATGTGCAGCAGTTATCGATAACTCCAAAACATAATTCAGGATCCAAATTCTGTTCTAAGTGTCTGACTCAAATCTGAGTCCAAATCAATCTGAATCCAATTCACATGAATCCAATTCAACATGAATCCAATATACCAAACATGAACTTGAATACCAAAACAATATCAATCATGCAACATGACTTGACTTGACCAAACCATGGCTATGACTTGACTTCATTACATGATTACTTGATACATCCTGAAACCGTTTACATAAACAACTTATACCATGGTCTCGGTAAGTCTGATAACTATAAATAAGTACAATATACATTACGGGGTTTAACGGGGTAGACTGGTACGGAATGTATTAGAAGTGGAACGAGATGGTCACTAAAAGACACCTACATGAACATCCGTGCCGTTGTCCCATAGGTCTTGACGGGGCCTTGTACTTCCAATTACCATAGTCCATGGAGAAAGTTGGACTCCTCTCGTATACACTGATATATTATGTACTAAGCTACAAACAACTACGTTAGTATAGCAAACATATACCTATTTAATTTACCAGTTCTATTCTCTTTACTTGTCTATTCCATTCTATCTTTTGGGACTTACAGAGCGCTAGTTCGCTGACGACATTCATGTCTCTTCTTTCTTTGGAATGTTCGTCAGGAGGACCCGACTCTCAGGAGACCGAGCCCAATCAAGACGATTTGGAGCAGTTCACAGAGAAGCCAGACTTCTAGGCTTTTACTTGTACTTATTTTCTTTTCAGTTCATATGCCATTGTTTAAGCATCACTTTCTATCATTGTACTTTTCTTTTCAGTTGTATGTAAAGAAAGAATGTTAATAAAAGTTGCTGTTATTATTACATTTCTTGTCATTCTTGTGCTTTTATTTATATTGCTTATTTACGCTTAACGTGTTTACTTCTGAGTAAATACATCGTGGCCCGTCACATCTACTTCTCCGTACACTGGGAAGCGGGGCGTGACACACGGCGTCCACCGCAACCCGGCGACGTCAACAACCCCAACTACTGCTCCTATCACAGAATGGTGAGCCACCCGATTGAGGATTGCTATGTCTTCAAGAACTGGGTCGAGGACCAGTATAAACAGGGGAAGTTCACGCTGTCTGAAAACTGGAGGGTGAACCCACCACAGAAGCACATTCCCAAAAAAATGGATGCACCGGGGGTATCATGCTCACTCATGGAAGAAACTCCATGGGAAGTCATTTTTTCAGCTAAAACCAAAAGAATGCAGATGGATCTAGAAGCATGTTCAGCAGTCAGGTGGAAAAGCCCACTTGAACCTGAAATCATCGAAGGGATGTGTTCAGTCGAAAATATTTCACATTTGATGGAACATTTTCCCTACTTTTGTTAAGTACTTAAAGGTGTTTATTGTAATTATGGAACATATGTGGGTTTATCTGCAAAATACTCTTTATCATAAGTTTATATATTATAATTAACATTATGAAGGAAAATATATGCATATAATATTTATATGATATTTTGATAATTTAAATATGCATATGCATATCAAATAATCGTAATCAATATTCTTAAAATATCATACCATACTAATGGTTAGGATAATATCTCAAAATAAATAACAAATATTACCAATACTATGAATTGAGATATTGTACAGATATGAGCTCAGGTCTGGAGATCGAGATATTCGAGATGTCGGGAATAAAATCTGCCGATAAAGTTGAATAAAATCATAAACTCAAAGACTCGGAGGAAGATATAAAGAATCCAGGCATCACAACAATCTCCACATGTCAACATGAGGCAGCACCAGAATTTTGAAGACCCGATCCCACCATACTTCCGCCCAATCGCGGCCAAATCCCTATATATGCGGCGAATCCGCGGCCCTCTGATGGCCATAAGATCTGAGATTTTGTGGGTGTGATCGTATCATCAAATAACAATACATGGGATCTAGGGTTTCTGCTTCTAGGGCTATTTAAAGGACCAAGAGCTATACTTGGAAATGATCACCTTTTACATCACCAAAAGTCATTGACAAGATCAAGAGATCCAAGACAGGTCCATGAATCGACATGATAAATTGACGTGATCAATCGACTGAACATCTACTTCCTACGAGATAAAGATCGAGAGCAACACGAGAGTTCTTTGTATTCTAATTTCAAAGGATTTGTACATGTTAAAGTTGATTAATAAAGGTAGATATTTGCATTTTACTTTCTACATTTAATTTCTGCATTACTTTCTGCATTTACATTATGATCTCATTCTCTATTTTTTCTTCTTCTTCTCCAACCATGCGTGAGTAATTCTACGCTTGCTAGGGTTCGTAGGCTAGGATAGATCAATGGATGATAAAATCATTTACTCCTTTTATACATTTTAAAGTTTATAAACTTTAGCAAAATAAATGTTAATATCCTTATCGGGCGCGCTACTAATTTATTGATATTCTCGACCATGATTTGAGATTAGATTAACACTTGTTTTGTTAGGGGCTAGACATGAATAGAGATCAATGCAAGGACAAGGGTTAGGAGTGGGGAAACCCTAGTTTCTTCCAAAAGAACCATAATCCACATTCATTACTATCGATCTAGTTTTAAACTATTAAAAGATAAAAGGAGTCATTTTTATTAGTCATCCATTACTACTAAGTCATATGAACCCTACAAGTCTCTTCTTCATAAAATCTACATCCGTATATCGTAGATCTAGAACAAACCATCCATATTTCAATCAACTCATCTAAAGCAAGATAAAGGCTCGACGTTTCCCTGAGGACGACCCATACTCATCTCGGCTAGCTACGAGCGACACCATTATTGATTGCGATTACTTTACAACAACACTCTTTCCAAATTCAGATCAATCAGGATGCTGAAACCGCGTCCCATACCGAAAGTTGTTGACAAAGGGCAAAACCCCCAAGTCAAGCCTTCAAAGTTTTCGAAGAAAAAGAAAAAGACTAAGAAGCATGTGCATCCTGCCGAGTATGACGACAAGCGCACAAACCTGCAAAAGTACAATGACACGCTGGAGAAGTACAACCAGAAGGCGCAGACACCAGTCACGCTCGAAGAGTTCCTCAAGCATATTCTTGAGGACGAAGATAGTGACAACGATAAAGAAAATGACTCATCAGAAGGCATCAAAGACCGTGTAGCGAGTTGCCACATGGTCTCCCATTCGTCGTTATATGATGAAGAAGCTCCCTCGGCGTTAGAAAACAACGTGGAGGAACTGGGGGCAGGATTGGCGCTAAAATCCACGGAACTGTCAAAAGACCCGATCGATAGGCTGTTAAACGAAGCCTTTCAAAAAAGCAAAGCTGGCCGAGAACGCGGAACAGCCATATACGAAAAGGATAAGCATCAGCGTCAAGATGAAGAAGCCGTGGCAAGGAGGAGTCGTAAAGTACTCTAACCAAACCAAAGCATACCTGCGACAAATAAGAGCAGGATCAAGGCAGAGAAGCAGTTTGCCAAATCCCTGTTAATGGGAATGAAGCCGCCACCTCTCATAGGAAACTCTCCCGGGGTCATATGCCTCGACGGAGAGGATTTACATCCAAACTACTGCCTATATCATCGGAGGGTTACCCACTCCCTTGAGGAATGCGGTGCCTTCAAGAAGTGGTGGTAAGGATACGTTGCCCATCGAAAACACTTCAAGAGGATGAAACGCTAAGCTCGTCGACGACAAAAAAATGCGACAGATGCGCGTGAAAAACCGACTGGTAACTGTCATATGGTTGATACCAGTCCGGAAGGGGAAAAACCACAAGGTCTTACCTTCGGGAGCGATTCTGAGGACGAAATACCCCTCAGCCCTTTCTTTAAAGACTCCACCTCCGAAAAAAGAGAGGAGGAAAAGAACTATGAGAACATTCAGCTGCATAACCGCACGCTGCCTGAGAAGAACCTCGGACCTAAAAACAAAGGTTCGAACAAAAGAGACAAAGGGAAAGAAAAAATTCTTGAAGAAATTGCCCTCGACGATGGAGTTGTCAAAAAGCTCGCAGCCAGGGACCCGCCTAAGAAAAACAAGGTGAATTACAATGTCCTAACACATCTGAGGAAAATACCCTCACAACTGAGCATATTGGATGCTCTCCTCCTGTCTAAAAAAGCATGAGATTCTCTGATCAAGGCATTACAAGAGCCTGATCAGTTCCAAGCTTTCCTTGCAGAAGAGAAGATGAAGGATGAGCTGGCAGAGACCCACGCGGCTGACATTACATTCACCAATGAAGATCTCCTCCTCGGTACGTGCGAACATAATCGCCCATTATACGTCAATGGGTACTGCCACGATATCAAGATAAGGAAAATCCTTATCGACAACGGATCCTCCGTCAACCTTCTTAATGTGAGGATGCTGAAGGAAATTTGCATGAACGTTCAGCACCTGGCTCGAGACAAAATTACCATCTCCGAGTTCGACTCACAGTCGTCCCGGACACTTCGGTCCGTAATATTAACATTACGCTTCGGGCTGCTCATCACTGACATCAAGTTTCATGTCATTGACGCCAAGACATGCTATAACGCTCTGCTCGGCAGGCCTTGGTTACATGAATACAACGTCATACCTTCTACACAACATCAGTGTATGAAGTATTTCAAAAACGGCCTGGAATACACCGTCAAAGGGGAGCTAAATCCATTCTCCATAAACGAGGTCCAAAAATATGAAGCCGCAAAGTACTTCTTACCAGACTTTGAGGATACGGAAAGGTGTCATAGGCCGGAGGATAAACAGAAGCCCGTCGCCACTATCCCGATCTTTGGGAGCGATTCCGAGGAAGATGAAGAAATAGTCTACCCGGGGCAACTCCAGAAAGAAAACAACAGGCCTGGACCATTTACTCCTATTCTAGTCTTTGGAAGCGACTCTGAGGACGAGGCCAATGCAGTGTTCTCCATCCGCCCGTCAGTGCAAACCCTCGCCGCAGTAGATCAGAGTCTGCAAATCACAATGGCTCCGTCTCGGCGTTATAACTAAATTGATGCGCTCGATACATACAGCGTACAAGAACTACAAACTTTCTACATCCCTCCCAGGTGAAGGGGTGAAAAGGAGATCCTCTTCTACCGATCTACGGAGACCAGAGTAGAAAAAAAGTCTGGCATAGTGCCGATTTTGCACTCGACAGGCTTCAACCGCTCCATCTGCCAAGATACTACGCGGAGGTATTGAAAAGACTGTTGAGATGCTAAGGTGTATCTCTCGAACAAACTGTTCGGCAAGCTCAATTTTACAAAAAGATTTGGGATAGTCCCGGGACTCAGCGAAAGATGCCCAATAGGAAGATGGAGACAACGGGGCTCGGATACGTTCGGTCCAAGAAATAGGAGAAGTTCCACAGCTGCCGTGTTATAAACAGCTCCAGCGAAGGGGAAAACGCTCTTCTGAATGGCCGTGACATTGGAACAGAGAGAAATCCTGCTCTAAGAACGTTAAGCCCGTCGCTCGAAGAACAAATAGACAAGCTAATAAAAGAAGCTTTTCGAAAGAGCCGAGAAGATCACAGCCGCGAAATAGCCATTTATGAAAAGCCAGGACACAGTGCCTCAATCAGCAATCGGCGGAGAAGGTAGACTATAATGCTCTTCATCCCCGGCCTGCTGTATGTCTTCGCGAAAGGGGAAAATCCCGAAATAGAGGCAGAAACAGGGCGAAGAACGCAAGCAACGTTTGAAAACAATAAAGTGGATCCAAGAAGCTGTGTAATCGAGAAAAGGTCGATTGGAACCCATCCTTTATAAAGAAGATGGGTCGGGAATACTCTTTCCCCCAAAACAAGACGAGGAAAATATTCAACTTTGTCACGAAGCACCAAATGATGACACTTCCGGAGTTTCGGCACCCCAAACAAATAAACGAGGTCTATCACCCGGATTATTGCTCCTACCACCGAGCAATAGGTCATCCCCTCGAAAACTGCTTCACCCTCAAAGACTAGGTAAAAGACCAGTATCAGCAAGGCAGGTTCGCTTTGTCCAACAGCTAGAGAGTAAACCCACCGCAAAAGCATGAGCCAAAGTGACCTATACCGTGAGGATAGGACCAGCTCAACATCAAGAATGGAAGTGAACTCATACCTGCCATATAATAACGCTCTCAAAAGAGGGAGCGCACGAGACTATGGATGACCTCCGCATGTATTTCGCAAATAAAGACGAGGACGAGGTGATCTCTGATTTTCCACCAGCACCAAAAGAGCTGGAAGATGTGATACACACCACGGCGGACAACCTAAGAAAAATTGACTTAGGGACGGAAAATGATCCGAGGCCAACATTCGTCAGTGTGCTACTATCTGAAAAACAGGTAGTCACGTTAAAAGACATGCTCATGTCATATAAAGACTGCTTCGTATGGAACTATTCCGAGATACCGGGTCTAGATCCAAAGGTGGTGGTACATAAATTGGCCATATCGCCGAACAAAAAGCCAGTCAAACAGGCGCCGAGAAGGATGTGACTCGAACTCGAGATAAGTATCAACGCTGAAGTCAAGAACCTAATCGACTCCGGCTTTATCCAAGAAGTTCAATATCCCAACTAGATCGCTAACATCGTTCCGGTGATGAAGAAAAATGGGACGGTACACATCTGCGTGAACTTTCGGGACCTCAACAAAGCTTGCCCGAAGGATGATTTTCCAGTACCTGTTACCGAGCTAATGATCGATAACACGTCTACCCATGAGGTCTTCTCCTTCATGGATGGATCTTCAGGATACAATCAAATAAAAATGCATCTAGAAGATCAAAAGCATACCGTCTTCCGGACTCCGCTGGGCGTATTCTGCTATAAGGTGATGCCCTTCGGTCTGAAGAACGCTGATGCTACCTACCAAAAGGCCATGACAAAGATCTTCGATGACCTCATCTATGAGATCGTCGAATGCTACATCGACGACCTTATGGTTAAAAGTAGATCTCACGAGGAGTATTGGGAATATCTAAAAATAGTGTTCCGACGTATTCAGATGTATAATCTGAAGATGAATCCTCTAAAATGCGCGTTTGAAGTCTCCTTAGGCAAATTCCTAGGATTCATCATACGGCACCGGGGCATCGAAATTGATCCCTCAAAGATCAAGATGATTATGGAAATGCCCACGCCAAAAACTCTCAAACAATTGCGGTCTCTTCAATGAAAGCTTGCATATATCCGGCAGTTCTGGAAAATGCCGTCCCTACAGCCATTTAATGAAGAAGGGGACCCCGTTCATTTGGGATCAAAAGTGCCAAAATGCACTAGACGAAATCAAGCAATACCTGCAAAATTTGTCGGTATTGACCGCTCCGGTTAAGGGAAAACCCCTTATCCTATATATAACAGCTCTTGAGGGTTTTCTAGGCGCGATATGGGCACAAGAGAACGATTAAGGAAAGGAGAGAGCTCTGTACTATTTGAGTCGAGTTCTCCTGGGGGAAGAAAACAACTACTCCTCCATCGAAAAGCGTTGCCTAGTACTGATCTTCGAGATAACGAAGCTCAAACATTACACCTTGGCACATGAGGTTCATCTCATATCAAAGGTGGATCCTATCAAATATCTGATGTCAAGGGCCATACTAATAGGAAGGGTTGCCAAATGGGCCCTCCTCCTGATGGAGTTCTCGATAACGTATCAAACCCTCAAAGCAGTGAAAGGCTGGGCCATTGCTGACTTTCTCGCGGAGCATCCGATACCAGCCGACTCCCCCTTAAATTGCGAGTTGCCGGATAAACATGCGTTCGACACAATCGAAGGAGAGAAAGAAGAAAATGATTCCCAATTGGAACTCTACTTCGATGGAGTATCTTCCATGAAGAAGCGAAAGAAAAACACCCCCATAATCAAAGCCGGGATGGGCCTTATCTTCGTGACTCTGCAAGGAGGGATATTGCGTTACGCCCTCTCCTTAACGGAGCCAAGGACTAATAACGAAACTGAATATGAAGCTTTGATAGCAAGTCTCGAGATCGCTGTCAACATGGAAATTAAAGGCCTCCTCATATATGGAGACTCCCAGCTGATCATTAGCCAAGTAAATGGTGACTATCAGACATGCAAGCCAGAGCTGATCAAGTATGGCGAAAGAGTGCAGCAACTGCTGGCACAAATCCCCTCCTACATCCTAGAGAGTATACTGCGTGCAGAAAATAGCAAGGTGGATGCATTGGCCAAATTGGTTAAGGAACTGGCCGATGAAGACCTCGATGACGTAAAGATCATTGTGCAAAGCCGCAGGGTTCTCGCGCCAACATATATATCTTCGGAAGACTTAATAGAGCCATCCGAAAGAAAAGAAACAACCGAATAAGTAGCTCTTCAAATAGAGGACGAAGAAAAGGTCAAGGATTGGAGGGAAGTCTTCATAAACTACTTCAAATCCCAACGAACGCCCAAAAATGCATCGTCTAGACATCAACTCATGAAACGAGCTATGTCCTTCGCCTTCGTCAATGATACTCTATATAAGAGATCGTTCAACTGTCTGTGGCTAAGATGCCTGGGACCAGAAGAAGCGAAGAAAGTCGTCCAAGAGACTCATGACGGACTCTGCGGTTCTCACCAAGCTGGACCAAAGATGAAGCTGAAGATAAAAAGAATGGGTTACTATTGGCCCACAATGATTCAAGATTGCCTCGAATATAAGAAACAGTGTCACTCATGTCAAATCCACGGGGACTTCATCCACCAACACCCAAATCCGCTACACCCAACAGTAGCCAGCTAGCCGTTCGAAATGTGGGAAACCGATATAATTGGCCCCATTGAACCGGCATCGTCCAAGGGACATCGGTTCATACTGGCAACGATCGAATACTTTTCTAAGTGGACAGAAGCAGAACCACTAAAGGAGGCGAAGACGGAGAATATCCTCCATTTCTTCTGGACACATGTCATCTATCGATTCGGTACTCTGCAACGAATTATCTCGGATAATGGGCAGCTTAAAGAAGCCATAAAATCAGCCGTTTCGCACAACATCATAAGATAGATTAGAGATACTCTTCAGTCTATAATCCCCGTGCCAATGGTCTAGCTGAAGCTTTCAACAAGACCTTGACAAAAATTATAAAGAAAATAGTGTCCAGAAACAAAAGAGACTGGCACGAAAGGCTGCATGAAACTATCTGGGCGTACCAAACAACGTTTAAAACGGCCATGAATACAACACCATATGTGTTGGTATTCGGCATGGAAGCAGTGCTTCCCCTGGAAATAGAACTCCTTTTTCTACGAGTAGCGATTCGATACGAGCTGACAGATGAAGAAAACACTCATCTTCGGTTTGAGGAGCTCGACGAAACTCGCCTTATAGCACAGCAAAATCTGGAGGCTTATAAGGCAAGGATGACGAGGTCCTACGGAAAACTGACCAGGCCGAGAACATTCCACCAAGGTGAGCTCGTGCTAGTCGTCAAAAGACCCATGATCCCCAATCGTACAAAACGGGGAAAATTCGAGCAGAACTATGAAGGCCCGCACATCATAGACAAAGTCTACCAAGGTGGAGCCTACCTGCTCATGGATATGCATAGTGAAAGACCCTTCCGGCCAATAAACGACCGATTCCTCAAAAAATACTACGCTTGACGAGTCACGACTTAGTTCAATGATAGACGACGACGCTCGTGTTCGCTTACTATCTTCCTGAGTCAGAACTCTGAGAGCAGTATGCAGAGAAACTCCGTCGCCTCAAACATGGCGATGAAAGATCGCAAAGTCTTTAAACTAGAAATTCGCCTCAAACATGGCGATAACGGACCGAGATGTCCCTAAACTAACAATGGACCGGAATGTCCCTAAACTAGCGTGTTGCTTCAAAAATGGTGATAATGGACCAAAACGTCCCTAAACTAGTGTGTCGTCTCAAACATGGCGCATCGCCCTAAATACGGAGATATCCTCCCTTGAGATCTATATTGGAATCGATGTCTCAATGGTAAGGGTTGCAACTCAAGTTCTACCGGCTACACAGCTACTCCAGCGATGAAGCCACCCCTAAATCCCACCGGCAAACAGATGGGTCACCTGCGATGAAGTTACTTCCGAGAGTTTCGCAAAAAAAACGGTATGTCCACAAGCAAAATGAGAACGGATGAAAATCCGAAAGGGCGCCATGAGTAAAATTAGCAGGATTACCGGTGAGCTTGTGAAAACCCGGAAGGGCTCAGTCTCGTAAAAAGAAAGTACACTTACAAGATCCTCACGACTCGTAAGGAGAATTCCCCCCATGAGACCCTCACGGCTTATAGGATTCAAAAGTATTGAGCTACAGGGATCCGAACCTATTCTGAAGCCATCATATCCCCTACGTTGCCCTACAGGCGGTCTATATTGACCCTCGTATACAATCCACGGGTACAAATAAATATTCCCTCCTCACCAAGTTCTACCAATGGCGAGAAATGTCCCTATACGGTGAACGACACTTGTAAGTCTCTCGACTTATGAGGAGAAAACACTCTTGGAAGATCCTTACAACTTATAAGAGAGTATCACTTAAGAATCCTCACGATTCCTAAATAGAAAATACACCTACGGGATCCTCATGACTCGTAGGGAGAAACGCCTTTATGAGATTTTTACGACTCACAAAGTCAAAAACCTTAGTCAACGGGATCCTAACCCTGTTCGCTAAGCCATCCTTATTCAAATCGACAACGGCAAATGATGATTCACTCCTGGCAATATTCCGGTGGTAGCGATGTTGATGCCTAAATAGGTATCAAATTCCAAGTCCTCTCACGACAAATAATGATTCGCTCCTGAAAATATTCCAGTTGCAGCGATGCTGATGCCAAGATTAGTATCAGATCTCAAGTTCCTGACTCGCTATAAAAAATAGCGAGTAAATAAAATATATATATATATAACCGAAATGATGGGGTACCGCGATAAATACATAGCCGAAATAATTGGGCAATCGTGAATTTCGCGATATGAAAAGCTGAAAAAATAGAGCATCGTGGAAAAATATTTAAAAATATATAAAATGAAATTTCCTCTGCTCTGTAGGTAAGTCCACACTGA
Source organism: Agapanthus africanus (assembly GCA_030015575.1). Lineage (NCBI taxonomy): Eukaryota > Viridiplantae > Streptophyta > Magnoliopsida > Asparagales > Amaryllidaceae > Agapanthus > Agapanthus africanus. The sequence goes on along the minus strand of JASDDO010000019.1, from coordinate 254,833,805 downwards.
CCCTTGTATACAATTCATGGGCACAAATGAAAAGGGAACCATATTTTCTCACCAGGCTTCGTCAATGGGAGAGCCAGATCTTGACGGTAACATCTACAGCCTAAAGATCGACTCGACGTTCTTCTCATTCCAACAAGATGCAGACAATGTCGACAAAGGTTCCAAGGAGCCAAATCAAAAAGGAGTAATGGAAATATCCTAGCTCCAACTCGGCGTTCCTTCTCATTCCAGCAGGGTGCAGACGCATCATCATCAAAGACCCAAGGGTCAAACAAAAAAGGAGTAATGGCAAAATCCCAGCTCCAGCTCGACGTGCTTCTTATATCAGTAGGGTGCAGATGCGACGTCAACAAAGGCTCAAAGCAGCCAAATTAAAAAGGAGCAACGGAAAAATCCTAGCTCCTAGAGACTATCCTTGTGTCCCTTCCCTCCTCATTCCAGCAGGGGCAGACATGGCAATCAAATAAAAGTGGAGCGATGGCAAAATCCTAGCTTCGGGTCTTAATGGCAACGTCTACAGCCTAAATATCGACTCGACATGCTTCTCATGTCAGCAGGGTGCAGGAACGACGTCAACAAAGACCCAAAGGTCAAATAGAAATGGAGTCACGGCAAAATCCTAGCTCCAAGTCTTGGTGGTTCATATACAACCCAGAGACTATCCCGACGTTCCCCCTCATTTCAGCAGGATGCAGACGCAACTATCAAATGAAAATTGAGCAATGGCATATTCCTAGCTCCAGACTTCGATTGCAATACATACAACATAGAGGTCCTACAGATGTCTACCCTACTTCAGCAAAGAAACGGCACGGCATTGTTAAAACAAAAATGAAGTGACGGCATATTCCTAGCTTCAGGTCTCGACGACAACTCATATAAAGCCTAAAAGACTATCGGAGATCATCCCACACCAGAGCGTAGAGGTTATGACTCATCGGGGCTCCAAATTGAGCATAAGCTCAAGTAAAAAAGTGTCATGGAAAATTCCTAATTTTTGCTCTTCCGACGCTAATATGACCTAAGGAGATTACTTGAAGACGTCTTGTCCAGCCCCCGAAGGGATCAGAGACACGACAGTCGCAGGGCTACTCGAATAGCAGCTTAAAGACTGCATATCGAGGAATACATCAGCCAACACGACGGTACCACAAACTAAAACCCTAGTACCACAGACCTAACGGACCCTTGTCGTAAAGAATGGGGGTTATCTGCATATAACGTTAGGACATGTTTGTTAGTGTATATGCCCTAGAGGCCATTACTGTATCATACTAGTTTGTATATTACTTAATGGAAGCTTGGGATATTCACCTTGTATAAACAATCTTGCTCAATATAGTAGTATGCTACTTGGTTTGTTTCTACTTCAATGTGTACATGTGTTTATTTTGCGATATCACCTATACGCATTAGTGGAGCCCTTAGGATCTTTGCTTGATTACCAGCGTTGTGATGGCAGTCACACTAGTGGGGGCTGGGTAATCTATAAGCACATCCTTATACAGGTCCCTAGTCGCAGGACTATCGAGACAGGGCATCGATACTCCGGAGTAGACCAGCGTATGCGCTTCTCATCCCAGTGTGGGAGATGGTCTGTCCCACAGCCATCAGTACGTCGTACTGGAGATAGTATACGGGTGCTCGTTGGGTTACGAGTACACTGGACAGGACTCGTCGGGAACTGACAGGTTGGTATTATACCTATCGTCAGTTATCAGTTCCCAGGTGACATGAGTACAGCTTAGTCCGCTGACTTGACACTGGCACTTCGCCTCGAGTGTGTTCCCACTGCATTTTGATCACTACCCTACCACGGCTCAAAGGAGTCGTACAAACAGGTAATGGTTGGGTGCAGTCCCGAAGCACTTGGAGGCAGTGACGGTTAGACAGGATTCGTCTCTCCCGGTATTGGGGGTTGACATCGCGCTGTGTCTAGGAGAGCCATTACACGAGTAGTCCCTGGCCAGGGCAAGCGAGATATACTGGTAGGCTTCCAGTGTTATCTCAGGGTGTTTTGGGCTTCACTCCGACACGACTCGTACCGCTATTGGGGGACTGACGTTTACCGCCCCCTAGGCTCGACATGCGATGTATCAGACGAACAGACCGGACTGTACGGAGAATGTCACATTCAGACTCAGTAGGAGTTCAGATGGGTTTTACCTCGTCAGTCTTCTTATCGGCATCTACCTGGGGACCGTTACACACAGCTAGTGCCTCTTGCGGTCTGTGGTTAAACCCACTGCCAGCGTAGTGTCGAGTCTTTAGAGTCCCACACAGAGGGCTATTCGCCTCTGGGCAAAACAGAGTAGAGGTCGCATGGTTTTGCGACAGGGTTCGTTCTCATCCGCGCACTTGTGCACGTTTGGAGTCCAGACGGATATTACTGGCTGGCTCTGGTTTGAGTCAGATACTGGTATTTGTTTTGGGGTTGCTTTTATCTCTCAGTATTCTTGTTCCTCGGAACGAGAATGCAGGTGTGTATGCACAGTTGTTTGAGGCGGAGGAAGAGGTTTTTCATTAGGGTTTCGGATCGGGTGCGTATGCACAGTTGACAGTCGTCTTTTTCCAAACCCTAATGGATTTATGAAATATCAATTAATATTAGTAATTAAATGAAATTGTGTCATGGTTGATTTTGTTGACTTGTTGACCATGGTTGACTTGTTGACCATGGTTGAATGTTTGACCATCATCATTGCTTTGCAAGGATACTCCTTGATTCTAGCTTACATTCATTTAATGAAGTGATGATAATGGTCATTCCAAATACAACCATCAACTATTTCATTTGAATTATTATTATTAATTAGATAATTCTTTTTCTTTTGTTATGGTTGCAAAAGGAAAAGATAGCTCATTCTATCATATTCATTCTCTCTCCTCACTTCATCTTCTTCTTCCTCAAGCTCAAGGAGAATCCTTCTCATGTGTTGAGAATCCCTCTCCTTGAAAAGAAAACACCCCTTAGACACTCCCTACTCACTCTAGGATCAAAGGTTTAGCAAGCCGAAGATTCTAGTTCTCTCAAAGTTCGAGAAAGAGCCCGAAGGTTGAACCCCTCAGGTGGATCCATCTTTGACGGAAGAAGGCTACGAGGATAGAACCATCAACCTCTACTAGGTTTCAAGAAGAAGGAGTTCAAGTTAGGTATAACCACTTTGCCGAGTAGTTAACTCTCCTTTGCATGTTTGCTAGTTTAGTTTAGACACGATCCCGACTTTGTTTAGTCCATGTTGCCCCATGCGCCAAAAATTTGATTTTTATACCGTTTCCGCCTCCCTGTAAGAACCGGGGGTCGCAATGTGGACTTACAATGTTTACCTGTAAACTCAAGGGAGGTAAACTACAAACTCCAAAATGAGTACATAAAATAGAAGCTCCGAAACGAGTGAATAAACTACAAACTCCGAAATGAGTATATAAACTAGAAACTCCGAAATAAATAAATAAACTACAAACTCCAAAATGAGTAAATAAACTAATAGGCGCTAAATTAAGACATCAGACACAGAGGAGCGCATGCAAAAAATATGAATTCTTTATTCATAAATCGAAATGTTTAAAAGATACAGTTTACATTTATGTAAAGAAAAGTGGGAAATACAATTCTAGCTGTTAAGAAGGCAGAGCATTCAATAAACTGGCAACTCGCTCACTCTCTTCCCGCAGCGCCTCCTCGCGTGTCCCTATTGCAGCTAGCATCGCTTCAACTTGAGCCCGTTTTTAAAAGCATGATGAAAGCTTCTAAGAAATTTCCTGCTTAGCAACCTCGCAATCTCGCATGCCCCGCTCGGTAAAATCGAGATTCCATCTCAGCACCATTCCTTTAGACAAGCATTGCTGAAGACTTTCAAAGATAACTTGCAGCTGCGCAGCATTTGCTTCGACCTGGGCGCACAATTTGCTGGATTCGCCAGAAGCTGTCTCAAGCTCCTTTCGCTTCAGGGCCAACTTTTGCTCAAAGTATTTAATGGAAGCGGCACTTTGTTCGATCCATGAGATCAGTTGAGCCTTCGAAGTTAACGCTTCAGGTGCAAAACGCTTGTGCTCAATCTCAAGGAGACAAGCCTCAATCCGCTTACAATAGTCAATCCAAATACCGGCGAAGTCCTCATTGTGGAAATTCACAAACGTTGCCAACATGGGGTTAACCTTGTCGGCAAAGTCCGCAGCAGAGGTGAGAGCTTCAACGTTAAGATTTTCGATGAACTCACTTAGCATCCGCCTGCTATTCGCCGCACCCCTGGAAGATTGGTGCTTAGCAAAGGGCCCTCCGGGCATAGAGATGCGAGACTCAAAAGGATTCAAAGCCGGTGCAGCTGCTGCAGAATAAAGCACACAAAAAGAAGGGTTGGATTTCAACCTAAAAAAATAATAAAGAAAAATGATGATGAATGAGATCTACCATACCAATGGTCAAAAGTGGCAAGTTAGAAAGCACAGGAGGCTCGGCTATTCCTTCATTCTCCCTCTCGAATCGTAATTCTATGGTCAATACGAAAAAAGCTTAGCAATAGAAAGTTTACTCGTGGAAAGATAAAATAAAAGGTGAAGAATATACTAACCAACGCCTGAAGGGGGAGCGAATTCCGATTGGAAGGCGAAGTGCGAGCTTAACATCTGGTGTAAGCGGTCAAAAAGCACTTATGCAGGATTGCGACAATATATGGTAAAGAAGTTAATCCAAGAAAATAATATCTACATTGAAACAAAGAAATGATAAATCTTTACCTTCCTTCATTAAACCCGAGAGAACTAGAGGGGACACAAAAGAGCGGGGTGGAACCTTGACAGTCGTGGCAACGGCTGGCAGTAATTCTTCAGTTAGCACAGCGTCGGGGTTTACCACTCCTATATTCAGAATAAACGAGATATCAGTAGAGATGCCTAGTGGGATTAAATACTCAAAAGTAATATCTCGAGGAATACTTGACAGAGCAAAAACCATGACGGTGTCTGGAGCATCACCAGTTATGACGGCTTCCTCGGTTTCCACGGGGAAGGTGGATTCTGCATCCACACCTGTTTCCTGATTAAAAAATCAGGAATTACCTCAATGAAGTATCACGTGTTCACACGTGACCAATGGTCACGTGATGACACGTGATGGTTAAAATCTCACTAAACAGAAACAGAAAATGAAAGGGTGAAAGATGACTCAATTGAGGTCACGTGCTCACACGTGACCAAGGGTCACGTGTCAGCACGTGACAGGCTTTGAAAGCCTTGCAGCTTAATAGAATTTAATTCTAAAGTTCAGAAAATACCTCAACGAGGTATCACGTGCTCACACGTGACCAATGGTCACGTGTTGACACGTGATAGTTAAAACAGCAACATAAACAAGCGGCTGTTAAAGGGCTCAATTGGGGTCACGTGCTCCCACGTGACCAAGGGTCACGTGCCAGCACATAACGGGCTTCGAAAACCTTACAGTTTAATTGAATTAAAATTCTAAATTTCTCCAAAATCTTTCCAAATAGAAAAGGATTAAGGAGAACCGTTGGATTAAAAATCCAGGGGAGATTAAAAATATCGCCAATTTATGGAAAAATCTTAGACAAGGAAAGATTTCCCTAAATCTCACCAGATATAACAAACGGAATATCTTTGGATTGAAAATCCAACGGTGAATAAAATTCACTTAATGATCTAAAGGCTCATATTAATCATGAAAACAAACAAAATCTTTCAATGAAAGATTTGCTAAACAAATTGATTCTTTTCCTTCTCCTATAAATAGGAGCCAAGAGAAGAGAAGAAAATAGAGAAAGTTTGGAGAGAGAGCTTTGGAATCTTGAAAGTGCAAAGAGAAAAGAAAGGAGAATTTAATTCTCAAGAAAAGAAACCATATGTGAGAAAAGGGAAAAAGATCAAAACTTCAAAAAAGAGAGTTTAATTCTCAAATCTAAGAGTTTAACTCTTCTGCACAAAAGAACTTAGTTCTTCCTCTGGTTAAAGATCTGCACAGAGCACATCTTCTCATAAGTTGAGAATTTAATTCTCATCGGGTTAAGATCCTGCCATGCAGATCCAAAACTTAGAGGGGGAATTGAGTTTTGAGAATTTAATTCTCCCAAAAATATAGGAATTTAATTCCTCCAAAACAAAATTAGGGTTTAACCCTATTTGAGAATTTAATTCTCCCAAACTCACAGGAATTTAATTTCTTCATGATGAACTTGGGGTTTAAACCCTATCTGAGAATTTAATTCTCCTACAATTATAGGAATTTAATTCCTTCAAGATGGACAGAACTAGGGTTTAACCCTAATTGAGAATTTAATTCTCTCAGATTTACAGGAATTTAATTCCTCCTCAATGATACTAGGGTTTAACCCTATATAAGAATTTAATTCTTTCACATTATAGGAATTTAATTCCTCCAAAGTCATAATTAGGGTTTAACTCTACAGAGAATTTAATTTCTTAAAAATAACAGAGAACTCAAAAGATCTCCATGTATGCAAAAGACTAAGGTCACGTATCCCCACGTGACCCCTGAAAAGATCCCCAAAAATGAGAGGGAATTAGCTCTGAGGCAACGCCTCACGTGCTCCCACGTGACCTCCTAAACAAAAGAGAATAAATCCAAAGGCAGAACCATTCTTGGGCGCCCTCACGTGTCCCCACGTGACCCCTAGTAAAACGCTTTAATAATCAATGACTGGAAGCCCACCACGTGCCCACACGTGATAGCCTGAAGACCAAAAGTGTTTAACACTTATCTGAATATCCTGAGAACAAAATAAGGGGATCTGGCCCCACTTTTTAATGCTATCACGTGACCCCTCCCTCTTCTAGTGTTTAACACTAATCTGATAATTTTATTGCCAGTGTTTAACACTGTTTTCTGTTAGTGGTTAACACTAATTTGAGGATCACATTTCTAGTAATTTGAAAATCTGATTACCAGTGTTTAACACTGTTGTTTTTTAGTGTTGAACACTAGCTTCAGCCCAATTGACTAATTTTCTAGAGGCAAATCCTCTCCTTCAATGGACCAACAGAGGGCTAATATTCCAAACTTGATTGTACTTAGCCTAAGAAGGCCATAAGTCCTCAATTCAGACTTAACTGAGCCAATGTGCTCATAATATAATTAGTTGATCTTAGTTCCAAATTGGACTACAGACCACTTAATCCACTTTGGTTCGAGGGTACATCTCTTCACTTCTCTGATATTTGTCATTGTAATCCTTCAACGTCTTTAGAGAGGTGATGGGTCCCGATAACCACACACTTTACAGACTATGATGTCTCTAAACTGGACTGTGGGGTCCTTAAACTCACGGACTATGATGTCCTTAACCTTGACTGTGAGGTCTCTAAACTCACGGACTATGATGTCCTTAACCTTGAATGTGAGGTCTTTAAACTCACGGACTATGATGTCCTTAACCTCGACCGCAATGTCTTTAAACTAACATTGGACCACTATGTCCTTAAACTTGTATTGGACCACTACGTCCTTAAACTGGTAATCGACCGCAATGTCCCTAAACTAAACAATAGAGTTCAAATGCTCTAAATGATCCTGTTAAGTTGATCTTAGTCTAAAATTAGACTAACGTGTCCTTAACAAACGTTGAGTTGATCTTAGTCTAAAATTAGACTAACGTATCCTTAACGAACGTTTAGGTTGATCTTAGTCTCAAATGAGACTAACGTATCCTTAAACCCAAACCTCCAAACCCAAATCTAAGAAAATACAGATTTGGACTAATCCACGTCCTACGGGCGACAACATAAATTAGTCTCCGTATACAATCCACGGGCAACCAAACACAAAACAAACACCCACGATACGAAGTGACCAAGAGGAGAAGGAGAAAATTGTTACCGCTATGCGGTAGCGTAATTCACTGCAGGGGCTTGCGCCTGCAGGGAAGAGCGTCCCCACAATCAAAAACCCCTCAAACGAGGGGGAATCTGACGATGTCTGCTACATCGGCCGCATCCATTTAAACCTTCGATATATGGTGCCATAAATCAACTTGGCATCTTCAGAGAGGTGCACGGATAGCACCAATTAGCATCTGCCTCTAAATTCAGGCTAGACATTTGCCGCGTCTCCGCCGCGTCTTTCGGAGGGGAACAGATTCTGGCACGCCCGGTGGGACCTTTTCCTCTTTCCACTCCACACTTTGTGTGTCGTATTTGCGAACCAATCGCGGTTTGCTAATGGTTGCCCTTGGATTTCGAGGTACTAAGATTTGGCGTTTGGCTTGGTGCAGAAAGCAAAGGATCAATGGCGTTCACCTGTTCGAAGTGCTCCACATGCAACTGCAACTCGCATCCTGCCTCAACTGGGGGAATAACATACAGGCTCCAAGCGGCTTCCCTGTTCACGATGCCCGTGGAACAGGTCACTCAAACAGGGTTGTTTTTCGGGATCATGCTCCCGCCAACGAGCTTCACCACTCCTGTGCTGACACCGGAAGCTCCACAGAAGTCAGTCTTTGATCGGCTTACACCTACTACGGCCCCTCTCAATGGGTCGTCCAGCACCGGCGTCTCGGTCTTCTTCAGATTGGGCCAAAGTTCAGGTGGGTCCATGATGAAGCCTGCACCTCCAGAGAAGGTTATTCCGAAGAGAGTAACCAACCCTGCTCCTGAAGTCGTCAAGGCGGCTTCTCCTGCCAAGGGGTCAGTCTTTACAAGATTGACTGTCCCAACTCCCGCTCCCGCTACTCAAAGGACATCAGTCTTCAATAGGCTGACACCAGCAGCAACCCTTCACCTGGAAAGGGGGAAGACAAAGCCATTGCTGAACCAACCCCAACAGCTCGACACGCTCGACGTCGCCACTGGCGCCGAGTAAGGAGGGCCGAGGGCAACTCCCCTTCTGGGCTAACTCCACCAGCCCCAACGGCGGAAATTAATGCTACTGTTCCAACCGGGAACAGCTTTGAGCTGCTAAACAAGGTGCGCAGGAACTCTCCTACCACCGTACTGAAAAGATCTCCTCCTCCAGTGGAGAATGTTGCGGAAGCCAAGCCAGAACAGTCCCTTTAGCGGCTGTCCTCTAAAATCTACAAGGTCTGGCGTCAAGTCCAAGACTCGGTGATTGATCGAAATTTCTCCCGCCGGCAGAAGAAGCTGAAGGTCCGATAGGAAGAAAACCGTCCTGTTAAGCCACAGAAGGCGACGGCTACTTGGGTGCCCACTGCAACGGCCCCCTCAACGTCAACAACTCAGAAAAGAAGGAGGCCAGAGAAAGCCCCTGTAAACGTGGCAGGCCACAAAAACACCGAGCCCAAATGCCCTAAGTCTTGGGGCATTGTGGTACATACTGTTTACATGGCATCCGGAAAAGAGGATAGCCGCGCTTCGACGGGCCACCGACCACTCACTCGATCCATCACGAGAGCTTAAGAACAGCAGCAGCAGAAGCTTCAGGAGATGCTAACTTCGATGGCCACACTCACCGGGCCAAAAGAAAGCCCGGAAACATCCACGGAGCAGCGCCGTGATCAGGAAACTGACGCTGAATTCCTTCAGAGAATGCTTGAGAAAAAGGACAAAGAGGCTGCGGAGCAAGCGGCCAACATAAAGCGAATGGCACTTCTCTTCCAAGACATGGTCGGAATGATGTTACAGCCGGAGCCTCCGGCGGAAGACCCTCCGATCATTATTGAAGACGATAAAGGGGAAACGTCGAATCCTCCTCTGGCTCTTTCAGCAGCCAAAGAGGAAACTATCTCCAAGGCCACCCTGGATGACTATATTGCTCAGCAAATAAGAGTTCACCAGGCGAATGAAGCGGCCGGCCAAGTCGTCAAAACTGGGCGACCATATCCGGGCTGGTATGACCAGATAAAATACCCGCCGGGATACGCAATCCCTAAATTCCATGTGTACAAGGGGACAGGCAATCCGCACCAACATGTAGCCCAGTTCAGAGCTCTGTGCGGCAACACCGGGGGCGATGATAAGCTTTTGCTCCTCCAATTCGTCGGCAGCTTGTCGGAGACCGCATTTGAGTGGTACTTCGAGCTTCCAAATGACTCCGTCAAAACTTTCGCAGAAATGGAGTTGCTATTCACCCAGCGATTCGCAAGTGCCAGCGAACGCACCCCAATAACGGCGTTGATCAATGCAAGGGTGAAGCCGGGCGAAACTTGGGTTCAATACGCTATCCGATGGCGAAATATGTGATCAAAGTGTGAACAGCGCATCGAAGAAGTGCCAGCAGTGGACATGTTCGTGGGCACCTTAGACCCTCATGCAACTATTTCACAGTTCATGGTGTTCTTAAAACCGACCACATTCCAGGCTTTAATCGACAAGCTAGCCCAGATGGATCAGATGGGTCATAGACCGTCTCTTCTGAAACCGGAGCCGCGAAATGAAAAGGGTAAAGGAAAGGCGACCTTCGTTGCGAATACTCAACAGCAGCCCAGTGCTCCAAAGCTAAAGGATCAACTGGAAGAGATACGGCGCTATTATAATGAGAAAATGAAGTGTCCTTACTCGTTCCCATGAGACAAAACGAGAAGACTCTTCGAGCTGGCGATGCGCAACAGACTTATCAATTTGCCGAACCCCAAGCGACTATTGCAGCCCGATGAAGCGAATAATCCCAATTATTGCCCTTACCACCAAACGGTAAGCCATCCAATTGAATATTGCTTCGTCTTTAAGGGATGGATCGAGGATCAGTACCAACAAGGCAAGTTTGCGTTGTCTGAAAAGTGGAAGGTAAGCCCACCACAACCGCACACTCTTAAGAAGACGGACACACCGGGGGCAACATGCTCTTTTGTTAAATAAACTCCATGGGAGGTGGCTCTTTCGGCCAAAACCAAAAGGATGCTGAATGATCTCCAGACATGCCCGGCGATCAGGTGGAAAAATCCACTAGAACCCCAGATCATCGAAAGAATGCTGAAGCCGCGCCCAACTCCAAAGATTGGTGGTGATGGCCAAAGTGTCCACATCCAGCCATCAAAATCTTCGAAAAAGAAGAAGAAATCCAAGAAGCCCGTGAAGCCTGGCGACAAGCACACGGACCTACAAAAGAATATTAACGCACTGAAAGAGTATAACCAGAAGGCGCGGACTCCAATCACGCTCCAAAAGTTTCTCAGCCACGTCCTTGAGGACGGAAATGATGGAGAAGACTCGTCAGATGAATCTGAAGATTACGTGGCAAGTTGCTATGTGATCTCTCACTCATCAATAAATGATGAAGAAGCCCTTTGCACCAAGAGACTGGGGGCAGGGCCTGAACCGGAACTTCCAGGGCCATCAGACGAGATGATCGACGCATTCCTAAACAAAGCTCTTCTGAAAAGTAAAGCTGATTGGGAGCGTGAGATGGCCATATTTGAAAAGGCCAAATGTCGGCGACTGGACGAAAGAGTCAAGACACTCCCGCCGAATCAAGGGACATCCGTCGTGAATAAAAACAAGTTCAAGACGAGGAAAAGGTTTGCTAAAGCCATATCAATAGGGATGAAGCTACCACCCTCTGAAGGAAACATTCTTGATGAAGCAGAAATGCATCTTAGCTACTGCTTATATCATCGGAAGATTGCGCACCCACCGAAGAGTGCAACGCTTTTAAAAGATGGTGGCAGGGATATGTTGCTCACCGGCAACATTTTAAGCGGATGAAACGCAAAACTTGTCGGGAGCAGAGAAGTACGATAGAGGAGTATAAAAGAACTATCGGTAACTGTCGCACGGTCAACACCGAGGAATCGCAAGTTCTTACTTTCGGGAGCGACTCTGACGAAGAGATGACTCTTGGTCCTCTCTTTAAAGAATCCACCTCGGGGAAAGAGGAAGAACCGGAGGCCTGTGAAAATATTCAGTTGCGCAATCGTACACTTCCAGAAAAGAATCTCGGACCTGCAAACAGGAAAGATAAGGGAAAAGAGAAGATCTCTGAAGATATCACCCTAGATGACCAAGTCATGAAAGAGCTGACCGCCAAGGACCCGCTAAGGAAAAGTAAGGTGGACTACAACATTCTGGCACACTTGAGGAAGTTACCCTCGCAACTCAGCATTCTCGACGCCCTTTTACTATCAAAAGAAGCAAGGGACTCATTGATCAAGGCGCTACAAGAGCCATAGCAATTCCAAGATTTTCTCGCCGAAGAAAAGATGAAGGACGAGCTGGAAGAAGTACACACAGCCGATATTACCTTCGGCGACGAAGATCTCCTATTTGGGACGTGCGAGCACAACCGTCCCCTCTATGTCTCAGGGTACTGCCACGATATAAAGATATGCAAAATCCTGGTCGACAATGGGTCCTCTGTCAATCTCCTCAACGTGCGAGTGTGGAAGGAAATCTGCATGAGCGTTCAACACCTCGCTCGTGATAAGACCACCATCTCCGGGTTCGACTCCCAGTCATCACGGACCCTCGGGTCTGTAATACTGACGCTGCGTTTCGGGCTGCTTGTCACAGACATTAAATTTCACGTTATTGACGCTAAGACGTGCTACAATGCTTTGCTTGGTCGGCCTTGGTTACACGAGTACAACATCATCCCTTCTACACAACATCAGTGTATGAAGTATTTCAAAGATGGCCTCGAGTACACTGTGACGGGAGAGTTGAACCCATTCTCCGTGAACGAAGTCCGAAAGTACGAAGATGCAAAATACTTCTTACCAGAATTCGAGGACACAGAGAGATGTCACAAACCGAAGGACAAAGCTATCACCACTATTCCAGTTTTCGGGAGTGATACCGAGGAGGAGGAAGAGATAGTTTATTCGGGGCCGTCTCAACACAACAACCCAGGACCGTCCACCCCCATGTTGATCTTCGGCAGCGACTCGGAAGACGAGGTTAATGCTGTATTCTCCGCTTGGCCGTCAATACAAGCTTTCGCTGGCAATAATCAGAGTCTGCAAACTATCATGGTTCCGCGGGAGCATTACAAAGATCTCGATGCACTCAAAGCTTATAGTGTGCAACAACTGCAGACATTTTACGTCCCTCCCAGGCGAAAGGGTAAAAAGGCAATCCTATTCTACCGATCTGGGGAAACCAAAATGGAGAAAGAAATCTGGCATGGCACCGATGCTACGCTCGACAGACTCCAGCTCATCCGTCTGCCTAGATATTACTCGAAAGGCTTGAGAAGGCTTTTGAAGCGCCAAGGGGTACCTTTCAAACAGACCATTCGACAAGCTCGAGTTCTATAACGGAATTTGGGATGTCCCTGGAACTCAGCGTAAGTTGCCTAACAGGAGGATGGAAACACTCGGACTTGGATATGTGAAATCCGGGAAATGGGAACGAGTCTATGGTAGCTACGTCATATATGACTTCGATGAAGAAGAGGACGCCCTGTCAGAAAACGCTGACCCTGAACCAAAACAAGATCCTACAACCAAAATGCCGAGTCCGTCATTTGAAGAACGAATAGACAATCTTATCAGGGAAGCGGGTCAAAAGATCCGGGATGACCATAATCGTGAAATGTCCATTTACGAGAATGCCAGGACACAGCGCCTCCTTTAACAGGCCGCGGAGAGTGACAATGCTCTCCCTTATCAACCCTCCATACAAAAGGCCCAACGCATAGGCAAAAATAAATCAAAGAGTGGGAAAGGTGTTCGACAACGAAAAAGCGGGACCAAGAAGCCAAGCGATCGGGAATCGAGCAATCTGGATTCGTCCCTTATGAAGAAGATGAGTCGAGCATACTCTTTTCCTCAGAACAAAACATGGAAGATGCTTGAGCTCGCCATAAGACATCAAATGATTACACTTCCGGAATCCAAACACCCCGAGCAAGTCAACGAGATCTCCCACCCAGACTATTGCTCTTATCACCGAGCAATAGGACATCCTCTCGAAAACTGCTTCACCTTCAAGAACTGGGTCGAAGACCAATATCAACGAGGCAGGTTCGCTCTATCCAGCAGTTGGAGGATAACTCCGCCGCAAAAGCACGAACCAAAAGCCGCGCATACAGCGAGAATAGAACTAGATCAACATCGGTATTGGAAGCGAGCTCGTACTTGTCATATGATAACGCTATCAGAAGAAGAGACCAAGAACGTGGATGACCTCCCCCGGTGCTTCGAAAACGATAATGACGAGGTGATCTCGGAGTTTCCACCAGCACCAAAAGAGCTGGAGGATGGGATACATGCTACCACAGATAACCTCAAGAAAATTGATTTGGGGACGGCAAGTGACTCGCGGCCGACGTTCGTCAGTGAGCTGTTGTCCGAAGAAAAGGTGGCTACGCTAAAGGACGTGCTCATGCAGCATAAAGATTGCTTCGCGTGGAACTATTCCGAAATGCCGGGACTAGACCCAGAGATTGCTGTCCACAAACTGACAATATCCCCGGACGTCAAGCCAATCAAACAAGCACCGAGAAGAATGCGGCTCGAGCTTGAGATGAGCATTAACGCCGAGGTCAAGAATCTAATCGACTCTGGTTTCATCTAAGAGGTTCAGTATCCTGATTGGATCGCCAACATCGTCCCGGTAATGAAGAAAAATGGGACAGTGCGCATATGTGTGGACTTTCGGGATCTCAATAAAGCCTGCCCGAAAGACGACTTCCAGTACCGGTCACTGAGCTAATGATAGACAATACGTCCACTCACGAGGTTTTCTCCTTCATGGACGGATCATCAGGATATAATCAGATAAAGATGCATCCCGAAGACCAGAAGCACACCGCTTTCCGGACCCCTTTGGGTATATTCTGCTATAAGGTAATGCCCTTCGGTCTAAAGAACGCCGGTGTCACCTATCAGAGGGCCATGACGAAGATCTTCGATGACCTCATACATGAAATCGTCGAATGCTATATCGACAACCTCGTGGTTAAAAGCAAATCATACGAGGAACATCTTGAGCATCTGAAGATCGTATTTCAACGCCTTCGGCAATACAACTTGAAGATGAACCCTCTCAAGTGCGCATTCGGAGTTTCCTCGGGAAAATTCCTAGGATTCATTGTCCGACACCGAGGCATCGAAATAGATCTGTCAAAGATCAAAGCAATTATAGAGATGCCCCCGCCAAGGACTCTCAAGCAATTGCGGTCTCTCCAAGGAAAGCTCGCGTATATTCGGCAATTTATAGCCAATCTCTCCGGCAAGTGCCGCCTCTACAGTCACTTGATGAAAAAGGGGACCCCGTTCGTCTGGGATCACAAATGCCAAAGCGCGCTGGACGAAATCAAGCAATACCTGCAGAATCCGCCAGTGCTGGCTGCTCCGGTCAAGGGAAAGCCTCTCGTTCTGTACACAACCGCCCTTGAAGGTTCCTTATGCGCATTATGGGCACAAGAGAACGACCAAAGGAAAGAGAGAGCCCTCTACTATTTGAGTTGAGTTCTACTAGGGGCAAAAAGCAATTATTCTCCCATCGAAAAACACTGCCTGGAGTTGATCTTCGCGGTAACGAAACTCCGGCACTATGCATTGGCGCATGAAGTCCGTCTCATCTCGAAGGTGGATCCTCTTAAATATTTGATGTCAAAAGCCATATTGACAGGACGGCTCGCTAAATGGGCCTTGCTCCTGATGGAATTCTCAATAACCTATCAGCCTCTAAAGGCAATGTAAGGCCAGGCTATCGCCGACTTCCTCGCTGAGCATCCGATACCGGCCGATTCCCCTTTGAATTGCGAACTGCCAGACGAACATGCATTTGATGCGATTGACGGTGGTGATACCCGGTAGGAACTTTACTTCGATGAAGAAGCGCAAACAAAACACGCCCATAATCAAATCAGGAATAGACCTCATCTTCGTGACTCCACCAGGAGGGATAATGCGTTTTGCCTTCTCCTTAACAGAGCCGAGGACAAACAATGAAGCCGAATATGAAGCTTTGATAGCGGGCCTCGAGATCGCCATTGACATGGGAATTGAAAATCTCCTCATATACGGAGACTCTCAACTGGTCGTTAGTCAAGTAAATGGCGACTACCAAACGTGCAAACCAGAGCTGGTAAAGTACGGCAAGAATGTACAACAACAGCCGAACCAAATACCTTCCTACACCTTGGAAAGCATACCGCGTGCGGAAAATAGCAAAGGGGGTGCACTACCTAAGCTCGCTAAAGAACTGGCCGACGAGAACCTCGATGACGTGAGAATCGTTGTGCAAAGCCGTCGGGTTCTTGCGCCGGCGGAAATATCTCCGGAGTTGTCCGAAGAAAAAGGAGCGACCGAACAAATGACTATGCAAATAAAAGACCGGGAAAAGGCTGAGGATTAGAGAGAAATCTTTATAGACTACTTCAAATCCCGTCGAACGCCTGAAGATGCGTCCTCAAAACATCAGCTCATGAAGCGAGCCCTATCTTTTGCCTTCGTCAATGACACTCTGTACGAGAGGTCATTTGATTCCTTGTGGTTGAGATGCCTGGGACCTGAAGAGGCGAAGAGAGTCGTTCAGGAAGTTCACGACGGACTCTGCGGTTCTCACCAAGCATGTTCGAAGATGAAGTTGAAGATCAAACGGATGGGTTATTATTGGCCCACGATGATCCAGGACTGCCTCGAGTATGCAAAGCAATGCCACTCATGCCAGATTCATGGGGACTTTATCCATCAACATCCAAATCCACTATATTCAATGGTGGCTAGCTGGCCGTTCGAAATGTGGGGAACTGACATAATCAGCCCCATCGAACCAGCATCGTCCAGAGGACATCGTTTCATTTTGGCGACAACTGATTACTTCTCCAAATGGGCAGAAGCAGTACCGCTGAGGGAAGTGAAGACGGAGAATATCCTCCACTTCTTCAGGACGCACGTTATTTATCGGTATGGAACTCCACGACGGATCATCTCCAATAATGAGCCAGCCTACAGAACCCACAAGATCAGCCGCTTCGCACAACAGCACAACATAGACTGGAGATACCCCTCAGTTTATAATCCCCGTGCCAACGGTCTAGCGGAGGCTTTCAATAAGACATTGACGAAGATCGTGAAGAAGACGGTGTCCCAAAATAAGAAGGACTGGCACGAGAGACTGCATGAAGCTCTCTGGGCGAATCGGACTACATTCAAAACGGCCACGAACACAACGCCGTACGCATTAGTATTCGGTACAGAGGCGGTACTCCCCCTCGAGATCGAGCTACCCTCTCTACGAGTGGCAGTTCATTACGAGCTAACAGACGAAGAAAATGCTCACCTTCGGCTTGAGGAGCTCGATGCCCTTAACGAAACCCGGCTTATAGCGCAGCAAAATCTGGAAGTTTATAAAGTAAAGATGACGCGCTCATATGAAAGATTGACCAGGCCGAGGACATTCTGCCAAAGCGAACTCGTGCTAGTGGTCAAAAGACCTATGATCCCCAATCGCGCCAAGCGGGGAAAATCCGAGCCGAACTATGAAGGCCCGTACATCATAGACAAGGTCTACCAGGGTGGAGCCTATCTACTCATGGACATGCATGGCGAAAGCCCCTTCAGGCCAATAAATGGTCGCTTCCTGAAGAAATACTATGCCTAACGAGTCACGGCCTAGGTCAATGATAGATGACGACGACTATGTCCGCTCGCTATCTTCCTAAGCCTAAAAACTCTATAAGTAGTGACAGTCCTTCTTCAACCACGGAGCGAAACGTCCTTAAACTAACAACGGACCACTATGTCCTAAAACTAGCTGTTGACCGAGATGTCGATAAACTACGGTAGATTGCAGCATCCCAAAGCTGGTACAAAAAAAAGAACGGTATGTCCATAAGTAAAATGGGTACGGATGAAAACCAGAAAGGGCTCCGTGAGTCAAAACAGCAGGGTTACCGACGAGTGTTTGTGAAAACCCGAAAGGACGCAACCTCGTTAAGAGACACTTGCAGTGTCCTCTCGACCTTGTGAGGAGAAACCACCCGCGTGAGATCTTTACAACTCACAAGGGAGCAACACACTTAGGGATCCCCACGATTCCTAAGGAGAAATTACACTTGCGAGATCCTCACGACTCGTAAGGAAAACCCTCTTATGAAACCCTCACGGCTCATAAGATTCAAAAGTCTTAAGCTACATGGATCTGAACCTGTTCTTAAGCAGCCCACCGCAACCTCCAATATTGCCCTACAAGCGGCTCAATGCTGACCCTTGTATACAATCCATGGGCATGAATAAACATTTCCCTAACAAAGTCCCATCCGTGACTAGGGATATGTCTACATGGTGAACAACCCTTACAAGTCCTCTCGACTTATAAGGAGAAAACACTCTTGTAAGATCCTTACGACTTACAAGAGATCATACACTTGGGAGTCCTCACGACTCCTAAGGAGAAAAAGGACCTACGAGATCCTCACGACTCGCAGGGAGAAATACCTTTATGAGACCCTTACGGCTCATGAAGTCAAAAACCTTAGCCGACAGAATCCTAACCCTGTTCGCTAAGCCACCTTTGTTCGATATCGACAGAAACAAATGAGGATTCGCTCCTGGCAATATCCCAGTTGTAGCGGTGCTGATGCCGAAATCGGTGTCTAATCCCAAGTTTGTAGTGAAAAGCTAGCAAGCCACACATGCATATGAAATAGCCGAAATGATGGGGCAACTTGCAACAAAAGTAGCAAGTAAAAAAAAAGGTATGCATGTAAAATAGCCGAAATGATTGGGCAACTCGCAATAAAACACAGCGAGTAAAAATAAAAGAAATAGCCGAAATGATTGGGCACCGCGAAAAATAGCCGAAATGATTGGGCAATCGCGACCTTCGCGATATAAAAAGCTGAAATGATAGAGTATCGCGGAAAGAAATAAAAATGAAATTTATGCTTTACAGGTGATATCACAGCAGTCCCTGTATACAATCCAGGGCGCAAATAAAGAAGGAATCACACTCCTCCTCCCCAGGTTTTATCAGAAGAAGAAGCCAAATCTCGGTGGTTCGTAGATGGCCTGGAGATCAACTCAACATTCGTCTCATTACAACAGACACAATATCAAGCAAAGCGGAACAGCGGCAACTCCCGGTTCCATGATTTGGCGGTGCACAGATAACCAAGAGTCACACCCCGACTCCATGAAATGCGGAAGAAGTCAACTCTTCCTGGTTACGTGGAACGCGTCTTACGTCAATCCTGACCCCGTGGGAAACGTCCAGAGCGGAGCCTGGTCCTCGCCGAACACGGCAGTGAACCCGTGGGAAGCATCTAGAGCAAAATTCCTGGTTACGTGAAACGCGGCAGTGAACCTGTGTGAAACGTCCAGAGCGGATCCTGGTCCTCGCAGAGCACGGCAGTGAACCCGTGTGAAACATCCAGAGCAGAGCCTAGTCCTCGCCGAACACGGCAGTGAACCCGTGGGAAGCATCTAGAGCAAAATTCCTGATTACATGAAACGCGGCAGTGAACCCGTGTGAAATGTCCAAAGAGAATCCTGGTCCTCGCAAGAACACGACAGTGAACCCTTGTGAAGCATCCAAAGCGGACCCCAGTACTCGCCGAACACGGCAGTGAACCCGTGGGAAGCATCTAAAGCAAAATTCCTGGTTACGTGGAACGCGACAATGACCCCGTGGGAAACGTCCAGAGCGGATCTTGGTCCTCGCAGAGCACGGCAGTGAACTCGTGTGAAGCATCCAGAGCGGAGCCTAGTCCTCGCCGAACACGGCAGTGAACCTGTGGGAAGTATCTAGAGAAAAATTCCTGGTTATGTGGAACGCGACAATGATCCCGTGGGAAACGTCCAGAGCGGATCCCGGTCCTCTCAGAGCACGGCAGTGAACCCGTGTAAAGTATCCAGAGCGAAGCCTAGTCCTCACCGAACACGGCAGTGAACCCGTGGGAAGCATCTAGAGCAAAATTCCTGGTTACGTGGAACGCGGCAATGACCCCGTGGGAAACGTCCAGAGCGGATCCTGGTCCTCGTAGAACACGGCAGTGAACCCGTGTGAAGCATCCAGAGTGGAGCCTAGTCCTCGCCGAACACGGCAGTGAACCCATGGGAAGCATCTAGAGCAAAATTCCTGGTTACGTGAAAAGCAGCAATGAACCCGTGTGAAACATCCAGAGCGAATCCTGGTCCTCGCAAGAACACGGCAGTGAACCCGTGTGAAGCATCCAGAGCGGAGCCTAGTCCTCGCCGAACACGGCAGTGAACCCGTAGGAAGTATCTAGAGCAAAAATCCTGGTTACGTGGAACGCGGCAATGACCCTGTGGGAAACGTCCAGAGCGGATCCTGGTCCTCGCAGAACACGGCAGTGAACCCGTGTGAAGCATCCAAAGCGGAGCCTAGTCCTCGCCGAACACGGCAGTGAACCCGTGGGAAGCATCTAGAGCAAAATTCCTGGTTACGTGGAATGCAGCAATGACCCCGTGGGAAACGTCCAGAGTGGATCCCGGTCCTCGCAGAGCACGGCAGTGAACCCGTGTGAAGCATCCAGAGCGGAGCCTAGTCCTCGCTGAACACGGCAGTGAACCCGTGGGAAGCATCTAGAGCAAAATTCTTGGTTACGTGGAATGCGGCAATGACCCCGTGGGAAATGTCCAGAGCGGATCCTGACCTCGCAGAACATGGCAGTGAACCCGTGTGAAGCATCCAGAGTGGAGCCTAGTCCTCGCCGAACACGGCAGTGAACCCGTGGGAAGCATCTAGAGCAAAATTCCTGGTTACGCGGAGCACGGCAATGAACCCGTGTGAAGCATCCAGAGCGGAGCCTGGTCCTCACCGAACACGGCAGTGAACCCATGGGAAGCATCCAGAGCGAAAATTGGACTGTGGAGTCCTTAAATCCACGGACTATGATGTCCTTAATCTCGACCGTGGTATCTTAAAACTAACAACGGACTGTGGAGTCCTTAAATCCACGGACTATGATGTCCTTAACCTCGACTGTAATGTCTTAAAACTAGCAACGGACTGTGGAGTCCTTAAAATCCATGGACTATGATGTCCTTAACCTCGACCGCGATATCTTTAAACTACGGTACCCCAGAGAACATCCAGAGTGGAGCCCGGTCCTCGCCAAACACGGCAGTGAACCCGTGGGAAGCATCCGGAGCAACCCCGACCCCATGAAATACGGATAAGGGCAACTTCACCCATCACTTGCGGGTCCTCACGACTCGTAAGGGAGTAAATTCTCTTGCGAGATCCTTACGGCTTTCAAGAGAAAACAGGCACTTAGGAATCCTCACGATTCTTAAAGAGAAACCACACCTACGGGATCCTCTCGACCTGTAGGGAGAAAAACTCTTTATGAGACCTTCACGGCTCATAAAGTTGAAAAGTCTTAGGAGGCAGATCTTAACCCTGAATCCTAAGCCATCGTTGTCCTGCAAAGAGATCAAGATAGACTATCCGCAGAATACATTCAATAAAAAGGGACGCACCATTGAGAAGAAAAATATGCCTTTTATTCATGAACCAAAATGGATACAAAGTACAATTCGTGAAAGAACAAAAATATATCCTTATTCAGGAGTGTATACAAAGGAAGAATGAAAAAATATACAAGTATTCAAGTCGGCGGGCGATTTAGTTGATTGATCAGCTCATCCCTCTTCTGCTGGGCATCGCCTTCATGGTTCAATATCGTCAAGAAACAGGCCTCCGCTTGAGCCTGCTGGGCCTATTATGAGGCGAGCCGGCCTTCGAGTTCTTTCTCGGTAGCTTTGTGAGCCTCAACCCTTTCACGAGTGAACACAGCGGCTTTGTTGATGGCCACCACCTCCTTGATGGCCTTTTGAAGCACTCGCCAAAGTTCATACGCTTTGTTTGCCTTGGCTGTAAGGTTGGCATGAAGCTCTACTAGCGCTTTAGAAGCCAGCTCCCTCTCCGAAAACTTGCGGCCAAGCCTCTTCTCGCACGACACCATGTTCACCGCGCACCGCTCAATCAGCCCCCATAAGCTCGCCTTTGCAGCTACAACCTCTGAGGGAAGGCGTGTAAATTAAAGAATATGCAAGAAAAACTCTGTTTCAACGACGATACTTAATCCAGAATAAACACAAACCACTTGATATGAGAAGTAACAAGGAAAACCCAGGATATATATCCCATCAAGCATACATGTGAAACTGTATGAGCAGAAATGAGATCAAAAAAATGCACATGCAACATAACGATGATGCTCGCAATTAAAGAGAATTTCCATGGAAAAATATGAAGCTCATTTACGCAAGTAAGACGCACATACGAGTACCCGGCAAACATGAAAATTCAACAGAAAAGCATACAACAGCCAATGATAAAAAGAGTACATCGATTTAAGCATACTATACTACCGGGAAAAGGTCACCAAACAAAGGATCAGTGGCTCAAGGGTTAACAAAACAAAACGCAAAATTTTCTAACTCCCGCTCTGCCTTCTCCAACACATCGAAACGACGATTCTCGCGAGGAGTGGCTCCCCACCGATTAGCGCCGTGTTCATCCACAAAGGCAGACATAATAGCCCATCGGGCTCTTATCTAGCTCAACAGACGGACTAAGCAGTCTTTCAGAGCCTAAGTAATCAGGCACGCCTCGTAGAAACACTCGAGCTTGTCTTCAGCCGCATCAAGGATCGCCAGGGTCATCTCTGCTGGGTGAGGAGGGATGTCAGCAAGCACGGCAATGAGAATCATCCGGAGCCAAATGGATCCCATTGGAAGAGGGGACCCCCTACGGATCAGGAGTTCATATGTCGCCGAGTCACATTCGTTGTCAGTGAGAAGGGGATCCACCAGTCGGGCAGCAAAGCGGGGAATCATCTCCTCGATAGGTACTTCACATGGCTGTCGACGAGCATGGGAGCGGTTGTAGGCCATGGCACTCAGTTGTTTCCTCAAGATAAATCACACTAAAGTGAGAATAGATTTCTCTGTGAAGAGATAAAGAAGGCTATGGCCTCAGGTTATAAATAGGAGCATTAAATGCTGCGCACGGAGAATATTGCATGGTGGAACTATTTCCAAGGCCCAAAAAAGGGAAGACATTGGAAATCAAGGAGATGGAACTATTTCCAAGGCTCCTTTTCTGCATCTAATGCTGTGCACAGGAAAAAAATGGCATGAAAAATTAAACAGCCCCATCGAAAGGGCCCCACGTGCAGAGCACGTGAGCACCAGGCTTGATATGCACTGAAAATTAAAATGGTGCCTCACACGCCAAACACGTCAGCAGCAACAATGACAATATGAAAAAATCCCATAAAAAAAAGGCATGCAAACACAGAAGGGAAGGAAAAACTTATCACCCATACTTTAAAAGTTGATACAAAAATAAGAAGAAACAATTACAACGGCAAGACCTCAGATTCGGGGCATGGATTGAGAAACTCAAAAGTGACTTTGTCCAAGATCTTCTAGGCATTTCGAATCATCCTAGTATGTTTTCTTTCGCGATCACAAGAGTTGGGATCCTCACGGATGTCCTCCACCCTCCGATAGGCAGCAAGTATGGCCGACTGCTGAAAAGCCTGATGCAGGAGATCAATGAGATTGTCTCGCCTTCTCTTTGAGATTAGACTCATCAGGTACACCGAATGCACTTTATCCTCGGCGGCATCCAATGCCCTAAGTGGTACACCGATGCAAAAGAGAGGGAGCGCCTCCCAGATCGCCAGCACGATGAGTTTCAAAAGAGAAGAGCGACGAAGGAGTAGCCGACCGTTATACTCGTCGAAGCGGCTCATGATCTCAGCACACTGAGCGTTGGTGAACTCCTGGTTCTGGCTGCGGACCAGTGCACGAATGTTTCCTAAGAAATGATTTCATTAAGATCATACAAATGGGCATCCATAATACCTGAAATAAAAATCATGAGAATTTAATGGACAAGCCAATCAAGAAGAATACACGTCTAGATAAACAAAGGATTTTAAGAAACTCTGTACATTCCCTAGGGAAAGAGACATTGCAAACTTCTTCTTCTTGGTTTTGAAGAAGACAACTTAGGGCAAGAGAACCCAAGGAGTTCTGTGGGAAGAACTGAGTTCTTCGTGGGAATTAAATTCCTTTTGAAAAAAGGGAATTAAATTCCCAGAGACATTTTTCAGAGCCAAAGTTTTTTTTAGATGGAATTAAATTCCATGGAAAAGACAACACCGCCATTGAACCCTGAAGATCAGAGAAACCCTAAAGGGTCTGTTGATGAAAGATTGAATAGTTTTCTCTTTATTTTAAAGAACTTAAAAATGGGTTCTTGTTAAGAGAGAAAAACCCTTGATCTGGATCTAAAATCCCATGGTGATTTCTGTGAAAGTTCTTCGTTCATTCAATATCATTACCTGAGAAAAGGAAATCTTTCAACAGAGTTAAACTCTGGAAAATTTGCAAGACAGAGAACTAAGCTCTGAGGAACGAGAATTAAATTCTCAAAAGAAAAGTTAGCAAAGGAGGAAGATGAAAGAGTGGAGACGCTCCTGAAGAGACACCTGCATTTATAGAAAGTAATGGAAATGCTTCATCTTCCCGATTCCCTGGATGGATCCAACGGTCACAAAAGTGACAGCGTTGCACTCACATGCAGACACGTGAGAGCAACGCTGTGGGGGCATTTGTTTCCTGATTAAAAAATCAGGAATTACCTCAATGAGGTATCACGTGTTCACACGTGACCAATGGTCACGTGATGGTTAAAATCTCACTAAACAGAAACAGAAAACGAAAGGGTGAAAGATGACTCAATTGAGGTCACGTGCTCATACGTGACCAAGGGTCACGTGTCAGCACGTGACAGGCATTGAAAGCCTTGCAGCTTAATAGAATTTAATTCTAAAGTTCAGAAAATACCTCAACGAGGTATCACGTGCTCACACGACCAATGGTCACGTATTGACACGTGATGGTTAAAACAGCAACATAAACAAGCGGCTGTTAAAGGGCTCAATTGGGGTTACGTGCTCACACGTGACCAAGGGTCACGTGCTAGCACGTGACGGGCTTCGAAAACCGTACAGTTTAATTGAATTAAAATTCTAAATTTCTCCAAAATCTTTCCAAATAGGAAAGGATTAAGGAGAACCGTTGGATTAAAAATCCAGGGGTGATTAAAAATATCGCCAATTTATGGAAAAATCTTAGACAAGGAAAGATTTCCCTAAATCTCACCAGAAATAACGAACAGAATATCTTTGGATTGAAAATCCAACGGTGAATAAAATTCACTTAATGATCTAAAGGCTCATATTAATCATGAAAATAAACAAAATCTTTCAATGAAAGATTTGCTAAACAAATTGATTCTTTTCCTTCTCCTATAAATAGGAGCCAAGAGAAGAGAAGAAAATAGAGAGAGCTTTGGAATCTTGAAAGTGCAGAGAGAAAAGAAAGGAGAATTTAATTCTCAAGAAAAAAAAACCTAGGTGAGAAAAGGGAAAAAGATCAAAACTTCAAAAAAGAGAATTTAATTCTCAAATCTAAGAGTTTAACTCTTCTGCACAAAAGAACTTAGTTCTTCCTCTGGTTGAAGATCTGCACAGAGCACATCTCCCCATAAGTTAAGAATTTAATTCTCATCGGATTGAGATCCTGCCATGCAGATCCAAAACTTAGAGGGGGAATTGAGTTTTGAGAATTTAATTCTCCCAAAATTATAGGAATTTAATTCCTCCAAAACAAAATTAGGGTTTAACCCTATTTGAGAATTTAATTCTCCCAAACTCACAGAAATTTAATTCCTTCATGATGAACTTAGGGTTTAAACCCTATCTGAGAATTTAATTCTCCTACAATTATAGGAATTTAATTCCTTCAAGATGGACAGAACTAGGGTTTAACCCTAATTGAGAATTTAATTCTCTCGGATTTACAGGAATTTAATTCCTCCTTATTGATACTAAGGTTTAACCCTATATAAGAATTTAATTCTTTCACATTATAGGAATTTAATTCCTCCAAAGTCATAATTAGGGTTTAACCCTACAGAGAATTTAATTCTTAAAAATAACAGAGAACTCAAAAGATCTCCATGCATGCAATAGACTAAGGTCACGTGTCCCCATGTGACCCCTGAAAAGATCCCCAAAAATGAGAGGGAATTAGTGTTCATATCACAATATTGCATGTTATATTCCCCATTCTTATGCGTTTTATAAATAAACAGGTGCTTTTGACGCATATCTGCTGCATATTACAGGATACAGATTCTTGGAGCGAAGACAGTGAAAAAGACAAAAGATAATACAAAAAAAAAGACTTTTGACCCATAAGTAGAAGGATTCTAGTCAAGCCTAGACGAAGAACAATTCACAATTGTACAAGGCAATGCAAGGTCCAAAATGTCAAAGTGAATGGTTAAAAAGTCATTACACGTTTCACTGAAAGATCTGGAGAAAACACAGAAGCCAAAAGAAGAAAAGAACTATATAAGTAAAAAGCCCAAACAACAGAGAAGAGGCCCACAAAAATTGAGCACACGATCCGACCAAAGGGCCGCGGAACCGCGGCCCAACCCCCACATTTGCCGCGGTTCCGCGGCCGCTTAGTGCACGTGTCGAAGCAGACTTTTTGTGACGGTGCGTCGGTGCGTGGGTTGGGATTTTTCGTGGGCATATCTGTAATTGCACATGTGCGAGAATTTGTAACCCTAGTTTTCCTGTTTACTTATAAATATGTAATCAAAATTTGTAACCTAAGGCCTCTTTTCAATTAATAAAAATTCAGATCTCTTTATGGAGAGCATCGGTGTTTCTTTTCAACTCATAAATTCAGATCTGACAAACCTGTGTCGCTAAGAAATCTGTGCACTCCAATCTTCTTTCTCTTCTCTTTCTTCTAACATGGGTACCCCACATCATAAATCTCTTGCCGAACTTTGGTATCCCGAACCTAACTTTGCGTCGTACGCTAATTGTTTCGGTCGATTTAAAGACGATCCCTCCTTAACAAAAATATCTTTGAAAGATCAAATAGAGACGTCTAGGAGAAACAGTTTAACTTTTCAACCCACTTTGTGTCAACCAAGTCAACATTTACCACCTCCATATGTTGATACCACTTTTTCAAGTCCTGCTGTCACTCCTAAGCCGATGTCCATTGCTGAGCATATTGCTCAATCTCGCAGCCGATCTTTCACCCCTCTCCACTCATCTAGTTCTAGGGATCCACAAGACTATTCACCTTTTTATCCACATGTTGACCCTACCCCTGTCCAACCACCCAATTCCTACCAGTCCTACCCGACTTTCCCACCTTCACTAGACATTGCTTCTACATAGCCATTTGGGAGTTTCGCGTATCCAAACAGTTTTGAATCTTTTACCGAAACCCCTTCACCACCCAAGTCTAGTTTGGAACAGTCGTTGGAAGCTTATATTTCAGGAACAAACAAAATGATTAGGAATGTGGATGCGTCCATTGCCGCCCTTATGCCACCTAGTGAACCGGCAGCTAGTTTCCAACTAGCTTCAAATTTTTCAATGTATGAGGAGGCGGTTGGACAGAGGAAAAATTGGAGAGGAGCGAGTGAGTTCTACACATTTCCAAATCAAACCTACCCATACCCAATTGAAGCCCACAACTCCGGTTTTCCGTCGATTGCCCTAACTGATTCACAAGTTGAAAATAATGATGAGTTGTGCGAATTTGTAGTGCTTGAATTGCCAAATTGTGAAAAACCCCTTTCGAGTGAAACCACACTTAATCCTTTCGATCTTTACACCTACACTCTAGAACCTAAAACGATAAATATCCATGCTTTTGATGAGGTGTCAGAAAAAATTGATTTTCACTTGATTGAGGATATAGACGCCGGGAAAATTTCGGATGATGAACTCGTTGATTTAGTTAAAATTTTATGTCCAATTCATCATCCTGAGTCATTAATGGTTCCTCCCGAACTTCATATGCGTCTTAATTTTGATGATAATGGCATGGATGAGTTAACTATTGAGGAGACTTATGAGGATAGTATTGAGGAGAGTCTTGAGGATAATATTGAGGTTGAATCATTTTTATTTGATGTGTCTGATTTTCCAATTCATCCTCCTGAACCTTTAACTGTTATATCACCCTCCCTCCTTTCCATCGTTCCGACCACGCTTGAAGACTGTGAGCTTGAAAATTTTCCTTTGAATCTGACACAGTTCTCACAGCCGATAACACTTACGAGTGTTTCACTTTTTTGGACGATGTTGATGACTCACCGCCCGAGTTTGAGTCCTTTATATTTTTAGATGAGTTAGTTGAACCATCAGACTCGGTTGCTTACTGATTAGTCCAAAAATTTTAAGTTAACCGTAATCAGAAACGGCGTCGCTTTGCAGCTAGCCGGTGAATACGGGTCGATCCACAGAGATGTGTAATATTCTTAATGTGTTTTTACGAGTTGATTCCAAATGTTGTTTGGATTGATTTATTAAATCTAGAAAACCTAGATCTATCGATAAACTAAATTAATCTAAATTAAAGTCTTGCTAGGGTTAGGCTTAGGGGAAGTTGGGAGATTAAAGGTTTCCTCACCGCTTTCAATGCCTTATTTTAGATCTATTAGATTTTAATGTAATTATCAATAAAGTGGATTAGAATCTTTTGGGAAGATGTTTCTTCCTCTAGGTTCTTGTCCTTCCTTTATCGATACTTACCTTAACCTCCGTGGAAAACACGCGCAACCGGGCCTTTACACTACGGTGTCATCGTTACCTCGAAGGGTAGGATGCCGTAGGGCACGGTGTGTGCGCGTATGCATGGAATTCTAATTCTTAGGTGTGAAAGGGCATGAAAGGGGTGAGAGATCTCATCTCTCAAACCTTTCCCTAAGGCTAACCCTAACAAGCGAGGAGATTACTCGCTCATTAGGGGATTAAAAAAACATTCTAAATTAAAAGAGAATTAAAACAAAGAATTAAAAATAACTTACTAATTTTATTGATGGCTCCCTCCAAGCAATAATACAGAACAGATCTGAATTTGTGTATTGAAAAGAGGCATGAGTTTTACAGATCTGTGATTACAATTTATAAGTAAACAGGGAAACTAGGGTTACAAATTCTCGCACACGTAATTTTACAGATATGCCCACGGAAAATCCAAACCCCCGCACCGACGCACCGACACGAGAAAAATCCACCGACACGGGCACTTAATGGCCGCGAAACCGCGGCAAATATGGGCCTTGGGCCGCGGTTCCGTGGCCCTTTGGTGAGATCAGCTCACCAAACGTCTGGGCTTTCTTTTCAGCCTCTTGGGCTTTCTATTTTTCTACTTCTTTTCTCATTTTGACTTCTGGGTCTTCTCCAGATCTTCAGTGAAATTTGTAGTGGTCTTTTAACTGTTTCCTTTAATATTTCGGAACATGCATTGCCTTGTGAATTGTTCTTCGTCTAGGCTTGAGTAGGATCCGTCTACTTGTTGGTCAAAAGTCCCTTTTCTGTATCAACTTTCGTCTTTTTCACTGTATTCGCATCCAAGAGCCTGTATCCTGTAATATGCAACAAACGTGCGTCAAGAGTACCTGTTTATTTATAAAACGAATAAAAATGGGGAGTACAATAATGCAATATTATAGTATGAACAAATACCCCCAAACTTACCTTTTGCTCGTCCTCGAGCAAACTTATTATTTTATTCTCTAAAATCCTAACCACACTTTCGCAGGGAAACGCGATTGCACTGAGCACGTGCAACAAGCCGTTAAACCTCTAGGTGTCCCTAGTAAGAGAAGTGTTGTCTCCTGAGGGTTTTCAGCGGATTACACCCACAAAATCCTATCAACTCGGTCCATTGACTTTTGTTCTCCAATTAGGTTTTCTAACAAGGAATTCTATTATCTTTTGACTCGTAAATTATCCACCCACATTCTTCACGCTTTCTCATTATTTAACTTAAGATTATATGTTATGTAGACCTACTCAGCTTTCGGCATCTCTTAAGTTTTCCTTCTCGGGTTCCATCTCCACTTAGGAATTTCTATCAACTCTACTAGAGATACAAGTTCTATTCTTCATTCCTTTCTCTTATCTAAACTCCAATTACATACCCCACGTGTGCGTATAGATCACTCCTACACTTGGAAATTCAAATCAAGCAATCGTACTCTCGTCCTTTGTCCAAAGCACTTATTAATTAGTGAATTTTTAAATGAAATTTGCTTACACATCCTTCATGCGACCGTTAATATTTCTTGAGGTACCAACAACCGATTACAAGATGCGTTAGCACTTTAAAGCGTACTTCCTAGTTTTGCAACACCCAAGGCTTTAGCAGTGACTCCCAAACCAGTTGGTCTAAGGTACTAGGTGATAAGGCACCCTCGCTAAATATTTTTCTATTTTTACAGCCTTAAGTAATCACAAAAACCAGTGTCCATTTTTTTTATTCTTTATTCACATTTTCTTTTTTTTTCTTTTATTTTCTTCGTACTAAGAACTTTAGACAAGAGTATTTCAAGGTCTCTTCTACTATTCCAAATTTCAAGGTGCGTAATTGTGCAAATTGTAGGGTATACATTTTCAGAATCTAGACTTAAGCTAGGAACTATTTTTCAAACTTATACTCTAATAAGAACATCTATACTCTTCCCTCATTTTGACTTAGCCCAAGAAGTGAACCCAAAATTTGCCTATTTCTAAATAAACTACAAGGCATATACTTTCTACCGTTAAACTTTAAGGAATGTTATTTTTAGGGTTTTTAATTCACCAAGTCTAAGATCTAGTTGCTCCTAGCTAGTTAACCTATCTGTCAAACTCTAGTCAAATAAGCCAAAATTGAATACGATAATTTTTATAATTTTTGAAATTTTTCAAATTTTTATGGTTTTTCAAATAAATATGCAAATGCAAAAAATATATACAAATGAATGCGAAGGAAGAAGACGTACCGAGCATACCCCCAAACTTGAACTTGACAGTGTCCTCACTGTCATACTCAACCAAGAGAGTCAAAATACCGGCACTTTCCTGTTTATTTATTTATAATTTTTTTATTGTTAAGGAAAATATATACAGAAAGGCCCTCCCCCAAACTTCATTTAAACTATGTTAGACATTACTGCCAAACCTTGTATAGACCAAACGTTAACACCAACCAGTAGAAAAATTTATCAGTAAAGAGTATCGGTTGGTGGAAGAATAAGTCGTAGTGATCCATAAAGAATTGGGGAAGATAGAAGTGGTGGTATGGAAGGTATGGAGGTGAATAGACAGGAGGTGGTGATGAATCAAAACGAGAATGCAAATGATCAGCAATCAGTGGAATGTTGGCATTCTCGTAGCTTCTTAAAAGAAATGGGGGTGGTTCAACTTCTAAAAGAGCAGGATGACTAACCACAATACCCCCAAAATGTTTCTGTGGGTCCTCTATTGACTTGGCATCATCCATCAATTGTATATGATATTTAATTATAATGGAACTGATCTCCTCGATGTCCGCCATAGTCCAACCGAAAACTTGCCGCCTATCTTGTAAGACCTTTAAAATAGCGTTCTCTTGCTCTAAGGCTAGAGAGGCTGATATTATAATGGGAAAAGTCTCATTCTCACATATGTAAGCATATTTAAGGTGAGGCGGTAAGGATATGAGTTCGAGTTTCGGAGGCGAAAGAATCATTGCGGAATCTACCTCGAACTCAAAGGACTCCAACACAGGTTCGAAATTACTGCAAACAACCGATTCGGATGGTTCAACTAACTTATCCAAAAATTCAAAAGACTCATATTCGGGCTGTGAGTCATCATCATCCGAAAAAGTGAAAGATTCATAATCCATATCGGTTGTGTCAACGGTGGTAGGCTCAAGGAGGGACGCACTAGTGGCGTCAAAACTGTTTTCATCAAATAGAAATCTTTCAAGCTCGCAGTCCTCCTGCGTGATTTCGTGAATAGAGAAAACTTCTCGTGTACTAGTTTTAGGTATGGGGGGGCAGACTTCCCATCTTATAAATATTGAACTCACTAGACGTCTTCCCGAAGGATAGAGTCATGGAGCCATTGCGACAATTTATTACGGCATTGGAAGTGGCAAAAAATGGTCGACCGAGAATCACCGGAATTTGGTTTCTTGGGTTTGCAACAGGTTGTGTATCCATAACAATAAAATCAACGGGGAATATGAACTCCCCAACTTTGATCAACACATCCTCTAGCTCACCCCTTGGATGGGTGATTGATCGATCAGCCATTTGGAGAGTACAACGAGTGGGTTTCAACTCTCCAACCCCTAATTGTTCGTACATGGAGTAGGGAAGCAGGTTAACACTCGGCCCAAGATCTAAAAGTGCTCGATTAATTTTCTTATCCCCGATTGTTATTGAAATCGTAGGACAGCCGGGGTCCTTTCGTTTTTGGGGTAAGGTTTGAGTGTGGTTAATAGCAATGCTCACTGCACTAGCCACTAGCACTTTCTTGGGTACTTGAGATGCCTTTCTCTTCGAGGTGCATAAGCCCTTTAAGATTTTCGCGTATGAAGAGACTTGTTGGATAGCATCCAAGAGAGGTATATTTATGCTAACCTGCTTAAATAATTCCACAATCTTCTCCACTTGTGCAGTTGGTTTATTGGGACTCAACCTGTTTGGAAATGGAGCATTTTGAAAATTTGTTGAGTCAAATGTCTGTGGAGTAGAATGTGGAGTAGGAACGGATCCCAGTGTGGATGTGTTGTGAGAAATGGGTCCGTTCGAGTTAGAAGAAGTAGAGCCGTGTGAAGGGTGGAGAATAGGCTCTAAAGAAAAAGGTGAAGAAGAAAGTGAAGAAAATGAAGAAGGGGAAGATGACGATGGAGAAGAAGAAGAAGAAGAAGAAGAAGAAGAACCACCAGCGGGGATGTCATCACTAATACCCACATTATTTTGCAACACTCTTCCGGATCTCAACGTGGTCACCGCATTTATATTGTGATTGTGATATGCGTTTTGAGTGTGACCGGGATTTGGCAATGGTTGAGATGGAAGCTTTCCCTTTTCTCTCTCACTCAACGCAGCAGTTAATTGTACAATTTGTGCCTCAATAGATTTGATACTTTGATCGTGTGAGGCATTGTTATGCATCAAAGATTGAACATAATTTTCAAATCTTGCTGCGGATTCTGTAGATTGCTTGAGAAATGCATCTAGACTTTTTTCGAGCGAGATAACCTTATCATCATTTGGTTGAACCAAATTGTTCGTTTGATTTGTATAAGATTGTTGTTGGAAAGGTTGCTGGTTTTGAGTTTGTGAAGGTGCTTGTTGTTGTTGTGGAGGAGGAGGCCTTTGAAAATTGTTATTTCCTTGGAATTGTTGATTTTGGTTCCAAGCGAAATTTGGGTGACTCCTCCATCCCGGATTGTATGTCGAAGAGTACGGATCGTTTCTTTGTCGTTGCTGAAATGCAGCATTGACTTGATTCTATCCTTGAGTAGATGCATTATAAGGACACTCTTCGGTTAGATGCGATGGATCCATACAACAAGCACAAACAGTTCGTGGAGGCATAACAGGGGCAGGAGAAGGCGATGAGATTTTGGTCTCAATGGCTTCTAGCTTTTTCATAAGTGCGGCCATCTCGGCCTTCATAGCAATCGACATATCTACTTGATGTATGCCTGCCCTAGATTGACCAATAGAAGAAGATGATGTGGTCTTGGTACTCTCCCACTGAATTGTTTGCTCACTAAGATCCTTAAGAAACTGCCACGCTTCGTCGCTAGACTTGGAGAGAAAATGACCTTAACATATGGTTTCTAGCAACTGCTTCGTTGCCGAGTTCAATCCCTCGTATAATGTTTGGCAAAGTTGCCAACTTTCGATCCCATGATGAGGGCATTGAACGAGTAGGTCTTTAAATCTCTCGAAGCACTTCCAAAATGGTTCGGAAGGAAGCTGTGAAAATTGTATAATCTCGTTACGGATTCTAGCAGTTTTGTGATGAGGATAGAACTTTTTCAGAAAAGCTCTCACAAACTCATCCCAATTTCTAATGGAATGTGATGCGGTGCTGTATAGCCACTTCTCGGCTAGGTCACATAAGGTAAAAGGAATGACCCTTAGCCTTATAGCGTCATCACTTAATTGGGTCGTTTTCATCATAGCGCACACATTTTGGAATTTATTGATAAAGATATATGCATCTTCAGATTTCAAACCATGAAATTTTAGCAGCATATTGATGAAATGTGGTTTTATTTCAAAATTGTCCCCATTTGCCGGTGGGGGTGAAAGACAGGTAGGTAAAGAAGTGCGGACGGGGTAGAAGAGATACTGGAGTGCGACTCATGCGGGCGCTACAACAGGCGGAAGATTCGGGTTATTCGCACCTAACGGAGGTGGAATCATTCCCGTCGGTAAGGTATCGTTGGGGTTGAATCCCGACATACCTTCGAAAGAAGAATTTGAAGATGGAGGTAAGGAAATGAAGGGAATTTCGACTTCGGTGTCGAAAGGTTCGTCGGTCGGTACCAACGAAACACGGACTAATCGGGCGTTAGTATCCCTAGTCCAAAGTGACATACACTAAAGGGGTAGTGTAGTCAGAAAAAAGAAAGACAGAATGTGGAGGTAAGATAACGTCAGTGAAGGGAAGTGGTGGAAGTGAGTTGCAAGTTTCCTTATAGCGACAAGTTGCAAGTTTGAAAAGATTTTTCTTTTTTCTTTTTTATTTATGTGAGAGTTTTGCAAAGAAGTTTTTGAAAAGGGACTTGTGACACAAATGTATCAACCACACATGCACAATCAGGCCTAGATCTAGGGTCACCTAGGTCTGCTAGACAGCTCCTAACTAGGGCTAGAAATAGGAGCTCAAACCGCCTCTTCACCGACAATTACGGCCAGGTAAGTGCCGGGTAAGTGGGAAGGAACCACAATAGTGGGCCTAATTAATAACCACTAGCCTAGACACACTTGCCTAGACACCGCAAGGTCAGTTAGGATAAACGGTCAATGCCTATACTAGTCCTTTTCCTATTGAGCTCGATGTCCTTAGGGCTGAGTCTAGTATTTTTTAATTAATTGTAGTCAATGCAAATGCATTAAAGTGTTTTCTGGGGTCCTGGGAAGGGTGATGAAAT
Source organism: Agapanthus africanus (assembly GCA_030015575.1). Classification (NCBI taxonomy): domain Eukaryota; kingdom Viridiplantae; phylum Streptophyta; class Magnoliopsida; order Asparagales; family Amaryllidaceae; genus Agapanthus; species Agapanthus africanus. Next base: position 254,798,910 of record JASDDO010000019.1, on the reverse strand, counting down.
CCCCACCCAATCTGAGTTTGGTCAATTAGCCCCTTAAAGTCCGATTAAATTATGCAAAACATAAAATTCACTTGCAATCAAAAAAAAATTTTAGCACGGCGCAAAGAAACCTGCAAAAAATCTGTTATTTAGAAGGGGAGAGAAGATTTTTAGCGCAAAGAATTCCTGTAGAAAGTTTTTACAGAAAGATATATGGAGGTTGACAGAGGGGAGAAGGAGGAACAAACCAAAAAAATTTCGCGCAGTGTTGCCACTACACCACCGCGGTTCCGCGGCTTTATGCCCCAGTTGGCCGCGGTTTCGCGCTCTGTTGATGGGATCAGCTCCTGAAAAAAATTGTGTGGCTCCTGTTCTCCAATTCTCCTCTGTTCTGATGTGATTTTTCTTGATTTGCCCTCTGTAAATCTTCAGATCTGCGATTCTTCGCTGTTCCTGCAAGATTCAAAAGATACACCCTTCAAACAGATAAAAATTGATAAATTTTTTTAATTTTTATTATTTTCAGATTTTTAATAATTTTTTTAAAATTTATATCAAGCCGAAATTACACAAAAGAAATTTTTACGCCATCCCCGGCAACGGCGCCATTTGATTAGTCCAAAAATTTTAAGTTAACCGTAATCAGAAACGGCGTCGCTTTGCAGCTAGCCGGTGAATACGGGTCGATCCACAGAGATGTGTAATATTCTTAATGTGCTTTTACGAGTTGATTACAAATGTTGTTTGGATTGATTTATTAAATCTAAAAAACCTAGATCTATCGATAAACTAAATTAATCTAAATTAAAGTCTTGCTAGGGTTAGGCTTAGGGGAAGTTGGGAGATTAAAGGTTTCCTCACCGCTTTCAATGCCTTATTTTAGATCTATTAGATTTTAATGTAATTATCAATAAAGTGGATTAGAATCTTTTGGGAAGATGTTTCTTCCTCTAGGTTCTTGTCCTTCCTTTATCGATACTTACCTTAACCTCCGTGGAAAACACGCGCAACCGGGCCTTTACACTACGGTGTCATTGTTACCTCGAGGGGTAGGATGCCGTAGGGCACGGTGTGTGCGCGTATGCATGGAGTTCTAATTCTTAGGTGTGAAAGGGCATGAAAGGGGTGAGAGATCTCATCTTTCAAACCTTTCCCTAAGGCTAACCCTAACAAGCGAGGAGATTACTCGCTCATTAGGGGATTAAAAAAACATTCTAAATTAAAAGAGAATTAAAACAAAGAATTAAAAATAAATTACTAATTTTATTGATGGCTCCCTCCAAGCAATAATACAGAACAGATCTGAATTTGTGTATTGAAAAGAGGCATGAGTTTTACAGATCTGTGATTACAATTTATAAGTAAACAGGGAAACTAGGGTTACAGATTCTCGCACACGTGATTTTATAGATATGCCCACGGAAAATCCAAACCCCCGCACCGACGCACCGACACGAGAAAAATGCACCGACACGGGCACTTAATGGCCGCGGAACCGCGGCAAATGTGGGCCTTGGGCCGCAGTTCCGCAGCCCTTTGGTGAGATCAGCTCACCAAACTTCTGGGCTTTCTTTTCAGCTTCTTGGGCTTTCTATTTTTCTACTTCTTTTCTCATTTTGACTTCTGGGTCTTCTCCAGATTTTCAGTGAAATTTGTAGTGGTCTTTTAACTGTTTCCTTTAACATTTCGGAACATGCATTGCCTTGTGAATTGTTCTTCGTCTAGGCTTGAGTAGGATCCGTCTACTTGTTGGTCAAAAGTCCCTTTTCTGTATCAATTTTAGTCTTTTTCACTGTATTCGCATCCAAGAGCCTGTATCCTGTAATATGCAACAAACGTGCGTCAAGAGTACCTGTTTATTTATAAAACGAATAAAAATGGGGAGTACAATAATGCAATATTATAGTATGAACACTTACAGTAGTTTCGAACCATTAATGGAATCTTTCCAGTTCGAGACAGTTTATTACGGTGAGAATGAGACTATCCCTACTTCACTCCCTTTCGTCATTCCTATCATTTCGACCGTACAAGAGACCGTTACGCTTTCATCTCCTATACCAAATTCGGCATACCCATTCTTTCTTGCGAATCTTGAGGGATTTGACCCCATTTCATGACGAGTTGATCGATTAGCACAATCGCTTTTAACATATCGGTCATCACAAATTGCGCTAATTTATTCACTCGATTTACACCCTTAAGATCGTACTCCACTTCTTTCTCTTTTCCGCCATTCTTCTCCCCCACCGAGACCGTATCCCGTTTCTACCTCCACACGGTCTCATGTGCTTCTCATTTCTTTTCTTTCCACCCCATTATTTCACAAACCCTACCATTACCACGATAAGATTTTTGAATGGTTGGTGCTAACCTTTGGCTTGTGTAAGGCCAAGCTTAAGTTTGGGGGGATCTTGTTGTATATATATTTTTGTTTTTCTTTTAACAATAAAAATAAAAAAAATTAGAAATGAAAAAAAAATTGTAAATAAATAATCAGGGGAGTGCCGACATTTTGACCCTCTTGGTATTGCATGACAATGAGGACACTGTCAAGTTTAAGTTTGGGGGCATGCTTGGTACGTCTTCTTCCTTCGCATTCATTTGTACATATTTTTGCATTTGCATACTTATTTTAAAAACTCATAAAAATTGAAAAATTTCAGAAATTATAAAAATTATTGTATTCAATTTTGGCCATATTTAACTTAAGTTTAACAAGTAGGTTAACTGGCTACGAACAACTAGATCTTAGACTTAGTAAATTAAAAACTCTAAAAATAACCTTCCTTAAAGTTTATCGGTTGAAAGTATATGTCTTTGTAGTTTATTTAGAAATAGGCAAATTTTGGGTTCACTTCTTGGGCTAAGTCGAAATAAAGGAAAAAGTATTGATTTTTATTAGAGTATAAGTTTGAAAAATAACTCCTAGCTTAAATCTAGATTCTGGAAATGTATACCCTACAATTTACACAATCACGCACCTTGAAAGTTGGAATAGTAGAAGAGGCATTGAAATGCTCTTGTCTAAATTCTTTAGTACAATGAAAATAAAAGAAAAAGTGTGAATAAAGAAACAAGAAAAAATGAACACTGGTTTTTGTGATTACTTAAGGCTGCAAAAATAGAAAAATATTTAGCGAGGGTGCTTCATCACCTAGTGCCTTAGACCAACTGGTTTGGGAGTCACTGCTAAAACCTTGGGTGTTGCAGGACTAGGAATTACGTTTTAATGTGCAAACACATCTTATAATTGGTCGTTGGTACCTCAAGAAGTATTAATGGTCGCATGAAGCATGTGTAAGCATAAATTCATTTAAAAAATTCACCAATTAAGAAGTGTTTTGGACAACGGACAAGAATACGATTGCTTGATTTGAATTTCCAAGTGTAGGGGTGATTTATATACACACGTGGGGATATGTGATTAGAGTTTAGATAAGAGAAAGGAATGAAGAATAGAAATTGTATCTTTAGTAGAGTTAATAGAAAAATTCCTAAGTGGAGATGGAACCTAAGAAGGAAAACTTAAGAAATGCCGAAAGCTAAGTAAGTCTATAGAACATATATAATCTTAAGTTAAATGATGAGGAGGTGTAAAGAATATGGGTGGATAATTTACGAGTCAACGATAATAGAATTCCTTGTTAGAAGACCTAATTGGAGAACAAAAGTCGAAAGGCCGAATTGATAGGATTTTGTGGGTAGTATCCGCTGAAAACCCTCAGGAGACAACACTCCTCCGACTAGGGACACCTAGAGGTTTAACGGCTTGTTACACGAGTTCAGTGCAATCGCGTTTCCCTACGAAAGTGCGGTTAGGTTTTATCGAGAATAAAATAATAAGTTTGCTCGAGGACGAGCAAAAGATAAGTTTGGGGGTATTTGTTCATATCACAATATTGCATGTTATATTCCCCATTCTTATGCATTTTATAAATAAACAGGTGCTTTTGACGCATATCTGCTGCATATTACAGGATACAGGTTCTTGGAGCGAAGACAGTGAAAAAGACAAAAGATGATACAAAAGAAAGACTTTTGACCCACAAGTAGAAGGATTCTTGTCAAGCCTAGACGAAGAACAATTCACAATTGTACAAGGCAATGTAAGGTCCAAAATGTCAATGTGAACGGTTAAAAGGTCATTATAAGTTTCACTGAAAGATCTGGAGAAAACACAGAAGCCAAAAGAAGAAAAGAACTATAGAAGTAAACAGCCCAAACAACAAAGAAGAGGCCCTCAAAAATTGAGCACACGATCCGACCAAAGGGCCGCGGAACCGCGGCCCAACCCCCACATTTGCCGCGGTTCCGCGGCCGCTTAGTGCACGTGTTGGCGCAGACTTTTTGTGACGGTGCGTCGGTGCGTGGGTTGGGATTTTTCGTGGGCATATCTGTAATTGCACATATGCGAGAATTCGTAACCCTAGTTTTCCTGTTTACTTATAAATATGTAATCAAAATTTGTAACCTGAGGCCTCTTTTCAATTAATAAAAATTCAGATTCTTTGAGGATTGAAGAGCATCATTTTCCTGTAAGTTCCTTTTAATTTTTCTGTCCTAGTTTACAATTAATTTATTGCCCTAGTTCTCTTAATTTAATTCTTGCCTTAGATAAATAATCCCATTGCCCTAGTTTAATCTAGTGTAGTTCTTTTAAATGCAATAGGTAAGTGATTTCAAAATGTTATTTTTAAAAGATCCCCTAATGAGCGAGTAATTTCCTCGCTTGTTAGGGTTAGGAATAAGGGAGGTGTTGAGAGATGAATATCTCTCATCTCTTTCAAGCCCAATAACTTGTAACAAATAGAACTTCATGCACGCATGCATGATCCGCTCCCTACGGCATCCTACCCACGAGGTAACGGTGAAACCGTAGTATAAACAACCGGACATGCATGACATCCATGAAGGTTATAGCAATTAGTAGGAAAGGACGGACAAGGATCTAGAGGAAGAAACTTCGTTTCTTCCCAATTATCCTAATCCCCTTTACTAATAATTGTTATAACTTCTAAAAGGATTTAATCGAGGGCATTGAAAGAGGTGTTAATATCAAATCTTACTAAACCCCACTTTTGACCTAACCCTAGCAAGTTTCTTTATCATCATATAACTTAGTTTTAGATTCAATTAAAACAAAACCAAACAACCATTGGAATCAACTCGTAAGAACACTTAGGAAAATTACACATCCCTGTGAACCGACCCGTATTCACCGGCTAGCTTCATGCGACGCCGTTTCTGATTGCGGTATATATTTTTGATCGTTAAAAAACCACATTAATCAATTAGCTCTGAGGCAACGCCTCACGTGCTCCCATGTGACCTCCTAAACAAAAGAGAATAAATCCAAAGGCAGAACCATTCTTGAGCGCCCTCACGTGTCCCCATGTGACCCCTAGTAAAACGCTTTAATAATCAATGACTGGAAGCCCACCACGTGCCCACACATGATGGCCTGAAGACCAAAAGTGTTTACACTTATCTGAATATCCTGAGAATAAAATAAGGGGATCTGGCCCCACTTTTTTATGCTATCACGTGCTCCCACGTGACCCCTCCCTCTTCTAGTGTTTAACACTAATCTGATAATTTGGTTGCCAGTGTTTAACACTGTTATCTGTTAGTGTTTAACACTAATTTGAGGATCACATTTCTAGTAATTTGATAATCTGATTACCACTGTTTAACACTGTTGTTTTTTAGTGTTGAACACTAGCTTCAGCCTAATTGACTAATTTTCTAGAGGCAAAGCCTCCCCTTCAATGGACCAACAGAGGGCTAATATTCCAAACTTGATTGGACTTAGCCCAAGAAGGCCATAAGTCCTCAATTCAGACTTAACTGAGCCAATGTGCTCATAATATAATTAATTGATCTTAGTTCCAAATTGGACTACAGACCACTTAATCCACTTTGGTTCGAGGGTACATCTCTTCACTCCTCTGATATTTGTCGTTGTAATCCTTCAATGTCTTCAGAGAGGTGACGGGTCCCGATAACCACATACTTTACAGACTATGACGTCTCTAAACTGGACTGTGGGGTCCTTAAACTCACGGACTATGATGTCCTTAACCTTGAATGTGAGGTCTTTAAACTCACGGACTATGATGTCCTTAACCTTGACTCTGAGGTCTTTAAACTCACGGACTATAATGTCCTTAACCTCGACCGCGATATCTTTAAACTAACATTGGACCACTATGTCCTTAAACTGGTATTGGACCACTACGTCCTTAAACTGGTAATCGACCGCAATATCCCTAAACTAAACAATAAAGTTCAAATGCTCTAAATGATCCTGTTAAGTTGATCTTAGTCTAAAATTAGACTAACGTGTCCTTACAAAACGTTGAGTTGATCTTAGTCTAAAATTAGACTAACGTATCCTTAACGAACGTTTAGGTTGACCTTAGTCTCAAATGAGACTAACGTATCCTTAAACCTAAACCCCCAAACCCAAATCTAAGAAAATACGGATTTGGACTAATCCACGTCCTACGGGCGACAACATAAATTAGTCTCCGTATACAATCCACGGGCAACCAAACACAAAACAAACACCCACGACACGAAGTGACCAAGAGGAGAAGGAGAAAGTTGTTACCGCGATGCGGTAGCATAATTAACTGCAGGCCCCTGCAGGGAAAAGCGTCCCTACAATCAAAAACCCCTCAAACGAGGGGGAATCTGACGAATTCTGGTACATCGGCCGCATCCGTTTAAACCTTCGATATATGGTACATAAATCAACTTGGCATCTTCGGAGAGGTGGACGGATAGCACCAATTAGCATCTGCCCCGAAATTCAGGTTAGACGTTCGCCGCGTCTCCGCCGTGTCTTTCGGAGGGGAACAATACCTTCGTCCTCTGAATCAATAAGGGCCGTCGTAATGCTCGCATCATCCGCCGATATCAGGGATCCATAAGGAAAGGAAGCGGCAGTCGAAACAGTCCTAGATTCCAGAGGAAGGTCTGCCACTTTAGGCTCTTCAAGTGTCGGCACTCCGCCCGCCACATCACCACCTAAACTTGGCTTTTTTAAAAAAAAGTGTTATAATTCAAGAAAAAGGTTGTTACTAGGTTTCAACAAGGGATCGTGCGCTGTTCTATCTTGAAATTACCGTTTGGCATCTTCCCGAGCCGTACGCGCAACCTGCTTATGAGCGGTGGACAGGGAAGAAGGAACGTCCTCCATGGGAACGTCAGAGGGTCGAGCATCACTCGAACTCGCTCCTGCGTCCAGGTTAGCCTGACGCTCCCTTGCTGCATGCTTTTTGCGCTTTCTATCAGTTTTAGCATACGAATAGATCTCCTCAGGACCTCCGACAGAGGAGCGTCTTTGTCCAAATTAGGCTCGGCCTCCGGATCTACTGCAACATCCATCATCGGCTGCTTCAGCAACGCCTCCTGTGGTGGCCCTAGAAGGACCTCAACCATAGCCGGTGGTTCTGAAGGCTCCTCCGCACCACCACCCGATATTGGCATTGTACTCGGAACAACACGAGTGGCGGCGGTTCCTGTAACAGGAAGAAGAAGGGAGTTAGGTTGTGAATAAAATAAACTAAATATGTAAAGGTGTCGCGAAACGACTCATACCGAGGCCCATGGAAGCACGTAACCTCTCCTCCTCCTCAAATGTCTTGAGGGACGCCAAGAGAGCCTCTTCAGTGAAGATTCCTGTTAAGAGAACAGCATTAATAAAGCGTAATAAATTCAAAAAAATGTATATACAGAAGAATGTAAACGAGATATACCGTACGCCATAAGAGAAGCTAACACTGCTTGCTCACGGGACAGCCTTTCAGAAGCTTCGATGGCAGCTTGAAGATCAATAGCGATGGGAGCTTCGAAAAGACCATCGTTGGTGCCATATTCGAACAAGCCTTCGCTATAAGGAGCATGAGGCTCCTTACCGAATACAACGTCAGCTGAGAATAAGGATTTCTTCTTCTTCTGGGAGCTGGCACCAACACCCGATGATAAGAGTTTTCACTTAACGGGCTTCTTCAAACGGCGGGTCCCAATCTCCGAACTAATGCCCGACTCCGGTGACACCACAGCTACCACTGTCGCAGGAGCGTTCGGTTGAGGCTTATCCGGAAAAGCTCGCGGAACTACAACCGCACTGCTCTATCTCCAGGAAGGACGGACAACTGACCGTCGTCTCAGCGGGATAGCGGGATTGCTGACTGGGACAGAATCCTTATAGTACAGAAGTATTCGCCTTTCCTCCTTAACGACGGCACTCATTGCATGCTGATACCAGGCAAAATAAGCATTCGAGGCCCTTGGAATATGACTTGGCTCACTGATCAGGAAATAAGACCCCGTATTCAGACGCATGAAATGGTGCGTCGCGTTGCAAACACCCTCCTCAATAGCAACTGGATCAACGATGAGCGCCTCGAGGGGAACGCCTTGGTTGTAACCCGATTGGTGGGCAAAACGGTATGGATTATATCTCATAAACAAAACCGAGGCGTTCTGTCTGAATACCAGGAAATCCGGCCTGATAGAGTACAAATGGACGATCTCCCAGGCCCTCAATGCAGAAGCTCTATCCTTGAAGACATCATGGAGTGGCTGGACCACTTTGGAAAGCTCCTTACTGATGGTCAAAACTTTATATACAAAGGTCATGCTGTCCTCAATCATGCGTGGGCGAAGAAGCAATCGCCGAGCCTCTCGCTGGGTTGGGTCTGGAGAAGAAGCATCGACCAAGTGCATGACCCGAGGAAAATTGTATCCTTTATAAAATCGGGGTCATTTATGCACACCAAAAGCACCCAGCACATGCATCTCGATCCACGAGGTGAAGTAGTGCAAGGGGAGATTTACGGGCTTCATGCCCGGCTGAGTGGTGTCAGCCGCTAGAATCAGACCATGATATAAATGAGCCAGTCCTGCAACCCCAATAGCCATGCGTGCCCCCACCACAATATGGTGAGATGGATAAAAGACAGACGGTGTCATATGACGGAGGTGCATTGGAAGCACAAACCAGCTCAACCACAAGCCGATGAACCCCATGAAGAACGTCTCTTCATTAATATCCGGAGAAGCGACATCTGCAAAAGGTAAGATTAAGGTATCTAGAATAAAGAAATGCTTTAAATCCGCCTCCACGGTTGGTAGTTTTTCCAATCCAAATCCGAATGGATCATCGAGCTTGGCGAACTTCACAGCTTTCTTCAACAAAACCTCCGGACAAAGGAAGCGGGCAACAAAGTTCGTGAAGCTAACTCCATGCCCCCAAGACTCCAAGAATAATCTTTCATATATGTTCAACATTTTGATCAAGCTTGGAAATTTGTGTCGAACGGCATTCTCTGAGGTAAGACCCATAACCACTGATTCAGTAGCAATACATACTCGTCAGGAGGAAGTATCTCCTCATAATACTCTCCTCTGACGGGTAACCCAGATATCTCTGTGAACTCCTCCAGCGAGATTGAGACCTCCCGATCTGGTAAGAGAAATATGTGGGTCGGGATATTCCATTGCTCCAAAAAGGATTTAACCCACCACACATGAGGAGTGTGGTAATAAAAGTGTAACGACCCTAGTATTACTATACCTTCGTGTTTTCTTTCTTTAGTAAAATATTGTATTTATTTATTCATAGTATTTTTCCGTAAATTTTGTTTTCTATTAAATATATTATTTTATTATTCTATCTATTTTTCCCAAACTCAATTCTTTAAACTAAATCTTAACCTATTTCAAATTAAACGCAATACCTAACCCAGCCCATAACCCAAATCCAATCTCATTTTCATTTTCTATTATAAAACTATGAGTCTAAAAGCCCACTTTCTTTTTAAGCAACATCATATATTTAATTAATTAAATATGTGCATGAACAACCATGTAGCGCATTGGTTAAGTCCTTGCATTGTTATTTCATAAGTCACATGTTCAAATCTCCATTCTTGCAATTATTTTTTTTATCAATTTTTATTCTTCACATAACCTACAAATGAGAGCTTTCATTTTATCTTCCTTTTAACTCCCAAAATAATTAGAATGGTTATGAGCCATAATTTATTAGAATTATGGTGGCCATAAACTTTTTTTTTATATCCCACTCCTCTTTCTTTTCATCATCATACCTTTCTATCATTTCACATATCCCTCTTCATCTAAATTCCCCGAAGAAGAACATAAAGAAATTCTCAAGAAAGTCTCGCTAGAAACGCGAGGCTATCGGCGGATAGACAAGCCCGGTGACAATACCGGCTTGTGTATGTAAGTCCCCTTCGTTTCTTCTCCTCCCTTATTAAATCATTCTCATATTGTCATGTCTCCACAGATGTGCATATTTGCTCACTTCGTCTGTAAACTCCTTATTTAGAAAACACATATAAAATAAATAGATAACATAATACTTAATTGTTTTGTAAACTTATTTACCTTCATGAATATGATACATTTTTAACTAGTAATGATTATCTTGTTTCATGTTTTAGTAGTTATGAAAATATGTTAATCGTATCATCTTATATTGCATACTATCACATAACACGATCGTTTATTCAAAACAAAAGAAAATTGTTTAATAATTTTTGTATAGAATTTTTATTAATCTTTTATATCGATTTTAGTATATATATCATGACCGATTCGTATGCTTGTCCGTATGCCTTTCATAATTTATTGCTTGCTATTTTTATTTTATTTTATTTATATTTAGTTTTAAAAGAAAACAAGGTTTCAAATAAATACCATGACCTTGTTAATCTCAAATACCACCTTTAAAAAATACATTTACCTTCAAAATAATTTTTAGAAAATCAATCTTGACTTCTAGATATTCTAGAAAAAAAATTATATTATATACTAGATAGAATTTCAGGTCTACGGTAAAAATTTCATATCAAACCGAATAACGGTTTAAGTGTTACGTAGTTTTTTTATTCACTGTTTTTAAAAGCAGAAAACTTCAATAAGGGTCTTCTTTGAGAGACCATATAACTCTATAATTGTTAATCCAAATTAAGTGTTTTCAGATGTTTTGAACATTTATATCTAATAATATAGATTTTCTTAGTCTTAAGTTTTTACTGAAAACTGACGTAAAATATAGAAAACTGCGTTACAATATTAAGCGACGAATCTGAACAGAATCTGTCCTGATTCGCATACTGTTTTTAAATTAGACATAACTCAAACTCCTGATGTCCGTTCGTGACAAAATTTAGATGTGTAGATGCAAAATTGATATAACTATAATTTTCTGTATACTAGATTACTTAGAGATGCATGAAACAATCCGATATAGGCTTTGCAATATAACATATAGTTGCTGTCCAGAAATCTGAATTTCGGTTTTAAACACTGATATTAAAATGATCATAACTAGAGCTTCAGAAATCCAAATCATGTGAATCTTGGTGTTTTGGATAATTGCATCAAAATGCCTACAATTTTCAAATAATCTTCGTAACCTGAAACATAATGAAAATTAACTCAAACTGCGTTTTAAAAATATATGACGGTGCTGAACAGATTCAGGTCTGTTTTGCGCGACGATACGAAAACATGTATATCTCTCAAACCGGTAGTCGTATTTAGGCGAGACTGGAACTCACGTGTGCATAAAACTTAAGTATATGTTTTCTTTTATATTCTGATTTCAAATGACCTGATTAACTAGTCGTACATATTACATATTTACAACATTGTTTTGGACGTTACTTGTATACTTATCTCATATCATGTTCTGTGATTGCTTATTTATTTTTATTTATATGACTTGTGATTAAATCATTACATGTTAGAATTGACTTGATCTTGACACGACTCAATCATGAATACTTGAACCTAGTATGTACACTTGAACCAATTTGACTCGAACCATGAATACAATTGGTATGACTTGCACTTGACATGACTACATGAATTCAATTTTGAAAACTTGATATCATATATCACCTTTTGTATTCATAGATTCGATCAAGACTCATAACATAAACATAGACTAATAAACACAGGGTGTTGAGGTAGTTTGAGTATGAATCCAACGGAATCTCATGAGTCCCATTATAACAAATAATGTTGCTTGGTACCGGGATAAAACAGTACAAATAACGTTGCTGTGGTACCGGGCTGAAACGGTACAAATAACGTCGCTGTGGTACCGGGCTGAAACGGTACATCACGAATTCATGAATGAGGGCCCGTGTTTCCAAGCCCCTAGATCATATCCTGTTGGGTTTGGAATACTTCAATAACAATTGAAGTCCCGCTATTTTGGGCCCGTGATTCCTTGGACGATAGCCTTGGGTTCGAGAATACTCTTGAAATTGGTTGACATTCACACTTGAACTCACGTTAGTTAATTTTACCCTTTTAAAGACCTTTTAAGACACTTAGATTCACTTCATGTTCACTATACCTACACTCCACAGCCATACTATACTTGTTTTCTATGCTCATGCTACATTTCGATGCTGTTGTAGTTGACATACACATTACCATGTACGCTATTATACTTGTTTACATGTTCATGATTTATATCCATGCTATACCATATATCATATTTATACCATGCATTTCATTTATATACATCACACCATCCTTTTGGGACTTACCGAGCGTTAGTTCGCAGATGGGCATTCCACCCATCTTTTTTTCTTTCTTGGAATGTTCGTCAGGTGGTATTGAGACAAAGGAGATAGAAGCTGTCGAAGAGGAGTACAACCAGTTCGCATCACAACCGAACGTCTAGTTTCGTTCAGCTTTTCATTTCATTTCAGCTTATTTATGTATGATTCCTTGTTAAGACTTATCATATTATCGTATCTTGTATTAAGATATTTTGTAAATTGCGTGAATCTTGAATGTAATAAATCAAAATTGGATTTCATTGTTTTGTTTATTCTTGTTAGTTTATATTTCTTATAGACGCTTAGCGTATTTATTTCGAGAAACGGCATTCTCATAATAAATATTTTGCGGGCTTGCCACGCCACCGTTTCCATCTCCTGGGAAGCGGGGCATGACAAAAAGAGGGACGCATAGATCGCTGAATATAGCCCCCTCTTCAGCAGCAGTGACTTCTTGGCTGACAGAATGTAACGGGCCCACTGCAGATAGCCAGCCGGATGACGGGGGTCACTCCTATCAAATAAACCTGGTCCCAAGGACGCGCTTCTCCTTGGTATATCCGACGCCCCAGAATGTCTAGAGCCATCGGCGGCTGCACTGGTATCGACTCTATGGAAGGTTGGAGATGACCTTATGAAGTCCAGTTGACCTCCACCGCGTAAGCGACCTGTGGAGGGTCGGCATAATGAATCGAGGGGATCGGTTCTGATGGCGCCGCACAAGTAAAACTGCGTAGACCCCGAATAATGTAACTGTACCATGACCCCCACAAATGAAGAGACTTCTGCTCTAGGTCATTGTCCCGAATTAGCGCAAAGAATTCCCGATATGTAGGCGCATTGGCGAAAGCGCTATCCGAGCGAACGTAGGGGAAGAAAGAATCGGAAGCCATAGTACCTAAAAAAATAGAGGGTTAGTTATCAATACAATGTAATCAACTACAATTAAAGGCTTTAGCATTTTTAGTGCATCCAAATTTGTACTATATTCTGGTATATTAAAGTCGCCACGGTCCAAAGAAAAAGGGTCAATGGGCACCACAAAATCAAGGTAATACCCCATCAATGATGAGGCAGGCACTGATTGTAAGAATCCAAAAGGATTCTCATTTAATAAAAAATTTCATTGAACAGTGGAGTTCAAGGCTCCCAATGGCCTCGAAGAACGTGTTCTACAACAGATTCAAATCTGCAAGAAACCTCCTAAAAAGAAAATAAGAAAAGGGAATAAAATTCCCAAAAGGATTTTCAAAATAAATTTTCTCAGAGCTGAGCTCCGTAGAACAAACCGGAATTGAATTTCTCTGATAGTGGGATTAAATCTCAAAAATCCCCATGGGAAATATATTGGAATTAAATTTCAGAGATCAAAGTCACTAATAGGATAAAACCCCAAGATCTCTAAGAGCCATAGTCTACCCAAATAAAGTTTTTTTTAAGATCTCTAAGAGATCATTCCAAGAAAAGAGAAAAGCCCTGTTAATGGGTAAAAATCTAGAACAAAAAAGAAGATTTTTTTACGGGTTGAAATTTGGTCATGATTCTTACCAAGTTTTTTGGCAGAGTTCAACTCTAAGAATTCCTTTGGGGAAGAGATTTAAGCTCTGAAAAGAGAATAAAATTCACAAGGATGAAGAAAGAAGATGATGGAACATCAGTCATCTTAAGGGCCAAAGACCCTGTTTATAACATGTGAAGGGACGTTTCAACTCCCTAGAAGATTCAACGGTGGAAAAAGTGACACTGTTACACCCACGTGTGAGCCATGTGAGCATAACGGTGGAGAGCATTTGTTCCCCCAATATTTAACCTAATAAGAGAGCAAAACTCTGTTGAATTTTATGAGGCAGAGCCTCACGTGCTCTCCACGAGGGCGTCAGAGCCATTCTTATATGATGAAATCCTCACGCGCTTCTCACTCGCTTCTCACGTGGGCGCCAATATGCAAAGCACAGAAGAATTTATTACATAAGAGTTAAACTCTTAGATGGCTCCGCACATGCTCCTCACACGGGCGCCAATGTGCAAAGCACGGGAATACCCATCTTAAGAATCAAAATCTTAAATGGCGCCTACGTGCACAACACGTGAGCGCCAGCGCCCAGGTAGAATTAAATTCTACAATACTCTCTGTTAAACAGAGCCGTTGGATCAAAAATCCAACGGAGATGATAAATCATCAAAATATAGAATCAAATTCTATTAGGAGAAAATATCTCCCATATATTTCTAAATAATAAAGATACTCTCGGTTGGATCAATGATCCAATAATAGAATAAAATTCTATTTTTGGAATATATTCCCTCAATCTTTCCAAACAAAAAGATTGCTCCCGGTAAAACAGAGAACCCTTGAATTAAAAATCCAATGGTGATTAAAAATCACCACTTGACAGAATAAATTCTGTATATGGGAGAATATTTTCCCAATCTTGTCAGAAACAAGAACAGCATATTCTGTAAAACAGAAGTCCTTGAATCAAAGATCCAACGGTGGGTAAAATTCCCCAAATCAATTTTGAGACCAATTAAATCATTTGGAATCTCTCAATGAGAGATTTTCTCAAAACCAATTAACAATCTGCCTCTACTACATAAAGGACCCGAGACTTCAAGTCTCATATAGAAAAAATCCCCTATAAACTTATGAAAAATACTGAAAGCTTCCAAAAACAACAGAGAATTCAATTCTCAAAGAGGAAAACTTCCCTTTCAAAAAAAACCTAGGTAAAGAAATACAAAGATCAATTTTTTTACCTATTTTAATGGTTTAACCATTCTCAAAGAACTTAGTTCTTTCTCTAGATCAGAGATCCACAAGATAAGTCTCTCACAAGTTGAGAATTTAATTCTCATCGGGAAAATCTTATTCTTGAGAATCAAAGATTTAGAAAAGAACTAGGTCCAAAAAGAAAAACAAAAGGAAAAAGAACTTATAAAAGAACTTAGTTCTTAAGCAAAAAAACCTGATCCCGGATCTTAAAAAAAAAAGATCATGTTGATCATTAATGGCCAAAATGTCATCAACAGAGATTAATCTCTAAAAAAGGAAAAAGACTAGCACCTCACGTGCTTCTCACGTGGGCGCCCTCTTAACAGCGCCTAGCGCCTCACGTGAAAGACACACGGGCGCCCAAAACAGAAGGTTAGCGCTTTATGTGGAACATACGTGAGCGTTGAATAAAGTGCTTAGCACTCTACATATAGCTAAAACGGCTAAATGCTTAGCACTGATTGGGCAGCGCCTCACGTGCTCCTCACGAGGGCGCCATATAAAAAGTGCTTAGCACTCCATATGTAGCCAAAACGGCTGAATGCTTAGCATTGATTGGGCAGCGCCTAGCGCCGCACGTGCACCTCACGTGAGCGCCATAAAAAGTGCTTAGTACTTCATGATTAGTCAAACGACTAAAGTGTTCAACACTCATTGGGCATTGTCCATGACTGAATGCTTCACATGATATACGTGTGAGCGTCAGAGCCCAAATAAGTGCTTAGCAGTTTTGAATGAACAAAAAGAAAGACTAAGCCCAAATTGGCTAGGTCTCTGAGGTTTTCTTACAGCCGAGCCTAAATGCTCTGTTGTTGGATCTGAAATAAAAATGATCCGAGCCTAAATGCTCGTATATTTAAGTTGATCTTAATCTCAAACTAGATTAACGGTCCTTAAATAAAACAAAATATTTTTGAAATAAGCGAACATACAACCTAAGTTCAAAACCGAAATCTAAAATATACGGATTTGGACTGATTTACGCCCTATGGGCGATGACATAAACTAGTCTCCGTATAAAATCCACGGGCAACCAAAATAAACAAAAACACACACGAAACGAAGTGAACTGCCGGAGCTGGAGAAAGTGGTTATCGCAAGGCGATAACGTAATTAACTGTAGGGGTTTGCGCCTGCAGGGAAGAGCGTCCCTACAATCAAAAACCCCTCATAAAATTAGGTGGAATTTGATAATGTCCGCTACAACGGTCGCGTCTGTCCAAATCTCCGATATATTGTGCCATAAATCAACTTGGTATTTTCGGAGAGGTGGATGGATAAATCCAAATAGCATCTGCTCCCAAATTCAGGCAAGACGATCTATCCCAATTCGTCTCTATTTTCAGCTGTAAACAACTCCTTAGTCCTTCTCATGTACTTAAGAATGTTATTATTTGCTATCCAATACTTCTCACCTGAGTTGGACTGATATCTGCTTACGACGCTAAGTGCGTAAGCTACATCTGGTCTGGTATATAACATCGCATATATTATAGACCCTACCACCGAAGCATAGGGTACAATGCTCATGCAAGCCCTCTCCTCATCAGTCTTGGGAGACATCTCTTTGGAGAAGGTGATTCCGTGACAAGCAGGTAAATTACCATACTTGGAATTTTCCATACTAAATCTCTTTAGGATGGTGTCTATGTACCTGGACTATGAAAGTCCCAACATTCTTTTAGATCTGTCACGATAGATCTTAATTCTCAGAATGTATGAGGCATCACTCAGGTCTTTCATAGAGAACATGTGTGACAAGAAAAGCTTAGTCGATTTTAGCATATGAATATCATTTTCTATCAGGGGAATGCCATCTACATATAAAACGAGGAATACCATAGTTCTCTCTACAATCTTCTTATAAATACAAAGTTCATCTACATTTTTGATACAGTCAAATTCCTTGACCGTTTCAACAAAGTAGATGTTTCAACTCCGCGATATCTGCTTTAATCCATTAATAGATTTAAGTAACTTGCACACTTTCCCGTTGCTCCCACTGTCTATGAAACCCACTGCTGATCCATATAAACACACTCTTCTAAACTTTCATTTAGAAAAGCGGTTTTAACATCTATCTGCCAGATGTCATAGTCATGGAAGGCATCAATGGCAAGTAGGATCCGAATGGATTTAAGTATAGCCACTGGTGAAAAAGTTTCATCATAGTCCAATCCTGATTTTTAACGAAAATCTTTTGCAACGAGTCTAACTTTGTAGGTTTCTACCCGTCCACCTACACCAATCTACTTTTTGAAAATCTATTTGCATCCAGCGAGTTTTACCACAGAAGGAGCAACATCCAAAGTCCATACTTTTTTGGTGTACATGGATTCCATTTCGGATCGCATAGCATCAAGCCACTTCACCGAGTCTCTACTCATGATGGCTTGCTGAAAACTAGTAGGCTCATCATCATCGATGATGCAATCCTATCGATCCCCGTCTATGAGAAAACCGTAGTATCTCTCGGATGGATGAGACTGCTTACTAGATCTGCGGAGTGCCGTAGGTACGTCCAGTTCTATTGAAACTTCAGGTTCTACTAGTCTTCAATAATATTTTTTGATTCTGGAATTTCTTCCAGTTCTATCGCGCTCCATCCAATTTTTTTTTTGAAGAAATTTAGTTTCCATAAAGTGGGCATATTGAGAAACAAAAACCTTTTATTTCTCAGTGTAATAGAAAAAATACCTCCTAGAATTCTTTGGGTATCCCACAAACTTATACAATACTAAGCGTGCCTCGAACTTGTCCGGATGATACTTTTAACAAAAGCTGGATGCCCCCATATCTTAAGATACTTAAGACAGGGTTTCTTCCCACTCTACATTTCATATGGAGTGGTAGACACTAACTGTAACATTTTGGAAAATTATAAATATTAATTTATAATTTTAAATATGAATTTAATAAGTTTACAAAAATGATATCGTTCATGAAATTGGATATCGGAATTATATCCGAAAAATGTAATTATTTTAATAAATATGAATAAAAGTGTGTGATATAATAAAAATGATATTTTTAATAATTTAACATGACATTGTATTTTACATTAAGATAATGATATTTAAGTGATAGATTAATTATCTCATATCTTATATTTTACATGGATTTAAATTGTAAATTGGATTTAAATTGTAACATGAAAGGTTTTCTTTTGTTGAAATTCTTTTAATAGTTGGTATAACTATTTTGTTAAATGGTTGGTGTATCTTATCCTAGTTCAAACCCTCACACCACCATACGCACACCCATGCTCAACTCCCTCCACCTCCTCCTTCACATTTTACACCTCCTCCTTACACCATGACACCTCCACTTCACAACCCTTCACCTCATGCTCTTTCTATACACAACATAACACTTCACACCTTATCTCATCACACTTAGAAATTATTTAGCTTTCTCAAGCTGAACCATTGGTTTCTACAAGCTCCAAACAAAAATATTTCTAAGTATCCATCAGCAAAAGATAAAAGTCATGAACTCTTTCCCCAATTTTGTTCACTTCATCAATCTAGAAGCCACTACAACCCCTAAGAGCCTCCATCATACAATCCTTGAGTTGTAATTTCTTTTCTCTCATTCCATATAGGTAAATATAATCATGCTTTAAAATTTTGAAGTGATAGTGAGTTTTACTTGCTGGCCGAATATCAGTGACATGTTGGGGGTTTTGAATTTTTTTGATGAATCTATATTGATAATTAGGTAATGGTTAAAACTAAAAAGTTGTAGAGAATTGCCATATCATTTAGCCAAAAATATTTGGTTAAGTTTTACTGTAAAATAAATTTTACAAGAATTTTTAAAGAAAGTGATTCCAAACTGGAAATTTCATTTCCAGTGGCTGTTTTTCACTCAAATTGTAACAATTTTCTTAATTTTTCTGTTAATAATTTGGAGAATCTGAAAGTTGTAGGTTGTAGATAATTTTGTGTATATATCTCTAAAATTTTCATTTTTCTTATTTTATTTACAAAATCTAGAGATATAAAAATTTTAGTGAAGATTGTTTTCTGGTTTCTGCAGATTTTCCAGAAACATGTTTTTATTTTGCATTTTATTTCATGTCCTATACATAGAAATTGGAAAAGATATTTTGGGGTATCAAATTTAACTCCTTTAATAATGTGTATAATTTTAGTTTCACTCTAAACATTTTGTTTACGATTTCTAGTGATTTTTCGAAGCGAGCCCAAAAACTGCCGTTTTCTGAGCTAACATTTTCAAACAATATACATCCGAGCATTGTATTTTTCTCGCTATATTTTGCCAGTAAGATAATGTTATTGACGAGCATGTTCTTACATTTGAAGGGGTATTAGCGAAGACGTTGAAGGCGTTGAGACGAGGAAAAGCGATTGTGGATTTCGACGAGTTCGACAAGTTGGTGAGTAGATTTACTTCTACGGGGGAAGTCGGGTGGATGGCGTATAGCACCCCCGCAACCATTTAACTAGGATAGTTATACTATCTAGTTAGTTATTAGTTTTAATTCAAATTAATGATATTGGAGTTATTTTGCATATAGTTTTATTCATGGTTTGGTGGATATTGTACGAAGGATCATACCGTACTTGTGATGACGAGATTAGCATTCCGAATACGACCAAGTTCCTTTAGACTCGTGGAATCATGCTTTATTTCATGTTAGAACGTAATACTTGAGTGAGCTACACTCTTTTAAAAACTAACGATTCGTTTCCCTTTTAAAGAATAAATGACAAGGATGTGATGCCCATTTCCAAAACGAATATCTATTTTAACTTAAGGCAGCTTCCTTATTTCAAAACCAACGTTTCGTTCCATTTTCAAAGATAATGGTATAGCTCATAGAAAGTAGTTACATTTAATAATTACGCTTAGATTTACTTTACATGTTCGCGATATATTTATCGATATTATATGTTTCCGTGATACGAACACTCTGATAGAACACTGCACAATTACCAATGAGTATTATGTTGCACGAGCACATACGCATATATTACACTACACCTCATTGGTACTGCCATGTCACTATAGGACTGGTATACTACGTGATGTGTAAGTAGATGTCGATACGAGTAGGCTTTATACACCTATAGAACACTCGTACAAATACTAATGATTACCATGTTGTATGAGCACAGACGCGTATGCTACACTACACATCATTAGTATTGCTATGACATAGTAGAACTGTTACGTTTATTGCTTGTATGACTTTATTTACGTACTTTACCTTTATTACCTGTTAAGCATTGTGAATACCAGTACCATGGGTATTCGTATTTGATTCTTATGAGTTTTCAGGATGTTTTACTTTTGATGATATATCAGTGGTATGGGACGCTGTTATATATGTATATATATAATATATCATCAGAATGATCTATGCAAGTATTCTTATTCTTTACTTGATATTTTTATGGATATGATGAGTTGACGTCCACCATGAGCTTGATGTTTTCTGATTGTTTTATTCTGAACCGAGTGGGGGGATATACGGTTACAGACTTGCTACTTATTCGGACTGAGTGAGGGAATATACAGTCGGATACATGGTGGACCCGGTCGAGACCGAGAGGCAGGAAAGCCGCATTAGAGGCTGGGAGCCTAGCGAGGACACTCGATACCGGAGATAGAGATAAGCACGACAGATATCCAGGGGATACTGACCGGGGCTCGATTTGGGCACGGCAGATATCCAGGGGATACCGACTGGGGCCAGAGATATCGGGTGGCGATCATCTGTTGAGATGGTGTCGACGATATCTGCATTTGCGTGTCGGTGATGGACACGAGAGATTTGAGGATTTATGTGTCGGTGATGGACACAAGGGATTTCTGATTTCGGGTGTCGATGCTGGACATCCAAATGTTGATATATTGCTATCTTATGAGGTATACAGTTATATTTTGAGTTATTATAGCCGACTAAGACTGATCCAGGGGACAGTACCTACATATATTTTTACGGCCATTTGCATATAAAAAATAATTCAAAAACGAGCTATAGCCTCATTATTTTGACATGTCTGATATGACACTGGGATCTTTTAAATTGTAAACCTCTTAACACTATTCACTAAAACAGCAGGACGTATATCTTAAATAAGATACCTATTATATTTCATAATATCATGTCTGCGTTTATGCCGTGACATATGTATTCCGCGGCTATTTTAAAGAAGGGCTTTTACATATATATTTTTGGCTACTTATGGCTTATACCTAGATATAGGTCATTTGCATTGATATAATCTATTCTGGGTTCATGTGATAAATAGAGTTGCATTTATGATACATTGCATATTATATATTATATTGGTATAGGATATGATATTACTATACTTATGACCTAGGTATCGTTGTGCATTTCGATTTCTACCTTGTGATGTACTTTATTCACTGAGTTGGAAACTCACCCCCGTTGTGCCACAGTTTCTTGCAGGTTTTACCGCTTGGATTATCAGCGGCTTGGGGCATACTTTCCATTCGGTGATTGTTTTGGTAGGTGGGTTACTGTTGTATCGTACTCACACTTATATATTCATATCTTCTTGTATCTAGTAAAACTCCATCGACCTAAAACTGGTATATTGTGGACTTAGAAACAAGACTTAGAGTTTATGTGTTTGTGGGCGTCGCACTCATTGGGGTCGACCTTTTTATATTGTTGATTTTGTTTCGCTTTTCTTTTCTTCGCTGTTGTGCATCGTATATTGTTTGTTGGTTGCTCCGCTGTTTGGGCGTGGAAGCTAGCTCCCGTTGGGGATGTTATTTATTTTATTATGTATGTATCGGATTTTATGCAAAATTTACAAAGGAGGTGCTATCAAATTTCAAAATGCCATATATGCTTTTTCAAACATACTTAGTTTGACTTATATGTTTATTTTAAACTGATCTCATCTGATGACTATTTCAAACTTCACCTCCAATGTTTTCAAAAAGGGTTTAGATTCCGGGTTTCGGTTTACTTGAACCGTGTCGACGTCTTTTGATGTCGCGTGATTTAAGTGCCGGTCACGTACCACATTCGGGTCATGACAAAGTTAGTATCAGAGCATTTGGTTTAACCTTTGTTCGAGTCTAGGTTTGGTTATATGGGGTCTAGGCATACACTTTCGTTAGCAAGGCTTTACCTTATAGGACTTAGACTTGACTTTAGGGGTCTTATACCCGAACTTTCGTTATATAGGATGATCTTGGTTGATGGAGTAGGTACTAAGAGAGTGACGTACCGTACATATGTTCCGCGGCATATTTACGATATGATACTCCGCCTAAATTACCTTAGGATATATATCTTGAGATTTTTTTCCTTCTATTCATTTCGTTAATCTATCCTCATCGATTCAAGTTGATTATTCCGGTCACTATGTCTACGTTAGCCGAGAAGACTGCGGTTAGATATACGGTCAGGGCAGACTTATCTGGGACAAGGACTGACCAGGGTGACATTCCAGTGACTTAGGGACATGCCGTTTATCCATATTTTATCGGGTTTCTAATTTTGAAGCGAGTTCTTTGGGATCCGCACCAGAGGGTTGGGTGATTGCTGGAGATCAGCCGGACTTGAGACGTGATGTTTTCCCCTATCCTAAGATCGTAGTGTTTCCTACTGTTCAGACAGTGGTATAAATCATTGATGAGGTTATTGAGGTATTGCTTCCAGAGTTCATAAAGTTAAAAGTTGTCGATATCTACAAGTATAGATGGAACAGAGGATTCATAGTCGTTCAGATGTGGGATGGCTAGGACATTTAATCCGTTGTGGTTCTCCGATGCGAGGTCGGTGAAGTTGATTAGGTTCATCCGATGGATCTTGCTCAGACCTGATGCAAGTCGCTCAAGAAAGAGATCGTGTAGTAAGTTTTCCTCCGACGAATTGGGACGAGTTCTCGAAGGTGAGCTTAGCCAGATTATTCTACAGGGTGTCAGAGATGTCGGATTCGTGTTTTTGAGTTTTGTAAGACTCCGAGCTTGGTCATAACCGAGTATGACTTGCAAATTGCGTGGTTAGCACGATGTGCTCCTTAATTGATTATATTATAGAGTAGTGGAACAGAAGATTGGTATGAAGTCTCAGTGGGCAATTCTTCACTGTTGATATTGAAGATACAATGCGTATGCAGAGGCGCATATGACCACACTTTCAGAGGAAAATCTTGAGGAAATGGTAGTTGTTACAAAAATGAGAGTGGATTCTGTAATGAGTGCTAGTTCCGAGCAGGCTGGATAAATGATATCAGCAGGAGACTTGATGGATTATTTCCAGGAGTTTATAATAAGTAAGATTGGACCTAGGATCAGTTGTTTAGTGCACACGCAGAGGTTAGAGATTACCGTCGTCCACATTTTGCGTTGAGAGAGACTGAACTATTTGTCAAGAAGATGTGGTGAGAGGTATCAGCAGTAGGACTGATTGTGTCGTTGCTTCTCACCGGACGATTGATTTCGAGCATAAAGAGAGATCTTTTCACATGGCGAGGAAGACTCTCATTAGCTATAAAGAGGCCATGGCGTTAGAGATCCGCAAGAAGAAACAGAATTTAGAGGCAGAGACGCTAGACCAGGGCAGAAGGCAAGTAGTAATCCTTTCTCTGCCAGTTCCGGGTGTTTAAACACCTTTTGACATTGAAGAATATATACTTCAATGTCTGTTGTCTTGTTATTGAGTTTTTATGATCCGAATATTTCGTTTTATTTTAACGTTGAAGAAAGAACAACTCGATGTCCGTTATTTTGACATATGTATTTTGAGAATTTGAGGGTCACAGAAATGTTTTGTACACACCAGATGCACTTGTTTGAGATTTTCGTGCACGATGATTGCACTTTGATTAATGTTTTGTGCACACCGGGTGTACTTGTTTAAGATTTCCGTGCAGGGTGACTGTACTCGATTGGAGTGTTGTGCACACCAGATGCACTAGAATGATATTTTCGTGCATATCAGTTGCACATGATTAAAAGATTTTATATATATATACACACTCTAGGAATACTCGATATGATTTTGTGCAAGCCGGTTACACGTTTTGATATTTGTGCACTCCGATGCACTTGAGATTTATTTTGTGCAACCCAATGCACTTGATGTTTTCTTTGTGCACCCTGATGCACTTGATTTTGATTTTGCATTCTAATGCACTCGATGTTGATTTTGTGCAATATGATGCACAGAATATTGATTCTTACACTTTAGATACACTTGATATTTGTTCCATGCACAATTGAGGCAGTGGATATCATTTCGTGCACACCTATTGCACTTGGCGCTGTTTTGTTTTCATGCACACTCGTGGCATGTGATTTAGATTTTCGTGCAAAACCGTTATGGTTGATTTCATTTTCGGACACTGTATTTGATATGATATATTATGGATTTGCACTTATTTTCACTTGGTCGTATGCTATAGATATTGCACTACGGCTATGGCAACGAGCGTGTACCGGATGTGCACGGCTGATTTAGCATTTGAAATTTTACATCATAACTGGTGTAATTCTCATAACAATCGCTTGAGTTACAGTTATGTGAGTATTATGTTTTTTTGAGTTTTCACGCACACTGTTACGTTATGTTACGTTTTAGCTCGTGTGGGATGTTAGAGTTCTGTTATATTGAGTGGACTATGTATTTTAAAATTTTGGACCCCGGTAAATTATTTTGAAATGAGTTGGTTGGATTGAGAAAAATATTTTATGATGGGGTTTAAATTTAAATTCGGGGACCGAATTTCTTTAAGGGGGTGATATTGTAACATTTTGGACAATTATAAATATTAATTTATAATTTTAAATATGAATATAATAAGTTTACAAAAAATGATATCGCTTATGAAATTTGATGTCGAGATTATATCCGAAAAAATGTATTCATTTTGGTAACTATGAAGGAAAGTATATGATATCATAAAAATGATATTTTAACATGACATGATATTTTACATTAAAATAATGATATTTATGTGTTATGATAAGTATTTCATTTTAACATGGATTTAGGTTTGTAATATGAAAGATTTTTAATTGTTGTATTTCTTTTAATGATGGTTGGTATATGATATCCTAGTTTAAACCCTCACCCCAACACACACATACTCACCCTTCTCCCTCCACCTCCTTCTTCTCAACTTTACACCTCCTCCTTCTCAATTGACACCACCACCTTACAACCCTCCGCCTCATGCTCTCTCTACACAAATCCTAACACCTCCATCTTATTCTTATTCAACACTTAGAAATTCTATTAACTTTTCTAAACTGAAATAACAAGCTTCTTCAACTCCAACAAAAATATTCTAAGTGTTCATCATATCCAAAGGGTAAAGCCATGATTTCCTTCATGAATATTGTTCACATCTTCATGCATGAGCCAATACAAACCCTTGATGCTTCCACATATACTTCTTGAGCAGGATTTCCTTGTACTACTACTATATAGGTATATCTCCTTCTCTCTTTACTTGATCATTTCTGCTTGATGTCTGTTTACTATGTGCAGTATCAGAAAAGTTGTGTTTTTATGATATTTAGCATACTGAAATGGAATCTGGAACCACTAGGTGTAACCACTAGGAAAACTAACAAGACCATAATATTTTAAAGCCACTAGAAAACTATACCTAAAGCCCGAGCCCCTAATTCCATGATTGACCCGGCGACATTCGCATTTTGACCGGTGTCGCCGGACTTCTGAGGGAGTTTGGTGTTGATTTTTGTTCTGTAGGTGTATTTGGTTATTTTATGATATACAGTATTGTTTGATTTGTCCCAATATGCATACAGAGAAATCTTTGAATGTTTAGTTTGGGTTTTGTTAAAGTTTCCGATATTCCGATACGAGTTTTCGTATTTCTGTACCATAACTGATTTATTGACGTTTGTACATTAACAACAGGGTTATCTTGTCATTTTGTAAGTAAGTGAGCTGTAGGTTCTAACCTACGGGTGCTTAGCTCATTGTTTTGGTATTAGATATGATATTTATATCGATGTGATTTAATTACGATTATAGGTACGATCGCGAAGGTTTCCGAGACGGAGTTGACGGACATAGCAATCGTAGATTCAACGAGCTCGACAAATTGGTGAGTAGGTTTACATCTACGGGGGAAGTTGGGTGGATGGCGTATAGCACCCCCGCAACCTTATAAATAGGATAGTTATGATATCTAGTTAGCTCTTAGTGTTTATTCAAGTTTATGATATTGGAGTTATGTTGCATCTTGTATGTTATTCATGTGCATATAGTTTTATTCATGGTTTGGTGGAATTGTACGAGGAATCATACCGTACTTGTGATGACGAGATTAGCGTGCCGAATATGGCCAAGTTTCCTTTAGACTCATAGAGTCACGTTTATTTCGTTTTAGAACATAATACTTGAGTGAGCTATACTCTTTTAAAAACTAACGATTCGTTTCCATTTTTAATGATAAAAGACAAGGATGCAATGCCAATATCCCAATCCAGGTACATTGACACCATACTAAAGAGGTTTAGTATGGAAGATTCTAAGCGTGGTAATTTATCCGCTTGTTCAGGAATCACTCTCTCCAAAGAGATGTCTCCCAAGACTGATTTGGAGAGAGCTCACATGCAAGGGATACCCTATGCTTCTGCAGTTGGGTCAATCATGTATGCGATGTTATGCACCAGACCGGATGTAGCTTACGCACTTAGTGTGGTAAGTAGGTTTCAATCAGATCCTGGGGAGAAGCACTGGACAGCTGTGAAGAACATTCTTAAGTAATTGAGAAGGACTAAAGAAATGTTCTTGGTGTATGGTAACGAAGAACTCTGGGTGGAGTCCTTTACCGATTCGAGCTTCCAGAGTGATAAGGATGACAGTAAGTCGGTCTCGAGTTTTGTCTTCACCCTCAATGGAGGGGTGGTATGTTGGAAGAGTTCCAAGCAAGATACCGTAGCAAACTCGACAATGGAGGCTAAATACATCGCTGCCAACGACGCTGCCAAAGAGGCTGTATGGATGAAGAAGTTCATTGCTGAACTTGGTATGGTTCCTTCCATTGACCATCCAATACCTTTGTATTATGATAACAATGGAGCTATGGCTTTGGTCAAGGAACCCCGGTCCCATTAACGATCCAGACATATTCTTAGGCAGTATCACCCGATCCGGGAGATAGTAGATCGCCGGAAGATCGAGGTCGGGAGAGTAGATACGAAGGACAACACAGCGGATCCACTCACAAAGGCCCTCCCTCAGACGCAGTTTGAGAGACTTTTTGGGATGTTGGGTATACGATACTACAACAACTGATCTTAGTGCAAGTGGGAGATTGTTAGGAATATGTATACCCTAGAGGCCATTATTGTATGATATAGTGGATGCTTGGACATATATATGAGGACTTTCTTGCTCGACATGATAGTATGCTATCTGGTTGCTCTTTATCTTAACATGTACACTTGTACTATTATACTGACTCTCTGATATCTGTTGATAAAGCCCTTAGGATGTGAACTTGACTACCAGGACTATGATGCAGATCATACTAGTGGGGACTGGATAGTCCACAAGCACATCCTTTAATAGTTTCTAGTCGAGGGGATATCGAGACATGGTATCGATATTCCAGAGTAGACTAGTGTGTACGTTTCTTGACCCTGTATGGGGCGATAGTTGATCCCACAACCATTGGTGTTTGACATCAAAGATTGTACACAGGTGCTCATTAGAGAATGGGTACACCGAACAGAACTCGTCGAGAACTCCTAGATGGTACCATACCTATCGTCAGATAGCAGTTCTCTGGTGACACTGGTACAGGTTAGTCTGTAGATCCGAGATCGTCATAGTGTCTTATGTGGTTCCCACTATGCTTTGATTTCCTCCCTACCACAGCTCAAAGGAGTCGTGCAAACAGGTGGATTTTGGGTACAGTCCCGAGTCACATGGAGGCAGTGAGCGATGGGAGGGGTTTCGTCTCTCCCGGTATAGGGAGTTGATGTTGCGCTATGCTCGATTGGTTATAACAGCAAGTCCCTGGTCAGGGCTGATGAGATTTACTGGTAAGTGTTATCGGTAGTTTCTCGAACCGTTATGAGCCACACATCGGCATGACTTATCGAGTTACTGGGGTCTGATGATTCCACCCCTAGACTCGATATGCGACATATCAGACGAAGAGACCGGACTGTACAGTAAGTATTACTTATAGGCTTCACAGGAATTTGGACAAACTTGCTTGTTGATCTTCTATTCGCTCAATACCTGGATAGCCGTTACGTCCAGCTAGTACCGCTGATGGCTTGTGGATAACTGATGTGATCATTACCTACCGCTGGCGTATTGACGAGTCTTTAGAGTCTCACACAGAGGTTTCCTAGCTCAAGTGAAATGAAGTAGGGCACATATGCTGATATGTACGGGAGCCTGATTAAATACGAGTATGTGATACCATATTCTAATCTGGCGATAATTTGATATCGGTTAGGTTATATGTGATATAACCGGATTATTAAATCAAGTGTTGATTTGATAATATGATATACAAATAAATGATATTAGTCGGATATATATGATATAACCGGATTATTAAATCAAGTGTTGATTTAATAATTTGATATATATTTATATTTGATATATTTATACATTAACTAATATTAAGCTTAAGTTTTTCTTCTAATATATATTTATATATATGTGTGATATATATATATATATATATATATATATATGGTTTTATCTATTTTCTGAAAATGGATAAATGAGGTGGAAAATAAGGAGATATTTTAGGCATGACTGTGAAGCATGGTTCATATATTATTTTATTTGTTTGGCTTCACTATTGAAGCATGGTGCATATTTTCTATGTGAAAATATTCATGCTTCAATGAGAGAAGAATATATGTGAGCCATTCTTCATTTTTTACTTGGATGCTAGCTTATTTTGCTTGCTCTCTCCATTATCTTCTTCTTCCTCCTCCAAGCCCTAACCTTCACATGAGTTGTGAACCCTAGGACTTTAGAGAATTCTAAGTGAGCTAAAAACCCTACTTTATCAACTTACTATAGATTAGCAATTTAGATTAGGTTGTTTCCTTCACTAATAGTAGATTAGTGAAAAGGTAGCTTGACCTAGAGAAACTTCGGGTGGATCATCTTCGGCTTGGAAGATCAAGAAGCAAGATCGATCCTTCTTCAAGTGGAGCCAAGAGAAGTCGTAGGGACTACTACTCGGAGCTTGAGAAGTGAAGGACTTGGTCTATAAAGGTTGTAATCTCTATCACTTAGCATAGAACCTGCTATATCTTCACTTAAACCCTAATACTCTAGTTCGATCCTAGTTTAGTGTAGCTTAGCACCCAAGAATTTTTAAAATTGCATGCTTGATGCCGGTAAAAACCTAGTGGTGGTGCTAATACACACTTTCACTCACATGTTTTTCGTGTGAGTGATCACATGTTTAACACGTGGGCGCTGTTATAAGATTTAATCCTATCTGCAACAGGTACTCGCATGCTTTGCACGTGAGGCGCTGCCTTCTATTTTTATAAAAGGAAAAGCAAAGTTTGAACCAAAATTTTTGGCGGGAACAAGTGGGAACTCACATGAGACAAATGACGATCTCAGGTCGGCAGACTATCTGTACTCATGTCACCAGAGAACTGCTATCTGACGATAGGAATAATACCATCTTGCCAGTTCTCGGCGAGTTCGTCCTGTGTGCTCACCCCCAGTGAGCACTTGTATACAATCTTAAGTAAAACACACCAATAGCTGTGGGACCAACCACCGCCCCTCGTCAGGGTCTAGAAACGTATACACTAGTCTACTCTGGAATATCGATACCCGGTCTCGGTACTCCCACGACTAGGGACATTTAAGGATGTGCTTATCGACTACCCAGCTCCCACAAGTATGATTGCCAGGTAGTCAAGTAAGGATTCTACGGGCTTTATCAACATGTATTAGAGATATGAAATAACTAGTAAAACATGTACACATATTAAGATAAAGTCAAACCAAATAGCATACTATCATATCGAGCAAGATTGTAATGTACATACATACCCCTAGCATCTTCTGCAATAAAGGCCTCGAGGGCATACATAACCAACACAGGCATCATTGACGTCTCTTGGAATCGCGAAAATCCATCATTCAGGACCCTGAAATCGCGGTCAAAGATTTGCTCCGAACTTTGACTTTCGAATTAGGGATGAAATCAGCACCCGAATCAGTTAAAATTTGACAGTCAGTATCGGGAATTAATTTAGGACACAATCAAATAATTAGTTTCTCATTTTAATAGCTTTTTATTTTTAGCGATTTTCTATATTTAGAAATTTTTCTTTTGATTTTTTTCGTCCTACTTTTCCTTTCTATCATGTTTATACCGGTAACGTCTCTATTTTTCTACATTCCTTTTGCACATGGTAACGCGTTTCTCCTCTTCATTTTCCTACTTGTCCTTTCTGTCCTACTTGTATCCGGTAACGTCTCTATTTTTTTATAGTCCATTATAACTAATGTCATTTTTCTATCAAATCACGACTAATATCATTTTTCTATCCATCATGACTAATATCATATTTATGTCCTATTTGTACTAGGTAATGTCTCTATTTTTCTACAGTCCATTATGACTAATGTTCTCTTCTGTCAAATCACAACTATTGTCCTTTTTCTATCCGTCATGACTATTGTTCTATTTCTGTCCTGTTCGTATCCGGTAGTATCTATATTTTTCTACAGTCCATCATGACTAATATCCTTTTTCTGTCAAATCACGACTAATGTCATTTTTCTGTCCATCATGACTAATGTCCTTTTTCTTTTGTACCTGATAACCTCTCTATTTTTCTGCAGTCCATCATGACTATTGTGTTTATTCTGTCAAATCATGAATAATATCCTTGTTCTTTCAAATCATGATTAATGTCCCATTTCTGTTAAATCATGAATAATGTCCTTGTTCTGTCAAATTATAAATAATGTCTCTGTTATATTAAATCATGACTAATGTCCATTTTCTGTTCATCATGACTAATGTTCCTTTTCTGTTCATCATGACTAATGTCCTTGTTCTGTCGAATCATGACTAATATTCTTTTTCTGTCAAATCAATTGTGGGTCTATATCTCTATTTTTCTATAGTCCTTTTACGCTTGGTAACATATTTCTCTTCTTCATTTTATTCTTATTGTGACATTTTCTGTTCTACTTATTCTTTCTGTCTTGTTTATATCCGGTAGCGTCTCTATTTTTCTATAGTCCTTTTGCACCTGGTAACGTGTTTCTCTTATTCATTTTATTCTTCTTTTAGCCTTTTATGTCCTACTTGTCCTTTATGTCAGGTTTATACTCCGGTAACGTCTCTATTTTTCTACGTTCCTTTTGTACCTGATAACATGTTTTTCTTCTTCATTTTATTTTTCTTTTGTCCATTCTCTTTCAAATCACGACTAATGTTCTTTTTCTATCATCATGACTAATGTATTTTTTCTATCCTGTTTGGACCCAGTAACATCTCTATTTTTCTGTATTCCATCATGGCTAATATCCTTTTTCTGTCAAATCACGACTAATGTTCTTTTCTGTCAGATCATGACTAATATCATTTTTCCGTGTATCATGACCAATGTTCGTTTTCTGTCAAATCACGACCAATGTCCTTTTTCTATCCATCATGACTAATGTGCTATTTCTGTCATGTTCATACCTGATAACGTCTCTATTTTTTTACTGTCAAATCACGACTAATGTCCTTTTTCTGTCCATCATAACTAATCTCCTTTTTCTGTCCTGTTTGTACCTGATAACCTCTTTATTTTTCTACAGTGCATCATGACTAATGTCCTTATTCTGTCAAATTATGACCAATATTCTTGTTCTGTCAAATCATGAATAATATCCATTTTCTATTCATCATGACTAATGTCTTTTTCTGTTAAATCACGAATAATGTCTTTTTTC
Source organism: Agapanthus africanus (assembly GCA_030015575.1). NCBI lineage: Eukaryota > Viridiplantae > Streptophyta > Magnoliopsida > Asparagales > Amaryllidaceae > Agapanthus > Agapanthus africanus. The sequence goes on along the minus strand of JASDDO010000019.1, from coordinate 254,766,584 downwards.
TTTCCATCATCCCTAATGTCCTTGTTCTGTCAAATCATGACTAATATTCTTGATTTGTCAAATCAAGACTAATGTCATTTTTCTGTCAAATCGATTGTGGGTCTATATCTCTATTTTTCTACAGTTCTTTTGTACTTCACTTCTTCATTTTATTCTTCTTTTGACCTTTTATGTCCTACTTGCCCTTTCTGTCCTGTTTTTACCAGGTAGCGTCTATATTTTTCTACAGTCCTTTTGCATCTTATAATGTGTTTCTCTTCTTCATTTTATTCTTCTTTTGGCCTTTTTTGTCCTACTTGTCCTTTTTGTCCTGTTTATATCCGGTAACATCTCTATTTTTCTACATTCCTTTTGCACCTGGTAACATATTTCTCTTCTTCATTTTATTTTTCTTTTGTCTTTTTCTGTCAAATCACGACTAATGCCATTTTTCTGTCATCATGACTAATGTCATTTTTCTGTCATGTTTGGACCTAGTAACATCTCTATTTTTCCATTTCATCATGACTAATATCTTTTTCTGTCAAATCATTACTATTGTCCTTTTTCTGTCAAATCATAATTAATATCCTTTTTCTGTGCATCATGACTAATGTCATTTTTCTGTCAAATCGATTGTGAATCTATATCTCTATTTTTCAGCAGTCTTTTTGCACCTTATAACGTGTTTCTCTTTCTTATTTTATTTTCCTTTTGATCTTTTTTGTCCTATTTTTGGCGAAGTAGCCATTGTTATCATTCTATTCTTTCAATTCCTCTCAAATTTGATGAGAAGTGCAGCATATCAAATCCAGACTGCACCACTTATCAATTAAAAAAAGAGTATCATGAGTACTGTCTTTTTCTGTTTAGTAATGCTTAGTTATACTTGTTACGAATTATAATCATAAGTCTGTTGTTCCAACCAAAAAAGTATCCATTAAAACCAATTGGCAATCCCATTGTTCTTTTTCATTTGAGTTTTTTCTACACTTGTACGCTGGCACCTTTTCAAATTTTTTTTCATTTTCTATCATTTGTCAAATTTAATTGCAAAAACACGATCGAGTTAGGAAATTAAGTGATTTATACTATATATCCATAAAATGTATCATATGATAATCATATTAAACATATTAAAGCAATTAAAAATATTAGAAAACACAATCAGAACTTGTTAATATTGTTCATTCTTCTACAAAATTTACATGCCAAAATAACGGAAATAACAGACGATTGATCAACAAAGAAAAACTAAAATTAACATTCTAAGTTATTTGGTATGGCTCCTCACATCGACATAACGGGCATGAGTTTTTCTTGAACAACTAAGGAACAATGCATTTCAAGTAGAATGCATGATCACAACACAACTGCACTCTTTCGACTAAATCATCACTGCTACCCATCTAAACTTCTTCAAAGCACACAGCACAAACAATATCGACATTCTCATCCTTCAACTCTTGTCTCTTCCGCTTATGCGATCCCTTGATTGTCACAATCTTATCAATTCCAGTACAAACATATACATTTATATAAAACTTATTACCTGCTACCTCCACGGCTCTATGAACACATATACATTTATATAAAACTTATTATCTGCTACCTCCACGGCTCCATGGACAAACTCGCTGATCTCCGTTTTAAAATGCATGCGATGCTGATACTGGATGGGACATGTACGACGGACCACCCAGCGAGCGAAGCTACGGCAATTCTCAAGCGAACGTAATTGAAATGCTAAATACTTGTGATGCTTGTAGGAAAGCTCTTCATCCAAAATAAATTTTGCACCATCATGAGGGCCATCGGGAGAGTGGATGATCACTTGAGCGGAGTCTTCAATATACCATGGGTGCAAACGGAAGGATCGACGCCGTCGGTATCTGACAATGTGGGCGTCGGTTTTGCATGGAGGAAGAGTAGCAACGACGGTTTGATATACTTTTTGACCATTGAGAGAGGCGACGGCTGTTCTGTATCAAGTTTTTACGCCATTGAGAGAAATACAAAATAAGAAAAGATCAGTAGAGTCTTAGAGACCTCCCCCCTCTCTCCACCTTTTATTTTAAAAAAATTATTTTTTTTCTCTCGACTAGGGAATGAAAATGAAGTGTTCTGGTTTAAATAGAGGAGGTGGGAACATGGGCCAATAGGAGATGGAGACAGAGGCCAATAGAATGCGGAAATACTAAAATTTGTGAGGGTAAAATTGGCATTTTGAAAAGTCTCCCCCCGCCCTCTATAGCTATACATTATGTATATAGGATGTACAGCCTTGCTTTATGGTGATGTTTGGAACTATGATTTTAGTCACATATGTGGCACCATAATTTCCAGAATACCAGTTATTATTGAGAAGCTTTCCTTGATATTCTCTCATTTTCTTTTAACTACTTTTCCTTCATCCTTTAGCACTCTTTTCTCTCTCATATACCTGTTTTCTCTCCTTTACCCACACCAATTATCCCCCCTCGCTACTTTGTCATCAAAGAAAACTGTTAATATACTGAGAAACAAAATGATGTAGCGGAGATTACTATGGCTAAACTTAAATCAGGTATAAGCATCTCAATAATCTATGTGGATGAATGCATTTGGTTATTGGCCTCCCCTGTAAATGTTGGCTACTAAAGTGGCTCCATGTTCAATTGGCATCTATAATTTAAGATTCGAACTCACTTCTCTCTTTCTCGATAGGATTCTATTTTTATCACATGCAAAACTCTTATCCGAAAATTTAAGAACTAATGATAACTCTGCATTTCAACCAAAAAGAAAATTTAAATAAAATTATACACACGCACTAAGATCCCTTTTGAGGTATCCTAAGTAGAGAGACCCAAGCAAATGAAGGGACCCAAGTTCAAGTCAAGTAATTATATGGTTAAAAGGTCATCCTCAACACATTAGCACATAAACATAAGCCATATATATATGAATTCATTATACCAAAAAAGAAAGATATGAATTAAAATCATCACACATTAAAAGCTTTAATGCACCATCCTCCACAAAATCCTTGCTTGCTCATCAATATACTGACAGATGGGCCCATTTGTCAATGATTTTTAAAGCATTCCTCTCGAGTCTTGATATAAAAAGTAAAAAAAAGCCAGGAAAGTAAAAGTTAGAACTCAAGTGATCTCTGCGCTTAAAGAAAGTTAGAACTCAAGTGATCTCTGCTTAAAGAAATAACAGCTTGTTAATTAGTACATCTATGATCAGCATTGATCAATAGAATATGGATCTTTGAATGGATATGGGAACAACCCACAATCATCATCAATCACTTGGAAAAAGATTATTGGGAAAAAGAGCACATTACAAGGCAGTGAAACTTGTTAAATTCATTCATTTACATCTAACATCTCTATACTTTGTTTATCTCCGTACATTATATCATCTCAATATTTATTAAAACTCTTGTATAAAAAAAGGAGTTCAAAATGTAATTCGAAAATGAAATTAGACTTAAATCTATTGGCCTTAACCAGGCTAATTGATGTTATTTTTATTTTTTTTATTTTTTTTGGGGGGGAGGGGGGGGGAGAGGGGGTGGGGGTTGCGAGAGATGAAGTCCTCGGTGCAAGGTTGTAATGACACAAATACACGGTTTCATGATAACATTTTGAAAATCAGATCAATTACATATAAGATGATTTGCAACTCAAGTAATTTTTACATATGATAAATAAGGATCCGAATGTGATTACAAATAACGCACATGCAATTAAATATAATTGTATGAGACTCAAACTTTTCGAGCAAATCATGTCTTGGTTCATATACAACATTCTCAATACTTTCCATGGAAAGAAGTGTATAAAATCTGTATGGAATAGAAAAAGTATTCATTTTCTTAATTTTATCTTCAAAAAGATATCAGTTTATAAGTTCTAGATGGGGAATCTTCTTTGGATGCTTCTAATTTCAAATTTGATTTGAGGATAGTCATGACATTTATAAATAGGTTTTTTTGATATTGCCCACTCGAAAATCGAATATTTTTGAAAACCGCATCCACATACGACTATTTGCCTGTAACCCACTCGAAAATCTTAACCCAACTAAAAATCCCACTCCGATTCACTTTGAGTTGGTTAACGATTTTTGACCTTCTAAAACTGTCGTTGGAGGGCATAAAAAGACTGAAATATCCAAAATAAAAACTTCTTCTTCTTCCTTCTCACTGGCTGTCATCATCGACGCCTCCCCTGTCCCAACCTCCACGTTCGGCGGCCCCCCTTCGCCCCTCCACCTGCTGCCGCTGCCCCTCACCATCTTCATCACCCTTCGCCCCCTCATCGTCCCTTATCCTTGCCATCATCGACGTCCCCCTCATCATCATAATCTCCCCCTTGCCACATGAAATTGATGATGATGATGATCTCCCCTCACCTCCCTCTCCTCTCTCTCTCCTCTCAATCCCTGTCACGCCCCGCTTCTCGGTGTACGGTAAGGAGACGCGATAGGTCACGCGACGTATTTACTCAGAAGTAAATACGCTAAGTGTAACTAAGCAATATAAAGTAAAATGTACACAATAGACATGAATATAAATGAACAGCAATTTTTATTTATTTAACAATTCTTTACAAATACAACTGGAAATGTAAATACAGGAATAGAAAGCAATGCATAAATAATGGCATAACTGAAATGAAAAATATACACAAGTGCCTACAGCTCTGGATCGATGGCAAACTGCTCCAAGTCCTCAGTACTGTGCTCGATCTCTAGTGAGTCGGATTCACCTGACAACATTCTAAAGAAAGAAGAAAAGGAATGTCGTCATCGAACAATCGCTCGGTAAGTCCCAAAGAGAGATAGAAATAGAGTAGACAGATAAGAGAGTATAACTAGTAATATTTGATTATAATGTTAACGCAGTTGTTTATAGCTTGGTACAGAATATGCCAGTATATACGAGAGGAGTCCAACTTACACCGTGGATTTTGGTAACCCGTAGTACAAGACTCCGTCGATAAAACCATAGAACAACGGCATGGATGTATAGTTACGTCTTTTAGTGATCATCTCGTGCCACTTTTAACACATTTTGTGTCAGTCTACCCCTTTAAAAACCCCGTAATGTCTTATGTATTGATGCAATGTAATGAATAGTTGTATACGACTTGCCGAAACCATGATATCAGGTAAACGGAATGGATATAAATGAATAGTCATGTAAACAGGGTATATCCATGTTTCGGTTCAAGTCATGTTCATGTTATTATAGATTGTATTCCAGCATTCATGGATTCATGTTTTAATGGAGTTATACTTGAATTGAATTCAAGTCAGATTGATTTCATATTAGATTGAGACTCTTTCTGAGTCGAACACTTTAAAAGAAATTGAAGTCCTGAATTAGTTTTGATATTATCGGTAACTGCTGCATATGGACAGCAAGATTTGTGCCTTTTTCCAAGACAATTACCGTGTTGATAACACCGTTGTTAGGTTTTCTACCTTAAATAGGCAAGCACGCATATTCTCCGGCTCTCTGAGGCTCAAGAGAACTGGTCCCGTTTAAATCTATGTTTACTAGGGTCCTTATTGTAATTTAATATAACTTGAGGGGGTTTTATGAAAAATAGTTTTGATATATTTTCAAAATACACCTCAAGTATTTAATTATCGTCTTTAGGGTTTTCATGGATGTATATTTTAAAATATAATGTTTTCTAGTGAGTAGAACCTAGTTTACATTGTATATGGTATTTTAGTGTAATATTGAAATTATATTGAATTGTAAAGATAGTTTCATGAAATTAGTGATTCCTTTGATTTAGAAAAACATGGAATATATATATTGTAGATATTTTGATAGTATTTATATATATATATATATAGAACTTATTTATTAAATAGAAATCACATTTTTCTTTAAAAATTGCATTAAAAATTCCATCGAGATCGAATGTTCCTTGCGGAAATCTGCAACTCGCTCTACTAAGCCCGAGGATGTGCGATAACCCGCACCATCCCGATCGGGGTTCTCCAAAATGGGTTGTAGAGGCTTATTTGTAAGGAATTAAGTAATACACTTTTAAAGAAAACGGTTTTTGAATGTTTATGGTATTTAAATGTAAACTCGTATTTTCCTACAAACTAATGTTCCACCAATCATCATGCTATATCAAGAATGTGTGTTGTGATAAGGTAGGTCTTTACCTCGTGAGTTTCCTAAAGGTATTATGGGTAAAATGAATAAATAATGGCGTATGTAAATATGATGGTATTTTACTATAAAGGTGAAATAGAAATTGCAATACGAATTATTTTGATATGAAACTTGTTCTAATATGTTTATTTGTGTTTGTTAAATATTATAAGAAGATATTGTAATTTATTGTTTAAGAGAAATTGTGTTTTAAAGAAAAGAGAGTCAGAAGCCGGAATAACTCCGCTTCCGACGAGTTTTGAAAAGAAGATGTTTAAGACTAGAAGTTGAGAAGGGTGAAAGGAACTTACTGATTGATTAAAAATAGGAGAGATAGAGGAAGCTATCGGAATCGTCGGGAAGTCGTTTCTTCGTCAGAATCTTCCCGAAACGTCGTCGAAAGTTCGACCTTTGCTAACTCCACTTGTATAATTTGGGGCTTGGAATTTTTAGAGTGTTTTTGTATGGGATTTCTGAATGAGTAGGGGTGAAATGTAGTGTGGTATTTATAGGGAAAATTAGGGTTTAGGATAATGAATTGGAGAATTGAAAATGCATTTAAATTTTGGTTTAATGCCACTTTTTAATTCTCTGTTTATTTTTAATAAAAACAAACAGCACATGGGTTAAGGAGGGAGGCCAAGGGGTTAGGGAAACAAAAAAAATGGGGAAGTACTTACGGGGGGCTGGCGGCGCCGGCCCCACGAGACATCTCGCCGGCCTATCTAGGGACTTGGGGGTTCGGATCTCCGCCACGTGTCCTAGTCGCTTCAACTAGCCTAATGCACATGTTTGATTTCATTGTGACTTTTCATTTTACGTGCAGTGTACGTGCAAACTTTTGAGATTCTAAAAGATTAAAAGAAAAATCAATTAAAAATATATGTGGCTGGAGGGATTCGATCACAGGGGCTATGTCACAGCAGTGCAAGACTTTACTAATGAGCTATAAGTGCTTTCTTATTGTTCAAAAGCAAATTAAATTTATAACTTGTGCTCAGGATTAGGTATTCCTTTCTGTATTTTGAAAAAAATTATGTACAGAAAGTTTAGCGTTATTACATTCCTCTTCTTCCCTTCTCTCTCCTCGTCATCACCGGAGCCGCCTATTCCCGACCCCGATAGCCCCTACCTCGTCCCTCCAGCCGTACTCACTGTCCCTCACCATCACCCTCCGGCCCCTCATCCTTGCTATCACCGTCGTCCCCTCATTATTATCATCTTCCCCTACGCACTACCATCGGCCACCACCATCACCATCACATTCCACCACCACCACAAACTGTCAGCCATCGCCATCACCATCACATTCCACCACCATCACATTCTACCCATCACCACAAATTGAGAATGAGAAGGGAAAAACTCAAAGGAGGTGTCGATGAGGAGCTCGAGAGGCGAGAATGAACGTGATAATCTTAAAGGAGGGCTCGACCTCGATGATATTGATCTGAATGATCTCGAGCAGATGAGGGCCTCTAATATAGAGTTAAGGCCGATGGAACTGCAAGTGATGAGGCGGTGATGATGATGGAAGTTGGACAGCGATGAGGAGCTTGAGCAAGTCGATGGAGGCCGTTGCTCGTTGTCGTAATGCCGATGGATCCATACGTAGTCGTCATCGGGGGAGAGGACCTCCATCACTCGTTCGGCGAAGGCCTTGTTGCACCGAGATAAGCCCTAAAGAGGACTCGATTGAATCGATGAGAGGTGAGGGATAAGGGTAGAAGGTAATGGAACAGAGGCTAGAGGTAGTGCTTGCAGAAGCCATGGTAGAATCTAAGGTGGAGATCAGTGGGCAAGAACACGGGGATGCAGCGGAAGCGCTCGTAGAGGACGTCAACGACGTCGTCATGCTTGGAGGGGTCCACTTCGGCGCAAAGGGTGCTGATATAGAGGTTCTCGGAGGATTGGGGGGGTCGGAGCGCAGGCCAGGGCGTCATCGTCCCACTTGAAGCATCACTGCCCGTCGCCGTCGCCGGCGGTGTCGAGCTCAGATCCAGTGAGATCCTCAGTTTTGAGGGAGAAAAGAGAAGAGAGAGCAGAGAGAGGTGGGGGAATTTTGGTCATTTTACCCCTCTACCTAACCATGGTTAATGGTTATCTTCACAGAAGCCTGCGGGAGTGTGGTAATTAGATGATGGAGAATTTTCGAGCGGGTTACAGGCAAATAGTCATATGTGGATGGGGTTTTCGAAAATATTCGATATTCGAGACGTTAATATCAAAAAAAACCTTATAAATAATATACAAACAAAAGTACATGAAGAATCGAGAATGACATAAAGAAAAAAGAAACCCATGGATTAGAATTAAATGGACCAAATTCCATAAGAACTCACATGGGGGACCTTAGGCTTAGGCTACTTGCTGAAACCCAAGTGTGTTCTAAAATTCTAATTATAACATATTTAAGGTATTTTAAAACTGAATTACATCTAACCATGTCATGCCCCACTTCCCAAAATATGGAATACGAGGAGTGATAAGGCCAGCCATGCTCCTACGGTCAAGAAAATATCCTGCCGTAGTCACACTTTGGCTTCTAGCATTACGTGGTAATCGGTAATCATAGCACAAGGAATGAGAAACGCGGTCACTAATTCTATCAAAACAAATGTAAAACTAACCAGATAGAGTCAAAGGAAAGGATAGCGTTGACGTCGCTATTCTAGATGTCCGCAGTATCCTCAAGGTAAGATAGATCCCGATCCGAGCTAAGTCCACTTCTCACTCTGAGCATGCATACTCAGGTCGTCAGAGCCACACAATAGCAATATGTATATATATAATATGCAGCGATGATAAATATAAAGCAACAAGTATAGAGTAATAACACGAGCATGAAATAACCGGTACGGGTCAACAGTAAAGTATATGTATCGAAGCAGTAATCAATGCAATGTCCATGTCACTAAAACCATCAGTCTTTAAGTCTCAATGTCCAAGTCACTAAACTTCTCGTCAGTCCAAGTGTGAGCGTCAACCACCGCAGGAGTATCTCCAACCCAAGGGTAAGCCCCAGGGGCAAAGGAACATGAGCCCGAATCACTATCAGTAAGAATCAGAAACACTATCAGTACAAATCCCGAAATCACTAAATATGCCGGCAGTGGGACTCCTGAGATTCCGTCGTCGAACTCACACTCAAACTACCCCACACCCCGTGGTCTATATCAAACTCCGACCATGAATCTAAATACTAGTCGCTTCATGACAGATCTATGCGAGAATTGAAGACAGGGTCTCCATCAAGCATGTCTCGACTGGTATCCAAGATAAATAGACAGTACTCGATGTCTTACCTATGACACTAATATAATTGCTTCCATACCCGTCCCATACCAGTTATAGTCATACTTATATATGTCTCATAGGCATCGACAATGCAATAACTAATTGGTTCCGCAGATTGTGTACAAGTACGTGTCACTTCCATTATTCAATCTTGCTTTTACACCAAGGTATTTGCCACAATCCAATCACTAGTATTTAACACTTGGAAATTTAACACGGTCACTAGGATATTGATGCAAATGAACACTATTTACAAGGGTATAACGGTCATGCAACATGATGGGATACAGTAAATGCACTGCTAAAAACATATAAGCGGCCGGTATCGGTTGGATTAGAAAAATCATATAAAATCACACGTGCATAATTTGGCGAAACAATATAAAAAGAGTAAACAGCGTATTAAATTATCTGTACGGAAAAATTGGTTCGAGTCTATCGGGTATCAGGTTTGTAAGTTATGGTCATTCCATTTTAAGTGTTAACTGCTGGAAAACCAATTTCTGAACCAGAAGTCCGTTTCGTAACATGTTTTACTCTCCGTTGGAATCATAATTAGGCGACGCTACAATTAGATAATATTTAGATTTATCTGTTATGTTTCCAACGCATCAAACGGATCAATAATACCTACTATATACAGGGAGATATGCACTGTCTAAGGTTAAGGTATACATTCTGGTTCTGCACGAAACTGCAGCACACATCGACAGTTTAAAAAGTGTTATAAATATCAAACGACACTGGAATGCAATGAGACTAGCACCGTTGGAAAGATAATTCAGTTATCTCCACTTCTATATATGGTTCTGCACACTTGCGCTCTTAAACAGTGAAAAGTATGCGTTCAAAAAACGGGTAAAGTCAGAGATTCTTGCTCTAGACTGCAGTTCAAAGCCATGAATCGCCTCAGTTTTCGTCGTTATAACTTATTAAAATTTAGAGATAAAGTATGGGATACTGTAGGTTTATCTGTTGGCTTCGATACGAGCCTTAAAACATTAAGTTGTGAGATGCATTCAATTTAATATAGATTTTAGAACATGGCATGTGCGGTGAATTCCAGATTCAACGTCGCCTTTTGAGGGCGTCGTTTCTTGTGCGAAACAACGTTATTTTGCATTCAAATTTCTACATGATAATTATAAATAGTAAAGGTATTTATCGATCATAAGTTTTGCTATTTTTATTTAGGTTTTGGTTTAGGATTCGTATCGAACACTCTTGCATTATATACATGTCACGATTAAAACATCAATTTTACCCAATTAATTAAAGTGTAATTTAATCACTACAAGTTCTATACGGTACTAGAAAGGTAATATTAAACCCGAATATGTTCCACTCAATATGATTAAATAACGGCTGTCACACATTAGAATATAACGATAATTACAGTGTAAATATAATATCAATATAACTATAAATTTGACAAACTAATATCTTATAGCATATAGAGCAAGTGAGGGGTTCACTTGCCTCGGCCGCTGACATGGAAGCGACGAACGTGCAGACCATTTATCTCGACACACGAGACGGCTATGAACGTTGCGTAATCGGGCATGACGCGACGCGAGGCTCGAGCGTGATACGGACTGCAACGAACATGTGCGGTGATGCAACGGCGACTACGTTAACGACCATGATGGCTACAGAGACTGAGGCCATGGCTTGGACGGCGACAAAGGTGATGGGAACAGCGGCTACGGCGACTGCAACAGGTGCTCGATAAAATGCCTATAAGGATTCGGCTTGAGCTCGAGCTCAGCTAGATTTTGGCCTGGGCACGATGGTAGGCAATGACGATGTAGAGGGGGTGAGGTGGTGGTGACGATGGATATCTCGATGGCGGCGATGATGACAATGAGGTTTGCAGGGGAGTTTAGTGGGTTAAAGTGATGGTGTTTGGAGATGATGGGGGTGGGGCCTCGGCGCAAAGGTGGTGGTGGTGGTGAGTAGTTTTACTGAGTTTAGGCTCCTTAACTCGACCTGTTGGTGATGGAGTTGGGTGATGGTGGAAGTAGGGTTGCTGTGAGGTGGTTGATGGTGGTGACAGAGGTAGAGGAAGCGTGTGGTGGTCGGAGGTGATGGCTACTGCCGGCGATGGGTGCTTGTTGTGGTTTTGGTGTTAGGTTGATAGGAAGAAGTGGGGAAGCTCGATTAGAAGTGAAGGGTGTGAGATCGAGGAGGAAAGGGGTGATGTCCCGATAGCGGTGAAGGGAGGTGGCCGACGAAGGAGGCATCAACGGTGGTGCGGGGACTCATGGGTGTTGGGAAGAGGAGAAGACAAGGAGGAGTGGAAAGCTCGGAGGTTGGTGGAGATGGTGATGGTTGCCGAGGCTCGTGGATGTTGGGGGCTCGTGCAGCTTGTGGTCGACGGTGAGGTGGTGAGCTGCGATGGTGGTGATGCAGATGGTGAAGGTGTCTCGGATTGCTTAAGGAGGGTGATGGTGGAAGGTTGAGGCAGTGAGTGAGGGGAGCGGTGGAGGTCAGGGATGCGAGGGTTGCGCGGGTCTCTTGGGAGCAGTTGAGGAGAAGGCAAGGTCATGAGGCGGCGTGTCGTACGGCGAATGTTGGGGTGAAGTAGCGTGGGGCATGCATGGAGGTTATGAGGGAGAAGCGGAGGCGGCCGTTACGTGGGGGGAGAGAGGAGAGAGGGAGGTGGTCGCGGGGACGTTGGGACGAGGACGAGATCACGGCAGCGCAGGTCGTGGGGGCTCATTGCGAAAAAGCGGGAAAGGAACGAAAAGAAGAAGGAGAAGAAGAAGGAAGAGGAGGAGGAGAAAGGGGGTTCGGGTCGGGTCGGGTCGGGTAGGATCTTGTCGGGTCGGGTAGGGTATAGGGTTCATGGGCTTGGGTTAGGGAACAGGCCTTAGAGGAAAAAGAAAAGATATGGTTTGGGTAAAAATAGAATTAGGGTTTTAAGAAATTAATAGTTAGGGTTAGGAAAATAAAAGGGGTTAGGGTTTGGGTTTAGGAAATAGAAATATTTAAGTTAATAAAAATTAGTAATTTTTGTTTTAAAAATACGGAAATTATTTAAGAAGGAACTGGGTATTACATCATACCCCACTTATATAAAATTTTGTCCTCGAAATTTAAAATAAACGATAATCTATAAAATGCCATGCGAAAAGCAACAAAGTCAAACACTACTACATAGTGATTTACGCAAAATCAACTAGATGAAAATCAAATATTTATATATATATAGGAAATAAAGCAGTTAAAAGGAACAGTCATACATAAGGACATAACTATTAATAGTGATAAACTATATATATACAAATACAATTAAAATAGAATGACAGCAATAAACAATAATGAAGGATTGGCTGATAGGCCTTAAAAACCAAAACTACCTTAATAAAACTACAAATCAAGCAATTATATAATAAGTTGAGAATACTCATACGGTAAAATGAAGAAAAATAAAATGAAAACATAGGTGGCTAGTAAACAACTAGATATCAATAATTAACGTAAAGACCAAGACTAAACTATATTTGCAAAAATGCGGAGATAATACAATACGAAAGAAACTAAGATAATACCGAGATAATGATATATGTACAAGTAAATAAAAATATATTAGCATACCAGATAGCCATAATTTATATTACAGTAAATAGAAAATTTAAATCGATGGGAGCACAAGAATACGTAAGTAAACGTGAAATATAAACAAAGAAAAGGGAATACTATATAGAAAATCAATATGAAACTCATTTTAAAGAAAACTCAAACCGCTAATAATATGAATTTTGAAAGTTAATGAAAAGAACACCAACAAACGGAATGAATATGAATGATAACAGTATGATAAATAATAAAATATTAAAAGAAATATAGAGTAGCAAGTAACTCAAAATGACATCCTGTAATTAAAACAGATAAAAAAAATCAAGACAAAAGACACGAAGAATGGAACTTCATAATAAGAGGACGATAGTATAGAAAGCATTAGTAGGAAAACTGACTAGAAAATAAAATATGCAGTGTAAGTTAGAACTATAAAAAATTTGAAAATAGTAGAGTACTTAGAGAAAGTGAGAAAAACAAAAGTACTTAGTCACAACTCACAATTTTTATTTTGTTTGCATTTAAATTAAGGAGTTCAACAGATACAAGATTTGAACGAAAAGAAACAACTAATCCAATAAAATAACAATGTCTTTATGAGAAATGCAGTCACTAATTCTATCAAAATAGATGTAAAACTAACTAGATAGAGTCGAAGGAAAGGATAGCGCTAACGTTGCTAATCTAGATGTCCGCGGTATCCTCGAGGTAAGACGGATCCTGATCCGAGCTAAGTCCGCTTCTCACTCTGAACATGCATACTCAGGTCGTCAGAGCGACACAATAGCATGTACGTATATAATGTGTAACGATGATGAACATAAAGCAATAAATATAGAGAAATGACGCGGGCATGAAATAACCGGTACGGGTCAACAGTAAAGTATGTGTATCGAAGCAGTAATCAATGCAATGTCCATATCACTAAAACTATCAATCTCTAAGCCCCAATGTCCAAGTCACTAAACTTCTCGTCAGTCCAACTGTGAGCGTTAACCACCGCAGGAGTATCCCCAACCCAAGGATAAGGCCCTGGGGCAAGGGAACACGGGCCCGAATCACTATCAGTAAGAATATGAAACACTATCAGTCCAAATCCCGAAATCACTAAATATGCCGGCAGTGGGACTCCTGAGATTCTGTCGATCGAACTCACACTCAAATTACCCCACACCCCGCGGTCTATATCAAAAAACGACCATGAATCTAAATAATAGTCGCTCCATGACAAGTCTACGTGAGAATTGGAGACAGGGTCTCCATCAAGCATGTCTCGACTGATATCCAAGATAAATAGATAGTACTCGATGTCTTACCTATGACACTAATATAAGTGCTTCAATACCCATCTCATACCAGTTATATTCACACTTATATATGTCCAATAGGCGTCGACAATGCAATAACTAATTGGTTCCGCTGATTGTGTACAAGTACGTGTCACTTCCATTATTCAATCTCGCTTTTACACTAACGTACTTGCCACAATCCTATCACTAACATTTATCACTTGGCAATGTAACACGGTCACTAAGATATTGATGCAAATGAACACTATTTATAAGGGTATAACGGCCATGCAACATTATGGGAATACAGTAAATGCACTGCTAAAAACATATGAGCAGCCGGTGTCGGTTGGATTAGAAAAATCATATAAAATCACACGTGCATAATTTGGCAAAACAATATAAAAAGCGTAAACAGCGTATTAAATTATATGTACGTCAAAATTGGTTTCGAGTCCATCGAGTATCAGGTTTATGAGTTATGGTCATTCCATTTTAAGTGTTTACTGCTGGAAATCCAATTTCTGAACTGTAAGTCCGTTTCGTAACATATTTTACTCTCTGTTGGGATCATAATTAGGCGACGCTAAAGTTAGATAATATTTAGATTTATCTGTTATGTTTTTAACGCATCAGACTGTAAGGCTACGGCAGCGCCCCGGCCGTCAATACGAGACCAAATGCGGAATAAAAACTTTTATAAACTGGCGCTAACGTAACCCTAAAACCCGAATCGTGCCATTAACCATAAACTAGTAAACTGTAAAAGAGTTTGGAGAGATTATACCAATCAATCCGTGTCATTCTGTCTTCAATCTTTACGCCAAGCTCCTCGCAGCTGCTCCAACGAATTTCGCTCTCCGATCTCGCTCGTCGAAGTGGCTCCACGTCGAGGATTCTTTATACGGGCACCCGCTTCAAACCAAAGCAACTCGGATATGAAGTTTTCTAGCCGACATGTCTAAGGTTAAATAGAGATAGTGTGTGAATAATTTGTCTCAAGGCACCCAATAATTTGGGTGAAGATAAATAAAGTTGCCATGGAAAGAATTTGTGAGCACAAGAATTTTGCCTTGGAGAAAAATTTGCTCACTGGAAAATTGGGCTCGGCCAATCTTGGTGTTCTCTCTGTGGAATGTGTAATGAGGTGGTGAGAATTAATATCAAGTGGTGAGTGTAAGGTTTCAATAAAGCAACACAAATATCTAAAGACAAAATATCTTTAACAATCCAAAGAACATTAAATGCAAACATGACTCATGCCCAAAACCCATGCCAATCAACAGACCACTCCATGACTTTCGAAAATATCAGTGAAGGAATGGCCAGCACAATAAAAGAAAGGCCAAAATTCAAAGCTCACAAATTTCCATTAATTAAACATTAAACCAAATGTTTAAATCAAGAAAAGAAATTGACAACTTCAAAAGTAATCTCGTAACGAATTACAAGATTACCCCCCATCCGTATATACATACATGCATCCGTATTCCTACTGAATACGAATACAACGAGATGAAAATATTCCAACAATCTAATACTAGGATCCGGCTTAAACCAAAGTCCACTAGTATGATCCGTCCGATCATGATCCGTGCATAAGTACATGTATATGATCGAACCCTGCCATAAAACCATAGGGCCTCTACAATTTTTCACCCAAACTTGGGAAAACTTTCTGTGGGGACTCTAAAGACTCGTCAAAATGCTGGAAGTGGATTTAACCACAAGCACGTCAGTGGCACTAGCTGTACGTAACGGCTGCCCATGTATTGAGCGAAAGGGAAGCTGACGAGCGAACTCATCCTGAACCCTACTGAGCCTGTCAGTGACAATACCCATACAGTCTGGTCCGTTCGTCTATGAGTATGGCATATCGGGCCTAGGGGGCTGGTAAACGTCAAACCCCCAATAGCGGTATAAGTCGTGTTGGAGTGTAGCCCAGAACATCCTGAGAAACTACTGGAATACCTACCAGTAAATCTCGCTTGCCCTGGCCAGGGACTTTGTGTAATGGCTCTCCAGATACAGCGCGATATCACCCCCAATACCGGGAGAGACGAATCCCCTGCCGATCCGCTCACTGCCTCCATGTGGCTCGGGACTGTACCCAACTAAAACCTGTTTGCACGACTTCTTTGAGCCGTGGTAGGATAGTAATCAAAGCACAGTGGAAACTCACACAAGACAAATGACGATCTCAGGTCGATGGAGTAACCTATACACATGTCACCAGGGAACTGCAATCTGACAATAGGTATAATACCAACTGGCATGTTCCCGGCGAGTCCTTCCGGAGTACTCATAACCCAATGAGCACCTGTATACGTCTTAGGTGAACCAACTGACACCAATGGCTTATGAGACCGGCCATTGCCCCTCGTCGGGGTCTCGATCCGTATACACTAGTCTACTCTCGGAGTATCGATGCCCAGTCTCGAAACTCCCATGACTAGGGCCGCTTTAAGGATGTGCTTATAGACTACCCAACTCTTACGTATATGATCGCCATCATACTGCTAGTAATCAAGCATGAATCCTATGGGCTCTATCAACATGTAATAGTGATCTGTAATGTCACCTGAAGCATGTACATGATGATAAAGAAAAACCAGATAGCATACTATCATCTCGAGTAAGACTGTTCTACTGGTATAGATCATCCCTCAATCATTGGAATCACGTGCCTGCGATCTAATAATTGACTTTGAGGGTACTATAGCCAACAATCTCCCACTTGCACTTAAGACTAATTATTGCGATGTCGCATACTCATAGCCCGTGTGATACCGAACACCCTACTCCTCTACTGATCAGTCTCACAAAGCCTGCTTGTGAAACTATTGCGTTCGAGAAATAGCCTCAGTGAGTGGATCCGCCCTGATGTTTCTTTCTATGTCTCTCTTTATTTCAAGTTCGCGGAGAAAGCCATCTCCCGAAATGAGCAATACCTATCTTAGAATATATCTAGATATCTGATGGGACCCGGTTCACAAATGAACTCCAAATCCAGTAAACTTCTTAGACTGTATCGTCAACTGAATTTAATCAGTATCCTGCACTACGTCTACCTCAGTATCCGCTTGGACCACCTGTCTAGACTACTGCCCCTCGTCAGAAGAAAAACTATAACTCTGACGGTCTCTCTGTCATCCAGGTCACCTTGGAAGCCCGGAATGATAACTGTCTCTCGAAGGAGGCTGCCGTTATCAAATCCCTAGAACATTCACTTATGTTCTAAAACCGCTTCCGAACGTTTCTCCAGGATTGGATTAATATAAACTTATTGCATCTAGTGCAAAAACAACATCTGGTGTGGTACTTGACATCTCATGATTGACTCAATTGCCTAAGCAAGTGATATGCCAATCATGCACATCCCTCTCCCTTTTAGTCTGTAAGACACCTTCAGAGAGGGTGACTCCATCACCTGTAGGTATACTATCGTGCCAGGAGTCGTCCATTCTAAAACACCTTTAGAATGCTGTCTAAGTACCCAGATTGGGACACTTCCCAAATCTAGATCTAAAACCATAGATCCAGTGACCAGAATGCATAATATTATATCCATATCCTATGTGAAGAAACCACTGTGTGACAACCACAGTATAACCGATCGTGGTATAGGAAGTTTACTTCCTACAACGTGTATATCATCCAAATACCAGGACATCACACCCTACTACCTTCTTAACAGATCCATCCCCTATTCTGATGAAGTCAAAACCTATGACTGTCACATAAAAAATAGATGATCTATTAACGCTATATCTGCTTTAGTCTATAAATAGATATAAACTACTTATCCACTATGCTTCCGCTGTTCCCACTGACTACGACAACCCTCTGGCAGAGTCATATACACGTGCATTTCTAAAGCTAGTTTAGAACGACGCTATACTCATCCTCCTGCCGGGTCTTGTAGTCTAGAACAGCAGTAATGACAAGTCTGGGTAAACAAGAACCTCCCTGTCACCGTCCTTGAGAATACCGGAGTACCTCTCGGATGCCTGAGCTTACCCACCATATCTGTGGAGTGGCTAATAGAATGTCAATCCAAATTAAATCTTTAGGTTATATTAAATTTTTAGTAATCGTTTGTGGTTCTGGAATCACTTCCAGTTCTACCATACTCTCACTACTGTTTTCTGAAAAAGTCCATTTTACTATAACTATGACGAGTCAAGAACAATATCACTATTAATCTTCCAGATGGTAGAAAGTTAACCCTCATCATAGCCCGGGTTAACCCACAAACAGCCATTACAGAATTGTGCCTTAAGTTATCCAGAGTCTGGTTTTAAGCATAAGCCGGACAACTCCATATACCTTAACATCGTTAAGATATGATCCATTCTATATACAATATAGAAACAGAGGCATTGATTTAATTGAAACCAGATTCAAATCATGCAGCTGTCTCCAGTGCATGTCAACTAAATGGAGAGAGGCCGATCATCATTACTCAACTTAGAAGTGCATCCAATTATGAGTAACCTGAAAGAGAAGCAAGTTCTCAAAACCATCACTATCAACTGAATACCCCACACAAGTATCTACATCTTCAATCATCTTGAAGAATCCCGATACTTGCGACACGTGGTTCTCTACTTTATTCTTGTACCTATAACTTCTCAAAACTTGGACCTTGTATTTCTACGAAACACATGTCTAAAACTAGAGAAGTCATAAGTAAACAGAATATAGTACGAGGACCAACTCCTCTATCCTAATGGACACTGGACAACATACAATACTTTGTATAAGTCCCCTTAGTTTGATAACTCAAACCATGTGCGTCATAGGTTGAAAACTGTACTATGGTTATGAAGAATTACACCGCTGTTTAATGCTCCTTACCTAACTATCAACTGATATAGGTAAATGTCATGAACATAATTTCAAAAAGTTATATCTCACTTTATAAAATAAACGTACAGATATATCAGTTTGAAATTGGTGCATAACAACGGATATTCAAAACCAAATATTTGTCGTCCGGAAAAAAACCCAGGCGATTTCCTCAAATATCACCAATTACAACGAATCCTGATATAATGATGATGGTCGCCTAATTCCCAATAACTTACTCCCACTCATCATCTGTAAAACCATACAGATGTGAGAATCATATCTGGTAAATACATACCCTGGAGTAAGAATCCAATTGGGAAATCAGTTTTCAATTAACAACGCATAGTGAAACTGAAACATAAAAATGTTTCGAAGGGATATTCGGGTATTCCTAGTAATGCCTCTTCCATTATCAGATTCATGACTGTAACCGTATATTTCCTTGCCATCTCTCCAAATCCCTTTATTTGTCTTTACTCATTACCTTCTGTACACCATCGTTAGGCTAAATGGTTTTTTTCCTTCCCTACCGTTCGGCACCAGCCTATGGTTTGGAAGAAGACTATCCAATAAGCGTAATACGTATACTGTCCTAATCCTAGGAGCACTCGCAACCTGAGAGAAGGTAAAGATAAAAGGCAACTGAATAAACCTTATTCCTATTTCTCCTGAACCAGAATCCATCCTCGAACTGGAACAAGTTCCTTTGAGTTCGTATATAACCATACGATAGATTTATCCAATGGAAGTGGATGTTCGTAGTGATACGGGGTGTTCTGGAGAAATACAAACGTGAAGTAGGAATGGCGATGAAATATGTGGTTTGGTCGTGAATGATAGCAATCACAATTTACTTTGCCCTCTTTCTAATCCCTTTATTTATCTTTACTTATTACCTTCTGTACACGACACTTAGGCTAATTGGTTTTCTTCATTTCTTACCTTTCGGCACATGTCTATGGTTTGGAAGAAGATTATCCAATAAGCGTAATAGGTGTACCCTCTCCTTATCCTAGAAGCCCCCATTACTTGAGAGAAGGTAAAAGGAAAAGACAACTGAATAGTCCTATTCAATTTCTCCAGAACCAGAATCCATTCTCGAATCTGGAACAAGTTCCTTCAAGTTCGTATGTAACTATACGATAGATTTATCCAATGGAAGTGGATGTTCGTAGCGATACAGGGTGTTCTGGGGAAATGCAAAGGGTAAAAGAAGGAGTGGCAATGATGTATGCAACTCAGACAATCCAAAAGCCAGTGTTTTAAGAAAGTTCAGTTAACTTGGTCATTGAGTTATAGTCCAGGGTCGAGCCATGGTCGCTGCCAAAGAGATAGAGAAAAGAAACACTCTGCGTACACTCTAACATAGATCAGAATGGTTAATCACTTTATCTAATCAGGATGTCTCCTACTGTAACCTCAAATTCTCCTCCAAACCTGAAAGAAGAATTAGTCGGGATCACCCGAGGAGTAAACCAACTCATCAGTGGGATCGAGATCCAACTATCATCGCATGATAATCTCATGGAATCCACTCAAGTTATCACACTCCAGAAGGTATGCGCAAGCCTGGCAAGTTTCAGTTTCTTTAGAAACTCCCGATATGATTTTTACCCCATGCTCTTATGACCTTGACGAAGGCCAACATATCATAAGTCACATGTCAAGTTATACCTGTCATTATCCAGGTTAATTTGAACCCACCCGTACATACCCTTGACGAAGGTCAAAAAAGTAGTACGACTGTCCCAAACCAACGCATCTATCTATGAAACAGAAAAGTAACAAATAGCTACCATAGACTATGCCTTGACGAAGGCCAACATACATACCATCAATCATTGCAATCACGTGCCTGCGATCCAATAATTGACTTTGAGGGTACTATAGCCAACAATCTCCTACTTGCACTTAAGACTAATTATTGCGATGTCGCATGCTCACAGCCCGTGTGATACCGAACACCCAACTCCTCTACTGATCAGTCTCACAAAGCCTGTTTGTGAAACTATGGCGTTCGAGAAATAGCCTCAGTGAGTGGATCCGCCCTGATGTTTCTTTCTATGTCTCTCTTTATTTTAAGTTCGCGGAGAAAGCCATCTCCCGAAATGAGCAATACCTGTCTTAGAATATATCTGGATATCTGATGGGACCCAGTTCATAAATGAACTCCAAATCCAGTAAACTTCTTAGACTGTATCGTCAACTGAATTTAATCAGTATCCTGCACTACGTCTACCTCAGTATCCGCTTGGACCACCTGTCTAGACTACTGCCCCTCGTCAGAAGAAAAACTATAACTCTGACAGTCTCTCTGTCATCCAGGTCACCTTGGAAGCCTGGAATGATAACTGACTCCCGAAGGAGGCTGCCGTTATCAAATCCCTAGAACATTCACTTATGTTCTAAAACCGCTTCCGAACGTTTCTCCAGGATTGGATTAATATAAACTTATTGCATCTAGTGCAAAAACAACATCTGGTGTGGTACTTGACATCTCATAATTGACTCAATTGCCTAAGCAAGTGATATGCCAATCATGCACATCTCTCTCCCTTTTAGTCTGTAAGACACCTTCAGAGAGGGTGACTCCATCACCTGTAGGTATACTATCGTGCCAGGAGTCGTCCATTCTAAAACACCTTTAGAATGCTGTCTAAGTACCCAGATTGGGACACTTCCCAAATCTAGATCTAAAACCATAGATCCAGTGATCAGAATGCATAATATTATATGCATATCCTATGTGGAGAAACCACTGTGTAACAACTACAGTATAACCGATCGTGGTATAGGAATTTTACTTCCTACAACATGTATGTCATCCAAATACCAGGACATCACACTCTACTACCTTCTTAACAGATCCATCCCCTATTCTGATGAAGTCAAAACCTATGACTGTCACATAAAAAATAGATGATCTATTTCCGTTATATCTGTTTTAGTCTATAAATAGACATAAGCTACTTATCCACTATGCTTCCGCTGCTCCCACTGACTACGACAACCCTCTGGCAGAGTCATATACACGTGCATTTCTAAAGCTAGTTTAGAACGACACTATACTCATCCTCCTACCGGGTCTCGTAGTCTAGAACAGCAGTAATGGCAAGTCTGGGTAAACAAGAATCTCCCTGTCACCGTCCTTGAGGATACCGGAGTACCTCTCGGGTGCCTGAGCTTACCCACCATATCTGCGGAGTGGCTAATAGAATGTCAATCCAAATTGAATCTTTAGGTTATATTAAATTTTCAGTAATCGTTTGTGGTTCTGGAATCACTTCCAGTTCTACCATACTCCCACTACTGTTTTCTGAAAAAGTCCATTTTACTATAACTGTGGCGAGTCAAGAATAATATCACTATTGATCTTCCAGATGGTAGAAAGTTAACCCTCATCATAGCCCGGGTTAACCCACAAACAGCCATTACAGAATTGTGCCTTAAGTTATCCAGAGTCTGGTTTTAAGCATAAGCCGGACAACTCCATATACCTTAACATCGTTAATATATGATCCATTCTATATACAATATAGAAACAGAGGCATTGATTTAATTGGAATCAGATTCAAATCATGCAGCTGTCTCCAGTGCATGTCAACTAAATGGAGAGAGGCCGATCATCATTACTCAACTTAGAAGTGCATCCAATTATGAGTAACCTGAAAGAGAAGCAAGTTCTCAAAACCATCACTATCAACTGAATACCCCACACAAGTATCTACATCTTCAATCATCTTGAAGAATCCCGATACTTGCGACACGTGGTTCTCTACTTTATTCTTGTACCTATAACTTCTCAAAACCTGGACCTTGTATTTCTACGAAACACATGTCTAAAACTAGAGAAGTTACAAGTAAACAGAATATAGTACGAGGACCAACTCCTCTATCCTAATGGACACTGGACAACATACAATACTTTGTATAAGTCCCCTGAGTTTGATAACTCAAACCATGTGCGTCATAGGTTGAAAACTGTACTATGGTTATGAAGAATTACACCGCTGTTTAATGCTCCTTACCTAACTATCAACTGATATAGGTAAATGTCATGGACATAATTTCAAAAAGTTATATCTCACTTTATAAAATAAACGTACAGATATATCAGTTTGAAATTGGTGCATAACAACGGATATTCAAAACCAAATATTTGTCGTCCGGAAAAAACCCAGGCGATTTCCTCAAATATCACCAATTACAACGAATCCCGATATAATGATGATGGTCACCTAATTCCCAATAACTTACTCCCACTCATCATCTGTAAAATCATACAGATGTGAGAATCATATCTGGTAAATACATACCCTGGAGTAAGAATCCAATTGGGAAATCAGTTTTCAATTAACAACGCATAGTGAAACTGAAACATAAAAATGTTTCGAAGGGGTATTCGAGTATTCCTAATAATGCCTCTTCCATTATCAGATTCATGACTGTAACCGTATATTTCCTTGCCATCTCTCCAAATCCCTTTATTTGTCTTTACTCATTACCTTCTGTACACCATCGTTAGGCTAAATGGTTTTTTTCCTTCCCTACCGTTCGGCACCAGCCTTTGGTTTGGAAGAAGACTATCCAATAAGCGTAATAGGTGTATTGTCCTAATCCTAGGAGCACTCGCAACCTGAGAGAAGGTAAAGATAAAAGACAACTGAATAAACCTTATTCCTATTTCTGCTGAACCAGAATCCATCCTCGAACTGGAACAAGTTCCTTCGAGTTCGTATATAACCATACGATAGATTTATCCAATGGAAGTGGATGTTCGTAGTGATACGGGATGTTTTGGAGAAATACAAAGGTGAAGTAGGAGTGGCGATGAAATATGTGGTTTGGTCTTGAATGATAGCAATCACAATTTACTTTGCTCTCTTTCTAATCCCTTTATTTATCTTTACTTATTACCTTATGTACACGACACTTAGGCTAATTGGTTTTTTTCATTCCCTACCTTTCGGCACCTGCCTATGGTTTGGAAGAAGATTATCCAATAAGCGTAATATGTGTACCCTCTCCTTATCCTAGAAGCCCTCATTACTTGAGAGAAGGTAAAAGGAAAAGAAAACTGAATAGTCCTATTCAATTTCTCCAGAACCAGAATCCATTCTCGAATCTGGAACAAGTTCCTTCGAGTTCGTATGTAACTATACGATGGATTTATCCAATGGAAGTGGATGTTCGTAGCGATACGGGGTGTTCTGGAGAAATGCAAAGGGTAAAAGAAGGAGTGGCAATGATGTATGCAACTCAGACAATCCAAAAACCAGTGTTTTAAGAAAGTTCGGTTAACTTGGTCATTGAGTTATAGTCCAGGGTCGGGCCATGGTCGCTGCCAAAGAGAGAGAGAAAAGAAACACTCTGCGTACACTCTAACATAGATCAGAATGGTTAATCACTTTATCTAATCAGGATGTCTCCTACTGTAACCTCAAATTCTCCTCCAAACCTGAAAGAAGAATTAGTCGGGATCACCCGAGGAGTAAACCAACTCATCAGTGGGATCGAGATCCAACTATCATCTCATGATAACCTGATAGAATCCACTCAAGTTATCACACTCCAGAAGGTATGCGCAAGCCTGGCAAGTTTCAGTTTCTTTAGAAACTCCCGATGTGATTTTTACCCCATGCTCTTATGACCTTGACGAAGGCCAACATATCATAAGTCACATGTCAAGTTATACCTGTCATTATCCAGGTTAATTTGAACCCACCCGTACATACCCTTGACGAAGGTCAAAAAAGTAGTTCGACTGTCCCAAACCAACGCATCTATCTATGAAACAGAAAAGTAACAAATAGCTACCATACACTATGCCTTGACGAAGGCCAACATACATAGCATGAATACTAAGTGCTACCTGTTTGAAATGACGGAGGGCTACGAATGGTTTTTGGCGAAAAACCTTTAACGTAATGAACTTGATATCGTTGAAGAAACCAGATAGCTTTTTATAAATATATAGTGGTGAAAACCTTTGCTAAAGAGTTCACTTCCGGTGAAAGGATCTCGGCCCTTTTCTCGTTGAATGAGGTGCAGGATATTCTCACTGAATACCGCGATGCAAAGCAAAATGTAATCGACTATAGTGAAGTTATTACCCTGACGCAAACCTCTGTCCAAGGGGTCACTCCTGATGAAGGGATCTCGGCCCTTGCCTCGTAGGATGAGGTGTTGGACATTCATAACCGAATACCGCTATGCAAATCAAAAGAGGACGTCCTTGCAATAACAGCTTTTTGAAAATTGTTCCAACAACATCGAATATGTCTATTTTTCTTGCATTGATCTGAATCAACGCAGTCCCATCAATTAATCACACCAGAAAAGAACGAAAATATGATGTACGTATATGCCATCCGCATTCGCCACTGGGTCCCATCATCACCCGTTAGGTTACTTAACTAACGACAGAGCGGGGACTGGACTAGCGCGGGTATAAAACATATACAACATCTACTAGTATATATATAGCAATATACAATAATCGCTCCAAGCGTGATAAATGCAACATCACAGAAAAAGTAATAAGCATCACAGAACAATACAGATAATCTGGGAGCCCCGGGTTTCTTCTGAGCCGCAAGTGAAACCTGACATTCCCCTGGTCGTGTGGATAGCCTGTGCAATGAAAACCTAGACCCCTACGAGTGCGGAAAGTTACCCGCTAAAACCGGAAGCGAGGCAGCCCCCTTCAGCAAAGTGAATGGGCCACCCAACACTTCACGGAATCCGGTAACTTGAGCACCCCTCCTTGGGTCAACCTGTACCCCCTAAGAATGCGGCGAATAGCCTACCAATTCTAGAGTGAAGCCCCCTCCGTCTCAAAGCCATAAGATGCGGGCCCGTTGCTCTCTAGAACCCGGCTATCCGTGTACTCCACCGCGGGGTAATCCTAGTACAGAAAAGAAAATATGTACAACGGTGACATCGACCTCAACCCAGTCGTGCCCCAAAAGAATAATATACAAACAGGCAGTGACGGCAGTCCACATGTCGGACGCTCGCCCCGCGATATCAAATGTACAAATATAACTAAACTGTACTATCATTGCACGCAAGCTATTCACTACGACAATCCGCAACATCACAGCACAACACAAAACATCAACGTGAATGTCACGTTCGCAAACCTGTCTAAAGGGACTATAGCAATTAGACAAGTTATACCGCTCGAATGACATTCACGGTCGCAGATAGAAATGTAAGTACTGCAAACTTTAAACAATGTTAGAAAATATCGAATTCGAAATAACCCCGAATAGCTCCCAAACAACTAGATAAAACTATATCCAAACTGAGCTAAACAAGCAATACCACTGAACTAATATTCCAGAGACTAGATACCATTGGGGATGAAGAAAATGTGAAGCAATTGGTTTATGGCCAAGTGTTGTAAAGAAAAAGAAGTGGATGTTGAAATTTAGAATGAAGTGGAGTGGCTGGCCACGAAATTTTGCCTCTGTTGATTTTTGGTGCAGAGGTCAGGTATAAGTGATTAAATAATGCACTTAAGAAATCATCACCACAAACAATAATCAACAGCTTGCCACCAAAACAACAGCCACTAATTTTTGGCCTTCACACTAAATTTCCTCATCACCAAAAATATCATCGGTATTGTTTCGGGTTGTTTCGGTTTCGATATTTTAATATTGTCTAAACAACTAGCATGCGGTTAATAGTTTGGCTATGATACCATGTAAGGCTACCGCAGCGTCCCGGCCGTCAATCCGAGGCCAAATACGGAATAAAAACTTTTATAAACTGGCCCTAACGTAACCCTAAAACCCGGATCGTGCCATTAATCGTAAACTAGTAAACTGTAAAAGAGTTTGGAGAGATTATACCGATCGATCCGTGTCCTTCGGTCTTCAATCTCTGCGCCAAGCTCCTCGCGGTTGCTCCAACGAAGTTCCCTCTCCGACCACGCTCGTCGAAGTGGCTCCACGTTGAGAATTCTTTATACGGGCTCCCGCTTCAAACCGAAGCAACTCGGACATGAAGTTTGCCAGCCGACATGTCCAAGGTGAAGTAGAGATAGTGTGTGAATACTTTGTCTCAAGGCACCCAATGATTTGGATGGAGGTAATTGAAGTTGCCATGCAAAGAATTTGTGAGCACAAGAATTTTGCCTTGAAGAAAAAATTGCTCGCTGGAAAATTGGGCTCGACCAATCTTGGTGTTCTCTTTGTGGAATGTGTAATGAGGTGGTGAGAATTAATATCAAGTGGTGAGTGTAAGGTTTCAATAAAGCAACACAAATATCTAAAGACAAAATATCTTTAACAATCCAATGAACATTAAATGCAAACATGACTCATGCCCAAAACCCATGCCAATCAACAGCCCGCTCCATAACTTTCGAAAATATCAGTGAAGGAATGGCCAGCACAATAAAAGAAAGGCCAAAATTCAAAGATCACAAATTTCCATTAATTAAACATTAAACCAAATGTTTAAGTCGAGAAAAGAAATTGGCAACTTCAAAAGTAATCTCGTAACGAATTACAAGATTACCCATCATCCGTATATACATACCTGCATCCGTATTCCTACTGAATACGAATACAACGAGACGAAAATATTCTAACAATCTAATACTAGGATCCGGCTTAAACCAAAGCCCACTAGTATGATCCGTCCGATCATGATCCGTGCACAAATACACGTATATGATCGAATCATGCCATAAAACCATACGGCCTCTACAACGTTTCGCCCGAACTTGGGAAAACTTTCTGTGGGGGACTCTAAAGACTCGTCAATACGCTGGCAGTGGGTTTAACCACAAGCATGTCAGTGGCACTAGCTGTACGTAACGGCTGCCAATGTATTGAGCGAAAGGGAAGCTGACGAGCGAACTCATCCTGAAACCCTACTGAGCCTGTCAGTGACAATATCCATATAGTCCGGTCTGTTCGTCTATGAATATCGCATATCGGGCCTAAGGGGCTGGTAAACGTCAGACCCCCAATAGCGGTATAAGTCGTGTCGGAGTGTAGCCCAGAACACCCTGAGAAACTACTGAAATACCTACCAGTAAATCACGCTTGCTCTTGCCAGGGACTTTGTGTAATGGCTCTCCAGACACAGCGCGATATCACCCCCAATACTGGGAGAGACGAATCCCCTGCCGATCCGCTCACTGCCTCCATGTGGCTCGGAACTGTACCCAACTAAAACCTGTTTGCACGCCTCCTTTGAGCCGTGGTAGGGTAGTAATCAAAGCATAGTAGGAACTCACACGAGACAAATGACGATCTCAGGTCGATAGACTAACCTGTACACATGTGACCAGGGAACTGCTATCTGACGATAGGTATAATACCAACTAGCATATTCCCGACGAGTCCGTCCAGTGTACTCATAACCCAATGAGCACCTGTATACATCTTAGGTGAACCAACTGACACCAATGACTTGTGAGACCGGCCATTGCCCCTCGTCGGGGTCTCGATCCGTATACACTAGTCTACTCTCGGAGTATCGATGCCCAGTCTCGAAACTCCCACGACTAGGGACACTTTAAGGATGTGCTTATAGACTGCCCAACTCTCACGTATATGATCGCCATCATACTGCTGGTAGTCAAGCATGAATCCTATGGGCTCTATCAATATGTAATAGTGATCCGTAATGTCACCTGAAGTATGTACACGATGATAAAGACAAACCAGATAGCATACTATCATCTCGAGTAAGACTGTTCTACCGGTATAGGTCCTCCATCAATCATTGCAATCACGTGCCTGCGATCCAATAATTGAATTTGAGGGTACTATAGCCTACACAGACGGATCAATAATACCCGCTGTATGCAGGAAGATATGCATTGTCTAAGGTTAAGGTATACATTCTGGTTCTGCACAAAACTGCAGCACACATCGACAGTTTAAAAAGTGTTATAAATATCAAACGACTCTGGAATGTAATGAGACCGGCACCGTTGGAAATCTAATTCAATTATATCCACTTATATGTATGGTTCCGCACACTTGCGTGCTTAAACAATGAAAACTATGCTTTCCAAAAACGGGTAAATGCAGAGATTCTTGCTCTGGACTGCAGTTCAGAGCCATGAATCGCCTCAGTTTTCATCGTTATAACTTATTAAAATTCAGCGATCAACTATGGAATACTGTAGGTTTATCTGTTGGCTTCGATACGAGCCCTAAAATATGAAGTTGGGAGTTGTATTCAATTTAATATAGATTTTAGAACATGCCTTGTGCGGTGAATTCCAGATTCAACGTCGCATTTTGAGGGCGTCATTTCTTGTGCGAAACAACGTTATTTTGCATTCAAATTTCTACACGATAATTATAAATAGTAAAGAGATTTATCGATCATAAGTTTCGCTATTTTTATTTATCTTTTGGTTTAGAATTCGCATCGAACACTCTTGCATTATATACATGTCACGATTGAAACATCAGTTTTACCCAATTAATTAAAATGTGATTTAATCACTACAAGTTCTACACGGTACTAGAAAGGTAATATTAAACCCGAATTTGTTCCACTCAATATGATTAAATAACGACGGTCACACATTAAAATGTAACGATAATTACAGTGTAAATATAATATCAATATAACTATAAATTTGACAAACTAATATCTTATAGCATGTAGAGCAAGTGAGGGGTTCACTTGCCTCGGTCGCTGACATGGAAGCGACGAACGTGCAGACTATTCGTCTCGACACACGACACGGCTACGAACGTTGCAGAATCGGACATGACGTGACGCGAGGCTCGAGCGTGATACGGACTGCAACGAACATGTGGGTGTTGGGACGGCGACTACGTTAACGACCATGACGGCTACAGAGAACGAGGCCATGGCTTAGACGGCGACAAAGGTGGCGGCAACAAAAGTGACGGGAACAGCGGCTACGGCGACTGCAACAGGTGCTCGATAAAATGCCTATAAAGATTCGGCTTGGGCTCGAGCTGAGCTAGATTTTGTTCTGGATGGTAGGCAACGATGATGCAGAGGTGGTGAGGTGGTGGTGACGATGGATATCTCGATGGCGGTGATGATGACGATGAGGTTTGCATGGGAGTTCAGTGGGTTAAGGTGATGGTGTTTGGAGATGAGAGGGGTGGGGCCTCGGTGCAGAGGTGGTGGTGGTGGTAAGTGGTGATGGAGTTGGGTGATGGAATGGGTTGATGGTGGAAGTGGGGTTGCTGTGAGGTGGTTGACAGTGGTGGCAGAGGTAGAGGAAGCGTGTGGTGGTCGGAGGTGATGGCTACTGCTGGCAATGGATGCTTGTTGTGGGTTTGGCGTTGGATTGATAGGAAGAAGTGGGGAAGCTTGGTTAGAAGTGGAGGGTGTGAACTCGAGGAGGAAAGGGGTGATGTCCCGATAGCGGTGAAGGAAGGTGGCCGACGGAGAAGGCATCAACGGTGGTGCGGGGGCTCGTGGGTGTTCGGAGTAGGAGAAGACGAGGAGTGGAAAGCTCGGAGGTTGGTGGAGGCGGTGATGGTTGCCGAGGCTCATGGATGTTGGGGGCTCATGCAGTTTGTGGTCGACGGTGAGGTGGTGAGCTGCGGTGGTGGTGATGCAGATGGTGAGGGGGTCTCGGGTTGCTTGAGGAGGGTGATGGTGGAAGGTTGAGGCAGTGAGTGAGGGGAGTGGTGGAGGTCAGGGTGCAGGGGTTACGCGGGTCTCTTCGGAGCAGTTGAGGGGGAGGCGAGGTCGTGAGACGGCGTGTCGTACGGGGGACGTTGGGGTGAAGTAGCGCGGGGCACGCGTGGAGGTTACGAGGGAGAAGCGGAGGCGGCCGTTACGTGGGGAGAGAGAGGAGCGAGAGGAGAGAGGGAGGAGGCCGCGAAGATCGCGGGGACGTTTGGACGAGGACGAGATCGTGGGGCTCGTTGCGAAAAGGCGGGAAAGGAACGAGAAGAAGAAGGAGGAGAAAGGGGGTTCGGGTTGGGTCGGATAGGATCTTGTCGGTCGGGTAGGGTAGGGAGTTCATGGGCTTGGGTTAGGGAACGGGTCATGGAGGAAAAAGAAAAGATATGGTTTGGGTAAAAATAGAATTAGGTTTTTAAGAAATTAATAGTTAGGGTTAGGAAAATAAAAGGGGTTAGGGTTTGATTGTTAGGGTTTGGGTTTAGGAAATAGAAATATTTAAGTTAATAAAAATTAGTAATTTTTGTTTTAAAAATACGGAAATTATTTAAAAAGGAAGGTATTACATCTAACAACTCTAAATATTTCACTTTTATATCCTCAAAAGGTAAAATATTCAAATCTCATCCACAAACTTGATCATACATGATAGAATCAAACAAAACCAAGAGAGGATAGTGTTGCGGTTAAACTTTTGTCTTCATTTTTAAAGTTGTTGGTTTATTCCTGCGAGGACCACATAAAAAGCTAATTCCACAGACTAGAGGGATCTTGTGCAATAACCTCATAGAGTCATACAATACTTGGAAGGGGAAAAAAGAAGGGGAAAAAAGGAGGCACCATCTGTTTAAAGAAAACAATTGTGTTGCAGACATTTTAGCCGGAGTTGCACAAGAATAAAAAATTCAGTTGTTCCTATCCAGGATTTGACATCCTTACTCAAATTCAACAGCTTGCAAGGCTAGACCTCTCAATACTCTCCATGACCATATATATATATATATATATATATATATATAAGGTTAATAGAGAAAAGATGCTATGAGAGGGAATTTTCTCCTATGGCGTCGGAAAAATATATTCTCCATGATTTTTTTCGACCATCGGCATACATCACGTCTCTCTCTCTCTCTCTATATATATATATAAGGTTATTGGAGAAAAGGTGCCATAAGAGGGAATTTCCTCCTATTGCATCGGAAAAATACATCTTCCATGATTTTTTTCGACGATCGGCATACATCACGTCCATCTTTATCATCAAAGATGTGGATACACCAAATTTCATATGATTATACCATTTTTTCACTGTTGATTTAGTTGGTGCAAAATTAATGGTTTACCGACAATAGAACTTTTTACATTGCTAATTCAACGGTGAAAAAGTAGTGGAATCACATGAAATTTGGTGTATGCATATCTTAGATGATAACGATGATGATGATGGGTGCCGATCGTCGGAAAAAATGATGGAGCTTGTATTTTTTCGACGCCATAGAAGGAAATTCCTTCCTATGGTCTCTTTCCTCCGTTACTCTCTCTCTCTCTCTCTCTCTCTCTCTCTCTATATATATATATATATATATATATATATATTATTTTTTTTCTTTGGTTACCACCATAAAGCTGTGATTAGCAAACCGGAGGTTCATTTCGAATAATATCTAGAGTTAGTGGGTTCCTTAAAGTTCCAATAAAAAAAAGGAGGAAAAGAAAATCTTAGGAATATGCCATGTGGTTGAGGTAATGGTGATGCAAATTGGGATCTTTCAGCTCACCAGTGAGAATAATGCACAAATGCTCGTGTCCTCAAAATGTGGGGGATGTTTTTCTCACAAGCCATCAAATTGGAGCTCCACTCTCAAAGATGTGATGCATTAGAATTTATTAGTACAATTTTTGTTGCATTTCAAGTGCTTTAAAGATTCTTGTGTCCCTAGCATGAGATTCTACCATCATGTCATGATGTTGATACTAATGCTTATGGAAAATGCAAGTTACATTCAATTTGTTCTTATGAGAATTATATAAATTTGTTTTTGTTTGAGCAATTTATCTGCCAATAAAAAATTTGTTTGTTTTTTAATAAGGACTGTTTGATTCATAACTTACGGTAATTTGATAAGGTTTATTACTTTTGCGGGTGTACCAAACATATCGTCACACTCACCTCTCATATCAATTTGATAAGATTTACATGTGCTAGTATGACTTATACAGCATAACACAAATTAATATTTATTCGATATCATTTACAAATGCCATCGTAACATCATGTCATACAAAATTTAGATTTAATAAGCTTAAATTTTGTGGGACCGACATTTAATGTGGCACAAGTAAGGCAGGCATTTGGAGCCCCTCCTTGGTGGTTGTGGGAAACACTAACCTCCAAACAGTACCTTTTGTTGTTATGATAGTAGAACCGAGCAAAATGGGCTGACACTAGGGCCCACTAGCTCACTTGCTTTCACAACATTTGCTTGCCTTTTGTGCTGCAAACAACCTCTCTTTCTCCATCAACATTTGCTCACTTTACTTTCACAACATTTTCTACGTTATTTTGTACCGTAAATGCACTAAATAATGCTAATCAATTGAACTGACAAATGAGTAATCTCTTCATTGAAAGAACATGTGGTTCTATAAAGCTCTTGTTTTATTAGCCTTTATGGAATGGACACAGGGTGCCTCCACTAATAACTTGGACGAAGGCACCCGTACACCTAATCACACCATTCATTAGTAAATGGACGCTCAAGATGAATTTTGTATCTGCGCGTTCATTTATAAATGAACAATCCGATTAGGTGCAGGCGTATCTCCACTAAAAATTCTTAACGAAGGCTTGAACTTGTGTGAAATGGTATAAAACACGAGCGTCTCAGGATTTGGAATGCTTTGATTTGTGATTATTTTAAAAGGAAATAATACAGCAAAGAATCCCAAGTCATAACCCTAAAGTAGTTGGTCAAGTGAATGGCTGAGCAAATGTTTATCTAACTGATTGTTATTGTTATGTGATGAAAATTTATATACCTGAGATATTACACAGGGCGTTCCCAAAAAACTGGAGAAAAAGTATAAAGCCATTTTGTTGCCCATAATGAGTAAATGGGCCGGCCCTAAAATGAGAATTGGGCTTTCAAAAACGGTTGAGGCCACAACCTCTCTCAACCATACACAATTTGTGGCTTTTCAAGTTGCTAGTTTTGGCTCCTTCACCAGACCAATAAACTGGTAATAAATGGATTAATAAACAAATTTCTCCAATCCGAATGCAAAACCAACTGAGTTTCCGGGTGGCCAAGCAAAAAAACTGCTACCCAAAAACAGAAAAAGAACACAAAAATCAAATCATAAATTTGCATTAAAAATCCGCACATAGAAAGTTTACGCATGCCCAGAAAGGGGGGAAATAACCATAGCAATCCCAAAATTCAGAAAACACACACAACACAACAACAGAGGCTTCAGATAATCTGTCATTATTTTTCCATAAGGCCGAAATCAGTGATATGTCTCTTTATATATAGTGATGCTCCAACTATGGAGACAAAGCTGCTAACACTAACAAATTCTCACTGTCTCTATATCCGACATTTCTGACATTGTAAACACAAAGAGACTCTACATGCGCTCATGCGCACACAGACAAAAAGGGTTAAAATCGACATTTCACGTAATGCAGATTTGGTGGAGGAAAAGAAACATGAAACTTTTCAAGACAACCAAATGATTATGCGAGTGAGAGATAGAACTAAGAAACCCTAACCCCTTCGAGTTCCGCTTAAGCTGCTGCCTCACTAATTGCATCGATCACCTCCATTTTACCTCTGTTCACTGCTTCATCGATTGGGGTCCGATCATAGCTATACAAAATGAACATGCATCCAAAATTCAAATGTTAGGTATATCCCCGACATTAGTTAATAAGAAAAGACTGAGCTGCATCAAACTTCCCTACTTTTCCCCAGTCAGCAGGATACCACCCTCTTTTCTGTAATATTTTCTACCACTTTGTTCACTAACATTACATATCGACTACTTTCATTGAGTGGTATTTGGAATGATTATTTATTTATTTATTTATTTATAGAAACATGAAAAATAATAGTTGTTAAAGTAAGGGGCAGAATGCAGTTTTAAATGAGAGGCTATAGGAGCAATAGTTAGGAGGTTTTCTTGCAATTAAGTCATTAAAGAAATGTGATTACTTACCTGTTCAGCGCGCTTACAGTAGCTCCACTCTGAAATAAAGCCTTAATTACCTGAAGGTTTACTTTTTCGATGAGAGTAGTTAAACCAACCAAGGAAACAAGCTAAAATCGACAGATAGATGTTAAGCTCACCTCAATGTGTGGAGTATTCTTTTCATCATTTGAAGCATTGACATCCTGTACTCAATCACAGATATCCTACTGGTTACAAAACAATATGATATGGAGTATTGGAGTATCGAGCTTTAATTTGTAAATCAGACAGTGTATTAAATGAATCCCACATCCTTTAGCACCATTTCTTCACCTTCTAGTTTGGTGTGGTATGAAGTATAAACAAAGGAAACAAAAAAGAGACGCGGCACAGAAAGGTAAAATATGTAAAGACATGGAGACACAACGAGGACACACAAGATCCATAAGGACATGGAGACACATCCGTGCATGTAGTTACAAGCTCGCACCACATACATATAATATTTAAGAGTAATAAGTGCCATCTGATAGGATAACTGTGATATGAATTTTAAATCAAATTTCATTATAAAAATATTGAGGACGGACAATAGAACAAATTGAGGTCAGAACACCATGATTAGGTAAGCATTTCAAAGTAAAATGACCAATTGATTAAAACAGAATAACAATATTTGTTACTGAAATGGACTTGTAGCTAAGGCTCCTACAGGCTACGGCTGATTGATGGTAGCAGAGACAGAGTTCAGAAGAATCAGTTTCAATTGTCTGCTATAGTGTATTTTTGGTTGTAGCATATGCTAGCAATTCTTACAGGGTGTTTACATCTTTTTTCTTTTTTTTTTTTTCAATTTTACTGAATCACAACACACACACACACACACACACACACACACACACACACACACAGAGAGAGAGAGAGAGAGAGATTTTACCCTGCTTTTCTCCCCAAAAAAGAGGCAATTTTTGCCCTGCTTTTCTCCCAAAAAAAGAAGATTGTTTCTGATGTATGAAAACATGATTAAAATATACTATATGAGAGCAAAAATAAGAATTTATCATTCCCAAAAAAAGAATTTAACATAAAGGGAGTGAGACGAGGTAGGAATGGAATTTGACGTTTTTTGTTGTCCAAGTTCTAGGTCTATGGAATGCATTGCATCTACGTTAATTTCATACAACAACGCAGTGCTGAACTTAGTGGTAAGTTTTATTGAAATGGCTACTGATAATTAAACTGGTGATAAAGACAGTTGAGTCATTAGGTAAAGCATCCTGTGGGATATCCTAGATTGTCAATAAAGTAATAAAAAGCATTATGAAAAACTAGTATTTTGCAGAAGAAAATAAAAAATTTATTATGTGTGCGTGAGAGAGAGAGAGAGAGGGGAGCATGTGGGGAATTGGGTGATAGAAATTAAAAGGCCAGTTTGAAATTGTGTGTGTGTGTGTGTGTGAGTGTGTGTGTGTGTGTGTGTGTGTGTGTGAGAGAGAGAGAGAGAGAGAGAGATTTTGAAAAGTTGATGTGTGGATTGCTCGTAACGAGAGAATCTGTGGGGAGTTATCTAATGTCATATTCCCTTTTAATAGAAGGATAGGCCATCAGTTGACAACATGATCTTCTCTCCAAGTTCGCATTTACAAGAGTAGAGACGATCAGAAGTAATGGAGCTCAACAAACGAATTTACGGCAATGAAGTTAGTATCAAAGAAGCATCAGTGTAACGATGGATCAACCAAAAATCACATTCAACACTTAGACACACAAGGAAATATCATCGATTCATATAATAGGATCTAAGAAAAGCAATGGGCAAAGCTAAAAATGGTTTGACAATAAAATTTGTCAGCTTTAAGATGAGCATACATGAGTAAATGACAGTTACCAGCAGACCACATCACAGTTCAATAAGATTTTATGATGGCACAATGCACAAATGAAATAGCTCACCGCACCATTACGGATAAGAAACTCCACTATGTCAAGGTGCCCATTAGCAGCAGCCATGTGAAGTGCTGAAAGTTACAAGAAGAAAAATCAAACTGATGCATACTAGATATTAAATGAAAACAATAGAAGCACAGATCAACATTTATAAAAGTTTGTACTAGTTTCGTTAAACTCCCAATTTACTGAAACATAAGGGGAACTACCATCCGTTTATTAGTCAAAAAAACATTTATAAAATTTACTCATACTACAGCAAATGGAGGTGATGTTATTGACAGACTGTGTGGGTTCCAATAATAAAACAAAGATTTGAGCTATATGGCTATATATACACCCAAAAAAGACATTTCAAAGTTAGCAGCCTCTGTCATGTCTCCATTTTCCGCCCCTAACCCCTATTATGGCTGTATATACACCCAAAATACTATATCTAAAGCTGGGTACGACCTAAGATTCGAGTTTTTTTTTTGGTATTTCCTGCCCCCATTGTAGCGGTCTTCCACGCTCATGGAAAGCAGAGGGCCTGACGATCATTTTCCAGAGCAATTCTCGTGCATATGGAACTATCCAACGGACTCACACCCGGGGTTTTCAAGGGTTCAAAGACAATTCTCCAATTATTTATGTTAAAAATGGAGGGTGCAAAGACAATTTTCCAATTAATTTTTACTTTAAAAATGGATTCGCACAGGAAGGTTGGAAGGGTGCAAAGATCACTTTCCTACTATTTCATGTTAAACCACGTAAGCCTAAGCTACTTCTACACACATGTAGACTTTGGTGGATCCATGTCATTTACAAACCTAAGACAATATATATGGTATTGATGCACATAGATTCCTATGCATATCATTTTTGCATATAACATTTTATTCGAAGAAGTCCATATACATAATAAAAGTAAACAATTCTGCAAAAAATAACATCCAAACAATATATCAGCTATATCGGCTAAATATTTACTGATTATCTTAAATATTTTTCAGATATCTCTTGGTAAAAAAATTATAACAGCTTAATATTAAAACCCAAATATTAATATGTACAAGACAATTCTGCCGGTATTGTTATCCTTAATATCATTGTTTGAAGTTAAATTTAACATGTATATATGACAGTTGTTTCATAGTTTAGAGTTTAAACAATATTCTAGATCTATATAACTGATATTTCTTTGATTCATATAGCTGTTTATATGGTTTTTCATTGTCCTCCTTTGTAGTTGTTTGGAATGTAGATGCAAATGCATCGTGTATCCACCAACAAGTAATCAAAACACTGTTTGTTGTGTTCTTGCTGATGTCGTATCTCTTTCGGTTATTGACTTGTGGATCCCTCGATTCAATTTCCATGAAAACTTTTCCATCAAAAGAAAATAAGTTTCACAAACTAATTTCTAGCATAAATCCCCTGCGCTTGCGCATGGGTACATGCTAGTATATAACCAAATCCGACCCCCAAAAGCTAAATTCTGATGGTAAGAAAATAATTCACTCTAATATCACGCAATACAGAACTAGTCTCGACACTCAATCAAGTAAAGTAATTTTCGAGAGTGATCCATTTGTTGACCTTTTCTCGCACAAGTTAGCTCTTTGAATGTTCATAAATTAACACAGCAAAGTGGGGACAATCCATGGCGCCAACGTTGAAGGTGCGCACATGCTTAGCGTTTGATAGTGCATACGTTCTAACATAGTTGTGTTGCTGTGTTGCTGTGTTGTTGTGGAAGGTGTAATTGAATTGTTCGAATGAGTGTGAGTCCTCTGTATCCATGTACTCTTTTACTGGGCTTTATGTCTTAAATAAGAGAAAGGAAATAAAATATTGATAGGACCTATGTTGACATTCGTACTAATTTTGTAGCAGGTAATCCAAAATCTGATGTTAATAAATATATGCAATGTAAAGAAAAGAGATTTTCCTGACAGAAATTTCATATTATTGCAAAAGACATAACACTCCAGGGGGGAAATATAAGGCATGTCTGCGAAGCTATTATTCCCAGCTATCAAATTCATAATATGAGTATTATGCTACAAAATTACATAGTACGTATCACAGGAGGAAATAACTAGAACTTGACCATAACTATTCATTTGAGCCTTAACATATAAAAGTTCTTAAAACTGCGACCATAATTTATACTCTCTTGAATGAAATATAAGGCCAACAAAATTTATGATAAAAATCATTAAGCTAAAGGCCACGAAGTGAACCAGAGATTGAAGATCAACAACCTGTTCGGCCATTGGAATCTTTCGAATCAAGAGAAACATCCATAGAGTGCAGGCTTGCAACATCCTCGATGTCATCATACCTAGCAGCCTGTTAAAGAAAAAAGATTAACAATATGATTAGGGAAAACTGATTTCCTAATTGCAACTATATATCAGGGTCATACTTACGTCTGTTCACCAAATTCACACACTAGTTAAACACATCCCCTTGATTTAAGTTAGTAATCATACCCGTGCTGCAAACTGACTAATATTGTTTGATAACCACAATATACATTTTATAAATAAAAAATTGCACAAAAAAGTTTTAAAAATTTGATAGCGATATGATATACAGCACAATATGACGGTAAGCAATAGGAAGGCATGAAATAGTCTGGAAATCAGTATGATATGAATGTAAGCAAACTGTTAAAATAAGAAGAAACGCATGGAAGGGGAAAAACGAAAGGCACAACAACGCATGCCTATATTCTAAATCTCACTAGTATCAACAACTACTCCACCCCCTCCCCCCCCCCCTCCCCCCGCCCAAAAAAATCCTAATGCATGTACAACCCATAAATAGAATAAGTACAACAACAAAGATCTGCATTCTAAATCCAACTACTATCCACCACTACTTTTCCCACCTACACATGTATCTACAGCCAATTTTCGCTGCACCTGCCACTCATTAACCCTACATCGTTGTTTACCCTCTTTTTGAACCTCCAACGAGCGAACATTTAAAACAGACAGAGTGGGAACAAAACAAAAGTTTATTTTAGTTTGACCAGAAAGTTCTGAGTTCGTGACTTCTCATAAGCGCAAGCACTTATAGTTAATTACACCCTATCGTCTCAGGTTCGGATCTGGACGTAATACCTTGTTAGGTCACGACAAGGTTCGAGGTTTCGGCCGAAACCACCGATACGTGGAGGTTTCGGCCAAAACGACCGGTACGTGGTGGTTTCGTATCGGTTTCGGTGAAGACCGATACGAAACCAACCATACAATTTCGTTTCAGCCAAAACCTTTAAAAACTTGTTTTTTTATACCATTTTTATTATCATTATGATCATTGTAGGCCTTCGTTGTTATAAAACCGAAAAAAGTGAACCCAAACCCTATATTAATCCTTATCTAAGTATACTTTTCAATATATTTTGTATCATGGCTGAATTTTTAAATGCTAGGATCATTGTCTTGTAATATAGAAACATAAATTTAAGTTTTTAATATATCTACACTTATGTAGTATTACCGTCGAAACCGAAAACCAAACCGAGATAAGCGAAACTAGTTGAAACCCATCGAAACTAATAAAATTATGAGAGACCAAAACCGAAACCGAGTTCTCGAACCTTGTCTAAATCACATCTCAGAAAGAGGGGAAGATCACATTCAAATGGAAACATAAAATCTATTTCAAGAAGAAATCATATTATATTGATTTTGGATACAATTTGAATACAATGCATTTAAATCAAATTGTACAAAGTGGGAATCAAGTACTCAAAAACTAAAACATAGATGGTTTGGGTAATGATTTACTGTCAAATTGACATTAAACAAAGCATTGATGGGTACTTCCCGTTTGGGGACCTAAGACTTATGCTCTTTTTTAGCATGGGTGGATACCCTAAGTGGGGGCCGATGCTATTTGAAGCTGGGGAGGATACCTTAAAAGAGGTATCCAATATAGCAAAGTAGTGGCGGGTGCTTCCTAGTTGGACCCAGCCACGTTGCTTGGATGGGTGGATACCTCTTTTGAGGTATCCGAAATAAGCTTGCAAAGCGGAAACTTCCCTTGGGGTTTCCGCTAGGGCAAAACGGATACCTCTTTGAGATATCCAACTTGGTCTTGTAAAACGGAAACTTCTCATGGGGCTCCTGTTTGAGCCAAGTAATGGGTGGGTACCTCATTTAAGGTATCCGAAGTTGGAGGCGGTACCTCATCTGAGATATCCGAAATTAGCTTGCAAAGCGGAAACTTCTCTTTGGGTTCCCACCTAAACAAAGTGGGGACGGATGCCTTATTTGAGGTATCCAAAATTGGCCCATTTGGTGGAAAATAACCACGTTTGTATTATTTCCAAAGTTATTGTCAAACACAAATATATGTATTATGTTCACGAGTTCATAGAGAATAGAATTAATTCTTATTCTCAAGTTTTATATGCGTAGAGTCCACATTCTCAAGATTTAGTCCTTTTAAGAATATAGGTTTTTTTTTGCCTATTTTCAATAATGAAGTAGAGATTCCCACTTCAATAATTTGTCTAAATTTTCGTCGTTAAAACTTGATCTCAGCCGATTTTCATGCCAAAAGAAGTGGGTTTCCCAATTTCTATGATATAAAAGACGGAGTTTACTCCGGATCCTTCAACTCCGGCTATGAAGAACACGCTTTTAAGGAGAACTTGATAGAGCTCTCCAAGTGGTCTATTTTGGGCCCGGAGATGGTGGAGAAAGATAGGGGAACTTGTCTTGAAGTACTCGCCTTTTTCTTCCTTCTTTCTTTTTCTTCTCTCTTGAGGATACAATCTAAAAGCTAAGAAAACTCCAAGTCTTATGAGAGAGTATTGTGAGTGAGTGTAAAATTGATGTCCTCTTTTCTTTTGCTTTGGGGCTTGCATATATAGAAAGGAGAGAATAGTGAAAGAACTACTCTTAGCATTGTAAAGGTATGGGAGAAGGTATGGGGGAAGACATGGTCACCCATACTCCCAAAAAGTAGGCTGTACACCTACTTCGGATACCTGATTTGAGGTATCAGCCACAGCCTCATTGAGAGCGAATACCTACAATGGGTATCCTCCTGAGGATACCCGTCTAGGGTATCCACTTGGGGACTACCCGCATGGGGATATCCACCCAGAGGTATCCGACATGGTGTATCCAACGCCTGAAAAGGTTCTGCCAGTGGGTAAAGTAGGACCAAAACACAACCTACCTTTCTTTCAAAACTTTCAATTTACAACTGAAGCAATAGTCCTAAAACCTTGCCTAAAGTAAAATTCCTCTCAGAAATCATCTGTATGTAATCAATTTTGAGTAATAATGAAGTTAAAAGCAAGTTTGGATAGATTCTTAGAAGCATAAATGAATTGACGAAAGAAACATAGTATCAGAAACGCAATCACCACCCTAAGATCTTCATAAGAAATATTAGTTGGTCTAGAACTTTTTGACCCAATAATAACTGAACCTGTAAAATCTGAGAATCAAGCGATCAACCCATTGCTCTAGGTGTATAAATTAGAAGGGAAAACAGAAAAAAAGAAATGGGAATAATAATTCATCCATTATTTCCTAAGCAGTCGCAAATCCCAATTAAATCCTCTAAAATTGGGTAAGCTAAAGAAGCTCGTTTCATATTATGTACCATAGAATCAGAACAAGAGAAGAATTTTCACAACATCACCAGCACTGTATTACTAGCTATCAACAATTTTTACATTGTTTCATATTAGTCTAATTTTGCTTTTAACCCAATCTAAAAATCCAACTAATTCTAAAGCAATAACAATACAATTGACACGTACCCATGAAACTATTTGATACTAATTTCAATCATCGCGAAGAATGCAAAGAAGAAGCCCAAGTGTTCGACATAATGCATCAAAGAGAAGTTAGAGAAGAAACAAAAGAGAAAGTGAGAGATTTAAAACCTCGAGCAGCGCTTGGACTTGATCTGCAGTGGCCTCTGCGGGAATCGATGGTTGCTGCGTCGTGTCAGCGTCTGAT
Source organism: Agapanthus africanus (assembly GCA_030015575.1). NCBI lineage: Eukaryota > Viridiplantae > Streptophyta > Magnoliopsida > Asparagales > Amaryllidaceae > Agapanthus > Agapanthus africanus. The sequence continues at coordinate 254,723,634 of JASDDO010000019.1, read as the reverse complement.
TCTACTCCCCTGGTTTTGATTTGAGAAGAAAAAGGACGAATTTTTTTTTGCTGAAATTGAGCGGCGCGGGAGAAAATGCCGAGTAAAAAGCACGTGTATTTTGCAGTTTGGTCTTGGTGAAAAATACTAATTTGCACCTTTCCATGTTTTTTTTATCCAAAACAAGATTTAATTACTAGTTTTATATTTCATCCTTGAACAAAAGCTCCAAATTCCCTGATTCCAGTCGGCTTCAAGTGAGATATCAAGTATGATCACTTAATTTTTTTGATATTCTACTTTAGAAATTTAGAATATTTATTTCCTTTCACAATCTCTGTCTTTACTTTTTTTCTATTATATAGTGAAAACTTGGAAAAGGAAATTGTAACTTCTAATGAAAAAAGAAAAGAAGGATAATGGCATCCTCTTGATTGCGCTGCGTCGAACCCAGAGGGTTGGGGCCCACCATCACTTAAAATAAGGACCGCACCCCCCATGATGTACACTTGTGTTGCGGCTAACTGGGGAGTTAATAAATCATGGGAAAAAATACATTTTTTGTTCTCTAAATTTTACTTAAATACTTTCATCGTCATTAACCGTAATTTAGGTAAACACTATATACATTAACCTTTGGATCTCTCTCCTTTATTTTGCCAAAAACATTGCATGATAGTAAATTTTTTAAAAAAAATAATCAGATTGTAGTTATTTTTTGAGTCCACATCAAGTAATATCATATTAGTCAAAAATGTTGTTGATGCTCCCTCTGCCTCATCATTTCATAAACCTAAACAAATTGCAAACAAAAGAACCAAAGAGATCTCTTAAAGCCATTCAACCAGTGAATGACGCTAAAGATAATATTTGAAGATCAAAGCTCCCAGTGGTGATTCCACTGAAACAGTTAACGCCCATCTTCCAAATATCATACACATCACAAACACCAGCAACTTGTCAAACAACAATCATAATATCAGACCAAAATTAAGAGTAAAAATCCTTAACCCGCCTTCAAATATATAGCTACCAACATATAATATCTTACCAAAATATACTTCAAATGTAATGATGCATAATTATTCTGAAATGAATATAAAGCATGGATCATAGATTACACTAGTAACATTCTTTCAACAACCATTCAGCTCAAATAAAGCTTTACGCCATTATCCCCTTGCCAATAGCATCCATCCAACTTGAAAGAAACAGATCAAAAGTCATCAGACAAGATGATTGAGCATCCTAATTCCTAACTCTAACCTAAGCTTTGAAAGTCTGGAAACTAGAAACTAAAACCTCCTGTACAAAAAGGCAAAGCGATTTCCCCCGTCATCATATTACATACACAGAATTTATCAGCTTCACTTTCGGCCGAGCCTCTGCAAGTGCTGCTCATGCTTCTCTGCAGCGGCTTTGTCCGCAGCCTCTCTCTTCAACGCCCTCTTTGCTCGGCGCCCTGCAACAACTTTTGACGGTGCCTCTTTCTTAATATTAGGGTTTTGGGATGAGCCCGCCGCCCCAGAGTCGGTATAAGTTTGTTGCCGGTTAGTTATAGGACGTGCCTCTCTTCTCCCGGCCCTGACATATCCATTGTCGCCCCACCTTCTATTCCCAATACGGATGTTTGATGAGCTGTTGTTGAAATAAAATGAATCCTCGAGATCATCGTCCTCATCAACGTCATGGCCCTCGTAATGGTAATGGTAGAGGTCTTCTGGCTCTTCGGGGACATCTTCGTTTGCATCTACAGCCAGAGGAACAAACCATGTGGCTCTCAAGAGAAGGCAGATGCTCTCCTCGAACATGTAATCATTAATGCTGCATTATTAGAAATGTAAAAGAAAAGGATCAATGTTGATCCAAAAGAGTTAATCTTTCGAAAGTAATAGTTACTCACTGCATTACCTGCCATCAAGTGATCGATGAATGTTGAGGGAGTCAAAAGGGTGTTTACATTGAGGGCAGGATGGATTCTTCTTGTAGGTTGCCCACCTCAATATGCATGTCACACTGCAAAATGCAAATAAAGGAGCGATGTAAATATATTAGATGCTATAAATGTGTTGAACCTTCTAATATTAAAAGCAGGTAATTAGCAATCAAAAGGTCTGAATATAACTTTTCCCAGATTTTCAAGCCTGGAAAGACATTGCATGTGAAGCTCATAAGTGTTCAGGACTGCTGAGCCCCCTTCGATTTGCCTGGACTGGACAAGTATTTGACGTAGAAAATAAGGGGCAAGCTCCAGCATCCTGTTCCCTACTATTAACCCTTTATTTTAACCACTCTCTTTCTATTCTTCTAGTTGTTAACTTCCTTTGGCATGCTTTCTTAACAGCTGCTATTTAGATATCCAACAGAACTGTACCTAAAGACTCTAGTGATTGCTCCCTAAAATATATATTAAGCTTCCTTAAATGAGTCCATATTTACTTATTTCATTTAATTTGCAGACCCAGTAACCTTTTTTGTTTTTCATGCCCGTTCAGTTGGACAAAAGATGGGAATTAAAGTTAAAACGAGCCGACGTTCCAGTAGGGAAATGAAGAGAATAAGAAGAGAAGGGAGGGAACACGAAAAATCCTCCAATTTGTCGTTGATTTACTATTATCTCCCAAAATATCCCACACTGAATATTCACGGAGTCAATTGAAAGACAATAGCGAACACTTCTTATTAATATTTCTGCCTCAAGATATATACAGCCTGTTGAATCCATTTGCGATACATGACAGGGAACTATAGGTTTTTGTGCTTTATATCCTTAGATCTTGAAATCGAATGCGAAAGAGTAACGTAAAATGTCAATAGAAAAATGATATAGTGATATGCTAACACAAAAATGATTTACGAACCCAAGAACGAGTTATAAGGCATTGGGAAAACGTACTTTGTAGGCCTTCAAGCTATATGAACCTTTTTGCACTATAAATGTAGTATCTAGAAACATTCAAATGTAGGGTAGAATTATGCACAATAAAGGAAGCGGACATTAGAAGCAATCGAAGTAACTAGAAAAGACGAGAACATACATGGAATAAGAAAGAAAGTATAATTTGTTCAGGAGTAGATGCCTATGCTTCAGAAAGAAATATGCGAGCTAGCGGTAAAAAAAAGTTCAATTGCATGTTCGCTAATGATCCTGAGCACCCAAATCATTCATTAAAATTAGAAAAGCAATATAGCCATAACAATCATTATTAAACCTACTGAATCAAAACCCAACAGCCTCATCACATAAAATCAAGCATGAAATGTAGACGAAAAATCACATTTAAGAACTGTCAATTGCAGACAACTAAAGATGACCAAAGGGAAGCAAAACAAACACAGACTTCATCATTGCTTCCAAGCATCCAATTGCATCAAGCAATGATCATAAACTCGTAATCTGAATTTTCAAACAATAACCCCCAAATAACCATTCATCTTCTTTTCAAAATTATACTAATTTATCTTTTTTCAAAATTACACCAATTTATCAATTGAAAAGAATATAGCCATAAACATTTTTTTACCCAAATAACTATACATCAATAAATGTGACCGCTGTAAGGAAGAACTTAAGTTTACCGCCACTCCCTATAAATGATACTCGATAATGAATTCTTGAGTTTTCAGAAAGTAATAACAAAAAGACTATAAAGGAACAAACCGAGCAAAATGAACACTAAGATCAATTCTTCAGTTCTTAGGAAATATCATAGCGAGCTTATAAAATGGATTATCACTACTATTCTATTAAGCTCAACTCAATTGACAACCCCTGCGGCGGTTCTAATAGAATCACATGAAATGATCCCTATCAATGAAACCTCTTCTCCTCCCTGCACTACACCACAACTCCAAAGTTATGATGAGGAATAACGAATTTATTTTTAAATTCATTTTAGGTTGCTCTGACACCATGTTAAATGTCGCTTCGGCTACCAGGGTTGAGGGATCTAACAATTACAATAAACATAATATTGCACAAATCGAATTTCCACAATACTATAACAACAAAATTTGAAATTTGAGTGAAATAAGTTGTAAAAGAAAAGGCAAACCAGTAAGCGTGCTCGCAGCCTTTGACAAGGGCAGCCTCCTGCATCTTGATCCTCTCCAGACAGATCGCGCAGAATCCGTATCCCTCACCGTTCTGCTCGTCGCTGACCTATTCAAACCACAAGCATAAATAGTAATAACAATAAAAATCCCCCAAATCTAAGAAATCCTAGAATCGAGAAATAGATCTGATGGAAAAGGAAATCGATGGATTACCTCAACTACCGCCTGTGGCTCGATTTGAGGAATGAGAGCGGTGGCTTCGATTGAGGCGGCCATTGGGAAGAACAGAATAGTGAAGGGGGAGGGAGGGAGGGAGGGAGGACGCAGGAAGAGAGAGATGGGATGAGAGGAGAGGAAAGAGGAGAGAGAAAGTCAGGGTTTCTTCACGACCACCAACAGAGGAGATGAAGGGGGAAAGATTGGAGGGGAATAAATGAGGAAGGAGAGGGAGATGCGAATATTATTTTGAGGGAATGGAACAATGTTTGCGGTTGGTGTCCAAGGTAATCTAGTTGGTAATCTCACATTACCATCAAATTTTATCACGGATGTGCAGGTGTAAATTATATTTCGGACAAATAGGATTACTGTAGTAATTAAATTACCCCATGAAATGGTAATCATTTTCCCCCTATATCCTACATTATCATGAAATATTCCTGACTAACATAAACGAGAGCCATGAGTCCATGACCATCAGCCGTCAGCCTCCCTCGCCATCCACGGGCCGGTCGACCTCGCCGTCCATAGTCAGTCGCTCGCCGGCCAGTCGCTAATCATCGCCGATCGTTCGCCGGCCGGTGTTAGTTATATGTATGCCCTAGAGGCCATTACTGTACATGAGATGTATATTGTAGTGGATGCTTGGACATATATACGGAGGACTTTCTTACTCGTCATGATAGTATGCTATCTGGTTAGTCTTTATCTTAACATGTACATTGATTGTCTCTCTGTTACATGTTGGTAAAGCCCTTAGGATGTGTACTTGGCTACCTAGATTATGATGCAGATCATACTAGTGGGACAAAGGTAGTCGGTAAGTACATCCTTTAATGTCCCTAGTCGTGGGTGTATCGAGACGGGGCATCGATATACCAGAGTAGACTAGTGTGTAGCTTCTCGACCCATGTAGATGGGCGATGGATGATCCCATATCCATTGATGTTTGACATCAGAGATGATATACGGGTGCTCAGTGGAGACTGGTACACTGGACAGATTAACCGAGAACTCCCAGATGGTGGTATAGCTCACGTCAGATGGCAGTTCTCTGGTGACACTAGTACAGGTTAGTCTGTCGACCCAAGATCGTCATAGAGTCTTGTATGATTCCCACTGTGCTTTGATTTCCAACTTACCACGTTCATGAGAACGTGCAAAACGGTGGTTTTTGGGTACAGTCCCGAGTCATATGGAGGCAATGAGCGATATAAGGGGATTCGCCTCTCCCGGTATTGGGAGTTGATGTTGCGCTGTGCTCGATTGGTTATAACATGAAGTCCCTGGCCAGGGCTGATTCTGAGATTTACTGGTAAGTGTTACCAGTAGTTTCTCGACCTGTTATGAACCTCACATCGGCACGACTTATCGAGTTACTGGGGTCTGACGTTTACCACCCCTAGACGAGATATGCGACATATCAGACGAAGAGACCGGACTGTACGGTAAGTGTTGCTGATTGGATTCGCAGGAGTATGAGCAGGCTTGCTTGTTGATCTTCTAATCGCTCAATACCCAGGTGGCCGTTACGTTTAGCACGCCTCTTGCGGCTTGTGGGTGTTTGATATGATCATCACCTACTGTCGGCGTATTGACGAGTCTTTAGAGTCCTACACAGAGGTTTCCTGGCTCAGGCGAAACGGAGTAGGAGCACATGTGAGATATGTGCAGGACCGAGATTAATACGTGTATGAGATACCGTATTCTATTCTCGCGATTTGTATCATCGGTCGGTTATATGCGATATAGCCGGGTTATCGAATCAAGTGTTGATTCGATAAATTGATACACATGATATTAGTCGGTTATATGCGATATGACCGGATCATTAAATCAAATGTTGATTTAATGATTTAATGTATAATTATATATTTGAAATATTAATTTACATTAACTAGTATTAGCTCACTTAAGATTGCTTTTCTCACTTGATTATGTATTAAGTATATATGTGATGTATACTTGTGTACATGTTTGTGTCATGCTTGATGATACATGCAAACTTAGGTGTGTGTGTGACTTACACCATGCTTACATATAATGTGGGGTTTTATTTATCTTAGTAAATCAAAATGAGGTGGAAAATTGGTCATGGCTTGAAGCTTCATGAAGTTTGTAGACTATTCACCAAAGTCCACTAATTTTGTTTTACTTAAGATATTTTAAACCCAACCATTATAATTAATCCATGGTTAAGTCTCTACAATAGTCAGTATATGACACTAACTCACTCATGGTTGCTATTCTCACCTCATTAGTTTTCTTTCTTCATTTTTCATGGTTGCTTTCTTCATCTTCTTCCTCTTGCTTACTAGCTCCATGAAATATGAAGAAATATTGTGAGAAAATAAAATCTAAAGTGAGCCCACTTCCTATTTCATCGTCCTATACACTTACTTGGGTAGTAAAGGGTGTTCTCTTCACAAAGTTCTTGACCTAGTGAAGAGGTAGCTTGGGTTTAAGTCTCCACGACGTAGATCATCTTTGATCTCGAAGACTTCGTGCAAGCTTGTTCATTTCTTCGATGGAACTATTCTAGAGTTTGGGAAATCTTCACTTACCATGATCGCAGCGAAGAGACGTCAACATGGAGCTTTAGAAGTGAAGGACCGGTCTACAAAGGTTTTATTTCTTGCTCACTACTTGTAATGGTTGATTACATGTTCATTTCATCTATTTACTCTAGCTTGATCGTAGCTTGGGATTGATTAGCACCTTAGAATTTTTTAAATTTGGTATGGTAGTTGCTGTGAAAATCCAGTAGGTTCTAAGGAATCCCAACAGTGGTATCAGATCCGGGCTAGAGTATTAGACGGATTGTTAGATTACGAAACCGAAACGAACTCCAAAACTTGAAACCCTAAAATCCAGGTTCTGTCGATTTTTTTTATGAGCTCTAAAAAGTTTTTAAACAAGTGCAGAATTATATGTGTGTGATAACATGAACACTGGTGAAATTTGGAGCCATTTGGACAATTTTTGGCCGGCGAGACCCCCCATATCGGCCAAATCCGAGCCCCCCTCCAAATTTTTCCAGTGTTCCATTGCATGGGTTTTGGTGTTTCAGGTGTTGTTTGTTTTTGCTAATTTTGCATGAGATGTAATCTTACACTATAAACAATTCGGAGTGTTTCGTATTCGTAGTTTAACATTGTATTTGGGTGTTCACAAGTTATCTAGGCGAAATTAAAAAGTTTGATCCAATGTCAAAAACCCATTTTTCCAAGTTTAATGTATTCGGAAAAATATGCAAGTAATTCTGTGGACCCTCTAAAAAAATGAAACCCTAACTCGACTTTTTTGGATCGCGGAACCGCGGTCATACCCTAGGGTTTGCCGCAGTTCTATGGCGACATGAGTGAGGCTTGGGTTTGCCCTTCTACGGTTGGTCCATAGGTACTGCAGCATGTTCCGGGTATTATTAAAACTATGCTCAAGTGTTGAGCTGTCGGGAAATTGTGGGACTTTGATGAATCGATCGAAAAGTTTAACGTCGTCCGGATATCATGTGATGGGATACAATAATTGGAATCTATCCAGTTGCATGCAAATTTAACATTTCGGCCTCGGACGGAATCGGGAATCTTGTTGTATTACCCGACTTCCTTTGAAAAGTGTTTTCATGGTTGAGACCTAAATGTAAAATTTGCATTATCAGGCATGAAATCCAGAATATGTGATATTCCGGGTTTATGATGTCTAAGGGCAGTGCGGATTCCAATTGTTGTAGTTTTTCACTTTCTTTTCTGCGACCGTAAGTGTAATATATGATGTATCGCCGGTTTCGTTGCTATATGTCAACGACAATTGGGATACGCATATTTACTTACGTTGATGACATGTGATGTTATGTGTTGCTGGGATATGTTATATTGGATCGTCATATTTGAATAGCCAGGGGTTTTATGTGAGATGAGAGTTTTTCATTTCATTCATGTAAAATTCAATGTATGTAATATTCTTTTATTGGGGCACTTCCGGTTTGAGGATGATGTCACCATTGTATATTATTTACTTTTCCGCATTAGGATAGACCTAAAGAGGGGAGCACAAGTAACCGGGTTCTAGAGTCCAGTGGGAGACCATCTCGAGGCGTCGAGACCGGGTCTCCTAACTCTAGAATTGATAGGGTTGCTTGATGCTCTCGTAGGGGTCTAGGGATGTGGGTTTGGCTATTCATCACGACCGTGGAATGCGTGTTTTATACAGGCTTAATATAAAACCCAGAAATCCTAGTATATCCAATACTTCATATGTTGTTTTCTGCTGCGATATCTGTGATATGATCATTTGATATGTTGAGATAGATTCTGTATATAGTATATATGATATATTATATAGACGTTGCTTATGTTTTACACCAGCGCTAGCCCTGCCCCGTTCTGCCGTTGGTTACCTAACCTAACGGTGCATGACGGGATATCGAGGCGAATGCGGATGGCATAAGCGTACGTTGTATTTATCTGTGATGTTTAGGTAATTTAAATGATGGGACTTCATTAATGAGATTAATGAAAGAAAAGAAACCTAAAGACATTGTAGAAACTTGTTTTAAAAACTGGTAGCTCTAGTTCTTGCTTTGCATAGCGGTATTCCTTGTAGAATATCCAGCACCTTATTCGATAAGGAAAGAGCCGGGATCCCTTCACCGGGAGTGACCTCTTTAGCGAAACTAGCAGATGCTACAAACTCGGTTTGGCTTTTAATTGCTTTTATAGTTTTTGTTTTGTATAGCGGTATTCCTTATAGAATATCCAGCACCTTATTCGATAAGGAAAGAGCCGAGATCTCTTCACCGGGAGTGACCTCTTTAGCAAAACTAGTAAAAACCTTAAAAACACTCCTTTTCAAAATCACTCGATTCTACAACAATATCAAGTTCATTACGCAAAAGGTTTTCTTAAAACCTGTCGCAGCCCTCTGTCATTTCAGATAAGTACTTCATAGTATTCGTGCTACGTTTGTTGGCCTTCGTCAAGGCGTAGTGTGCGGTAGCTATTTATGCTTATCTGCTTAAGCATATGATGCGATTAAGTTAGGGCAGTCGTGCGACTTTGTTGGCCTTCGTCAAGGGTCGTGCGGGTGGGTTTAATTCAATCATGAAATGTACGGGTTGAACTTGACTAGCCGCCTATGGTTTGTTGGCCTTCGTCAAGGTCATAGGATGCTAGGGGCAAAATATTATCGGGAATTTCAAGTGTTGATATTTGCGATGAGATTGCATACCTTCTATGAGATAGTTAGATCCCGATACCCACTGCGAGTAAGAGTGACTCCTGGGAGAGTTTTACACATTACAATTAGCCGATCAAGTAGGTGTCTAGAAAGGTGTCAACGGGGTTACGCTTCTGGGAAAACGAGGTTTATTTTAATTAGGTCCGTGCGAAAGCACGGGGAACCTCCCTCAAAATACCGGCACTGGCCTAGCTGAAAGATTGGCAAAATTGTAGGGTGTAATTAATCCCGGCTAGTCTTTCCTTTTAGGGTTTGAAGGAAGATTTGATAAAAAGAGTGGGAGCCATCCTGATTAGATAAAATAATAACCAATATGATCTTGCAAGAGCATACGCAGAGTGTTTTCTTCTCTCTCTCCAGGTAGCGACCATGTCACGCCTTAATCAAGATAATAATATGGATATATTGACCGAACCCACTTGTTATACTGAGCCGGGGAACGTTGGTCCCGCTCCAACTTATAATTGTTATAAGACCGAGCAGAAAATAGGGGATTACCAGAATTCCCGTGCCGCCCAAACGAAGAAAGTACATGATGATGCATCTTCTTCGGATGTGTTCATTATCGAGAACTGTTTTTCAGTATCCTCTACGTTCTGGGTATGTGATACCGGATCAGGATCCCACATATGTAATCTGTTATATGGGCTACAGATAGGTAGAGAACTGAGAATGGGTGATAAAGTTTCAAGAATTGGAAACAGTGCAATTGTTGCAACCAAAGTGTTGGCTGTTATCACCCTATATTATCAAGTACATTGATTCTGAACAAATGTTATTAGATATCGAACATGATATACAATATCATATCAGTCTCTTTATTTAGTAAAGAAGGATATAATTTTGTATTGTTGGATAATGTTTTGAACATTTCCTATATCAAGAGTTGATTGGTTCAGGCACGTTATCTAAAAGCATATACGTTCTAAATCAAACTACAGTTCTCAACGTATAGAACACACACAAGAGGAAGAGTTCAGATATGAACGAATCCTTCTTGAGGCATTGTAGACTAGGTCATATCAATACGACCCGACTAGCTAAGTTACATTAAGATGCATATTTAAATCAGTTTGAATTTACATCTTGTGAAACTTGCCAGTCATGTCACAAAGATAAAATGACCACAGCTCATTTTACTGGAAACAGAAAAAGAGTTGGTGAACTCTTGGGATTGATACATGATGATGTATGTAAGTCCCCTGTCTATACATGCCAGGACCGGTTCTTTATACTTCATTACATCCACCGATGATCTCTTAAGATTCGGACATATGTTCCTGTTGAAACACAAGTCTGAAACTTTTGAGAAATTCAAAGAATATAAATCAGAAGTAGAGAACCAAAACGGGTATGAGTATTATGTCCTTTGATGTGATCAGCGAGGAGAATACTTGAGTACGAAATTCCTGGATTATTCTAAAGGAGAATGAGATTCTCTCTCAGCATTACTCCTCCATATACACCACAGCACAATGATGTATCGGGACGGAGCAATCGTACCCTATTAGATATGGTGCGCTCTATGATGAGTACTATCGAGTTGCCTAGTTCCTTTTGGGGGTTATGCACTTGTGAAGCTGCATCCCTATTGAATTGGGTTCCAACCAAATCAGATTCCTACCACTCCATATGAGATATGGTATGGGAAGAGCCCATATCTTAAGTAAGTTAAGATTTGGAGTTGTCTGGCCTATGTCTAAAAGCAAAATCCAGATAAGCTCGAGGCAAAGTCAGTTCTGTGAAAGTTTATTGGATATCCCAAGCATCCACAAGGGAATATCTTCTACCACACTGAGAAGCAAAAAGTATTTTGTTTCTCAGCATGCCACCTTTTGGAAAGAGAATTTCTTGTGAAGAAATTAGTGGTCATGAGATAGAACTAGAAGGAGTTCCAGCTATACAAACTACAACTGACGATTTGGTAGAACTGGAGGATTCAATAGCTCCCGACGAATCTCAGCCTCTCCGCCAATCTGGTAGGGTTCCTCATCCGCCTGAGAGATACTTCGGTTTTCTCTATGAAAGTGGGAGCGAGAATTGCATCATGAGATGATGACCCAACTAGTTTTGAGCAGGCCATCAAGAGTGGGGACTCTGTAAGTGTAAATCTCCGTTCCCATCAATAAAATCTTTCTACATTTTTCCTAAGTCCCCCGAATGTTTTCTCTTTCCTCGAAATTTTGCATGAAACTGGTTGTTTAAGTTTTAAGCATTTAATTTTCCAAAACAGTTTAAAATCAAAGCCAAAGAAAATAATATATAATTTCCCCATTTAAACCAAGCCCAAACCAATAAATTAAAACCAAAGTTATATAAATAATTTCTCAGCCCAACACTTCTCAGCCCACTTCCATTCCTCTTCCCAGCTCACCAAATAATTAAATTCCTAAACTTTCCCCGGTCCAAAGCTTCCCGGCCCGTGCCCAAACCTAATACCCACACCCAACAAACCCGACCTGACTCGTTGCATCTCTTCTTCCCCACGAAAATTTCCCGCTCGTTTCCCGCCCACAAGCTCCCCACGTCGTGCCCATGTCGCCCCACGCCTACGTCGCCGCCCCACGTTTCCACGCTCCTCGACCACGACCGCGCGCACTCCTCAACCCCTCATCGTCTCTCTAGCTCTCCCTCCTCACACTCTCGATCCCTCTCCAACACCCTCCTCGCCACTGGGTCTCCCCTGCACATCATCACGCCGACGAGCTGCCCTGAACCACCTCGTCGACTCCTCTGCATCCTCAGCAACATCTCCTCCAAAACCCGAGCCCCTCCACAGCTCTCACTCACCTCAACAGAGCACACTCTCTCACTGCAAACTTCACCTCCTCGCTGCACCCATCGCCGGAACTACCTCCGCCGACCACCGCCGACTCAAGCATACCCCAGGAGTTTCACAGCACCCCACTCCGCCTCTAGCAATCACGAGCCATCCCCCAGGCAACACTGACGACGAACGCGAACGCGAACTCGAGCCAAGGCCATGAATCCAAACCGTGTCGTTCGTCACGCGTTCGTACCATTGCCGCTGCCGTACGTCGTCAACGCGTCTCTATTCAAGTACCCTACTTGCTACATGCTAGATTATCCTGTTACAAATCAAAATCGTATTAATTCCGTGTTTATAATTCGTGAAAATTTATATGAGACAAGTGCTTGATGCAAAACCCGAACGAGAACCTTCCATTAAATTGACAGAACTTGACCATATAAGCTGGCCCGTGTGGTAACGAACATCATGTTAAATTTTGACTGAATATTATAATCGTTACTGATTTGAACGATCACCCACAATTACACCCGTTAAAACTGAAAATTCCGCGCGTCTGAAACTTGTAAAAATCATAGTTAATTGTCTACAAATTGAAATGATGCGTTTGAGGGCTCAAATCGAAGTCGACTCGACGATATGGAACCACATAAAAGTTTTAAATTGTTTCTATACTAAAAATACAACGGAAACTGATTCGGAGAGCGGTTCTGGACTGCAGTCCAGGGCAGCTCTGGCTGTTGATTTCTATCTCATAATGATTACCCCTTTGCTGCCTGAACTTGTATGTTGTGGAACCCTATACTTTAGTGAAGATGAAACAGTTATATAAATAACAGAAGTGATTTCACCCCTTTTTACCATCGTTTACTATTTAAACTGCAATTTAAAAGAACAGGACGTATAGCAGTCTCAAACTGAAACAAAACTGATACCTTATCGTTGAACAGTGCATAACTTCTGACGTAGAGGCGAGATTGAGAATCCGTCTGGTGCGTTCGAAACCCTATTGAAAAACCTAGATTTCATTCAACTGTAACGTCGCTAAATTCTGATCCCAACAGAGTGAAAATCATGTTGGAAAACAGACGTTCAGTTCAGAAACTGAATTTCCTGCAGCGAGCACTTAAAATGAAACGGCTGTAACTTGCAAACCCGAAATCTGATTGCACTGAGATAAATTTTTCTGAACTTCCGGCTGAGTCTACTTGTTACCGTCTTTGTATCGTTTCACTGAATTCTGAACGTATGATTTACTGAAATTTTTATAAGCGCATGAGGTGCATAATAGTTCATATCACACATGACTCGTTAACTGCATAAATGTATATATATTACCCGATTGCCATACACATAGTGACAGTGCGCGTTATTATTCAGTGTACAATGCATTATCGTGCGTGAACGATTTTGGTTTAGGAGTGTCAAGTACGCCAATGGAAAAGTGAATGATTCGTGACAGTGAATAATACAGTGAACGGTGACAAAACCGTATTATTGGTGCATACTCGTACACGACTAAATCATAATCATCAATAGTGTAAACCTGGGGAAAAAGGGGAAATCGAAGTGGAAAGAGCATCGTATTTAGCGAGGACAGCGATTTTATAGGATGATCATTCGAACAACGACTCTTATATATATTAGGTAGGGCCTAGCGGTCCGGCTGACAGGGTTATATCCCGGGCGTTGCGGACCGTAGTCTCGGGTATGTACGAGACCCTCGTTAAACATGATCCTCCTTTTCACAACTCGATTTTAAACATGACTTAGAGACTGAAAGGGACACAGATCATACTTTGCATCATTTAGTGACATAGTGATTATCTGCATTTTACTTCCACTGTTATTACCTTATTTGCCTGTTTCATGTCACTATTATAATTTTGCTATTACGTCGCTCTGACGACCTAAGTATGCATGCTCAGACCTCGAGGAAGAACCGGCGCAGGAGTCGGACTTACCCTTCGAGCTAGCGGAGATTTAGTCAGGAGAACCTCTTTCATCTTTTACTACTTTTCCTAAAAGAGACCTTGTATTCGAACTTGGTTAGTAGTTCTTTTCTTGTTTATTTGTAAATTGTGAACATGAAAGCTGATGTAATAATTTAGTGATGTATTTCCTTTACTTTTGTGCTTTGTTTGCTGATTACCATGTAATGCTAGAAGCCGAAGTGTGACTACGGCGGGATTATTCTTTGACCGTAGGAGTATGGCTGGCCTAGTCATCCATCGTTTTCCGTATTTTGGGAAGGGGGCGTGACATGGTTTTGTTGGTATCAGAGCCGTGTTTAGTAGTAAGGGATAACATTAACTATACTGTATTACATTATTTTCGCTTCACTATTCCTGACTTTCATCCTTGTATCTAATCATATCCTTTTAATATCTTCCAGCGATATGATGTCCCCGAACGACCACTCCTCGGACTCAAGTTCTCAGGATCGCACAGAGAAGATACTTAGTGCGTTGACGACTCTCGCAGAAGCTCAGGAGAGAAAGACGGACCTACTCGCCGAGGGACTCAGGGCTATTACCGCAGTAGGGGGACCCTCCGCCCTCATTACCGCCCATGAGGGCACTGCTCCCTCAGCTTTTTCTGCCAGGGCTGGCACCGTATCAGATTTCGGAGGTTACATCCATCTGCATTTACGGGCTTAGTCGAACCACTCGAGGCCGAGCAATGGCTGGTTAATATGGAGAACTTATTGACGGCCGCCAGGGTACCAGAGGAAGATAAAGTGAATGTGATAAAGATCTAATTGGAAGATGAAGCCCGTACTTGGTGGTCAGTGGAAGAAAGCAGACTGGAAAGGCCGATCGAATGGAGCAAATTCAAAGAGTGCTTCTTAGACCACTACTTCCCTTCCACCGTCAAGGTCGAGATGGAAGAAAGATTCATCTTACTGAAGCAGAATGGCCGTCCCGTGGACGTATATGTGGCAGAGTTCAACCGTCTGAGCCGATTTGCTCCGTACATGGTCGCTTCAGAGGCCACCAGGGCCAGGCGCTTCTTACAGGGACTTGATTTCGAGCTGCAGCAGTTGATCGCGTCACTTGAGTTGCAGACTTTTGCACAGGTACTCAACGCGGCGCGAATTCAGGAGAAATTGATCAACAAATTTAGGAAGCCCCCAGTTGTTCCAGCACGTACCCATGCACCGACTCGAGGAGTCATACCAGTTCACAAGCCAGGAACGACACAGATGAAGCGTCCGTTCGTGCCCCAGCATCGCCCCCAAAGCAAGAACGTAGTTTGCGGCTACTGCAACAGAGATGGGCACACCTAGAAGGACTGTCGCCGCGCCAAGGGACAGTGCTTGATTTGCAGATCCAGTCAACACAGAGTTAGCGGTTGCCCCGAGCGAGCAGAGATACAGGGAGGGTCTGGACCACAGCAGCAGAGATCACATGAGCAGAGGCAACCCTACACAGGCCGCGGTCAGGGACGGGCTTTCACCTTGACCGCCGAGCAGGCAGAGGCTTCAGGCGAAGTTTTCACAGGTATTCTACTCATACATTCGATGCCAACTAGAGTACTATTTGATTCTGGAGCATCGCACTGTTTCATGTCTGCGCATTTCGCGGATACACACTCCATACCACATGAACCATTAACTAAGGGATGGGAAATACATACGGGTAATGGCGTTATAGTATCTAGTCGAGAATGTAGATCATATCCGGTTGTAGTGTGTGGCAGGGAATTCTATGCGAATTTTCTTTTGATCGGGACGGGCAACTATGACGCAATCCTCGAGATGGATTAGATGAGTAACTCCCATGCAGTTATTGATTGCCGAGCAAGGAATGTGATCTTCCGCATTCCCAATCATCCGGAGTTTATTTTCGAAGGCGGGAGCGAATCTTTAGAGCCAGATAGGTATAGAGCCAAGCCAAAGGAGTTGACAGCTATGGAGATTGATGAGAGCCTAGCCCCAAAGATTGTTCGGGACTTTCTGGACGTGTTTCCTGAAGATTTACCAGGTCTACCACCTCCACGCGTCTTGGAATTCTCGATCGATTTGACTCCAGGTACAGCACCAGTTTCCAAGGCCCCATACAGAATGGCACCGGTTGAGTTGGCAGAATTGAAGAAGCAAATTGAGGAACTCCTGGAAAAGGAATTTATCCGGCCAAGCGTTTCACCGTGGGGTGCACCAGTTCTGTTGGTGAAGAAGAAAGATGGATCGCTGCAGATGTGTATAGACTATCGAGAGCTGAACAAAGTCACAATAAAGAACAAGTACCCAATTCCGTGCATCGACGACTTATTCGATCAGTTAAGTGGGGCCAAGGTATTTTCAAAGTTGGATCTCCGTTCTGGCTATCATCATATCAGAGTAGCGGCCGAGAATATATGCAAGACGGCTTTTAGGACCCGATACAGACATTATGAGTTCCTTGTGATGCTGTTTGGTGTTACCAACGCTCCAGCGATATTCATGGATTTGATGAACAGGGTGTTTGCGAAGTACTTGGACACGTTTGTCGTTGTATTTATCGACGACATACTAGTCTACTCGAAGACCTGGGAGGAACACGTCGAGCATTTGCGCACGGTTCTACAAATTCTTCGGGAAGAGAAGCTGTACGCGAAATTGAGCAAGTGTGAGTTCTGGCTCGACAAGGTTCAGTTCTTGGGACACATTGTTTCGGGCGAAGGCATCTCAGTAGACCCGGCAAAGATAGAATCTGTCAGAGATTGGCCAACACCGAAGTCAGTAGCCGAGATCAGAAGCTTTCTGGGACTGGCAGGATATTATCGGCGGTTCGTCCAAGACTTTTCAAGAATCACTGAATCGTTGACGAGGCTGACACGGAAGGAGGTACCGTTTGCGTGGACAGAGGAATGTACTCGGGCATTTGAGACACTGAAGCAGAAATTAACCACGGCGCCCATTCTTACAGTACCAGATGATTCCGGTGGTTTAGTGATACATAGTGATGCCTCAGGGAAGGGCTTAGGCTGTGTTCTGATGCAGCATGGTCGGGTGGTTGCTTACGCCTCTCGACAGCTGAGAAATCACGAGAGGAACTATCCTACGCATGACTTGGAGTTAGCTGCAGTGGTTTTTGCGTTGAAGATTTGGATGCACTATCTATTGGGCGAGAAGGTAGAAGTGTACACGGATCACAAAAGTCTGAAGTACGTCTTCACTCAGAAAGAACTAAACATGAGGCAGCGCCGATGGCTAGAACTGACGGCGGATTACGACTTGGACCTTCAGTATCACCCGGGGAAAGTCAATGTTATACCAGATGCTCTCAGTCGCAAGCCAGCGGTCATGATGTTGACCAGTCAGAGAAGTATTATTGAGGACTTTCAGAGACTCGAACTTGAAGTCGTTACACCGAGCGCAATCAGTCAATTTTGGTAACTACTTGTGCAGTCTTCCCTTGTGGATCGCATCAAGGCTGCACAAGCGAATGATCCTCGATTGCAAAAGTTCAAAGCGCAAGTAGAAGCCGGGCTGAGAACGGACTTACTCATATATGAAGACGGTTCTCTGAGATTCGGTAGCAGGCTCTGCGTACCCAAGGGGAATGTTCGAGAAGGAGTACTGGCTGAGGCTCATAGTTTAGCTTATTCTGTGGATCCGGGAGGTACGAAGATGTATCGAGACCTAAAACAGCATTTTTGGTGGAACGGGATGAAGCGAGAAATTGCGCGGTTCGTATCCAGGTGCTTGGTATGCCAGCAGGTGAAGGCGGAACATCAGAGGACAACAGGATTGTTACAACCACTTCCGATACCAGAATGGAATTGGGAGCACATTACTATGGATTTCGTGACGGCCTTACCACGGAGCCCTAGGGGCAACAACGCCATTTGGGTTATCGTCGACCGCCTCACGAAAGTTGCACACTTCTTACCTTTCCGGGTGGGACAGTCGACAGAGTCACTGGCAGAGAGATATATGAAGGAGATAGTATGACTTCACGGAGTTCCGGTCAGCATTGTGTCAGATCGAGACACCAGATTTGTCTCGCACTTCTGGAGGAGCTTACAGGAGAGTTTGGGTACCCGCCTCAAGTTCAGCACAGCTTATCACCCGCAGACCTTCGGACAGTCCGAGCGTACGATTCAGACGCTCAAGGATATGTTGAGGGCCTGCATATTGGATTTTCAGGGTTCCTGGGAAGACCATCTGCATCCAGTCGAGTTTTCTTATAACAACAGTTATCAGACTAGTATCCAGATGGCTCCTTTCGAAGCACTTTACGGGCGGAAGTGTCGATCCTCAGTTTGTTGGGATGATATAGGAGAACGAAGATTACTGGGTCCCGAGCTTATTGTTCAGACAGTTGACAAGATCCAAATGATCAGGCAATGTATTAAGACGGCTCAGGACCGACAGAAGAGTTGGGCGGATACCAGCAGGAGAGCACTGGAATTCACAGTCGGAGATCACGTATTCCTGAAGATTTCCCCTACCCGTGGAGTTATCAGGTTCGGAGGTCGCGGGAAACTCAGTCCCCGTTTCATCGGACCTTTTGAGGTGCTAGAGCGAGTAGGAGAGGTGGCCTATCGACTTGCCTTGCCTCCATCGCTAGCTGGTGTGCACAATACCTTCCACGTGTCTCAATTGCGGTGTTATGTTCGGGATGAGAGCCATGTTCTGGACTATTTAGAGTTAGCTTTGGGTACCGACCTATCTTACGAGGAGCAGCCCACCACCATTCTCGACCGCAGAGAGAAAGTGCTGAAGAATAAGGTCATTCCGTTAGTCCGAGTGTCTTGGGGCGGTCGTTCCACAGGAGAATCTACCTGGGAGCGGGAGGAAGATATCCGTGCACGTTTTCCACATCTCTTTATTTAGTACCGTTGTTTCATTGTATCCTTTTGAAATTTTGAGGACGAAATTTTTGTAAGGGGGGTATGATGTAAATCCCCGTTCCCATCAATAAAATCTTTCTATATTTTTCCCAAGTCCCCCGAATTTTTTCTCTTTTCTCGAAATTTTGCGTGAAACTGGTTGTTTAAGTTTTTAGCATTTAATTTTCCAAAACAGTTTAAAATCAAAGCCAAAGAAAATAATATATAATTTCCCTATTTAAACCAAGCCCAAACCAATAAATTAAAACCAAAGTTATATAAATAATTCCTCAGCCCAACACTTCCCAGCCCACTTCCATTCCTCTTCCCAGCTCACCAAATAATTAAATTCCTAAACTTTCCCCGGCCCAAAGCTTCCCGACCCGTGCCCTAACCTAATACCCACACCCAACAAACCCGACCCGACCCGTTACATCTCTTCTTCCCCACGAAAATTTCCCGCTCGTTCCCCCCCAAGCTCCCCACGTCGCCCCACGCTTGCGTCGCTGCCCCACGTTTCCACGCTACTCGACCATGACCGCGCGCACTCCTCAACCCCTCCTCGTCTCTCTAGCTCTCCCTCCTCACACTCTCAATCCCTCTCCAACACCCTCCTCGCCACCGGGTCTCCCCTGCACATCATCACGCCGACGAGCTGCCCTGAACCACCTCGTCGACTCCTCTGCATCCTCAGCAACATCTCCTCCAAAACCCGAGCCCCTCCACAGCTCTCACTCACCTTAACATAGCACACTCTCTCACTGCAAACTTCACCTCCTCGCTGCACCCATCGCTGGAACTACCTCCGCCGACCACCGCCGACTCCAGCACACCCCAGGAGTTTCACAGCACCCCACTCCGCCTCCAGCGATCACAAGCCATCCCTCGGGCAACACTGATGACGAACCCGAACTCGAGCCGAGGCCGTGAATCCAAACCGTGCCGTTCGTTGCGCGTTCGTGCCATTGCCGCTGCCATGCGTCGTCAACGCGTCTCCAGGCAAGTACCCTACTTGCTACATGCTAGATTATCCTGTTACAAATCAAAATCTTATTAATTCCGTGTTTATAATTCGTGAAAATTTATATGAGACAAGTGCTTGATGCAAACCCGAATGAGAACCTTCCATTAAATTGGCGGAACTTGACCATATAAGCTGGCCTATGTGGTAACGAACATCATGTTAAATTTTGACTGAAGATTATAATCGTTACTGACTTGAACGATCACCCTCAATTACACCCGTTAAAACTGAAAATTCCGCGCGTCTGAAACTTGTAAAAATCATAGTTAATTGACTACAAATTGAAATGATGAGTTTGAGGGCTCAAATCGAATCTGACTCGACGATCTGGAACCACATAAAAGTTTTAAATTTTTTCTATACTAAAAATATGACGGAAACTGATTCGGAGAGCGGTTATGGACTGCAGTCCAGGGCAGCTCTGGCTGTTGATTTCTATCTCGTAATGATTACCCCTTTGCTGCCTGAACTTGTATATTGCGGAACCCTATACTTTAGTGAATATGAAACAGTTATATAAATAACGGAAGTGATTTCACCCCTTTTTACCGTCATTTACTATTCAAACTGCAATTTAAAAGAACAGGACGTATAGCAGTCCCAAACTGAAACAGAACTGATACCTTATCGTTGAACAGTGCATAACTTCTGACGTAGAGACGTGATTGAGAATCCGTCTATTGCGTTAGAAACCCTATTGAAAAACCTAGATTTTATTAAACTGTAGTGTTGCTAAATTCTGATCCCAACAGGGTGAAAATCGTGTCGCGAAACGGACGTTTAGTTCAGAAACTGAATTTCCTGCAGCGAGCACTTAAAATGAAACGGCTGTAACTTGCAAACCCGAAATCCGATTACACTGAGATAAATTTTTCTGAACTTCCGACTGAGTATACTTGTTACCGTCTTTGTATCGTTTCACTGAATTCTGAACGTATGATTTATTGCAATTTTTATAAGCGCATGAGGTGCATAATAGTTCATATTACACAAGACTCGTTAACTGCATAAATGTACATATATTACCCGATTGCCATACGCATAGTGATAGTGTGCGTTATTATTCAGTGTACAATGCATTATCGTGCGTGAACGATTTTGGTTTAGGAGTGTCAAGTACGCCAATGGAAAAGTGAATGATTCGTGACAGTGAATAATACAGTGAACGGTGACAAAACCGTGTTATTGGTGCATACTCGTACACGACTAAATCATAATCATCAATAGTGTAAACCTGGGGAAAAAGGGGAAATCGAAGTGGAAAGAGCATCGTATTTAGCGAGGACAGCGATTTTAGAGGATGATCATTCGAACAACGACTCTTATATATATTAGGTAGGGCCTAGCGGTCCGGCTGACAGGGTTATATCCCGGGCGTTGCGGGCCGTAGTATCGGGTATGTACGAGACCCTCGTTAAACATGATCCTCCTTTCCACAACTCGATTTCAAACATGACTTAGAGACTGATAGGGACACAGATCATACTTTGCATCATTTAGTGACATTGTGATTATCTGCATTTTACTTCCACTGTTATTACCTTATTTGCCTATTTCATGTCACTATTATAATTTTGCTATTACGTCGCTCTGACGACCTGAGTATGCATGCTAAGACCTCGAGGAAGAACCAGCGCAGGAGTCGGACTTACCCTTCGAGCTAGCGGAGATTTAGTCAGGAGAACCTCTTTCATCTTTTACTGCTTTTCCTAAGAGAGACCTTGTATTCGAACTTGGTTAGTAGTTCTTTTCTTATTTATTTGTAAATTGTGAACATGAAAGTTGATATAATAATTTAGTGATGTATTTTCTTTACTGATTACCATGTAATGCTAGAAGCCGAAGTGTGATTACGGCGGGATTATTCCTTGACCGTAGGAGTATGGATAGCCTAGTCATCCTTCGTTTTCCGTATTTTGGGAAGCGGGGCGTAACAGTAAGAATGGCTGGATGCTAAGCGATCTGAGATGGAATCCATATACACCAACAAAGTATGGACTTTGATTGCTATATCTGAAGGGTTAAATCCCCTTCAGGAGCAAGTATATCTTGAGAAGATTACTTGGTGTACATGGAAAAGTTGAGACTTTCAAAGCTAGACTAGTTGTAAAAGGTTTTCTTCATTGACCAGGTGTGGATTATGATAAAACCTTTTCTCCTGAAGCTATGCTTAAGTCCATCCGAATCCTACTTGCCATTGCTACATACCATGACTCCGATATCTGGTGGTTGGATGTCATGACTGCTTTTCTAAATATTGATTTAGAAGAGAGCGTCTTTAAGTACACAGCCAGAGGGCTTCGTAGATAGTGAGAGCGGCGGAAACGTATGCAAGTTGCTTTACGGATTAAAGCAGGTATCGCAGAGTTGGAACATCTGTTTTGATGTGGTAGTCAAAGTGTTTAACTTCATCAAAATAGTAGATGAATCTTGTATATACAAAAAGGTAGTAGAAATATCTTGGTTTTCCTCGTATTGTAAGTGGATGATATACTCTTGATAGGAAAGGAGTTTCCTATGCTACGCTCGGTCAATCTCCTCTTATCATAAGGATTCTCCATATAGGATCAAGGTGATACCTTATAGATCCTGGGTTTTGGATCTTAAGATAGATCTAAGTGGATGTTAGGATTCTCACTAGGTATAGTGAGATGGTATCAATCGATCCTGGGGAGAATCATTGGATAGCTTCCATGGTGGTAAGGTCGACTGAATATCAGTTATAGGCATTGTCTTTACCCTCAGTGGATGGACGGTATGTTGGAAGAGTTCCAAGCTAGATACCGTGGCAAACTAGACGATAAAGGCTTGATACATCGCTACCAAAGATGCTACCAAAGAGGCAGTCTGGGTGTATATTAGTTTATGAGATGAACTTCGTTCCTACCATTGTGTGACAATGGAGTCGTGGTTTAGGCTTAGGAACCCTGTTCCCCTCCGAAACACGCGGCAGAGACGCGGCGAACGTCTAGCCTGAATTTCGGGGCAGATGCTAATTGGGGCTATCCGTCCACCTCTCCGAAGATGCCAAGTTGATTTATGGCACCATGTATCGAAGGTTTAAACGGATGCGGCCGATGTAGCAGACTTCGTCAGATTCCCCCTCATTGTGAGGGGCTTTTGATTGTGGGGACGCTTTTCTCTGCAGGCGCAAGCCCCTGCAGTTAATTATGCTACCGCATCGCGGTAACCACTTTCTCCTTCTCCAGATGGTCACTTCGTGTCGTGTATGTTTGTTTTATTTTTGGCTGCCCGTGGATTGTATACGGAGACTAATTTATCTTGTCGCCCGTAGGGCGTGGACTAGTCCAAATCCGTATTTTTCTTAGATTTGGGTTTGGGGGGTTGGGTTTAAGGATACGTTAGCCTCATTTGAGAATAAGATCAACTTAAACGTTTGTTAAGAATGCGTTAGTCTCATTTTAGACTAAGATCAACTTAACGTGATCGTTTAGATCCAATAAGAGAGCAATTGGGCTCTATTGTTTAGTTTAGTGACATTGTGGTCGATTAGTTTAAGGATATTACGGTCCATTGTTAGTTTAAGGACATCTCGGTCCAATGTTAGTTTAAAGACATCACGGTCGAGGTTAAGGACATCATAGTCCATGGGTTTAAGGACCCTACAGTCCAATGTTAGTTTAAAGACATCACGGTCGAGGTTAAGGACATCATAGTCCATGGGTTTAAGGATCCTACAGTCCAATGTTAGTTTAAAGACATCCCGGTTGAGATTAAGGACATCATAGTCCATGGGTTTAAGGACCCCACAGTCCAATGTTAGTTTAAAGACATCCCGGTCGAGCTTAAGGGCATCATAGTCCATGGGTTTAAGAACCCCACAGTCCGTAGTTTAGAGACGTCATAGTCTATGAAATGTGTGGTTGTCGGGACCCGTCACCTCTTTGAAGACGTTGAGGAATTACAACGACAAATATCAAAGGAGTGAAGAGATGTACCCTTGAACCAAAGTTGATTTGGGGATCTGTAGTCCAATTTGGAACTAAGATCAATTAATTATGTTGTGAGCACATTGGCTCAGTTAAGTCTGAATTGAGGACTTATGGCCAACTTGGGCTAAGTCCAATTAAGTTTGAAATATTGGCCCTTTGTTGGACCATTAGACATTTGTCTGGGTTCAGCCCCTCATCACTTAGCAATGCTAAACAAGAGTTTGAGGGTTCTAATAACATTTTTATCTTCGACTGGGCATTAAACATTATAGCTCTGAATTTTAATCAATTTTGAGATTCAGTTGAAGGGGAGGCTTTTGCCTCTGGAAAATTAGCCAATTTGACTAAAAATAGTGTTAAACACTATATGACAGCAGTGTTAAACACTGACAATAAAACTATCAATTAGTGTTAAACACTAGAAGTCAACAGTGTTAAATACTGGAAATAGAACTCTCAAATTAGTGTTAAACACTAGATGGGAATGGGTCACGTGGGGATACGTGAGGGCACCCAAAGGTGGGGCCAGATCTCCTTTGCTTTGTTCTACAAATAAGTGTTAAACACTTTTAGTCTTCAGGCCATCACGTGTTGGCACGTGATGGGTATCCATGCATTGATTATTAAAGTGTTTATTAGGGGTCACGTGGGGACACGTGAGGGCGCCCAAAATTGATTCTGCTCTTGGATTTGTTCCCTTTTGTTTTGAGAGTCACGTGTGAGCACGTGAGGCATTGCCTTCATGCTTTTTCTTTCTTATTTTGAAGGGTCTGTTTAAGGGTCACGTGGGGACATGTGACCTAGTCTTGTTCATTTTTTTTTACTCATTGAGGATGAGGGTCACGTGTTACCACGTGACCACGTTGGATACTTTGATCTTTATGTGCATGGAGAGCTTTAAGTCTCTTGTTTTAAGAATTAAATTCTCTATAGGGTTAAACCCTAATTATGTTTTAGAGGAATTAAATTCCCATGTATGTGAAAGAAGTAAATTCTTATGTAGGGTCAAACCCTAGTTCTGTCTTGGAGGAATTAAATTCCTATGAATTTGGGAGAATTGAATTCTCATATAGGGTTAAACCCTAGTTTTATCTTGGAGGAATTAAATTCCTATAAATTGGGAGAATTAAATTTTCTTTGTTTTATGGAACTTAGATCGCTTTTCCCTTTCTCACCTAGGGTCTCTTTTCTCTGAAGAGATCTTTTTTTTCTCTTGAGAATTAAACTCTCCTCTCTTTTTTCTCTCTGTTGTTGTTATCTTCCAAAAAAAGTAGATCCCTTTCTCTTCTCTTCTTGGATCCTATTTATAGGAGAAAGAAAAGAATCAATTTGTTTTGTCAATCTTTCATTGAAATATTTTAATTGATTTTGTAACCAACATGATCTTTTAGATCACTCAGTGAATTTTATTCATCATTGGATTTTTAATCCAAAAGATCTTTTATCTGTTATTCAAATTTCAGGGAAATCTTTCTTTGTATAGAATCTTTCTATAAATTGGTGATTTTTAATCACCATTGGTTTTTAATCCAACGGTGCTCCATTTTACAGAGCTCCATCTTTTTTGTTTGGAAAGATTTAGAGAAATATTTTTCCAGTTAGGGTTTTTGATTCTCTCTTAATTAGAATTTAATTCTATTAATTCATAGATCTTTAGGAACCCATTACGTGTTGGCACGTGTCCCCCTGATTAAGTATTTGACCAGAATTTAATTCTTTTGTTTTAAAGAACTCAGGAATTATCACGTGTCAGCACGTGACTCTTGGTCACGTGTTGGCACGTGATGCCCCATTGGGGTTTTTCCTTATTATTTTATTATACTTTTAATTCTTTTCAGTGGGTTTAAAGGCCCATCACGTGTTGACACGTGACCCCACTATTTAATTATTTCCAATTATTTATTTTATTCAGTGCTTCAAGGCTTTGCCTGTAAATGGTCACGTGTCTGCACGTGATGCCCGGTCACGTGTGGGCACGTGATGGCTCATTACTTTTGATACCGAATGAATTATGAGGCCCATAATATATCAAATCGAAGGATTTTTCAAGACACTTTCGATACCATCAGAATTTAGCTGTTTCTCATTCGGGAATCTATCAAAATGCAGCCCGGAAAATACTGGTTCGCATTTTCTTCCTTAGATTACACGTGCATAGCATATTTGCTCATGACTTTTGATCCTGGATGAATTATGAAGCCCATAATATATCAAATCGAAGGATTTTTCGATACTCTTTCGATACCATCAGAATTTAGCTGTTTCTCATTCGGGAGTTTGTTAAAATACAACCTGGAAAATACTGGTTCATATTTTCTTAAACGTATCGCTGTCATTTGATACCTTGGGCTCTTTTGCGTAGAATTTTTTGGCGGGAACAAATGCCCCCCACTACTTTGCCCACGTAAGTATATACGTAGGTAAAGTAGTGCAGAGTAATTCATAGCGTATGACCAGTTTTGGGTTGGTATATAATCTTCAGGATCTTGATCTGAGAAGATAACGAGCGGACACAAGCGTCGTCATTTATCATTGACTTAAATCTCGACTCTTAAGGGATATAGTTCCAAACCCTCAGCTCCATGAGCCGCACCCTTCCGTTTCCTTATGTCTTACTCTGGCATGAAGTAGTTTATATGCTTTATGAGTAATTTCTCCATTTCAGTGGCATGTAACTTTAGCAAATGTGGCCCATAGATGGTAAATAACAGTTCATCTTGAACTCTTTATAAGGTAGCGATGGCTTAGAAAACAAGGTTAGGATCTGTTGCCTCAGATTTTCCAACTTTATGAGCCGTGGGGGTCTCATAAAGACTTTTCTCCCTACGAGTCGAGAGAATCTCGTAGGTGTATTTTCTCCTTAGGAATCGTGAGGATTCCTAAGTGTGCTTTCTCTTGAGAGTCGTAAGGATCTTACAAGAGAATTTTCTTTATGCGTAGGGACACTAATTTCCCCGCAAGTTGAGACGAATCGAGATATTCTCGCAAAGACACTGATTTTCTTGTGGGTCGAAACGAATCGAGAGATTATCGCCAAGGACGCTGATTTCCCTGAATCGAGATAAGAAGTGATGGCTTAGGAAACAGGTTCAGATCTGCTGCCTAAGACTTTTCAACTTTATGAGCCGTGAGGGTCTCATAAAGGCTTTTCTCCCTACGGGTCATGAGGATCTCGTAGGTGTTTTTTCTCCTTAGGAGTCGTGAGGACTCCTAAATGTATTTTTTCTAGAGAGTCGTAAGGATCTCACAAGAGAATTTTCTTCCTTACAAGTCGAGAGGACTCGTAAGTGATTGATGAGTTGACCTACTCCCGAGTCAAAGCATTGCTTCAACAGGGAGGTCGAGGGTTGATTTTGGTTTGTCCGTGCACCGCCGAGTCATGGAACTGGGAATTTTACCGCGGCTTCGCTTTGCTGACATTGTATATTCCTGTAGAGACACAGATTTCTCTGCGGGTCGGTGCGAATAGAGATGTTCTCGTCAAGGACGCTGATTTCCCTGAATCGAGGTATTTGCCAAGGACACTGATTTCCTCGGAGTTGAAACGAATCGAGGTATTTCTGCAAAGACGCTGATTTCTCTGCGGGTCGACGCGAATCGAGATGTTCTCGTCAAGGACGCTGATTTCCCTGAATCGAGGTATTTGCCAAGGACACTGATTTCCCTGGAGTCGAAACGAATCGAGGTATTCCTGCAAAGACACTGATTTCTCCGCGGGTCGACGTGAATCGAGGTGCTCTCGTCAAGGACGTTGATTTCCCTGAATCGAGGAGGTTGCCAAGGACACTGATTTCCCTGGAGTCGAAACGAATCGAGATATTCCTGCAAAGACACTGATTTCTCTGCGGGTCGACGCGAATCGAGGTGCTCTCATCGAGGACGCTGATTTCCCTGAATCGAGGAGGCTGCCAAGGACACTGATTTCCCTGGGGTTGAGACGAATCGAGGTATTTCTGCAAAGACGCTGATTTCTCTATGGGTCGACGCGAATCGAGGTTTTGCCAAGGACACTGATTTCCCTGGGGTTGAGACGAATCGAGGTATTCCTGCAAAGACACTGATTTCTCTGCGGATCGACGCGAATCAAGGTGCTCTGTGTCAAGGACGCTGATTTCCCTTAATTGAGTAGGTTGCCAAGGACACTGATTTCCCTGGGGTTAAGACGAATCGAGGTATTCCTGCAAAAACGCTGATTTCTCTGCGGGTCGACGCGAATCAAGGTGCTCTCGTCAAGGATGCTGATTTCCCTGAATCGAGGAGGTTGCCAAGGACACTGATTTCCCTGGGGTTAGGATGAATCGAGGTATTCCTGCAAAGATGCTGATTTCTCTGCGGGTCGACACGAATCAAGGTGCTCTCGTCAAGGATGCTGATTTTCCTGAATCGAGGAGGTTGCCAAGGACACTGATTTCCCTAGGGTTGAGACGGATCGAGGTATTCCTGCAAAGACGCTGATTTCTCTGCGGATCGACGCGAATCAAGGTGCTCTCGTCAAGGACGCTGATTTCCTTGAATCGAAGTTTTTACCAAGGACACTGATTTCCCTGGAGGTCGGTTAACTTGTTTCCGAGACGGAGCGTTGATCTGGCGGGGAGGTCATTGATTGACTCTAGGTTGTCTGTGGACCGTAGAGTCTTGGAACTAGGGACTTTGCCATGGCTTCGCTTTGTTAACGTTGCGTCAGAATTGTAATTCTACGGTAGCGCCCCGGCCGTCTAACAAACGCCAAATGCGGAACAAAAACTTTTTAGCTGGCGCTATCGCATACTATAACCCGGATCTGCCATTAAAGCTAAACTAACAAACTACAAAGTGGGTAGAAATGTTATACCGAATGATCCGAGTCCTTCAGTCTTCAACCATCATCCCACGTTTTGTTGCGGCGGTTTCGATCTTCTGAAAACTCCAGTCTCGTCGTCCAGGTGGCACCACGTCGACGGATCTTTAAACAGGCTCCCGCCTCTGAACCGAGGTAACTCGATCATCAAGTTTGCCAAAAGAGATGACCAAGATTGATGTAGAGAATGAGTAGAACACTTTGTCTCGTTACGTCCAAGGCTATGGACGAACGGTTAATGAAGTTGCCTTTTGAATCGGGTGATGGAATAAAATGAGCTATAAAATTATATGAAGCAAAACTATCATCATAATTTTCCAAAATGAATCCATGAAGCTCCACAAATGTGGCCGGCCTCAATAAGAAGAGGGGGTGAGTGTAGGAGAAAGGAGGGGGTGATAATAAGCATTAATGAAGAAATGAGTCACTTAACACCTTACATTTATCATTAATGCTTCCTAATGAGTCACTACCCTAGTCATCATAACACATCACCATTCAATTAATGCATCATTAATGAACTAATGGCTCACAAGCCAAATCACCATCTAGAACCGTGACTCACCCAAGAAAAAATAAATCCGTATTTAACCGAATGTTAAATACGGGTGATAGAAAACTGGAAACTGGTAACTTCCAAAAGTGTTCCTGAAACGAATTTTAGGATAACCCCGTAACAGTATAAACATACCCGCATTTGTATTACGAACGAATACAAATACAACTGAGACAAAGATATTATATTTACACAGTATAATACTCGGATCCGGCTTAAACCAAAGCCCACCAGTATTATCTGCCCGAAATATGACACGTGCGTAAACGCACGTGCATTTTCCGAACCCTGCCATAAAATCATACGGCCTCTACAATGTTTCGCCCGAACTTGGGAAACTATCTGTGGGGGATGTTTACCGTCGGAAACTGTGAAGACACGGTGAACGTCTTGCCTGAAATTCAGGACAGATGCTATTTGGTTTTATCCGTCCACCTCTCCGAAGATGCCAAGTTGATTTATGGCACCGTGTATCGGAGGTTTGGACGGATGCGGCCGATGTAGCAGACTTCGTCAGATTCCCCCTCGTTTGAGGGGTTTTTGATTGTGGGGACGCTCTTCCCTGCAGGCGCAAGCCCCTGCAGTTAATTACGCTACCGCATTGCGGTAACAACTTTCTCCTTCTCCAGAATTTCACTTCGTGTCGTGTGTGTTTGTTTTGTTTGTGGTTGCCCATGGATTGTATACGGAGACTAAGTAATGACGTCGCCCGTAGGACGTGGATTAGTCCAAATCCGTGTTTACTTAGATTTGGGTTTGGGGGTTGGGTTTAAGGATACGTTAGCCATATTGAGGCTAAGATCGACTTAAACTTTTGTTAAGGATACGTTAGCCTAATCTCCAGACTAAGATCAACTTAACGGGATCGTTTAGATCCGACAAGAGAGCAATTGGCTGACATTGCGGTCGATTTCCAGTTTAGGGACGTAGGGGTCCATGTTCCAGTTTAGAGACGTAGGGGTCCATGTTCCAGTTTAGGGACGCAGGGGTCCATCATTCCCATTTAGGGACGAGCATTAGTTTAAGGACATTTCGGTCCAACATTCCCATTTCGGGACGAATATTAGTTTAAGGACGTTTCGGTCCAACATTCCCATTTCGGGACGAATATTAGTTTAAGGACGTTTCGGTCCACGAGTTTAAGGACCCTGCAGTCCATATCAATGTGTGGTTGTCGGGACCCGTCACCTCTCTGAATCGTTGAAGGATTACAACGATAGGTGTCAGAGGAGTTCCAAGATGTACCCTTGAACTGGATGTAAATTGATTTAGGAGAGCAGCCATGGTCAGTCAATTTAATTTGAGGACTTACGGCCATGATTGGGCTAAGTCCAGTTGGGAACATTCAATGTTTTTATTTTTCTTTGACCTATTAGGCCTGTGCTAGGGCTTTCCCCCCTTTTCATAATGCACTGCATTTTTATTTTGTTTGGGCTCTGCCCTTTTATAAATGATGCAGAGCATCTGCTTTGTTTGGGCTCTGCCCTTTTAATGCATTGCATTTTATTTTGTTTGGGCTCTGCCCTTTTAATGCATTACATTTTATTTTGGCCTGTTAGGCCTTTTTTAATTAGGCTTGGCCCTTCAGTAAACAATGCAATGCATTTGTCAAGCGCTCTGCGCCAATCATTGAGCGCAAGCGCATGTGGAGGTGACACGTGTCACGCTCTGGTGAGCGCAAGCGCAACGGCACGGTGCGCTGTGCCAGTGCGCTGCGCTGTTGCGCTGCTGACACGTGGCGCGCTCTGGTGAGTTGCGCTAATTTCAGAGAGCAATGCTCTAACTTAAAAGCGCATGGCGCAAGTAGTTCAGGTGCTGACACATGACGTTCTCTTGTGGCTTGCGCCAACCCAAGAGCGCAACAGTGCAGTTTTACAAGTGCAAGGCACTGTTTAATATTTTGATCAATTTTAGATCAGAGAAAATAAGTTTTTTCTTGTTTTTTCTTGTTTTCAGAGAACCAGTGGTTCATAAAATGTGCAAGGCACTATTATTATTTGTTTTTTTATTGAAAATCATTGATCTTGTTCTTAGATCAATGATCTATTTAGAAGAAATTCTTCTATTTTAAAGGTTTTTACCTTTTTCTTTAATCTCTTTTCAAGTTTATTCAGAGTTGAAGTTCTTGATGATTCTTGATGTTGATCC
Organism: Agapanthus africanus; assembly: GCA_030015575.1. NCBI lineage: Eukaryota > Viridiplantae > Streptophyta > Magnoliopsida > Asparagales > Amaryllidaceae > Agapanthus > Agapanthus africanus. Next base: position 254,692,035 of record JASDDO010000019.1, on the reverse strand, counting down.
TCTTTTGAGTTGGGGTCTAGGGGTCTTTATATAGTGCCCATAGATTTGTTAAGTTTGTTAAAAAGATCCTTCTCTGAGTGATTTGGGGAATTTTCCCCACCGTTGGATCTTTGATCCAAGGGCTTCTGTTTTACAGAAGACAACTTCTTGTTTTAACAAGAACAGAAGAATCTTACTAGAATTTAATTCTGTTTGGCGCAAACGCCCCAGCGTGTGACAGGTGTCGCGCAGCGCAGAGCGCAACGCAACTACGCTTGCACAACAGCGCTGACACGTGTCGCGCAGCGCACGGCGCAGCACATCTGCGCTGACACGTGTCACGCAGCGCACGGCGCAGCGCAACTGCGTTGACACGTGTCGCGCAGCGCACGGCGCAGCTGAAGCGTTACTTCCTTTAATTTTGTTTTAAAATAGAGCCTTGCTCTGATTGGGCGTGCTGCCTTGGGCGCTGCGCTGACGTATCAGCTTTTGACACGTGGCACGTTGCGCGCAGCGCAAGCAATTTGAAGCGTTGTTTCAAAATTTGAATTTTTGAAATTCAAACAGAGCCTTGCTCTGATTGGGGGAAACAAATGCCCCCCCACCGTTGCGCTCACGTGGCGCGCACGTGAGTGCAACGGTGGCAAGATTTTGGCCGTTGGATCAATCAGATGAGTTGAAGAGGCGCAGGCGCCTATGAATAGGACCCTTGGTCCTTGCTAAATTTTTTTACCATTTTCTTGAATCTTGAATTTCAGAGCCTTGCTCTTGCTTAAGAACTTTTAGAGGCTTTCTCTTGTTTCTTTCTAAGAACTTTCAAAGTTCAGAACCTAGAACCATCTTAGGTAAAAATTTTAAATTAAATTAAGTTTAATTGACAGAACCTTGCTCTCATAGATCTTTGATCTAAAGAAAACCCTTTTGGGGTTTCATCAACAGAGTCTTGCTCTCAAAAGTTCATAGATCTACAGAGATCTTGTTCATGGGTTTTAACCCATGAACAGAGCTTTGCTCATGGATCAAATGTAGATCTTTTTTGATCTGAAAATGGAGAACTCCTAAAAGTTTTCATGGATCTTTAAGATCCCAAATTTTTAATCTTTAGGAGTTAAAGTTTTCTTTTTGATGGATTTTCCCATCATTATTATAGAGCTAGGCTCTTTTTAAGGAAATTTTATTCCCTTGAGACCAGAGTTTGACAAATGTCACTCTGTGACAGAGCTTTGCTCTAAAAGAGGAGATTTTCTCCTTGTCTCTAGGGATTTCCCATCAATGAGGATATTCTCTTGGGGATCTTTTCATTAATTGACAGTCTCATCCAATGATGGGGCTGTCTTATTAAATGATGCACTGTCATCCAGATTTTATGGGTCCCCATTTGGTCCCCTACCCACTGCATTGCAGTGTGGTGTAAAATTTTAAAATGTCAAGCGTTGGAATTGCAACACTAACGGCTAAATTTGTTCCGTTGCAGTGACCATGTCTTTTGACACCTCATTCCCATTTGCTCGTTCGGAGGAAGGGTTTCCCGAAGCGCCCGTGGATCGCGAAGTCCTAGCTATGATCAGGGAACACGACCCGGAATATGAGAGTCTTCACCTTTGGGGATCGTGGTACAATCAAATCATCATGGGTCGACGGAGCTTTGCGTGCGCAGTGCCGTCAGAACCTATTACTGCGATCCATTATGCCAGCCCACCCCCGGTGCAGTATGCCGTGGAGATGGTTGATTGGACTTCGAAGGGCTTTCTTCATCCCGCCATAGATGCAATTCCGGTTCAGCGTCCTATGGTTTTGGATATCCTGGGACGCCGTATCTGTCAAGGCGAGGCGCGACCTTGGGGGCAATCATATAACATAGGTCTGATCCCCCGCCACCCGATCGGCTATCTGCCATGGGCTCGCTATATTCTGTCGGCGAAGAAGTCGCAGTTGATAAGGTTAGGGTTGTACACTGCGGTTTACGTCTCCCTCTTCCAATATCCCACGCTTCCCACCTGGTGGTTCAAGGCCTTCTTGGAGCAGTGGAATTTTCCTACTCACACTTTCCTCGCGATGGACCGGGAAGTGTCGATCTCTTTGGAGGAATTCACAGAGGTCTCCGGCTTACCGGTTATAGGGGAGCACTATGAGGAATTGCTTCCTACAGACGAGTATGTCTTCGGTGCTAAGCCGGCAGTAAGGGGCCTCACTCCGGAGAATGCTGTTCAACACCAATTCCCAAGTTTGATCAAAGTGTTGAACATCTATGAGGCCCTTTTCATCGAACGTGGGAGTCGTGGAGTTAGCTTCGAGGATTTCATCGCTCGGTTCCTTCACCCAAGCGTCCTCTCGGCAGAAGTTGCCAAGTTTGCCACCCTTGATGACTCTTTCGGTCTAGGTTTGGATAACCTGCCGGCGAAGGAAATAGACCAAAAAGGTTTTTTCCTTCCTAACTCCCCGACTGTGTCTTTTGCGGAAGTTGCAGCCCCCGGGATGGACGAGGAGGCCTTCTTCTTAGGATTTCTTGGGCTATGGGTGAGTTGGTTTGCGCTCCCGATGCATTCTTGCCATATACGGCCCTCTGTCTTTTACCCAGCTCACCGGATGACCATTGGGGTAAAAGTGGCCGTTGGGATCGCCGGCTTGGCACACTTGTATCACGACCTCAGTCAAGCGGCGGATGCTAATGAGCCTGGGGTGCTACACGTGATTTTCCCGATGCACTACTTCGTATCATGGCTCGAGCTACACACATCGGGTGTCTTCGGCATGCACAAAAGGCCCTCGTTCTATGACAGGTGCAGCTTCCCTCGCATCATACAGTTGATTGGCGCATCAATTGTGACTCCATCGCCACGGAATGCCAGGGGTTTACTCCTTCGCCCCCACACCGTTCGAGACGGGGTGTTTTTCATCGACAAGGTGCTGACTATTGGAAAAGCATCTACCACTGCGGTGCGGCCATTGCAAGACACTTTCAAAGATGGGACCTCAGTTTTGACGGCCCAGGAGACCCTCCATCTATATTCTATCAGACCGGGCTTCCTAGTGTTCAGGCAGAACGGTGCGGCGATTTTCATGAGATACAACCCGCATCGTTTCTCCCGACAACTGTGCTACAATCAAGGGGTACCATTAGAGGCTTTCCTATCGGAACCTGCTGCTACTGAAGAAGAGATGGAGAGAGCGCTGCATCACTTCATGCGTCTGAATATGAGTTCTCACTTTTTTATCAGTGAGCCAGCTTGCGCCCCACGACTCCTCAAGGTATATACAGAATGGTACAGTCATTCGACGGGAGCCGTCATAAAGGAGGAAAAGTGATTGCTGGTCGACCGTAAGGGTGTGCCTCCAGGTAGCGACCGCAATGCTCCTTTAGTGCCAAGGACCCCGGTAGTTCCCCCTCTAAAAGATGCTACAGCCGGACCACCGCGTGTGCAGAGTCCTCCACGCGGATTGCCGCTTCTCGATATTGCGGATGCACCACCAGCGCCCTGTGCTCCAGTGGAGACAGTGGTTGTAGCCTCGCCGGAGTCTGGTGTGGGTGCGGACATCGGGACCCGCCGCCCTAAGGTGCCTGCAAAGCGCAAATCGATCCCGGGTGCACCTAGGGCTGGTGGGCAGAAGAAGAAAAAGAAGTCGCTCTTCGTGGCTGACGTTGTGTTCTTTCAGGAACCCCACGCTCCCTATGGTGAAGGCCTAAGTGAATACGGGACCAACAGGGGGTTAGTCATGCCGCTGGATGACACGGACTTGGAGGCCGCCATCGTAGCTTCAGAGCGGTTGGCGAGGCGTGACGCGTGGCTAGCTAAGCTTGCGCAATTAGGTAATCACTAGTCGCATTTTTTTATTGTATCATATCTTTATTATTTCCCTTGACTAACGTTTTTTCCTTTCTTTTCTTCAAACAAGCATTACCACTGAAGAGGCCATTGCCGCCTCCCTCAAAACTTTCCAAGAGGAGGAACGATTCAGAGCGTCCTTAGGCCTTGGTACATTTTGATTCATCAAGTCTTTATTCTCCTTTTGTTATGGTTGATCTAACCCTTTTTTTCTCATCGCAGGAACCACAATGCCGGTCCCGCCAGGTGACGCGGAGACTCTTCCCGGGCCAGCCACTGATGTTCCGGCTTCTTCGGGGCTGCCGCAAGAACCTCGACTCGAAAAGTCGGTAAGGGATGCCTTGAAGGATTTGGAGGCATCCCTGTTCACGGACGAGGATGCCTCAATGAGGGAAGCCTTAGAGAGCTCCGTCTTGACGGCTCGAGAGGAGAAAAAGCGGCTAAGGCGCGAGGCGAAGGCACGCCGGGCTGCTTTGGCCGTTGGAGCGGGCCCAAGCACCGTCCCCCGTGCTGACACTCTCTCAGAAGAGGCCCCCGTCGCCCTATCCACCGCTCGCAGACAGGTGGCACGTGCGGCTCAGAGCGCTAACGATAAGTCTACCTCAGGTGACGCATCTTTCAAGATTTATTTGTAAGAATTGTAAACTTGCCGGTTCTTATATATCTTGTCTTGCAGGGCCAAGTCCAACCGAGGGGGAGGCGGAGACCGTCGAACCTAAGGAAACAGAGGAGGAGGCACCGGCCGAACCCGAGCCGACGGTGGGCAACGTCGCCAGGGTTACCGAGCCTGAGCTGGGGGTTGAGGGAGCTGTACCTGAGAAGGTCGTTGATGCCGAGCCTGAGATGGAGGCAAATGAGACGATCGCCATAATTGAGCCCGAGGCAGCGGCGGACGAGGCGCCTGAGACCGGCGACCCTAAGGTGACGGCGGATGAGACAATAGCGACAGCCGAGCCCGAAGAAATAGCGGGTGAGACGGGTACGACTCTTGGGGAAAAGCCAGCCGCTCTTTCTCAAGAGTCCGGCAATGCTCCCATCATTGTTCTCCCTGTCTACGGTCTTCCGCCGTCTCCTGGCCGGGCGAGTACGACGACAGCCCCTGTCGAGTCCGGTGATGAGGCTACGGGAGGTGGACTCGTATCGATGAAGGAGGAAGACGCCTCCGTTTCGGCCGGCGGCTCATCAGGTAAATTTCGGATTACTGTCCCTTTTTTTATCTTGCAATCTTTCCTGACAGGTTTATCCTTGTTTTAACGCAGGTGCGGCCAGTGCCGATGCTCCATTGCTCGAGGGAGCGCCGTCAACTTCTGCCTTGGCGGTGGTCACCTCTCAGCCCTCCCTTGTGCCATCAAAGATGTTGGAAGGTATGGGTTTGCCAATTATTAGTTTTATCTCTCAGACACATAATTTATGCACTAAAGTTGTACTGCTGTGTCTTTTCAGGAGTTCTTTTTTACCATCTTTATCAGGTGTTGCTCTCACACTTCTCCTTCCCATCTGAACTCGCTTCTCCTTCTGGTGGCGCTGGTGAGTATAGTTTCCGACTGATATCCTTCTTTTTCAGTGATGGAATTATTTCTAACTTCTTCTCGTCCTGGCTGCAGTGCTACAAATCGAAGGAGGGGATGAACGATCGGTCGCGCCACTGGCCCTTCTGGCCTTGCCACCTACTGTAGCTGGTATAGCAAACTATTGCATTGATGACCCCTTCTTTTTTTGTCTTTCTTAAAGTGTCATCTAATCGCATTTTGTTTTTTCAGCTGTCGTTCCGATCTCGGTGCCCTTCGAGCCTCGCATCACAATGCCGGCAGGCCCTTTCCTGAGACGTCCGTCCTCGAAAGGCGCCGCGAACAGTCTGCGCATGTTGAGCGACTACATCGAGGAACTCGACGTCGAGACTCCACGTCTGCTGCAGATTTCGCTACGGCGGTTAACCTGATGCTGGTGATACTCATAAATTTCCATGACGAGGGCATCGTTGCGTCTTGGGTTAATCACTGCAGGGAGATCGAGGCTCGTCTGCATCAGCTGGAGTCGATGCGTCCTGTCCCTGAGGTTTTGGCCGTGAGTACTCAACGGGCAGCATGGCTCGAGCAAATCACTTCTCACGTCCACCACTTGGAACAAGAAGCGGCTTTAAGGCTGAGAGAATACCAAGAGACCTCGAGCGAGACGGCTCGTCTGCGTGCTGAGGTTAAGGCGAATGCTGCCCAAGTGAAGGCTATCTTTGAGGGCCTCCTAGAACGCATCTCTCATGGGCTAAACTTGAAGCGAAAGCTTGATGTCCCCGAGCGTGACACCCCAGGCTGCGAAGCTGCTCATTAGGCCGTTGGGGAGCAGCTTGCATCTTTCTTGCAGCAGCGGGCTCAAGTGGAGGCAGAACTGGTGGTGGTAGCCGATCAGGAGAAAGCGTGGAAGGAGGTGCGCGAACAATTGCTAGAGCTATGCAAGACGCTTCCTTCCCAGTAGTTCCCCTTGTATCCATATACTTGTAAAAAAATTTCTTTTTCGAAAAAGATGTATCCATTCTTTATTCTTTTGTACGCTTCACCTTGTACTTGATTAGATTAATAAATAAAGATACATATTTTTCTTTGCAATATCTTGTACTATTTCTTTACTTTCTCCCTTCTCTTATTATCAGCATGCTTGTCTTAATAAACACAATTGACAGATAATAGAGTAAGCATCTAGATTTCTCCAAGAGACAGCGATGGCTTAGGCTGCAGGCTCAGATCTGCCGCCTAAGGCTTTTCAACTCTATGAGCCGTGAGGGTCTCATAGAGACTTTTCTCCCTATGGATCGAGAGGATCTCGTAGGTGGATTTTCTCCTTAGGAATCGTGAGGATTCCTAAGTGTGTTTTCTCTTATAAGTCGTAAGGATCTTATAAGAGAATTTTCTCCCTTACAAGTCGAGAGGACTCGTAAGTGGTTGGTGAGTTGACTTGTTTCCGAGTCGAAGTATTGCTCCGACGGGGAGATCGTTGGCTGACTTGTTTCCCGGGTCGGAGCGTTGTTCCGACGAAGAGGTCATTGGCTGATTTGTTTCAGCGACGGAGGTCATTGGCTGACTTGTTTCCGCGACGGAGGTCGTTGGCTGACTTGTGTCCGAGACGGAGGTCGTTGGCTGACTTGTTTCCGAGACGGAGGTCGTTGGCTGACTTGTTTTCGCGACGGAGGTCATTTGCTGACTTGTTTCCGAGACGAAGGTCATTTGCTGACTTGTTTCCGAGACGGAGGTCGTTGGCTGACTTGTTTCCGAGACGGAGGTCGTTGGCTGACTTGTTTCCGCGACGGAGGTCATTTGCTGACTTGTTTCCGAGACGGAGGTCATTTGCTGACTTGTTTCCGCGACGGAAGTCATTTGCTGACTTGTTTCCGAGACGGAGGTCGTTGGCTGACTTGTTTCCGAGACGGAGGTCGTTGGCTGACTTGTTTCCGCGACGGAGGTCATTTGCTGACTTGTTTCCGAGATGGAGGTCGTTGGCCGACTTGTTTCCGAGACGGAGGTCATTGGCTGACTCTAGGTTGTCTGTGAACCATAGAGTCTTGGAACTGGGGACTTTTCTGTGGCTCCGATTGGTGATGTCACGTCTGTGTCCTGCTGGAATGAGGAGGAACATCGCTGTTGGTCTCCAGGCGGTAGATGTGGTCGTCGAGATCTGACTTCCCATTGACGCAGCCTGGTGGGGAAATGTAGTCCCCTTTCCCCTTTTTTGTTTACGCCCATGGATTGTATACAGGGGTCACTATGGACTTACCTGCAGGGTAAAAGTTTCATTCTTTCATTTTTTTTTTAATTTCTTTCTGTGATGCTCTATCATTTCAGCTTTTTACATCGCGAAAGTCGCGATTGCCCAATCATTTAGGCTATTTTTCGCGGTGCCCAATCATTTCGGCTGTTTATTTTTATTTTTACTCGCTGCTTTTTACTGCGAGTTGCCCAATCATTTCGGCTATTTTGTGCGCATACGTTTTTACTTGCTGCTCTTTTTTTATTGCAAGTTGCCCCATCATTTCGGCTATTTCGTATGCATGCGCGGCCTACTGGCTTTTCGCCGTAAACCTGAAATTAGACACCGATTTTGGCATCAGCACCGCTACAACTGGGATGTTGCCAGGAGCGAATCATCATTTGTCTCTGTCAATGTCGAACAAAGCTGGCTTAGCGAATAGGGTTAAGGTCCTGTCGACTAAGGCTTTTGACTTCATGAGCCATAAGGGTCCCACAAAGGTATTTCTCCCTACAAGTCGTGGGGATCTTATAGGTGTATTTTCTCCTTAGGAATTGTGAGGATTCCTAAGTGTATGTTCCTCTGTAAGTCGTAAGGATCTTACAAGAGGGTTTTCTCCTTGTAAATCGAGAGGACCTACAAGGGTTGTTCATCATACGTACATATCCCCAGTCACGGATGGGACTTGGTTAGGGAAATGTTTATTCGCGCCCGTGGATTGTATACAAGGGTTAGCATTGAGCCGCTTGTAGGGCAATATCGAAGGTTGTGGGAGTTTCTTAAGCACAAGTTTAGGTCTCTGTAACTTAAGACTTTCAAATCTTATGAGCCGTGAGGGTCCCATAAGAGAGTTCTCCTTACGAGTCGTGAGGATCTCGTAAGTGTATTTTCTCCTTAGGAATCGTGAGGATCCCTAAGTGTGTTGCTCCCTTATGAGTCGTAAGGATCTCACGCGGGTGGTTTCTCCTTACAAGGTCGAGAGGACCCTGTAAGTGTCCTTTAACGAGATTGCGCCCTTTCAGGTTTTCACAAACACTTGCCGGTAGTCCTGCTGTTTTTACTCACGGAGCCCTTTCGGGTTTTCATCCGTGCCCATTTTGCTTATGGACATACCGTTTTTTATTCTTTTTATTTCCCCTTTTTTTACGAGGTCGCGCCCTTTCGGGTTTTCACGAACACTCGCCGGTAGCCCTGCTGTTTTTACTCACGGAGCCCTTTCGGGTTTTCATCCGTGCCCTTTTTGCTTATGGACATACCGTTTTTATTTTTTATTTTTATTATTTTTATTATATTTATATTTTTTTTCTTTTTCTTTTTTATTCATCTCATCAGCCTAAAGATGCTGCGGTGGTAGTTTAAAGACGTTTCGGTCCTTCATTAGTGTAAGGACGTTTCGGTCCGCCATTAGTTTAAGGACGTTTCGGTCCGCCATTAGTTTAAGGACGTTTCGGTCCATTATCCAGTTTTAGGACGTAGTGGTCCGTTATCCAGTTTTAGGACGTAGTGGTCCGTTGGGCTTTCTCTATGAATGAGCATGATGCCTCCGGCATATCCATCTTTTTCGGAGCATGTGGTTGTGGCGGGCTCACCTTCCAGTTTTCGGACAGCGCGAGTTCGCTCTTTTGGTATTGGTCTTCAACCCAGTTTTTGAAGACGAAACAATCTTCGAGCGGATGACTTACTGCTCGATGGTAGGGGCAGTAATTAGGATCGTTGACATCTCCCGGCTGTAGCGGACGTTTCGGATTCGGCAGATTGACGAATTCGTTGCGCACTGTCAGTTCAAACAGTTTCCTTGTTTTATCTTGGGGAAACTAGTAAAGACGTCCCAGTCTTTCCTCGAGTGATGGGCGGGGGACACATGTTGTTTTGGCGAACGATTGATTTTGAGTTGCTCGGCTGTTGTTGAATGTTGGCGACGAAGGACATTTTTCCTTTTCCTTTATCCTTTTTGTTCGCTCCGTCGTTTGCGGGTCCGAGATTCTTTCCGGGTAGTATGCCCTTGCACGGATGAATGTTCTCATGATTCTTCAATTCTTTAGAGATGGATTCCTCGAAGAGAGGGTTGAAGGCTGTTTTTTCATCGGGGCCGTTCTTGTGGCAATTGTTGGTGACTCTTTTATGCTCATCTGTTGTATTTTTCGGCCGTCTACGAGCTTCCCGCTTTGTTCTGTTGACGTAATGCCTGTGAGCGACATACCCTTGCCACCAACACTTAAAGGAGTCGCAGTCTTCAGTAGCATGTGCGATCTTCTGATGATGTAGGCAATAATTAGGATACATCTCTATTCCACCGAGAGTGTTTTGTTCAGAGGGCGGTAGCTTCATTCCCATTGATATGGCTTTAGCAAACCTTTTCCTCGTCTTGAATTTGTTTTCATCGGCAGCGGATGTCTTTTGATTTGATGGGAATGCCTCGACTCTTTCGTCCAGTTGGCGGTGTTTGGCTCCTCCCAGTATGGCCGTCTCACGCTCTTGATTGGCTTTAACTTTCAGACGAATCTCATTCAGGAAGGCTTCGATCATTTCATCTGACGGCTGCAGGATTTCTGGTTCAGGGTCCGCCCCCAGCTTCTCAGCACAAGGAATTTCCTCATCGTCTGTAAACGAATGGGAAATCATATGACAGCTCGCCACGTATTCTTCAGATCCATCTGACGAGCTGTCTCCCTCATCTTCCTCTCGAAAGACGTGGTTGAGGAACTCTTGGAGTGTAATGGGAGTCCGTGATTTCTGGTTGTATTCCTCCAGCGCGTCAATTTGTTTTTGTAAGTCCGTGCGCTTGTCGCCAGGCTTCACGGGCTTCTTGGATTTCTTCTTCTTCTTCTTTGAAGATTTTGATGGCTGGTTGTGAGTGCCTGGGCCACCACCATCGGTCTTTGGAGTTGGACACGGCTTCAACATCCCTTCAATGATCTGAGGTTCCAACGAGTTCTTCCACTTGATCGCTGGGCATGTTTGAAGATCGTTCAGCATCCTCTTTGTCTTGGCTGACAGCACAACCTCCCATGGGGCTTCTTCGACGAGAGAGCACGTTGCCCCCGGCATATTCATCCTTTTAGAGGCGTGAGGTTGAGGCGGATTCACCTTCCATCTGTCGGATAATGCGAACTTGCCCTGTTGGTACTGGTCTTCAAGCCAATTTTTGAAGACATAGCAATCTTCGATCGGATGACCCAGTACTCAGTGATAGGGATAGTAGTTGGGCTCATTGACATCATTTGGTTGCGACGGACGTTTTGGATCTGGCAGATTTATGAGTCGGTTGCGCAACGCCAGCTCGAATAATCTTCTCGTTTTATCTCGGGGAAACGAGTAAGGACGTCCTAGCCTCTCCTCAAGGGGTACGTACGGACGCATATTATTTTGACGAACAACCGGCTTCGAGTTGCTTGGCTGTTGTTGAGCATTAGCGACAACGATCGCTTTCCCCTTCCCCTTTTCGTTTCGGGAGTCCGGCTTTGGAAGAGGAGGTCTATGGCCCATCTGATCCATTTGCGCTAGCTTGTCGATCAGGGCCTGGAAGATAGTCGGCTTGAAGAACATCATAAATTGCGAGATGGTTGCTTGCGGATCAAGGGTTCCCACAAACATACCCACTGCAGGAGCTTCTTCAATGCGTTGCTCGCATTTTGACCATAAGTTCCGCCACCGTACCCTTGGGGTTTTAGTTTGAGTTTCAGTTCCTGTGGGAGTTGCTTTGCCCTCCATATTGGACCCATGTCTCGCCTGGCTTCACCCTGGCATTAATCAATGCCGTCATCGGGGTGCATTCGCTGGCGCTTGCAGAACGCTGGGTAAATAGCAGCTCCATCTCTGCGAAGGTCTTGATAGAGTCATTTGGGAGCTCAGAGTACCACTCGAACGCTGTATCTGACAAGCTGCCAACGAACTGGCGAAGCAACAGTTTGTCATCACCGCCGGTGTTGCCGCAGAGTGCCCTGAACTGGGCAACATGCTGGTGGGGATTGCCCGTCCCCTTATAGACATGGAACTTGGGAATGGTATAGCCCGGCGGGTACTTGATCTGGTCGTACCAGCTCGGATATGGTCGTCCTGTTTTTACGACCTAGCCGGCTGCTTCAGTCGCATGATGAACCCGTATTTGTTGGGCTATATACTCGTCCAAGTCAACTTTGGAGATTGTCTCCTCCTTAGCTGTTGACAGAGCTGGTGGAGGATTCGACGTTTCTCCCCTATCGTCTTCAAGGACGATCGGGGGATCTTCAGCTGGAGGATCTTGTTGGATCATCATCCCCACCATGTCTTGGAACAGGAGGCCTATACGCTTTATGTTGGCTACTTGTTCAGCAGCCTCTTTATCCTTCTTCTCCAATATCCGACGAAGGAATTCGGCGTCAGTTTCTTGCTCTTGGCGTTCATCCGAGGACGCTTCAGGGCTTTCTTTTGGCCCAGTGAATGCAGCCATCGCGGTCATCATTTCCTGGAACTTTTGCTGTTGCTCATGCGCTTTGGTCACCGATCGTGTGAGCGGTCTATGACCTGTAGATATGCGGCTGTCCTCTTTACCAGACGCCATGTAGACGGTATGAACTACGATGCCCCCTGACTTAGGGCGTTTGGGTTCACTACCTTTGATATTCGCCGTCGGCGTGAGGACTTTCTCCGGCCTTCTTCTCTTATGGGCCGTTGAAGTTGAGGGGACCGTTGCTTTGGGCACCCAAGTGGTCGTCGCCTTTCGTTGCTTGACCGGGGGATTTTCTTCTTGCCGACCTTTCGACTTCTTGTGTTGGCGAGAGAAATTAGGATCAATCACAGATTCTCGGACTCGTTGCCATGTCTTGTAGATCCTGGAGGACAGCGATTGAGGAGACTGCTCCGGCTTTTCTACTTCCACGGCGGTCTCTACCGGTGGAGGAGATCTTTTGAGCACCGCAGTTGGCGAATTCCTGCGTACCCTGTTCAGCAGCTCAAAACTGTTCCCAGTTGGAACAACAGCATTAACTTCCACCGTCGGAGCTGGCGGAGTTATCCCAGAGGGGGAGTTGCCCCCGGTCTTCCTTATCCGGCACCAGTGGCGTCATCGGGCGCGACGAGTTGTCGGTATTGGTTCAGAGACAGCTTCTTCTTGCCCCCTGTTCAGGCAAGGGACTGTTGCCGGTGTCAGCCTATTGAAGACTGACGTCCGTTGAGGAGTTGTGTCCAAGCGGTCAAAAGCAGATTTCTGAGCGGGAGTGGGAATAGTCAGCCTTGCAAAAACTGACTCTTTGACAGGAGAAGCCGTCTTGGCGACTTCGGGAGCAGCCGTCTTCTTTGGGATGACCGCCTCAGGTGTTATGGGCTTCCTGATAGGCCCTTTGGTGCTCGAGCTCAGCCTGGTGAAGACTGAAGAATTGGACGACCCGTTGAGAGGGGCCGTGGGAGTAGCAAGTCGATCGAAGACCGACTTTCTTGAAGCTTCCGGTGCTGGCACAGGGATGGTGAAGCTTGCTGGAGGGATCATGGTTCCGAAGAACAGGCCAGTGGTAGCCTGAGTCACTTGCTCCACGGGCATAGTAAGGACGGAGGCCGCTTGAGGCCCATATGCCACACCTCCAGGTGAGGTGGAGCGTCGGTTGCATTGGCACTTTGAGCAGTTCGAGCAATTTGAGGCCATTGATGCTTGATTTCTGCGCCAAGCAAAAGACCAAATCTTAGTAACTTGAAATCCAAAGGCAACCATTAACAAACCACGATTCGTTCGCGAAGACGGCACATGAAGTGTGGAGTGGAAAAAGGAAAAGGTCCCACCGGGCGTGCCAGAATCTGTTTACTGCCGGAAACCGGGAAGACGCGGTGAACGTCTTGCCTGAAATTCGGGGCAGATGCTATTTGGTTTTATCCGTCCACTTCTCCAAAGATGCCAAGTTGATTTATGGCACCGTGTATCGGAGGTTTGGACGGATCCGGCCGATGTAGCAGACTTCGTCAGATTCCCCTTCGTTTGAGGGGTTTTTGATTGTGGGGACGCTCTTCTCTGTAGGCGCAAGCCCCTGCAGTTAATTACGCTACCGCATTGAGGTAACAACTTTCTCCTTCTCCAGAATTTCACTTCGTGTCATGTGTGTTTGATTTGTTTGTAGTTGCCCGTGGATTGTATACGGAGACTAAGTGATGACGTCGCCCGCAGGACGTGGATTAGTCCAAATCCGTGTTTACTTAGATTTGGGTTTGGGGGTTGGGTTTAAGGATATGTTAGCCATATTGAGGTTAAGATCGACTTAAACTTTTGTTAAGGATACGTTAGCCTAATCTCCAGACTAAGATCAACTTAACGGGATCGTTTAGATCCGACAAGAGAGCAATTGGCTCTCTTATTTAGTTTAATGACATTGCGGTCGATTTCCAGTTTAGGGACATGGTGGTCCATGTTCCAGTTTAGGGACGTAGGGGTCCATGTTCCAGTTTAGGAACGTAGGGGTCCATGTTCCAGTTTAGGGACGTAGGGGTCCATCATTCCCATTTAGGGACGAACATTAGTTTAAGGACATTTCGGTCCAACATTCCCATTTCGGGACGAATATTAGTTTAAGAACGTTTCGGTCCAACATTCCCATTTCGGGACGAATATTAGTTTAAGGACGTTTCGGTCCACGAGTTTAAGGACCCCGCAGTCCATATCAATGTGTGTTGTCGGGACCCGTCACCTCTCTGACGTCGTTGAAGGATTACAACGATAGGTGTCAGAGGAGTTCCGAGATGTACCCTTGAGCCGGATGTAAATTAATTTAGGAGAGCAGCCATGCTCAGTCAATTTAATTTGAGAACTTACGGCCATGATTGGGCTAAGTCCAGTTGGGAACATTCAATGTTTTTATTTTTCTTTGACCTATTAGGCCTGTGCTAGGGCTTTCCCCCCTTTTCATAATGCACTGCATTTTTATTTTGTTTGGGCTCTGCCCTTTTATAAATGATGCAGAGCATCTGCTTTGTTTAGGCTCTGCCCTTTTAATGCATTGCATTTTATTTTTTTTGGGCTCTGCCCTTTTAATGCATTGCATTTTATTTTGTTTGGGCTCTGCCCTTTTAATGTATTGCATTTTATTTTGGCCTGTTAGGCCTTTTTTAATTGGGCTTGGCCCATCAGTAAACAATGCAATGCATTTGTCAGGCGCTCTGCCCCAATCATTGAGCGCAAGCGCATGTGGAGGTGACACGTGTCACGCTCTAGTGAGTGCAAGCACAACGGCGCAGTGCGCTGTGCCAGTGCACTGCGCTGTTGCGCTGCTGACACGTGGCGCGCTCTGGTGAGTTGCGCTAATTTCAGAGAGCAATGCTCTAACTTAAAAGCGCATGGCGCAAGTAGTTCAGGTGCTAACACGTGGCGTTCTCTGGTGCCTTGCGCCAACCCAAGAGCGCAACAGTGCAGTTTTACAAGTGCAAGGCACTGTTTAATATTTTGATCAATTTTAGATCAGAGAAAACAAGTTTTTTCTTGTTTTCAGAGAACCAGTGGTTCATAAAAAGTGCAAGGCACTATTATTATTTGTTTTTTATTGAGGATCATTGATCTTATTCTTAGATCAATGATTTATTTAGAAGAAATTCTTCTATTTTAAAGGTTTTTACCTTTTTCTTGAGTCTCTTTTCAAGTTTCTTCAGAGTTGAAGTTCTTGATAATTCTTGATGTTGATCCTCTTTTGAGTTGGGGTCTAGGGGTCTTTATATAGTGCCCATAGATTTGTTAAGTTTGTTAAAAAGATCCTTCTCTGAGTGATTTGGGGAATTTTCCCCACCGTTGGATCTTTGATTCAAGGGCTTCTGTTTTACAGAAGACAATCTTCTTGTTTTAACAAGAACAGAAGAATTTTACTAAAATTTAATTCTGTTTGGCGCAAATGCCCCAGCATGTGACACGTGTCACGCAGCGCAGATCGCAGCGCAACTGCGCTGACACGTGTCGCGCAGCGCACGACGCAGCGCAACTGCGCTTACGCATCTGCACTGACACGTGTCGCGCAGCGCACAGCGCAACTGAAGCGTTACTTCCTTTAATTTTGTTTTAAAATAGAGCCTTGCTCTGATTGGGCGCGCTGCCTTGGGCGCTGCGCTGACGTATCAGCTTTTGACACGTGGCGCATTGCGCGCAGCGCAATGAATTTGAAGCGTTGCTTCAAAATTTGAATTTTTGAAATTCAAACAGAGCCTTGCTCTGATTGGGTGAAACAGGGGACTCTAATGACTCATCAATACACTGGCACTGTGTATAACCCCTAGCACGTCAGAGGTACAATCTGTACGTAACGGTTGCCTATATATTGATTGGAAGGGAAGCTGACGAGCGAACTCATCCAGAAACCCTACTGAGCCTGACAGTGACAATATCCGTACAGTCCGGTCCATTCGTCTATGAGTATCGCATATAGAGCCTACGGGGCCGGTAAACGTCAGACCCCCAATAGCGGTATAAGTCGTGTCAGAGAGTAGCCCAGAACACTCTGAGATACTACTGGAATACCTTCCAGTAAATCTCGATTACCCTGGCCAGGGATTTCGTGTAATGGCTCTCCTAAACACAGCGCGATCTCACCCCCAATACCGGGAGAGACGAATCCCCGACGATCTGCTCACTGCCTCCAAGTGACTCGGGACTGTACCCAAAAAATACCTGTTTGCACGACTCCTTTGACCTGTGGTAGGGTATAAATCAAAGCACAGTGGGAACTCACACGAGACAAATGACGATCCCAGGTCGACAGACTAACCTGTACACATGTCACTAGGGAACTGCTATCTGACGATATGTATAATACCAACTAGCATGTTCTCGGCGAGTCCTGTCCGGTGTACTCATAACCCAATGAGCACCTGTATACATCTTAGGTGAACAAACTGGCACCAATGGCTTGTGAGACCGGCCACCGCCCCTCGTCGGGGTTTCGACTGTATACACTAGTCTACACTGGAGTATCGATGCCCTGTCTCGAAACTCCTACGACTAGGGACACTTTAAGAATGTGCTTATAGACCCCAGCTCCCACATATATGATCGCCATCATACTGCCGGCAGTCAAGCAAGATCCTAAGGGCTCTATCAAAATGTAACAGTGATAAAGACAAACCAGATAGCATACTATCATCTCGAGTAAGACTGCTTTATCGGTATAGGTCCTCCCTCAATCATTGCGATCACGTACCTGCGATCTAATAATTGACTTAGAGGGCACTATATCCAACACGAATCCTGCTGGAATGAGCAGGAACGCCGTTGTTGGTCTCCAGGCTGTAGATGTGGTCGTCGAGACTTAGAATTAGGGACTTTGTCGTGGCTCCGAGATTGATTTTCACGTCTGAATCCTGCTGGAATGAGGAAGAACGCGATCGTGGGTCTCCAGGCTGTAGATGTGGCCGTCAAGACTTGGAACTAGGGGCTTTGCCATGGCTCCGATTGGTTTTCGCGTCTGAATCCTGCTGGAATGAGGAAGAACGCCATCGTGGGTCTCCAGGCTGTAGATGTGGCCGTCGAGACTTGGAACTAGGGACTTTGCCATGGCTCCGAGATTGATTTTCGTGTATAAATCCTGCTGGAATGAGGAGAAAGGCCATTGTTGTTCTCTAGGCTGTAGATATGGCCGTCGAGATTTGGAACAAAGGACTTTGCCGTGGCTTCGAGATTGATTGTCGCGTCTAAATCCTACTGGAATGAAGAGGAACGCCATCGTGGGTCTCTAGGGTGTGGATGTGGCCGTCGAGACTTGGAACTAGGGAATTTGCCATGGCTCCGAGATTGATTTTCACGTATAAATCCTACTGGAATGAGGAGGAACGCCATTGTTGTTCTCTAGGCTGTAGACATGGCCGTCGAGATTTGGAACAAGGGACTTTGCCGTGGCTCCGAGATTGATTTTCGCATATAAATCCTGCTGGAATGAGGAGAAACGCCATTGTTGTTCTCTAGGCTGTGGACATGGCTGTCGAGATTTGGAACAAGGGACTTTGCTGTGGCTCCGAAATTGATTGTCGCGTCTAAATCCTGCTGGAATGAGGAGGAACGCCATCGTGGGTCTCCAGGCTGTAGATGTGGCCGTCGAGACTTGGAACTAAGGACTTTGCCATGGCTCCGAGATTGATTTTCGCGTATAAATCCTGCTGGAATGAGGAGAAACGCCATTGTTGTTCTCTAGGCTGTAGACATGGCCGTCGAGATTTGGAACAAGGGACTTTGCCGTGGCTCCGAGATTGATTGTCGTGTCTAAATCCTGCTGGAATGAGGAGGAACACCATTATTGATCTCTAGGCTGTAGACATGGCCGTCGAGATTTGGAACAAGGGACTTTTGCCATGGCTCCGAGATTGATTGTCGCGTCTAAATCCTGCTGGAATGAGGAGGAACACTGTCGTGGGTCTCCAGGCTGTAGATGTGGCCGTCGAGACTTGGCTCTCTATCTGATGGAGCCTGGTGGGATGATATGGTTCTCTTTTTGTTTGTGCCCCTGGATTGTATACAGGGATCGATGTGATCTCACCTGTAAGGCAAAAGTTTCATTTCATATGTATATTTTTTGTTTTCTTTCCGCAATGCTCTATCATTTCAGCTTTTTGTATCGCGCAAGTCGCGATTACCCAATCATTTCGGTTATTTTTTGCGGTGCCTAATTATTTCGGCTATTTGTTTTATTTACTCGCTGCTTTTTATTGCGAGTTGCCCAATCATTTCGGCTGTTTTTGTATGCATACATTTTTACTTACTGATTTCGTTGCAAGTTGCCCCATCATTTCGGCTATTTCATATGCATTTTTGGCTCGCTGATTTTTTTATCGTGAGTGTGGAACTTGGAATCTGATGCCAATCTTAGCATCATCATCGCTGCGACTGGAATATTGCCAGGAGCGAACCATCATTTGCCATGAAAGGACTTGGAATTTGATACCGATTTAGGCATCAACATCGCTACAACTGGGATATTTCCAGGAGCGAATCATCATTTGCCTCTGTCGATGTCAAACAAAGGTGGCTTAACAAACAGGGTTAGGATCCCGTCGACTAAGGCTTTTGACTTCATGAGCCGTAAGGGTCTCATAATGGTGTTTCTCCCTACGAGTCGTGAGGATCTCGTAGGTGCGTTTTCTCCTTAGGAATCGTGAGTATTCCTAAGTGTGTGTTCTCTTATAAGTCATAAGGATCTTACAAGAGTGTTTTCTCCTTATAAGTCGAAAGGACTTACAAGGGTCGTTCACCGTATGAGTATATCCCTAGTCGCTGGTAGGACTCTGTTAGGGAAATGTTCATTCGTGCCCGTGGATTGTATACAAGGGTCAATATTGAACCGCTTGTAGGGCAACATTGGAGGTTATGATGGCTTAAGAACAGGTTCAGATCGCTGTAGCTTAAGGCTTTTGAACCCTATGAGCCGTGAGGGTCTCAAAGGGGAATTCTCCTTACGAGTCGTGAGGATCTCGTAAGCGTAGTTTCTCCTTAAGAATCGTGAGGATTCCTAAGTGTATTTCTCCTTTGTGAGCGTAAGGATCTCACGCAGGTGGTTTCTCCTTAAAGGGTTGAGAGGACCTTGCAAGTGTCTTTTAACGAGATTGCGCCCTTTCGGGTTTTCACAAAACTCGTCGGTAGTCCTGCTGTTTTTACTCACGGCGCCCTTTCGGGTTTTCATCCGTGCCCATTTTGCTTGTGGACATACCGTTATTTTTTTTACCACGTCAGCCTTGGGATGCTGCTGTCCGTAGTAGTTTATAGACGTCTCGGTCAGTTGCAAGTTTTAGGACATTGCGATCCGTTGTTAGTTTTAAGGACGTTTCGGTCCGTCATTAGTTTAAGGGCGTTTCGGTCCATTGTTAGTTTAAGGACGTTTCGGTCCGTCGTTAGTTTAGGGACATTGCGGTCCATCGTTAGTTTAGGGACGTTTCGATCCACTGTAGCTTTGAGGCGAAGTTTTGCCAGATGCTTTATAAACAAGTAGGTTTCTCCTTGATAGACCTTGTCACATAATCCAAGGGTTTTGGCACTGCTCCTGCCCCCAGCTCCTCTACGTTATCTCCTAACGCCGAATGAGCTTCTTTGTTACTTAACGACAAATGAGCGATCATGTGGCAACTTGCCACATAATCATCGAATTCTTCTGATAAGTCGTCTCCCTCATCATTGTCGTTATCTTCATTCTCAAGGATGTGACTGAGGAACACTTGAAGCGTGACTGGGGTTCGCGCCCTCTGGTTGTATTCTTTCAACGCGTCAATATACTTTTGCAGATCCGTGCGCTTGTCGTTAGACAGCGCGGGCTTTTTGGTCTTCTTTTTTTTTTTTCGAAGACTGTGATGGCTGGGCCTGAATGTTTTGTCCACCATCACTATTAATTCCCAATGTTGGGCGTGGTTTCAGCATCTCCTCGATGATCTCCAGCTCTAGCGGGCTTTTCCATCTGGTTGCTGGACATGTTTGAAGATCTTTCGGCATTCTTTTAGTTTTTGCCGAAAGAACAACTTCCCATGGAGGTTCCTCTATGAATGAGCACGATGCCCTCGGCATGTCTATCTTTTTCGGAGCATGTGGTTGTGGCGGGTTCACCTTCCAATTTTCAGACAACGTGAACTTGCCTTGCTGGTATCGGTCTTCAACCCAATTTTTGAAGACGTAGCAATCTTCGAGCGGATGACCCAATACTCGGTGGTAGGGGCAGTAATTGGGATCGTTGACGTCGTTCGGTTGTGGTGGGTGTCTCGACTCCGGTAGAGTAATGAGCCCATTGCGCACTACCAGTTCAAACAGTTTCCTTGTTTTATCCCGGGGAAACGAGTAAGGACGTCTTAACTTCTCATCGAGAGATTGCCGCTTTTTTGCTTTGGCGAACAACCGGTCTCGGGCCACTCGATTGTTGTTCAGCATTGGCGACGAAGGTTGCTTTCCCTTTGCCCTTTTCATTCCAAGGCTCCATCTTTGAAGAGGAAGGCCTATGGCCCATCTGGTCCATTTAGGCCAGCTTGTCAATCAAGGCCTGAAAGGTGGTCGGCTTGAAGAACATCATGAATTGGGATATGGTCGCTTGAGGGTCAAGAGTACCCATGAACATGCCTACCGCAGGCGCTTCTTCGATGCGCTGCTCGCACTTCGACCATAGGTTGCGCCACCGTATCGCATACTGAACCCATGTTTCGCCTGGTTTCATCCTGGTATTGATCAACACCGTGATTGGGGTGCATTCGCTAGCGCTCGCAAAACGCTGGGTGAATAGCAGCTCCATCTCTGCAAACGTCTTAACGGAGTCATTCGGGAGCTCCGAATACCACTCGAATGCTGTCTCCGATAAGCTACCAACGAATTGGCGAAGCAGTAGCTTATCGTCACCTCCGGTGTTGCCGCACAAGGCTCTGAATTGAGCGACGTGCTGATGTGGATTTCCCGTCCCCTTATATACATGGAATTTAAGGATCGTGTATCCTGGCGGGTACTTTATTTGGTCATACCAGCCCGAATAGGGTCGTCCAGTCTTAACAATCTAACCGGCCACTTCTTTCACATGGTGAGCTCGTATCTGTTGATCTATGTAATCATCCAGAGCGGCCTTAGAGATGGTCTCCTCCTTGGCTGCTGAAAGAGCCGGAGGAGGGTTCGATGTCTCCCCTCCGTCGTCTTCAATGCTAATCGGAGGGTCTTCAGCCGGAGGGTCCAGGTGGATCATCATGCCCACCATATCTTGGAACAGAAGGGCCATTTGCTTTATATTGGCCGCCTGTTCCGCGGCCTCTTTGTCTTTCCTCTCAAGCATTCTCCGAAGGAATTCGGCATCAGTTTCCTGCTCACGGCGCTGCTCCGAGGATGTCTTTGGGCTTGCTTTCGGTCCTGTGAGTGCGGCCATGGCTGTTAGCATTTCTTGGAGCTTTTGTTGTTGTTGCTCCTGAGCCTTAGTCACTGATCGGGTAAGCGGTCGATGACCCGTAGAAGCACGGCTTTCCTCTTTTCCGGACGCCATATAGACGGTATGCACCACCATGCCCCCAGACTTAGGGCATTTGAGTTCAGTGGTCTTGCGATTCGTTGCAGACTCAGGGATTTTCTCCGGCCTTCTCCTCTTGTGGGTGGTCGAAGTTGAGGGGGCCGTTGCAGTAGGCACCCAATTAGCTGTCGCCTTCTGTGGCTTGACAGGGTGATCCTTCTTTTGCCTAACCTTCATCTTTTTCTGTCGGCGAGAGTAATCTTGATCAATCACTGAGTTTTGGACTTGACGCCAGACTTTGTAAATTTTAGAGGACAACCGCTGAGGGGGCTGCTCCAGCCTCGCCTTTAGGGCAATCTCCATAGGTGGAGGGGATCTTTTCAGCACGGCAGTTGGTGAATTCCTGCGCACCATGTTAAGTAGTTCAAAGCTGTTCCTAGTTGGAATAGCAGCATCGATTTCCACCGTTGGAGCTGGCGGAGTCAGTCCAGAGGGAGAGTTGCCCCCAGCCTTCCTTACCCGGCGCCAGTGGCGACGTCGAGCATGTCGTGCGACCGGGATTTCCTCCGCTGTTGGATGAGCTTCCTCATGCCCCATGCTTTGAGGAGAGGCTGTTATTGGCACTAGCCGGTTAAAGACCGACGTCCGTTGAGAGAGGATAGTCAGTCTTGCGAAGGCCGACTTTCGAACATGTGAAGAGCCTTCGTGACTTCGCATGGAGTAGTAGCTGAAACGACCAGTCTTGTGAAGACCGACCCTTTAGCGGGAGAAGCTGCCTTGACGACTTCAGGAGAAGATATGGCTATCTGCTTCGGGATGGCCGCTTCAGGTATTACGGGCTTTTTCACGGGCCCACTTGAGCTTTGGCCCAGCTGTTGAAAACTGAGGCACTGGATTTGGGCGACCCGTTGAGAGGGGCCGCGGTAGTTGTAAGCCGATCAAAGACCGACTTCTTCGGAGCTTCTTGTGACGGTAATGGGGCGTTGAAGCTCATTGGCGGGAGCATGGTCCCGAAGAACAATCCAGTGGTGGCCTGAGTCACCTGTTCCACCGGCATAGCGAAGATAGAGGCCGCTCGGGGCCCGTAAGTCACTCCTCCGGACGGGACGGAGCGAGAGTTGCAGTTGCAGTTAGTGCAGTTTGAAGCCATTGATCTTTTGTTTTCTGCACGGAGCAAGACACCAAATCTAAGTACCTCGAATCCACAGGCAACCATAGCAAACCGCGATTCGTTTGCGAACACGACACACGAAGTGTAGAGTGGAAAGAGGAAAAGATCCTACCGGGCGTGCCAGAATCTGTTCCCCTCCGAAACACGCGGCAGAGACACGGCGAACGTCTAGCCTGAATTTCGGGGCAGATGCTAATTGGGGCTATCCGTCCACCTCTCCGAAGATGCCAAGTTGATTTATGGCACCATGTATCGAAGGTTTAAACGGATGCGGCCGATGTAGCAGACTTCGTCAGATTCCCCCTCATTGTGAGGGATTTTTGATTGTGGGGACGCTCTTCCCTGCAGGCGCAAGCTCCTGCAGTTAATTACGCTACCGCATCGTGGTAACCACTTTCTTCTTCTCCATATGGTCACTTCGTGTCGTGTATGTTTGTTTTATTTTTGGTTGCCCGTGGATTGTATACGGAGACTAATTTATGTTGTCGCCCGTAGGACGTGTACTAGTTCAAATCCGTATCTTTCTTAGATTTGGGTTTGGGGGGGTTGGGTTTAAGGATACGTTAGCCTCATTTGAGACTAAGATCAACTTAAACGTTTGTTAAGGATACGTTAGTCTCATTTTAGACTAAGATCAACTTAACGGGATCGCTTAGATCCAACAAGAGAGCAATTAGGCTCTATTGTTTAGTTTTGTGACATTGTGGTCGATTAGTTTAAGGACATTACGGTCCATTGTTAGTTTAAGGACATCTCGGTCCAATGTTAGTTTAAAGACATCACGGTCGAGGTTAAGGACATCATAGTCCATGGGCTTAAGGACCCCACAGTCTAATGTTAGTTTAAAGACATTACAGTCGAGGTTAAGGACATCATAGTCCATGGGTTTAAGGATCCCACGGTTCAATATTAGTTTAAAAACATCCCGGTCGAGATTAAGGACATCATAGTCCATGGGTTTAAGGACCCCACAGTCCAATATTAATTTAAAGACATCCCGGTCGAGGTTAAGGACATCATAGTCCATGGGTTTAAGGACCCCACAGTCCGTAGTTTAGAGACGTCATAGTTTATGAAATGTGTGGTTGTCGGAACCCGTCACCTCTTTTTACCCCAATCAGAGCAAAGCTCTGTTTGAATTCTAAGGCGGGAGACGAAGCAACGCTTCTGTTTCCCCCAATCAGAGCAAAGCTCTGTTTTGAAATTGAAGTGAAAATTAAAGTTAAAATAAATGAAGCAACGCTTCTGTTTCCCCCAATCAGAGTAAGACTCTATTTAAAACAAAAATTAAAAGAAACAGTGCTTCAGTTGCGCAAACGCTGCGCTGCGCGACACGTGTTAACGCAGTTGCGCAAGCGTTGCGCTGCGTGACGCGTGTCAGCGCAAACGCAGTTGCGCTGCGCCGTGCGCTGCGCTGTGCGCTGCGCGACACGTGTCAGCGCAGTTGCGCTGCGCTCTGCGCTGCGTGACACGTGTCACGCGCTGGGGCGTTTGCGCCAAACAGAATTAAATTCTAGTAAGATTCTTCTGTTCTTGTTAAAACAAGAAGATTGTCTTCTGTAAAACAGAAGCCCTTGGATCAAAGATCCAACGGTGGGGAAAATTCCCCAAATCACTCAGAGAAGGATCTCTTTAACAAACTTAACAAATCTATGGGCAGTATATAAAGACCCCTAGACCCCAAGTCAAAGGATCAACATTGTGAGAGATTAAGAACCTCAAAACAGAGAGAACTCTGAAGAAAGTTCAAGAAAAAGGTAAAAATCTTCATAAAATAGAAGAATTTCTTCTAATAATAATAAGTGCGTTGCACTTTTTATGAACCACTGGTTCTCTAAAAAATAAGAAAAAACAAGAAAAACTTGTTTTCTCTGATTTAAATTGGATCAAGAAGTTAAAGAGTGCCCTGCACTTATAAAATTTGCACTGTTGCGCTCTTGGGTTGGCGCAAACCACCAGAGAGTACCACGTGTCAGCACCTGAACCACTTGCGCTATGCGCTTTTAAGATAGAGGCTTGCTCTCTAAAATTGGCGCAACTCACCAGAGCGCGCCACGTGTCAGCAGCGCAAGCGCAGCGCACTGCGCTTGCGTGACACGTGTCATCACCACAAGCGCTTGCGCTCAGTGATTGGTGCAAAGCGCCTGACAAATGCAAAGCATTGTTTACTAAAGGGCCAAGCCCAAATCAAAAAGGCCTAGTAGGCCAAAATAAATTGCAATGCAATAAAAGGGCAGGGCCCAAATAAAATTGATGCTCTGCAGAGCCCAAACAAAAATAAAATACAGAGCCCAAACAAAATAAAATTCAGAGCCCAGACAGAATTGATGTTCTGCCTCATTTATAAATGGGCAAAGCCCAAACAAAATAAAAAATGCAATGCATTATTTAAAAAGGGGCAAAGCCCTAGCACAGGCCTATTAGGCCAAAAAACAAATAAAAGAGTTGAACATTTATTTATTTATTTTTTTAACTGGACTTAGCTCAATCATGGACGTAAGTTCTCAAATTAAATTGACTGAGCAAGACTGCTCTCCTAAATCAATTTACATCCGATTCAAGGGTACATCTCTGAACTCCTCTGACACCTATCGTTGTAATCCTTCAACGACATCAGAGAGGTGACGGGTCTCGACAACCACACATTGATACGGACTGCGGGGTCCTTAAACTCGTGGACCAAAACGTCCTTAAACTAATATTCGTCCTGAAATGAGAATGTTGGACCGAAATGTCCTTAAACTAATGCTCGTCCCTAAATGGGAATGATGGACCCCTACGTCCCTAAATTGGAACATGGACCACCACGTCCCTAAACTGGAGCATGGACCACTATGTCCCTAAATTGGAAATTGACCGCAATGTCATTAAACTAAATAATAGAGCCAATTGCTTTCTTGTCGGATCCAAACGATCCCGTTAAATTGATCTTAGTCTGGAGATTAGGCTAACGTATTCTTAACAAACGTTTAAGTTGATCTTAGCCTCAAATTTGGCTAACGTGTCCTTAAACTAATATCCGTCTCCAAAATGGGAATGTTGGACCACTATGTCCCTAAACTGGAACAACAGAGCCCAAATGCTCTTTTTTCGGATCTAAACGATCCCGTTTAAGTTGATCTTAGCCTCAAATATGGCTAATGTAGCCTTAAACCCTCAAACAGACTTTAGTCCCAAATTGGACTATAGATCCCTCAAGGGCACATCTCTGAACTCCTTTGACATCTGTCGTTGTAATCCTTCAACGTCCTCAGAGAGGTGATGGGTCCCGATGGCCATACATGTAATGGACCACTATGTCCCTA
Source organism: Agapanthus africanus (assembly GCA_030015575.1). NCBI lineage: Eukaryota > Viridiplantae > Streptophyta > Magnoliopsida > Asparagales > Amaryllidaceae > Agapanthus > Agapanthus africanus. The sequence goes on along the minus strand of JASDDO010000019.1, from coordinate 254,666,138 downwards.
AACTGGAAATCGACCGCAACGTCATTAAACTAAATAAGAGAGCCAATTGCTCTCTTGTCGGATCTAAACGATCCCGTTAAGTTGATCTTAGTTTGGAGATTAGGCTAACATATCCTTAACAAAAGTTTAAGTCGATCTTAGCCTCAATATGACTAACGTATCCTTAAACCCAACCCCCAAACCCAAATCTAAGTAAATACGGATTTGGACTAATCCACGTCCTACGGGCGACGTCATCACTTAGTCTCCGTATACAATCCACGGGCAACCACAAACAAAACAAACACACACGACATGAAGTGAAACTCTGGAGAAGGAGAAAGTTGTTACCGCAATACGGTAGCGTAATTAACTGCAGGGGCTTGCGCCTGCAGGGAAGAGCGTCCCCACAATTAAAAACCCCTCAAGCGAGGGGGAATCTGACGAAGTCTGCTACATCGGCCGCATCCGACTAAACCTCCGATACATGGTGCCATAAATCAACTTGGCATCTTCGGAGAAGTAGACGGATAAAACCAAATAGCATCTGCCCCGAATCTCAGGCAAGACGTCTTCACGTCGTGGCCGTCTTCCGGCGGTAAACAGATTCTGGCACGCCTGGTGGGACCTTTTCCTCTTTCCACTCCACACTTCGTGTGTCGTCTTCACGAACGAACCGCGGTTTGTTAATGGTTGCCTTTTGATTTCAAGTTACTAAGATTTGGTCTTTTGCCTGGCGCAGAAATCAAGCATCAATAACCTCAAACTGCTCGAACTGCTCGAAGTGCCGATGCAACCGACGCTCCACCTCACCTGGAGGTGTAGCATATGGGCCTCAAGCGGCCTCCGTCCTTACTATGCCTATGGAGAAAGTGACTCAGGCCACCACCGGCCTGTTTTTCGGGACCATGATCCCTCCTGCAAGCTTCACCTTGCCAATACCCATACCGGAAGCTTCAAAGAAGTCGGTCTTCGATCGACTTGCTACTGCAACGGCCCCTGTCAACGGGTCGTCCAATATCAAATCAACAGCCTCTGTCTTTGCCAGGCTGGATCAGAACTCTGATGGGCCCGCCAGGAAGCCCATGAACTCTAAAATGGCTGTCCCAAGGAAGGCAACAACCGCTGCTACAGAAGTCGTCAAGGCGGCTTCTCCTGTTAAAGAGTCAGTTTATTCAAGGCTGACTATTCCGGCTCCTGCCCCTGCTCGAGGATCTGTCTTTGACAGACTGAATATCACCCCTCAAAGGACAACATCGGTCTTTAAGAGGCTGACACCAGCAGCACCTCATTCGGACAGGGGGCAAGATGAAGCTGTCCCTATCGCCGAGCCAGTCCCAACGGCTCGTCATGCTCGACGTCGCCACTGGCGCCGAGTAAGGAAGGCTCGGGGCAACTCCCCCTTAGGGCTAACTCCACCTGCTCCAATGGTGGAAGTTAATGCTGCTGTTCCAACTAGGAACAGCTTCGAACCGTTAAGGAGGGTGCGTAAGAACTCTCCAACTGCTATGCTGAAAAGATCTCCTCCACCTATAGAGAGGGTTCCGGAAACGAAGCTGGAGCAGCCCCGTCAACGGCTGTCCTCCAGGATTTATAAGGTCTGGCGGAGAGTTCAGGACTCGGTAATCGACCAAAATCACTTTCGCCAACAAAAAAGGGCAAAAGTGCAAGAAGAAAAGAACCGTCCAGACAAACAGCAAAGGACGACTACCACCAGGGTGCCCACAATAACGACCCCTTCAACTTCAACGGCCCACAAAAGAAGAAGACCGGAGAAAATCCCCGCGCCCGCGGCAAATGCCAAGGGCGGAGAGCCCAAATGCCCTAAGTCTGGGGGCATGATGGTCCATACCGTCTACATGGCGTCTGGAAAAGAGGACAGCCGTGCATCTGCAGGTCATAGACCGCTCACGCGATCGGTGACCAAAGCGCAGGAGCAACAGCAAAAGCTCCCAGAAATGATGACCGCGATGGCTGCACTCACTGGGCCAAAAGAAAGCCCTGAAGCGTCCTCGGATGAACGCCAAGAGCAAGAAACTGACGCCGAATTCCTTCGTCGGATATTGGAGAAGAAGAATAAAGAGGCTGCTGAACAACCAGCCAACATAAAGCGTATGGGCCTCCTGTTCTAAGACATGGTAGGGATGATGATCCAACAAGATCCTCCAGCTGAAGATCCCTCGATCATCCTTGAAGACGATAGGGGAGAAACGTCGAATTCTTCACCAGCTCTGTCAACAGCTAAGGAGGAGACAATCTCCAAAGCTGACTTGGACGAGTACATAGCCCAAAAAATACGGGTTCATCATGCGACTGAAGCAGCCGGCCAGGTCGTAAAAACAGGACGACCATATCCGAGCTGGTACGACCAGATCAAGTACCCGCCGGGCTATACCATTCCCAAGTTCCATGTCTATAAGGGGACGGGCAATCCCCACCAGCATGTTGCCCAATTCAGGGCACTCTGCGGCAACACCGGCGGTGATGACAAACTGTTGCTTCACCAGTTCGTCGGCAGCTTAGCAGAAACAGCCTTTGAATAGTATTCGGAGCTACTTAACGACTCTGTCAAAACATTTGCGGAGATGGAGCTACTGTTTACACAAAGATTCGCGAGAGCTAGTGAACGCACCCCGATAACGGCACTGATAAATGCCAGGATAAGGCCAGGCGAAACGTGGGTCCAATACACAACACGATGGCGGAACCTATGGTCGAAATGCGAACAACGCATCGAAGAAGCACCTGCGGTAGGCATGTTCGTGGGCACTCTTGATCCGCAAGCGACCATCTCGCAATTCATGATGTTCTTCAGGCCGACCACCTTCCAGGCCTTGATCGATAAATTAGCCCAAATGGACCAGATGGGCCATGGACCGTCTCCTCCAAAACCGGACTCTCGAAATGAGAAGGGGAAAGGGAAAGCAACTCTCGTCGCCAATACTTAGCAACGACCGAGCAACTTAAAGTCGGTTGTTCGCCAAAACAACGTGCGTCCGCGCCCATCCCTCGAGGAGAGACTGGGACGTCCTTACTCGTTTCCTCAAAATAAAACGAGAAAATTGTTCGAGCTGGCCACGCGCAATGGACTCATCAATCTGCCGAGTCCGAAACGTCCGTTGCAGCCAGGCGATCTCAACAATCCTAATTATTGCCCTTACCACCAAACGGTAAGTCACCCGATCGAGGATTGTTTCGTCTGTAAGGGATGGATCGAGGATCAATACCTACAAGGCAAGTTTACCATGTCTGAAAAGTGGAAGGTAAACCCACCACAGCCGCACACTTCAAGAAAGACGGATGCACCGGGGGCAACTTGTCATGTGATCTCTCACTCATTAACGGATGATAAAGAGGCTCCTTACGCCGAGAAGCCGAGAGCGGACCCTGAACCAGAAATTCCATGGCCGTCAGACGAGTTGATCGATGCCTTCCTGAATGAGATTCGTCTGAAAGTTAAAGCCAATCAAGAGCGTGAGATGGCCATATTGGAAGGAGCCAAACACGGTCACGCCCCGCTTCCCAGTGTACGGCGAAGTGAACGCGACAAGGTCCGTTACGTATGTACTCAGAAGTACATACGCTAACCGTAGCTAAGCAATATAAAGTAAATCACAAGAGACGAGTAGTATAGAAATAACAGCAACTTTTATTAATAAAATTCTTTGTACAATGCTTGAAAGGAAAAAAAAACAACTGGAATGAAAAGCAATGCCTAAATAGTGGCATAACAGAAAATAAAAATATTGGAAAGAACAAGGTACAATTATCTAGAGCTCTGGGTCTTCGTGGAACTGTTCCAAATCTTCACCGGTGGGCTCGATCTCAACTTGGTCCAACGCACCTGACGACATTCAAAAAAGAAAGAAATAGAATGTCGTCAGCGAACAGGTCGCTCGGTAAGTCCTAAAGAATAAGAAGAATGAGAATGACAGAGTAACAGTATTTTCTAAAGTATTATATTGTTGAATATTATGGAACATTGTTTAACGCTGTTGTTTGTAGCTTGGTACAGAAAGATGCCAATGTATACGAGGGGAGTCTCACTTGCCAGAGACTAAGGCACGCGTAGTACAAGGAACCGTTATGCCACGGTACAACAGCAATAGGATTCAGGTTAGGTGTCTTAATCTGACCACCTCGTGCCACCTTTAACACCTTCCGTACCAATCTACCCCTTAAACCCCATAGTGTTTTAACGGTAATGTGGTATTGGAATATGTAAGTTGGGTGACTGACCAAAACCATGATATCAGTAAGCATCTTGCAACTGTATAATCAAGTAAATGGAATATCAGGATAATGGATGAATATCCATGGTTTGATTCAGTCAAAATGAATATATTGTTAACTGGATTCATGGATTCATGTATTCAAATTGTATTGGAATATAAAAGATTATAGATTGACTTGAATTATATTCAAGTCAGAAATAGTCAGACTCTAACCCGAGTCAGACTAAAAGAAAGATAATTTTGAAGTTCAATATTAGTTAGGGGCCTTATTGTAATTTGTAAAACTTGAGGGGGGTTTATGTGAAAAGTATTTTTGTATAGTTTTCAAAATACACCTCAGTATTTAATAATCGTCTTTATTGTTATAATGAATGTGAATTTTATTTGTGTTATTCTAGTGAATATATCCTAATAATAGTATTAATTGTTTTATCTGAAATTCATGGTATTTTAATGTAACTTTTAATCTTGGAATTTTAGGAAAATATGGAAACTTTAACTTATGATAAAATAGGTGTTTAAATGATAATTATATATCTATAAACACATGAATAATTTTTAAATGAATATTTTATTTTCAAAAAATCTCATTTTCCTTAAATGTCGTATTTTAAACCTTTCGAGACCGAATGCTCCTTGCGGAGGTCTGAATCTCGCACTACTAGCCTGCGGGTGCACGATGAACCGTACTATCCCTAACAGGTTCCCCAAAATTGGGTTGTAGCGGCACTTTGCTTAGGTTTTATAAATACTATTCATTTAGGAAAACGGTTTTATAAATATAGGGCATTTATTTGCAAAAGAGTATAGTTTTCCGTATTTTAATTGTTAGGGTTTGCTAAGCCAACTAGCCTATTTCTAAGGTCTAAACGATGAATCATTAGAAGCCTCAAATCACCTCTTCACCGTCAATTGCGGCCAGGTAAGTGCCAGGTAAGTGGGAAGGAACCACAGTCGTGGCCTTAATTAAAAACCACTAGCCTAGACACACTTGCCTAGACACCACAAGACAGTTTAGATAAACGATCGATGTCCATGACCAATCGTGTTTTCATTTTATTAAAAGATTTTTATTTAGAAATGTTTACAACTTAAAACTTTAAATAAAGGTTATAAATATTATGGTATTTTAGTGAAAAGTCCTGTAATGTCGTATTCTATGTTTTGACATATATCAATTAGGGTTATAATTGAGTGTGTGTAGAGGTAGGTCATTATCTCGTGACTTATTTTAAGTTTTAGTGAAGTTTAAAGGTAAAACATGTTATGTTAAACTTAAAGGTATTATAGCGCAAGAATACGGTATTCGAAAACGTTATCATTTCATGTGTGAAATTTCATTCAAATTGGGTTCTACAAGTTTAGTGATCAAGATAAACATATTTAGGAGTAAGGTAATTGATTAAACTAAGAAAAATGAAGTTCATGGTATTTTTATGAAAAGAATACGGTTTTACAAAGAATCTATCATTTCATGTGAAAAAGTTTGATTAAATTGGTTTATGGATGATTAATAGTTAACATGAATATAGGTAGGTGTTATGTATTAGGTGACAAGTGGAAGTTTATAGAAAAACCGAATCGGAAATCGGTTTGTCCGATTTCCGTCGGGTTCCAAAAAGTCGTATTTTTTACATTAAGGAAAAGAGAGATAGAAGAGATGGGACTTACGGTTTGGACAAGCTAAGGAAGCTAAGGGATGTGGTGGTTGTCGATTCGTCGAAAACGTCGCGAAGGTTCTGATCCGGTCGCCGGAATCCGTCGTCGGTTTCGGCAGCGCTTCGCTTCTCGCTCTTTGCACCGAGTTTTCGAGAATTTGGGAGAGTGGACTTAGAGTGGTGAGGTGAAATGGTAGAGGGTAGGGGTCTTTATATAGGGCTAGGCTAGGGTTAGGGTTTGGATTAAAAAATATTTTAAAAAAATGTAAAAATCATTAAAAATTCATTAATTTTGGACTTAAAAGAGATTTAATGAAAATTGTGTCACAGAACAGAGAAAACAGACTATACAGGGGGTTTGACCAGGTCAACACGAAAAATTTTCGTGTTGACGACTCGGCCGACCGGCCGAGTCCGGCGGGCGGCGCCGGCCGATTCGGCCGAGTCGCCGGCCGATTCGGCGAGTCAGGGCCGAGTCGGGTGTCGATGGGTGGGGTTTGGTCTGGGGGAGATTTTGGTACACTTTATTTTTTATAATTTGCAATAAATTGTGAGTTATGGCTGTTTGACCGTTTGACTTCTAAAAAAAATTAAAACAAAATGATATAAAAATTATGTGGGGCATGGGATTCGAACTCTGGTGGCTTGGTTCAGCAGTGCAAGGTATTACCAATGAGCTACAAGCTCCTTCTTGTAATTATTGTGTTATTTAATTAGTTAAAATGATAGCAGCAAGAGTAAATACTCCAAGTATACATTAAATTTTAAAGTAAATTCTTGTACACTAAACATGGAGTTATTTCATTCTTGTAGCTTGTAATTAAAAACAAAAATAATTACCTAAATCTTGTGCTCAGGTTAAAATACCCCTTTGTGGATTTTTAAAAAAATGTTTGAAAAATTTTGTATAGGAAAAAAGTTTATAAGAAATTAGGGTTGTTACATTCTACCCTCCTTATAAAAATTTTGTCCTCGAAATTTGTAAAAGGAAAGTGTAACAGTGCAAAGAAGTTTGGTGGCAGAACTATTGGTAGTGTATGAAAATATTTAGAAGGAAGAAATATTGCAAAATGTTTTGGTCAAAGTGAGGGAGTTACCTGGGTTACCTTGGTTCTTAGTCTCAGGTTCTAAGGCCGTTAAGGTGGAGGCTTGACGTCTCGACACATTTTTCTGAGTAAGCCGATACATCGATGCCTGATTAGGTAGGGATGGTCCATGTGGAGGTGGTGCTGGGAGTGCAAGACTAGGTGTAGGAGTCTGGATAGCTGGCTGCTTCGGGTAAATAGTGGGTGTGTTGGCTGAGTTGCGTCTATAGGGACAGTCTCCAATTCTATGATCGGATGCGCCGCAAAGTAGGCACAGGCCTTTTGTGTGCCTACAGTCCTTCCACAAGTGTCCATTCCTATGGCGGTAGTAGCAAAATCCTGAACATGACTGGCTAATTGTTTCCTTCTGTCTCTTGGATTTTGCAGGTTGTGTAGTGTAGGTTCCTCTTGCCATCTGGGTGGCAGTGCGTTTCTTGACGGTTGCTCTTGTTTCTGGTCGGTTCAATAATATGGCAGTCTGCTGCTGCAGTCCAACCAGGAGGCTTTGGATTTCCTTAAGCAGAACCGTCTGCTCGTTGGGTGGAGCAGGAACGGCAAGTGTGAGAGGTAGTGTTGGAGGTGTAGGTGTGTTGTTGACATTGGTACTGATGTTGTTCGGGGAATCCATAACCCTGAAGAAAATTTGGGTTAGGACAGATTCAAATGATAAGATTCAAGGAATATGAAATTGTAAGATTCAAGGGATATGAATTGTAAAGAATGTTTAAGTTGCTGGTTCTTGTGTTATATTGCTTAGGTTGGTCACGCAGACCAGAACTGCATGACAGGGATTCATATAGCTCGGACCTGCATGGGCCACCAACAAAACCTGTCACGCCCCGCTTCCCAGTGTACGGCGAAGTGAACGCGACAAGGTCCGCTACGTATGTACTCAGAAGTACATACGCTAAGCGTAACTAAGCAATATAAAGTAAATCACAAGAGACGGGTAGTATAGAAATAACAGCAACTTTTATTAATAACATTCTTTGTACAATGCTTGAAAGGAAAAAAAAAACTGGAATGAAAAGCAATGCCTAAACAGTGGCATAATAGAAAATGAAAATACTGGAAAGAACAAGGTACAATTATCTAGAGCTCTGGGTCTTCGTGGAACTGTTCCAAATGTTCACCGGTGGGCTCGATCTCAGCTTGGTCCAACGCACCTGACGACATTCAAAGAAAAAAGAAATAGAATGTCGTCAGCGAACAGGTCGCTTGGTAAGTCCCAAAGAATAAGAAGAATGAGAATGACAGAGTAACAGTATTTTCTAAAGTATTATATTGTTGAATATTATGGAACATTGTTTAACGCTGTTGTTTGTAGCTTGGTACAGAAAGATGCCAGTGTATACGAGGGGAGTCTCACTTGCCAGAGACTAAGGCACGTGTAGTACAAGGAACCGTTATGCCACGGTACAACAGCAATAGGATTCAGGTTAGGTGTCTTAATCTGACCACCTCGTGCCACCTTTAACACCTTCCGTACCAATCTACCCCTTAAACCCCGTAGTGTTTTAACAGTAATGTGGTATTGGAATAGGTAAGTTGGGTGACTGACCAAAACCATGATATCAGTAAGCATGTTGCAACTGTATAATCAGGTAAATGGAATATCAGGATAATGGATGAATATCCATGGTTTGATTCAGTCAAAATGAATATATTGTTAACTGGATTCATGGATTCATGTATTCAAATTGTATTGGAATATAAAAGATTATAAATTGACTTGAATCATATTCAAGTCAGAAATAGTCAGACTCTAACCCGAGTCAGACTAAAAGAAAGATAATTTTGAAGTTCAATATTAGTTAGGGGCCTTATTGTAATTTGTAAAACTTGAGGGGGTTTTATGTGAAAAGTACTTTTGTATAGTTTTCAAAATACACCTCAGTATTTAATAATCGTCTTTATTGTTATAATGAATGTGAATTTTATTTGTGTTATTCTAGTGAATATATCCTAATAAAAGTATTAATTGTTTTATCTGAAATTCATGGTATTTTAATGTAACTTTTAATCTTGGAATTTTAGGAAAATGTGGAAACTTTAACTTATGATAAAATAGGTGTTTAAATGATAATTATATATCTATAAACACATGAATAATTTTTAGATGAATATTTTATTTTCAAAAAATCTCATTTTTCTTAAATGTCGTATTTTAAACCTTTCGAGACCGAATGCTCCTTGCGGAGGTCTGAATCTCGCACTACTAGCCTGCGGGTGCACGATGAACCGTACTATCCCTAACAGGTTCCCCAAAAGTGGGTTGTAGCGGCACTTTGCTTAGGTTTTATAAATACTATTCATTTAGAAAAACGGTTTTATAAATATAGGGTATTTATTTGCAAAAGAGTATAGTTTTCCGTATTTTAGTTGTTAGGGTTTGCTAAGCCAACTAGCCTTTTTCTAAGGTCTAAACGATGAATCATTAGAAGCCTCAAATCGCCTCTTCACCGTCAATTGCGGCCAGGTAAGTGCCAGGTAAATGGGAAGGAACCACAGTCATGGGCCTAATTAAAAACCACTAGCCTTAGACACACTTGCCTAGACACCACAAGACAGTTTAGATAAACGATCGATGTCCATGACCAATCGTGTTTTCATTTTATTAAAAGATTTTTATTTAGAAATGTTTACAACTTAAAGCTTTAAATAAAGGTTATAAATATTATGGTATTTTAGTGAAAAGTCCTGTAATGTCGTATTCTATGTTTTGACATATATCAATTAGGGTTATAATTGAGTGTGTGTAGAGGTAGGTCATTAGCTCGTGACTTATTTTAAGTTTTAGTGAAGTTTAAAGGTAAAACATGTTATGTTAAACTTAAAGGTATTATAGCGCAAGAATACGGTATTCGAAAACGTTATCATTTCATGTGTGAAATTTCATTCAAATTGGGTTCTACAAGTTTAGTGATCAAGATAAACATATTTAGGAGTGAGGTAATTGATTAAACTAAGAAAAATGAAGTTCATGGTATTTTTATGAAAAGAATACGGTTTTGCAAAGAAGCTATCATTTCATGTGAAAAAGTTTGATTAAATTGGTTTATGGATGATTAATAGTCAACATGAATATAGGTAGGTGTTATGTATTAGGTGACAAGTGGAAGTTTATAGAAAAACCGAATCGGAAATCGGTTTGTCTGATTTCCGTCGGGTTCTAAAAAGTCGTATTTTTTACATTAAGGAAAAGAGAGATAGAAGAGATGGGACTTACGGTTTGGACAAGCTAAGGAAGCTAAGGGATGTGGTGGTTGCCGATTCGTCGAAAACGTCGCGAAGGTTCTGATCCGGTCGCCGGAATCCGTCGTCGGTTTCGGCAGTGCTTCGCTTCTCGCTCTTTGCACCGAGTTTTCGAGAATTTGGGAGAGTGGACTTAGAGTGGTGAGGTGAAATGGTAGAGGGTAGGGGTATTTATATAGGGCTAGGCTAGGGTTAGGGTTTGGATTAAAAAATATTTTAAAAAATGTAAAAATCATTAAAAATTCATTAATTTTGGACTTAAAAGAGATTTAATGAAAATTGTGTAACAGTACAGAGAAAATAGACTATACAGGGGGTTTGACCAGGTCAACACGAAAAATTTTCGTGTTGACGAATCGGCCGACCGGCCGAGTCCGGCCGGCGGCGCCGGCCGATTCGGCCGAGTCAGGGCCGAGTCGGGTGTCGATGGGTGGGGTTTGGTCTAGGGAAGATTTTGGTATAGTTTATTTTTTATAATTTGCAATAAATTGTGAGTTATGGCTGTTTGACCGTTTGACTTCGAAAAAAAAATTAAAACAAAATGATATAAAAATTATGTGGGGCATGGGATTCGAACTCTGGTGGCTTGGTTCAGCAGTGCAAGGTATTACCAATGAGATACAAGCTCCTTCTTGTAATTATTGTGTTATTTAATTAGTTTAAATGATAGCAGCAAGAGTAAATACTCTAAGTATACATTAAATTTTAAAGTAAATTCTTGTACACTAAACATGGAGTTATTTCATTCTTGTAGCTTGTAATTAAAAACAAAAATAATTACCTAAATCTTGTGCTCAGGCTAAAATACCCCTTTGTGGATTTTAAAAAAATGTTTGAAAAATTTTGTATAGGAAAAAAGTGTATAAGAAATTAGGGTTGTTACAAACACTGACGACCGGACCAAAGAGTCGAGGCACTCCGTCAAATCAAAAGTCATCCGCTGCGGATAAAAATAAATTCAAGACGAGGAAAAGGTTTGCTAAAGCCCTGTCAACGGGAATGAAGCTACCACCCTCTGAAGAAAATACTCTTGGTGGAGTAGAGATGCATCCTAACTTCTGCTTATATCATCAGAAGATCATACATCCTATCGAAGACTGCGACTCCTTTAAGTGTTGGTGGCAAGGGTATGTCGCTCAAAAGCAACACTTCAACAGGGCAAAGCGTGAAGCTCGTAGACATCAGAAGAATGCGATATATGAGTGCAAAAGAGCCGTCGACGACTGTTACATAGCCGACTCCAAGGGATCGCAAATTATCACTTTCGGAAGCGACTCTGACGAAGAAGCTACCTTCAACCCTCTCCTCAAGGAATCCATTTCAAAAATGAAAAAATTAAGGAGTTGCGAGAACGTTCAGCCGTGCAATCGCACGCTACTAAAAAAAAATCTCGGCCTCGCAAATAAAGGATCGAGCAAAAAGGATAAAGAGAAGGGAAAAACAGCCCTCGTAGCCAATACTCAACAACAATCGAATGGCCCTAGACCGGTTGTTTGCCGAAACAACAAGCGGCAACCCCTCCAGGAAAAGTTGAAACGTCCTTACTCGTTTCCTCAAGATAAAACAAGGAAACTGTTCGAGCTGGCAGTGCGCGATAGACTCATCAATCTGCCGAGTCCAAAACGTCCGTTGCGGCCAGGCGATGTTAACGATCCCGATTATTGCTCTTACCACCAAACGGTAGGTCACCTGATCGAGAATTGCTACGTCTTCAAAAACTGGGTTGAAGATCAATATCAACAAGGCAAGTTCGTCATCTCAGAAAACTGGAAGGTGAGCCCGCCACAACCGCACGCTCCGAGAAAGATGGATACGCCGGGGGCATCATGCTCAGTCAAAGAGAAAGCCCCATAGACCGAAAAGTCAGTAAACTAGAGATTCGCCTCGAATACGGCGACGGTGGACCGAAACGTTCTTAAACTAACGATGGACCGCAATGTCCTAAAACTTGCAAATGACCGAAACGTCTTTAAACTACTACCGCGGCATCCTCAGGCTGACGTGATGATAAAAAAAACGGTATGTCCATAAGCAAAATGGGCACGGATGAAAACCTGAAAAGGCTCCGTGAGTAAAAACAGCAGGGCTATCGGCGAGTGTTCGTGAAAACCCGAAAAGGCACGACCTCGTTAAAAAAAAAAGAGAGATTAAAAAAAAGATTAAAAAAAACGGTATGTCCATAAGTAAAATGGGCACGGATGAAAACCCGAAAGGGCTCCGTGAGTAAAAACAGCAGGGCTACCGGCGAGTGTTTGTGAAAACCCGAAAAGGCACTTACAGGGTCCTCTCGACCTTGTAAGGAGAAACCACCCGCGTGAGATCCTTACGACTTACAAGGGAACAGCACACTTAGGGATCCTCACGATTCCTAAGGAGAAAATACACTTGCGAGATCCTCACGACTCGTAAGGAGAACTCTCTTATGGGACCCTCACGGCTCATAAGATTTGAAAGTCTTAAGTTATAGAGATTTGAACCTGTTCTTAAGCAACTCCCACAACTCTCGATATTGCCCTACAAGCGGCTCATGTTGACCCTTGTATACAATCCACAGGCGCGAATAAACATTTCCCTAACCAAGTCCCACCCGTGGCTAGGGATATGTCCATATGGTGGACGACCCTTGTAAATCCTCTCGACTTATAAGGAGAAAACCCTTTAGTAAGATCCTAACGACTTACAGGGGAATATACACTTAGGAATCCTCACGATTCCTAAGGAGAAAACACACCTACAAGATCCTCACGACTTGTAGGGAGAAATACCTTTGTGAGACCCTTACGGCTCATGAAGTCAAAAGCTTTAGTCGACGGGATCTTAACCCCGTTCGCTAAGCCACCTTTGTTCAACGTCGACAGAGGCAAATGATGATTCGCTCCTGGCAATATCCCAGTTGTAGTGATGCTGATACCTAAACCGGTATCAAATTCTAAGTCCTTTCATGGCAAATGATGATTCGCTCCTGGCAATATTCCAGTTGCAGCGATACTGATGTTGAGATTGGCACCAGATTCCAAATTCCACACACGCGATAAAAAAAATCAGCGAGCCATACATGCATACGAAATAGGCGAAATGATGGGGCAACTTGCAATAAAAATCAGCAAGTAAAAATGTATGCATGCAAAATAGCCAAAACGATTGGGCAACTCGCAATAAAAAGCAGCGAGTAAATATAAAATAAACAGCCGAAATGATTGGGCACCGCGAAAAATAGCCGAAATGATTGGGCAATCGCGACTTTCGCGGTATAAAAGCTGAAATGATAGAGCATCGCGGAAATAAAACAATAAAAAAAATATATGATGAAACATTTGCCCTACAGATGAGATCACGTCGATCCCTGTATACAATCCAGGGGCACAAACAAAGAGGGAACCATACCTTCCCGACAGGCTCCGCCAGAAAGCGAAGCCAAATCTCGACGGTTCAACAACAACCTAGAGACAACTATGACATTCGTCTCGATACAGCAGACGCAATATCAACAATAACGTCCTTCCTCCAGCAGGATCTGGACATGACAAGGAAAACGAAGCGAAGGCCAAATTCCTAGCTTCAAGGTCTTAACGGCGAGTCATGTAAAGCCTGAAAGACAACCGGAGATCGTCTCACATCAGTGCGGAATGGTCACTACCTCGACGTTCGTCTCGACACAGCAGACGCAACGACAATCAAACAAATGGAGCCACGGCAAAATCCCTAGTTCCAAACCTCAACGGTTCACCAGCAACCTAGAGACAACCGCGATGTTCGTCTCGATACAACAGACGAGATGTCACCTTAGCATTCTCCCTCCAGCAAGGTTCAGACGTGAAAATCAAACAAACGGAGCCACAGCAAAATCCCTAGTTCTAAACCTCGACGGTTCACCAGCAACCTAGAGACAACCGCGACGTTCGTCTCGATACAACAGACGAGATGTCACCTCAGCGTTCTTCCTCCAGCAAGGTTCAGACGCGACAATCAAACAAACAGAGCCACGGCAAAATTCCTAGTTCCAAACCTCGACGGTTTACCAGCAACCTAGAGACAACCGCGATATTCGTCTCGATACAGCAGACGAGTTGTCACCCCAGCGTTCTTCCTCCAGCAGGGTTCAGACGCGATAATCAAACTAACGGAGCCACGGCAAAATCCCTAGTTCCAAACCTCGACGGTTCACCAGCAACCTAGAGACAACCGCGACATTCGTCTCGATACAGCAGACGCAATGTCAAAAACAAAGCAAAAGCCAAATTCCTAGCTTCAGGGTTTTGACGACAACTCACATAAAACCTGAAAAACTATCGGAGATCATCCCACACCAGCGCGGAGTGGTTATGACTCATCGGGGCTCTCTAAAATGAACCTAACCTCAAGTAAAAAGCGGCACGGCAAAATTCCTAACGCTTGCTCTTCCGACGGTCAAACTGCCAAGGAGGATTGCTTGAAGACGTCTTGTCCAGCCCCCGAAAGGATCCGAGACACGGCAGTCGCAGGGCTACTCGAACAGCACGATTGCTTATCAAGGAATATATCAGCTTATGTGACGGTACGACGGCCAAAACCCTAAGTACCACAGACCCTAACGGACTTCTGTCGTAAAGAGCAGAGGTTAACTGTGACGTTAGGATGTTCTTGCCAGAAATGCTCGATTCGTCTCGACTTGTGAAGAAATTGATGTCTTTGCGAGAACTTCTCGATGCGGCTCGACTCGTAAGATAAAGCCTTAGGCAGTAAGGATTAAAAAACTTGTTCCCTAAGCACTGGGACCCTGCAAGTTGGCCCAAAACGGTCTCTTGCATACTATTCACGGGTCTCACTCTCCAAACTCGAATCTCGACAAGGAGGAAAACAACCGCTTACGGGTCCTCTCGACTCGTAAGAGGGAAAATTCTCTTATAGAATCCTTACGACTTATAAGAGAAAACGCACTTAGGAATCATCACGATTCCTAAGGAAAAAATCCTCCTACGAGATCCTCTCGATCCGTAAGGAGAAAAGTCTCTATGAGACCCTCACGGCTCATAGAGTTGAATAGTCTTAGGCAGCAGATTTGAACCTGCGGCCTAAGCTATCGCTGCCTTTTGAAGAAGCCAATACAGGATGCTCGCTCTATCACCAATCAATCATGTTTACTAAAGCAGTATACTAATAATAAAAGAAAGAGGGAAGCGACAGAAAGGACATTCAATTTGCATTTGGTCAAGCGTTCGAGACACATCCATTCATGTGTGTGCAAAAGACTCCGAACGAGAAATAAGACAAGCTGAAATAAAAATCTTCCATTCATATTTCAAAGGGCTTTTACAATCATAAAGAAATAAATAACAACATTATTGAAATGTTTATAACGGTATAACCTCGAACCCAGGACATGGATTAAGGAACTCGAAAGTAACCTTATCTAAGATTTTCCAAGCCTGGCGAATCATCCTAGTGTGCTTTCTTTCGCGAGCACAAGTGTCGGGATCCCCACGGATGTCCTCCTCCCTCCAATAAGCAGCGAGTATGGCGGACTGTTGGAAGGCATGGTGCAGGAGATCGACAAGATTGTCTCACCGTCTCTTCGAGATTAAGTTCATCAGGTACACCGAGTGCACCTTATCCTCGGCGGCATCCAACGCCCTAAGCGGCACACCGGAACAGAATAGGGGAAGCGCTTCCCAGATGGCTCCCACGATAAGCTTCAGGAGGGAGGAACGTCGGGGAAGCAGTTGACCGTTATATGCGTCGAAGCGGCTCATGATTTCAGCATACTCCGCGTTTGTGAACTCTCGATTTTGAGAACGGCCAAGTCGGCGGATGTCCTCGTAAGAGATGATCTCGTCAAGATCGTACATGTGGGCATCCATTGTTTCTGTGAAAGAGAATCAACAAAATTATCAGAAAGACTGATTAAGTAAAGCGATATAATGCACCGAGAAATAAAATGCTATCTTTAAACTCCAAGATCAATGAAAAACTCCTAAGAGTTCTTTTGTATGATTTGGAAGGAGCAAAGCTCCATTAACGAAATGAGAAAATACAAGGGAAATCTTTTAGAGAGCAAACCTCTATTAATGGAACCCTAATAGGGTTCTCCTTAGTTCTCTTTGGACCCCTTTAGAGCAAATCTCTGCTAAGTGAAACCCTAAATGGGTCTTCTTTAGATCAGGGATCTATTGAGAGCAAGGCTCTTAAAATTGATTTAATTTAATCCAAATTAATTTTTACCTAAAGTTCGAACTTTTAAAAGTGCTTAAACAAAATAGCAGGGCTCTGAATAAAATTCCTATGAAGAGATGAAAATCATCTAAAGGACCATAGGTCTTATTTATAGGCATTGAAGAGCCGTTTCAGCTTCCAAGGGATGGCGCGACGGTTGGAATTCTGCCACCGCTGCGCTCACGTTTGGGGCCACGTAAGTGCAACAGTGGGGGGGAATTTGTTTACCCCAATCAGAGAAAAGCTCTGTTCGAATTCCAAGGCGGGAGACGAAGCAACGCTTCTATTTCCCCCAATCAGAGCAAAACTCTGTTTTGAAATTGAAGTGAAAATTAAAGTTAAAATAAATGAAGCAACGCTTCTGTTTCCCCCAATCAGAGCGAGGCTCTATTTAAAACAAAAATTAAAGGAAGCAACGCTTCAGTTGCGCAAGCGCTGCGCTGCGCGACACGTGTCAGCGCAGTTGCGCAAGCGCTGCGCTGCGCGACACGTGTCAGCACAAACACAGTTGCGCTGGGCCGTGCACTGCGCGACACGTGTCAGTGCAGATGCGCTGCGCTGCGCGCTGCGCGACACGTGCCAGCGCAGTCGCGCAAGCGTAGTCGCGCTGCGCTGTGCGCTGCGCGACACGTGTCACGCGCTGGGGCGTTTGCGCCAAACAGAATTAAATTCTAGTAAGATTCTTCTGTTCTTGTTAAAACAAGAAGATTGTCTTCTGTAAAACAGAAGCCCTTGGATCAAAGATCCAACGGTGGGGAAAATTCCCCAAATCACTCAGAGAATGATCTCTTTAACAAACTTAACAAATCTATGGGCACTATATAAAGACCCCTAGACTCCAAGTCAAAGGATAAATATTGTGAGAGATTAAGAACCTCAAAACAGAGAGAACTCTGAAGAAAATTCAAGAAAAAGGTAAAAACCTTCATAAAATAGAAGAATTTCTTCTAATAATAATAAGTGCGTTGCACTTTTTATGAACCACTGGTTCTCTGAAAATAAGTAAAAACAAGAAAAACTTGTTTTCTCTGATTTAAATTGGATCAAGAAGTTAAACAGTGCCCTGCACTTATAAAATTTGCACTGTTGCGCTCTTGGGTTGGCGCAAACCACCAGAGAGCGCCACGTGTCAGCACCTGAACCACTTGCGCTATGCGCTTTTAAGATAGAGCCTTACTCTCTAAAATTGGGGCAACTCACCAGAGCGCGCCACGTATCAACAGCGCAAGCGCGGCGCACTGGCACAGCGCACCGCGCTTGCATGACACGTGTCATCACCACAAGCCCTTACGCTCAGTGATTGGCGCAAAGCGCCTGACAAATGCAAAACATTATTTACTAAAGGGCCAAGCCCAAATCAAAAAGGCCTAGTAGGCCAAAATAAATTACAATGCAATAAAAGAGCAGAGCCCAAATAAAATTGATGCTCTGCAGAGCCCAAACAAAATAAAATTCAGAGCCCAGACAAAATTGATGTTCTGCCTCATTTATAAATGGGCAGAGCCCAAACAAAATAAAAAATGCAATGCATTATTTAAAAAGGGGCAAAACCCTAGCACATGCTTATTAGGCCAAAAAACAAATAAAACCGTTGAACATTTTTTTAATTTTTTTTTAACTGGACTTAGCCCAATCATGGCCGTAAGTCCTCAAATTAAATTAACTGAGCAAGACTGCTCTCCTAAATCAATTTACATCCGGTTCAAGGGTACATCTCTGAACTCCTCTGACACCTATCATTGTAATCCTTCAACGACGTCAGAGATGTGACGGGTCCCGACAACCACACATTGATACGGACTGCGGGGTCCTTAAACTCGTGGACCGAAACGTCCTTAAACTAATATTCGTCCCGAAATGGGAATATTGGACCGAAATGTCTTTAAACTAATGCTCGTCCCTAAATGGGAATGATGGACCCCTACGTCCCTAAACTGGAACATGGACTCCGACGTCCCTAAACTGGAACATGGACCACCACGTCCCTAAACTGGAACATGACCGCAACGTCATTAAACTAAATAATAGAGCCAATTGCTCTCTTGTCGGATCCAAACGATCCCGTTAAGTTGATCTTAGTCTGGAGATTAGGCTAACGTATCCTTAGCAAACGTTTAAGTTGATCTTAGCCTCAAATATGGCTAACGTGTCCTTAAACTAATATCCGTCCCCAAAATGGGAATGTTGGACCACTATGTCCCTAAACTGGAACAACATAGCCCAAATGCTCTTTTGTCGGATCTAAACGATCCCGTTTAAGTTGATCTTAGCCTCAAATATGGCTAATGTAGCCTTAAACCCTCAAACAGACTTTAGTCCCAAATTGGACTATAGATCCCTCCAATCAACTTTGGTTCAAGGGTACATCTCTGAACTCTTTTGACATCTGTCGTTGTAATCCTTCAACGTCGTCAGAGAGGTGTTGGGTCCCGACGGCCATACATGTAATGGACCACTATGTCCCTAAACTGGAAATCGACCGCAACGTCATTAAACTAAATAAGAGAGCCAATTGCTCTCTTGTCGGATCTAAACAATCCCGTTAAGTTGATCTTAGTCTGGAGATTAGGCCAACGTATCCTTAACAAAAGTTTAAGTCGATCTTAGCCTCAATTTGACTAACGTATCCTTAAACCCAACCCCCAAACCCAAATCTAAGTAAATACGGATTTGGACTAATCCACGTCCTACAGGCGACGTCATCACTTAGTCTCCGTATACAATCCACGGACAACCACAAACAAAACAAACACACACGACATGAAGTGAAACTCTGGAGAAGGAGAAAGTTGTTACCGCAATGCTGTAGCGTAATTAACTGCAGGGGCTTGCGCCTGCAGGGAAGAGCATCCCCATAATAAAAAACCCCTCAAGCGAGGGGGAATCTGATGAAGTCTGCTACATCGGCCGCATCCGTCTAAACCTCCGATACATGGTGCCATAAATCAACTTGGCATCTTCGGAGAGGTGGACGGATAAAACCAAATAGTATCTGCCCCGAATCTCATGCAAGACGTCTTCACATCGTGGCCGTCTTCCGGCGGTAAACAACCTTTTTGAAGACGTTGAGGAATTACAACGACAAATATCAAAGGAGTGAAGAGATGTACCCTTGAACCAAAGTTGATTTGGGGATCTGTAGTCCAATTTGGAACTAAGATCAATTAATTATGTTGTGAGCACATTGGCTCAGTTAAGTCTGAATTGAGGACTTATGGCCAACTTGGGCTAAGTCCAATTAAGTTTAAAATATTAGTCCTTTGTTGGACCATTAGACATTTGTCTAGGTTCAGCTCCTCATCACTTAGTAATGCTAAATAAGAGTTTGAGGGCTCTGATAACATTTTTATTTTTGACTGGGCATTAAACATTATAGCTCTGAATTTTACTCAATTTTGAGATTCACTTGAAGGGGAGGCTTTTGCCTCTGGAAAATTAGCCAATTTGACTAAAAATTGTGTTAAACATAAGATGACAACAGTGTTAAACACTGGCAATAAAACTATCAATTAGTGTTAAACACTAGAAGTCAACAGTGTTAAATACTGAAAATAGAACTCTCAAATTAGTGTTAAACACTAGATGTGAATGGGTCACGTGGGGACACGTGAGGGCACCCAAAGGTGAGGCCAGATCTCCTTTGCTTTGTTCTACAAATAATTGTTAAAAACTTTTAGTCTTCAGGCCATCACGTGTTGGCACGTGATGAGTATCTATGCATTGATTATTAAAGTGTTTATTAGGGGTCACGTGGGGACACGTGAGGGCGCCCAAAATTGATTCTGCTCTTGGATTTGTTCCCTTTTGTTTTGAGAGTCACATGTGAGCACGTGAGGCATTGCCTTCATGCTTTTTCTTTCTCATTTTGAAGGGTCTGTTTAAGGGTCACGTGGGGACACGTGACCTAGTCTTGTTCATTTTTTTTAACTCATTGAGGATGAGGGTCACGTGTTACCACGTGATCACGTTGGATACTTTGATCTTTATGTGCATGGAGAGTTTTAAGTCTCTTGTTTTAAGAATTAAATTCCCTATAGGGTTAAACCCTAATTATGTTTTAGAGGAATTAAATTCCCATGTATGTGAAAGAATTAAATTCTTATGTAGGGTTAAACCCTAGTTCTGTCTTGGAGGAATTAAATTCCTATGAATTTGGGAGAATTGAATTCTCATATAGGGTTAAACCCTAGTTTTATCTTGGAGGAATTAAATTTCTATAAATTGGGAGAATTAAATTCTCTTTGTTTTATGGAACTTAGATCTCTTTCCCCTTTCTCATCTAGGGTCTCTTTTCTCTGAAGAGATCTTTTTTTTTCTCTTGAGAATTAAATTCTCCTCTCTTTTCTCTCTCTGTTGTTGTTATCTTCCAAAAAAGTAGATCCATTTCTCTTCTCTTCTTGGCTCCTATTTATAGAAGAAAAAAAAGAATCAATTTGTTTTGTCAATCTTTCATTGAAAGATTTTAATTGATTTTGTAACCAACATGATCTTTTAGATCACTCAGTGAATTTTATTCATTATTGGATTTTTAATCCAAAAGATCTTTTATCTGTTATTCAAATTTCAGGGAAATCTTTCTTTGTATAGAATCTTTCCATAAATTGGTGATTTTTAATCACCATTGGATTTTTAATCCAACGGTGCTCCATTTTACAGAGCACCATCTTTTTTGTTTGGAAAGATTTAGAGAAATATTTTTCTAGTTAGGGTTTTTGATTCTCTCTTAATTAGAATTTAATTCTATTAATTCATAGATCTTTAGGAACCCATCACGTGTTGGCACGTGACCCTCTGATTAATCATTTGACCAGAATTTAATTCTTTTGTTTTAAAGAACTCAGGAATTATCACGTGTCAGCATGTGACCCTTGGTCACGTGTTGGCACGTGATGCCCCATTGGGGTTTTTCCTTGTTATTTTATTATACCTTTAATTCTTTTCAGTGGGTTTAAAGGCCCATCACGTGTTGACACGTGACCCTACTGATTAATTATTTCCAATTATTTATTTTATTCAGTGTTTCAAGACTTTGCCTGTAAATGGTCGCATGTCTGCACGTGATGCCCGGTCACGTGTAGGCACATGATGCCTCATACTTTTGATACCGAATGAATTATGAGGCCCATAATATATCAAATCGAAGGATTTTTCAAGACACTTTCGATACCATAAGAATTTAGCTGTTTCTCATTCGGGAATCTATCAAAATGCAGCCCGGAAAATACTGGTTCACATTTTCTTCATTAGATTACACGTGCATAGCATATTTGCTCATAACTTTTGATCCCAGATGAATTATGAAGCTCATAATATATCAAATCGAAGGATTTTTCGATACGCTTTCGATACCATCAGAATTTAGCTATTTCTCATTTGGGAGTTTGTCAAAATACAGCCCGGAAAATATTGGTTCACATTTTCTTAAACGTATCGCTGCCATTTGATACCTTGGGCTTTTTTGCGTAGAATTTTTCGGCGGGAACAAACCCCCATCCCATCAGTGACCCAGACAGATTCTAAGACAGTATCACCTGATCATGGAGATGGTTGATCTCCAGGGGATCGAGATTAGGAGAGCAGACTCAGAGGAAAACACGGCGGATCCACTCACAAAGCCCTTTTCCCAGAGAGAGACTTTTATGGGATGGTTGAGTATGAGATACTTCAACCACTGCTATAATATGGCCCCAATGCAAGTGAGAGATTGTTAGTTATATGTATGCCCTAGAAGCCATTACTGTACATGAGATGTATATTGTAGTGGATGCTTGGACATATATAGTGAGGACCTTCTTGCTCGTCATGATAGTATGCTATCTGGTTACTCTTTATCTTAACATGTACACCAATTGTCTCTCTGTTACATGTTGGTAAAGCCTTTAAGATGTGTACTTGACTACCTAGATTATGATGCAGATCATACTAGTGGGACAAAGGTAATCGGTAAGTACATCCTTTAATGTCTCTAGTCGTGGGTGTATCGAGACGGGGCATCGATATACTAGAGTAGACTAGCGTGTAGCTTCTCGACCCATGTAGATGAGCGATGGATGATCCCATATCTATTGGTGTTTGACATCAGAGATGATATACGTGTGCTCACTGGAGACTGGGTACACTAGACGGACTCACCGAGAACTCCCAGATGGTATTATACCTCACGTCAGATGGCAGTTCTCTAGTAACACTGGTATAGGTTAGTCTGTCGACCCGAGATCGTCATAGAGTCTTGTATGATTCCCGCTGTGCTTTGATTTCTACCTTACCACGTTCATGAGAACGTGCAAAACGGTGGTTTTTTGGTACAGTCCCGAGTCACATAGAGGCAATGAGCGATAAGAGGGGATTCGTCTCTCCCGGTATTGGGAGTTGATGTTGCGCTGTGCTCGATTGGCTATGACATGAAGTCCCTGGCCAAGGCTGAATCTGAGATTTACTGGTAAGTGTTACCGGTAGTTTCTCGACCTGTTATGAGGCTCACATCGGCACGACTTATCGAGTTACTGGGGTCTGACGTTTACCACCCCTACACGAGATATGCGACATATCAGACGAAGAGACCGGATTGTACGGTAAGTGTTACTGATTGGATTCGCAAGAGTATGAGCAGGCTTGCTTGTTGATGTTCTGATCGCACAATACCCGGGTGGCCGTTACGTTTAGCACGCCTCTTGCGGCTTGTGGGTGTTTGATATGATCATCACCTACTGCCGGCGTATTGACGAGTCTTTAGAGTCCTACACAGAGGTTTCCTGGCTCAGGCGAAACGGAGTAGGAGCACATATGAGATATGTGCGGGACCGAGATTAATACGTGTATGAGATACCATATTCTATTCTCGCGATTTGTATCATCGGTCGGTTATATGCGATATAGCCGGGTTATCGAATCAAGTGTTAATTCGATAAATTGATACACATGATATTAGTCGGTTATATGCGATATGACCAGATTATTAAATCAAGTGTTGATTTAATGATTTAATGTATAATTATATATTTGATATATTAATTTACATTAACTAGTATTAGCTCACTTAAGATTGCTTTTCTCACTTGATTATGTATTAAGTATACATGTGATGTATACTTGTGTACATGTTTGTGTCATGCTTGATGATACATGCAAATTTGGGTGTGTGTGTGACTTACACCATGCTTACATATAATGTGGGGTTTTATTTATCTTAGCAAATCAAAATGAGGTGGAAAATTGGTCATGGCTTGAAGCTTCATGAAGCTTGTAGACCATTGACCAAAGTCCACTAATTTTGTTTTCTTTAAGATATTTTAAACCCAACCATTATAATTAATCCATGGTTAAGTCTCTATAATAGTTAGTATATGACACTAACTCACCCATGGTTACTATTCTCACCTCATTAGTTTTCCTTCTTCATTTTTCATGGTTGCTTTCTTCATCTTCTTCCTCTTGCTTACTAGCTCTATGAAACATGAAGAAATATTGTGAGAAAATAAAATCTAAAATGAGCCCACTTCCTATTTCATCATACTATACATTTGCTTGAGTAGTAAAGGGTATTTTCTTCACAAAATTCTTGACCTAGTGAAGAGATAGCTTGGGTTTGAGTCTTCTCGACGTAGATCATCTTTGATCTCGAAAACTTTGTGCAAGCTTGTTCATTTATCCGATGGGACCATTCTAGAGTTCGGGAAATCTTCACTTGCCATGATCGCAGCGAAGGGACGTTAACATGGAGCTTTAGAAGTGAAGGACCGGTCTACAAAGGTTGTATTCCTTGCTCACTACTTGTAACGGTTGATTACATGTTCATTTCGTCTATTTACTCTAACTTGATCGTAGCTTAGGATTGATTAGCATCTTAGAATTTTTTAAATTTGTCATAGTAGTTGCTGTGAAAACCCAGTAGGGTGCTAAGGAATCCCAACAGCCGGTCCACCACATATCGGTTATTTTTCACCGGTCGGCCGTAGTTCATCGCCGACCGACCCCGCCTCCTGTTGTGGGCCGTTCACCGGCCCGCCTCCAATCGGCTATTCGTCGACTGCTTGTCGCCGATCAGCCGTTCATCGCCGGTCTCGTCGCCGGTCGACAGTTGTACATACATCTATTACCGAAAATGATTAAAGTATACCAAGCATGTTAATATAAAAATCCTAAGAATTAGATGTTCGGTCATCCCATTCCCGGAAATGCAAGGATTTGCGGTAATCTTCTATTTCATTCCATGTACCTAGCGCGCGTATGTATTATTACATTAAACTCCCTTAGTCCTTGCTATTAAGAGAGATTCTTTTTCCATGTGCATAGTATTCTTATTAGATGTAGCCCTTTCTTTTGGGGAGCGGGATGTTTTGAAGAGAGTGGTCGGCTGTGATTGGGTGTAATTGGAGCCTGAGATGATTCTAACCATACGTAGTTATAAAATCAAATGTTTGGTTCTAGTAGTTTCTACTTCAACTTATAGTTGGAAAAACAAAATGTGTTAAGAATCATGCAATTACAACTACGTTCAAATTGAGAGCTTTTGCAACTACATGAGTTGGAATGCAAAAAAGACTAAAAAAAATTGTTATTATGTTACAGCCACATCGAAATGAACACATATTTTGCAAAACCAAACAAAGGAATGAAGTTGCAACGATTGTATTTGCATCTATATATAGCTGTAAATACATTGTTTTTTTAACCGCTTGCAACCAAACAACCCCTAAAGATGTTTTAATGAGAGAGTTAGTTTTGATAAGTCCTAAAAACATCATGGACTTTCATTATTTTTTTTTGTGTGGATAATTAGTATATATATATACTTGGATTATTACAGGTGGATAGCATGGACCAACAAAATCAATCGTGTTGATCGAGGAAGTTACCTCATGACCACGTACTTTTTCCCTTTGTTCAAATCAGCACTTGGCTTATCATACATTTCTTCTTCATAAATTTTCACTCCTCTGCTAAATAAGAAAAGAGACGAGCACCTTATTCCCTGCTTTTTGCCTAATTAAAAGGGAAAAAGGAAAAAGGAAAAAGGAAAAAGGGGCTAAAGAATGAGAATAATGAATTATATATAGTATAGTAAAACCTATGCTTTCTACCAGGCAGAAGAAGCACTACGTTTAATAAACATATGACTAATTAATTTTTCCATAGATAGAAGAATAAGAAGATAGGATTTGGTTTTATACTTCTATAAAACGAATTGTTGAAGCATAGATTAGTTATAGATAATCATTTAGGTGATCAAGATCTTTAATACATCTTTTAAAGCAGGGTTTTTTTACTAAACGGTCCCTCAATACTTGGCTAATTACTATAAAAAATCCAATACTCGATAATTACTATCTGCTACCCAAAACTTTGAATAATTACTAAAAGGTCTCCCGAGTTACTAAAACGATTGTATTTCTTTCATTCTGTTAGACATCTAACGGAAGGATGTCGGGACTAGGGTTTTAAAGCCTCCAAACCACCCTTCTATATCTAAAATTCCTAAGTATGGCTCCAAATCAATGGAATATATCTAAAATTTCTAAGTTCGGCCCCAAATCAAAATTATGTTTTCCATTGATTTTGGCTGAACTTAGGGATTTTATATGTAGGAGAGTGGTTTGGAGGCTTTGAAACCATAGTCCCGATATCCCTCCGTTAGATGTCTAACGGAATGAAAGAAAGACAATCGTTTTAGCAGCTCAGGAGACCTTTTAGTAATTATTCAAAGTTTTAAGGAAGTAAATAGTAATTATCAAATATCAGGGAATTTTAGTAATTAGCCAATTATTGAGGGACCATTTAGTAAAAAGCCCTTTAAAGCAATCGTCTCATAAATTGTATCCTCACTACGGGGAAAACGAAAAAATGGATCAAAAGAGGATACCAAGATCCATGGATCATTTGTTTGGCAGATGGAGGTCCTTTTTGGGTCTCCCTCAGATATTGTTTTCTGTCGATCTCCCGGTGGATTTGGAAGGTAATCTCCTATTTCGTGTGGGTCTCAGTAGGCTTTGAGGTGATTGATGGTTTGAGGAGTTTAGCGTCGAGTACCTGCAAAGAAGTTCCGGGATGGTTTGGTACCACCGAGAACCCTCCGACGATCAAGTTAGCACTAGATCCGAGCCGAGTAACGGCTAAGTGGAGTAGAAATGGCTTACTTGACCCTTCTGTGATGGAGGTTTATATAGTGGCGGCAGCATGCAGCAGCAGGCGCGAGAATCTCGCCGGTAGTTACGTTCCCGACGTCACGCCCGCGTAAAGAGCGGATCGCCCATTAATGAGGATCGTGGTGGCATGGAACGTGGGACGTTGCTGGTGGAGAATCTGCGCATGGCGAGATTGGCGGAGCGGTGGATACGCCTGTGAGTGATGGAGTTGGTCGGTCGGAGGGACCGAGGAAGACGGCCTCGACTGGAGAGCTCGGAGATGAGCAAGAGGGCCGAGGAGCCTTGGTCCTGTGACAGCTCGGGGCGAGCCGAGGGGCCGAGGAGGCCAATTTGCAGAGGGCCCCGAGGAGGGCGGGCTTGCGTTTGCAGGTCGGGTGCAGGGGTGGCCTGATCGGTTCCTATAGGCCTTTTCTTCAGAGTTCTGAGACACGTTATCTGTCACGTGCCATGATCTCGGGGATCGCCAATATTGAGTATCAGCAGCAGCCAATATTGAAACTCTTATTCCAGCTTTGCATTGTAAGCCTTTTTCTGTTTCTTATTAATTATTGAAACTCCTATTCCTGCTTTGCTTCGTAAATTTGGAGATCTTCCGGACTTAGACCATGGTAGTATTCATAGTTATCAAAGAATTCGTCCTCTTGTTAAAAGTAAATAAGTTGTAGAATAAATGTTTTAACGTTATGAACGTTTTCATGTTTTGATGATTGGTGTTGCATGTTCATGAGTTGATTGTGTTATGAACATTCCATTATATCATGGATGATCAAACATGAACGTTTTCTTATTATTATTGTTTATCTCCAAAATCCCATTATTGTATTTAAGATCAGGAAAATCATTAACCCATCCAACTTTCTTTTTTATTTATCATATTGATGAACATATATATCTTAATGCATCTTAAGACAGCTAACTTTTATAATGAAATTCATTTAAATTCTATGAACTAAATCATCCAAACCATGCAGTTTTGTGAGACTTAGAACTAGGGGTGCTAATGAACCATGTAAGCTCGGGTTCGGCTTGTTAATAGCCCGTTCAAGTTCAATTCGTTAACAAACCAAACGAACTTGAGCTGAAAATT
The DNA here is from genome assembly GCA_030015575.1 of Agapanthus africanus. Classification (NCBI taxonomy): domain Eukaryota; kingdom Viridiplantae; phylum Streptophyta; class Magnoliopsida; order Asparagales; family Amaryllidaceae; genus Agapanthus; species Agapanthus africanus. The sequence goes on along the minus strand of JASDDO010000019.1, from coordinate 254,638,508 downwards.
AGGCTTGTTAAGTTACTCGACCCGATCCTAACTCGTTTGTTTATAGCTCAAGTTCGGCTAGTTTATATATTTTGGAATATTAATTATTTTTCCAGTACATAAACACCAAGCCCGGCCCTAACCGGCACTCACAAAAAATGCTAAGCCGACCCGGCTTGAAATGTTACCACAATCTATCCAAGAGATGAATAATATGGGCCCATTTGTTTGGCACTTGTATTTAGATGTTGTGGGTCCTACCATTTTGTGTTTTGGATAGATTGTTGTTGGATTTCAAGTAGCTAAAATATAGATGTGTGACCATGTAGTTATTTATTTATATATTTTTTGGGGATGCTTGGTTAAAATATGTAATTAGGGGTTCAAGATAAAAGAAACCCTAAATTTTTATTTGGTGACAGACGATCCAATAAAATATTGATTTTGAGAATAAAAATTGTGAAATTTGAAAGCAACTCCGTGGAGATTTTATCGGGTGTGGCCGATTTCCTATCTTCAGTTACGATCGGAGTATCTTCGTTAGCTGTGGTCAATCGACATCGCTTCATTATCAACCTTCAGATCTATTTCAACATCAATGGTTGTCTACGCCTCTTCATCCAGAGCCCAACATTTTCTACAAGCTTTCAACAAGATCGAGTCCAACCCAAGCCGCGAGCACAGCTTGACAGAATTGATTTGGGCATTAAAGCTCTGATCTATATGAACCAAGCAAATTAAATAAGGTAAAAAAAGCTTGATTTGTTTGTTATGAATAATTAGTAGGGATAATAACTTGCAAGTGATTTGGAGATTCAAGTTTCATAAGATTGACACGTCAAGAGATTTGATCTGGAGCCATTTGAATTTATCGACCGAAAATATAATATCTGACTTCACCAGATTGTTAGTAGATTTATGTTCCAAAGATCATCTAAGATCATCACAATTCCATTGCTTTATTTTCAAATGTTCGATTGTGATATTTGAGCTTGTCGTTTTTATATTATTTTATTTTTCACGATTATTAACTGTCCGGATCTCGTATGAGTTTTGCATTATTTAAAATCGGTCTGTAAGGTTGCATCTGCATTAACTGCTTGCTTGATCATTTTAACATCCACGATGAGCCCTAAAGTTCCACATCGACTCGGAGCCGTCAGGTGGGCATGCCAGCACGCCTGCATGACACATCTCGCACTAGAATCTTCCACGTGCTGAGCACGTGCTTCTCTGTCTGGGCCTTAATCTAGGGGGTTTTGTGCTTCTTCAGCGCGGTTTCCTTGGGCTTTAATCTGGGCCCTTGAGGGTATTGCCAAAAATTAACAGGAACGAATACAGGACCGAATAGACTATAAAGTTCACAAGGCTTAGCTTTGTTAGCATTTTATAAATTGTATCGTATGTAAATGAAAAAGAAAATGCTGAAATATCACAACATTTAGTGAAATTCATATTTCATTTCCTGCATCAACTTCAAACAAAAAGAAAAAGTTCAAGGTAATCTCATGCAATGGGTTTTTTGATATGATAAATTAAAAAAACTTCTCTTTCATCATAACACCACCGGAGCTTTGGTGCAATAAACAAGATATTTAAAATGATATCGGATCAAACTAGGTTCAATTTTTCATGGGGTGTGTAACAAAAGCGGACTAATTAAACCAAAAAAGTTAAATAAGTTGCGCAAAAGCATAGCTAGGTTCCGGCTTGTAAGAAGTCGACTGATATGTGAGGATGTGTTAGTATAAAAATATCTCTCAATCTTGATCATAATTTCAAAGTTTTGGTGCAATGGCAAAAACATTTAAGGGTTTCAGTTCTTTATTGAAATTATGCATCTACTAATTATTGGGACGGACAATTCACGTGGTGATTATTTTTTCCATATGAATTGAAATTGGAAGAGCCACCTAAGAACCTAAGAATAGAGATTAGTGATTTAGTTGCAAAACTTAAGTTACACCAAGCAAATAAATAAAAAAGAAAAAAAGAAGGAAAATGATGCATACAGAAATTAACAATGATGGGAGACTAAGCAATCTATCTATCAATATTATATAAAGATAAAGAAATATGAGAGAATATTTTTGGAATATTTCCTCTACAAGCTTTATTTTTTGTCTTCATACTTGGAAAATTAAATCCCATCTCTGTATTTAGCCCCTTCTTATGAGGTTATCCTCCGCCCTCTATTGGTGTGGATTTAAGTTAATATGCATTTGGTGTTCCCTCTATGATTTAAGTTAATATGCATTTGGTGGATTTAAGTTAATATACATTTGGTGTTCCCTCTACGATTTAAGTTAATATGCATTTGGTGTTCGTATTCATGCAATATAAAGTGTTTTGCTCAATTAGGGCTAGGTCTTTCCACCTCACATTAGGAACGAAATCATAAAGATAAAATATGCACCTTACCCCAAGTAGGAAGAGACAAGCTCAACATGTCAATGTGTTCAAATCTTGTGTCACAGACGTGGCTTAGATCACGAGTTTGAGACCCTTTTCAAGTGTCCTCAAACTCTCTTTATACTTATAAATTGGGAAAAAAGCGAACTATTGATTATTGTCTTTTCCCTCTCCGATATGAGTAGAAAACATTTGGGTCTGCCGTTGGACCAATCCTCTTTTAATGTGAGAAAGCTCTAGTGTAACGACTCTGAAATTACTGTAGAAATTTTTTCTTTTTAATGTACAGAAGAGAGCATAACAGCATGAGTTTGAGTTATAAGTTATTTTTGCTAAATAAAAACAAGAAACAATTTGTAGCTCACTAATAAATCTCTTGCACTACTGTGACATAGCCCTTGTGTTCGATTCCCATCAGCCACAATTATTTTTTCCGATTTTTCTTTTTTTAACTTTTTGGAAGCCTAAAAGATTGCACGTGCAATACACAGAGAAATAAAAAGTCAGAAAAAAATCAAACATATGGAAAATGGAGTAAACACTGAGAAATACACGTGGCACAAATCTCGAGACCCAATCCTAACAATCGACCAGCGGAAAGCTCATCACAGCCGGCGCTGACGGTTGGATGGTGTCCAAATGTCCCCGGGCTTTGCACACACACCCCTTCACCTACTCCTAACTTCCCTGCACTGTTTGATTTCTCTGCAATCAAACAGAGGCCCTTCATTTCACAATTAAACCACAGTTTAATGCTTTTTAATCCACAATTTCAATTCCAAAACCCTAATTCTCTACTATAAATACTACCCTATGTCCTAACCCTTTACCATTCTGAAAATTCCAGCCAAAACTCTCTCAAAATTTCCTAGGTGTAAGTGGAGTAAAGAGGAGTTAGCAAGTAAGTAACTTTCGGTAAAAATCGAAGCAACATCCGGAGCTCCCACGACACCCCAAAGCCTTCCTCCTCTTTTTAACATATTCAAACGGGAAGTCCCTCCCAAACTCCTTTTCTATTCTTTGAATTATTTTTTAATCAAAATCGGTAAAAGTGGAGTTAATACTGATATCCTTTTTATAAACCCAGGAAACTCCATTTTTTCTTATATATTGTGCATCCAAATTCTTACACAATACTTGTAATCTTAATACTAATATTTAGAATAAATTTTAACCTAGAATATCATGTAAAATAGCTTTAAATTAACTTTTTCATTAAAATACCATGAACTTTGATATCGCTTCTTTTAGTTTCGTTAAGATTAAACCTTTAGGAAAAACTTTACAGGGTAACGACCTACCCCTCACGTACACTCTTGTTGCATAGCACGATGACTCTTTTGTATGAATATTTGTTACGAAGAGAATCTTTCAATAAAATACCATATAATTTAAAAACCGGATTTCTTTAAAATACGGTATTTCATAGCCTTTGCAAATATGCATCTACAACTCTCTTTAGGGGACCCGCTAATGAATGGTGCGGATTATCGTACATCCTTGGACTAGTAGAACGAGATGTAGAGCTCCTCATGGAGCATTCGGTCTCGAAACGATTTAAATACAGTCTTTTAAGAAATACGAATTTTTAAAATAAAATAAAATTATTTTTTAAAATTAAAATTATATAAAATTATAAATCAATATTTTCAAAATATAATAAATCTATTTTTTTCCTAAATTGAAAAGATTAACAAATGATAATAAAATACTATCAAGATACCAAAAAAACAAGTTTTATATTAAAATACCATGAACTTTCTAAACTAAGTATTTATCACTAAAATACCCCAAATCCTTACAACTCATGCTCCTGAAAACCCTAATAATATAAATCACCCTTCGAGATTTATTTTGAATCTATATTAAAATATTTTTTCATAAAACCCTCTCGCGTTATATAAAAACAATATTTTAAGAACTTTAGTAAATGTAGCTTTAAGTGGGATCAATTCTCTTGAGCCTCAGGGAGCCAGAGAAAGTGAGTGCTTGCCTATTCAGATTAGAAAACTTAACCGGAGTTATCAATGGCAATTGTCTTGGAAAAAGACACAAATCATGCTGTTCATATGCAACAGTTGCCGATAATTCCCGAACTTAAGATTTCCAGAGTTAAATCAGTACAAGTGTCTGACTCAGTCTGAGTCTAATTCAAACCTGAATCTAATTCAAACTTGAATTTAATTCAAATCTGAATCCAATTCAAATCTGAATCTAAAATCAAACATGAATACTTGAATATGAACATGAACACTCGAATTCAAACCATCAATATCAAACATGTATACTTGACTTAACCAAACCCTGGTTATAATTGGACATGAACTTAATATGAATACCAGAACACAATGTTTGCTATTTAAACTGACTTGACTTGAACCATGAATACAACTTGATATGAATACAAGAATACTTGACACGGATACATGATATTGACATGGACTCAATGTTGAAAACTTGATGTATTCATGGATTTGAGCAAGACCAGTAATTTTAAGTATAACGTAGAATACACGGAGTGTTGGGGTAGTTTTTGTATGAATCCAACGAAATCTCAGGAGTCTCTCTAGATCATGAATCCATGTCTACTAACACAAACAAGCTATCATGATGGTCTGTGTTTCTTTGCTCCTGGATTACAGCCTGTTGAGATTGGAATACTTCAACACTGGGTTAAAGTCCCATTACTAACACTTGATTCGGGCCCGTGGTTCCTTACCTCTGGATTACAGCCTATTGGGTTTGAGAACACTCTTGAGATTGGTTGACATTCACTCTTGAACTTACGTTATATTAGTTTACCCATGTAAAGACCATTTAGGACACTTACATTTACTTCATGTTCACTATACATACACGACACGACCATACTATACTCATGTTATGATATAAAACTGCACGTTAAATAGAATTGCCATGTTTACAGCAAATAACATGTTTCAACACCATATCTCCTAATCCATTTTTTCATGATATGCATTTACTTTATTTTTATACTGTTATACTTCACACTCATTTCTTGGGGACTTACCGAGCGAAAGTTCGCTGACGGGTATTCCACCCACCTTTGTTTTTCTTGGAATGTTCGTCAGATACTGTGGAGATTAAGGAGGTGAACACCACCGAGGAGGAGCACGACCTGATCACGACTCAGGACTAGACTAGCTATTTTCTCAGTTTATTTATGCCACCTGTTAGGTATTTCTCTTCTCTTCTTATATTTACTTCTAGTTGAACTCATGTATTGTAAATACTTCAAGTTGAATGTAAATAAAGTTGAAATTTAAATATCGTGTTTATTTCTTGTCATATATTGCTTATTTTACGCTTCGCGTATTTATTCCGGGAAATGACTTTCTCGAAATAAATACGTCGCGGGCTTGCCACGTCACCGTTTCTGTCTATTGAGAAGTGGGGCGTGACATCTAGCAAAATCTTTCTTATGTTACCAGGGAATTCTTCTTTTTCATCATTACCAGAGTCTACCAGTCCAACCGAGGTAAGTGCCCTAATTTAACACATATTTCAAACGATCTTTCAACACAGATCTATTTGGCTTCTGGGATAACGGAATCGAGAGCCTCTATTCAATCTCCCTCACATCTACCACTTCTATTCTACCTGGCTTCTTCTCATGATATACTAAAAAACATACCTTCTTTCGAAGCAACCATCTGAGACTTTGTATCTAGAAAAGAACACTCTCTCGCGATCAAGAGCTTTTTCGCTCTTCGGCTCAGCGCTAAGTCGAATGATAATTAGAAAGTCTGACGCTAATGGGTAGGATTCCTCTTAAAGAAAAGTAATGTCATAGGCGTTTCCTAATCCTGGAATGCCTGGTTATGGGTTTACTTCGGGAAATCGCCTGCTTTTTTTTCTTTTTCACTTGGTAACTATATTACTATCTTGGGCATGAATTTGTAAGCCTTCGATTCTCCGCATTTTATGTGAACTATGAAAATAACAACATGCAAGCCTAACCAGAGAACATTTAGAGACGAGAGAATGAGGAAAGTGACACGGTTGCATTTACCGGGGAATTGAATTATATGCTCTTTCGTTTATCGCATCGGCCTTTTCATCTGGACTAGAAGTAACTACATCTGGTTCTTTTTCTCTCATTTCGAATGAGAGTTCTCCAGCAAACTTTATTTGCCTGTCTGTTCTATTTCCGGACCTTAACACCCTATTATTCACTTCTGTCTTATCTGGATAATGATGCTCCACGTTGACAAGTTGCCTTAGATGAGATGAGTTTGATTCAATCTCGCTAGGGGAGTGGGCCACCTCATCTTATCCAGGACAACTGATTGGAAGATTTTTTATGCTATTTTAAGCGTTCTATAAGTCCTACTTACCGCAATCAAGACGGTGTCATTTTGCAGCTAGCTGGTTGAGCACGGGTCGTCCGCAGGGAGATGGTTGTATGTCCGTTCTTGTCTTAGACGAGTCAATTAAAGAATGTATATGTGAGTGTTCAAATCTATCTCTGTAAGTCGACGTTACTCATCCCACGGGTTTGCGGGGAGGCGGAACGGGTAAAAAACGATTTTTACAACAAGGTAACATCAACTTTAACACCAAGATCTTAGCTAAACCATAACTAACAAACTAACTAGAGATTTTATCTTCTATGTAAGAAGATTATACCTAAAGTTCCAAGTCCTTCTTCTCCTCTTGCTGTCCTCCTTCACCCGGCGGGCTCCTTGGAAGGGAAATGGAAAGCACCTCATCGTCGGCTTCTCGAAGTAGTAGAAGATCCACCCGAGAGTTCCAACTTTGAGCTAAACCTCCAAGTTGAGGCAACTAGATCACTTGGTGTGCTAAACTAAGTAACCTAGAGTGTGTAGAGTGTGATTTTTGAGTAACTAAGTCTCATTAACCCTTAATTATCAACACATGATACACTAGGATTTGAGAGGAAGAAGGAGAGAGCAAGCTTGAGGAAAGAGAAAGTATTTGTGATAATGATAATAAAAAATAGAACGGCTAACTTTTATATGACCATAAGTATGGCATGGAAAATATCTCACCAAAATATCTAGAGTCAAAAATATCTCACAAAAATATCTAAGGTCAACAAGTCATGCCAAGTCAAAAGGTCAACCTAAGTAGCCATGCCATATAATTATCATTTACCAAAAATAACAAATTCTTTTCTCCACCTCATTTTTTGTTTTGACTAAGTCAATGGTCAAAACCCTAATGAGGTGTCTCCTTCTATACCTCCTCTCATCCGTATATACATATCCGCATCCGTGTTCCGAGAAACACGACTACTATGAGATGAAGCTAATCCAATAATCAAATACTAGGATTCGACTTAAACCAAAGCCCACCAGTATTGTCCGCTCGAATATCACACGCGCACAAGTACACGTATGTGATCGAACCCTGTCATAAAACCATACGAGCTCTACATCGTTTCGCCCGAAACTGGGAAACCCTCTGTGTGGGACTCTAAAGACTCGACAGTACTCTAGCAGTGGGTTTAACCATAAGCACATCAGCGGCACTAGCTGTACGTAACGGCTACTCAGGTATCTGTCGATAAGAACGCCGACGAGCAAGCTCATCCAAACTCCTACTGAGCCTGTCTGTGACAATCTCCGTATAGTCCGGTCTGTTCGTATAAGAGTATCGCATATCGGGCCTAGGGGGGTAATCGTCAGACCCCCTAATTGCGGTATAAGTCGTGTCGGAGTACAGTCCAAATACCCTGAGAAACTACTGGAGTACCTACCAGTAAATCTTGCTTGCCCTGGCCAAGGACTTTGTGTAACGGCGTTCCGAACACAGCGCGGCATCAAACCCCAATACCTGGAGAGACGAATCCTATCTAACCGCCACTGCCTCCAAGTGCTTCGGGACTGCACCCAACTACTACCTGTTTGCACGACTCAATAGAGCCGTGGTAGGGTAGTAATCTAAGAACAGTAGGAACACACTTGAGGCGAAGTAGCAGTGTCAAGTCAATGGACTAAGTTGTGCTCATGTCACCTGGGAACTGCTACCTGATGATAGGTATAGTACCAACCAGCAGTACCCCACAAGTCCGTCTAGTGTAACTCATACCCCAATGAGCACCTGCATACTATCTTCAGTACGACGTACTGATGGCCGTGGGACAGACCATCTCCCCTGCTGGGATGAGAAGCGTATACACTAGTCTACTCTGGAGTATCGATGCACTGTTTCGATAATCCTATGACTAGGGACCTGTATAAGGATGTGCTTGTAGACTACCCATCCCCCACTAGTGTGACTGCCATTACAACGTTGGTAGTCAAGCAAACATCCTAAGGGCTCTATCAATATGTATTAGCGATATGTTAAAAGAAACATATGCCCATATTAAGATAGATACAAACCAAGTAGCATACTATTATATCCAGCAAGATTGACATAAATCCGTGTATATATCCCAAGCTTTCAAAATGTAATATACAATCTAGTACCATACAATAATGGCCTCTAGGGCATATCACACTAACAATCTCCCACTTGCATTAAGGCCATGTGCTGGCATATCGCAGACCTATCATCTCGAATAGCCTCTCGAATTGAGTCTGAGGGATGGCCTTCGTGAGTGGATTGCAGTGTTATTCTCCGAATCCACTCTCCTCACCTCGATCTTCTGGCGATCTACGATCTCCCTGATCAGGTGGTACTGCCTCAAAATGTTTCTGGACTTCTGATGGGACCTGGGTTCCTTCGCTAAAGCTATAACACCGTTGTTGTCACAATACAGAGGTATTGAATCAACAATGGTCGAAACCACCTGAAGTTCTGTGAGGAACTTCTTCATCCAGACAGCTTCTTTTGCGGCATCGGAAGCAGCTATGTAGTCCGCTTCCATCGTCGAGTTAGCAACGGTGTCCTGCTTGGAGCTCTTCTAACAGACCGCCCCTCCATTGAGGGTAAAGACATAACCCGACATGGACTTGGAGTCATCCTTGTCACTCTGGAAGCTGGAGTCAGTAAAGGCCTCGATCTGGAGGTCTTTTCCGCCATACACCAAGAACATCTCCTTAGTTCTTCTCAGGTACTTGAGAATGTTCTTTACTGCTATCCAGTGCTTCTCCCCTGAGTTCGACTGATACCGGCTTACAACGCTCAATGCGTATGCTATATCTGGTTTGGTACACAACATCGCATACATTATAGAGTCTACCGCAGATGCGTAGGGTATAGATGACATGCGAGCCCTTTCCAAATCAGTCTTTGGAGACATCTCTTTGGAGAGGGTGATTCCGTGATAAGCTGGTAGGTTACCGCGCTTTGAATCTTCCATACTGAATCTTTTCAGTATGGTGTCGATGTACTTTGACTATGAAAGTCCTACTATCCGTTTTGATCTAACGATAGATCTGGATCCCCAGAATGTAGGAGGCATCACCCAGGTCCTTCATAGAGAACCTTTGTGACAAGAATCCTTTGACTGATTGTAGCATAGGAATGTCATTTCCTATCAAGAGAATGTCATCCGCGTACAAGACAAGGAATACCACATTTCTCCCTACAATCTTACTATATACGCATGGTTCATCTGGATTTTTGATAAAGTCGATTTCTTTGACTGTATCATCAAAACAGATGTTCCAACTCCGCGATGCCTGCTTTAGTCCATAAATGGACTTAAGCAACTTGCACACTTTCCCGCTGCTCCCACTCTGAATGAAACTCTCTGGCTGATCCTTATAGACGCACTCTTCCAAATTTCTATTTAGAAAAGCCGTCTTTACGTCCATCTGCCAGATCTCATAATCGTGGAAGGCGGCAATGGCAAGAAGGATCCGAATGGATTTGAGCATAGCCACTAGAGAAAAGGTTTCATCATAGTCCAAATTAGGTCTTTGACGAAAACCTTTTGTAACAAGTCTAGCCTTATAGGTTTCAACCTGTCCATCTACACCAATCTTCTTTTTGAAGATCCATTTGCAGCCTACGGGTTTTACCCATTCTGAAGAAACGTCCAAAGTCCATACTTTGTTGGTGTACACGGACTCCATCTCAGTCCGCATTGCATCCAGCCATTTTACCGAATCGCCACTCTGAATGGCTTGCTGGAAGCTAGTAGGCTCATCATTGTCAATGATGCAATCCTCTCGATCCCCGTCTATGAGAAAACCGTAGTATCTCTCGGGTGGATGAGACTGCCTACTACTTCTGCGGAGTGGCGCTGGGATGTCCTGTTCTTCTGAAACCTCTGGTTCTACCAAGCTTTCAGTAATAGCTTGTGGTTCTGGAATTTCTTTCAGTTCTATTGCGCTCCCACTTTTTTGATTTTCTAAAAATTCAGCTTCCAAGAAGTGGGGATGTTGAGAAAAAAAAACATTTTGTCACGCCCCGCTTCCCAAAATCCGGAATGCGGAGAACGACGAAGGCCAGCCGTGCTACCTACGGTAAGGAAAGATCCTTCCATAGTCACATAAGGCTGTCTAGATTAACCTGTCAAAATAAAGTCCAATACCAAAAGGAATAATACTGATAATCATGCTGCAATGAAACCACAAGAAATACTAAAAATGGGTCCACTAGATAATTGATGCTATTGAAGATCCAAACAAAAGATTCGGAAATAAAATAAGATCCAAAATAGATACATAAGTCCTAATGTCTCATAAGGGTGCACATGCTAAAAGCTAATTAAAAAGGGTGAAAATAAACCCACGGTTACTGATCTTCAGCAAAGTCCTGATGGCCGCTCTGATCCAGCTCGGCCTGAAAATCTGTCTCTAAACCTGAGATGGCAAATCTCTGGGATGTCAGAACATCCCAGCAAGTACTCAACGTATAAAGTGTGTGTGTGTGGCATAATAACATGAATATACGAAAATAGTGAAGCCCGGTGTGCAAGAAAAACATGTATATAAATAATTAGATGCATTAACACTATGAAACATGTATGTAAGGGGTCAGGTCATAACCTAACTGGTCACTAAAAGGTAAACTATCATATCGTAAGCTCGAGTGTGTGTGTCAATCTCTGCAGGAGTATTCCTAACCCAAGAGTGGTGCCCCAGGGGCTAGGAAATACGGGCCCAACTATGGAATGAACAAGAGACCGCTATAGCCTGGTACGAGCTGTAAACATGAGACCGATATAGCCCGGTACGAGCTGTAAACATGAGACCGATATAGCCCGGTACTAGCTGTAAACATGAGACCGCTATAACCCGGTACGAGCTGCCGGCATGGGACTCCTGAGATCCTGTTGTACAACGCACACTCAAACTACCCCAACACCCGCGTATTTATAGCTACTATGGTAAATACTAGATTACTAATTATGAATGCTGAAAAGACTGGAATTGTGGTATGATAATTGTATAGAATGAAACTGGTAAATAGTAGTGTGTCATGGGATGTAGTTCAGCATCCTAATCAGCGATCTCGTTCAAAAGACTAGAGTATTGAATAGTCAGGACTTGTCAGTGGTAATAGTTATGAGGTAATAGTAACTGTATGAAGGCGGTGTACAAGCTGGTATGAGTCACAATTGTTATCTTTACCGTTAACCTTAATATGGGTATATTAATCACAATCTGACTAGAAATATATAAATGTGAGATAGGTTAACAACTTTCGAACTTTATTTGTAGTTAAAATAAATCTCCTTTTAAAACCACACTTGCTGATTATTCTCACTTGCTACATAAAAGTTTGCATATATATATTTCTGTATGATATAACGAAAAATAGATACTAACATATTTCCCTTTTGTTCTAACAGCGCAGGATATATATATATATATATATATATATATACATACATACATATAACCACAAAGGAAAGCCGATGTACATCGACCAAAAGTAAAGCAATAGTACTTGCCTAGAGGATAAGGATCACGAGAGAACGATGTACGAAAATGCGAGGCATGAACTCAGCTAGGATTCAACTTGGGATCAGAGTTATACGCTCTGCCTAGATTGATTTTGCCATAAGCCAACAATGTACTGCACTTAACATATGATTGTATATAACCAAACATGCATAATGAAATAAACATGTAATATTTTATTTATGGATATAAATATAGCGACATAGAATGCAGCAAGAGAAACTTTCCCGATCGGATCTCACGACGGGATGCGTACGCTGTGTCCGACGTCGGGTAAACGTCGTGATGCACACGCGCCTACAGAGCAGGACCAAGCTATGCAAGAACATGACCACGCTGGCTGGAGATGTCCACTGGGTCGTCCGGATCGTCGGCGACGGGCACGGCTCCGGCGATGACCGGAAACAAGAAACCAAGAGAGAAGAAAGAAGAAGAAGAAAAAGAAGAAGTGGGCTGTTGATGAGGCTGTAGGGGTTTAAGGTTCTGGGGTCTGAGAAGGTAGTGAGGGGTGACGTCGACGAGTCGTGGGTTTCCGACGAGGTCTACGGCGAGGCAGTGGGTTTGCGATGGGTTAGTGGGTGCTAGGTTCTTAGGATCGGGGATTTCTCAGGTGTGCAGGGGAGAGTCGCAGGTGATGGTGGTGATGAAGGGAAGGCCGATAAGGGTGCCGGCACTGGAGGCGACGGCGACGATGGGTTCTCATCGGGGTCGGGTTTTGTAGGAAATGGGTTCGGGTGATCAGGCTTGGTGCAGGGTTTGTGTTGTCGGCAGAGGAGAGAGGTCGAGGCGGTGGTGACAAGGTGATGTCGACGGCGGCAATCAGCAGTGAGGTTGCCGGCGACATGTTGTGCAGGTCGGGTTGGGTTGCGGTGCAGATATGTCGTGGGAAAAGAGAGGAGTGGAGGAAGAAGAGGAAGGAGGTGAGGTGGTCGAGGAAGGGTTGACGACGACGAGGGTGGAGGCGGCGACGGCGTCGCGCGGAGGGAAAGGCGGCGACGAGCGTGGGTTCGAAGGTTGTGGGGTTGCTCGGAGTTGGGTCGTCGGGGACGAGGGCGATGAGGAGAGGTGAGGAGATGGATGACGGTGAGGTTAGGATGAAGGCGAGGGTGTCGGCGGCGAGAGGCGAGGCTCAGGCGTGGGTTCTCATGAGGCGGGAACACGAGAAGGACGAAGACGAGAGGCGGGAAAGGAAAAAGAAAATGATGGAGGAGAGAGAGAGGTGTACGTGGATGTATGGGGGAAAGGAAAATAAAGAAGAGGGAGGAGAGAAGAGACGTGGTTGTATGATTAGGTTTAAGATAATAATTAATGTATTACCTAAAGGGGGGAGAGAGAGATGCTGATTGTTAACAGTTAGGATAAAGATACAAAATATATTTAAAATATATTTAGTTATAAAAATGTAAGTCTACGGTAGCGCCCCGGCCGTCAATCTGACACCAAATGCGGAACAAAAACTTTTATAACTGGCGCTATCGCATACAATAACCTGGATCTGCCATTAATGCTAAACTAACAAACTACAAATAGGGTAGAAAGGTTATACCAAACGATCCGAGTCCTTCGTTCATTAACCATTATCCCACGCTCCATTGCGGCTACTCCGATCTCATCGATCTCCGATCTCCTCGTCCAGGTGGCACCACGTCAACGGATCTTTAAACGGGCTCCCGCCTCTGACCCGAGGCAACTCGGTCATCAAGTTTGCTAAAAGAGATGACCAAGATTGATGTAGAGAGTGAGTATAACACTTTGTCTCACTTCGTCCAAAGCCATGGATGAACGGTTAATGAAGTTGCCATATGAAACTGTGATGGAATAAAAGGGGCTATGAAATTTCCATACACCAAAACTATATAATCTTTTTTCCAACAACCATGATTGCTTGCAAAGAGGAGGCCGGCCATTTATCAAGAGGAGGAGGGTGAGTGTAGGAGAGAAAAGGAAGGTGGCCATAAACCAAAGCTTATCATAACATTAAAACAAAGCATGAGTCATATAACACCTTGCATAAAACAATTAATGCAACAAATGAGTCATCTTAACCTAGTCACCATGCAATTAATTCTAATGAATGAGTCACAATCCTTGTCACCAATCTAGAACCTTCCACACTCATAGCTCACCTCAAGAAAAGATAAATCAGTCTTTAACTGAATGTTAAAGACGGGTGATAGAAAACTGGAAACTGGCAACTTCCAAAAGTGATCCCGAAACAAATTTCAGGATAACCCCGTAACAGTATAAACATACCCGCATTTGTATTACGACCGAATACAAATGCAACTGAGACACAGATATTATATTTACTAAGTATAATACATGGATCCGGCTTAAACCAAAGCCCACCAGTATTATCTGCCCGAAATATGACACGTGCGTAAACGCACGTGCATTTTCCGAACCCTGCCATAAAACCATACGGCCTCTACAACGTTTCGCCCGAACTTGGGAAACTATCTGTGGGGGACTCTAATGACTCGTCAGTACCCTGACAGTGGGTTTGACCACAAGCCGTAAGCGGCACTAGCTGTGCGTAACGGCTGGCTATGTACTGACCTCAAGGGAGGCCGATGAGCGAACTCATCCTGAAACCCTACTGAGCCTAACAGTGACAATGTATATAAAGTCCGGTCCGTTCGTCTATGAGTATCGCATATCCGGCCTAGGGGGCTAGTAACGTCAGACCCCCAACAACGGTATAAGTCGTGTCGGAGACAAGCCCTGAACACCCTGAGAAACTACCGGAGTACCTACCAGTAATTCTCACCTACCTTGGCCAACGACTTGGTGTAATGGCTTTCCTAGACACAGTGCGATCTCCACCCCCAATACCGGGAGAGACGAATCCCCTGCCGATCCGCTCACCTGCCTCCATGTGGCTCGGGACTGTACCCAAAAAATACCTGTTTGCACGACTCCTTTGAGCCGTGGTAGGGTAGAAATCAAAGCATAGTGGGAACTCACACGAGACAAATGACGACCTCAGGTCGATGAACTAACCTGTACACATGTCACCAGGGAACTGCTATCTGACAATAGGTATAATACCAACTAGCAGGTTCCCGGCGAGTCCTGTCCGATGTACTCATAACCCAATGAGCACCTGTATACATCTTAGGTGATCCAACTGACACCAGTGGCTTATGAGACCGGCCACTGCCCCTCGTCGGGGTCTCGACTGTATACACCAGTCTACTCCGGAGTATCGATGCCCTGTCTCGAAACTCCCACGACTAGGGACCAGAATTAAGGATATGCTTATAGACTACCCAACTCTCACGTATATGATCGTCCTCATACTATTGGTAGTCAAGCAAGATCCTAAGGGCTCTATCAACGTGTAATCGTGATCAGTCACCTGAACCTATACACGACTGATAAAGGCAAACCAGATAGCATACTATCATCTCGAGTAAGACTGTGCTACCGGTATAGGTCCTCCTCAATCATTGCAATCACGTACCTGCGATCCAATAATTGACTTTGAGGGCACTATATCCAACAATCTCCCACTTGCACTTAAGGCCAATTATTGCGATATCTCATACTCACAGCCCGTGTGATACCGAACACCCAACTCCTCTACTAATCAGTTTCACAAAGCCCGTTTGTAAAACTATTGTGTTCGAGAAATAGCCTCAGTGAGTGGATCCGCCCTGATGTTTCTTTCTATGTCTCTCTTAATCTCAAGTTCGCGGAGAAAGCCATCTCCTGAATTGAGTAATACCTGTCTTAGAATATGTCTGGATATCTGATGGGACCTAGTTCATAAATGAACTCAAAATCCAAACTTCTTAGACTGTATCGATCACTGAACCTAATCAGTATCCAGCACTATGCCTCCCACAGTATCCTCTTGGACCACCTGTCCATAATACTGCCCCCTTCGTCAGAGGGAAAACTATAACTCTGACAATCACTCTGTCATCCATGTCACCTTTGAAGCCTGGAATGATAACCGTCTCCTGATGGATGCTGCCGTCATCAAATCCGTAGAACATGCACTTATGTTCTAAAACTGCTTCCTTATGTTTCTCCAGGATTGGATTAATACAAACTTATCACATCTAGTGCAAAAACAACATCTGGTGTGGCACTTGACATCTCACGATTGACTCAATTGCCTAAGCAAGTGATCTGCCAATCATGCACATCCCTCTCCCCTTTAGTCTGTAAGACACATTTAGAGAGGGTGACTCCATCACCTGCAGGTACACCACCATGCCATGAGTCATCTATTCTAAAAACTATTAGAATACTGTCAAAGTACCCACATTGGGAAACTACCCAAATCTAGATCTAAAACCATAGATCTAGAAACCAGAATGTCAGATATTATATCCATATCCTGTCTGGAGAAACAACTGTGTGACGACCACAGTACAACCGATCGTAGTATAGGAATTTTACTTCCTACTCTGTGTATGTCATCCAAATACCAGGACATCACACACCCTACTACCTTCTCAACAGATCCATCCCCTATTCTGATGAAGTCAAACACATGACTGTCACATCAAAATTAGATGATCTATCTCCGCTATATCTGCTCTAGTCTATAAATAGACATAAGCTACTTGCCCACTATGCTTCCGCTGCTCCCACTGACCACAACAACCCTCTGGCAGAATAATCTACACGTGCACTTCTAAAGCCAGTTTAGAACGACGCTATACTTATCCTCCTACCGGGTCTCATAGCCTGGATTAACAGTAGTGTCAAGTCTGGGTAGATAAGAACCTCCCTGTCACCGTCCTTGAGGCTACCGGAGTACCTCTCGGGTGTCTGAGGTTACCCACCATATCTGCGGAGTGGCTATTGGAATGTCAAACCTGATTGAATCTATAGGTCCTATTAAATTTTCCGTAACCGTTTGCGGTTCTGGAATCACTTCCAGTTCTACCATACTCCCACTACTGTTTTCTGAAAAAATCCATTTTACTAAAACTGTGGCGAGTCAAGAACAATATCGCTATTGATCTTCCAGATGGTAGAAAGTCAACCCTCGACGTAGCCCGGGCCAATCCACAAACAGCCATTACAGAAACATGCCCTGAGTTATCCAGAGTCTGGTTTTAAGCATAAGCTGGACAACTCACCTATATCCAATATAGAAACTTTGGCACTTATTTAATTAGAACCAGATTCAAAACATGCAGCTGTCCCCAGTGCATATCAACTTAATGGAGAGAGGCTAATCAGCATTACTCAACTTAGGAATACATCCAATTATGAGTAACCCGAAAGAGAAATAAGTTTCTCAAAACCATCACTATCATCTGAATACCAATCACAAGTATCTACATCTTCGATCTCTTTGAAGAATCCCGATACTTGCGACATCTGGTTCTCTACTTTATTCCTATACCCACAACTTCTCAAAACTTAGACCTTGTATTTCTACGAAACACTTGTTTAAAAATTAGAGAAGTCATAAGTAAACAGAACATAGTACGAGGACCAACCCCTTTGTCCTGATGGACACTGGACAATATACAATATTCTGTATAAGTCCGTTGAGTTGAATAACTTAAAACCTGTGCATCGTAGATTGAAAACTGTACTTATGGTTAAGAACTACTCCGCTGTTCAATGCTCCTTACCAGATCGTCAACTGATGTAGGTAAATGTCATCGACATAATATCAAAAAGTTATATCTCACTTTATAAAAATAAACATACAGATATATCATTTTGAAATTGGTGCACAACAACGAATACTCAAAACCAAATACATGCCGTCCGGCAAAAACCCAGGCGACTTCCTCAAATATCACCAATTACAACGAATTCCGATATAATGAGGATGATCACCTTATTCCCAATAACTTCCTCCCACTCATCATCTGTAAAACCATACAGATGTGAGAATCATACCTGGTAAATACATACCCTGAAGTAAGTATCTAATCGGGAAAACAGTTTTCCTTTAACAATGCACTGAAACATGAAAATGTTTCGTAGGGGTATCCTGGTATTCCTAGTAATGCCTCTTCCATAATCCAATTCATGACTGTAACCGTATAATTCTTTGCCATCTCTCCAAAACCCTTTATTTGTCTTTAGTCGTTACCTTCTGTACACCATCGTTAGGATAAATGGTTTTCTTCCTTCCCTACCGTTCGGCACCAGCCTATGGTTTGGAAGAAGACTATCCAGTAAGCATAATAGGTGTACCCTCCTCAACCTAGGAGTACTCACATCTTGAGAGAAGGTGATGATAAAAGACAATTGAATAATACCTTATTCTTTTAAAGGTAAAATAGGAGTGGCGATGAAATACGCGGTTTGGTCGTGAATGATAGCAGTCGCAATTTACTTTGCCCTCTTTCTAATCCCTTTATTTTGTCTTTACATATTACCTTCTGTACACCCTACTTAGGCTAATTGGTTTTCTTCATTCCCTACCTTTCGGCACCTGCCTATGATTTGGAAGAAGACTATCCAATAAGCGTAATAGGTGTACTCTCCTAAACCAAGGAGCTCTCGCAACCAGAGAGAAGGTGATAATAAAAGACAACTGAATAAACCAATTCTTTTTCTCCTGAACCTGGATCCATCCTCAAAGAAGTCCCTTCGAGTTCGTATATAACCATACGAAGGATCTATCCAATGGAAGTGGATACTCGTAGTGATACGAGGTGTTCTGAGAAATTCAAAGGGTAAAAGAAGGAGTGGCAATGACTTATGCAACTCAGACAATCCAAAAGCCAGTATTTTAAGAAGGTTCGGTCAACTTGGTCACTGAGTCATAGTCTAGGGTCGGTCAAAGGTCGCTGCTAAAGAGAGAGAGAAAAGAAACACTCTGCGTGCACTCTAACCTAGATAAGAATGGTTATCACTTTATTTAATCCGGAAACCTCCCACTGTACCGTCAAATTCTCCTCCAAACCTGAAATAAGAATCAATCGGGATCACCCGAAGGGTAAACCAACTCATCAGTGGGAATCGGGATCCAACTCTCATCGCATGATAACGTGACGGAATTCACTCATGTTATCACACTCCGGAAGGTATGCGCATGCCTGGCAAGTTTCAGTTTCTTTAGAAACTCCCGATATGATTTTTACCCCATGTTCTTATGACCTTGACGAAAGCCAACAAATCATAAGTCACATGTCAAGTTCTACCCGTCATATTCTTGTCAATTTGAACCCACCCGTACATACCCTTGACGAAAGCCAACAAGGTAATACGACTGTCCCAAACCAACACATCTATCTATGCAACAAATGAATACCCCCGCAGCTACCAAACACTATGCCTTGACGAAAGCCAACAAACATAGCTTGAATACTTCTGACCATCCATAAGACACGACGGAGGGCTACGACTGGTTTTTGGCGAAAAAACCTTTAACGTAATGAACTTGATCTCGTTGAACAAACCTAATAGCTTTTTATAAAAATATAGTGGCGAAAACCTTTGCTAAAGAGGTCACTCCCGGTGAAGGGATCTCGGCTCTTTCCTCGTGGAATGAGGTGCAGGATATTCCACTGAATACCGCGATGCAAAGCAACTTGTAATCGACTATAGTGAAGTTATTACCCTGACGCAAACTTCTGCCCAAGGGGTCACTCCCGGTGAAGGGATATCAGCCCTTGCCTCGTCGAATGAGGTGCAGGATATTCCAACCGAATACCACTATGCAAAACAAAACATCTTTGTAATAACACTTTTTAAATTTGTTCCAACAACATCAAAACAACTTTGTTTTCCTTTGCATTGATCAAAATCAACGCAGTCCCATCAAATAATCACACCAGAAAAGAACGAAAAATAAAATGTACGTATATGCCATCCGCATTCGTCACTGGGTCCCGTCATAACCCGTTAGCTTACTTAACTAACGACAGAGCGGGGACTGGACTAGCGCGGGTGCAAAACATATACAACATCTAATAGTATATATACCAATATACAATAATCGCTCCAGGCGTGATAATATGCAACATTACAGAAAAGTAATAAGCATCACAGAACAATACAGATAATCTGGGATCCCCGGGTTTCACAGAGCCGCTGCTGAAACCCGACGTTCCCCTGGTCGTGTGGATAGCCTGTGCAATGAAACCTAGACCCCTACGGGTGCGGCAAATTACCCGCCAAAACCTGAAGCGAGGCAGCCCCCTACAGCATAGTGAATGGACCACTCTGCACTTCACGGAATCCGGTAGCTTGAGCACCCCTCCTTGGGTCAACCTGTACCCCCTACAAGTGCGGCGAATAGTCTGCCAATTCTAGAGTGAGGCCCTTCTGCCTCTCAAAGCCATGAGATACGGACCCGTTGCCTTCCAGAACCTGGCTATCCGTGCACTCCGTCGCGGGGTAAAACCTAGTACAGAAATGAAAAATATGTACAACGGGTACATCGACCTCAGCCTGGTCGTGTCCCAAAAGAATATTATACAAACAGGTAGTGACGGCAGTCCACATGTTGGACGCTCGCCCCGTAATATCAAATGTACAAATAAACTCAAACTGCACTACCATTGCACATTGCTATCCACCACGACAAATCCGCAACATCACAGCACAACATAGAACATCAACGCGAATGTCACGTTCGCAAACCCGTCTAAAAGGACTATAGCAATTAGACGCGGTTTACCGCTCGAATGACATTCACGGTCGGAGATATAATGTAAGTACTGCAAACTAACAAGTTTAAAATTTCGATCGACAAAATTTCCTGAAGTGGGCCCCACGTACATCTGCTGTACAGTAACAAAATCTGGGCCCAAAAAAAATATTCCAGAAACCACAATTTTCAATGTAGAACCAACTGTAGAAAAATGGTTCACTGTAGCTCTAAAACGGCCGCGGAACCACTGCCAAACTAGGGTTTGTGCGGCGGTTCCGCGGCGCTTTGGAGTCAACAGTTGACCAAATTTCACCAGTATTCTTAAAAAAGCCTGCACGATTTTCTGAGATGCTCAAAATGATTTTTAGACCTGTTTAAAAATTCGACAGAAACTTTAACATGAAAATCGCGATTTCGGAAATTTCGTTCGATCGATATTTTAAACGCGTTAGAACAAGTTAGTAAAGCTTAATGGCGTGGATCTGAAACTATGTAAGTCTACGGTAGCGCCCCGGCCGTCAATCTGACGCCAAATACGGAACAAAACCTTTTATAACTGGCGCTATCGCATACTATAACCCGGATCTGCCATTAATGCTAAACTAACAAACTACAAAGAGGGTAGAAAGGTTATACCGAACGATCCGAGTCCTTCGTTCATTAACCATCATCCCACGCTCCGTTGCGGCTGCTCCGATCTCATCGATCTCCGATCTCCTCGTCCAGGTGCCACCACGTCAACGGATCTTTGAACGGGCTCCCGCCTCTGACCCGAGGCAACTCGGTTATCAAGTTTGCTAAAAGAGATGACCAAGATTGATGTAGAGAATGAGTATAACACTTTGTCTCACTTCGTCCAAAGCCATGGACGAACGGTTAATGAAGTTGCCATATGAAACTGTGATGGAATAAAAGGGGCTATGAAATTTCCATACACCAAAACTATATAATCTTTTTTCCAACAACCATGATTGCTTGCAAAGAGGGGGCCGACCATTTATCAAGAGGAGGAGGGTGAGTGTAGGAGAGAAAAGGAAGGTGACCATAAACCAAAGCTTATCATAACATTAAAACAAAGCATGAGTCATATAACACCTTGCATAAAACAATTAATGCAATTAATGCTAATGAATGAGTCACAATCCTTGTCACCAATCTAGAAGCTTCTAGAACCTTCTACACTCATGACTCACCTCAAGAAAAGATAAATCCGTCTTTAACCGAATATTAAAGACGGGTGATAGAAAACTGGAAAATGGAAACTTCCAAAAGTGATCCCGAAACAAATTTCAGGATAACCCCGTAACAGTATAAACATACCCGCATTTGTATTGCGACCGAATACAAATGCAACTGAGACAAAGATATTATATCTACTAAGTATAATACATGGATCCAGCTTAAACCAAAGCCCACCAGTATTATCTGCCCGAAATATGACACGTGCGTAAACGCACGTGCATTTTCCGAACCCTGCCATAAAACCATACGGCCTCTAAAACGTTTCGCCCGAACTTGGGAAACTATCTGTGGGGGACTCTAATGACTCGTCAGTATCCTGGCAGTGGGTTTAACCACAAGCCGTCAGCGGCACTAGCTGTGCGTAACGGCTGCCTATGTACTGACCTCAAGGAAGGCCGATGAGCGAACTCATCCTGAAACCCTACTGATCCTAACAGTGACAATGTAAATACAGTTCGGTCCGTTCGTCTATGAGTATCGCATATCCGACCTAGGGGGCTAGTAACGTCAGACCCCCAATAGCGGTATAAGTCGTGTCGGAGACAAGCCCTGAACACCCTGAGAAACTACCGGAGTACCTACCAGTAATTCTCACCTACCTTGGCCAAGGACTTGGTGTAATGGCTTTCCTAGACACGGTGCGATCTCCACCCCCAATACCGGGAGAGACGAATCCCCTGCCGATCCGCTCACCTGCCTCCATGTGGCTCGGGACTGTACCCAAAAAATACTTGTTTGCATAACTCTTTTGAGCCGTGGTAGGGTAGAAATCAAAGCACAGTGGGAACTCACACGAGACAAATGACGACCTCAGGTCGATGAACTAACCTGTACACATGTCACCAGGGAACTGCTATCTGACAATAGGTATAATACCAACTAGCAGGTTCTCGGCAAGTCCTGTCCGGTGTACTCATAACTCAATGAGCATCTGTATACATCTTAGGTGATCCAACTGACACCAGTGGCTTGTGAGACCGGCCATCGCCCCTCGTCGGGGTCTCGACTGTATACACTAGTCTACTCCGGAGTATCGATGCCCTGTCTCGAAACTCCCACGACTAGGGACCAGAATTAAGGATATACTTATAGACTACCCAACTCTCACGTATATGATCGCCCTCATACTATTGGTAGTCAAGCAAGATCCTAAGGGCTCTATCAACGTGTAATCGTGATCAGTCACCTGAACCTATACACGACTGATAAAGGCAAACCAGATAGCATACTATCATCTCGAGTAAGACTGTGCTACCGGTATAGGTCCTCCTCAATCATTGCAATCACGTACCTGCGATCCAATAATTGACTTTGAGGGCACTATATCCAACAAAAAATATATATGAAACTTATATATTAACAGTTATATCGTAAAGGATATAATATTAGGAAAATTTTGAGTTTTAGGCTAATAAAATTTTACTCCAAATTATGCACGGGTCGGGTCTAAAATTACGGTTTAAAAATACGGATAAAGTACGTATAAACCAAAACTAAAATAGGATATCCGGGTAACGAAAATGCATACCACCAAGAACTGATGCACGTAGCGTGCACGTAGCTATCCAAAGGGGTCCGTTTCACTGAACGGGACAAGAACACGATGTACGGATGCCACCACATGGTTCGGGATATGATGCAGGCTATGCTAAGTATTTTAAAATATATTATTTGACTATAAATGCAATATTAAAAAAATGCAGATGTCAAATATACGATGCAGGTAAACTGAACATATGTGAGCACGGATCCTCGGGTCTAGCAGAGATAAGACGTAAACAAGAACCAAGACGGGTTTCAAGCATGCGGGTCGGGTCGGATACCAAGCACAGAATACTAAGACACTATCTGCACCCAAAAGCGAATTAAAATAGGAAATAGCCACAGGATAAACAGAATAAACAAATCGATCATGGTATAACTGAACTAGGGTGTTACACCTTTTGTTCTTCTGCGTAATAGAAAAGATACCTCCTGAAGTTCTTAGGGTATCCCATAAACTTACACAGTACTGAGCGTGCCTCGAGCTTATCCGCATGCTGCTTTTTTACAAAAGCTGGACATCCCCATGTCTTAAGGTACTTAAGACAGGGTTTCTTTCCACTCCACATCTGATATGGTGTGGTAGGCACAGTCTTGATTGGAAGCTTGTTCAAAAGATATGCAGTTGGTTCTAGTGCATAACCCCAGAAGAATCTCGGCAACTCAGCCTTACTCATCATGGAATGAACCATATCCAATAGAATTCGATCCCGCCTTTCCGATACACCGTTGTGTTGAGGTGTGCATGGAGGAGTACGATGAGAGAGAATTCCATTCTCTTTTAAATAGCTCAGGAACTCGGCACTTAAGTATTCACCACCTTGATCAGATCTCAGTGTCTTGATACTTTTGCCTATTTGCTTTTCCACTTCATTCTTGTATTCCCGGAATTTCTCAAAGACCTCGGATTTATGCTTCATCAAGAAGATATGTCCATATCTAGAGAAATCATCCGTAAAAGTAATGAAATAGGAATAACCACCTCACGCATGTATAGACATTGGACCACATATATCGCTGTGTATGAGTCCCAAGAGCTCGCTCGCTCTTATTCCGTGTCCAGTAAACGGAGTCTTTGTCATCTTTCCCATAAGACAGGATTCACAAGTAGTATAAGATTGATATTCGAACGGATTCAAATATCCCTCTCTATGTAACTTTGTCAATCGTGTTTCATTGATGTGACCCAGTCTACAATACCATAAGAAAGCCTGATTTGTTTCCGGAGACTTTCTTTTAAGTGTGTTCTGGACACTGAAAACCTGAGCTTGATTTAATACGTATATTCCGTTTTCTAATGTACCTGGCCCAATCAGAACTTGATTTAGGTGGATGTGGACCACATCGCTTACAAATGTAAAATCATATCCTTCCTTAGAATAAGGATATAGATATGATGTTACAAGCTAGACTAGCTACATACAAACAGTTACGTAGAATCAATATCTGTCCACTTGTCAATCCAAGGTGATATTCCCCTACGGATTCAGCGTCCACGCTCATTCCGTTAGCAACCCTGAGAGTCATATCACCTATCCTGATAACTCTATGGTTTCTTAAATCCTGTAATGAATTACAGATATGAGATCCTAATCCGGTATCTAGTACCCAGGAAGTAGAGTTAATTGACATACAGTTTTCTATTACAAACACACCCGAAATTGAAGCCACAACATGCTTCGGATCCTGTATTCTGGCTTTCAAAGCCCTGCAATCGCTCTGCCAATGTCCTTTCCCGTAACAATAGAAACATCTCTCCTTACTTTTAGCCCAGAAACTTTTTCCCTTCTTTGTCCTTCTACCTTACTGACACCGTATATCAGCTTTGTGGAAGTCTTCTTCTTCTCACCCTTTGCCTTCGTCTTGGATGCAGAAGAGGAAGATTCCCCAATAAGTAGAGCGGGTGTCTCCCTGGTTTCCTTCAGGTGTAAGTAGAGGGTAGGGACTGTAGAATCAAGTCAGTATGTGACTCGTTCTCCAACGTGGTCTTTTGGTCTGTGAGCTCATCGATATTGCTAGTCATCGTAAGGACATTGTCCCTTACAGATGACCCGACAGCCAACCTCGCTTGAAGCAATTCATTTGAGGTCTCATATCTTGCGATACGAGATCGCTCTCCATATAAATCTTTGTTATGGAGGAAGATAGAAGCTAAGTCCATCTTCTCGTGTTGCCTCTGGTTTACACCATCCACTGAGGCCAACACGAGGCGCTTGACATTCGCACTGTCCTTTTCCGATGTCTTACGGATATCAATATCTGCGACGGTAGAAACTGGACCTGGGACGGCAGGTGCTTGAGTAGTAATGAGGTGTCCCAGCTTGTCATAGGCAATGGACATCTGGACAGACCTTTGCCAGTCATTATAGGCAGATTCAGTCATTTTATTATCTAGATGTAACCTATGTCTGGTCACGGGGTCGCTGCAAGAGAGAGAGAGAGAGAGAGAGAGAGAAGAAAATACTTAGCATGATGCTCTTGCAAGTTTAGATTGGTTTTTAATTTATCTAAACAGGATGACTCCCACTGTTTCTCGAATCTTTCCTCAAACCATAAAAGAAGAATTAGTCAGGATTGATCTCACCGTACAATTCTTGCTTAACCGTTCGGCCAGGCTAGTGTCGGTACTTCGAGGGAGGTTTTACGACGCTTTCGCGAAGTTACTTAATTAAATAACCTCTTTTCCCTGGAGGTGAAGCCACGCTAACACCGTTCTAGACACCTATTTGGTTTGTAGTATTGATTGTTAAGTGAAAAAATCTCCCGAAGAGTAACGGATACTCACAGTAGGATCGGGATCCAAATATCATTGTGTGATAATGCTGAAGGAATCTTACCAACATTATCAAACTCTAAATGGTATGCAACATTAGCAAGTTTCAGTTTCTTTAGAAACTCTCGATGTGGATTTTTGCCCCATGCTCTTATGACCTTTATGAAGGTCAACAAATCATAAGTCACATGTCAAGTTCTACCCATCATTGTTCAGGTTAATTTGAACCCACCCGTATATACCCTTGACGAAGGTCAACAAGGTAATACAACTGTCCCAAACTAACGCATCTATCTATGCTACATATGAACACCCAGCAGCTACCAATCACTATGCGTTGACGAAGGTCAACAAACATAGCTTGAATACTATTAAATAATCATATGAAATGATGGAGGGATACGACTGGTTTTGGCGAAACCGTGAACGTAGTGAACTTGATATAATCGAAGGAACCTGATAGCTTTTAAAAGGAGTGGTTTAAGCTCCGTATTTTAAAAGTTTTGTTGTTTTGAAAAAACCGAGTGGTTTTGAAATTGTTCCAACGATTCAACTTTGGTTTGCTTGCTTAGCATTAATTTAATACAGTCCCATCAATTAATCCTACCATTGCAGAAAACATCCGCATTCGCCACGGGGCTCCGTCATCACCCGTTAGGTTACTTAACTAACGACAAAGCGGGGGCTGGACTAGCGCGGATGCAAAACATAAGCAACGTCTACTAGATATCATATATAGATATATATATTCGTCAGACGCATTGATAGGCATTCCAGATCACAGATGAACACATTGGATATACTAGAAATCCGCGTTTCGTTTAAGCCTTTAACGAAAGACGGATTCCACGGTCGTGATGAATAGACAAACCCCACCCTAGACCCCAACAGGTGCGGCAAACTACCCGCAAAATACCCGAAGTGAAGCAACCTCCTTCAACAAAGTGAGTAGGCCACTTGGCACTTCAAAATGCCCGGTAGTTTATGCACCCCACCTTGGGTCTATCCTAGGAGCAAAAACAGTAAAAGAAATAATACAACGGTGGCTACAACCTCAATCCGGATGTGCCCCGCAAAAATAATATTACATCACTTTACAAATTTTACATCGAATGAAAGAATGAAAATCCTCATCTCACATCTCCGGCTATTCATCACGACGATCCAACAAGTTCATATACACAAACCAACATAATCATCACAGAATATGTGCAACTCCCAACTAACCGACATATAGCAATTAGCGGAAGTTTACAAACACATTTAACAGAACTTGAAACATTAAACGGCATTAAACTGTGACTTCGAAACACCCGGTATTTGCCACAGTAAAGAATTTACAGGAAAATCAAAATTGGCAAAAACAAACAACTCCTGAAGCCCTAGATCCAAGTCACAAAACCACACACCAAAACATGAAGCATTTCCCTAAAATTGAACCGAGCTTGCCGGATTTTTGGGCATTGTGGCCGGCCCAGTTTGGGTAAAAATGTCTCATTTTTGTTCTGTGTTCATTTTACAGTTCAAAGAGTACTCTGCAGTTGCTAAAATAATTTTTAGAGTCTCGTGAAAAATCGACAGAAACATGAATCTACGCTTCGATGTTTTCGGGTTATTTCGGTTTCGTAGTTTTACTTGTCGTTTAAACTGTTAGCAATGGTTTAATCGGCTCCGATACCACTGTAAGTCGACGTTACTCATCCCACGGGTTTGCAGGGAGGCGGAACGGGTAAAAAACGATTTTTATAACAAGGTAACATCGACTTTAACACTAAGATCTTAGCTAAACCATAACTAACAAACTAACTAGAAGTTTTATCTTCTATGTAAGAAGATTATACCTAAAGTTCCAAGTCCTTCTTCTCCTCTTGCTGTCCTCCTTCACCTCGCGGGCTTCTTGGAGTGGAAATGGAAAGCACCTCCTCGTTGGCTTCTCGAAATAGTAGAAGATCCACCCCGAGAGTTGCAACCTTGAGCTAAACCTCCAAGTTGAGGCAACTAGATCACTTGGTGTACTAAACTAAGTAACCTAGAGTGTGTAGAGTGTGATTTTTGAGTAGCTAAGTCTTATTAACCCTTGATTATCAACACATGATACACTAGGATTTGAGAGGAAGAAGGAGAGAGCAAGCTTGAGGAAAGAGAAAGTATTTATGATAATGATAATAAAAAATAGAATGGCTAACTTTTATATGACCATAAGTATGGCATGGAAAATATCTCACCAAAATATCTAGAGTCAAAAATATCTCACAAAAATATCTAAGGTCAACAAGTCAAGCCAAGTCAAAAGGTCAACCCAAGTAGCCATGCCATATAATTATCATTTACCAAAAATAACAAATTCTTTTCTCCACCTCATTTTTTGTTTTGACCAAGTCAATGGTCAAAACCCTAATGAGGTGTCTCCTTCTATACCTCCTCTCATCCGTATATACATACCCGCATCCGTGTTCCGAGAAACACGAATACTATAAGAAGAAGCTGATCCAATAATCAAATACTAGGATCCAGCTTAAACCAAAGCCCACTAGTATTGTCCGCTCGAACATCACACGTGCACAAGTACACGTATGTGATCGAACCCTGTTGTAAAACCATACGACCTCTACATCGTTTCGCCCAAAGCTGGGAAACCCTCTGTGTGGGACTCTAAAGACTCGACAGTACTCTGGCAGTGGGTTTAACCACAAGCACGTCAGCAGCACTAGCTGTACGTAACGGCTGCCTAGGTATCTGTCGATAAGAAGGCCGACGAGCAAGCTCATCCAAACTCCTACTGAGCATGTCTGTGACAATCTCCGTACAGTCCGGTCTGTTTGTCTAAGAGTATCGCATATCGGGCCTAGGGGGCGGTAATCGTTAGACCCTTAATAGCGGTATAAGTCGTGTCGGAGTACAGTCCAAAACACCCTGAGAAACTACTGGAGTACCTATCAGTAAATCTCGCTTGCCCTGGCCAGGGACTTTGTGTAATGGCATTCCGAACACAGCGCGGCATCAACCTCCAATACCGGGAGAGACGAATCATATTTAACCGCCACTGCCTCCAAGTACTTTGGGACTGCACCCAACTACTACCTGTTTGCACGACTCAATAGAGCCGTAGTAGGGTAGTAATTTAAGAACAGTGGGAACACACTTGAGGCGAAGTAGCAGTGTCAAGTCAACGGACTAAGCTGTACTCATGTCACCTGGGAACTGCTACCTGACGATAGGTATAGTACCAACCAGCAGTACCCCACGAGTCCGTCCAGTGTAACTCATAACCCAATGAGCACCTGCATACTATCTCTAGTACAACGTATGGATGGCTGTGGGACAGACCATCTCCCCTGCTGGGATGAGAAGCGTATACACTAGTCTACTTTAGAGTATCGATGCCCTGTCTCGATAATCCTACGACTAGGGACGTATATAAGGATGTGCATGTCGACTACCCAGCCCCCACTAGTGTGACTGCCATCACAACGCTGGTTGTCAAGCAAAGATCCTAAGGGCTCTATCAATATGTATTAGCGATATGTTAAAAGAAACATATACACATATTAAGATAGATACAAACCAAGTAGCATACTACTATATCGAGCAATATTGTCAAAAATCCGTGTATATATCCCAAGCTTCTAAAATGTAATATACAATATAGTACTATACAATAATGGCATCTAGGGCATATCACACTAACAATCCTAAGTGTTCGTATTTTATGTTCAAATAAACTTGTTAAGGTTAAGATTGGTTAGTAGAGTTATGATTAGTTTTGTTCTTGTCTTTTGCCATTCTTGAAATGATATTGAGATAATCGAAAGTAGCGGGGATCAGGAAGATATATGAATTGGATTTGCGAGTTTAAGCAAGTTTTCCAACGCTAAATCCATTCCTAGTGCCCTTTATCCTTCCTCTACGTACGCTTATTTCCAACCCTAAGCCAAACACACGCAACCATGTATCTAATTAAGTCACAACTATATGTCACGTTGTAGTGCGCCCAAAGGACTTCTCGACTTAGGTCGCAGCTATATGTCACGTATAGCGCACCTAAGTGAGGGGTTGTGTTTATTTGGTCTAGGTTCGTTTTAAGATGTTTGGCGGAGAGAAACACAAAGGATTTTTCCGTCCCTCATACTAACCTTCCTTAGCCCTAACAAGTATGGAATTATTCACACATTTAATAGAAAAAAAAGAAAGAAGAAAAGAAAGAATGGAAAAATACGGTTTTACAAATGGTAGCAAGCTAACTACTTGAGCCCTCACTTAAGCAAATGACTCCATAGAGTATCATGGCTTGAAAATACGGTTTAGAAAAGAAGGAAAATAAAACAAGAAATAACAACAACTACTTAACAAAAATAAATAAAATTACACTAGGAATTAAAATTACAAGATAAGAAAATAAAAATACAAGTTAAGAAAAAACCCTCATCTTCATTAATCTTCCACTCAAGAGCTCTCACTATAATTTTATGGAGAATAGATGATGATGAAGAAGAAGAACTGCAACTAAACTACACTAAATCTAGTGAAGAAAAAGACATTCCTACTTGGCACAAAACTGGACTATTTATAGGCAGAGAACTGAAATCCTAGGGTTATATTCTGAGCCCTTACATAATTACCAAACTATCCCCAGAATATCATCTGGAGACGACAAGACACGGCCGCGGAACCGCTGCCCAAAGGGCCTATTGGCCATGGTTCCGCGGTGATGTAGAGGGGTTGGTGTGTCGTTTTTTCTGGGCTTCCTTGTGTTGCTATGCTCTTATGTTTGATATGTCTAAAATTGTAAAATCGCTCCAAAATATCTTCAGATTTGCAACAGTCCAAAATGGCTATACTTTTAATCCTTTTGACCTTTATCTTCCTTGAGCTCCGTGCATCTCTTGATCTTTGTGCTGCCCTCTCGTGCTCTGTGCTTGACCAAGAGACGAATGACCACTGTTTTTCATCTTGTCTCTTGAACTGGTAAGCGGCACTGGACGGGTGTAGATGACCGGAACCCGGATCTTATCTGTTTTTGGCAGATGTTCTGGATTTTGGTATAATTGTGGAGATTTTGCATGATTTGCGTTATTTTGGATTGGGAACCTGTAACCTATAAATATGTAGCAAACACGGATTAAAAGCACCTGCATATAAACAAACGGGCAGAAGAATGGGCGGTATTAAATTTAATATTCCGGTGTGAACAAATACCCCCAAACTTATCTTTTGCTCGTCACGAGCAAAACTATTTATTCTCAAAAAGTCCTAAGCTCACTTTCGTAGGTACCACAATTTCATTTAGTGTGTGCAACAAGCCGTTAAATATCTAGGTGTCCCTAGTAGGAGGAGTGTTGTCTCCTGAGGGTTTTCAGCGGATACTACCCACAAAATCCCGTCAAGCTAGTTTCATAAGATAACCTTGATTCTACTCCTACGGTTTAGCATCAAAGTTAGAAATTCTATCAACTTAAATTAGAAATATCCATCCCTAATATTTCACACCTCCTATTTATTCAACCTAAGATCTTATACATTTTGATAGTTTAGAAAGATCTCGATTTCTCTTGAGATTTCCTTCTAAACCGCAGTCTCCAATCTGGACATTTTATCATCTTTACGGAAAACATAAGTCTTATTGTTTATCCCTATTTTCCCTCCAAATATCGATCGTATACCCCCACGTGTGTGTAAATTTTCATCCCTACACTTAAGAATTCAATTCAAGCTATAGTACCCTTGCCCTAATACCTAATACTATTTCTTTTTATTAATAATGGACGGATTTGCTCACATTTCTTTCATGCGACTATTATCGCTTCCTGAGGCACTAATCAACCGATTACTGAATGTGTGAGCTTAAATCGTAAATAGCAGTTTCTAGGTCTTGTAATTATTTTTTTTCTTTTTTTTTCAAGACCGGAAATATTTTTCAATGATGCTCTTTTGGTGGTTAGCTTTAAATACCGTTTTTTCTTTCAAACTAGGCTTTCAGGCAAGAGTATTTCTAGGTATCCTCTAATATCCCAAGTTTCAAGGTGCGTGTAAGTGCGATTTGTAGGGTATATACTTTCTGAATTTGGACTCAAGAATATGAACTATTTTTCAGACTTATCCTTCAATAAAGCTTTCAATATTTTCCTTTCATCTCGACTTAACTCAAGAACCGAACACAAGATTACCTACTTCTAAAAAAACTGCAAAGACGTATATTTGCCAAGGTTAAACAGAACGAGGGTTATTTTTAGGGTTTTCACTTCCGAAGTCTAAGATTTAGTTATTTATAACGTATCAAACTAAATTTTCGGAATAAAAATCTAAGTTACCATACTAGCTAACTTGATGACAAAGTTTATATATTTTTTTAAATTTTTCGATTTTTTGTGGGTTTTTAAAAATAAGTATGCAAATGCAAAATATACACATGAATGCAAAGGTAGAAAGCTTACCGAGCACACCCCCAAACTTAAACTTAACAGTGTCTTTACTGTCGTGCTACACCAAGAGGTTCAAAATTGTTGAGGGGTCAAAATCTGTCGGTGCTCTCCTGTTTTTAGTTTTATTTTTTTTATTTTTTTTATAAAAGAAAAGGTAAACAAAAAATATATGTACACAAAAAAGGTCCCCCTAAACTTAAGTGAAACAGTGTTTCCACTGTTTAAGCATTAAAGTTCAGAGTTAGGGGGAGAGAACAGTTTCAATCTATACAAGGCCTTACACAGGCCAAAAGTTAACACCAACCATTTAAAGATTTTATCGTGATAATGCTCGGGTTGGTAAAAGAACGCGTAGAGAAAAGAGATAAAGAATACGCGAGACCGTGTATTGATGGAAGCGGGATACAGTCTCGGTAGAGGAGATGAATGGCGGAGGGGAAAAAGAAATGGAATACGAACTTGAGAGTGAAATTGGAGTGAATAAATTAGTACAATCTGTAATGATCGAAGTGTAAAAATGGATTGTACTAATCTATCAACACATTGAGAAATGGGGTCAAACTTCTTAAGATTCGCAAGAAAATATAGGTCGACTGAACTTGGTGAACTAGATATAGGAAATGAAGGTGATACGGTGTCTTACAAAGTAGGAATGATGGAAAGGATGGAGGAAAGTGATTGAGGAATGGCATCGGTTAAACATTCATGAGGGTGCGCACAGTCAATGAAAGGGACATGATGAATTGGAAAATCCGACCGATCTAGTAAAACTGGTTCATCCTCAACGATATCCTCAAAATTCTCCTCAAAAGTTAGCTCATCCATGCATTCATCATCAATTTCCAGACGCATATGGGGTTCGGAAAAAACAGTTAATGGTTCGGGATGATTCCCACACGGAAGTGAAAGGACATGATGAATTGGTGAGAAAAACTCATCCAAAATTATGGGTTCATCATCCAAATTATTCCCAGCGTCGATATCCTCAATCAAGTGAAACTCAAATTTCTCAGACACCTCATCAAAAGCATGGATTTTAATTAATTATGGTTCTAGAGTGGAGGTGTAGAGATCAAAGGGATTGGGTATGGTTTCACTTGAAATGGACCCTTCACAATTGGGTAACTCAAACACCACGTAGTCGCACAACTCATCAAATATTCTATTTTCAATTGGTGATTCATTTGGAACACTCGATAGACTTTCGAAACTAGAGTTGTGGAATTCAATTTGAAATGGATAGGTTTGATTTGGAAGGGTGTACTACTCACTCTCACGACTCAAATTCTTAAATTGTCCTATTGTCTCATTATACATTGGAAAATTTTGAACTAGTTGGAAACTAACTGCTGGTTCATTAGGTTGTATGAGGGCGGCCATTGACGCATTCAAATCCACCATCTGTTGCTATGACGCTACCCGGAATTCTTCTAATGACTGTTCAAGACTAGACATGGGTTGTGAAGGGGTTTCAATAAAAGATTCAAATTCATATGGATACATGAAACTCCCAAATGGCTGTTCAGAAGAATTGTCTAGAGAAGGTGTAAAAGTCTGGTAGGATTGATAGGAATCGAATGGATGTGAAAAATAGATAGGATTAGGATCAACATTATGATAAGAACGTGATTGGAATTGTTGTCCTAATGAATTTGAAATGGTAAAAGAAGTGAAAGATCGGTTATGAGATTGTTCAATTTTGTCAGCAACGGACATGGGTTTCGGAGTCGCAACCTGACTCTCAAAAGGGGTATCAACATGAAAAGGTGTGAAAGTTTGATACGGTTGATACAAAGAGGAATGCGATGTCCAACTGTTGGTTCTAGACGCGTCTATTCGATCTTTCAAAGAAATTTTAGGCATGGATGGATCGTTCGAGTTCGACCAAAGCAAGAACCATAAGTAGAAATGTCTGGTTATGGTTACCAAAGTTCAGCAAGAGTTGGTTGTTTTGAGGTACTCATGTTATGAAAAGAGTGAAAGGTAGGAAGGGTGGAAGGTGGCTGAATTTTTATAATTTTTTGATCTTTTTTTTTTGTTTTTGGAGTTTTTTTAAAATTGTTTGTTTAGTTTTAGAAAATATACGAAATTATGGGACTAAACTTTACACAAGCATAATCACAATCACAATCACAATATGCACAAACAACACCTACAGCTAGAGTCTTTAAAATCTAAATAGACCACTCCTAGACTTCCAAGCAATAAGGTGCAAGATAACCCTCAAATCACCTCTGTTGGGTTATGCAAGCGCCCCGGCCATCAACCCGTGGCCAAATGCGGAACAAAATATTATAAACCGGCTCTAACACAACCCTATAACCCGGATCGACCCATAAGCCCTAGATAACAAAAACATGCATAGGAGCTAAACTAAAAGGTTAGAGTGATTATACCGAATCTATCCGTGTCCTTCGGTCTTCAACCACCTTCCTAAGCTCCTAGAGGCATCCTTGATAAAGCTTGATCTCCGGTCTCTCTCCATCGATGATGATCCACCCGAGAGTCTATGAATCGAGTTCCAACCTCATATCCGAGGTAACTTGGGTACTTAGATCGCTACACTAGATACCGTAGAAGAAGTAGAGAGTGATGAAGGATTGATTTGTCTCAAGACACCCTAGATTTCTCAACACATGAGAGGGTTGGGGTGGAGGAAGAAGAAGATGCCATGAGGATGAGAGTGTTGTAGGAGAGAGAATGAATAATGGCTTAGTCTTTTCTTTGTTGTGAGATTAGTAATAAATAATGGAGCCACCCAATAAAAAATCCCATGTCTCCAAAATATCTAGAGTCAACCAAAAATATCTCAGGTCAACAATAATCTCACAACAAACAAAAAATTAAGCATACTTAGTATAGTAACCATGGGTCATTACTAAGTCATGCAACAATAATGCAATAAACATCTCATCTTCCACCTCAATAACCTTTTAATTCAAAAAGGTCTAAACCATAATGAGGTGTAATCTTCTAAAAGTAATCTTGTGAGAAATTACAAGAATACCCCTTATCCGTATATACATACCCGCATCCGTATTCCGAAGAATACGAATACAATAAGACGAAAATAATCCAACAATATAATACTAGGATCCAGCTTAAACCAAATTCCACTAGTAGTATCCGTCCGAATATCATCCGTGCACAAGTACACGTACGTGATCGAACCCTGCCGTAAAACCATACGGCCACTACATCGTTTCGCCCGAAGCAGGGAAACCCTCTGTGTGGGACTTTAAAGACTCATCAATACGCTGTCAGTGGGTTTAACCACAAGCACGTCAGCGGCACTACCTGTACGTAACGGCTATCCAGGTATTGAGCAAAAGAGAGGCCGATGAGCAAACTCATCCTGAAACCCCTACTGAGCCTGACAGTGACAATATCCGTACAGTCCGGTCCGTTCGTCTATGAATATCGTATATCGATTCTTGGGGGGTGGATGAAGTCAGACCCCTAATAACGCGATATTTAGTGTCAGTATGAAGCCCATCACCACCTGAGAAACTACCGATCCTAGATCAGTAATTCTTGACTACCTTGGTCAAGGATTTTTGGTGATGGCCACCCGTGCACAATGCAACATCAACCCCTAATACCGGGAGGGACGAATCCCCTGACAATCCGCTCATTGCCTCCATGTGGCTTGGGATAATACCCAACTAAAACCTGTTTGCACGACTCCTTTGAGCCATGGTAGGGTAGTAATCGAAGCACAGTGGGAACTCACACGAGATAAATGACGATCTCAGGTCAATAGGCTAACTTGTACACATGCCACCTGGAGACTGCTATCTGACAATAGGTATAATACCAACTAGCATGTTCCCGACGAGTCCGTCCGATATACTCATAACCCAATGAACACTTGTATACTATCTTAGGTGAACAAACTGACACCAATGGCTTGTGAGACCGGCCACCGCCCCTCGTCGGGGTCTCGATCAGTATACACTAGTCTAATCTGGAGTATCGATGCCCAGTCTCGAAACTCCCACGACTAGGGACATAAGGATGTGCTTATAGACCATCCAGCTCCCACGTATATGATCGCCATCATAATACTGGTAGTCAAGCAAGAATCCTATGAGCTCTATCAACATGTAATAGTGATCTGTAATGCCACCTAATGCTGTACATGATGATAAAGATAAACCAGATAGCATACTATCATCTCGAGTAAGACTGTTCTACCGGTATAGGTCTGTTCATATCATAATATTGCATTATTATATTCCCCATTCTTATTCATTTTACAAATAAACAGGTGCTTTTGATCCATGTCTGCTACATAGTTGCAGTTTACAGGTTCTCGGAACAAAAACAGTGAAAACGTTGAAAAGACAATACAAAAGTGAGATTACGACCAACAAATGGAAGAATCTTGATCAAGCCTACAGTTGGAGAATAAACGAAGATCAAATAAACAAGTTTATAAAGTACAAAGGCAGCGCAAGGTTCAAGACTTCAACACGAAGCAAGCGGTAAAGTCCACGAAATTATTCACTGTGGAAATCTGGAAGAAAACTAAAAGACAATCTGAGAAACCAAGTGAAGAAACAAGTACCCAAATGCAACCAGACCAAACCCTAAAATTTCCAGCTCAAGAAGCCACTATACGGCCGCGGATCCGCGGCCAAACATAGGGTTTAGCCGCGGAACCGCGGCCGTGCGAAGCGCGTGTCGGCGCAAAAATCTTCTGGCGGTGCGTCGGTGAGTTGACTAGTCTTTTCTTAGGGGGTAAACTTGTAATTGCAGATGTGAGTCGATTGTAACCCTAGGGTTTCTATGATTTATAAATAGAAGCCCTAAACCTCTTTTGGAGGTATGCCTCTTCTTGTGTCTCATTTCATCTATCTAAATTCAGATCTGTAAATTTCTGTAAAGAAGGAAGAGAGCATCAAATAAAAATTAGGAGTAAGTTTTCTTTTCATTACCCTAGTTAAATTTTATTTCCATGCCCTAGGTAATTTATTTCTTGCCCTAGTTAGATTTTATTCTTTGCCATAGTTAATTGGTATAGATCATGTTTTTCAATTCCCTAATGAGCGAGTAGTCACCTCGCTTGTTAGGGTTAGATTTAGGGAAGGCTTGAGAGATGAAGATCTCTCACCCCTTTCTTGCCCATCACACGTTTTTATAGGACTCCATGCATACATGCACACACCGCTCCCTACGGAACCCTATCCCACGAGGTAGCGGTGATACCGTAGTATAAACGACCGGTTGGGCGTGTTTTCCATGGAGGTTAGGGTAAGGATTAAGAAAGAAAGGACAAGAACCTAGAGGAAGAAACATCGTTTCTTCCCGATGGTACTAATCCACTTTATTAATTATTACCATAACACCTCATAAATCTTAATTTGGGCATAGAAAGCGGTGAGGAATATTGACTCTCCAAACCCAACCTAAACCTAACCCTAGCAAGATTTAGATCAGTTTAGTTTTTAGATTTAATCAATCCATTCACTCTGTTTGGAATTAACTCGTTAGAACAATTAGGAAATACACAAAATCCCTGTGGACCGACCCGTATTCACCGGCTAGCTGCCAAGCGACACCGTTCTTGATTGCGGTAAAAATATTTTTGATCTAAAAATCTCTAAAATCAAGGTCCTCTCTCAATCATCATAATCACCTGCCTGCAACTATGATATTTGCCTTGAGGGCACTATAGCCAACAACCTTTCACTTGCACTTAAAGCTAATTATTGCGATGTTGCATACCCACAACCCGTGTAATACCGAACACCCAACTCCTCTACTAACCAGTCTCGCAAAGCTCGTTTGTAAAACCATTGTGTTCGAGAAATAGCTTTAGTGAGTGGATCCGCTCTAATGTTTCTTTCTGTATCTCTCTATATCTTAACTTCGCGGAGAAAGCTATCTCCCGAAATGAGTAATACCTGTCTTAGAATATGTCTGGATATCTGATGGGATCCAGTTCACAAATGAACTCCAAATCCAGCAAACTTCTTAAACTGTATTGTCCACTGAATTTAATCAGTATCCTGCGCCGTGCTTTCCTTAGTATCCGCTTGGACCACCTGTCCAACATACTGTCCCTCTAAAGAGGGAAAACTAAAATTCTGACAGTCAATATGTCATCCAGGTCACCTTAGGAGCCTGAAATGATAACCGTCTCCTAAAGGAGGCTGCAATTACCATATCCCAAGAATATCCACTTATGTTCTTAACCGCTTCCCAATGTTTCTCCAGGATTGGATTAATATATATGCTTATTGCAGCTAGTGCAAAAACAACATCTGGTGTGGTACTTGACATCACATGATTTGACTCAACTGCCTAAGCAAGTGATATGCCAATCATGCAAATCCTTCTCCCCTTTAGTCTGAAAGACATATTTTAGAGAGGGTGGCTCCATCACCTGCAGGTATACCACCATGCCATGAGTCAACCATTCTAAAACACCTTTAGAATAATGTCAAAGTACCCAGATTAGGACACTTCCTAAATTTAGAGCTAAAACTATAGATCTAGTAACCAGAAAACCTGATATTATATCCATATCCTATGTGGAGAAACATTTTTGTGACAACCACAGTATAACCGATCGTAGTATAGGAATTTCACTTCCTATAAAGTGCATGTCATCCAAATACCAGGACATCACACCCTACTACCTTCTTACCAGATCCATCTCCTATTCTGATGAGATCAATGCCTGTGACTGTCACATCAAAAATAGATGATCTAGCTCTGCTATATCTGCTTTAGTCTATAAATAGACACAAACTACTTGTTCACTGTACTTCCGCTGCTCCCGCTGACTACAACAACCCTCTGGCAGAGTCATATACACGTGCACTTCTAAAGATAGTTTAGAACGACGCTATATTCATCCTCCTGCCGGGTCTCATAGTCTATAACAGCAGTAATGGCAAGTCTGGGTAAACAAGAACCTCCCTGTCACCTTCTCTGAGAAGACTAAAGTACCTCTCGGGTGCCTGAGCTTATCCACCATATCTGTGGAGTGGCTAATGGAATGTCAATACCAATTGAATCTTTAGGTTCTATTAAATTCTCAGTAATCGTTTGTGGTTCTGGAATCACTTCCAGTTCTACCATACTTCCACTTATGTTTTTTGAAAAGAATCCATTTTACTAAAACTGTGGCGAGTAAAGAACAATATATCTATTGATCTTCCAGATGGTAGAAAGTTAATCCTCGACATAGCCCGGGATAACCCACAAACAGCTATTACTGAAACGTGTCTTGAGTTTATCCAGAGTCTGGTTTTAAGCATATGCCGGACAACTCTATATATATTAACATTGTTAAGATATGAACCATTCTATATATAATATAGAAACAGAGGCACTAATTTAATTGGAACCAGATTCAAATCATGCAGCTATCTCCAGTGCATGTCAACTAAGTGGAATGAGGCCAAGCAGCATTACTCATCTAAGAGTGCATCCACATATGAGTAACTAGAAAGAGAAGCAAGTTCTCAAAACTATTACTATCAACGGAATACCTAGCACAAATATCTACATCTTCGACCACCTTGAAGAATCCTGATACTTGCAACATATGGTTCTCTACTTTATTCATATACCTATAACTTCTCAAAATTTGGATCTTGTATTTCAGTAAAATACATTTCTAAAAACTAGAGAAGTCACAAGTAAATAGAATATAGTACAAGTACCAACCCCTTTGTTATAATGGACACTGGACAACATACAATACATTGTATAAATCTCCTGAGTTAAATAACTCATACCCTGTATGTCATAGGTTGAAAACCGTACTATGGTTAAGAAGAATTACACCGTTGTTGAATGCTCCTTACCTAACCATCAACTGATATAGGTAAATGTCATAGAAATAATTTCAAAAAGTTATATCTCACTTTATAAAATAAACGTACAGATATATCAGTCTGAAACTGGTGCATAACTACGGATATTCAAAACCAA
The DNA here is from genome assembly GCA_030015575.1 of Agapanthus africanus. Classification (NCBI taxonomy): domain Eukaryota; kingdom Viridiplantae; phylum Streptophyta; class Magnoliopsida; order Asparagales; family Amaryllidaceae; genus Agapanthus; species Agapanthus africanus. Next base: position 254,597,756 of record JASDDO010000019.1, on the reverse strand, counting down.
AAAATTTGCCGTCAGGCAAAACCCAAGTGATTTCCTCAAATATCACCAATTACAACGAATTCCAATATAATGAGAATATAATCACCTAATTCTCAATATTCTACTCCCACTCATCATCTGTAACACTATACAGATGTGAGAATCAAAGCTGGTAAATACATACCCTGGAGTCAGAATCTAATTGGGAAATCAGTTTTCAATTAACACTGCACGGTGAAACTGAAACATGAAAATGTTTCGAAGGGGTATCCGGGTATTCCTAGTAATGCCTCTTCCACTATCCATATTCATGACAGTAACCGTATATTTCCTTGCCATCTTTCCAATCTCTTTATTTTTCTTTACTCATTACTTTCTGTACACCACACTTAGGCTAATTGATTTTCTTCCTTCCCTATCTTTCGGCACCAGCCTAAGGTTTAGAAGAAGATTATCCAATAAGCGTAATAGGTGTACCCTCCTAATCCTAGGAGCACTCGCAACTTGAGAGAAGGTAAAGGGAAAAGACAACTGAATAATCCTTATACTATTTCTCCTGAACTAGAAACCATCCTCGAACTGGAACAAGTTCCTTTGAGTTCGTATGTAACTATACGATGGCATATCCAATAAATATAGATCTTCGTAGTGATACGGAATGTTCCAGAGAAATGCAAAGTTGAAGTAGGAGTGGCGATGATATACGCGGTTTCGTCATGAATGATAGCAGTCGTAATTTAGTTTGCCCTCTTTCTAATCTCTTTATTTGTCTTTACTTATTACCTTCTGTAAACCACACTTAGGCTAATTGGTTTTCTTCCTTCCCTACCCTTCGGCACCAGCCTATGGTTTGGAAGAAGACTATCCGATAAGTGTAATAGGTGTACTCTCCTAAAACCAGGAGCCCACATAACCTGAGAGAAAGTAAAGGGAAAAGACAATTGAATAGTCCTATTCAATTTCTCTAAAACCGGAAACCATCCTCGAATCTGAAACAAGTTTCTTCGAGTTCGTATGTAACTATACGATGGTCATATCCAATAAATGTGGATCTTCGTAGTGATACGGAATGTTCCGGAGAAATGCAAAGGGTAAAAGTAGGAATAGTAATGATATATGCAACTATGAAAATCCAAAAGCCGTTGTGATTTAAAAAGGTTTGGTTAACTTGGTTCATGAGTTTTAGTTTAGGGTCGAGCCATGGTCGCTGCCAAAGAGAGAGAGAGAAAAGAAACACTCAGCGTGCATTCTAACCTAGATCAGAATAGTTAATCACTTTATCTAATCAGGATGGCTCCCACTGTTTTCTCAAATTCTCCTCCAAATCCAAAAGAAGAATTAGTCGGGATCATCTAAAATTACCCGAGGAGTAAATCAACTCATCTGTGAGAATCGAGATCCAACTATCATCGTATGATAACTTGATGGAAGCCACTCAAGTTATCACACTCCAGAAGGTATGCGCATGCCTGACAAGTTTCAGTTTCTTTAGAAACTCCCGATGTGGATTATTGCCCCATGCTCTTATGACCTTGACGAAGGCCAACATATCATAAGTCACATGTCAAGTTCTACCCGTCATTGTCCAGGTTAATTTGAACCCATCAGTACATACTCTTGACGAAGGCCAAAATAGCAGTACGACTGTCCCAAATCAACGCATCTATCCATGCAACAGAAAAGTAACACATAGCTACCATATACTATGCCTTGACGAAGGCCAACATACATAGCATGAATATTAGACGCTACCTGTCTGAAATGACGGAGGGCTACGGCTGGTTTTTGGCGAAAAACCTTTAACATAATGAACTTGATTTCGTCGAAGGAATCTAAGTGGTTTTACAAATATATAGTGACGAAAACTTTTGCGAAAGAGGTCACTCCCGGTGAAGGGATCTCGGCTCTTTCCTCGTCGAATGAGGTGCAAGATATTTCAAACTGAATACTACGATGCAAAGCAAAAAATAATCGACTATAGTGAAATTATTACGCTGACGCAAACTTCTGCCCAAGGGGTCACTCCCGATGAAGGGATCTCGGGCCTTGCCTCGTCGAATGAGGTGCTGGATATTCAGAACCGAATACCACTATGCAAAGCAAAAGAGAACGTCTGTAATGTCAGTTTTTAAAAAACTTGGTTCCAACAACATCATATATAGCTTTGTTTTCCTTGTATTGATCAGAATCAACGCAATCCCATCAATTAATCACACCAGAAAAGAACGAAAATAAAATGTACGTATATGCCATCCGCATTCGCCACTGGGCCCCGTCATCACCCGTTAGGTTACTTAACTAACGATAGAGCGGGAGCTGGACTAGCGCGGGTGCAAAACATATACAACATCTACTAGTATATATATAAATATATATAACAATCGTCCCAGGAATGATATATGCAACCTCTCAGAATAGGGAAAAGCATAACAGAACAAACGGATAATCTGGGAGCTCCGAGTTTCCTTTGAGCCGCAAGTGAAACCCGACGTTCCCCTGGTCGTGTGGATAGCCTGTGCAATAAAAACCTAGACCCCTATGAGCGCGAAAAGTTACCCGCAAATCCCAAAAGTGAGGCAACCATAATCAGTTCAAACCGTGAGCCCGCGGGGTGTGCAAACATCTCAAACTTTCAGTTTGGAACTGTTTTTGTCGGCAGTTTTTGCACGATAAAAACGACAGATTTCTAATGTCGCAATGAGTTAACTAAGGCTTATGTAGTGTCTCGATACCATGTTGGATTATGCAAGCACCCCGGCAATCAATCCGTGGCCAAATGCGGAACAAAAAATTATAAACCGGTGCTAACACAACCCTATAACTCGGATCGACCCATAAGCCCTAGATAACAAAAACATGCATAGGAGCTAAACTAAAGGGTTCGAGTGATTATACCTAATCGATCCGTGTCTTTTGGTCTTCAACCACCTTCCTAAGCTCCTAGAGGCTTCCTTGATCAAGCTTGATCTCCGGTCTCCCTCATCAAAGATGATCCATCCGAGAGTCTATGAATCGAGCTCCAACCTCATATCCGAGTTAATTAGGGTACCTAGATCGCTACACTAGATACCGTAGAAGAAGTAGAGAGTGATGAAGGATTAATTTGTCTCAAGAAACCCTAAGTTTCTCAACACATGAAAGGATTGGGGTGGAGGAAGAAGAAGATACCATGAGGATGAGAGTGTTGTAGGAGAGAGAATGAATAATGGCTTAGTCTTTTCTTGTTGTGAGATTATTAATAAATAATAGAGCCACCCAATAAAAAATCCCATGTCTCCAAAATATCTAGAATCAACCAAAAATATCTCAAGTCAACAATAATCTCACAACAAACAAAAACTTAAGCATGCTTAGTATAGTAACCATGGGTCATTACTAAGCCATGCAACAATAATGCAATAAACACCTTATCCTCCACCTCAATAACCTTTTAATCCAAAAAGGTCTAAATCATAATGAGGTGTAATTTTCTAAAAGTAATCTTGTGAGAAATTATAAGAATACCCCTCATCCGTATATACATACCCACATCCGTATTCCGAAGAATACGAATACAATAAGATGAAAATAATCCAACAATATAATACTAGAATCCGACTTAAACCAAATCCCACTAGTATTATCCGTCTGAACATCATCCGTGCACAAGTACACGTATGTGATCGAACTCTGCCGTAAAACCATACGGCCTCTACATCGTTTCGCCCGAAGCAGGGAAACCCTCTGTGTGGGACTCTAAAGACTCGTCAATACGCTGGCAGTGGGTTTAACCGCAAGCACGTCAGCGGCACTAGCTGTACGTAACGGCTACCCAGGCATTGAGCGAAAGGAAGACCGACGAGCAAACTCATCCTGAAACCCCTACTGAGCCTGACAGTGACAATATCCGTATAGTCTGGTCCGTTCGTCTATGAATATCGCATATCGAGTCTAGGAGGGTTGATGAAGTCAGACCCCTAATAACGCGACATTTAGTGTCGATATGAAGCCCATCACTGCCTGAGAAACTACCGATCCTAGATCAGTAATTCTCGACTATCTTGGCCAAGGATTTCTGGTGATGACCACCCGTGCACAACGCGACATCAACCCCTAATACCGGGAGAGACGAATCCCCTGACGATCTGCTCACTGCTTCCATGTGGCTCGGGACTGTACCCAACTAAAACCTATTTGCATGACTCCTTTGAGCCATGATAGGGTAGTAATCAAAGCACAGTGAGAACTCACATGAGAAAAATGACGATCTCAGGTCGATAGACTAACCTGTACACATGTCACCTGGGAACTGCTATCTGATAATAGGTATAATACCAGCTAGCATGTTCCCGACGAGTCTGTCCGGTGTACTCATAACCCAATGAGCACCTGTATACTATCTTATATGAACAAACTGACACCAATGGCTTGTGAGACCGGCCACCGCCCCTCGTCGGGGTCTCGATCAGTATACACTAGTCTACTCTGGAGTATCGATGCCCGGTCTCGAAACTCCCACGACTAGGGACATAAGGATGTGCTTATAGACCATCCAGCTCCCACGTATATGATCGCCATCATAATGCTGGTAGTCAAGCAAGAATCCTATGGGCTCTATCAACATGTAATAGTGATCTGTAATGCCACCTAATGTTGTATATAATGATAAAGACAAACCAGATAGCATACTATCATCTCGAGTAAGACCGTTCTACCGGTATAGGTCCTCCCTCAATCATCATAATCACTTGTCTGTGACGATGATAATTTCCTTGAGGGCACTATAGCCTACAATCTCTTCACTGCCAATTGTGGTCAGGTAAGCACAAGTAAAATAAGGAGGGTTCCGATCACGAATCACTGTGAGACGGGTCTTTTAATATTACCTCCTCACTTATCTAGCCTAGGCACCGCAAAGTAAATTTTAGATAAACGACCGATTCCCCGCAATCTTCATTTGTCCTAAATGAGCGCGACAAGTCCTTAAGGGTTTGGTCTAGATATTTTTTATTAACTCAAGATAATACGTATGCTTTTTGTGATTTGTGGGGTCTTAGGAAGGGTGATGAAATCCCCACCCAATCTTAATTGGTGCTCAAGCTCCTTAATGTCCGTATTATTATATGCAAAACGATAAACAAACAAAATCTAAAACAACAAAAATTTATTTAGCGGTGGCGCAATCTGTGCAAAGAAACCTGCAGAAAATACAATTCAGTAGAGTTTAGAGGAGAAATGTGGAGCAGAGAAGAAGCCTGAAAAAATTTGGAGGCAAGAAGAGTAAGTTTGGTCGCGGTTCCGCCGCTTTTAGCACCTAATGACCGCGGTTCCACGGTGGGTTTGTCGAGTTGGAGCTCCAAACTTGTTTTGAACACTCCCCCTGTTATGTTCTTCTGTATTAAAGCCTCTGTTTCTTAATTTAATCACTGTACTTGCTCCAGATTTGCTTGCACACTTGCACAAAAAATATCAAAAATAATAAAATGGTTATATATATATATTTATATATATACAAAAAAAATATTAACCCGAATAACAAGAAAGAAATATGTTACCGTCTCCCCGGAAACGATGCTATTTGATTGGAAGAGTTTTTATCTATGCTAAGTGTTCTATAAGTCCTACTTACCGCAATCAAGGCGGTGTCGCTTTGCAGCTAGCCGGTTGAGCACAGATCGTCCGCAGGGAGATGGTTGTATGTCCGTTCTTGTCTTAAACGAGTCAATTAAAGAATGTATATGTGTATGTTCAAATCTATCCTAAGTGTTCGTATTTTATGTTTAAATAAACTTGTTAGGGTTAAGATTGGTTAGTAGAGTTAGGATTAGTCTTATGCTTGTCTTTTTCCATTCTTGAAATGATATTGGGATAATCAAAAGTAGCGAGAATTAGGAGGACATAGGAATGTGATTTGAGAATTTAAGCAAGCTTTCCAATATTAAATCCATTCCTAGTGCCCCTTGTCCTTCCGCTACGTACGCTTATTTCCAACCCTAGACCAAACACCCGCAACCATGTATCCAATCAATTTACAACTACATGTCACGTTGTAGTGCGCCCAAAGGACTTCTCGACTTAGGTCACGGCTATATGTCACGTATAGCGTGCCTAAATGAGGGGGGTTGTGTTTGTTTGGTCTAAATTCATTTTAAGATATTTGGCGAAGAGAAGTACAAGGAATTTCTCTGTCCCTCATACTAACCTTCCTTAGCCCTAACAAGTGTGGAATTATTCACACATTTAAAAGAAAAACAAAAGAAGAAAGAAGAAAAGAAAGAATGGAAAAAATACAGTTTTACAAATGGTAGCAAGCTAACTACTTAGGCCCTCACCTGAGAAAGAGACTCTATAGAGTATCATGGCTTGAAAATAAGGTTTAGAAAAGAAGGAAAATAAAATAAGAAATAACAACAACAACTTAACAACAATAAATAAAATTACACTAGGAATTAAAATTACAAGACAAGAAAATAAAAATACAAGTTAAGAAAAAAACCCATCCTCATTAATCTTCCACTCAAGAGCTCTCACTATAATTTAATGGAAAATAGATGAAGAAGAAGAACTATAACTAAACTACACTAAATCTAGTGAAGAAAAAGGCATTCCTACTTGGCTCAAAACTGGACTATTTATAGGCAGAGAACTGAAACCCTAGGGTCATATTCTGAGCTCTTACATAATTACCAAACTACCTCAAAAATATCACCTGGAGACGACAAGATACGGCCGCGGAACCGCCGCCCAAAGGGTTTATTGGTCGCGGTTCCGCGGTGATGTAGAGGGGTTGGTGTGTCATTTTTTCTGGGCTTCCTTGTGTTGCTATGCTCTTATGTTTGACAGGTCTAAAATTGTAAAATGGCTCCAAAATATCTTCAGATTTGCAACAGCCTAAAATGGCTACACTTTTAATCTTTTTGACCTTTATCTCCCTCGAGCTCCGTGCATCTCTTGATCTTTGTGCTGCCCCTCTCGTGCTCTGTGCTTGACCAAGACACGAATGACCACTATTTTTCGTCTTGTCTCTTGAACTGGTAAAAGGCACTGGACGGGTGTAGATGACCGGAACCCGAATTTTATCTGTTTTTGGCAGATGTTCTGGATTTTGGTATAACTGCGGAGATTTTGCATGATTTGCGTTATTTTGGACTGGGAACCCGTAACTTGTAAATATGTAGCAAATACGGATTAAAAGCATCTGTCTATAAGCAAACGAGCAGAAAAATAGGCGGTATTAAATGCAATATTCTGGTATGAACAACAACAGATGTGAGTAGACCAACTAACGAATATAGAGTAGAGTAAGAAATTTTCTCTCACTATAGGAAGTATTGGTTTATTTCTTCGGGTGCCAGCTGACGGAAAAACTAGAAAACCGACGGAAAAACTAGAAACCGACGGAATAAAAAAATTTCGCCGGTCTCTCCCTGACGGAAAAACATGCGACGTAAAAAGTTTATTTCGTCGGTTATATAACTTGTTTCGTCGGTAACATTTTTTCATCGGAGTTGGTCCGACGGAATAAACCTTAAAAACCTAGGTCTTTTATGAAAAAACCCTTCAGGAATTACACTTTTTTCGTCGGAATTTTCCTTTATTTCGTCGGGTTTTAACCGACGAAATAAATATAAGCTATTAAAATAAACTGGCTGCAAACCAAAAACTGAAATACATACATCAATTATAATGATACAACAAATATATTCATCCAAATCTAAATTCAATTCATGACAAATTCAATCCAAATCGCAACAAAACCAAAATATTTCACCAAAATATCAAATCCATTCTATTCTATTCATTTACAAAACAATTCAATTACATTCGCGCTTTGCAAAAATTGACGATCGAGACGACGCGTAATCAACCTGCTGGGGGTGATTGATACGGATATTTGGGTTTCACTTGTTCTATTTGTTCTACTTACCGTAATCAAGACGGTGTCACTTTGCAGCTAGCCGGTTGAGCACGGGTCGATCCACAGGGAGATGGTTATATGTCTGTTCTTACCTTAGACGAGTAAATTCGAGAATGTATATGTGTATGTTCAAATCTATCTTTAGTGTTCGTATTTATGTTTAAGTAAACTTGTTAGGGCTAAGATTGGTTGGTAGAGTTAAGATTAGTCTTGTGTTTTCTTTTTCCATTCTTAAAATGATGTTGGGATAATAGAAAGTAGCGGGAATTAGGAGGACATACGAATGGGATTTGCGAGTTTAAGTAAGCTTTCCAACGCTAAATCCATTCCTAATACCCCTTATTCTTCCGCTACGTACGCTTATTTCCAACCCTAGGCCAAACACCCACAACCATGTATCCAATTAAGTCACAACTATATGTCACGTTGTAATGCGCCCAAAGAACTTCTTGACTCAGGTAGAGGCTATATGTCACGTATAGCGTGCCTAAGTGATGGGGTTGTATTTGTTTGGTCTAAATTCGTTTTAGGATGTTTGGCGAAGAGAAGCACAAGGGATTTTTCTGTCTCTCATACTAACCTTCCTTAGCCCCTAACAAGTGTGGAAATTATTCACATATTTAAATGAAAATAAAAACAAAACAAGAAGGAAGTAAAGAAAGAAAGGAAAATACGGTTTTACAAATGATAGTAAGCTAACTACTTGGGCCTTCACCTAAGCAAGGGACTCCATAGAGTATCATGGCTTGAAAATACGGATAAGAATAAAAGGAAAATAAAACCAGAAATAACAACAATTACTTAACAACAATAAATAAAATTACACTAGGAAGTAAAATTACAAGACAAGAAAATAAAGATACAGGTTAAATAAAAACTCTCATCTTCATTAATTTTCCACTCAAGAGCTCTCACTACACTTTCATGGAGAACAGATGAAGAAGAAGAAGAAGAAATACAAACTAATCTACACTAATTCCTAACAAAGAAGAAGACATCCCCATTGGGCTCAAAACTGGAGTATTTATAGACAGAGAGCTGAAACCTTAGACCCTTATTATGAGTCTTGATACAATTACAAAACTACCCCTAAAACACGGTCCAAGGATGCCACGTGTCGGTCGCGGAACCGCCGCAAAAATGGCCTATCAGCCACGGTTCCGCCGCGGTTTGGAGACATTGTTTTGTCGTTTTCTCTTGGGTTTCTTGTGTTGTTATTTTCTTATGTTTGACAGGTCCCAATTTATCACTCCCCGTTTCCTGGTGTATGGCGAAGGGGGTGCGACTAAGCCGCTATGTATTTACTCAGAAGCAAATACGCTAAGCGTATCTAAGCAATATGAAAGTAATATACATAAGAGACAAATGTAATGAAACAACAACTTTATTTATTAACATTCTTTTGTACAATGCATGAAAAAGTAAATACATCTGAATGAAAGCAATGCCTAAACAATGGCATAACAGAAAAGGAAATACTGAAGTGAAATGTGTACAAGTGTAACTACAGCTCGGGATCTTCAAAAAACTGGTCTTCAGTGCTGGGCTCGATCTTTGGAAGGTCTGAAACACCTGACGACATTCCAAGAAGAAAGAAAGAGAATGTCGTCAGCGAACAAATCGCTCGGTAAGTTCTAAAGATAAGGGAGAAGTAGAATAGACAGAGAGTAAGAGAGAGAGTGTAGCTTTTAAAGTGGTATTATATTATTATAATGTTGTATTTAGTGTTAACGCTGTTGTTTGTAGCTTTGTACAGAAGGATGCCAGTGTATACGAGAGGAGTCTCTATATGCCAGAGACTAGAGCAAATGGAAGTACAAGGCTCCGTTAGAATGCACGGAACAACGGCGTGGTATTCAAGTTAGGTGTCTTAAATCTTACAGTCTTGTGCCACTTCTAACACCTTCCGTACCAATCTACCCCTTAAACCCCGCGATATCTTGATTGTATTGTTTGTATTGTATTGCAACGTGTATTGTCTTGTAATATAGATTGTGTAATTGGATGACTTGCCAAAACCATGATAGCAGTAAATGGATGTAACTGGAGAATCATAGATGTAACTGGAGAATCATATAAATGGAAGTATATCCATGGTTCAGTTCAGTCAACACAGATTGAATAGCTTGAACGGATTGATTATATGGATTCATGGAATCATATTAAATTGTAGTATTGTAGATTGTACTTGAATCATATTCAAGTCAGATTGTTTATAATGTGACTCAGTCTGAGTCAGAACAATTAGAAAAGAAATTGAAGTCCTCATTATTTTGATGTTATCGGTAACCGCTATACATGGACGACAGGATTTGTGTCTTTTTCAAAGACGATTATCGTATTGATAACACCGTTGTTAAGTTGCCTACCTTAAATAGGCAAGCACCCACTTCTCCGGCTCTCTGAGGCTCAAGAGATTGGTCCCGCTTAAACCTATATTTACTAGGGTCCTTAGGGTAATTTATAGAACTTGAGGGTTTTTTATATAAAAATACTTTTGTATAATTTTCAAAATACACCCCAAGTATTTAATTATCGTCTTTAGAGTTGTCATAGATGTTGATTTTTATATTTGTGGTATTTCTAGTGAAAATAACCTATTTTTCATAATACGTGGTATTTAATTGTAACATTGAACTTGTATGGAATTCATGGTATTTTAATATAAAGTGATTCTTGTGATTTTAGGAAAACACAAAATAGATATTTTAATGATAAATATATACATATTTATATATATTATATTTCTAGAAATCTCATTTTCTTAAGATATTTGTATTTTAAATTTTTCGAAACCGAATACTCCTTGCGGAGGTCTGCATCTCGCACTACTAAGCCCAGTGATGTGCAATAATCCGCACCATCCCAGTCGGATTCCCCAAAATGGGTTGTACCGGCGCTTTGCAAAGATTTATAAAAAATATGAATTCTTATAGAAACGGTTTTAATAGTTAGTGGTATTTATATGTAAAGTTTCGTTTTCCCATATTCTATATTCCCAAAAGGTATTGTGCTATGTTACATATGAGTGTGTGAGAAGGTAGGTCATTACCTCGTGATTTACTTAAAGGTATAGCAAGATTGTGATGTTTTAATGTCGAATTTAAAGTACATGGTATTTTAGTGAAAAAGTACGATAACAATTGAAATAGAAATCTTTTTGATATGGAACTTTTTCAATATGATTTGTTAATATTTAATAGTCAATATGTAAGAGTTTAGTATGATTGTATTTAAGAAAAGGTTGAATTTTTAGGAAGAACCGAATCGAAAATCGGATTAACTCCGATTCCGTCGGGTTTTGGAATTACGTATTTTTAAAATAGCAAAGTGAAGAAGGAGAAGGGAATTACTGGCTTTTAGTTTAGAGGAGAGGAAGAGAGAGTGTACGTAGGTTCCGGTGCGTCGTTTCGTCGCCGGGAGCTCCTAGTGTCGTCGTCAGAAGATCGCCGGAGTTTCGCCCTTTGCTAACTCCACTTGTACACAAAATTCTAGAGAAATTTCTTGAGAATTTTGGACAAAATTTTGAGTGAGGGGTGTGTGTCTAGGGGTGGTATTTATAGGGTAAAACTAGGGTTTAGGGTAGATGAAAGGTTGTATTGAAATTTGTATTAAAAATGCATTAAAAAATGGTGTAATGGAGTTTTTAGGAGTTCTAGAACCGATCCAAGAAATTAAAATATGTAGGAGTGATGGGGAGTTGAAGAGGCACAACTTTCATGTTGGAGCCAACCCGATCCGCCCGAGTTCGGCCAGCGGAGACGGGCCGAGTCGGCCGAGTCGCCGGCCCGAGCCGGGCCGGGGCTCGCTGATACGTGTCCCTCGTCGCTTGGTGTAGCCCCTGGGTCAGTTTGTTTTACATGTGTAGTGGGGTTTTTATAAGTTATGCACGTGTAGACCCCTGGACTTCTAAAAATTCAAAACAAAACAATATTAAAAAATAATGTGGAGGATGAGATTTGAACTCGGGTGCTTTGGTTCAGCAGTGCAAGGTCGTACCAATGAGCTACAAGCTCTTTTTTGCTATTAAAAAGAAAAACAAACTTATAACTTATGCTCAGGCAAAAGTACCCATTTCTGTATTTTTTTTGAAAAATTTGTACAGAAAGTTTAGGGCTGTTACACAATTTGCAAAATGATTCCAAAATTTCTTCAGATTTCCAATAATCCAAAATGGTTTCACTTTTAATTCATTTGACTTTTATTCCCTCGAGCTCCGCGCACCCATTGAATTTTGTGCTACCTGTAACAACCCTAAATTTCCTATACAAGTTTTTACAAAAAATTTTTAAAAATCCATAAAGGTGTATTTTAGCTTGAGCACAAGATATAAGTAATTATTTTGCTTTTTAATTACAACTTAAAAGAATGTAACAACTCCATTTTTAGTGTCCAAAAATTTTCTTCAAAATTAATGTATACTTGGGGTATTTACATTTACTGTTATTACTTTAAATAATTAATTAGCTCCATAATTACAAGAAGAAGCTAGTGGCTCAATGGTAATACCTTGCACTGCTGAACGAAGCCACCAGAGTTCAAATCCCATACCCAACATTATTTTTAATATTATTTTGTTTTGAAACCTTTAGAATACCAAGGGTTTACACGTGCATATCTCACAAAAACCCCACTACAGCCTAAAATGTAATATTGCCAGAGGTTAGATGAACCGTCGGGGGAGATCTCGGCCGGGAATCGGCCAAATCGGCCTCGACTCGGCCGACTCAGTCCTCCGACCGAGTCACGGCCGAGTCGGCCGATTCCGGCGACGACCCCAACACAAAAAATGTGTCTTTTGGTCTCCCATGTACACCTGCAAAATTTTATCCTCAGACCATTTCCAGTGCTCTTTTAAAACCCCATTTACTCCACTTTTATTACATTTTAATATATTTTAATACATTTTTTAAATTAAAACCCTTCATCTACCCTAACCCTATAAATATAACCCCTACCCTCTACCCTCTAACCCCAAAATTCTGAGCTAACTCTCAAGAATTTTCAAGAAACCTTGTGTACTTTGAAAACGAGTAAGAAGCGAAGCTACGGCGAATTTTCCGGCGAACTTCCGACGACCATCCTAAGAGCTCCCGGCGACGAAACGACGCACCGGCGACTCCTCCCGATCCATCTCTCTCTCCTTGTTGTCCTAAGCTCGTAAGTCCCATTTTCTATCTCTCTTTTATATTATAAAAATACGGATTTACAAAATCCGACGGAATCGGAACAAATCCGATTTCCGATGCGGTTTTCTAATAAAACTTCACTTCTCGTTAATACAATTATACTTAAACTCTCTCATGTTGACTATTAAATACTAATCAACCAAATTGATCAAGTTTCATTTCATAAAATGATGGCTATTTCAATTTATCGTATTTTTCACTTAAATACCATATTGTTTCAATTCTACATTTAACTCCATTAAACTTGCTATACCTTTAAGTAGATCAAGAGGTAACGACCTACCTCCTCACACACTCATATGCAACATAACACGATACCCTCGAGAACTTAGAATACGGGAAAACAAACATTTTCATTTAAATACCCTTTACTTAATAAAACCATTTCTAAAAGATTTAGTATTGATACATCTTTACAAATAAATAATCTTTGAGCTAATAATAAAAATATCTAGACTCAGCCAATTAAGAACTGTCGCACTCATTAGGACAGAGAAAGGTTGTGGGCATTCAGTCGTTTATCTAAACCCGACTTTGTGGTGTTTAGGCTATACAAGTGAGAAAAGTAACTTTAAAAGACCCGTCTCACAGTGATTCGTGAGCGGATCCCTCCTTTCTTCATTTGTACTTACCTGGCCACAATTGGTGGTGAAGAGACGATTTGAGGTATCTCACAACTTGTCGCTTGGGACCAGTTAGGAACAGTCTAATTGACTTAGAAGACCCTAGAACATAGAATACGGGGAATTGACATCTTTACAAATAAATACCATTTACTTAATAAAACCGTTTTCTAAAGAATTTAGTATTTATACAAATGTTTAAAGCGCCCTTGCAACCCATTTTGGGGAAGCCGTTCGGAATGGTGCGGATTATCGCACATCCTCGGGCTTAGTAGTGCGAGATTCAGACCTCCGCAAGGAGCATTCGGTCTCGAAAGATTTAAAATACAACATCTTAAGAAAATGAGATTTTTAGAATATAAAATATATATTAAAATTATTTTTGTATAAATATATGTATATTTATCATTAATATACCTATTTTGTTATAATATAAATATTCTAACTCTTTTCAAAGAAAAAATCATAAGAATCAATCTTACACTAAAATACCATGAATTCCATACAAAACCAATATTACAAATGAATACCATTTATTATGAAATTAGGATATTTCCATTAGAAATATCACAATATAAAATCTACATTCATTACAACTCTAAAGACAATTAATAAATACTTGGGGTGCATTTTAAAAAATATATAAAAGTATTTTTACATAAAACCCTCTCAAGTTCTATAATTTACCCTAAGGACCCTAGTAAATATAGGTTTAAGCGGGACCAATCTCTTGAGCCTCAGGGAGCCGGAGAAGTGGGTGCTTGCCTATCTAAGGTAGACAACTTAATAATGGTGTTATCAATATGGTAATCGTCTTTGAAAAAGACACGAAAGGTTACCGATAACATCAAAAATAATCAGGATTTCAATTTACTTTTCTAATTGTCTGACTCAGATGGGTCTTATTATAATCTGACTTGAATATGATTCAAGTACAATCTACAATCTACAATTTACAATATTACAATTCAACATGAATCTATGAATCCATTATTCCATATATTCAATCTACATTGACCGAACCGAACCATGGATATACATCCATTTACATGATTCTACAGTTATTCCATTTACATGATTATACAGTTACATCCGTTTACTGATATCATGGTTTTGGTCAGTCATCCAACTATACAATCTATACAATACAATACAACAATACAATCAAAACACTACGGGGTTTAAGGGGTAGATTGGTGCGGAAGGTGTTAAAAGTGGCACGAGACAGTAAGATTAAGACACCTAACCTATATTCCGTTGTTGTTGTACTGTGGTTTAACGGTTCCTTGTACATTCCGTTTGCCCTGGTCTCTAGCATATAGAGACCCCTCTCGTATACACTGGTATCCTTCTGTACCAAGCTACAAACAACAGCGTTAACACAACATTACAACAATATAATACAACTTTAAAAGATACCTTCTTATTCTGTCTATTCTATTTCTCCCTTATCTTTGGGACTTACCGAGCGACCTGTTCGCTGACGACATTCTCTTTCTTTCTTCTTTGAATATCGTCAGGTGATCTGGACACTTCAGAGATCGAGCCTACTGCTGAAGACTTGGACCAGTTCAGTAAAGACCTCCAGCTCTAGTCATTGTACACTTTCCATTCTGTACTTTTCATTTCTGTTATACCATTGTTTAGGCATTGCTTTATTTCAGTTGTATTTACTTTCCATGCATTGTACAGAAAGAATGTGAATAAATAAAGTTGTTGTTTTTATTATATCTTGTCTCTTGTGCTTTATTTTTATATTGCTTAGATACGCTTAGCGTATTTACTTCACAGTAAATACGTAGCGGACCAGTCGCGTCCCCTTCGCCGTATACCGGGAAGCGGGGCGTGACAGGTTTTGTTGGTGGCCCATGCAGGTCAGAGCTGTATGGAACCCTAAGCAATATAACACAAGAACCAGCAACCAAAACATTCTTTACAATCATGTTCCTTGAATCTTATCTTTCATATTCCTTGAATCATATATTTTGAATCTGTCCTAACCTAAAAATTCCCTCACCTCTTTTACAATCTTACCAAAACCTTCGCATTCTTTCATGCCTTCATACATTTTTCACATTTAAAAAAAAAAAAACCTTGCACCACCTTGTTATTTTTTTCACACACTGTCAGTATTTCAGTCACTAAACTTTCTTGAATCTGTTACACTTTTCTTTTACAACTTTTGAGGACGAAATTTTTATAAGGAGGGTAGAATGTAACAACCCTAAATTTCCTATAGAAGTTTTTACAAAAAAATTTCAAAAATTCATAAAGGGGTATTTTAGCATAAGCACAAGATATAAGTAATTATTTTGCTTTTTAATTACAAATTAAAAGAATGTAACAACTCCATTTTTAGTGTACAAAAATTTGCTTTAAAATTAATGTATACTTGGGATATTTACATTTACTGTTATTATTTTAAATAATTAATTAGCTCTATAATTACAAGAAGAAGCTAGTGGCTCATTGGTAATACCTTGCACTGCTGAACGAAGCCACCAGAGTTCAAATCCCATGCCCCACATTATTTTTAATATTATTTTGTTTTGAAACCTTTAGAATACCAAAGGTTTACACGTGCATATCTCACAAAAACCCCACTACACCAAAAAATGTAACATTGCCAGAGGTTAGATGAACCGTCGGGGGGATCCCGGCCGCCTGACTCGGCCGAGAATCGGCCAAATCGGCCTCGACTCGGCCGACTCAGTCCTCCGACCGAGTCGGCCGATTCCGGCGACGACCCCAACACAAAAAATGTGTCTTTTGGTCTCCCCTGTACACCTGCAAAATTTTATCCTCAGACCATTTCCAGTGCTCTTTTAAAACCCCATTTACTCCACTTTTATTACATTTTAATATATTTTAATACGTTTTTTAGATTAAAACCCTTCATCTACCCTAACCCTATAAATATCACCCCTACCCTCTACCCTCTAACCCCAAAACTCTGAGCCAACTCTCAAGAATTTTCAAAAAACCTTGTGTACTTTGAAAACGAGTAAGAAGCGAAGCTACGGCGAATTTTCCGGCGAACTTCCGACAACCATCTTAGGAGCTCCCGGCGACGAAACGACGCACCGGCGACTCCTCCCGATCCATCTCCCTCTCCTTGTTGTCCTAAGCCCGTAAGTCCCATTTTCTATCTCTCTTTTATATTCTAAAAATACGGATTTACAAAACCCGACGGAATCGGAACAAATCCGATTTCCGATGCGGTTTTCTTATAAAACTTCACTTCTCGTTAATACAATTATACTTAAACTCTCTCATGTTGATTATTAAACACTAATCAACCAAATTGATCAAGTTTCATTTCATAAAATGATGGCTATTTCAATTTATCGTATTTTTCACTTAAATACCACATTGTTTTAATTCTACATTTAACTCCATTAAACTTGCTATATCTTTAAGTAGATCACGAGGTAACGACCTACCTTCTCACACACTCATATGCAACATAACACGATACCCTCGAGAACTTAGAATACGGGAAAACAAACATTTTCATTTAAATACCCTTTACTTAATAAAACCATTTCTAAAGGATTTAGTATTGATACATCTTTACAAATAAATAACCTTTGAGCTAATAATAAAAATATCTAGACTCAGCCAATTAAGGAATGTCACACTCATTAAGACAGAGAAAGGTTGTGGGCATTCAGTCGTTTATCTAAACCCGACTTTGTGGTGTCTAGGTTAGACAAGTGAGAAAGGTAACTTTAAAAGGCCCGTCTCACGGTGATTCGTGAGCGGATCCCTCCTTTCTTCATTTGTACTTACCTGGCCACAATTGGCGGTGAAGAGGCGATTTGAGGTATCTCACAACTTGTCGCTTGGGACCAGTTAGGAACAGTCTAGTTGACTTAGAAGACCCTAGCACATAGAATACGGGGAATTGACATCTTTACAAATAAATACCATTTACTTAATAAAACCGTTTTCTAAAAAATTTAGTATTTTTACAAATTTTTGTAAAGCGCCGCTACAACCCATTTTGGGAAACCCGTTCGGGATGGTGCGGATTATCGCACATCTTCGGGCTTAGTAGTGCGAGATTCAGACCTCCGCAAGGAGCATTCGGTCTCGAAAGATTTAAAATACGACATCTTAAGAAAATGAGATTTTTAGAATATAAAATATATATTAAAATTATTTTTCTATAAATATATGTATATTTATCATTAAAATACCTATTTTGTTATAATATAAATATTCCAACTCTTTTCAAAGAAAAAATCACAAGAATCAATCTTACACTAAAATACCATGAATTCCATACAAAACCAATATTACAAATAAATACCATTTATTATGAAATTAGGATATTTCCACTAGAAATATCACAATATAAAATCTACATTCATTACAACTCTAAAGATAATTAATAAATACTTGGGGTGCATTTTGAAAAATATATAAAAGTATTTTTACATAAAACCCCCTCAAGTTCTATAATTTACCCTAAGGACCCTAGTAAATATAGGTTTAAGCGGGACCAATCTCTTGAGCCTCAGGGAGCCGGAGAAGTGGGTGCTTGCCTATCTAAGGTAGACAACTTAATAACGGTGTTATCAATACGGTAATCGTCTTTGAAAAAGACACGAAAGGTTACCGATAATATCAAAATAATCAGGACTTCAATTTACTTTTCTAATTGTTTGACTCAGATGGGTCTTATTATAATCTGACTTGAATATGATTCAAGTACAATCTACAATTTACAATCTACAATTTACAATATTACAATTCAACATGAATCCATGAATCCATTATTCCATATATTCAATCTACATTGACCGAACCGAACCATGGATATACATCCATTTACATGATTCTACAGTTATTCCATTTACATGATTATACAGTTACATCCGTTTACTGATATCATGGTTTTGGTCAGTCATCCAACTATACAATCTATATAATACAATACAACAATACAATCAAAACACTATGGGGTTTAAGGGGTAGATTGGTACGGAAGGTGTTAAAAATGGCATGAGACGGTAAGATTAAGACACCTAACCTATATTCCGTTACTGTTATACCGTGGCTTAACGGTTCCTTGTACATTCCGTTTGCCCTGGTCTCTAGCATATAGAGACTCCTCTCGTATACACTGGCATATTTCTGTACCAAGCTACAAACAACAGCGTTAACACAACATTATAACAATATAATACGACTTTAAAAGATACCTTCTTATTCTGTCTATTCTATTTCTCCCTTATCTTTGGGACTTACCGGGCGACCTGTTCGCTGACGACATTCTCTTTCTTTCTTCTTTGAATGTCGTCAGGTGATCTGGACACTTTAGAGATCGAGCCTACTGCTGAAGACTTAGACCAGTTTAGTGAAGATCCCGAGCTCTAGTCATTGTACACTTTCCATTTAGTACTTTTCATTTCTGTTATACCATTGTTTAGGCATTGCTTTATTTCAGTTGTATTTACTTTCCATGCATTGTACAGAAAGAATGTGAATAAATAAAGTTGCTGTTTTTATTATATCTTGTCTCTTGTGCTTTATTTTTATATTGCTTAGATACGCTTAGCGTATTTACTTCACAGTAAATACGTAGCGGACCAATCGCGCCCCCTTCGCCGTATACCGGGAAGCGGGACGTGACACTGCCCCTCTCGTGCTCTATGCTTGACCAAGACACGAATGACCATTGTTTTTCGTCTTGTCTCTTGAACTGGTAAGCGGCACTGGACGGATGCGGATGACCGGAACCCGGCTATTATCTGTCTATGGCAGATGCTCTGGATTTTGGCGTAACTGTAGAGATTTTGTATGATTTGCATTATTTTGGACTAGAAACCTGTAACCTGTAAATATGTAGCAAACACGGATCAAAAGCACCTGCCTATAAACAAACGAGCAGAAGAATGGGCGGTATTAAATGCAATATTCTGGTGTGAACAAATACCCTCAAACTTATCTTTTGCTCGTCCCGAGTAAAACCATTTATTCACAAAATGTCGTAAGCTCACATTCGTAGGCATCACGGTTGCACTTAGTGTGTGCAACAATCCGTTAAACCTCTATGTGTCTCTAGTAGGAGGAGTGTTGTCTCCTGAGGGTTTTCAGTGGATATTACCCACAAAATCCCATCAAGCTAGTTTCATAAGTTAACGTTGATTCTACTCCTACAGTTTAGTATCTATATTAGAAATTCTATTATCCTAAGTTAGAAATATTCATCCCTTATTTTTCACGCCTCCTATTTATTCAACCCAAGATCCTATACGTTTTTAAAGTTTAGAAAGATCCCGGTTTCTCCCGAGTTTTTCTTCTAAAGCCAGTCTCCAATCCGGAATTTTTATCAATTTTACAGAAAACATAAGTCTTATTCTTTATTCCTATCTTTCCTCCAAATATCGATTGTATACCCCTACGTATGTATAAAATTTCACCATTACACTTAAGAATTCAATTCAAGCTATAGTATCCTTACCTTAATACCTAATACTACTTCTTTTCATTAATGATGGACGGTTTGCCCATACACTTTTCATGCGACTATTCTGCTTCTTGAGGCATTAATCAGCCGATTACTGAATGTGTGAGATTAAAGCGTAAATAGCAGTTTTTAGGTCTTGTACTTTGTTTTTGTTTTTTTCTTTTCCTTTCAAGACCGGATATATTTTTCAATGATACTCTTTTGGTGGTTAGTTTTAAAATGCCGTTTTTTCTTTCGTATTAGGCTTTCAGGCAAGAGTATTTCTAGGTATTCTCTACTATCTTAACTTTCAAGATGCGTGTAAGTGCAGTTTGTAGGGTATATACTTTCTGAATTTGGACTTAAAAATAGGAACTATTTTTTAGACTTATCCTTCAATAAAGCTTTTAATACTTTCTCTTTATTTCAACTTAACTCAAGAACTGAACTCAAGATTACCTACTTCTAAAAAAAACTGCAAGGATGTGTATTTGCCAAGGTTAAATAAAAGGAGGGTTATTTTTAGGATTTTCAATTTCTAAGCTTAGGATTTAGTAATTTCTAACGTATCAACTAGATTTTCGGAATAAAAATCTATGTTACCCTACTAGCTAACTTGACGACAAAGTTTTTATATTTTTGTAAAAATTTTCGATTTTTTTGGGTTTTTAATAAATATGCAAATGCATAATATACACATGAATGCGAAGATAGAAACTTTACCGAGCACACCCCCAAACTTAAACTTGACAGTGCCCTCACTGTTATGCTACACCAAGGGGGTCAAAATTGTCGGTGCGCCCCTATTTTGTTTTTTTTAATAAAAGAAAAAGTAAACAAAATATATATACACAAAAAGGGTCCCTCCTAAACTTAAGAGAAACAGTGTTCCACTGTTTAAGCGGTGAAATTCAGGGTTAGGGGGGAGAACAGTATCAATCTATACAAGGCCTTACACAGGCAAAAAATTAATACCAATCATTCAAAAAATTTATCGTGATAATGCCTGGGTTGGTGAAAGAACGCGTAGAGAAAAGAAATGGAGAATACACGAGACCGTGTGTGGATGGAAGCGGGATACGGTCTCGGTAGAGGAGATGAATGGCGGAGGGGAAAAAGAAATGGAACACGATCTTGAGGGTGAAAATGAAGTGAATAAATTAGTACAATTTGTAATGATCGGAGTGAAAAAATGGATTGTACTAATCTATCAACATGTCGAGAAATGGGGTCAAACCTCTCAAGATTCGTAAGAAAACATGGGTCGGCCGAACTTGGTGAACCAGACACACATGAAATAAAGCTGATACGGTGTCTTGCAATGTGGGAATGATGGAAAGGATGGAGAGAAGTGATTGAGAAATGGTATCGGTTAAAGGTTCAGGAGGGTGTTCACAGTCAATGAAAGGGACATGATGAATTGGAAAATCCGACTCATCTAATAAAACTGGTTCACCCTCAATGCTATCCTCAAGACTCTCCTCAAAATTCAACTCATCCATGCATTCATCATCAATTTCTAGACGCATACGGGGTTCGGGAAAAACAGTTAATAGTTCGGGATGATGTCCACACGGAAGTGAAAGGACATGATGAATTAGTGAGAAAAACTCATCCAAAACTGTGGGTACAGCATCCAAAATATTCCCAGCGTCGATATTCTCAATCAAGTGAAAGTCAAATTTCTCAGACACCTTATCAAAAGCATGGATTTCAATTAAATGTGGTTCTAGAGTGGAGGTGAAGAGATCAAAAGGATTGGGTGTGGTTTCACTTGAAATGAACCCTTCACAATAGTGTAAATCAAACACTACAAAATCGCACAACTCATCAAACGTTCTATCTTCAATTGGTGATTCATGTGGGACACTAGATAGACTTTCGAAACCGGAGTTGTGGAATTCAATTTGCAACGGGTAGGTTTGATTTTGAAAGGTGTACTGCTCACTCTCACCACTCAAATTCACAAACTGTCCAATCACCTCATCATACATTGGAAAATTTGGAGCTAGTTGGAAACTAGATGCCGGTTCGTTAGGTTGCATGAGTGCGGCCATGGACGCATTCAAATCCATCATCTGTTGGCACGACGCTACCTGAAATTCTTCTAATGACTATTCAAAACTAGACATAGGTTATGAAGGGGTTTTAGTAAATGATTCAAACTCATTTGGATACGTGAAACTCCCAAATGGTTGTTCAGAAGAAATGTCCAGAGAAGGTATAAAAGTCGTGTAGGATTGATAGGAATCGAATGGTTGGACATGATTAGGATCAATATTATGATAAGAAGATGACTGGAATTTTTATACTAACGAATTTGAAGTGGTGAAAGGAGTGAAAGATCGGCTATGAGATTGTTCAATTCTGTCGGTAATGGACATGGTTTTTGGAGTCACAACATGATTTCAAAAGGGGTATCAACATAAGAGGGTGAGGGAGGTTGAAACGGTTGATACGAAGTGGATTGCGGAGTCCAATTGTTTGTTCTAGACGCGTCTATCCGATCTCTCAATGAAATTTGGGGCATGAATGGATCGTTTGAAGTTCGGGCAAAGCAAGAACCGTATGAAGAAATGTCTGGTTGTGGGTATCAAAGTTCATCAAGAGTTGGTCGTTTTAGGGTACCCATGTTATGAAAAGGTAGGGAGGGTGGAAGGTGGGTGAATTTTTATACTTTTTGAATTTTTCTTTTGTTTTTTTTGTTTTTGGAGTTCTCGAAATTGTTTGTTAGTTTTTGAAAGAATACGGAATTATGGGACTAAAACTTTATACAAGCACAATCACAATCACAATATATACAAACAACACCTAGAGCTAGGGTCTTCAAAATCCAACTAGACCGCTCCTAGACTTCCAAGTGACAAGTTGCAAGATAACTCTTGGATCGCTTCTTCACTGCCAATTGTGGCTAGGTAAGCACAAGTGAGGTAAGGAGGGTTTCGCTCAAAAATCACCGTGAGACGGGCCTTTTAAAATTATCTCCTCGCTTGTCTAGCCTAGGCACCACAATGTCAAGTTTAGATAAACGACCGATTCGCCACAACATTCACTTGTCCTAAATGAGCGCGACAAGTCTTTATAGGTTTGGTCTAGATATTTTTTATTAACTCAAGATAATGCATATACTTTTTGTAATTTGTGGGGTCTTAGGAAGAGTGATGAAATCCCCACCCAATCTTAATTGCTGTTATAGCCCCTTAATATTCGTATTATTATATGCAAAGCGTTTAAACAAACAAAATCTAAAACAACAAAAAATTTATTTGGCGGCAGTGCAATCTGTGCCAAGAAATCTGCAGAAAATACAGTTCAGTAGAGTTTACAGAGGGGTTTAGAGAAAAGAGAAAGGATGGAAAAAAATTTGGGCTCAGAAGCCACAATACGACCGCGGAACCCCCGCGAAACCCTAGCTTTGACCGCGGTTCCGCGGTCAAAATGTAGAGTTAGGGCTTCAACTTTGGTCCCTGTACTCCCCTTGTTCTTTTCTCCAGAATAAAATACTCTGTTTTTTTATTTGATTACTGTACTTGGTCTAGATAGCCTGCACACTTGCACAGAAAAATAACAAAAAGGTTTTTATTATATTTATTATTATTATTTTATATATATATATACACACACACAAAAAAAAAATATTATTAATCCGAATGGCAAGAAAGAAATACGTTACCGTCTCTCCGGCATCAGTGCCATTTGATTGATGCAGATATTCACGTTCCGCTTGTTCTATTTGTTCTACTAACCGCAATCAAGACGGTGTTGCTTTGCAGCTAGCCGGTTGAGCACGGGTCGATCCGTAGGGAGATGGTTGTATGTCCGTTCTAGCTTTAGACGAGTCAATTCAAGAATGTATATGTGTGTGTTCAAATCTATGCTAAGTGTTCGTATTTATGTTCAAGTAAACTTGTTAGGGCTAAGATTGGTTAGTAAAATTAGGATTAGTCTTGTGCTATTCTTTTGTCATTTTTAAAATGATATTAGGATAATAGAAAGTAGCGGGGATTAGAAGGATATAAGAATGGGACTTGCGAGTTTAAGCAAGCTTTCCAACGCTAAATCCATTCTTAGTGCCCCTTGTCCTTCCGCTACATGCACTTATTTCTCACCCTAGGCCACATACTCACAACCATGTATCCAATTAAGTCACAACTACATATCACATTGTAGTGCGTCCAAAGGACTTCTCGACTTAGGTCGCGGCTATATGTCACGTATAGCGTGTCTAAGTGAGGGGGTTGTATTTATTTGGTCTAGGTTCGTTTTAGAATGTTTGGTGAAGAGAAGCACAAGGGATTTTTCCGTCTCTCATACTAACCTTCCTTAGCCCCTAACAAGTGTGGAAATTATTCACACATTTAAATGAAAATAAAAACAAAACAACAAGGAAGCAAAGAAAGAAAGGAAAATACGGTTTTACAAATGATAGCAAGCTAACCACTTGGGCCTTCACCTAAGCAAGGGACTCCATAGAATATCATGGCTTGAAAAAACGCATAAGAAGAAAAGGAAAATAAAACCAGAAATAACAACAATTACTTAACAACAATAAATAAAATTACACTAGGAAGTAAAATTACAAGACAAGAAAATAAAGATACAGGTTAAATAAAGATACTCATCTTCATTAATTTTCCACTTAAGAGCTCTCACTACACTTTCATGAAGAATAGATGATGAAAAAGAAGAAATACAAACTAATCTACACTAATTCCTAACAAAGAAGAAGACATCCCCATTGGGCTCAAAACTGGAGTATTTATAGATAGAGAGCTGAAACCCTAGACTCATATTCTGAGTCTTGATACAATTACAAAACTACCCCCAAAACACGGTCAAGGAATGCCACGCGTCGACCGCGGAACTGCCGCAAAAATGGCTTATTGGCCGCGGTTCCGCGGCGGTTTGGAGACATTGTTTTGTTGTTTTCTCTAGGGTTCCTTATGTTGCTATTTTCTTATGTTTGACAGGTCCCAATTTGCAAAATGATTCCAAAATTTCTTCAGATTTCCAATAGTCCAAAATGGGTTCACTTTTAATTCATTTGACTTTTATCTCTCTCGAGCACCGTGCACCTTTTAAATCTTATGCTGCCCCTCTCGTGCTCTGTGCTTGACCAAGACACGAATGACCACTGTTTTTCGTCTTGTCTCTTGAACTGGTAAGTGGCACTGGACGGATGCGGATGATCGGAACCCGGTTTTTATCTATCTGTGGCAGATGTTCTGGATTTTAGCGTAACTGTGGAGATTTTGTATGATTTGCATTATTTTGGACTAGAAACCTGTAACCTGTAAATATGTAGCAAGCACGGATCAAAAGTACCCGCCTATAAACAAACGAGCAGAAGAATGGACGGTATTAAATGCAATATTCTGGTGTGAACAGGGGGCACTGCCGTCAGGGGCTGAAGGATGGTGAGTGAAATCGAGCAGCTCCTACAGTGTTATCAACGGACAAAATATTAAATATGATATTCACGATAATAAACTATATGAAAGTTGTATTGAAACGAATAATAGTTATGATATTCACGATAATAAACTATATGAAAGTTATATTGAAACAAATATTAGATATGATATTCATGATCAAGGACGCACGGAAACGGACACGGGACACTATATGATGCGACACGGCGATACTGCAAAGTCCCAATTTATAAGATACGGGAAAACGTATATGTATTTTCCTAACATATTTAGCAAAAACCTTACATATTTCTGTGTCAGCCACGTATCGTGCAAGTGTCGGACATATGTCGTGCGAATGTCGGACACGAATCCGTGTCCGACACAAGTTCGAAACGGATACGAAAACCAAGAAGACGTGTCCGTGCATTCAATTCATGACCAAGAATCCGTGTCTGACACATGTCCGAAATGGATACTGCAACTAAGAAGACGTGTCCGTGCAACCTAGTTCCGAAATTTCTATTAATACATAAATTATAAATTAAACTTACATTTGGTATTTCCCTTCCTTAAAGCATGAGCCTCTGGATTAGGAGATTTCTTGAATGGATATCGGCAATGGCTTCTGCTCTGCTCAAACTCTTTTGTGAACCAAAAGACGACGCGGGCTAGATGCCGCAGGACTCCGTCTTTAGTGCGACCATTTGCATGCCATGACATACTTTCAGCAGTTTTGGATGACAGAAATAATCGCCAAAGTCTTTGATTGATTGAAAAATATCGCAAATTTTTTTCCCGGAATCCGTCTAGAAGTATCGAGTGTAGATTCATCTTCACCGTTATCTCTTCTAGAGACGATCCACCTAGATAAGTTGCAAGTTTTACAATTATCTAAATTTTTATCGTCCTTTGTCCAGTATAACATGCAATCGTTCGGACACGAGTCCACTTTCTCATAACTGAAACCCATATCCTTCATTATCTTCTTCGTCTCTGTGAAATTTTCTGGCAATATCATATTAGGAGAAACTGATCAAAAAACTTGTTAGTCCAATTATTCTGACATTTGAGATGAAACATTTTGACAATCCATCCCAACTTAGAGATGTTTGCGCCTTCGAGAAGGGGTACATTCGCATCATCCATACTTCATATATTTTGCCAATTCTGGATCAGGGAGACTACGGATGTCTTCGTCTTCGACATTAGGTTCGGGAACAATATCAGGATCAAGACGCATGTCGGTTTGGAGCTCGTCCATCATATTATTCAACCCTGTGTCTCTAAAATTCGTACGACGAAGATCATTTGGTCTAATCCAACGACTCGTAGACATGTCGACTATCGGGGCCGCTTCTACATGGTACTTCTATTTTGTATACCCAGACGAAATCTTGTTCTTCAGTAGATGATCGAATACTATATCTTGACGGAGGTCATAGCCATTACAACACCGTTTACAAGGACGCGAAATCAATTCCTCAGGGGATTGGTCTCTTAACGCAAATTCCATAAACTCTTCGATGCTATTCATTGCTAAATTTAGACACGTTCATCCAACTCATGTCCATTACTCTCCGATTTCTGACATCATGTATTCCGTAATTAGCATATCATTTGGACATTTATTTTATGACTTGTAGTTAAGCTTTAACGTTTCTGTTTGATTCATCAATACATCACATCGGCTATCGGGGGTAAGGCTTCTATCCTATTAAGAATTTATAACGCATACACCCCTGTGTTTGTGATTTCATTCGTTTCGAGAAAATTTCGGTAGCAACTCCTCGCTGTTCTCTGAGTACACTGCAATAAAAGGGATGACAATCATTTCAATGCTGAATATCAACACTGAAATGATCACCCTCTTTATATTTGTACACGGAGAACTAGCGAAAAGGTGCCGACGAAACTAATATCAAAATGAATGAAAGACACAAATGCAGGGTGTGTTTGCGTTATAAATTTTTAACTTGTCCACACTGGACAAATCTATCGGTTATACTACGACCAGTTTTTTCACGCCCCGCTTCCCAGTATACGGGCAGAGAACGCGACGAGGCCGCTACGTATTTACTCAGAAGTAAACACGCTAAGCGTATCTAAGTAATATAAAATGTAATGTACACAAGAGACAAGATATAAATAAACAGCAAATTTATTTATTAACATTCATTTTACAATACATCTGGAAAGGTAAATACATGGAATGAAAGCAATGCCTAAACAGTGGCATAACAGAAATGAAAATACAGAATGTAAATGTGTACAAGAAATCTAAAGCTCTGGGTCGAAAGCTAGCTGGTCCAAATCCTCGCTGGTGGGCTCGATCTCCAGTGGGTCTGAATCACCCGACGACATTCCAAAGAAGAAGAAGAAAGAGAATGTCGTCAGCGAACAAATTGCTCAGTAAGTCCCAAAGATGAGGGAGAAGTAGAATAGACAGAGAGAGAGAGAGAGTATAGTTTTATAATGTTTTATTATAATGTTAGCGCAGTTGTTTGTAGCTTGGTACAGAAAATACCAGTGTATACGAGAGGAGTCCAACTTACACCGTGGACTTTGGTAACTCGTAGTACAAGGCTCCGTCGATAATACCATGGAACAACGGTATGGATGTGATTACGTCTTAAGTGACCACATCGTACCACCTTTAATATATCCCGTACCAGTCTACCTCTTTATAACCCCGTAGTGTTTATTGTATTGATTGTACGAATTGCATTGTATTGTATTGTAAATTGCATAGATGGATGACTTGCCGAAACCATGATATCAGTAGTGGAACGGATATAATGGATGAACATGTAGATGGAATATATCCATGGTTCGGTTCAGTCAATACAAATTGTTTAGATTGAATAGATAGATTCATATTGAATTGTGGTTTTATACTTGAATCACATTCAAGTCAGATTGTTTATATTGAGACTCAGTTTGACTCAGACAATTAGAAAAGAAATTGAATTCTGAATTATGTTTTGGTGCTATCGGTAACTGCTGCACATGGACGGTAGGATTTGTGTCTTTTTCAAAAACAATTACCGTATTGATAACACCGTTTGTTAAGTTGTCTACCTTAAATAGGTAAGCACCCATATCTCCGGCTCCCTGAGGCTCAAGAGACTGGTCCCGCTTAAACCTATGTTTACTAGGGTCTTTATTGTAATTTAGTATAACTTGAGGGGGTTTTATGTAAAATAGTTTTGTTATATTTTCAAAATACACCTCAAGTATTTTATTATCGTTTTTAAAGTTTTCATAGATGTTTCTTTTATCAATGTGACATTTCTAGTGAATAAACCTAATTTCATAATATATGGTATTTATTTGTAATATTGGAATTGTATGGTATTTTCTTATAAATGGAATGTTTTTCTTGAATTTTGGAAATGTGGAATATTATAAATATTAAAAATAGATATTTTGATATTAATTACATATATATTTATTTATAAAAATATAAGTTTTAATTATAATAGAAATCACATTTTTCTAAAGGAAAATGTATTAAAATCTTTCGAGATCGTATGCTCCTTGCGGAGGTCTGTATCTCACTCTACTAAGCCCGAGCATGTGCGATAATCCGCACCATCCCGAACGGATTCCCAAAAATGGATTGTAGAGGTGCAATTGCAAAGATTTGTTAAAATACACTTTTTGTAGAAAAATGTTTTAATAGTTGAAGGTAGTTATATGTAAAGTCGTATTTTCCGAATCAATGTTCCCAAATTCCATCGTGCTATATTAGATATGTGTGTTGTGAGGAGATAGGTCATTATCTCATGAGTTTTCTAAAGGTATAAAAGTATTATAGAGTTTATGTCGGAAACTAAAGTTTGTGGTATTTTAATATAAAATTGCGATAGAAAATGCATATAACAATATTTTATAATGAAACTTGTTAAAAATATTTATTAATATTTAATGAACAATATGTGATGATATGAAGGTATCTTGATTAAGAGAAATTGTAGTTTTTAAAGAAAACTGAATCGGAAGTCGGACTAACTCCGCTTCCGTCGGATTTTAGTTTTGAAAGTTTTTAAAATAGAGAAAAGAAGAAGAAGTGGGGACTTACTGGATGATTGGATAGAGGAGAGAAAGAGGAAGAGGTGAGAGTTGCCGGTACGTCGTTTCATCGTCGGAAACTCCTTGCGTTGTCGTCGGAAGTTCGTCGGAGCTTCGCCCTTTTGGTAACTCCACTTGCACACAAAAGAATCTTGGAATTTTTTTGAGAGTTTGGGCAGGGATTTGTGAGTGAGGAGGGGTGATTTGAGAGTGGTATTTATAGGGAAAATTAGGGTTTTAGGGTAATGAAAGGGTGTATTAAAAATTTATATTAAAATTGATTAAATGTGTGTTTTAATGTGCTCTGTAAATGTGCAGGAAAAATAAATAATACAGGAGTTATGGGGGGAGTCCAAGAGTCGTAAGGGTTGAAGAAAATTTGGGTTTAGACCGAGTTGAACCGGCGGCGCCGACCGAGTTGAGATTTTCGCCGGCCCGAGTCGGGCGAGTCGGGGCTCATTTTGGTCCCACACGTCCCTGACGCTTGGTCTAGCCTCGTGGACATGTTTGTTTAATCTGTGACTCTTGGTTTTACGGGTTGTGCACGTGTAGACCTTTGGGCTTCTAAATGATTAAAAGAATTTTAAATAAAAAATATTGTTGCTGATGGGATTTGAACTTTGGTGCTTTGGTTCAGTAGTGCAAGGTCTTAATAATGAGCTATATAGGCTCCTTTTTGTTGTTTAAAAGCAAATCAAACTTATAACTTGTGCTCAGGCTCAAGTACCCATTTCTGTATTTTTGAAAAAAAATTATACAGAAAGTTTAGGATGTTTACAAGTTTCTCGTCACATAAACTACACGATGATTACAAAAAAAACAATTAAACGCTTAATTTTAACAACCATCACGTAGTTTTATGTCACGATAGAGATCGTTGCATATATAACTGATAGATCCATGACATGTTTCGATTTTTGAATGTGAGATTCTCGTGATAATAAGTAAATTTCATATTGTCATCAAGTTTGGTACACTTAAAATAAATTGGTTTGTGCCATTTATAATATAAATATTTTTGTGCCATTTATATGATGAATTTCGTTAAGTTCCTAGAATTAGGGTAAAACCTCATTTCATTAATGCGTTCCTAAATATGCAGATTGGCTTTGTTATATTCCAAATGTAAGTTCAACATGAATCTAAACAAATTTAAAATAGATGTTCGAATTCCGATGATGTATGGTGATCGAAATGAATTACAATGATGCTAAAAAAACTAATCAATCAAGAAAACCTCAATGAAATTATCCTTCATTTCCCCCAATTTGATGCCATTCTTGTTGAATCCTTAATAGATCCAACATACACATTATGCAACTCTGATAATCCCATTGCTATCTAGGTTAAACACTAGTCAAGAACTAGTGAAATTTTTTAGGCTATTATTTTGGAGTTTAATTATAGCTAGAACAATCGATGAAATAAATAAATAAAAAATTAAAAAAAATTTAAATGTTACCGGCGGCGAGGACGTGGCTCGGTTGCGACGTGGACGGTGACACTTTTCCGGCGGCTGCGACTGTTGTCGCGTGAGAGAGAGACTTGCAGCGAAGGGGTGGCGGTGGTGTCCGGCAGTGGCATCTGGCGGTGGTGCTTCTTGTCGAAAGAGAGTGAGTGAGAGAGAGAGACATACTTGCGGCGGCGGCGGCGGCGGCGGCGGCGCTCTGGCGCGGTCACCGGACGTCGTCGCCGAGGAAGAATAATGGAGGGAGGAGGGGGTTGGGTTGTAGGTTTAGGGTTTTTGGGGGGTGGATAATTTGGGGGCTCTGATGAATTCGAGCCACTTTTAATGTATAGATGTATTTCGTTGGCTGAACGCCGACGGAATAAACCAATACATAATATAAAAGCAACTGGGCCCCCATTTTTTATTTTTGGTCTTGTTTCGTTGGTTATTCAATTTATTCCGTCGATTATTCAGTTTATTCCGTTGGATTTTAGCCGGCAGAATAACGTAACTGACGAAATAAGCTTTATTTTCTTGTAGTGTCTCTTTTTGTTTTTGCCGGGACACATGCGTTCCTATCCTTTCTTTTTTATAGAGGGTGAGTTTCCACCTACTTACTCAAGATCTAGTGGATAGAAGAGAAGAGTTCGTATAAAAAACCTCTAGGCTAAGACAAGATGGATAAGCTAGTTAAGGTATAACTCCCTATCCGTCTCGAACGATGACTTATTTCTGTAATATATTGTTAATCCACGACATGAGTCCTTTTGGGATAGGCTACCAAAGAATAGCTTAGTTAGGGAGAATCAATGTTTTTGTTTCATCTCGTCATTGTCCCCTACGGGCTTACCTTACAGGTTCTTGTGTTTCCCTCCCACACTGAAGGTACGTCAAATCACTCAATACTAATGAAAGAGAAAGTGAGTTGTAGTCACTTGTAATTCCTATTCTCATCAAATCGATGAAACCCATTTGATGTTAGAATCAATCTTCACTATGCTAGCAAAAAAGGTTTTATCTGACTTGCTCTAACTTTGCTTCAATCCATCACGATGTATGTCACGTCCCGCTTCCTAAAAGACGGGAGTAGGCACGTGACGCAACCCGCAACGCATTTATTCCGAGAAGGATTTTTCTCGAAACAAATACGCTAAGCATATATATGCAATATAAAATGATACAAGAATAAACATGAAACTGAAATTTCCAATAACAATTTTATTTATATTCAAATTTCACAATTTTAAAACTGATTACAAAATGTTTGAATGAGAAACAAAAATATAAAAGCTTAAACATGTGACTTATGGAAATGAAAACTGGAAAGAAAATCCATAAGTCAGTTTGTGCTATGAACTGATTGTAGTCCTTTGGAGTCGGTTCCACATTCTCAGTCTCTAGATTATTTTGATGACCATTCCAAAGAAATAAAAATGGGTGGAATGTCCGTCTGCAAGCTTGCGCTCGGTAAGTCTCCAAGAATGGATTAATGATGCATTATGATGATGTGTTGACAGTTATAATACAGGTATGATATGACAATTATTTAAAAATGGAAACTAAGTAACATGGCAGTTCAGTTTAAGCATACAATTGGTTAATCTAAGCAGATGATAAGTGTGTATTGGTGAACAAGAAGTAAGCAGTAACGTGTCTTAAAATGTCTCTACTCTTGTCAAATAATCTAACGTCAGTTTAAGAGTGAATGTCGACCAATCTCAAGAGTATTCTCGAACCCAATAGGCTATAATACAGGGGTAAGGAACCACGAGCCCGCATCAAGAGGTAGTAATGTGATTTCAACCTAGTTTTGAAGTATTTCAAACCCAACAAGCTATAATCCAGGAGCATGGAAATACGGGCCCTCATGATAGATTGCATGTGTTAGAAGACATGGATTCATAAACTAGGGAGACTCCTGAGAATTCATTAGATTCATACTTAAACTATCCCAACACCCCGCGTAATCTAATTTACAACTATAGTCACAAGTCTTACCCGAATCAACGAATACATAAGAAGAGTACAAGTTCATGGTTCAATTCAAGTTCATATATTCATATTAAGTTTAAGTATTCATGTCAAGTGTTCATGTCAAGTCATTACGTATTCATGATTCGGATCAAAATTTAGTCAAGCATGTAATAGCTTTGATCGAGCAAGTCATGTAGATATAATTGAGTTCATGTCAAGATCAAGTAGTCATGTCAATCATAAAAATTCAAGTCAAGATGTATTCAAGTCAAATTGAACTAATTTTGTTTGACTAGGAAGATTAGGCAAGTTAAGCCCTCATTGTCTCTGGCTTCCCGAGGCTCAAGAAAGAATCAAGAAAGTGGGTCACTTAAATCCAACTGTTGTCTAAATACCCTAAAGATTAATTATTTATAGATTCTAGGTATTTATGTGAAAATATATCATTTGACATTTTTAAAGATCTTTATGTAAAATAGTCCATTAAAAGTTCAAGGTTTTTTTTATGTAAATACTTTATTTTGAAAGCTCGAGAGTGTTTTGGTAAATATATGTTAATTAAAATGTCAAGAATGTTTAATAAAAATACACTTTAAATTTGATGGTATTTTAGTAATAAAACCTAATTTTTAAAAGTTTATGGTGTTTTAATAAAATTTTGAAAACTTAATGGTATTTTAATAGAAACCTTTATCTTTTCACTTTAGGGGTATTTTATTTAAAATCTAATTTTTAAATTGGTTTTTCTTTAATTTACATAGATGATAATTAAATTATTTTTAAACTTGTTTTACTTTATTTTAAAAACCGCAATTTCTTTTCCTTCGAGAACGTACTCCGTGAAGAACTCCGATCTCACCCACTAGACCTAAGATGTGCGATAATTCGCACTAACTTTAACAGGGCTTTCCTAACGAGGGTTATGAGGGACGAACTTGCCAAGGAAAAAAAGTTAAGGTTAAAATTCTATCTCCTTATGACTTGAGGGTATTTTAGTGAAATTTGATTCTTTTAGAATAACGTGAAAAACATGTGATCGTGCTATGATTCAAAATGTGCTTATGGGGTAGGTCATTACCCCGTGCACTATCACTAAAACTTTAATTAACAATTTCTAGAATTCATATTAAACATATAGTGTAGAAGTTACATGAAACGAATATATATAAAAGCTTTTTATGAAACTTATTCTAAACTAGGTGTAGCTCACATGTTAAAGTAAGATTTGATATGCGACGATTAGAATGAAAGGTGGGTTATTTAACAAGTTAAATTCACTAAAGTTTTCATGAAATAGTTTATGATGGCATGAGTGATTTTATACATATAAAGAATATTATTTAAGTGTAGAATTTGGTGACATGACTAGGGATAGATTCAAAGAGAAGAAGGATGAGAGGCGGAAAAATTATAATTTTAGAGAGAGCAATAGTTCATGGTAGGATTTAAAAGTGTTAATGAAAAAAGATGGAGAGGAAGAGAGGAGGACTTACGGTTGTGCTTGATAAAGATTGGATCGTAGAAGATGAAAAAGAAGGCTCGGTTGGAAGAACCGAGACTGGCGACGCGAGAGAAAGAAAGCTTGAATCTTCTTGGCTTCTCTTTGGCGAGTTGTGGAGTAATGTAGAGGAAGAAAAACTTGTGAAGAACTTGACTTGAAATGGATTTGAGCGAACTTGAACTTGAAAGAACTTTTAGAGAGAAATTTCATAGGAGAATTTTATGAGTAACTTCTTAGACAACCAAGAATTTATAGAAGATGAAGAAGGGAGGCATGATGAATTAAAATGCATTAAAAAGTTATTTAAATAGGTATTAAAATTGGTTTTACTAGGGAAACGTATGTCTTTTCTTCTGAAAGGTCTCGAAACTCCGTGGATCGCCTGTGAAGCTTTCAGGATTCCAAAAACGATAAAAAGAATCTAAAATAAAATAATTGAAATGCGAGGATTCAAACGTCAGACTATGGGACAACAATATAGTATACAGACTTAACCAATGAGCTACATGTTGTTTCTTATACTTATTTAATAAGAATTACTTATAACTCGAAATTAGAACAAAATAACATCTTTTATTAATTTAAACTGTAATACCCGGTTTTACTTATGCTCAATTTTTCATACTTTAATAAAATTCCTTATTTTCCCAAAATTTTACTTTTATCTTTTCTTCTTTTTCATTTCTCCGTTGTTTTATTTTTCTCTTCCCCTAAACCCATCAGCTCAGCCCGACCCCCCTTCCTTTTATTTTCTTTCTTTCTTCTTTTTCATCCAACGCGTAGGCCGGCCCATTCATTTCTCTTCTATTTCTTTTAAGGCCCGACCCCACTCCCATCTCCTCTTTTACCCTACTTCTTCTTCTTCTTCTTCTCTCATTTTAAAGGTCCTCCAGCAATCACCCTTAAAACTCAACCGATATTTGCCAATAAATTCCCATTAACACCAATTTAATCCCCCATTTATTCCTCATTAATCCCCTAATCCTTCAAATCTCTCTCTCTCTCAAATCTCTCATCCCTCTCTCTCTATCTCTCCTCTCTAAAACCCAACCGAGCACCACCTTAACGCCACCACTGCATTTCTAAGCCGCCGCCGGCGAGCCCCCACCTCACTGCAACCTCTTCTCCACCGCACACCATCCCTACTCCACCACCTTCCCCTCTCTCGATCCCTCTATCTCTTATTTTCCCCTCTCCCCTACAACCCACCGACACCATCACCGACCTCCTCTAACCGGCCTCCATCAACCCAAGCCATCATCACCTCTCCACCATCATCACCTCAACACCATCACAACGACCCAAGCTCCTTTCCTCTCTCCAAAACCCATAGGCGAGCTCCCATATTTTCCCTCTCCCTTGCATCACCGCTGACGCCCACCATCCACGACGACCACCATCGAAGCCCCGACGAGCACCGCCGCCTGAGCCCACCTCTGACACCACTCCCTCTTCCGAACCCATCGCTACAGCCCTACCTCCTCTTGCCGTCGAGGCCACTCCCCTATGCCGCACTCGATCCCCTCGCTGTCACTCACTGCCGTTCCACCCATTACCATCACCGGACTCCTCCCTGCGGTCCCCTTCACCACCACCGTTGCCAACACAACAGTACCTTCGATCCTAATCCGAGCCTCGGCATTTCGTCGAGCACTTATAACCGTCGCAATCGCTGGAGTTCCAGTCACCATCGTCACCGTCCAAGCCATGGCCTCGGTCTCTGTAACCATCACCATCATCAACACAGTAGCCGTCGCAGCGCCAGCGCATGTCCATCGTAGCCCATATCGCGTTCGAGCCTCGCATCGCGTTGTGTCCGGCTCCGCGCCGTTCGTAGCCGTCTCGTGTGTCAAGACGATCTCCGCGTTCGTATACCTTCCAATTCAACGACCCAAGGTAAATGAATCCCTTTCACTTGCGAGAATCATGCTAGATATTTTATAGTTAGTTAATTATGGGTTAGTATATTGGATGAACGTGAACTTATGTATATACTTGCTACATGTTCGATATGAAACTCTAAACCAAAATCTATTTTAAAATGCCGAAATTTATAATCAATAAATCCCTTTATTGTTAATGAACGTCATGTAGATATTTGGACGCAAAATATCGATGTCTCGCACATGAAATGACTTCCCCAGAATACGTCGTTAAAATCTGGAATTTACTGTGCATGTTGTCCCATTAAATTCACAGTTAATTAAATATAAATTGAATCGTGGCGTTCTAGGGCTCGTATCGAAGAAAATTAGTTGAATTATAAACCTATGTTAGTTGTTACTGAATATTATCATGTTACGATAATGAAAATTGGATAGAAATACGGCTCTGGATTGCGGTCCAGAGCAGTATTTTCTGTCGATACCTGATTTGAAACCTATATATTCCCGTACACATCTGATAATATGCGGAGACCAACATTGTTGCGTAGATAATTGAGTCAGCTAACTTATGGTGTTGGTTTCATTTAATTCAAGTATTGTTTGGTATTTTAAAATTATTTTTAGTTGTCGACATGTCTGGCTGTTTTCTGCAGTGACAATTTACATGTATTGATATTAAATTGATCATAACTCCCTGTATACAATGGATATTACTGATCCGTATATTGCGTTGAAAACTTAATAGATAAAACTAGATTTTATTGAACTGTAGCATTGTCTAATTCTGTACGTAACTAGTTGCAAAATACGTTCGAACTTGGACTTCCAGTTCTGAAACTGGGATTTCAGCAGTGAACATCCGTTTTAAAATGATCATATCTCCCTAACCAGTATCCTGATTTAGTTGAAACTAATTTTACTGTTTAGATAAATGAGTATACTTTTTATGACTTTTATATTATTTCGCTTGATTCTACACATATAAATTACTGTGAATTTGACAACCTGAATGATACCGGCTGCCCTCATTTAATTGAAGTGTATTTATTGCATTACTATCATATTGTGTGACTATTCTACCCTCAATGATTAGTGACCATTTATATTGATACTCTAGTGATTGTAGTGCATTGTCGAGTGATAAGTGGTATACATCCATGAAAGTGATTGAAATCGAAAGTGATATAAGTGAAAGAGTGATTTAACCGTAAAAGTGCTACATACTTGTACACAACCAATCTGTTACATAAACATATACTTTAACCTGGGTATAAGGGGTAGTTGGGTAATGAATACATGCCGTATCACGAGAGTCTATTTAAAAATTATTTAACATGAATCCCGTGCGTCGTTGTCCCGTAGGGTTTACGGGGCCTTATACTAGACGTGCCGTTGGTCCATAGCGTTTGTCGGACTACTCTCGTATATATGCATAGTTTCATTATTGAACTACAAACAAACACATTAGAATGGAATTGCTAAACTCATGATACCTTTTCCTGACACATATGTGATAATGACACATGTTCGTATTGTTTCATGTCTTCGTGTTGCCACTTTATGATTTCAAGTTCATACTTATTATTTCTATAACATACTTTGTATCGTTATATTATAATATTTCGTCGTCCTGACGACCTGAGTGTGCATGCTCAGAATGAGAAGTGGACTTAGCCTAGATCAGGACCTACCCTACTTCAAAGATATTTCGAAGATCTAGACCAGCGATGCCAGCGCTATCATTTCCTTTGTCACTATCTGATTAGTTGTTTCCTTTGATTTTACAGACTTGTATCCGTTGCACTTTGATTCATTTAAATGTGATAGATTTAGTGATTGTGATTCTCATTACTTATGCTGTGTTTACTGTTTATCATGTACTGCTAGAATCCGAAGTGTGACTACGGCAGGATTATTGCTTGACCGGAGGAGTATGGCTAGCCTAATTACCCTTATATTCCGTATTTTGGGAAACGGGACATGACAAAAACAAAAGCGATGGTACATAGAATTTAGGGTCGTTACAATGTCGAATGAAACAATTATCCATGAAATCCTATATGAAAAGAAGCTATCGCTTCCGATCGAAACACTAAAAAAAAGAACTAAGAAAGGTGGCAACATAGGAACCACGGGAGACTCCCTACTTACCAGTAAAGGGAAAACGGAAATGTGCTCCTATCCTACGCACCAGCTGAAAAAGACCTCTCCCCAGAATCATCTATCTATAGTGCTCTACTCTTATTATGTCGCTCCCTAGACCGAAGGAATTAGTGGACACAACTCTTCGAGCCGGTCATCTCAGACCGTTTTCCCTTGATGATGCGCTTAACCTCTCTCATATGCGATTGGTCTTGCTATTTAGTCTTTTGCTGGGCCTTACTCCGGTGGGTTTTGCTTCCTGAGCCGATTCTCTTTTAGTAAGCTAGTCGAAAGTCAGGATTACTTGTTTGCATTGTATCCATTCCCGTTGTCTGAGTAAAGTAAAGAGACGGGTGAATCCTTGACCGAATGTAATAGATCGGTTTCTTTGCAAAGCTTGTCTTGTTTGTCCTTCTCGATTGAAGTAAAGAATCTCGTACTAAGAAGCAAGTTAGAATAGGGTAAGAGAGCTACTCGCTTATTGAGAGGGATTAGGTTACCCACCGTAGCCAAGCCTTGCCGTTTGAGATGAGCTAGCTACAGCTTCTTCTAGCTAACAAGCATATCTTCTCTTCTATTGTGCAGTTGAAAGAGTAGATACCGCCACTTAAATATCTGGTTAAAACCTCTGCCTAATTGCATAACAATACGCTCGCTTAGCTGAGATGGCATAAGAAGAACCATCCCTACCGTCTCGTCGGACCTGCATCCATTCATCTATGTTTTTGCTAAACCCTATCCCCTTTCCAGTCTTCCCCATTATCTTACTCCACCTACTCCAATGTGAATACATCCTTGCCTACCTAATCACCTTTGGGTATATCTCTGATCGAGGCTACTATTGTTTTTGTTTTCCCGTCTCGCCCCTGCAGGCCTCTTTCCTCCGGTTGTGTTTTCTCCTTCCCTCCTAGGTTGCCATCTCCCGCTCCTTAAGTGGGGGGTAGGTTCCCTATATTTGTACGTATGCGACCCTTCCCCAAAGGAGAAATGCTCATTCTACGCCATTTCCTTTTGATGGGCATGCAATACGTGATGCTTTGTACAACCCTGCTACAGATGGATGAACTGAGATATTCTCAAAAGATCTAGAATTGTCCTAAAAAAGATCATTTGATTCTGATTCTATCCAGCTATAGTAAATTGGGCAGCCAGGCCTTGCCTATTGATTGGTGCAGTCCCCACACGCTTCTCCTGTCTAAATAAAATCTCCTTTCCGGTCTTGTGCCAGTTGACCAACTCAAAGAATAATAATGCACAGTCTTGTGAAGCCCACCCTCAATTTCGTCTATAAGATGTCTCTCATACAATTCGATACCTCTTCAATGTCTTCATTTTCAATAGATAGAAAGAGTAATGCAGCGTCAAGGGAAGCTATAAGGGATGTAAGCTCAGAACTAGCTCATACTCCTTTTCCTATTTCTGGCTACATAGTAGCAACAAGCAGAGTATTATCTGCTCTTTCTAGTTTATCTACTCCAAACACAAGCAACGAAGGAGCCTCTACCCCTCTTGTCGAGACTAGACGGACCCAGATAATCAATGTATTCGTCGTACTCCTCCCCCTCGTTTTGTTTATTTGCTTCATGTCTACTCTCCCGTGCTTAGTCCTCTATCTGCTTCTTGGCTGCATGTGTATGGCAAATAGTTGTGTTGCATTGGTTTTCAATTAGTTAATGGCTTAGTAGATCGCTTTAGCCAGTGAAGCCTCCCATAGTCCTTCCTATTTATAGGCTAGGAGGACATTTGTAAGTCCGAAAGATTTTAAGGTTGTGAGAGAAAGAGAACCATCCCCTATAGCACGTCTGAGGATGTTTAGATGTGTTGGGTTCCTGACTCTGCGAGGATGCCATTGATGTAGTCTTCCATGATGTAATGTAAAGTTTCATTCATTCTTTCCAACATGCAAGGGATGAGCACGTCTTAATATAGCAGACGATATTGGTTTTCATTTCGCATGCTACATTTAAAAAAAACTACCTTGCATATAATTAGTTTTGTTGCTGGGTAAGGATAAAAATCTTTGATTTGATAGGATGCATTTTTGAAGGCTAAAGTCAAGCAGAAATGATGGAAAAAAAAGAAGAGCACTCCGTTCCTAGCCCTTTCGGACTAGCACTCCTATCTTCCTTCCCTTTGAAATGGATTTCTCAGCACCACGAGCCAAACGAAAAAAGTGAAAGACCAACTACTTCTTCATTCATAGCCTATTGATTTTATTGATCTCCCTTTCATATTCATTCGACCTGTATTTATTTTTATAGGAGTTATTACTATTCAATCTAAATTGTAATGCAACATTTATAAAAATTATCTTCTCCATATACACATGTGGAGTGAAAATTAGATGAGATCTTTGATATCTTTCGGAAATTGCAATCATCCTGTCAATTATTACCTTGTATATATACATGCATGAAAAGTTAGAAAAAGCTCAAATGTAGTTTGAAAAATTGCAATCAACACTTTCACTATTATTTTTGAATATGTTATCATCGATCAGATAATGATCGGATGTAAATGTTACCATATTCGTATCATGTGGTCTTTGGAAGATGCAACTATGGATATGGATAGTTATAAAAAATGAAAATCCGAATATTATAGATCCACTACCAATAAGATTATGAAATATATATTAAAAATAATATGCCCTTCTGAAATATGTATTAAAAGTAGTGGATTTAATTATATAATATGAAAATTATAAAAAAGAAGAGTATATGAGAATATGAAGATAATCGTCGTCTGAAGAAGGACGGAGGTTGACAAGCAATCAATGATGATGTCGGAAAAATTCCGGAGAAAATCTTTCCAAGTTGTAAATGTAATCTGTAATATCCAGATAAAATAAAATAAAATAACGATAATTGCTATGAAAATAATAACTTAACAATAAAATTATGGTTAACAACTGATTATATTTTGTGATGTGAAAAGATTTGGAACATAGATATATAAATATGATGAGATATGTTAGTTTGGATAAGTTTGGAAATAATTTGTTTATTCTTACAATATCTATTACCATAGATAATTAAAAATAGTTTTTTTATTATAATATATATAATAAATAGATATAGACTTTATTATGGATAGATTTAGTTAGATATATTATCTCAACAGATTTTGCTGTGATTTATATCATTTTGTTTAGGGTTTGTTAAAATCTATTTTCCCCCTTTAAATTCATATATAAGAAGGTTTAATTCAGTATTTCTTTCTGTCAAATTAAATTATTTTAAGAGAGAGATAATAGAGTGCAAGAAAAAAGAAGGATAAAAAGAAAAGACTTGTTGGGTTTCGCGGATTTCCTTCAGGTTATATTAAGGAACCTACAGGTAAGTCTAATCTTTCTATATTTTCTTGATATCTCTATCTTTGATTAGGATATGCCATATAACATAAACTTTGAAGAAAAGTATAAATTTTTGGTTTCTGCATATATATAGCGATATATTATAATTATAACAAAATATAAAAATAGAGAAATTAATATAATAAATGTTATAATAAGATATACAATTATCTTAATATATGCCTGTCTGTGATATCAATTATATATTTATAAACTTATTTCTTTTCTTTCACCCAATATTTTAGATGGTTCATATTTCTTTATTTGCCAATTAATTAAATTTTCTTTTAAAAATCAAGATCCAATATAATTATATATATTGTCAATTTAATTTATCATTTAACATATCTTCTCTTTTAAATTCAGCTCAGAAATTAAATGCACATGAGCCAAAATTTAAATAAATTCATCCCAACCCATGAATATATTGTTTTAGTCTAAAAATAGTTATTTAAATTTCAGCCCAGCCATATTGTTACAAGCCTGTCTATTAATGCTAAGGCCTGGGCCAACTCAATCTATTTTAATTTGTTATGAATTGAACAATTTATTTTAAGTTTATGCAAAATCTTAATTTTGTTATATCACCCTTAGAAAATATTTTCAAAACTATTTAGATTTCGGAAAATTTTATAAAAGTCCTTGAAAATTTGTTTCAATTTTACCACTAATTGCTAAGATTCCAACACAACACATAATCTGAAATATTAATCATAGGTCCTCATAATTTTAGATAGCTTGTTTTAGCCCCACAGAATATTTTAGGAATAAAATAATAGCCTGAAAAATTACTCCATGGTCCCTAAAAAAATTTATATTTTACTTTTATCCCTCAAAACATAACTCTCAATAACTTTATTATTAAATATAA
Source organism: Agapanthus africanus (assembly GCA_030015575.1). Taxonomy (NCBI): domain Eukaryota; kingdom Viridiplantae; phylum Streptophyta; class Magnoliopsida; order Asparagales; family Amaryllidaceae; genus Agapanthus; species Agapanthus africanus. The sequence goes on along the minus strand of JASDDO010000019.1, from coordinate 254,554,947 downwards.
AATTGCATTTCGGACCCTAAAACTACATGTAATTCCTACTAGCACTCTCTCCTCTTATTTAATTATGAAAAAAATAGATTATTACCCAAAAATATTATTAATAATTATAAATATTCATAGAAAAGTTTGACATAGAATTTAATTAGAAACAATATTGGATGAGTTACATTGATTATAGTGGTGAATTTTTATATAGGGAGTCGATAATTTGGTACATTCAATTTTGGTGGGTTTGGACCGTGTTTGCGATTCAGGTAAGTTTTAGACGCATATATTCTAATTAATGGTATTCCCCTTAAATTCTCAACTCGATTATTTGTTATCGCTTCAAAATCTTGAATATATTATTTATTTTTGAAGTTGCGATCATAATATCATTTAACATTTGAGAACTGATTATATGATGGTTATGTGTTTTCACGTGACTTGTGGAACATTTGAATTGACATTTGCTCATATTATTACTCCCCTTATTAACAAAACCGTTTTTTTAGATGTACACCTGAGTTAACTAGTTTATAGTGTACATGTGAGTAAGAGATTAGTTGTACCAGCACCCTATGGATGCGCCGCTGTAGGCCCCAAGGTTTTTACCATTATAGACAGGCCGTTATAGGTCAGATCAGTTGCGGATACGTACGTGACAATTCGACCATTGGTTCATAAGTGGTACCCGTGCATATAAACATATTTAACTCACCTTCATATTTTCTCCCCCCCTTTGACATTATGTCTTCTATATTATTCATATGACACATGCCATTTGATTTATTACAAACGTGCACTCGATTTTACATGTCCTATGACACTTCATGATCTCATTTATTATTTTATGAGCGACCTTTTTATTTAATCACTTGCTTGCATGAGTTAGATTGCATGTTGTCTATACTTACTAAGTTGTAGTTTACTCATCCCAATTTTAACAATTTTATAAATTAGCATGGGATTTCTGACGATCAGACGGTCTTTTGGTTAAATAACAATGTTATCTTAGAGATTATGTCCTTTCTAGTGAACTTGAAGTTTGAATAAGATTATGTAATTTGGAGTTTTGTTATCATTTAATTTTAAGTTTTATTTTAAGAGCTTGCATTTTGTAGAAGATCATTGTTAATGGTTTTTAATTTGGGAATATATTGTGTATGAATATTTATGGATTATGCGCTTTGCAATTTCTAAGGTTAGCAACTGCGGCCGTGTCACGCAAAGGAATTTCCGAAATTTATATAAGTAGATTTGAGACGTGATACAATCAGTGATGATGGGAGGAATTTTCGAATGCAATTTGTCATTTGTTCAATACATGCAATATAAAGAAATGTGTATGACAAATACTTTAATGGAATTGTTTTGAGAGAAAATGAAGAAACTTTCTAAATTGTTTCTAGAAAATTTAGGTTGAGCTTAAAATTTACTTGCGTCATCGCGATAGTATATTTTTCGGGCAACTTCCGGAGCCCGTGCATGGCTCGGGGACAGTAAAAGCCGACTTGAATCGATATCTCTGTTAACTTTTTCTTGTTTCTGCAATCAACCTTCATCTATATATCACTTTAAATGCACATCTCAGTTTCAGGGCACTAAAATACCTGAAGAGATCTGCATCAAGACACTTCTCCACCAACCACAGTCTTACACGTGTATTTCTTTTTCCCAGCGAGCTGACACGGCGTGGGATGAGAACAAAAGTATGTGGGATGAGAATAAAATTACTTAACCTAAGTGCTTGAAATCTACCAAAATCCATCCAACTGACAATAGCCATGGACCCATTTGTTTGGCACCAATATCTACGTGGGATGAGAATAAAACTAGTTAACCCACCGGGTTTGAAATCTACCAAAATACATCCAAGCGACAAAAACCAAGGACCCACTTATTTGATACCGATAGCTAGATGTTGTGGATCCCACATTTTATCTCTTGGATGGATTATGGGAGTATTTCAAGTCCACAGGTAAAGCATTGCTCGTTGAGAATTTCTGCAAGGGGGGGGAGAGAGAGAGAGAGAGGGGAGAGGGTGAGATTTAATTCTGAAGGGAAAGGAGTAAATTACAGCTCTTCATTCATCATCACTCACATTGAACATAGACTATCAATTAAAGACTTATTCTTTTACACATGAACCCCTGGCTCTTCTTCATAGTATATATCTTTGCTTGTTGTCTTGTCTAATCAATTAATTGATCTAAATAGAGCCAAAATCAAAGTAAGAAGTTGTCAACGTTGATCTTCTTGCTTGCATTTTATTCAAAAATCTTCTATAGGAAAGTCTAGATTTTAAGGAAGGCACTTGACTTAGAAGATTGAAGCTATCAGATAGACATCAATCCATAAAAGCTCCCACTATGTTATCACCCTGTGTTTTTATATTATCCATATGACACATGCCATTTGATTTATTACACATGTGTACTCGATTTTACATGCCTTACACTGGTACAAAGTTGACTTGTCCTTACGGGTGGGAAAATCCGTAGGGACAAACAGGACCCCTACGGTAGTAACCGTATTGGAATTTATACATAAAAAATTAACTTTTATAATTGCCTCTACGGCGCTGTAAGAGAAACCTTACGGTAGAGATAAAGTAGAAAGTTAAAAAAAAAATAAAACGGTAAATCCCCTCTCCCTTTCCCCCTACGTCCAATCATCCCCAAATTCCCTCGTCCTAGCCCCCCAAAAAAATTTCCCCCGCCCTCGAACCCTCCTCTTCCTCCTCTTTCTCCGTCGTCCTCGAACTTTCCCCCTTCCCCAACCTTTGCCCTCAAGCCCTCCTCCTTCGCCGACTTCGAACCCTCCTCCTCGCCCACAAACCCTCCTCCTTCGCTCGTCGCGAGGTCTTGACCGCTCGTTGCTCGGTCATCGCTTGTCGCCGCCTCCTCTCGCGACCGATTCAGTTACAGTTTTCCACCTATTTTAAAAATTGTTTAATTTGGGGATTTAAATTGGGGGCGGTTAATTGCTGCTGCTGCTGTTATTGTTCTTTTGTTCGTTGAGAAGTGACGAGGGTGTTCGGCCGGTTAGGAGTTAGTGTTAGGTTTATGAAAATGTCAGGGCTTAAGGATAATGCTAGTGTTAGGGTTAGGTTTTGGGTTAGGTGTTAGTGTTAATTGATGAGGGTGATTGGGTTAAGTGTTTGTTAGGAACCAGTGCTCCAGTCGCTACACTAGCAAACCGGGAGGGGGGGGGGGCGGGGGGAGCGGATAACAGAAAAATTACAAAGTAAAAGCACCAATTCCTAATGCCATGATCATCATCCACTAACGAATTGCAAACATGAAACTAAAGAGGGGGATGGACGAAGCTACAACCTTTGTAGCGTTTCCACCTAATCGTGGAAGACCCCGTTTAAGCTCCACCGCTATCCGGATCGTGCTTGTAGGCCGACTTTCTTGCGCAAGATGATCCACATCGAGAAAACCCCAAAATCAAGCTTCATCTTCACCGATGCAAGCACCAAGTGAAGAAACAAGATCTCAATCCTTGCCAGAGAGTGAGATGTTGAGATCTAGCGAGCTCTCATCTTTTATCCTCTCATTTTCACCTTTTATTTTCATCTAATGAGAGAGGAGGAAGAAGAAGAGAGGAAGGGGAGAGAGAGTGTGCGAATTATTCTTTTCCCATATGAGAATAAATAATAACTCTCATCAATCCCTCTCTTCCTCTTTCTTCCACTTGTCCTCTAGAAAGGGATGGGTGGCCCTCCTCCGCCCCCACATGCCATCACATGGCTTCTATATGTGGAAAAAAGAAAAAAGAAAAATGTATTTAACAAATACATATAATTATATTTGCATCACATACAAATACAAAAGAGAGGAATAAATAGGATGCACATAACATATATATATATATATATATATATATATATATATATATATATATATATATCATCAATTGATTTAACAATCCGGTTTAAATCTGATCCGGCTAGTATTACAAACGTCCGATTAATATACGTGTATCTAATACATGTATTTAATCAGACTCCCGCACGTATCACCATACGCGTACTATATCGTTTCGCCTGAGCAGGAAAAACCACTGCGTGAGACTTTAAAAACTCAATCAATACGCTGGCAATAGGTCTGGATCATCCGATTAATCTGAAGCACTTTAAGATCAATCCCCTCACGGGTTAACCCATAAGCGCATCAGTGGCACTAGCTATACGTAACGGTTACCCAGATATTAATTAAAAAAAAGGTCGGTAAGTGATTGGTGTAATTTATTGCACATTTTTCTAACCTATTTATCATTTTATTATCATATATTATACTGTTCTGGGTATCTTTTGTGAATTATTATAGATAACAGGGCTTGAATGCAAAAGGACGGAAAATTGTCCTAAAATGAGGATTACGTGGGTACAATGAAGACTTAAGAGAATTATTCAGAAAATCAAAATACAATTTGCAAATTTTGAATAAATTTTGGAATATCATTACAAATCAGTAAAGATTGCAAGAAATAGAGATGAATAACAAATTAGTTGAAGAAACTAAACCAAATCAAAAGTAACAAATTAACATGCCCAATTATATGCCAAATTTGGGAATAATTCGGAGATCTACGTAACTATAGAAATACAGAGAGATATTCAAGATTTTATGAGCTAAAAAATCATCTAAATTGACGTTAAAATCAAAAAAAAATCTGGAGCCACGAAATCAAAATTCGGTGGCGGATCAGTAGTTAATCAAATCAATTAGGGGCGGATCAGCGGACGATTTTGGGCCGTTAGATGAGATTTTTTATAGGCACGATCGTATACCCACATAGATTAATATGAGATGTAGGATTTTTTCTTTCGAAAATTCTTAAGGCACGCAACAGTATCCAACAGAGCGATTAGATTTTCATTGATTAGATTTTCATAGTAGTTAGCAAGTTGATTTTCTTGTATATTTTATTACTTATTCTCCAAACTTTCTTAGCCCTATATAAGCACCTGTATAGCCATAAGATTTCATATCTCTTTGATAGAATTCAAGTTAGGGTTTTTAAGTAGAAGAGATCGAGTTATATTATAAGTTTCTTATGAATATTAATAGAACTTTAGTTTTCCTTAATACTATGAACAACTCATTTTTATTCTCCGTGTTTTTATTTGCAAATTCTATGGGTTGATGTTCTTATTTCTTTTCTTTTCTATATTTTGATTGTTAATCTTTTATGTCTTTATTATTATCTTTGTAGTTATATATCTAATAAACTAATCTAGTAATGAAAGATGACGCCTTGAACGAGATTAGAGAAAAATGGTAACACCGATAATTTAATTAAGTTGATGATAATTGATACTTGGAAATTTAATTAAGAAAGGTAAGATACTAATTTAAATATAAGAGATTCAAGCTAGGTAATTTAAAGGGATCTAGATTAATCGATAAGATATAATTATAGACTCATGACCTACATATTTTTGTGGAAGATTAAACCTAGATTGCTTTTAATTAACTAGAACTATGGTTTTAATATGATCTAGATGGTATTATTATTTTGATAGGCTTTATCTATAATTTAAATATAATCCATGCTTAGTTATAATTAATGGAAACATATTAGAACTAAATTAGAAAAGAAGTAAATCCTTTAAACCAACCATAGAAATAAAGCATATAAAAATCCTAGAACTTTTTCTCTCATAAAAGAAAACTCCACTTTTATTTGCACTTTTAAAAAAATCTAACTCTTTAACTTAATTTAAAAGTAGCTAACACATCTCTCTTTGATAACGATTCTCAAGTACGACTGCGATAAGTTATATACTTGCGGTTAAATTTGGAGATAAAATATCCCCATCAAGTTTTTGGCGTAGTTACAGGGAGATGTAGTTTAATTATATTTATATTTAAGTTTTATATTTTAGTTGCAGATTAAATTAGATTTCTTTTAGAGTATTTGATTATGCAAAATTTCTGTTTAAAATTTCAGGAATCGAGACGAACTTATTGGAAGAGAAGATTGAGACGAACATGAGGCAAATCGAGGTAAGATCTCATTTTCCCCAAAATTTCGATTTTATTCTAACTAACAGATTTTTGTAGGATTCTTTACGTCGTTTTAAAAAAATAGTTTAGATTTAGATTTTAGATTGTTTTAGATTGCATTACTTATTTAAAAAGATTCTAAGGGGCAACAATCCAAAAACAGATTAGGTGGGGATTTCATCACCCTTCCCAATCCCCACAAATCACAACTGAGTATCTGCATTAACCTATATTAATTTAAACAATATCTAGACTTCAACCCCTAAGGGCATATCGCCCTCAATCGGACAAGAGGAGGTTGTAGGTAATCTAATGGTTATCCGATTCAATCTTGAGGTGTCTAGTGACGCATGACTAGTTTTGGTTACTTAATTAATACCCGCTATTTCGGGGATTCGTATAGCAGAACCCTCCCACTTAACTGGCATTGATTTGGCTTCAAGATTGTTAAAGAGCCGTTAGAAGATCTATCCAGCAATTTATCTCTTTGCAGTTAGGAGAGAGTCTAGTAAGTTGACCTAGGTAACCTTAGATTTAGGTTGTTTGTGCATCTTCGTTTGTGATTTGTTAGAATTCTTAGTTTAATTTATAAAAAAAAGGTGAGGAACATGCTAAACCAACTTTGTATGAACTATATTATCCAGTTAACCCAACACTTACCGATCATATTAGAATGAAAAAATATAAGAGCGGTTGTTCATCGCAGAAAACAGAGACGAACTGGGATGGATCGTCTTGCCTGAATTTGGGGTCAGATGTTATTTGGATTTATCCGTCCACCTCTCCGAAGATACCATGTTGATTTATGACACCATATATCAGAGGTTTGGACAGATGCGACCGTTGTAGCAGATTTTATCAGATGCTCTCTCATTTTATGAGGGATTTTTGATTGTGGGGACGCTCTTCTCTGCAGGCGCAAGCCCCTATAGTTAATTACGTTATCGCATTGCGATAATCACTTTCTCCTGCTCTGGAAGTTCACTTCGTGTTGTGTATATTTTTGTTTGTTTTGGTTGCCCGTGAATTGTATACGGAGACTAGTTTATGTTGTCGCCCATAGGGCGCGGATTAGTCCAAATCTGTATATTTTAGATTTTGGCTTAGGTTTATTTAAGGACCGTTAATCTGGTTTGAGATTAAGATCAACTTAAATATGTGAGCATTTGGGCTCAATTTGTTCTTGTTAAGGATGCGTTAGTCTAGTTTGAGACTAAGATCAACTTTGCAAAATTTAAAGGATCATTTTTATTTAAGATCCAACAAAAGAGTATTTGGGCTCAGATGCAAGAACATCTCAGAGACTTAGCCAATTTGGCCTAAGTTTACTTAACCTTTTTCTTATTCAAAAGTGCTAAGCACTTATTTGGGCTCTGTTTGTTCAGCCCTTATCTTTTCATGTAAAAGTGCTAAGTACTTATTTGAGCTCTGACGCTCACATGTATGTCATGTGAAGCATTCAGTCATGGGCGCTGCCCAATAAATGTTGAACACTTTTAGTCATTTTGATTAAATGTGAATTGCCAAGCACTTTTTATGGCGTCCACATGAGGTGCACGTGAGGCGCTGCCTAATCAGTGCTAAGCACTCAGCCGTTTTGGCTGCATATAAAGTGCTCGACACTTTTTGTATGGTGCCCACGTGAGGAGCACGTGCGGCGCTGGGCGCTGCCAAATCAATGCTAAGTACTTAGCTGTCTTCGGCTGCATAGGGAATGCTGAGCATTTTATTCAGCGCCTACGTATGTTTCATGTGAGGCGCCGGCCTTCTGTTTTGGGCGCCCGCGTGTTTTTCACGTGAGGCGCTGTTAAAAGGGGGCATCCACGTGAGGAGCACGTGAGGTGCTAGTCTTTTCCCCCCTTTTTAGAGATTAAATCTCTGTTAGTGGTATTTTGACCATTAATGATCACCAAGATCTTCGTTTTTCGAAGATCTGGGATCAGGTTTTTCTTTATGAACTAAGTTCTTTTATAGGTTTTTTTCCTTTTGTTTTTTCTTTTGGACCTAATTTTTTTCTGAATCTTTGATTCTCAAGAACAAGATCCTCCCGATGAGAATTAAATTCTCAACTTGTGGGAGACTTGTCTTGTGGATTTCTGATGCTGATAAAAAAACTAAGTTCTTGAGAAGGGTTGAACCCTTATATAGGTAAAAAGAAATATTTTGATCTCTGTATTTTCTTTACCTAGGGTTTTGAGGAGGAGAGTCTTCTTCTTTGAGAATTAAATTCTATGTTCTTTCAAGAGCTCCCTGTATTTTTGCAGAAGCTTATCAGGTTTTTTTTTCTTCTTCCTCCCTTTTTTCTCCTTTTGAGACTTGAAGTCTCGGGTCCTTTATATAGTGGAAGTAAGTTTGTTACTTAATTCTGAGAAAATCTCTCATTAAGAGATTCCAATTGATTTAATTGAGTTGGGGGATTTTACTCACCATTGGATCTTTGAATCAAGGATTTCTGTTTTTACAGAATACGATTCTTGTTTTTAACGAGATTGGGGAAATATTTTCCCTGTACAGAATTTATTCTGTAAAAATTATGATTTTTAATTATCATTGGATTTTTTAATCCAATGGTTCTCTATTTTACATAGAGCAATCATTCTTATTTAGAAAAATTGAGAGAATATATTCCAAAATAGAATTTTATTCTATAATTGGATTTTTAATTCTGTATTTTGATGATTTATCATCTCCGTTGGATTTTTGATCCAATGGTTCTGTTTAACAGAGAGTATTATAGAATTTAATTCTACCTGGACGCTTGGCGCTTACGTGTCGTGCACATGGGCGCCATCTAAGTGTTTAACTCTTATGAACTCTTCTGTGCTTTGCACATTGGCGCCTGCGTGAGGAGCACGTGCGACACCATCTAAGAGTTTAACTCTATATTATGAACTCTTCTGTGCTTTGCACATTGGCGCTCGCGTGAGGAGCACGTGTGGCGCCATCTAAGAGTTTAACTTTATGTTATGAACTCTTCTGTGCTTTGCACATTGACGCCCGTATGAGGAGCACGTGAGGCTCCATTATAGGATTTAATTCTATAAGATTGGCTCTGGCGCTGGCGCCCTTATAGAGAGCACGTGAGGCGCTGCCTCATTAAATTCAACAGAGCTTTGCTCTTTTATTAGGTTAATTATATTTGGGAAACAGCGGTTATAATTCACCTTACACCATAACCGAACTAACATTCACTCCTTTTAATTTCATAGACAAACAACAATTTTAATCATATCCATACTATGTTGTTGGCCTTCCTTATGACAATATCCAATTAGAATATTATCAACCATACCAAACTTTTCCACAATTAGACGTTGATAATGATGAGGAGATGAAACTTGCTAAAGTCGAAACGCAGTTGGCCACTTTTATGAAAAACGCCAGTGCTACTGAGCAATCAATGACTAATATTGAAATTCTTCTTGGCTAGATAACTACTGCAATCATTAATAGGAAAGAATAAGAGACCATCCTAATGCAAACTCACACCAATCCGATTGTTCCCAACACTTTAGAAAATCATAACAAACCTATTGAGGAAGTGGTTGAGAATAACTATGGTTTGGAATATATAACCGAAGAACATTTAAGTCATAAGTGTTCTGTGTGCGGGTGTGAATTTACGTCAAAGAAAATTGAGCGATATAAGAAGCGCCCAATTTGTGAATCCATGTTTGAATCTTGTGGTTTAGATGAGTCTGATTTATTGGTGCATGAGGGAAGTGATGATGAGTCTCCTTCTAGTGTGTTTGAAACCTACCCTCAAAATTTTGAATTTCCAATTTGGCCTCCAGCAAAAAATTTAAATAAAGATGATTTAATTGATGATACGTTTGAGGTTGAGATATTTGATTTAACTAATTGTAAATTTTTTGAGGAAGATGTTTCTGACGAGTTAACTGTCGCGGATATAAATTTTGAGAAAATTTTAGATATAGAAACCGCTTCAATAAAGGAAACTTATGATTTTGATAGCGTTAGTTTAGATATAATATTTGAGAAAACTATTTATAGGGAATCCACACCTTCATTAGCAACGAATAATGAATTTTTGAAGAAAATTTAGAGTGGAATCCCACATTTTTAGAACATAAAAGTCAATCCATAAGTCAATTTAAGGAGGAAATGAAAGAATTGTTGGACGAGAGATTTGATGATATTTTTGAAGACGATTCACCTATTATAATAGAAGAAGTGAATGATGAAGAGATGGTTAATTTTGAAGAAGGATGTTTTGATCAAAGTTTCAAGAATTTTTTTAAGAATGAACTTAATCTTATAGACGAATTAGATTTACCAAACCATTCAATAAATTGTGAATATCCTTTTGAGCTTTTAATAGTCGAATCAAACACTCCACTATTTTCGGTCATTATTAAAACCGATCCTATTGAAAAGCAAGATGAAGTTATGCCTTTAACTCCTATAACTGGATCACTTATTTATACTCCGCATGTTCGTGTTTTAGAATTTGATCCAATTAGCCAATACTTCGACAAGTTTTTACAGCTACATAATTATTTGCGAATTTCATCATTTATTTCTGTACTAGTTTTCTCGGCAAAACATGGATTACAATTTTCTTCACCCACATATAAACACCATACTAATATTTTGCATATCCATTTTAGGGTGTTTATTGATACTTATTGCTACAACTTATTTTACTACTCTTGCATGATTAAAGATAAATTTTTTGAGTGGTTAATATTTACATATGGGTTAGCAAAAGTATTGGGTAAATTATTTTTTGAGTGGTCAATAATTTCGTGAATACGAGGTGGAAGACACTGTGGACACTGTCTAAAATAAGTGTGGGGGGTGGTTTTGTACATAGTTTTTATTCTTTCAAAAAAAAAATTTTGAAAATGAAAATGAAAAAGTGAAAAATATATATAAAAAAGAGAAAGAGATTTTGAGAAAAATAAGAAAAAGAGATGGTTAAATGGATCTAGTAATAAATTTTCATGAGCCCGTTCCCAAAAGGTTAGTATCATGAAGGAGTTACTAGGTTTGAGAAGATATAACTGGAGTCTATTTTTGAGTCCAAACATTTGAACGTTGATACTCTACTATACGCACATGCATGCATCTTGGAACTTGAGACAGTAGAAGAGACCTGTCATGTTCTTGTCTGTAATGTTCTAATACGGGGAAAATTTTTTAATATCACCAAAAAATAAATTAACACCGTTTTGCAATTATCAAGATAACATAAAAAAATTCTGTGTGGGTGCTTCATCACCTAGTGACTTAGACCAACTGGTTTAGGATCATTTGTTGTGTCTTAGGTGTTGCAAGATCAGGATACTGTTATTTACGCACAATAAGTGATTATATTCGGTAATCGGTTGGTTAGTGCCTCATGAAGCATTAACGGTCGTATGAAAAAAGTGGGAACAAATCCATCAATTTGATCTGCCGATTAAAAAGTAATAGGGAGTTAAAGGCAAGAGTATGGGAGCTTGAATTGAATTCTCCGAGAGTAGGGATGATTTTACACATACGTAGGGGTATAAGATCATGTTTGGAAATAAGATTGGTAGGAAAGATTGGAAGAATGATGAGAAAGTAATTTTCGACATAAATCAAAATCTATTAAGGCATGGTTTATGACGATTGAAAATCTAGTAAAATTTAAACTCTTATTTTTCGTATTTTTCTTATCTATCCCTATCTTTGTATATAGTTTTCATTTTCTTATTTTTGTTTCCTTTATTTTCTTTTATAGGAGTAGGAGTAGGAATATGAGTACGAGTAGGATTTAGCTAGATAGTAATTTAGTTTAGTTTGGAGTTTGAAATCTTAGATTTGCTCGAAAACTAGCAAAAGATAAGTGTGAGGGTATTTGATTAGTGTAATTTATTGCACATTTTTCTAACCTATTTATCATTTTATTATCATATATTATGCTGTTCTGGATATTTTTTGTGAATTATTACAAATAATAGAGCCATTACACAAAGCCCTCGGCCGAGGCAGGAGATTTACTGGTAGGTATTCTAATAGTATCTCAGGGTGTTCTGGGCTACACTCCGACACGACTTGTACCACTTTTGGGGATCTGACTTTTACCAACCCCCTACGCCCGCCATGCGATACTCATAGACGAACGGACCGGACTGTACGGATATTGTCACTGACAGACTCAATAGGGTGTCAGGATGAGTTCGCTCATCGACGTCCCTTTTGGTCAATACCTGGTAGCCCGTTACGTATGGCTAATACCTCTGACGTGCTAGTGGTTAAATCCACAGCCAAAATATTGACGAGTCTTTAGAGTCCCCCACAGACAGTTTCTCAAGTTTCGGGCGAAACGCTGTAGAGGTCGTATGGAGATATGGCAGGGTTCGATCGTATACGTGCGGTATTTCACAGATCATGATCAGACGGATAATACTAGCGGGCTTTGGTTTAAGCCGGATCCTAGTATTGTACAATGTAGATTTTGTCTTATTGCATTTGTATTCGGTCGGAATACAAATGCGGGTATGTATATACGGTCGCGGGGTTTTCCTGTAATTAATTACGGGATCGTCTTTTTGAAGTTGCCAGTTTCCATTCCGTTTCAGCCAGTTTTTCTTTCTTCCATTCTTTGGCTGAATTTTTCATGGGAGGGGTTTTCTTGCAAAGTGGCATTTAGCTAATTGCAAGGGTGTTATTTGTAAATGGAGGATTATGATGGTTCTAGCATCTTTGCTTTTTCATTCATCATGGTTTTGCATCAATGAGAAAGGATTTGAGATTGGATTGATTTATTTTGAGTGTGACTAAATTTCCTTGTTATCACCCATTTCTTTATGGTCACCTCACACTCTCTTGTGCTCACCTCCCTTGCATTTTTCCACTCCCAATTTATGCATGGCCGGCCACTCTTTTGTGGGGAGGTGAGGGCATTTTCATTTTTGGTGTGGGGAAAATTAGTTCATCTCATATTATTTTGCTTACACCAAAATTCCCAAGTACATCTCCATTGTTCATTCTTCACCTCCATCATTATGGCAACTTCATACCCGCTTGAGACAAAAGCTTCTACACTTAGCCTACAGCATTCTTGGACACGTCGACTCGCCAACTTCGTGCCCGAGTTGCCTCGGTCCAGAGGTGGGAGCTCGTGAAAGAACCCGGCGATGTGGTGCCCTTTCCGACAAGGAGATGAAGATCGGAGATTCCACGAGGAGACCGGGATAGACACCGAAGACCGAAGGACACCGATTGCTCGGTATAGCATTCTATCCCGTCTCTTGTTAGCTAGCATTAGGTTAATGGTTACGATCCGGGCTTTTAGGATGCGGCAGTGCCGGTTTAAAGTCAAGAAAAATTTTCGTTTCCGCATTCTGGCCTCGGATAGACGGCTGGGGCGCTACCGTAGTCCTACATGGTATCAGAGCCACGCCATTAACCTAGTCTAACTTGCTCTAACGTGTTTACAAGTTCGATCGAACGGATTTTCCGAAAACCCGATTTCTAAAGTACAGTTTCTGTCAAATTTTTCCAGTGCTCTAAAAATTATTTGGTACATTGTAAAAATACGAGCAGGGTTTTTTAAGCATTCTGTGAAAATTTGGTCGCGTGACGTCACTGTTCCACCGTGGAACCGCGGCCAAACCCACGCATTGGCCGCGGTTCCGCCGCCACTTTAACTCTTCACAGCACCAAATTTTTTACAGTGGGCTTTTGACTTGGAAATAGGGTTTTTGGTATATACTGTTTGGGCCCAGATTTTCTTTGAGTGCTACAGTTGTGCTTGGGGCCCACTTCTATAAATTTAGTCGATCGAAAATTTTAAACATGTTAGTTCACAGTATTTACATTATATCTGCGACCGTGAATGTCACTTGATCGGTAAATCCTGTCTAACTGCTATAGCACTTTTAGACGGATTTGCGAACGTGACATTCACGTTGATGTTCTGTGTTGTGCTGTGATATTGCGGATTTGTCATGGTGGATAGCCTGGATGCAATGGTAGTATAGTTTGGTTGTATTTGTACATTTGATATTGCGGGGCGAGCGTCTGACATGTGGACTGCCGTTACTGCCTGTTTGTATATTATTCTTTTGGGGCATGACCGGGCTGAGGTCGATGTACCCGTTGTATATTTTACTTTCTGTACTAGGATTACCCCGTGGTGGGGTGCACGGATAGCCGGGTCTAGAGGGCAACGAGCCCGCATCTCATGGTGTTGAGACGGAGGGGGCTTCACTCTAGAATTGGCGGGCTATTCGCCACACTCGTAGGGGTACAGGTTGACCCAAGGTGGGGTGCCCAAGTTACCGGATTCCGTGAAGTGCTGGGTGGTCCATTCACGTTGCTGGAGGGGGCTGCCTCGCTTCAGGTTTTGGCGGGTAACTTGCCACGCCCGTAGGGGTCTAGGATTTCATTGCACAGGCTATCCACATGGCCAGGGGAACGTCGGGTTTCAGTAGCGGCTCTATGAAACCCGGGGATCCCAGATATCTGTATTGTTCTGTGATACTATTTCTGTGATGTTGCTTTTTATCACACCTTAAGCGAATATTATATATTGATATATATACCAGTAGATGTTGTATATGTTTTGCATCCGCGCTAGTCCAGTCCCCGCTCTGTCGTTAGTTAAGTAACCTAACGGGTGATGACGGGACCCGGTGGCGAATGCGGATGGCATATACGTACATCATTATTTTCATTCTTTATGGTGTGATCAATTGATGGGACTGCGTTGATTATGATCAATGCAAGCTAAACAAACCTTTTCTGATGTTGTTGGAACAATTTTTCAAAAAGCTGTTATTGCAAGGACGTTTTCTTTTGTTTTGCACAGTGGTATTCGGTTATGAATATCCAGCACCTCAGTCGACGAGGCAAGGGCCGAGATCCCTTCACCGGGAGTGACCCCTTGGACAGAAGTTTGTGTCAGGGCAATAACTTCACTATAGTCGATTACTTTTGCTTTGTATCATGGTATTCAGATAGAATATCCTGCACCTTATTCTACGGGGAAAGAGCCGAGATCTCTTCACCGGGAGTGACCTCTTTAGCAAAGGTTTTCACCACTATATTTTTATAAAAAGCTATCTGGTTCCTTCAACGATATCAAGTTCATTACGTTAAAGGTTTTTTGCCAAAAACCAGCCGTAGCCCTCCGTCATTTCAGATTAGTATTACTTAGTATTCGTGCTACGTATGTCGTGCTCAGCCGAGGCGTAGTGTGCGGTAGCCCTGTAATGCTTTTCTGTCTTATGGATATGTGATTGGTTAGGACGGTCGTACGGTCATTTTGGCTCAGTCAAGGACTCGTGCGGGTGGGTCTAATGCAGTCAAGATAATGACGGGTTGAACTTGACTAGGATCCTTTGATATGTTGGCTCAGTCAAGGTCACTTGGGTCCTAGGGGTAAAAACACACATCGGGAGTTTCTAAAGAAACTGAAACTTGCCAGGCATGCGCATACCTTCTGGAATGTGATAACGTGAGTGGATTCCGTCACGTTATCATGCGATGATAGTTGGATCCCGATTCCCACTGATGAGTTGGTTTACTCCTCGGGTGATCCCGACTAATTCTTCTTTTAGGTTTGGAAGAGAATTTGAGGTTACAGTGGAAAGTTTCCTGATTAGATAAATTGATAACCATTCTGATTTAGGTTTGAGTGCACGCTGAGTGTTTCTTTTCTCTCTCTTTGGCAGCGACCATGACCCGACCCTTGACTATGACTCAGTGACCAAGATTAACCGAACCTTCTTATAACACTGGCTTTCGGATTGTCAGAGTTGCATATCTCATTGCCACTCCTACTTTTACCCTTTTCTCCAGAACACCCCGTATTACTACGAACGTCCACTTCCATTGGATAAAACCATCGTATGGTTATATATGAACTCGAAGGAATTTATTCGAGGATGGTTTCCGGTTCTGGAGAAAACGAATAGGACTATTCAGTTGTCTTTTCCTTTTACCTTCTCTCAGGTTGCGAGTGCTCCTTAGATTAAGACAGTACACCTATTACGCTTATTGGATAGTCTTCTTCCAAACCATAGGCAGGTGCCGACCGGTAGGGAATGAAGAAAACCAATTAGCCTAACGATGGTGTACAGAAGGTATTATGTAAAGACAAATAAAGGGATTAGTAAGAGGGCAAAGTAAACTGCGACTGCTATTCACGACTAAACCAAGTATTTCATTACCACTCCCACTTCACCTTTGTATTTCTCCAGAACACTCCATATCACTACGAAGATCCACAGTTATCTGGATACTCTATCGTATGGTTATATACGAACTCGAAAGGAACTTGTTCCAGTTCGGGGATGGATTATGGTTCAGGAGAAATAGGAATAGGGTTTATTCAGGTGTCTTTTATCTTTACCTTCTCTCAGGTTGCGAGTGCTCCTAGGATTAGGACAGTACACCCATTATGCTTATTGGATAGTCTTCTTCTAAACCATAGGCTGGTGCCGAACGGTAGGGAAGGAAGAAAACCATTTGGCCTAAAGGGGTGTACAGAAGGTAATGACTAAAGACATATAAAAGGATTTGGAGAGATGGCAAAGAAATATACGGTTACAGTTGTGAATCTGATAATGGAAGAGGCATTACTAGGAATACCCGGATACCCCTACGAAACATTTCAATGTTTCAGTTTCACTGTGTATTGTTAAAAGAAAACCGATTTCCCAATTAGCCCTTGCTCCAGGGTATGTATTTACCAGGTTTGATTCTCACATCTGTATGGTTTTACAGATGATGAGTGGGAGTAAGTTATTGGGAATTGGGTGATTATCCTCATTATATCGGGATTCGTTGTAATTGGTGATATTTGAGGAAATCGCCTGGGTTGTTTGCCGGACGACAAATATTTGGTTTTGAATATCCGTTGTAATGCACCAATTTCAAATTGATATATCTGTACGTTTATTTTCATAAAGTGAGATATAACTTTTTGAAATTATGTCGGTGACATTTACCTATATCAGTGGATGGTTAGGTAAGGAGCATTAAACAGCGGTGTAATTCTTCTTAACCATAAGTACAGTTTTCAACCTACGACACACAGGGAATGGGTTATTAGACTCAAGGGACTTATACAGAGTATTGTATATTGTCCAGTGTCCATTAGGACAGAGAGGTTGGTTCTCGTACTATATTCGGTTTACTTGTGACTTCTCTAGTTCTTAGACATGTGTTTCGTACAAATGCAAGGTCCAAGTTTTGAGAAGTTATAGGTATATGAATAAAGTAGAGAACCAAGTATTGCAAGTATCAGGATTCTTCAAGGTAATCGAAGATGTAGATACTTGTGTATGGTATTCAGTTAATAGTAATGATTGAGAGAACTTGCTTCTCTTTCAGGTTACTCATAATTGGAATCACTCCTAAGTTGAGTAATGCTGATCGGCCTCTTTCCATTTAGTTGACATGCACTGGAGACAGTTGCATGATTTGAATCTGGTTCCAATTAAATCAGTGCCTCTGTTTCTATATTGGATATAGAACAGTTCATATCTTGACGATGTTAAGGTACGGGGAGTTGTTCAGCTTATGCTTGAAACCAGACTCTGGATAACTCAAGGCACGTTTCTGTAAAGGCTGTTTGTGGGTTGACCCGGACTATGACGAGGGTTGACTTTCTACCATCTGGAAGATCAATAGTGATATTGTTCTTGACTCGCCACAGTTTTAATAAAAATGGACTTTTTCAGAAAACAGTAGTGGGAGTATGGTAGAACTGGAAGTGATTCCAGAACCGCAAACGATTACTGAAAATTTGATAAGAACCTAAAGATTCGATCTGGTTTGACATTCCATTAGCCACTCCGCAGATATGGTGGGTAACCTCAGGCACTCGAGAGGTACTTCGGTATGCTCAAAGACGGTGACAGGGAGGTTCTTGTTTACCCAGACTTACCATTGCTGTTGTTCCAGACTATGAGACCCGGTAGGAGGATGAGTATAGCGTCGTTCTGAACTAACTTTAGAAGTGCACGTCTATATGACTCTGCCAGAGGGTTGTCGTAGTCAGTGGGAGCAGCGGAAGTATAGTGGACAAGTAGCTTATGTCTATTTATAGACTAAAGCAGATATAGCGGAGATAGATCATCTATTTCTGATGTCACAGTCATAGGTTTGACTTCATCAGAATAGGGGATGGATCTGTTAAGAAGGTAGTAGGGTGTTATGTCCTGGTATTTGGATGACATACACAGAGTAGGAAGTGAAATTCCTATACTACGATCGGTTATGCTTTGGTTGTCACACAGTGGTTTCTCCACAAATGATATAGATATAATATCAGACATTCTGGTTACTAGATCTATGGTTTTAGATCTAAATTTGGGTAGTTTCCCAATCTGAGTAGTTAGACAGCATTCTAAAGGTGTTTTAGAATGGACGACTCCTGGCACGGTAGTATACCTGCAGGTGATGGAGTCACCCTCTCTAAAGGTGTCTTACAGACTAAAGAGGAGAGGGATATGCATGATTGGCAGATTACTTGCTTAGGCAATTGAGTCAATCATGAGATGTCAAGTACTACACCAGATGTTGTTTTTGCAGTAGATGCAATAAGTTGATATTGATCCTATCCTGGAGAAACATTCGAAAGCAGTTTTAGAACATAAGTGGATGTTCTAGGGATATGATAACATCAGCGTCATTCAGGAGACGGTTATCATTCCAGGCTTCCAAGGTGACCTGGATGACAGAGTGACTGCCAGAGTTATAGTTTTCCCTCTGACGAGGGGCAGTATTTTGGACAGGTGGTTCAAGCGGATACTGAGGGAGGCATGGCGCATGATACTGATTAAGTTCAGTTGACGATACAGTCTAAGAAGTTTGGATTTTGAGTTCATTTATGAACTAGGTCCCATCAGATATCCAGACACATTCTAAGACATGCATTGCTCATTTCGGGAGATGGCTTTCTCCGCAACTTGAGATAAAGAGAGACATAGAAAGAAACATTAGAGCGGATCCACTCACTGAGGCTATTCCTCGAACGCATTAGTCTCATAAGCGGGTTTTTGTGAGACTGATTAGTAGAGGAGTTGGGTGTTCGATATCACACGGGCTGTGAGTATGCGACATCGCAATAATTAGCCTTGAGTGCAAGTGGGAGATTGTTGGAGATAGTGCCCTCAGAGTCAATTATTGGATCACAAGCACATGATTGCAATGATTGAGTGAGGATATATACCGGTAGGACAGTCTTACTCAAGATGATAGTATGCTATCTGGTTTATCTTTATCATCGTGTACCGCTTTAGGTGACCTTACAGGTCACTATTGCGCGTTGATAGAGCTCTTAGGATTCTTGCTTGACGGCCAGCAGTATGATGGCGATTATATACGTGGGAGCTGGGGTCTATAAGCACATCCTTAAAAGGTCCCTAGTCGTGGGAGTTTTCGAGACAGGGCATCGATACTCTAGAGTAGACTAGTGTATACAGTCGAGACCCCGATGAGGGGCAGTGGCCGGTCTCACAAGCCACTGGTGTCAGTTGGTTCACCTAAGATGTATACAGGTGCGCATTGGGTTATGAGTACACCGGACAGGACTCGCCGGGAACATGCTAGTTGGTCTTATACTTGACGTCAGATAGCAGTTCCCTAGTGACATGTGTACAGGTTAGTTCATCAACCTGAGATCGTCATTTGTCTCGTGTGAGTTCCCACTGTACTTTGATTACTACCCTACCACGGCTCAAAGGAGTCGTGCAAACAGGTTTTAGTTGGGTACAGTCCCGAGCCACATGGAGACAGTGAGCGGATCGTCAGGGGTTCGTCTCTCCCGGTATTGGGGGTGAGGTCGCGCTGTATCTAGGAGAGCTATTACATAAAACCCTCGGCCTAGGCAGGAGATTTACTGGTACGTATTCCAGTAGTATCTCAGGGTGTTCTGGGCTACACTCCGACACGACTTGTACCGCTTTTGGGGGTCTGACTTTTACCAACCCCATATGCCCGCCATGCGATACTCATAGACGAACGGACCGGACTGTACGGATATTGTCACTGACAGGCTCAGTAGGGTGTCAGAATGAGTTCGCTCATCGACGTCCCTTTTGGTCAATACCTGGTAGCCCGTTACGTATGGCTAATACCTCTGACGTGCTAGTGATTAAATCCACAGCCAAAGTATTGACGAGTCTTTAGAGTCCCCCACAGACAGTTTCTCAAGTTTCGGGCGAAACGCTGTAGAGGCCGTATGGAGATATGGCAGGGTTCGATCGTATACGTGCGGTATTGCACGGATCATGATCGGACGGATAATACTAGCGGGCTTTGGTTTAAGCCGGATCCTAGTATTGTACAGTGTAGATTTTGTCTCATTGCATTTGTATTCGGCCGGAATACAAATGCGGGTATGTATATACGGTCGCGGGGTTTTCCTGTAATTAATTACGGGATTGTCTTTTTGAAGCTGCCAGTTTCCATTCCGTTTCAGCCAGTTTTTCTTTCTTCCATTCTTTGGCTGAATTTTCCATGGGAGGGGTTTTCTTGCAAAGTGGCATTTAGCTAATTGCAAGGGTGTTATTTGTAAATGGAGAATTATGATGGTTCTAGCATCTTTGCTTTTTCATTCATCATGGTTTTGCATCAATGAGAAAGGATTTGAGATTGGATTGATTTATTCTGAGTGTGACTAAATTTCCTTGTTATCACCCATTTCTTTATGGTCACCTCACACTCTCTTGTACTCACCTCCCTTGCATTTTTCCACTCCCAATTTATGCATGGCCGGCCACTCTTTTATGGGGAGGTAAGGGCATTATTTTTGGTGTGGGGAAAATTAGTTCATCTCATATTATTTTGCTTACACCAATATTCCTAAGTTCATCTCCATTGTTCATTCTTCACCTCCATCATTATGCAACTTCATACCCGCTTGAGGTAAAAGCTTCTATACTTAGCCTACAGTATTCTTGGACACGTCGACTCGCCAACTTCGTGCCCGAGTTGCCTCGGTCCAGAGGTGGGAGCCCGTAAAAGAACCCGGCGATGTGGTGCCCTTTCCGACGAGGAGATGAAGACCGGAGATTCCGCGAGGAGATCGGGATGGAGGCCGAAGACCGAAGGACACGGATCGCTCGGTATAGCATTCTATCCCGTCTCTTGTTAGCTAGCATTAGGTTAATGGTTACGATTCAGGTTTTTAGGATGCGGTAGTGCCGGTTTAAAGTCAAGAAAAATTTTCGTTTCTGCATTCTGGCCTCGGATAGACGGCCGGGGCGCTACCGTAGTCCTACAAATACCATCTAGTTCTCAGTGAGTCCGTCCAGTGTAACTCATATTCTAATGAGCACCTGTATACAATCTTCTATTTCAAACACCAATGGTTATGAGATCAACCATCACCCCATACGGGGTCAAGAAACGTATACACTAGTCTAAACTGGAGTACCGATGCCCAGTCTCGATACTCCCACGACTAGAGACATTTAAGGATGTGCTTGTGGACTACCCAGGCCCCAACAGTATGATCCCTATAATAATCCTGGTAATCAAGTAAAGATCCTATGAGTTTTATCATTATGTATTAGCGATACGTGATAATGAGTAAAACGATACACATAAATGATAAAGACAAACCAGATAGTCTACTATCATCTCGAGTAAGACTGTTCTATCCATATAGGCCCTCCTTTAATTAAGTAATTGCTTTCCTGCAATTACAATAATTGCCATGAGGGCACCTATATCCAACAGTCTCCCACTTGCACTTAAGGCCAATTATTGCGGTATCGCATACCCACATCTCATGTGCTATTGCATACCCAACTTCTCTACTAATAATTTCGCAAACCGCGTTCTAGAAACAACCTTAGTGAGTGGATCTGCTACAATGTTTCTAACTTTATATCTCTGTATCTCAATCTCGCAGAGATCGACTATCTTCCGAATCAAGCGATACCTACCATAGAACTCTGTTTGGACAGCTAATGGAACAATGTTCATAAATGAACGTATTTATCCAAACAACTTCTTAGGATGTATCCATTGCTAAGTCATAATCAGCATCCAGTACCACGACCACTCCAGTATCCCTCTTGGAACTCTTTCCAATATACTGTTCCTCAGAAGAAAATAAACTTATAACTCATGACAGACACTCTGTCATCCATGTCACTTGTCATGCCCCGCTTCCCAAAATATGGAATACGAGGGGTAACAAGACCAGCCATGCTCCTACAGTCAAGGAAATATCCTGCCGTAGTTACACTTCGGCTTCTAGTATTACGTGGTAATCACCAATCAATGCAATGTCCATGTCACTAAACTTATCAGTCTCTAAGTCTCAATGTCCCAGTCACTAAACCAATCGTCAGTCCAAGTGTGAGCATCAACTACCGCAGGAGTATTCCCAACCCAAGGGTAGGCCCTAGGGGCAAGAGAACACGAGCCCGAATCACACTCGCTAATAATCAGTAATACCATCCATTCGACTCTCGAAATTGCTATATATGCCGGCAGTGGGACTCCTGAGTTTCCATTGATCGAACTCACACTCAAACTACCCCACACCCCGTGGTCTACATCAAATACCGACCATGAATCCAAATATTAGTCGCTCTATGACAAGTCTACACGAGAACTGGAGACAAGGTCTCCATCAAGCATGTTTCGACCGGTATCCAAGATAAATGAACAGTGTTCGACGTCTTACCTATGACACTAATATAAGTGCTTCCATAACTGTCCCATTCTAGTTATAATTACACTTATATATGTCCTATAGGCGTCGACAATGCAATGACTGTTTGGTTCCGCTGATTGTGTACAAGTACGCTTCACTTCACTTATTTATTCACGCTTTTACACTGACGTACTTGCCACAATCCAATCACTAATATTTAACACTTGGTAATGTAACACGGTCACTAGGTTATCGATGCAAATGAACACTATTTACAAAAGTATGACAATCATGCACATGATGGGGATATAGTAAATGCACTGCTAAAAACATATGAGCAACCGGTGTCGGTTGGACTAGAAAAATCATATAAAATCACACGTGCATAATTGAGCAAAACGATATAAAAGGAGTAGGCATTATATTTAATTATCAGTACAAAAAATTAGTTTCGTGTCAATCGGGTTTCAGGTTTGCTAGTTATGGTCATTCCATTTTAAGTGTTTACTGCTGGAAATCCAATTTCTGAACTGGAAGTCCGTTTTGTAACACGCTTTACTCCCTATTGGGAGCATAATTAGGCGGCGCTACTGTTCAACTAATTGTAGGAATATGAGTTAAATTTATAGAACAGGATACAGATAAACAATATTCATTTTGTTTTAGGAGTTATGATCATATTACTAATGAAGGGTGCAAGCTGAAATGACAGGAATCTGTTGTACATGTCACCCATTTAAAATGTGATTTAAATACTAAAAGATACTAGAATTTAGTACAACTGGTTCCGTTGGAAATATAAGACATCTTTCTACGCAACAGTAATTGGCTCCGCACATTATCGCAATTAAACAGCAAGGTTTCAGGGGTACGAATGCATGTCAAGGGTAAGTTCCTGCTCTGGACTGCAGTCCAAGGTCAGGTAAGTTCTTTGTTTTTTATGTCCAAAGAATATATCTAACAGTAAAGCTATACGTCTTGTTAAAGGTTATGCAGTACCCTTCGCAACAAACCCAAGCACGCTACGATTGCATTTTTCTAGAATTAATTATGAATTTAACAGTGTTAAGTGTTCGGTAAAGCGTAAGTCGGCATAGACCTTAGGGCATCACTTTATGCGTGAAAACGACTTCAATTTGCCACCGAATTTCTACAGAATGTTAGTTTATAACATCAGGGTCTAAATATCATGATTTTCACCATATTTGATTTAGTTATCGTTTATAGTTCACATCAAACACTTAGGGTAGCCTCCGGTAAACGATCGAAACACTAGTTTTCTTTAACCAATTGGATGTAATATTATCCATATAGCCTCTATGTAACGCTGACACAGTAATAAGCCTTAATCACGCTCCAATCAATAAAACCGCATTATGGTTCACTATGCAATTTCAACGGTGGTTACGATCTAAATATAGTTATATATATACATCAATTTATTATGAAATTGCTTCTACTCATGTTTAAAAATAGCATGATAAACAAGTGAGGGATTTCACTTGCCTTCTGTTCATACCATAATATTGCATTATTATATTCCCCATTCTTATTCGTTTTATAAATAAACAGGTGCTTTTGATGTATGTCTGCTACATATTACAGGTTACAGGTTCTTGGATCTAAAACAGTGAAAACGATGAAAAAGATGATGCAAAAGTGGACTTTGACCAACAAACAGAAGACTCTTGATCAAGCCTACATCAAAGATAAAATTCATAAAGTACAAAGCAATGCAAGGTCCAAGATTACAAGCGAACGGTTAAAAGTCCACTGCAATTATTCACTGGAGATCTGGAAGAAACATAGAAGCTATTTTAATAAAAGAACCAAATAATAAGGAAGCCCAAAGACAGAAGAGCCCACAAAGGAAATTTCAAGGCCCAATAATTTCAAGGCCCAATACTTCCTTTTAAAAGAGACAGAGACATAAAATTTTACCAAAGCTTGAAGTCTACTTTGACTAGGTCTTCCTAAGGATATTTTGGTAAATGTAGACATGCGAATCAATTGTAACCTAGGGTTTCCTATCCTCTATAAATAGGAACTCTAAATCATTGTAAAGGCTATGCCTCCCTTCATTAATAAATTTCAGCATTCTTTTGGAGAGCATCATTTTTTGTAAGTTCTTTATTTTCTGCCCTAGGTTAATTTTCTATTCGTGCCTTAGATAAATTTAATTCCTTGCCCTAGTTAATCTTTTATTCTCTGCCCTAAATAAATGTATTTCAATTCCCTAATGAGTGAGTAGTCTCCTCGCTTGTTAGGGTTAGATCTAGGAAAGGTTTGAGAGACGAAAATCTCTCATCCCCTTTCTCGCCCATCATATATTTTCATAGGACTCTATGCATACATGCACATACCGCTCCCTACGGCACCATATCCCTCGAGGTAGCGGTGATACCGTAGTATAAAACCCCGGTTGTGATGTTTTCCATGGAGGTTAGGGTAATGATTGATAAAGGAAGGACAAGAAACTAGAGGAAGAAAACATCTTCCCGATGATTCTAATCCTTTTTATTAATAATTACCATAACACCTAATTAGATCTTCATAATGGGTATGGAAAGCGGTGAGATTTATAGACTTTCCAAACTTAACCTAGACCTAACCCTAGCAAGACTTAGATATAGATTAATTTAGATTTTAGATTTAATAATCAATCCGAACACCCTTCGGAATTAACTCGTTAGCGCGATTAGAAGATTCACAACATCCCTGTGGACCGACCCGTACTCACCGGCTAGCTTCATACGACGCCGTTTTTGATTGCGGTTAATAGATAGTTTTTGTGATAAATCAAATGGCACCGTTGCCGGGGATGGCGTGTTATTTCCTTTTTGCAATTTCGGGTTAATCTTAATAAAAAAAATCATAAAAATCTGAAAAATCCAAAACATATAAAAATATATCATCTGTTATTTTTGGAAAGGGTACTTTATTGTTTGAATTTTGCAGGATCTACAATCGAAAGACGGATCTGGAAATCTAAAAAAAGCGAAACAAAAAATAACAAATCAGAACAGAGGGAGATTTGAAGAACAGGAGATCAAAAAAAAAAAAAAAAAAACAAAACGCGCGACCCCTTTCTGGCCGCGGAACCCCCGCGCGATCCACCTTCCGGCCGCTGAACCGCCGTTCCCTGGTCGGTTCAGAGCATATAAAAAAAAAGGTAGAAGCGCAGTTAAAAAAAAAAACTGTAAGTTTTCTGATCTTCTACTCTGCAAATCTCTGATATCTCTTCTGAAAAATCTCCTGCAGGATTTCTTTGCACTTAAAAATCTTCCCCCTTCCAAATAACAAATCTTATGCAGGATTCGTTGTGCCATGCTTAAAATAATAATTGATTGCAAGTGATCTTTTCTGATTTGCATATCCTTAATCTTTTTCCTAAAAATATCTATCCAAATAAAGAGCAAGCGGAAAAAGGAAAATTTTAATTAGAAAACTTGCACACCTTAAAATTCACAAAAAAAAGATTTGATTGCAAATGATTTACTGTTTTGCATATCTTTAATCGGATTTTAAGGGGCTTTTGACCAATTCAGATTGGATGGGGATTTCATCACCCTTCCCAGGACCCCAGAAATCACATAAAGTATTTGCATTGACCAATCTTTAATTAAAAAATACTAGATTCAGCCCTAAGGACTTCGAGCTCAATAGGAAAAAGGACTAGTTATAGGCATCGACCGTTTATCCTAACCTGACTCTGCGGTGTCTAGGTAAGTGTGTCAAAGGTTAGTGGTTATTAATTAGGCCCACTACTGTGGTTCCTTCCCACTTACCTGGCACTTACCTGGCCGCAATTGGCGGTGAAGAGGCGGTTTGAGGTCCTATTTCTAACCCTAGTTAGGAGCTGTCTAGCCGACCTAGGTGACCCTAGATCTAGGCCTGATTGTGCATTTTTGGTTGATCGAAAGTGTGTCTTAGCCCTTTATCGAAAATCTTTTTTGCAACAAGTCCAAACAAATAAAAAAAAGGAAAAAGGAAAAATCTTTTATAAATAACTTGCAAATTTTTGCCGCTAAGAAATCCTTGCACCACCTACCTTCTTTCTCTTCTTTTTCTTCTATCATGGGTACCCCACATCATAAATCACTTGCCGAACTTTGGTATCCCGAACCTAATTTTGCGGCGTACGTCAATTTGTTCGGTCAATTTAAAGACGATCCTTCCTTGCCTAAAAAATCTTTGAAAGATCAAATAGAGGCGTCTAGGAGAAATAGTTTGACTTTTCAACCCACTTTGTGTCAACCAAGTCAACCTTTACCACCTCCACATGTTGATACTACTTTTTCAATTCCTTCTGTCACTCCTAAGCCGATGTCCATTGCTGAGCATATTGCTCAATCTCGTAGCCGATCTTTCACCCCTTTCCACTCATCTAGTTCTAGGGATCCACACGATTATTCACCTTTTTATCCATATGTTGACCCTACCCCTGTCCAATTACCCACTTCCTACCAGTCCTACCCGACCTTACCATCTTCACTAGACACTGCTTTGACACAGCCATTAGGGAGTTTCACATATCCAAACAATTTCGAATCTTTTACCAAAACCCCCTTACCACCCAAGTCTAGCTTGGAAGAGTCGTTGGGGGCTTACATCTTAGCAACAAACCTAATGACTAGGAATGTGGAAGCGTCCGTGGCCGCCCTTATGCAACCTAGTGAACAGGTAGCTAGTTTTCCGCTAGCTCCAAATTTTTCTATGTATGAGGAGGCGGTTGAACAGAGGGAGAATTTGAGAGGAGCGAGTGAGTTCTACACATTCCCAAATCAAACCTACCCATACCCACTTGAAACCCACAACTCCTGTTCTCCATCGATTGTCCCAAAAGATTCACAAGTTGAAAATAGAACAAATAAAACCGAGTTGTGTGACTTTGTAGTTCTTGATTTGCCAGATTGTGAAGAACCCCTTTCGAGTGAAACCATACTTAACCCTTTCGATCTTTACACCTCCAATCTAGAACCTGAATCGATAAATATCCATGCTTTTGATGAGGTGTCTAAAGAAATTGATTTTCACTTGATTGAGGATATAGACGCCGGGAATATTTCGGATGATGAACCTGTCGATTTAATTGAAATTTTATGTTCAAATCATCATCCCGAGTTATTAAATGTTTCTCCCGAACTTCATATGCGTCTTGACTTTGATGATAATGGCATGGATGAGTTAAATTTTGAGGAGAATTCTGAGAATAGTATTGAAGAGAGTCTTGAGGATAATATTGAGGTTGAACCATTTTTGTTTTATGTGTCGGATTTTCCAATTAATCCTCCCGATCCTTTAACTGTTATATCACCCTCCCTCCTTTCCATCGTTCCGACCACGCTTGAAGACCGTGAGCTTGAAAAATTTTCCTTTGAATCTGACACAGAACCTAACCGATAACATTTACGAATGTTTCACTTTTTCGGATGATGTTGAAGTCTCACCTCCCGAGTTTGAGTCTTTTGAATTTTCAGATGAGTTAGTTGAACCATCTGACTCGGTTGCTTACAGTTGTTTCGAACCGTTGTTGGAATCTTTCCAGTTCGAGACAGTTTACTACGATGAGAATGATACTATCCCTAATTCACTTCCTTTCGTCCTTCCTATTGTTCCGACCGTACAAGTGACCGTTACGCTTTCATCTCCAATACCAAGTTCGGCGTACCCATGTTTTTTTGTGAATCTTGAGAGATTTGACCCCATTGCACGACGAGTTGATAGATTAGCATAATCAGTTTTCACACTTCGGTCATCCCAAATTGCGCTAATTTATTCACTCGATTTACACCCTCAAGATCGTGCTACCCTTCTTTCTCCTTCCCGCCATTCTTCTCCTCCACCGAGACCATATTCCGCTCTTCTTTCCACACGGTCTCGTGTGCTTCTCATCTCTTATCTTTCCACCCCATTCTTGCACCAACTATACCATTACCATGATAAGATTTTTGAATGGTTGGTGCTAACCTTTGGCTTGTGTAAGGCCAAGCTTAAGTTTGGGGGGAACCTTGTTGTATATATGTATATATTTTTTGTTTTCTTTTTCTATAAAAAATAAATTTTTTTTCAAAACATTAAAAAAAAAAATTTAAATAAATAAACAGGGGAGTATCGGCATTTTGACCCTCTTGGTTTAGCATGACAGTGATGACACTGTCAAGTTCAAGTTTGGGGGTATGCTCGGTACGTCTTCTTCCTTCGCATTCATTTGTACATATTTTTGCATTTGCATACTTATTTGAAAACCCATAAAAATTGAAAAATTTCAAAAATTATAAAAATTATTGTATTCAATTTTGGCTAATTGACTTGAGTTTGATGAATGGGTTAACTGGTTAGGAACAACTAGATCTTAGACTTAGTAAATTAAAAACCCTAAAAATAACATTCTTTAAAGTTTAACGGTAGAAAGTATATGTCTTTGTAGATTATTTAGAAATAGGCAAATTTTGGGTTCACTTTTTAGGCTAAGTCGAAACGAAGGAAAAGTATTGATGTTCTTATTAGAGTATAAGTTTGAAAAATAACTCCTAGCTTAAGTCTAGATTCTGAAAATGTATACCCTACAATTTGCACAATCACGCACCTTGAAACTTGGAATAGTAGAAGAGACCTTGAAATGCTCTTGTTTAAAGTCCTTAGTACAATGAAAATGAAAAAATATATATATATATATAACTGTGAATGAAGAATAAAAAAAATGGACACTGGTTTTTGTGATTACTTAAGGCTGCAAAAATAGAAAAAAATATTTAGCGAGAGTGCTTCATCACCTAGTGCCTTAGACCAACTGGTTTGGGAGTCACTGCTAAAAGCCTTGGGTGTTGTAAGACTAGGAAGTATGCTTTAAAGTTCAAACACATCTTGTAATCGGTTGTTGGTACCTCAAGAAGTATTAACGGTCGTATGAAGGATGTGTAGGCAAAATTCAATTAAAAATTCACCTACTTAATAAGTGCTTTAGACAACGGACAAGAGTATGATTGCTTGATTTGAATTTCCAAGTGTAGGGGTGATATTTACACACACGTAGGGGTATGTGATTGGAGTTTAGATGAGAGAAAGGAGTGAAGAATAGAACTTGTATCTTTAATAGAGTTGATAGAAATTCCTAAGTAGAGATGGAACCCTAGAAGGAAAACTTAAGAGATGCCGAAAGCTAAGTAAGTCTATAGAACATTTATAATCTTAACTTAAATGATGAGGAAGTGTGAAGAATATGGGTGGATAGTTTACGAGTCGACGATAATAGAATTCCTTGTTAGAAAACCTAATTGGAGAAACAAAAGTTAATGGGCCGAATTGATAGGATTTTGTGGGTAGTATCCGCTGAAAACCCTCAGGAGACAACACTCCTCCTACTAGGGACACCTAGAGGTTTAACGGCTTGTTGTACGTGCTCAGTGCAATCGCGTTTCCCTGCGAAAGTGCGGTTAGGTTTTATCGAGAATAAAAAAATAAGTTTGCTCGAGGACGAGCAAAAGATAAGTTTGGGGGTATTTGTTCATACCATAATATTGCATTATTATATTCCCCATTCTTATTCGTTTTATAAATAAACATGTGCTTTTGATGTATGTCTGCTACATATTACAGGTAACAGGTTCTTGGATCTAAAACAGTGAAAACGATGAAAAAGATGATGCAAAAGTGGACTTTGACCAACAAACAGAAGACTCTTGATCAAGCCTACATCAAAGATAAAATTCATAAAGTACAAGGCAATGTAAGGTCCAAGATTACAAGCGAACGGTTAAAAATCCACTGCAATTATTCACTGGAGATCTGGAAGAAACATAGAAGCTATTTTAATAAAAGAACCAAATAATAAGGAAGCCCAAAGACAGAAGAGCCCACAAAGGAAATTTCAAGGCCCAATAATTTCAAGGCCCAATACTTCCTTTTAAAAGAGACAGAGAAATAAAATTTTACCAAAGCTTGAAGTCTACTTTGACTAGGTCTTCCTAAGGATATTTTGGTAAATGTAGATATGCGAATCAATTGTAACCTAGGGTTTCCTATCCTCTATAAATAGGAACTCTAAATCATTGTAAAGGCTATGCCTCCCTTCATTAATAAATTTCAGCATTCTTTTGGAGAGCATCATTTTTTGTAAGTTCTTTATTTTCTGCCCTAGGTTAATTTTCTATTCGTGCCTTAGATAAATTTAATTCCTTGCCCTAATTAATCTTTTATTCTCTGCCCTAAATAAATGTATTTCAATTCCCTAATGAGTGAGTAGTCTCCTCGCTTGTTAGGGTTAGATCTAGGGAAGGTTTGAGAGACGAAAATCTCTCATCCCCTTTCTCTCCCATCATATATTTTCATAGGACTCTATGCATACATGCACATACCGCTCCCTACGGCACCATATCCCTCGAGGTAGCGGTGATACCGTAGTATAAAGCCCCGGTTGTGATGTTTTCCATGGAGGTTAGGGTAATGATTGATAAAGGAAGGACAAGAAACTAGAGGAAGAAAACATCTTCCCGATGATTCTAATCCTTTTTATTAATAATTACCATAACACCTAATTAGATCTTCATAATGGGTATGGAAAGCGGTGAGATTTATAGACTTTCCAAACTTAACCTAGACCTAACCCTAGCAAGACTTAGATATAGATTAATTTAGATTTTAGATTTAATAATCAATCCGAACACCCTTCGGAATTAACTCGTTAGCACGATTAGGAGATTCACAACATCCCTATGGACCGACCCGTACTCACCGGCTAGCTTCATGCGACGCCGTTCTTGATTGCGGTTACTAGATAGTTTTTGAGATAAATTACCTTCGGTCGCTTGATATAGAAGCGACACCATGTGCAGGATCCATCTTGTCACTCGATCGATGCGATGCTAGACACGTGCGCGACGCGGGCGCAATGCGTGGTGACTCGGTACTGGATGCAGTGGCGACGCGGGGCGTGGTATGGTAGTGGGCGTGGTGATAACGCGGGCGTGACACGGTACTGGGCACGGTCTTTACTCGGTGCGTGGTGCTGGTGTGGCACGGCATGAGCACTTATCGGGTATGGTATGGCACGAGGCTGGTATGACATGGCACGCGGACTGGGTTCGGTGTGGCATGGGGCGACTCCGTGAGGTTGGTGATGCTTTGGTGGGGGTCGACGGCGAAGGTGGCAGCGGAAGGAGCTCGGGTAGGGCGTGGTGCTCGGGCTCGCTGGCTGGGATTCAAAGTGCTTGGAGATCGGAGATGGAGGGGCAGCGGTGTTCGTTGGTGCTCATGGAGGCGGTCGACGGCGGTTGCAAGCAGAGGAGGCAAGGGGAGCTCGAGTACGGGGCTTGGAGGCTGTGTTTGTTGGACGAAGAGATGAAGGAATTGGGGGAAGAAAAGACGGGGAGGAGTGGGGAGCTCGAAGGTTGGAGAAGGTGGTGATGGTTGCCGCGACTCATGAAGATTGGGGGCTCATGCAGTTTGGGGTCGACGGTGAGGTGGAGGAACTCGAAGGAGAGGATTCACGAGTGAAGAGAAAGAGAGGAGTGAGGAGAGATGGGTCGGTTGTGAGAGGCGAGGCAGGCGAGGGGCGGTTGCGGGGATCTCGGGGGCAGTTGGCGTGCGGGGGCGCCGACGACGAGGGCTGGGTCATGGGCGAGTGCGGGTCTCGGGAGGACGTGGGTATGAGGAAGAGGTCGCGGTTCATGGGGGTAGCGCGAGGGAGATGGGGGAAGTTACGAGGATGATGGAGGAGCGCGGGTCGTGGGGGCTCAGGCGAAGAAGGCGAGAACAGAAAATCGAGGGAGAAAGAGAAGAAGAAAAAGGGGAGGGGTGTTGGGGGGGGGGTGTTCGGGTCGGGTAAAGTAGGTTAGGTCGGGTCGGATCGGGTGAAGGGTGAGGGGGTTGTGGGCTGGGCTGGGGTAGTGGGTTAGGAAAAGAATTATAATATTTTAATTAAATAAAAGTTTAGTAAATTAATATTAGAAAGTGTTGGAAATTATTTATAGGAAATATTCTAATAGAAAAATTTTGGAAAACTTTTATTTATAAATACAGGAAATATGTTCAAAGAAAACTAGGTATTACATCAGTTTGGAAGCTTGAATCGGTAACCGCCTCCTGTAGGGGGATGCCATTACCATACACCAAAAACATTCTTATAAATTCTTCACTGCTTCTCTTTGTTTCTCTAGGTTTGGACTAATATCAGCTTACACCAGTAAGTACAAAAGTAACATCTGGTTTGGTACATAACATCGTTTGATTGACATTACTACCATACATGCGAGTCCCTTTTCGTATCAGTCTTAAAGACATTTCTTTAGAGAGGGTGACTCCATCATATATGGGTACACTACCGTGCCAGGAGTCTTCCATTCTAAATATTTTTAGAATGGTGTCATTGTACCTGTCATGATCCAAAGTTTGGATGTGACCGGCACTTAGACTGTATAATATTTAAAGATATCTACACAACCCGAGTAAGCCAAAAACCAAGATCAAAAACCCTTTTTGCGGAATTTTTTATAAAACTTTAGTTTTAAAGTAAAAATCACAGTTTTTATGTAATTAAAATATAAAACAAGCATAAGGTGTTAAGTTTTGTTGCATTCCTGGTTGGGATCAACAATAACAAGAGCGGAATAAAAATTTACAACTTATATGAGACCAATAGAATCATAGATATGAATATAAGAAATATGCATTACATAACAACGATCTCACCTGTCAAATAATATACATATAATTATCTCTCGTTCTAAGTCATAGTACAAGGTCTGACAGAGATTTTCTAGATATAAAATACAATACCAAAAGAGAAGGTTACTACACATGTAACCCACCTATCAAAAGATGCAGTAAAAGCGGAAAAAATGGATCTGCACTGCTGCTAATCGTCCACTCTACCCCTGCAAGGAACTGTGGCATAACGGGGTGAGTTGCCAACTCAGTGAATATAACTAACATATAATGGTTAATAATGTAAATATGACGACCATAACTAACTATAATGAGAGCAAGTATGATGTATGATAGTATATGGAAAGCATGAATCTGTATTACAAATCAGATAACCAAAACTGAAATCTCATCATTTATTCTCAATAAAATTCATCTTTCCGTGTCCATCATCGACACAAAACTTCCGTTTCTCTCAGGCATCATTCCTCGAACGATCCTGAAATCAATAATATCGGTCAGTATCCTCTAGATATCCGCCGTATTTTACCACTACCTCCGGTATCGAGTAACCTCGCTAGTCTCCCCCGCCTCAAATGCGGCTATCCTGCCCCTCGGTCTCGACCGGGTCCACTATGTATCCAACTGTATATCTCCCCCACTCAGTCTGGATAACGTATAAATCCGCGACCGTATAACCCCCCACTCGGTCCGGAATAAAACCAAATCATAAAACATCTCATGGTGGACATGTCACATCAATCATGAAATCACTGGCTTTATGTAATAGTACAAGAAAACCCAAACCATAACTTCTCAATAAAACAAAGCTTCTTATATCAACTTAAAATACTCGGATGATAAACATGATGTCATTTATGCAAGTTACCACTATTATTGATAATTTAGGTATGATAGGAATCTTTTTTAACAAGATGAATATTTAGTGTAAAAGTGACATGTTAATATCGACGAGGTGTAGTGTAACATGTAAAGATGTGCACGTGCGGCATAACTCATCGATAATTATGTAGTGTTCTACATCTATTACCATAATGATGCATATGTATGTATATGAATACATATTATTAACATAGCATACGCAAGTAAAACTTTTAATCAAATAAAACTACGGGCGTAACACGCTGATTGTGTGAAAAAGTGTTTGTAGAATAACCGCAATCAATAACGGTGTCACTTGTAGCAAGCCGATATGAGTACGGGTCGTCCGCAGGGAAACGTGGAATCTTTTTATCTTACTTTAGACGTGTTGAGAAAGAAAGGAGGAAGAAATAAGAATGGTTGTACGTACTAGATCTACGTTAAACACGGATGCAAAATATAGATCTAGATTAATTATGGATGTAAGTTCAATATTAAAAGGGGGCTTGTAGGGTTCATTAGGATTTAGTAGTTATGGATGGTTAATTAAAGATTACTCTTTTTATTCTTTAATAGATTTAAAACTAGAATGACAGATATACATGTAGATTAGGGTTTCTGGAGTGAAAAGGGTTCCCACTCTTAACCCCTATCTCGACATGGAACTCCGTTCATATCTAGTCTTTACCAAAACAATCATTAATCTAATCTCTAATCGCGGTCGAGACTAACAATAAATTGGTAGCGCGCCCAATTAGGATGTTAATGATTCTTTTAGTAAACTTTATAAATTTTATAGGACGTAAAAAGAGTTTAAGGATCTTCATCATCCATTAATCTACCCTAATCCTATGAACCCTAACAAGCGGAGAATTACTCGCGCATGTTGGGAAAAGAAGATGAAAAGACAGAGAGGGAAAACATAATGTAAAATGCAAAAGAATTAAATAAAACAACTACCTTTATTAATCAACTTGAACAATCTACACTTTATTCCTTAGAAAATGATTACAAAAACTTGGTTTGCTTCTCGAACTCTTCCGAAGGAGGTAGATGAACAGTTGGTGATCGGCCTGGATGCGTGAGCCGTCTTGGACTTCGTGATCTCTTCGGTTTGATGTTTTCTAACTTTAGCCCTTGATCCTTTATATAGCCCTCAAAGAAGAAAACTAGTTACCATATATGGTGACTTCCTAATATGGCGTCTTTCTATATATGGATTCTGAGTCCCTGTCAGTATTGATTTTATGATTGTGGCAGATTTTTGATCCTGACATCTTGAACATCTTGATCTGAGCTAAATTTTGCACAATATCTTCATGAATAATGTTAGTACTATTTATTAAATTAGAGAGAATATCTTAATCACTATATATGGTAATAAATGTTTAAGAAATTTGATTAAGAATATTTAATATGCTATGCACTTTATATGGTAATAAATCTTTAAGAAACTTGATTAAGAATATTTGATATGCTATGCAACTTTTAATTACTAAAATATTATGCATATATTTTGAAATATTATTCTAACCATTTGTATGATATTATATCTTTTAAGAATTGTGATTAGAATATTTGATATGATATGCATATTTTCAATTACCAAAATATTATATAAATATAAAATGCCTATATTTTCCTTCATAATGTTAATTATAATATAGAAACATATGGTAAATAGTATTTTGCTGATAAATCCAAATATGTTCTATATTTTTAATAAACACCTTTAAATATTTAAGAAAAGAAAGGAAAATGTTATATCAAAAGTGCAATATTTTCGACTGAACAAATACCCCAAACTTAACTTTGATCGTCCCGAGCAAACTAGTTATTTCAAGAAAAGGAGAAAAAGAAAGGAGAAAGCTAAGCACACTTTAGTAGGCAACACGATTGCACTGAGCACGTGCAACAAGCCGTTAAATCTCTAGGTGTCCCTAGTAGGAGGAGTGTTGTCTCCTGAGGGTTTTCAGCGGATTACACCCACAAAATCCTATAATAAAAGGAAGATGGTGAAAGTTACATATAAAGATAAGATTTATAAAAGAAAGACTTTGAAAATCAGAGTTTCCAACTACACCAGTTTTTCGGTTGTCATGAGCCCTATCTTAATAGTCATGAAAAGATGTTAGAAATCATATCATCCCTCAATAAAACATTGTCTTTATTCTTCATTCCTATCTTTCTTCCAAACATCGATCATATAACCCTACGTGTGTGTATTAGACATCCCTACACTCAGAGAATT
This sequence comes from Agapanthus africanus, assembly GCA_030015575.1. Taxonomy (NCBI): domain Eukaryota; kingdom Viridiplantae; phylum Streptophyta; class Magnoliopsida; order Asparagales; family Amaryllidaceae; genus Agapanthus; species Agapanthus africanus. Next base: position 254,518,553 of record JASDDO010000019.1, on the reverse strand, counting down.
CAATTCAAGCTATCATACTCTTGTCCATCTGCCTCAGTACTTTTTAATTTGATGAATATTTAGATGGATTTGCTCACACACTTTCATGCGACCGTTAATATTTCTTGAGGTACTAACCGACCGATTACTCATGTGCTTGCTTATTAGATGTATTTCTCGTCTTGCACCGCCTAAGGCTTAGCAGTGACTCCCAGACCAGTTGGTCTAAGGCACCAGGTGATGAAGCACTCTCGCTATATTTTTTTATTGCTGCCTTGGCGATAACAAAACCAGTGTTCATTTTTCTCACCATTTTATATTTTATTTAATTTTTTATTTTCTTCATATTTTCGCTTTTAGACAAGAGCATTTCAAGGTATCCTCTACTATCCCGAATTTCAAGACGTGTGTAAGTGCGTATAGTAGGGTATCAACGTTCAAATGTTTGATTTCCAGAATAGGAACTATTTTTCAGAATTATTTTTAACCTCAGATTAGTGACTTCTTTCATCTTACTAATCCTTGGGACAACGACTCATAACTACTTATTACTAGTTCGTTTAAGAAAACTTCTAATTTTCTAGGTTTTCTTAAATTTTTCCAATCTTTTGGATATAATTTTTCACTATCTAATCTTTTATTATCTTATTTATGTACAAATTTTTTTTTATCTTTTGAATTTTTTTAAAATTTTTTTTATATGTTTTTTTAAAAATGTTTTGAGCTTATGCAAAGTATAATGCAAATGATGCGTAAATAAGCACAAACCCCCCCAAGCTTGTTTTCAACAGTGTCCTCACTGTTGTCAACCGCTAAATCACAAAAACCTGTAAGCCTGGGAGGAAATTCATTAACGGGGGCAAAATATATTAAAGTGAAAATCCTTCCCCAAACTTATTCTTTGGCTCACCATTTTGAGTAAAAAATTTTTCTTTCAAGAGCCAGATTATACCTCCCCCCAAACTTGAGTTAGACAATATTAATCTTTGAAAATCACAAGAGGGGGTCAAGATTAGTGGTCGATGCCAAGCTTTGCAAAGACCGAAGGTCAACACCAACCATTCGAAGATTTTATCAATGTAATGCTCCAGTTGGTGAAAGAACAAGTTGAAAAGAGCCAAGAAGAAGTGGGGAAAAGGTAAGTGGTGGGATAGAATGTGTTTACGTCTCGTTTTGGAGAGACGACACAGTGCTTGTGATGCATTACTCTCATTCTCTTTATAGTCCAGAAGAAAGGGTGGAGGTTCAATTTCGTTGTATTGAGGTGGATTCATCTCAACACCCGTGTCTTTCAAAAATGCGAGTTCTTCAGCGAAAATTTCCTTAAAACTCTCATCTATACCCCGGAGAATAATCTCATCAGAAAGAACGGGATGATACTATGACTCCATGAAATGTTCACATTTAGCGTTAGATGTTGACCCGGACAACTTGAAAGAAGGGTCAGTATGTGTATAATACATATCTGGGTCAAACAACAGCGTATGAAAAGAGTCTAGATCAGTATCGCGAAGCTGTTCAAATTCGCTGCTGTCGACATCCATTAATTCGACAGAACATACTCGAGCATGAGGTTCGGAGGCTTCACTTCCCAACCTGTAAATGTTAAGTTCAATTGACCTATTCCCGAAGGATAGGGTCATAGAACCGTTTCGACAATTGATTACAGCGTTGGAAGTCGCAAGAAAAGGTCGACCCAGAATCACCGGAATTTGGTTCTGTGGGTTTGCTACAGGTTGTGTATCTAGAACAATAAAATCCACAGGGAAGATAAATTCCCCGACTTTTATTAACATATCCTCTAACATAACCCTTGGTTTGGTGATAGATCGATCAGCCGTCTGTAAAGTGTATTGCGATGGTTTTAATTCTCCGATACCCAATTGCTCATACACAGAATAAGGAAGCAAGTTAACACTAGCGCCTAAATCGAGTAAAGCACGATTGATATTTTTATCCCCAAAAGAAATAGAGATTGTAGGATAGCCAGGGTCCTTACGTTTCTTGGGTAATTGCTGTGTAAAAGCTGTGCTTACATTACTCGACATGAAATTTTTTTCGGCACTTGAGTTTTTCTCTTCCTAGTGCACAAGTTCTTAAGTATTTTCGCATAAGCTGGAACTTGTTGTATAGTATGTAGGAGAGGAATATTTACGTTAACTTGCTTAAACATTTCCACAACCTTCTCCATTTGTGCATTCGGTTTGTTGGACCTCAATCTATCTGGAAATGGAGTTTTATCAATAAGTGTTGGGTCCAACGTATGTGGAGAAGTTTGTGGGGGTGGAAAGGATGAAGTGGGTGGAGGGTTCGAGCCTTGGGGAAAACGGAGAATAGGCTCGGAAGAAGATGGCAAATTAGACGAAATAGGGTAAGAAGTAGAAGTGGAAGTGGAAGTGGACGTGGAAGCCGAGGGTTCAATTTGTTCCTCAATATCAGTTTCAATCTGTTCACCCACATGGTTATTCGTCACTCTTCCAGATCTCAACGTGGTAAGTGCATTCACATTATACCGTGAGCACCCAGGATCAGGTAAGGGTTGAGCTGGATGTTCCCTTTCTCTCTAGCACTCATTGCTGCAGTCAGTTGTGCAATTTGTGCTTTTATCAATTTGATACTCTCACCGTGGGAGACAGTGTTTTGCACTAACGTATGGATAGAAGACGTTAAAATGTCATTCGTTCGCATGGACTGTGCAATGAACATATCGAGTGCAGAGGGTTTATCGGTACCGGCAGAAGAAAGATCAAAGTTGTTGGCCGGGTTTCGTAAAGGTTGTGGTTGAAAGGGGTGCTGACTCAGTTGTGGTGGTTGCTGTTGCTGTGGAGGGACCTTTTGGAAGTCATTTGGGTTTGGAACCGTATTTTGAGTTTGGTGTTGGTTCCAAGAAATATTAAGGTGATTCCTCCAACCTTGATTATAAGTGGAAGAAGAATGATCGTTTCCAGGTCTTTGCTGCTGAAAAGCAGCATTAGTGTGCTCTTGACCGTGAAACGTTACATTCAATGGACATTCTTCAGTCAAATATGATGGGTTGGAACAGCAACCACACACGGTTTTAGGAAGTGTGTATTGGGTTAGGGAGGCTGAAGAAATTTTGTTTTCTATAGCGTCGAGTTTCCTTTGTATTGCGGTCATTTCGGCTTTCATTATGACGGAAACATCGAGCTGATTGATACCTCCCCTAGACAATGGTTTACTAACACTTTCCCATTGTAAAGTGTTTTGAGCAAGATCTTCTAGGTATTTCCAAGCTTCACCATCATCTTTAGACAGGAATTGACATTGACACATGGTTTTAAGTATCTGTTTTGTCGTGAGATCAATACCCTCATAGATAATTCGGTACAGATCCCATCTAGGGATTCCGTGATGAGGACATTGTAAAAGAAGATTCTTGAACCGTTCAAAGCATTTCCAAAATGGTTCATTGGGAAGTTGGGTAAATTATAAGATTTCGCTCTGAACACGGGCGGTCTTATGATTGGGATAAAATTTCTTGAGGAATGCTATAACGAATTCGTCCCATGTTGAAATAGAATGTGCGGGTATGTTATAAAGCCACTTCTCGGCTAAATCGCACAAAGTGAACGGGAGAATACGTAAACGCATAGCATCCACAGAAAGCTGTGAAGTACCCATCAAAGCACATACGTTTTCGAATTTGGTGATAAAAACGTATGCGTCTTCAGACTCGAGCCCATGAAATTTGGGTAAAAGTTTGAGGAAATGAGGTTTAATTTCGAAATTATCCCCATTGCCTGGTGGAATGGAAAGACAAGTGTGAAGGGGACCACATGTAGGGTAGCATCTTTCCTGGAGAGAAATGCGTGGAGGATTCTGTGCACCTGCGGGCGGTGGCAGAGTGGTGTTAAAGTTTGATGGATATCCGTCTATTGCGGTCGTGGTGGGTTGTGGGGGAAAAGAAGATGAAGAAGCACCGACTTCGGAGTCGATAGCAGAAATGCGGACAAGACGTGCACTAGAATCCCGTGTCCAGCCGAGCATGCACTAAGCGGGTTTAGCGCAAGTGGCAGCGTGTGCGATTTAAAAATTTAGTTTATTTTGAAAAGCGTGTCGGACTTTGACAAATCACACAAAAATGCACAAACAGCCCTAGAACTGAGGTTACCTAGGTCAAGTCTCTAGACCGCTCCTAGACTTCCAAAGGACAAGCCGCATGATCAATCCTCTACCACCTCTTTACTACTCTTATGGTCAGGTAAGTGCCAGAAAAGTGGGAGGTTTTCCACTACGTAAGTAGTAGGCCTAATTAAGTAACCATTTGCCTTAGACACACTTGCCTAGACACCACAAAAGTAATGCGGATAAGCGACAGATTACTCACGACCTTCCTCTGTCCTTATTGAGCGTGACAGTCCTTAGAGTCTTGTCTAGATATTTTTTAAATTAATGTAGAGTTGATGCAGATACTCGGTTTGTGATTTGTGGGGCTTAGGAAGGGTGATAAAATCCCCACCTAATCTGAATTTTGGTCTTTCCCCTTAAAATCCGTATTAAAATATGAAATAACAAACCAATAACAAAACTTTGCAAAAAGATTTTTGAGCGGCGATATTTTGCAAAGAATCCTGCAGAAAAGATATTTAATTGGATTTCAGAGGAGAGAGAATGAGTTGAAAATTTCACCAGAGAAGTTTGGAACCCTAATTCCTTACTTATGCCGCAGATCCGTCGCTAAAATAGCCTTTCTGCCGCGCTTCCGCCGTGCTTTGAGGGAATCTTTTGATGATTTTTGCTATGTGGCCTCCTGTGCTCCTCTGGATCTTGATGAATGTCTCTGGCTCTCTGTTTCCTCAAGTCCGCAACTTCAGATCCCCTCGCAAAATTCACACAATAATCGTTAAATATACAATTTGCAGTTTTGTTTTGTTTATGATAATGATCGAATAAGAATGCAACACAAATAGTAAGAATAAAAAATTACGCACGTATCCCCGGCAACGGCGCCATTTGATTGTGTGAAAAAGTGTTTATAGAATAACCGCAATCAATAACGATGTCGCTTGTAGCTAGCCGAGATGAGTACGGGTCGTCCGCAGGGAAACGCGGAATCTTTTTATCTTACTTTAGACGTGTTGAGAAAGAAAGGAGAAAGAAATAAGAATGGTTGTAGGTTCTAGATCTACGTTAAACACGGATGCAAAATATAGATCTAGATTAATTATGGATCTAAGTTCAATATTAAAAGGGGGCTTGTAGGGTTCATTAGGATTTAGTAGTTATGGATGGTTAATTAAAGATTACTCTTTTTATCCTTTAATAGATTTAAAACTAGAACGACAGTGATGCATGTAGATTATGGTTTCTGGAGGGAAAAGGGTTCCCACTCTTAACCCCTATCTCGACATGGAACTCCGCTCATATCTAGCCTTTACCAAAACAATAATTAATTTAATCTCTAATCGCGGTCGAGACTAACAATAAATTGGTAGCGTGCCCGATTAGGATGTTAATGATTCTTTTAGTAAATTTTATAAATTTTATAGGACGTAAAAAGAGTTTAAGGATCTTCATCATCCATTAATCTACCCTAATCCTATGAACCCTAACAAGCGGAGAATTACTCGCGCATGTTGGGAAAAGAAGATGAAAAGACAGAGAGGGAAAATATAATGTAAAATACAAAAGAATTAAGTAAAACAACTAACTTTATTAATCAACTTGAACAATCTACACTTTATTCCTTAGAAAATGATTACAAAAACTTGGTTTGCTTCTCGAACTCTTCCGAAGGAGGTAGATGAACAGTTGATGATCAGCCTGGATACGTGAGCCGTCTTGGACTTCATGATCTCTTCGGCTTGATGCTTTCTAACTTTAGCCCTTGGTCCTTTATATAGCCCTCAAAGAAGAAAAACTAGTTACCATATATGGTGACTTCCTAATATGGTGACTTTCCATATATGGATTCTGAGTCCCTGTCAGTATTGATTTTATGATTTTGGCAGATTTTTGATCCTGACATCTTGAACATCTTGATCTGAGCTAAATTTTGCACAATATCTCCATGAATACTGTTAGTACTATTTATTAAATTATAGAGAATATCTTAATCACTATATATGGTAATAAATGTTTAAGAAATTTGATTAAGAATATTTAATATGATATGCACTTTATATGGTAATAAATTTTTAAGAAACTTGATTAAGAATATTTGCTATGCTATACATCTTTTAATTACTAAAATATTATGCATATATTTTGAAATATTATTCCAACCATTTGTATGATATTATATCTTTTAAGAATTGTGATTAGAATATTTGATATGATATGCATATTTTCAACTACCAAAATATTATATAAATATAAAATGCCTATATTTTCCTTCATAATGTTAATTATAATATAGAAACATATGGTAAATAGTATTTTGCAGAAAAATCCAAATATGTTATATATTTATAATAAACACCTTTAAATATTTAAGAAAAGTAAGGAAAATGTTATATCAAAAGTGCAATATTTTCGACTGAACACACGTCATCTTTACAAAATTCCCCGGTAGATGTTTAGTTTACTCACCGGAAATATATCGTATCTACTCAGGAATCGCCAATCTTTTTCCTTTTCTCGCGGCCTCCGAAGTTCCCGTATTTGAATCTAACATCGAAAATTAACTTGTATAAGGAAACAGCTACTCCGACACGTCGAATATGAAAACACACGTTCCTACGCACGAGTTATATTGTATACAACTATTTCAGGCTATCAAACACTTAACCTCACTGGAATTTAACCCAACTCTGCATCGCGACAGAAAACAAATCGCGATACGTTTTAACCGTGTCGTAATTTAGGTTTTTAGATACCTTTTTTCGATATTAGATCCCAGATTTCCTATACAGTTAAACTAACTTATTTAAACAATACCAAAATGACCAAAATTCTACACAGAAACCTACCCAACAAGCCAGAACACCCTAGCTTCCTACAAATTCGGCGACGCCGAAATTTCCCTATTGGTCGCCGGCCCAAAACCGAGCCCTCTGGTTCGTGTTCCTATGGTTTGCTCTAGGTTCAATATACATCATTAAGACCCTGTTTAGTTAAGTAAATTTTTCTCTAAACTACAACAGATTCAAACAGAGCCTAGTTTTGACTAAAATACGAAATTATAGAAAATTTTCATTTCAATTTAAACTAGTTACAAAATCTAAATTCCTACTGTGGTTAAGGATTTTACCTTCAAGTAATTTGCTGGAAGAACACCCTCCAAGATGCATAAGCTCCTAATCCTAGCTTGATGATGGGGAAATCCTAGACTTGGCTCTTCTCCTTTCTCTTGTTCTTCTATGTTTGTTCTTGTTTTCTTTTTCTTTCTTTAAAATTTCAGATTTTAAACTAGCTAAATGATCTGAACACATGATATATATGGTGATAGGAAGAGTGAGGTGGTAGGAGGAGGTGTCAAAGACCTAGATGTGCCATCCTCATGCAAGGAGTAGGTGTTGGGTGTGGGTTGTGCATGTAAGAACGTGGTGGCAATGCATTATCTTTCTATTTTGATTTATCTTAAGATAAAATTCTGAACAAAAACCTAATTTACCTCTTTTTCACTTACACCCTTAATCAATTCCCATTTGCACAAATTCCTAAACTTTACACAGAAACCCTTCACAACTTATGTTATTATAAAACACACTTTTTATTAAAATGAAGCTAAAATTCACATTAAAACCCATATAATTTATTTATGTTGCATACTAAAATTTTAATTTAATTTGTTTTACATACATCTTATGAAATTGTCTTATTTGGTTTTAACAACTTTTTAATTTAACATTTTATTATTTAATTAATTAATTTTATTTATTTATAAATTTTCAAAATGTTACAATATTCCCCCTTAAGAAAATTCGGTCCCCGAATTTAAAATTAACTTGTCATACCTTCGAAAAGATGTGGAAATTTCTCCCGTATCGCATCCTCGGTCTCCCAAGTAATCTCCTCGTGATTCTTTCCTTGCCAAAAAACCTTTACAGATGGAAGTACTCTCGATCTTAGTTTCTTTGCCTGCCTGTCTAGAATAGCGACTGGCTGTACTATGTAAGATAAATCCAGCTTAAGCTGTAAGGTCTGATGCTGGATCGCGTGAGAAGGATCGTGAAGATACTTGCGAAGTATCGAAATGTGAAACACCGGATGCACATCGGAAAAACTCGGTAGAAGTGCTAAACGAAAAGCTACAATACCCACTCTCTCAAGAATCTCGTAAGGTCCGACATATCTTGGGCTGAGCTTCCCCTTCTTTCCGAAACGCATCACACCTTTCATCGGAGATACACGAAGGAACAAATGATCTTCCACTTCAAACTCGAGTCTACGACGTTGTCGATCTGCATATGATTTCTGTCTGCACTGGGCCGCTCTCATTCTGTCTCGTATCAGTTGAATCTTCTCTGTAGTCTCTTATACTATCTGCGTCCCAAGATGCTACTCTCGCTCAGTTCCGTCCAGCAAACGGGTGATCGACATTTCCTCCCATACAAAGCTTCAAAGGGTGCCATTTGGATCGTCTCCTGAAAACTGTTGTTGTACGAGAATTCTATCAAAGGTAAGTGACGATCCCAACTACCACCGAAATCAAGGCTACAAGCCCGAAGCATATCCTCTAGTGTCTGAATAGTCCGCTCCGACTGACCATCTGTCTGTGGGTGAAAAGCTGTGCTAAAACTCAATCGTGTGCCAAGAGCTTCTTGAAGTTTCTGCCATAGCCTGCTGGTAAACTGGGTACCCCTATCTGATACTATGCACGTCAGAACTCTATGCAATCGTACAATGTCGTCGATATAAATCTGAGCATACTGTGCAAACCTATATGTCGTCTTCACCGGAAGAAAGTAAGCTGCCTTTCTTAATCTATCTACAATCATCTAAATGGAATCATACCTTCTGCTAGTCCTGGGTAGACCCACAACGAAATCAATAGAAATCTGATGCCATTTCCACTCCGGAATGGGCAAGGGCTGCAGCTCTCCTGCTGGCCTCTGGTGCTCAGCTTAGACTTGCTAACAAGTCAGGCATCTCGATACAAACTCCGCACATCTCTCTTCACTCCTTCCCACCAATAAACCTCCTTCAAGTCATGATACATCTTGGTGGAACCAGGATGAATACTATATGCTGATCGGTGGGGTTCCTCTAAGATCTCACGCCTCAACCCATCTGAATCTGGTACACAAAGACGAGTTCCAAAATATAATACTCTACGGTCATCAATCACGAGCTTTGACTCCCTGCCCTGCTTAACTTGATCCATAATCTCTGTCATACAAGCATCTGTGGGCTGTGTCTCTTGAATACGATCCAATAACTGAGGTCGGGTGCGAACATGTGCTAACTGTCTTCCTGTCGAGGTGAACTCAAACTGTATACGACCATCACATAAAAACCGCCAGTCTGTAGAAGATTGTCTCTGCAAGACGCGTGAATGAGATAAGCTACCTCCAGGCCTCCGAATCAAAGCATCTGCTACAACATTCGCTTTTCCTGGATGATACAAGATCTTACAATCGTAATCTTTTACCAGTTCCATCCATCTACGCTGCCTTAGGTTTAGATCCTTCTGCTGAAAAATATACTTCAAACTCTTATGATCTATGAAGATTTAGCACGACTCTCCATACAAGTAATGTCTCCAAATCTTCAGTGCAAAAACTACAGCAGCCATCTCCAAATCATGAGTGGGGTAGTTTTTCTCGTGCCTCTTCAACTGTCGAGAAGCATAAGCTACAACCCTGCCGTGCTACATCAACACACAACCTAAACCCACTCTAGAGGCATCGCAATACACAACAAAGCCACTTGACCCAGAAGGTAACGATAATATAGGTGCAGTCGTCAAGAGAATCTTCAACTGCTGGAAACTCTGCTCACATGCATCTGTCCACAGAAATGGAACCTCCTTCCTAGTCAGCCCAGTCAGTAGTGCATCGATCCGAGAGAAATCCTGCACAAAGCGTCGGTAATAACCTGCCAGATCTAAGAAACTCCGAACCTCTATAACTGACACAGGTCTGGGCCAGTGCTGTACCGCTTCAATCTTCTTTGAGTCCATACGTATCCCAGCTCTAGTAACTACGTGTCCCAAGAAATCCACACTATCCAGCCAAAAAGTACACTTGGAGAATTTTGCAAACAGCTGATGCTCCTTCAAGGTCTGTAACGTGATATGCAAATGCTGCTCGTGCTCCTCTCGGCTCCGGGAATAAACGAGAATGTCATCAATGAATACTATAATAAACTGATCAAGGAAGGGCCTGAAGATACGGTTCATCATATCCATACAAGCTGCTGGGGCGTTGGTGAGTCCGAACGACATCACCAGGAACTCATAGTGCCCATATTGGGTACAAAAAGCAGTCTTCGGAATGTCATCCTTCCGAACTCTCAACTTCTCAACTGGTGGTACCCTGATCGCAGATCAATCTTCGAGAAGTAGCCGACTCTTTGCAACTGATCGAATAAGTCATCGATACGAGGTAAGGGATACCTATTTCGCACAGTGACGCGATTCAGCTGTCGGTAGTCGATGCACAGTCTCATACCACCGTCCTTCTTCTTTAAAAATAATACAGGAGCTCCCCACGGTGATACAATGGGACGCACAAGTCCTCTATCGAACAACTCTTGCAACTGGCTTTTGAGTTCCTTCAACTCCGTCGGGGCCATCCGATAGGGTGGTATAGAAATAGGCCCCTCACCTAGAATCAAGTCAATGCAAAATTCAATATCGTGATCGGGAGGTAATCCTGGTAACTCAGCAGGAAACACCTCCAGAAATTCTCGTGCGATCGGAACCTGGTCCAATGGAATCTCAGCGACTCCTAAGTCCAGAACAAATGCCAAGAACCCATGACAACCCTTTTTCAAGAGTTGTCCCGCACAAAGAGCAGAAATTATGTTGGCAGGAGTTATATTTCAGTCCCCCTGCACAACAAAACATCGGTTCACCTGGAAAACAAAATCTAACCACTTTCCCCCGACAATCTACATAGGCATGACAAGCGATCAACCAATCCATATCGAGAAGTATATCAAAATCTAACATATCCAGGAGAATCAGATCAATAAGCGAATCTCTGTCACCAATACGTACAGAACATGACCTGAATACGTGTCGAGCTATAAAAGAACCTCTTACCGGAGTAATTACCACTAGTGGTAACTCTAACAACGACGACTCTTTTCCCAAAGAAAGTGCAAAGCGTGAAGATACGTAAGAATGTGTAGAACCGGGATCAAATAAGATATGGGCTTCCAAGGAACATACTACAAGAGTACCTGTCACAACTGCATTTGATGCCTGGGCATCCGGTGGAGTCAGCGCAAAAACCCGTGCCTGGCCCCTGCCCGCATCCTGTTGTCCTCTACCTCTATCTCCTCGACCTCTCTGAGTGCATCCTGCAAAGCCTCGACCTCATGGTGCAACTGCCTGGCGCGTAGTGCCAACTGGGGGAGGAAGTAAAGCCATCGGCGTAGAAGGTGGAGGGGGTAACGCAACCTGTGGAACAACGGTCCCTCCGTGGGATCTACAATCCCGCGCAAAATGTCCTGGAAGTCCGTAACTAAAACATGTAGATGGGGTCCTCTGATCCTCGGGATATGAACTGAACATCTGGCCCTGGGTCCAACCTCGTCCGAAACTACGGCCTGGAGTATATCTGCCTCTACCTCTGCCAAACTGTCTAGCCATTGGCCCGATCGGTCTACTCCTCTTTGGCTCTGGAACAACCACTGCCTTGCTCAAACGCTTCTCACTCGTATCGCTGCATCTATGGCCTGCGCATACGTATCAAAATGCTGGGAGCCTATAGCCAGAAACAACTGCGTGTCCAGACTCCTTATGAACCTCTTCACCCGAAGCTCCTCCGTAGGAACTAAGTATGGAGCATAGCGAGATAACTGGGTGAATCGTAAATCATAATCTGCCACCGACATACTCGCAGATTTCCGCAACGCTTCAAAACTGCTAGCTCTGGCGTCCTTCACACTCTGTGGAAAAAATCTCGTAAGAAATACCTCGGAAAACTCGGTCCATAACATCGGAGGAAGACCAGCAGCTCGTCCTCTCTCCATCGACTCACACCACTCCTGTGCAAGCCCCTCCAAACGAAAGCTAGTCAGCTCAACTGACCTCGCATCAGAACATCGCAATGATCTGCCAATCCTTGCCATCCTATCAAGAAAGGATTGAGGATCCTCCGCTACATCCGTCCCTGTAAATACCGGAGGTCTCAAACTCATAAACTCTGAAAGCGATGCCTCCATCACTCTCGTCTCTACCAGTACGATCGTCTGCGTGGGCTGTACATCGGACTATGCCATAGTCGGTGCCGGATCCTGTCTCTGTACTCGAGTGGCCTCAGCTAACTGTCTTACCATTCGCTGCAATCCCAACATTCCCTCTTCTATCCTATTCATACGATCTGGAGGAGGAGGATCAACATGCTCATGCACCGCCGGAACGTCCGGTGTAGCAGTCGCCGTCACAGACGGACTCACCCTAGCTGCATCTCTAGCCGCGGCTCGCCTAGCTCGCGTAGCCATAGCAACTGGAATAAGAAACGAGGGTTGATAAGGCCTACGAATAGGAACAATCAATAACAAAGAGTCAAAGGAAGAATAGATCAAGATATACATTCTAAGGTTAGTTAGGCTGAGTATGGTAACGTAAATATGCCGTGGAACATACGTACGGTTCTGCACTCATCCTAATTCACCTACTCCATTAAACCAAAGGTCATCCTAAATCACGGACTCACGTCAACTTATCTTAACTCCCTACTCGACTCCGTAAGGTTAATCCTAAGCTCTGATACCAACTTTGTCACGACCCAAAGTTTGGATGTGACCAGCACTTAGATTGTATAATATCTAAAGATATCCACACAACCCGAGTAAGCCAAAAACCAAGATCAATAACCCCTTTTGCGGATTTTTTTATAAAACTTTAGTTTTTAAGTAAAAATCACAGTTTTTATGTAATTAAAATATAAAACAAGCATAAGGTGTTAAGTTTAGTTGCATCCCTAGTTGGGATCAACAATAATAACTGCGGAATAAAAATTTACAACTTATATGAGACCAATAGAATCATAGATATGAATAAAAGAAATATGCATTACATAACAACGATCTCACCTGTCAAATAATATACATATAATCATCTCTCGTTCTAAGTCATAGTACAAGGTCTGATAGAAATTTTCTAGATACAAAATACAATACCAAAAGAGAAGATTACTACACATGTAACCCACCTAACAAAAGATGCAGTAAAGCGGAAAAAATGGATCTGCACTGCTGCTAATCGTCCACTCTACCCCTGTAAGGAACTGTGGCACAACGGGGTGAGTTGCCAACTCAGTGCATATAACTAACATATAACGGTTAATAATGTAAATATGACGACCATAACTAACTATAATGAGAGCAATTATGATGTATGATAATATATGGAAAGCATAAATCTGTACTACAAATCAGATAACCAAAACTGAAATCTCATCATTTATTCTCAATAAAATTCATCTTTCCGTGTCCATCATCGACACAAAACTTCCGTTTCTCTCAGGCATCATTCTTCGAACGAGCCTGAAATCAATAATATCGGTCGGTATCCTCTAGATATCCGCCGTATTTCATTACTACGTCCGGTATCGAGTAACCTCGCTAGGCTCCCCCGCCTCAAATGCGGCTATCCTGTCCCTCGGTCTCGACCGGGTCCACTATGTATCAAACTGTATATCTCCCCTACTCAGTCTGGATAACGTATAAATCCGCGACCGTATAACTCCCCCACTCGGTCCGGAATAAAACCAAATCATAAAACATCTCATGGTGGACAGGTCACATCAATCATGAAATCACTGGTTTTATGTAATAGTACAAGAAAACCCAAACCATAACTTCTCAATAAAACAAAGCTTCTTATATCAACTTAAAATATTCGAATGATAAACATGATGTCATTTATGCAAGTTACCACTATTATTGATAATTTAGGTATGATAAGAATCATTTTTAACAAGATGAATATTTAGTGTAAAAGTGACATGTTAATATCGACAAGGTGTAGTGTAACATGTAAAGATGTGCACGTGCGACATAACTCATCGATAATTGTGCAGTGTTCTACATCTATTACCATAATGATGCATATGTATGTATATGAATACATATTATTAACTTAGCATACGCAAGTAAAACTTTTAGTTAAATAAAACTATGGGTGTAACATGCTGATTGTGTGAAAAAGTGTTTGTAGAATAACCACAATCAATAACGGTGTCGCTTGTAGCTAGCCGAGATGAGTACGGGTCATCCGCAGGGAAACGTGGAATCTTTTTATCTTACTTTAGACGTGTTGAGAAAGAAAGGAGGAAGAAATAAGAATGGTTTTAGGTTCTAGATCTACGTTAAACACGGATGCAAAATATAGATCTAGATTAATTATGGATGTAAGTTCAATATTAAAAGGGGACTTGTAGGGTTCATTAGGATTTAGTAGTTATGGATGGTTAATTAAAGATCACTCCTTTTATCCTTTAATAGATTTAAAACTAGAACGACAGAGATGCATGTAGATTATGGTTTCTGGAGGGAAAAGGGTTCCCACTCTTAACCCCTATCTCGACATGGAACTCCGTTCATATCTAGCCTTTACCAAAACAATCATTAATCTAATATCTAATCACGGTCGAGACTAACAATAAATTGGTAGCGCGCCCGATTATGATGTTAATGATTCTTTTAGTAAAGTATATAAACTTTATAGGACGTAAAAAGAGTTTAAGGATCTTCATCATCCATTAATGTACCCTAATCCTATGAACCCTAACAAGCGGAGAATTACTCGCGCATGTTGGGAAAAGAAGATGAAAACACAGAGAGGGAAAACATAATGTAAAATGCAAAAGAATTAAATAAAACAACTACCTTTATTAATCAACTTGAACAATCTACACTTTATTCCTTAGAAAATGATTACAAAAACTTGGTTTGGTTCTCGAACTCTTCCGAAGGAGGTAGATGAACAGTTGATGATCAGCCTGGATGCGTAAGCCGTCTTGGACTTCGTGATCTCTTCTGCTTGATGCTTTCTAACTTTAGCCCTTGGTCCTTTATATAGCGCTCAAAGAAGAAAAACTAGTTACCATATATGGTGACTTCCTAATATGGTGCATTTCCATATATGGATTCTGAGTCCCTATCAGTATTGATTTTATGATTTTGGCAGATTTTTGATCCTGACATCTTGAACATCTTGATCTGAGCTAAATTTTGCACAATATCTTCATGAATAATGTTAGTACTATTTATTAAATTAGAGAGAATATCTTAATCACTATATATGGTAATAAATGTTTAAGAAATTTGATTAAGAATATTTAATATGCTATGCACTTTATATGGTAATAAATCTTTAAGAAACTTGATTAAGAATATTTGATATACTATGCATCTTTTAATTACTAAAATATTATGCATATATTTTGAAATATTATTCTAACCATTTGTATGATATTATATCTTTTAAGAATTGTGATTAGAATATTTGATATGATATACATATTTTCAATTACCAAAATATTATATAAATATAAAATGCCTATATTTTCCTTCATAATGTTAATTATAATATAGAAACATATGGTAAATAGTATTTTGCAGATAAATCCAAATATGTTCTTTATTTATAATAAACACCTTTAAATATTTAAGAAAAGAAAGGAAAATGTTATATCAAAAGTGCAATATTTTCGACTGAACAAATACCTCCAAACTTAACTTTGATCGTCCTGAGCAAACTAGTTATTTCAAAAAAAGGAGAAAAAGAAAGGAGAAAGCTAAGCACACTTTCGTAGGCAACACGATTGCACTGAGCACGTGCAACAAGCCGTTAAACCTTTAGGTGTCCCTAGTAGGAGGAGTGTTGTCTCCTGAGGGTTTTCAGCGGATTACACCCATAAAATCCCATAATAAAAGGAAGATGGTGAAAGTTACATATAAAGATAAGAATTATAAAAGAAAGACTTTGAAAATCAGAGTTTCCAACTACACCAGTTTTTCGGTTGTCATGAGCCTTATCTTAATAGTTATGAAAAGATGTTAGAAATCATATCATCCATCAATAAAACATCGTCTTTATTCTTCCTTCCTATTTTTCTTCCAAACATCGATCATATAACCCTACATGTGTAATAGACATCCCTACACTCGGAGAATTCAATTCAGGCTATCATACTCTTGTCCATCTGCTTCAGTACTTTTTAATTTGATGAATATTTAGATGGATTTGCTCACACAGTTTCATGCGACCGTTAATATTTCTTGAGGTACTAACCGACCGATTACTCATGTGCTTGCTTATTAGGTGTATTTCTCGTCTTGCACCGCCTAAGGCTTTGCAGTGACTCCCAGACCAGTTGGTCTAAGGCACTAGGTGATGAAGTACCCTCGCTATATTTTTTTATTGCTGCCTTGGCGATAACAAAACCAGTGTTCATTTTTCTCACCATTTTATATTTTATTTAATTTTTTATTTTCTTCATAGTTTGTCTTTTAGACAAGAGCATTTCAAGGTATCCTCTACTATCCCGAGTTTTAAGACGTGTGTAAGTGCGTATAGTAGGGTATCAACGTTCAAATGTTTGGCTTCCAGAACAGGAACTATTTTTCAGACTTATTTTTATCCTCAGATTAGTGACTTCTTTCATCTTACTAACCCTTAGGACAACGACTCATAACTACTTATTAGTAGTTCGTTTAAGAAAACTTCTAATTTTCTAGGTTTTCTTAAATTTTTCCAATCTTTTGGATATAATTTTTCACTATCTAATCTTTTATTATCTTATTTATGTACAAAATTAATTTTTTATCTTTTGAATTTTTTTTAAATTTTTATATGTTTTTAAAAAATGTTTTGTGCTTATGCAAAGTATAATGCAAATGATGCGTAAATAAGCACAAACCTCCTCCAAGCTTGTTTTCAACAGTGTCCTTACTGTTGTCAACCGCTAAATCACAAAAACCTGTAAGCCTGGGAGGAAATTCATTAACGGGGGCAAAATATATTAAAGTGAAAATCCTTCCCCGAACTTATTCTTTGGCTCACCATTTTGAGTAAAAAAAAATTTCTTTCAAGAACCAGATTATACCTCCCCCCAAACTTGAGTTAGACAATATTAATCTTTGAAAATCACAAGAGGGGGTCAAGATTAGTGGTCGATGCCAAGCTTTGCAAAGACCGAAGGTCAACACCAACCATTCGAAGATTTTATCAATGTAATGCTCCAGTTGGTGAAAGAACAAGTTGAAAAGAGCCAAGAAGGAGTGGGGAAAAGGTAAGTGGTGGGACAGAATGTGTTTACGTCTCGTTTTGGAGAGACGACACAGTGATTGTGATGGATTACTCTCATTCTCTTTATAGTCCAGAAGAAGGGGTGGAGGTTCAATTTCGTTGTATTGAGGTGGATTCATCTCAACACCTGTGTCTTTAAAAAATGCGAGTTCTTCAGCGAAAATTTCCTCAAAACTCTCATTTATACCCCGGAGAATAATCTCATCAGAAAGAACGGGATGATACTATGACTCCATGAAATGTTCACATTTAGCGTTAGATGTTGACCCGGACAACTTGAAAGAAGGGTCAGTATGTGTATAATACATATCTGGGTCAAACAACAACGTATGAAAAGAGTCTAGATCAGTATCGTGAAGCTGTTCAAATTCGCTGCTGTCGACATCCATTAATTCGACAGAACATACTCGAGCATGAGGTTCGGAGGCTTCACTTCCCAACTTGTAAATGTTAAGTTCAATTGACCTATTCCCGAAGGATAGGGTCATAGAACCGTTTCGACAATTGATTACAGCGTTGGAAGTCGCAAGAAAAAGTCGACCCAGAATCACCGGAATTTGGTTCCGTGGGTTTGCTACAGGTTGTGTATCTAGAACAATAAAGTCCACAGGGAAGATAAATTCCCCGACTTTTATTAACACATCCTCTAATATACCCCTTGCTTTGGTGATAGATCGATCAGCCATCTGTAAAGTGCATTGCGATTGTTTTAATTCTCCGACACCCAATTTCTGATACACAGAATAAGGAAGCAAGTTAACACTAGCACCTAAATCGAGTAAAGCATGATTGATATTTTTACCCCCAATAGAAATGGAGATTGTAGGATATCCAGGGTCCTTACGTTTCTTGGGTAATTGCTGTGTAAAAGCTGTGCTTACTTTACTCGACATGAATTTTTTTTTCGGCACTTGAGTTTTTCTCTTCCTAGTGCACAAGTTCTTAAGTATTTTCGCATAAGCTGAAACTTGTTGTATAGTATCTAGGAGAGGAATATTTACGTTAACTTGCTTACACATTTCCATAACCTTCTCCATTTGTGCATTCGGTTTGTTGGACCTCAATCTATCTGGAAATGGAGCTTTATCAATAAGTGTTGGGTCCAACGTATGTGGAGAAGTTTGTGGGGGTGGAAAGGATGAAGTGGGTGGAGGGTTCGAGCTTTGGGGAAAACGGAGAATAGGCTCGGAAGAAGATGGCAAACTAGACGAAATAGGGTAAGAAGTAGAAGTGGAAGTGGAAGTGGACGTGGAAGCCGAGGGTTCAATTTGTTCCTCAATATCAGTTTCAATCTGTTCACCCACATGGTTATCCAGCACTCTTCCAGATCTCAACGCGGTAAGTGCATTCACATTATACCGTGAGCACCCAGGATCAGGTAGGGGTTGAGCTGGATGATTCTCTTTCTCTCTAGCACTCATTGCTGCAGTCAGTTGTGCAATTCGTGCTTTTATCAATTTGATACTCTCACCGTGGGAGACAGTGTTTTGCACTAACGTATGGATAGAAGACGTTAAAATGTGATTTGTTCGCATGGACTGTGCAATGAACATATCGAGTGCAAAGGGTTTATCGGTACCGGCAGAAGAAGGATCAAAGTTGTTGGCCGGGTTTTGTAAAGCTTGTGGTTGAAAGGGGTGCTGACTCAGTTGTGGTGGTTGCTGTTGCTGTGGAGGGACCCTTTGGAAGTCATTTGGGTTTGGAACCGTATTTTGAGTTTGGTGTTGGTTCTAAGAAATATTAGGGTGATTCCTCCAACCTTGAATATAAGTGGAAGAAGAAGGATCGTTTCCAGGTCTTTGCTGCTGAAAAGCAGCATTAGTGTGCTCTTGACCATGAAACGGTACATTCAAAGGACATTCTTCAGTCAAATGTGATGGGTTGGAACAGCAACCACACACGGTTTTGGGAAGTGTGTATTGGGTTAGGGAGGCTGAAGTAATTCTGTTTTCTATAGCGTCGAGTTTCCTTTGTATTGCGGCCATTTCGGCTTTCATTATGACGGAAATATCGAGCTGATTGATACCTTCCCTAGACAATGGTTGACTAACACTTTCCCATTGTAAAGTGTTTTGAGTAAGATCTTTTAGGTATTTCCAAGCTTCACCATCATCTTTAGACAGGAATTGACATTGACACATGGTTTTAAGCATCTGTTTTGTCATGAGATCAATACCCTCATAGATAATTCGGCGCAGATCCCATCTAGGGATTCCGTGATGAGGACATTGTAAAAGAAGATTCTTGAACCGTTCAAAGCATTTCCAAAATGTTTCATTGGGAAGCTGAGTAAATTGGAAGATTTCACTCCGAACACGGGCGGTCTTATGATTGGAATAAAATTTCTTCAGGAATGCTATAACGAATTCGTCCCATGTTGAAATAGAATGTGCGGGTACGTTATAAAGCCACTTCTCGGTTAAATCGCACAAAGTGAACGGGGAGAATACATAAACGCATAGCATCCACAGAAATCTGTGAAGTACCCATCAAAGCACATACGTTTTCGAATTTGGTGATAAAAACGTATGCGTCTTCAGACTCGAGCCCGTGAAATTTGGGTAAAAGTATGATGAAATGAGGTTTAATTTCGAAATTATCCCTATTGGCTGGTGGAATGGAAAGACAAGTGTGAAGGGGACCACGTGTAGGGTGGCATCTCGTCTGGAGAGAAATACGTGGAGGATTCAGCGCACCTGCGGGCAGTGGCAGAGTGGTGTTAAAGTTTGATGGATATCCGTCCATCGCGGTCGTGGTGGGTTGTGGGGGAAAAGAAGATGAAGAAGCACCGACTTCGGAGTCGATAGCAGGAACACGGACAAGACGTGCACTAGAATCCCGTGTCCAGCCGAGCATGCACTAAGCGGGTTTAGCGCAAGTGGCAGCGTGTGTGATTTAAAAATTTGGTTTGTTTTGAAAAGCGTGTCGGACTTTGACAAATCACACAAAAATGCACAAACAGCCCTAGAACTGAGGTTACCTAGGTCAAGTCTCTAGAACGCTCCTAGACTTCCAAAGGACAAGTCGCAGGATCAATCCTCTACCACCTCTTTACTACTCTTGTGGCCAGGTAAGTGCCAGGTAAGTGGGAGGTTCTCCACTACGTAAGTAGTGGGCCTAATTAAGTAACCACTTGCCTTAGACACACTTGCCTAGACACCACAAAAATAATGCGGATAAGCGATAGATTACCCACGACCTTCCTCTGTCCTTATTGAGTGCGACAGTCCTTAGAGTCTTGTCTAGATATTTTTTAAATTAATGTAGAGTTGATGCAGATACTCAGTTTGTGATTTGTGGGGCTTAGGAAGGGTGATAAAATCCCCACCTAATCTGAATTTTGGTCTTTCCCCTTAAAATCCGTATTAAAATATGAAATAACAAACCAATAACAAAACTTTGCAAAAAGATTTTTGAGCGGAGATATTTTGCAAAGAATCCTGCAGAAAAGATATTTAATTGGATTTCAGAGGAGAGAGAATGAGTTGAAAATTTCACCAGAGAAGTTTGGAACCCTAATTCCTCACTTATGCCGCGGATCCGTCGTTAAAATAGCCTTTCTGCCGCGCTTCCGCCGTGCTTTGAGGGAATCTTTTGATGATTTTTTCTATGTGGCCTCCTGTGCTCCTCTGGATCTTGATGAATGTCTCTGGCTCTCTGTTTCCTCAAGTCCGCAACTCCAGATCCCCTCGCAAAATTCACACAATAATCGTTAAATATACAATTTGCAGTTTTGTTTTGTTTATGATAATGATCGAAAAAGAATTCAACACAAATAGTAAGAATAAAAAATTACGCACGTATCCCCGGCAACGGCGCCATTTGATTGTGTGAAAAAGTGTTTGTAGAATAACCGCAATCAATAACGGTGTCGCTTGTAGCTAGCCGAGATGAGTACGGGTCGTCCGCAGGGAAACACAGAATCTTTTTATCTTACTTTAGACGTGTTGAGAAAGAAAAGAGGAAGAAATAAGAATGGTTATGGTTCTAGATCTACGTTAAACACGGATGCAAAATATAGATCTAGATTAATTATGGATGTATGTTCAATATTAAAACGGGGCGTGTAGGGTTCGTTAGGATTTAGTAGTTATGGATGGTTAATTAAAAATTACTCTTTTTATCCTTTAATAGATTTAAAACTAGAACGACAGAGATGCATATAGATTAGGGTTTCTGGAGGGAAAAGGGTTCCCACTCTTAACCCCTATCTCAATATGGAACTCCGCTCATATCTAGCCTTTACCAAAACAATCATTAATCTAATCTCTAATCGCGGTCGAGACTAACAATAAATTAGTAGCGCGCCCGATTAGGATGTTAATGATTCTTTTAGTAAAGTTTATAAATTTTATAGGACGTAAAAAGAGTTTAAGGATCTTCATCATCCATTAATGTACCCTAATCCTATGAACCCTAACAAGCGGAGAATTACTCGCGCATGTTGGGAAAAGAAGATGAAAACACAGAGAGGGAAAACATAATGTAAAATGCAAAAGAATTAAATAAAACAACTACCTTTATTAATCAACTTGAACAATCTACACTTTATTCCTTAGAAAATGATTACAAAAACTTGGTTTGCTTCTCGAACTCTTCCGAAGGAGGTAGATGAACAGTTGATGATCAGCCTGGATGCGTGAGCCGTCTTGGACTTCATGATCTCTTCGGCTTGATGCCTTCTAACTTTAGCCCTTGGTCCTTTATATAGCCCTCAAAGAAGAAAAACTACTTACCATATATAGTGACTTCCTAATATGGTGACTTTCCATATATGGATTCTGAGTCTCTGTCAGTATTGATTTTATGATTTTGGCAGATTTTTGATCCTGACATCTTGAACATTTTGATCTGAGCTAAATTTTCCACAATATCTCCATGAATAATGTTAGTACTATTTATTAAATTAAAGAGAATATCTTAATCACTATATATGGTAATAAATGTTTAAAAAATTTGATTAAGAATATTTAATATGATATGCACTTTATATGGTAATAAATTTTTAAGAAACTTGATTAAGAATATTTGATATACTATGCATCTTTTAATTACTAAAATATTATGCATATATTTTGAAATATTATTCCAACCATTTGTATGATATTATATCTTTTAAGAATTGTGATTAGAATATTTGATATGATATGCATATTTTCAATTACCAAAATATTATATAAATATAAAATGCCTATATTTTCCTTCATAATGTTAATTATAATATAGAAACATATGGTAAATAGTATTTTGCAGAAAAATCCAAATATGTTCTATATTTATAATAAACACCTTTAAATATTTAAGAAAAGTAAGGAAAATGTTATATCAAAAGTGCAATATTTTCGACTGAACACACGTCATCTTTACAAAATTCCCCGGTAGATGTTTAGTTTACTCACCGGAAATATATCGTATCTACTCAGGAATCGCCAATCCTTTTCCTTTCCTCGCGGCCTCCGAAGTTCCCGTATTTGAATCTAACATCGAAAATTAACTTGTATATGGAAACGGCTACTCTGATACGGCGAATATGAAAACACACGTTCCTACGCACGGGTTATATTGTATACAACTATTTCAGGCTATCAAACACTTAACCTCACTGGAATTTAACCCAACTCTGCATCGCGACAGAAAACAAATCGCGTTACGTTTTAACCGTGTCGTAATTTAGGTTTTTAGATACCTTTTTCCGATATTAGATCCCAGATTTTCTATACAGTTAAACTAACTTATTTAAACAATACCAAAATGACCAAAATTCTACACAGAAACCTACCCAACAAGCCAGAACCCCCTAGCTTCCTACAAATCCGGCGACGACGGAATTTCCCTATTGGTCGCCGGCCCAAAACCGAGCCCTCTGGTTCGTGTTCCTATGGTTTGCTCTAGGTTCAACATACATCATTAAGACCCTGTTTAGTTAAGTAAATTTTTCTCTAAACTACAGCAGATTCAAACGGAGCCTTGTTTTGACTAAAATACGAAATTATAGAAAATTTTCATTTCAATTTAAACTAGTTACAGAATCTAAATTCCTACTGTGGTTAAGGATTTTACCTTCAAGTAATTTGCTGGAAGAACACCCTCCAAGATGCATAAGCTCCTAATCCTAGCTTGATGATGAGGAAATCCTAGACTTGGCTCTTCTCCTTTCTCTTGTTCTTCTATGTTTGTTCTTGTTTTCTTTTTCTTTCTTTAAAATTTCAGATTTTAAACTAGCTAAATGATCTGAACACATGATATATGTGGTGATAGGAAGAGTGAGGTGGTAGGAGGAGGTGTCAAAGACCTAGATATGCCATCCTCATGCAAAGAGTAGGTGTTGGGTGTGGGTTGTGCATGTAAGAACGTGGTGGCAATGCATTATCTTTCCATTTTGATTTATCTTAAGATAAAATTCTGAACAAAAACCTAATTTACCTCTTTTTCACTTACACCCTTAATCAATTCCCATTTGCACAAATTCCTAAACTTTACATAGAAACCCTTCACAACTTATGTTATTATAAAACACCCTTTTTATTAAAATGAACCTAAAATTCACATTAAAACCCTTATAATTTATTTATGTTGCATACTAAAATTTTAATTTAATTTGTTTTACATACATCTTATGAAATTGTCTTATTTGGTTTTAATAACTTTTTAATTTAACATTTTATTATTTAATTAATTAATTTTATTTATTTATAAATTTTCAAAATGTTACAATATTCCCCCTTAAGAAAATTCGGTCCCCGAATTTAAAATTAACTAGTCATACCTTCGAAAAGATGTGGAAATTTCTTCCGTATCGCATCCTCGGTCTCCCAAGTAATCTCCTCACGATTCTTTCCTTGCCAAAGAACCTTTACAGATGGAAGTACCCTCGATCTTAGTTTCTTTGCCTGCCTGTCTAGAATAGCGACTGGCTGCACAGTGTAGGATAAATCCAGCTCAAGCTGTAAGGTCTGATGCTGGATTGCGTGAGAAGGATTGTGAAGATACTTGTGAAGTATCGAAACATGAAACACCGGATGCAGATCTGGAAAACTCGGTAGAAGTGCTAAACGATAAGCTACAGCACCCACTCTCTCAAGAATCTCGTAAGGTCCGACATATCTGGGGCTGAGCTTCCCCTTCTTCCCGAAACGCATCACACCTTTCATCGGAGATACACGAAGGAACAAATGATCTTCCACTTCAAACTCGAGTCTATGACGTCGTCGATCTGCATATGATTTCTGTCTGCACTGGGCCGCTCTCATTCTGTCTCGTATCAGTTGAATCTTCTCTGTAGTCTCTTGTACTATCTGCGTCCCAAGATGCTACTCTCGCTCAGTTCCGTCCAGCAAACGGGTGATCGACATTTCCTCCCATACAAAGCTTCAAAGGATGCCATTTGGATCGTCTCCTGAAAACTGTTGTTGTACGAGAATTCTATCAAAGGTAAGTGACGATCCCAACCACCACCGAAATCAAGGCTACAAGCCCGAAGCATATCCTCTAGTGTCTGAATGGTCCGCTCCGACTGACCATCTGTCTGTGGGTGAAAAGCTGTGCTAAAACTCAATCGTGTGCCAAGAGCTTCTTGAAGTTTCTGCTATAGCCTGCTGGTAAACTGGGTACCCCTATCTGATAATATGCACGTCGGAACTCTATGCAATCGTACAATGTCGTCGATATAAATCTGAGCATACTGTGCAAACCCATACATCGTCTTCACCGGAAGAAAGTGAGCTGCCTTTGTTAATCTATCTACAATCATCCAAATGGAATCATACCCTCTGCTAGTCCTGGGTAGACCCACAACGAAATTCATAGAAATCTGATCCCATTTCCACTCCGGAATGGGCAAGGGCTGCAACTCTCCTGCTGGCCTCTGGTGTTTAGCTTTGACTTGCTGAAAAGTCAGGCATCTCGATACAAACTCCGCACATCCCTCTTCATTCCTCCCCACCAATAAACCTCTTTCAAGTCATGATACATCTCGGTGGAACCAGGATGAATACTATATGCTGATCGGTGGGGTTCCTCTAAGATCTCACGCCTCAACCCATCTGAATCTAGTACACAAAGACGAGTTCCAAAATATAATACTCTACGGTCATCAATCATGAACTTTGACTCCCTGCCCTGCCTAACTTGATCCATAATCTCTGTCATACAAGCATCTGCGGGCTGTGTCTCTCGAATACGATCCAATAACTGAGGTCGAGTGCGAACATGTTCTAACTGTCTTCCTGTCGAGGTGAACTCAAACTGTATACGACCATCACATAAAAACCGCCAGTCTGTAGAAGATTGTCTCTGCAAGACGCGCAAATGAGATAAGCTACCTCCAGGCCTCCGAATCAAAGCATCTGCTACAACATTCGCTTTTCCTGGATGATACAAGATCTCACAATCGTAATCTTTTACCAGTTCCATCCATCTACGCTGCCTTAGGTTTAGATCCTTCTGCTGAAAAATATACTTCAAACTCTTATGATCTGTGAAGATTTAGCACGACTCTCCATACAAGTAATGTCTCCAAATCTTCAGTGCAAAAACTACAGCAGCCATCTCCAAATCATGAGTGGGGTAGTTTTGCTCGTGCCTCTTCAACTGTCGAGAAGCATAAGCTACAACTGTTAGTGTATATGCCCTAGAGGCCATTACTGTATCATACTAGTTTGTATATTACTTAATGGAAGCTTGGGATATTCACCTTGTATAAACAATCTTGCTCAATATAGTAGTATGCTACTTGGTTTGTTTCTACTTCAATGTGTACATGTGTTTATTTTTTTGTATATCACCTATACACATTAGTGGAGCCCTTAGGATCTTTGCTTGATTACCAGCGTTGTGATGGCAGTCACACTAGTGGGGGCTGGGTAATCTATAAGCACATCCTTATACAGGTCCCTAGTCGCAGGACTATCGAGACAGGGCATCGATACTCCGGAGTAGACTAGCGTATGCGCTTCTCATCCCAGTGTGGGAGATGGTCTGTCCCACAGCCATCAGTACGTCGTACTGGAGATAGTATACGGGTGCTCGTTGGGTTACGAGTACACTGGACAGGACTCGTCGGGAACTGACAGGTTGGTATTATACCTATCGTCAGTTATCAGTTCCCAGGTGACATGAGTACAGCTTAGTCTGCTGATTTGACACTGGCACTTCGCCTCGAGTGTGTTCCCACTGCACTTTGATCACTACCCTACCACGGCTCAAAGGAGTAGTGCAAACAGGTAATGGTTGGGTGCAGCCCCGAAGCACTTGGAGGCAGTGACGGTTAGACAGGATTCGTCTCTCCCGTTATTGGGGGTTGACATCGCGCTGTGTCTAGGAGAGCCATTACACGAGTAGTCCCTGGCCAGGGCAAGCGAGATATACTGGTAGGCTTCCAGTGTTATCTCAGGGTGTTTTAGGCTTCACTCCGACACGACTTGTACCGCTATTAGGGGACTGACGTTTACCGCCCCTTAGGCCCGCCATGCGATGTATCAGACGAACAGACCGGACTGTACGGAGACTGTCACACTCAGACTCAGTAGGAGTTCAGATGGGGTTCACCTCGTCAGTCTTCTTATCGGCATCTACCTGGGGACCGTTACGCACAGCTAGTGCCGCTTGCAGTCTGTGGTTAAACCCACTGCCAGCGTAAGTGTCGAGTCTTTAGAGTCCCACACAGAGGGCTATTCGCCATTGGGCAAAACAGAGTAGAGGTCGCATGGTTTTGCGACAGGGTTCGTTCTCATCCGCGCACTTGTGCACGTTTGGAGTCCGGACGGATATTACTGGCTGGCTCTGGTTTGAGTCAGATACTGGTATATGTTTTGGGGTTGATTTTATCTCTCAGTATTCATGTTCCTCGGAACAAGAATGCAGGTGTGTATGCACAGTTGTTTGAGGCGGAGGAAGAGGACTTTCATTAGGGTTTCGGAACGGGTGCGTATGCACAGTTGACAGTCGTCTTTTTCCAAACCCTAATGGAATTATGATATATCTATTAATAATATTAATTAAATGAAATTGTGTCATGGTTGGATTTTGTTGACTTGTTGACCATGGTTGACTTGTTGACCATGGTTGAAGGTTTGACCATCATCATTACAAAAGAAAGATGCTTTTTGATTCTTGCAAAACCATTTAAAGAATGTAATGATAATGGTCATTCCAAACCATCCATCAACTATTTCATTTTATTATTATTGTTAATTGTTAATTCTTTTCATTTTGTGATATGGTTGCAAGAAATGAAAAGAATAAGCTCATTCTATCATAACCATTCTCTCTCCTCACTTGTTCTTCTTCCTCCTCTAGTTCAAGGAGATCCCTTCTCATGAGTTGAGAATCCCTCTCCTTGAGTTAAAAACACCCCAAAGACACTCTCTACTCACTCTAGGGTCAAAGGTTTAGCAAGCCGAAGATTCTAGTTCTCTCAAAGTTCGAGAAAGAGCCCGAAGGTTGAACCCTCAGGTGGATCCATCTTTGACGGAAGAAGGCAACGAGGAAAGCACCATCAATCCCTACAAAGGTTTCAAGAAGAAGGAGTTCAAGTTAGGTATAACCTCCTTTCCGAGTAGCTAACTCTCTTTAGCATGTTTGCTAGTTGTAGTTTAGGAAAAGATCCCGACTTTGTTAGTCCATGTTGCCCCATGCGCTAAAAATTTGATTTTTATACCGTTTCCGCCTCCCCGTAAGAACCGGGGGTCACAACGTGGACTTACATTGGTATCAGAGACTAACTAAACTTAAACTAGCTTTGTAGTAAAGTGTATGGAAGTTCGATCGAGAAAAATCGCAAAACCGGAAAAACAAAAACCCTAAGTTTCTGTTGAAATTTTTTGTGTTCTAAATGTAAAACGTTTTACTCCTAAAATCGGCTCAGGGTTTTGTGAAAACACCCACAAAATACGATCGCATGATTCCTTCAAAGCGCCGCGGTTCCGCGGCAATGGGTGGCTTAGGCCGCGGAACCGCGGCCGTTTTGTCTCCTCTTGTGGTCCTGTTTTGTGCAGTGTTCTTTTGGTAGGGTTTTGGGATTTTTAAGATATGTCATTCGTGTCCAGATTTTCCAGAAAAGAAATTTGTTTTTGGGGGCCTATAAATCCGTATTTTTGTCGAACTTCACTGCACTTTGACTACAATGGTTATATCTGTGATGTTTACATGTATTGAACGTCGGCTAATCGCTATATGTCGATTAGTCGGAGTTATACATATCTGTGATCTGTGTTTGTTGATGGTATGTGTATATGAATGGATTGGATTGTCGCGGGTGAATAGCCGGGATGGATGTGAGATGAGTGTTGTTTTTCTTTCATTCATTTGTAATATGTAAATTGATGTAATATTATTATTTGTATGGCCGCACAACCGGGTCGGGGTTGTAGCCGTCATTGTATAATTCTTTTTACTGTTTTTGCTCCTAGGATAGACCCATGGAGGGGTGCACAAACTACCGGGTACTTGGCGGGTAGTTTGCCGCACCCGTAGGGGTCTTGGGTAGGGTTTTGGCTATTCACCGCGACCGTGCAATCCGCTTTTCGTTGCAGGCTCGAACGGATTGCGGATTCCTAGTATATCCAATGTATTCATCTGTGATCTGTAATGTCTATCATTGCTATATTTATAACTATTTAGGCGTTGCTTATGTTTTACAGCCGCGCTAGCCCAGCCCCCGCTTTGTCGTTAGTTAAGTAACCTAACGGGTGATGACGGGGCCCCGTGGCGAATGCGAATGGCATAAGCGTACGTCATATTTTGGTTGTTTTCTGCAATGGTAGGATTAAATGATGGGACGCATTAAAAGAACTAATGCAAGAATATCACGCATTAAAAGAACTAATGCAAGATAATAAACCAAGTTAAAGTCGTTGGAACACTTTCGAAAAACCACTCGGTTCTTTTCAAAACTAACTTTTAAATGCGGAGATTGAGCCACTCCTTCTAAAAGCTATCTCGTTCCATCGATTATATCAAGTTCACTACGTTCACGGTTTCGCCAAAACCATTCGTAGCCCTCCGTCGTTTCATATGAATATTCAATAGTATTCAAGTTATGTTTGTTGACCTTCGTCAAGGCGTAGTGATTGGTAGCTGTTGGGTGTTCATATGTAGCATAGATAGATGCGTTGGTTTGAGACAGTCGTATTGCCTTGTTGACCTTCATCAAGGGTATATACGGGTGGGTTCAAATTAACCTGATAAATGACGGGCAGAACTTGACATGTGACTTATGATTTGTTGACCTTCGTCAAGGTCATAAGAGCATGGGGCAAAAATCCACATCGGGAGTTTCATAAGTACTGAAACTTGCTAGATTTGCATACCATTTGGAGTGTGGTGATTCTGGTAGGATTCATTCAGTTTCGTCACACGATGATATTTGGATCCCGATCCTACTGTGAGTATATGCTACTCCTCGGGAAATTTCTCGCTAAACGATCAATGCTATAAACCAAGTAGGTGTCTAGAAAGGTGTTAGCGGGGCTACGCCCCCAGGGAAAAGAGGTTATTTAATTAAGGAACTTCGCGAAAGCGTTGGAAAACCTCCCTCGAAGTACCGACACTGGCCTGGCTGAACGGTTAAGCAAGTATTGTGCGGTGGGATTGATCCCGACTAATTCTTCCTTTATGGTTTGAGGAGGGATTCGAGAGACAGTGGGAGCCATCCTGTTTAGACAAATTAAAAACCACTCTAAACTTGCAAGAGCATCGTGCTAAAGTGTTTCTTCTCTCTCTCCTAATTGCAGCGACCAATCGACATGACTGGACTTAAGTTACTTCTAGATAAAAACATACTGACAGGGCCAAACTACAAAGATTGGCTCAGGAATGTCAAAATGGCAATCACTTACGACAAGTTGGGGTATCTCCTTACCACCAAAGCTCCCCCCGTCCCAGGTCCCACCTCCAGCGTCGCGGATAAGGAAATCCGTAAGACTTGGGAGATAGATAGCGCGAAGGCCAAATGCTTTGTGCTTGCCTCTATGGACAACGAACATCAGAGGAGGCATGAGAACATGGACCTCGAGTCCATATTTCTCCATACAAAAGAACTGTATGGAGAGCAGTCTCGTATCGCAAGATACGAAGTGTCGAAGAAGTTGTTTTCGGCAAGATTGGCCGTCGGATCATCGGTAGCGGAACACGTGCTTAAGATGATTGGCTACATTGAGGAGCTCGCTGAACTTGGGACCACGTTGGAGAATGAGCTCTATACGGACTTGATTCTTCAGTCCCTTCCTTCCACTTACGCCCAGTTCATCCTGAATTTCAACTTACAAGAAAAAGAAGTTGAACTTTCAGAACTCCTCAACATGCTGAGGAGTGCAGAGGGCACCCTACAGAAAGGTAGGGAAACATCCACTTTGTTTATAGGAGGATCTTCTTCTAGGAGGTCCAAGGCGAAAGCCAAGGGAAAGAAGAGGAAAGCCCCCGCCAAACCAAGGGGCGGTGTTAGTAAAGTGGATACGAAGGGAAAAGCAAAGGCAACAAAGATAGCGGGGAAACTTGTGGATAAAGAAGAATGCTTCTATTGTCATAAGAGTGGATACTGGAAGAAAGATTGCAGGGCTTGGAAAGCCAGGACACAGGAACTGAAGCAGGTTGCGGCTTCAGCTTCAGGTGTGTATGTTATTGAAAACTGTCTTCCGATAAACTCTACTTCCTGGGTATTGGATACCGGATCAGGATCTCATATCTGTAATTCTTTGCAGGCGTTGAGAAACCGTAGGTTTTTGAAGGCAGGTGACATGACCCTCAGAGTTGCAAACGGAGCTAGCATGGATGCTAAAGCCGTGGGGGACTATCACCTGGGAATGTCAGATGGACATGTTTTGGTTTTACGTAATTGCTTTTTTGTACCCAACGCAACTTGTAATATCATTTCTGTATCTTTGGTTTCTAAAGAAGGTTATGAATTTGCGTTTGTAAGTAATGTTGTAAACATTCACCTTAATCAAGTTCTGATTGGGTCAGGTACATTAAGCAATGGTATATACGTGTTAAACCAACCACAGATATTCAATGTCCAGAATACACACAAAAGAAAGTCTCCTGATATAAATCAGGCTTTCTTATGGCATTGTAGACTGGGTCACATCAATGAGACACGGTTAACTAAGTTACATAAAGAAGGATACTTGGATCCGTTCGAGTATCAGTCTTATGCCACTTGTGAATCTTGTCTCATGGGAAAGATGACAAAGACTCCGTTCACTGGACACGGAGAAAGAGCGAGCGAGCTCTTAGGACTCATACACAGTGACGTGTGTGGTCCGATGTCTACACATGCGTGAAGCGGTTATTCATACTTCATTACTTTCACAGATGATTTCTCTAGGTATGGACATGTCTTCTTAATGAAGTACAAATCCGAGGCCTTTGAGAAATTTCGGGATTACAAGAATGAAGTTGAAAAACAAACAGGCAAAAGTATCAAGATTCAAAGATCGGATCGAGGTGGAGAATACTTAAGTGCCGAGTTCCTGAATTACTTAAAAGAGAATGGAATTCTCTCTCAGCTTACTCCTCCATACACTCCGCAACATAACGGTGTATCGGAGAGACGGAATCGAACCCTATTGGATATGGTTCGTTCCATGATGAGCAAGGCTGAGTTACCGCGATCTTTCTGGGGCTATGCACTAGAAGCAGCTGCATATCTCTTGAACAAGGCTCCCACCAAGACTGTGCCTACCACTCCATATCAGATGTGGAGTGGGAAGAAACCCTGTCGTAAGTACCTTAAGATATGGGGATGTCCAGCTTTTGTAAAAAAGCAGCATGCGGACAAGCTCGAGGCACGTTCAGTACAGTGTAAGTTTGTGGGATACCCAAAGAACTCCAGGGGGTATCTGTTCTATTCCGCTGAGGAACAAAAGGTTTTTGTTTCTCAATATGCCCGCTTCTTGGAAACTGAGTTTTTGGAAACCCAGATAAGTGGGAACGCAATAGAACTGGAAGAAATTCCAGAACCACAAGCTATTACTGAAAGCTTGGAAGAGCCAGTAAGTTCAAAAGAACAGGACATTCCTACGCCG
The DNA here is from genome assembly GCA_030015575.1 of Agapanthus africanus. Classification (NCBI taxonomy): domain Eukaryota; kingdom Viridiplantae; phylum Streptophyta; class Magnoliopsida; order Asparagales; family Amaryllidaceae; genus Agapanthus; species Agapanthus africanus. The sequence continues at coordinate 254,486,156 of JASDDO010000019.1, read as the reverse complement.
CTCCGCAGGAGTAGTAGGCAGTCTCATCCGCCCGAGAGATACTACGGTTTTCTCATAGACGGGGATAGAGAGGATTGCATTATAGATTATGATGAGCCTACTAGCTTCCAGCAGGCCGTTCAGAGCGTTGACTCGGTAAAATGGCTGGATGCAATGCGGACCGAAATGGAGTCCATGTACACCAACAAAGTATGGACGTTGGACATTGCTCCAGACGGGGTAAAACCCGTAGGATGCAAGTGGATCTTCAAAAGGAAGATTGGTGTAGATGGACAGGTTGAGACCTATAAAGCTAGACTTGTAGCAAAGGGTTTCCGTCAAAGACCTGGTTTGGACTATGACGAAACCTTTTCTCCAGTGGCTATGCTGAAATCCATTCGGATCCTTCTTGCCATTGCTGCCTTCCACGATTATGAGATTTGGCAGATGGACGTAAAAACCGCTTTTCTAAATGGAAATTTAGAGGAGTGTGTCTATATGGACCAGCCAGAGGGTTTCATTCAGAGTGGGAGCAGCGGAAAGGTGTGGAAGTTGCTTAAGTCCATCTATGGACTAAAGCAGGCATCGCGGAGTTGGAACATCTGTTTTGATGAGACGGTCAAGGAATTTGGCTTTATCAAAAATCCAGATGAACCATGCATCTATAGTAGATTTGTAGCGAGAACTGTAGTATTCCTCGTTTTATACGTGGATGACATTCTCTTAATAGGAAATGACATTCCTATGCTACAATCTGTCAAGGGGTTCTTATCACACAGGTTCTCCATGAAAGACCTGGGTGATGCCTCCTACATCCTGGGGATCCGGATCCATCGTGATAGATCCAAGAGGATATTAGGACTTTCTCAGTCCAGGTACATCGACACCATGGTGAAAAGATTCAGTATGGAAGATTCCAAGCGCGGTAACTTACCGGCTTGTCACGGGATCACCCTCTCTAAAGAGATGTCTCCCAAGACTGATTTGGAGAGGGATCGCATGTCTATTATACCCTACGCTTCTGTGGTAGGCTCTATAATGTATGCGATGTTGTGTACCAGACCGGATGTAGCTTATGCACTGAGTGTGGTAAGCCGGTATCAGTCAAACCCTGGGGAGAAACACTAGATAGCGGTAAAGAACATTCTCAAGTACCTGAGAAGGACTAAGGAGATGTTCTTGGTGTATGGCAGAAAAGACCTCCAGATTGAGGCCTTTGCTGACTCCAGCTTCTAGAGTGACAAGGATGATTCCAAGTCCATGTCGGGTTTTGTCTTTACCCTCAATGGAGGGGCGGTGTGTTGGAAGAGTTCCAAACAGGAAACCGTTGCAGACTCGACGATGGAAGCGGAATACATCGCTGCATCTGATGCCGCAAAAGAAGCCGTCTAGATGAGGAAGTTCTTGAAAGAACTTCAGGTGGTTCCGTCCATTGTTGATCCAATACCTCTGTATTGCGACAACAACGGGCTATAGCTTTAGCGAAGGAACCCAGGTCCCATCAGAGATCCAGACACATCTTGAGGCGGTATCACCTGATCAGGGAGATCGTGGATCGCAAGGAGATCGAGGTTCGGAGGGTTGCTTCAGAAGAAAACACTGCAGATCCATTCACCAAGGCCTTACCCCAGACTCAGTTCGAGCGGCTGATCGAGATGATAGGTCTTCGATACGCCAGTACATGGCCTTAGTGCAAGTGGGAGATTGTTAGTGTATATGCCCTAGAGGCCATTACTGTATCATACTAGTTTGTATATTACTTAATGGAAGCTTGGGATATTCACCTTGTATAAACAATCTTGCTCAATATAGTAGTATGCTACTTGGTTTGTTTCTACTTCAATGTGTACATGTGTTTATTTTTTTGTATATCACCTATACACATTAGTGGAGCCCTTAGGATCTTTGCTTGATTACCAGCGTTGTAATGGCAGTCACACTAGTGGGGGCTGGATAATCTATAAGCACATCCTTATACAGGTCCCTAGTCGCAGGACTATCGAGACAGGGCATCGATACTCCGGAGTAGACTAGCGTATGCGCTTCTCATCCCAGTGTGGGAGATGGTCTGTCCCACAGCCATCAGTACGTCGTACTGGAGATAGTATATGGGTGCTCGTTGGGTTACGAGTACACTGGACAGGACTCGTCGGGAACTGACAGGTTGGTATTATACCTATCGTCAGTTATCAGTTCCCAGGTGACATGAGTACAGCTTAGTCCGCTGACTTGACACTGGCACTTCGCCTCGAGTGTGTTCCCACTGCACTTTGATCACTACCCTACCACGGCTCAAAGGAGTCATGCAAACAGGTAATGGTTGGGTGCAGTCCCGAAGCACTTGGAGGCAGTGACGGTTAGACAGGATTCGTCTCTCCCGGTATTGGGGGTTGACATCGCGCTGTGTCTAGGAGAGCCATTACACGAGTAGTCCCTGGCCAGGGCAAGCGAGATATACTGGTAGGCTTCCAGTGTTATCTCAGGGTGTTTTGGGCTTCACTCCGACACGACTTGTACCGCTATTAGGGGACTGACGTTTACCGCCCCCTAGGCCCGCCATGCGATGTATCAGACGAACAGACCGGACTGTACGGAGACTGTCACACTCAGACTCAGTAGGAGTTCAGATGGGGTTCACCTCGTCAGTCTTCTTATCGGCATCTACCTGGGGACCGTTACGCACAGCTAGTGCCGCTTGCGGTCTGTGGTTAAACCCACTGCCAGCGTAAGTGTCGAGTCTTTAGAGTCCCACACAGAGGGCTATTCGCCATTGGGAAAAACAGAGTAGAGGTCGCATGGTTTTGCGACAGGGTTCGTTCTCATCCGCGCACTTGTGCACGTTTGGAGTCCGGACGGATATTACTGGCTGGCTCTGGTTTGAGTCAGATACTGGTATATTTTTTGGGGTTGATTTTATCTCTCAGTATTCATGTTCCTTGGAACAAGAATGCAGGTGTGTATGCACAGTTATTTGAGGCGGAGGAAGAGGACTTTCATTAGGGTTTCGGAACGGGTGCGTATGCACAGTTGACAGTCGTCTTTTTCCAAACCCTAATGGAATTATGATATATCTATTAATAATATTAATTAAATGAAATTGTGTCATGGTTGGATTTTGTTGACTTGTTGACCATGGTTGACTTGTTGACCATGGTGGAAGGTTTGACCATCATCATTACAAAAGAAAGATGCTTTTTGATTCTTGCAAAACCATTTAAAGAATGTAATGATAATGGTCATTCCAAACCATCCATCAACTATTTCATTTTATTATTATTGTTAATTGTTAATTCTTTTCATTTTGTGATATGGTTGCAAGAAATGAAAAGAATAAGCTCATTCTATCATAACCATTCTCTCTCCTCACTTGTTCTTCTTCCTCCTCTAGTTTATGGAGATCCCTTCTCATGAGTTGAGAATCCCTCTCCTTAAGTTAAAAACACCCCAAAGACACTCTCTACTCACTTTAGGGTCAAAGGTTTAGCAAGCCGAAGATTCTAGTTCTCTCAAAGTTCGAGAAAGAGCCCGAAGGTTGAACCCTCAGGTGGATCCATCTTTGACGGAAGAAGGCAACGAGGAAAGCACCATCAATCCCTATAAAGGTTTCAAGAAGAAGGAGTTCAAGTTAGGTATAACCTCCTTTCCGAGTAGCTAACTCTCTTTAGCATGTTTGCTAGTTGTAGTTTAGGAAAAGATCCCGACTTTGTTAGTCCATGTTGCCCCATGCGCTAAAAATTTGATTTTTATACCGTTTCCGCCTCCCCGTAAGAACCGGGGGTCGCAACGTGGACTTACAACAACCCTGCCGTGCTACATCAACACACAGCCTAAACCCACTCTAGAGGCATCGCAATACACAACAAAGCCACTTGACCCAGAAGGTAACGATAATACAGGTGCAGTAGTCAAGAGAATCTTCAACTGCTGGAAACTCTGCTCACATGCATCTGTCCACAGAAATGGAACCTCCTTCCTAGTCAGCCCAGTCAGCAGTGCAGCGATCCGAGAGAAATCCTGCACAAAGCGTCGGTAATAACCTGCCAGATCTAAGAAACTCCGAACCTCTATAACTGACAGAGGTCTGGGCCAGTACTGTACCGCTTCAATCTTCTTTGAGTCCATACGTATCCCAGCTCTAGTAACTACGTGTCCCAAGAAATCCACACTATCCAGCCAAAAAGCACACTTGGAGAATTTTGCAAACAACTGATGCTCCTTCAAGGTCTGTAACGTGATACGCAAATGCTGCTCGTACTCCTCTCGGCTCCGGGAATAAACGAGAATGTCATCAATGAATACTATAATAAACTGATCAAGGAAGGGCCTGAAGATACGGTTCATCATATCCATAAATGCTGCTAGGGCGTTGGTGAGTCCGAACGACATCACCAGGAACTCATAGTGCCCATATTGGGTACGAAAAGCAGTTTTCGGAATGTCATCCTTCCGAACTCTCAACTGGTGGTACCCTGACCGCAGATCAATCTTCGAGAAGTAGCCAGCTCCCTGCAACTGATCGAACAAGTCATCGATACGAGATAAGGGATACCTATTTCGCACAGTGACGCGATTCAGCTGTCGGTAGTCGATGCACAGTCTCATACTACCGTCCTTCTTCTTTAAAAATAATACAGGAGCTCCTTACGGTGATACACTGGGACGCATAAGTCTATCTAACAATTCTTGCAACTGGCTTTTGAGTTCCTTCAACTCCGTCGGGGCCATCCGATAGGGTGGTATAGAAATAGGCCCCGCACCTGGAATCAAGTCAATGAAAAATTCAATATCGCGATCGGGCGGTAATCCTGGTAACTCAGCAGGAAACACCTCCGGAAATTCTCGTGCGATCGGAACCTGGTCCAATGGAATCTCAGCGACTCCTAAGTCCTGAACAAATGCCAAGAACCCATGACAACCCTTCTTCAAGAGTTGTCTTGCACACAGAGCAGAAATCATGTTGGCAGGAGTTATATTACAGCCTCCCTGCACAACAAACATCGGTTCACTTGGAAAACAAAATCTAACCGCTTTCTCCTGACAATCTACATAGGCATGACAAGCGGCCAACCAATCCATATCGAGAAGTATATCAAAATCTAACATATCCAGGAGAATCAGATCAATGAGCGAATCTCTGTCACCAATACGTACAGAACATGACCTGAATACGTGTCGAGCTATAAAAGAATCTCTTACCGGGGTAATTACCACTAATGGTAACTCTAACAACGACGACACTTTTCCCAAAGAAAGTGCAAAGCGTGAAGATACGTAAGAATGTGTAGAACCGGGATCAAATAAGATATGGGCTTCTAAGTAACATACTACAAGAGTACCTGTCACAACTGCATTTGATGCCTAGGCATGCTGTGGAGTCAGCACAAAAACCCGTGCCTGGCCCCTGCCCGTATCTTGTTGTCCTCTACCTCTATCTCCTCGACCTCTCTAAGAGCGTCCTGCAAAGCCTCGACCTCATGGTGCAACTGCCTGGCGCGTAGTGCCAACTGGGGGAGGAAGTAAAGCCATCGGCGTAGAAGGTGGAGGGGGTAACGCAACCTGTGGAACAAAGGTCCCTCCCTAGGATCTACAATCACGCGCAAAATGTCCTGGAAGTCCGTAACTAAAACATGTAGATGGGGTCCTCTGATCCTCGGGATATGAACTGAACATCTGGCCCTGGGTCCAACCACGTTCGAAACTGTGGCCTGGAGTATATCTTCCTCTACCTCTGCCAAACTGTCTAGCCATTGGCCCGATCGGTCTACTCCTCTTTGGCTCTGGAACAACCACTGCCTCGCTCAAACGCTTCTCACTCGTATCGCTGCATCCATGGCCTGCGCATACGTATCAAAATGCTGGGAGCCTATAGCCAGAAACAACTGCGTGTCCAGACTCCTTATGAACCTCTTCACCCGAAGCTCCTCCGTAGGAACTAAGTATGGAGCATAGCGAGATAACTGGATGAATCGTAAATCATAATCTGCTACCGACATACTCGCAGATTTCCGCAACGCTTCAAAACTGCTAGCTCTGGCGTCCCTCACACTCTGTGGAAGAAATCTTGCAAGAAATACCTCGAAAAACTCGGTCCATGACATCGGAGGAAGACCAGCAGCTCGTCCTCTCTCCATCGACTCACACCACTCCTGTGCAAGTCCCTCCAAACGAAAGCTAGTCAGCTCAACTGACCTCGCATCAGAACATCGCAATGATCTGCCAATCCTTGCCATCCTATCAAGAAAGGATTGAGGATCCTCCGCTACATCCGTCCCTGTAAATACCGGAGGTCTTAACCTCATAAACTCTGAAAGCGATGCCTCCATCACTCTCGTCTCTACCAGTGCGACCGTCTGCGTGGGCTGTACATCGGACTATGCCATAGTCGGTGCCGGATCCTGTCTCTGTACTCGAGTGTCCTCAGCTAACTGTCTTACCACTCGCTGCAATCCTAACATTCCCTCTTCTATCCTAGTCATACGATCTGGAGGAGGAGGATCAACATGCTCATGCACCGCCGGAACGTCCGGTGTAGCAGTCGCCGTCACAGACGGACTCACCCTAGCTGCATCTCTGGCCGTGGCTCGCCTAGCTCGCGTAGCCATAGCAACTGGAATAAGAAACGAGGGTTGATAAGGTTTATGAATAGGAACAATCAATAATAGAGAGTCAAAGGAAGAATATATCAAGATATACATTCTAAGGTTAGTTAGGCTGAGTATGGTAACGTAAATATACCGCGGAACATGCGTACGGTACTGCACTCATCCTAATTCACCTACTCCATCAAACCAATGGTCATCCTAAATCATGGACTTACGTCAACTTATCTTAACTCCCTACTCGACTCCGTAAGGTTAATCCTAAGCTCTGATACCAACTTTGTCACGACCCAAAGTTTGGATGTGACCGGCACTTAGATTGTATAATATCTAAAGATATCTACACAACCCGAGTAAGCCAAAAACCAAGATCAAAAACCCTTTTTGCGGAATTTTTTATAAAACTTTAGTTTTTAAGTAAAAATCACAGTTTTTATGTAATTAAAATATAAAACAAGCATAAGGTGTTAAGTTTAGTTGCATCCCTAGTTGGGATCAACAATAACAACAGTGGAATAAAAATTTACAACTTATATGAGACCAATAGAATCATAGATATGAATAAAAGAAATATGCACTATATAACCACGATCTCACCTGTCAAATAATATACATATAATCATCTCTCGTTCTAAGTCATAGTACAAGGTCTGATGGAGATTTTCTAGATACAAAATACAATACCAAAAGAGAAGATTACTACACATATAATCCACCTATCAAAAGATGCGGTAAAAGCGGAAAAAATGGATCTGCACTGCTGCTAACCGTTCACTCTACCGCTGCAAGGAACTGTGGGACAACGGGGGTGAGTTGCCAACTCAGTGAATATAACAAACATATAACGGTTAATAATGTAAATATGACGACCATAACTAACTATAATGAGAGCAAGTATGATGTATGATAGTATATGGAAAGCATGAATCTGTACTACAAATCAGATAACCAAAACTGAAATCTCATCATTTATTCTCAATAAAATTCATCTTTCCATGCCCATCATCGACACAAAACTTCTGTTTCTCTCAGGCATCATTCCTCGAACGATCCTGTAATCAATAATATCGGTCGGTATCCTCTAGATATCTGCCGTATTTCACCACTACCTCCGGTATCAAATAACCTCGCTAGGCTCCCCCGCCTCAAATGCGGCTATCCTGCCCCTCGGTCTCGACCGGATCCACCATGTATCCAACTGTATATCTCCCCCACTCAGTCTGGATAACGTATAAATCCACGACCGTATAACTCCCTCACTCGGTCTGGAATAAAACCAAATCATAAAATATCTCATGGTGGACACGTCACATCAATCATGAAATCATTGGCTTTATGTAATAGTACAAGAAAACCCAAACCATAACTTCTTAATAAAACAAAGCTTCTTATATCAACTTAAAATACTCGGATGATAAACATGATGTCATTTATGTAAGTTACCACTATTGTTGATAATTTAGGTATGATAGGAATCATTTTTAACAAGATGAATATTTAGTGTAAAAGTGACATGCTAATATCGACGAGGTGTAGTGTAACATGTAAAGATGTGCACGTGCGGCATAACTCATCGATAATTGTGCAGTGTTCTACATCTATTACCATAATGATGCATAGGCATGTATATGAATACATATTATTAACTTAGCATACGCATGTAAAACTTTTAGTTAAATAAAACTACGGGCGTAACATGCCATCTTTACAAAATTCCCCGGTAGATGTTTAGTTTACTCATCGGAAATACGTCGTATTTACTCAGGAATCGCCAATCTTTTTCCTCTCCTCACGACCTCCGAAGTTCCCGTATTTGAATCTAACATCAAAAATTAACTTGTATAAGGAAACGGCTACTCCGACATGACGAATATGAAAACACACGTTCCTACGCACTAGTTATATTGTATACAACTATTTCAAGCTATCAAACACTTAACCTCACTGGAATTTAACCCAACTCTGCATCGCGCCAGAAAACAAATCGCGATACGTTTTAACCGTGTCGTAATTTAGGTTTTTAGATACCTTTTTCCGATATTAGATCCCAGATTTCCTATACAGTTAAACTAACTTATTTAAACAATATCAAAATGACCAAAATTCTACACAGAAACTTACCCAACAAGCCAAACCACCCTAGCTTCCTACAAATCCAGCGACGCCGGAATTTCCCTATTGATCGCCGGCCTAAAACCGAGCCCTCTAGTTTGTGTTCCTATGGTTTGCTCTAGGTTCAACATTCATCATTAAGACCCTGTTTAGTTAAGTAAATTTTTCTCTAAACTAAAGCAGATTCAAACAGAACCTAGTTTTGAGTAAAATACGAAATTATAGAAAATTTTCATTTCAATTTAAACTAGTTACAAAATCTAAATTCCTACTGTGGTTAAGGATTTTACCTTCAACTAATTTTCTGGAAGAATAATCTCCAAAATGCACAAGCTCCTAATCCTAGCTTGATGATGGGGAAATCCTAGACTTGGCTCTTCTCCTTTCTCTTGTTCTTGTATGATTGTTCTTGTTTTCTTTTTCTTTCTTTAAAATTTCAGATTTTAATCTAGCTAAATGATTTGAACACATGATATATGTGGTGATGGGAAGAGTGAGGTGGTAGGAGGAAGTGTCAAAGACCTAGATGTGCCATTCTCATGCAAGGAGGAGGTGTGGGGTGTGGGTTGTGCATGTAAGAAGGTGGCGGCAATGCATTATCTTTCCATTTTGATTTATCTTAAGATAAAATTCTGAACAAAAACCTAATTTACCTCTTTTTCACTTACACCCTTAATCAATTCCCATTTGCACAAATTCCTAAACTTTACATAGAAACCTTTCACAACTTATGTTATTATAAAACACCCTTTTTATTAAAATGAAGCTAAAATTCACATTAAAACCCTTATAATCTATTTATGTTGCATACTAAAATTTTAATTTAATTTGTTTTACATACATCTTATGAAATTGTCTTATTTGGTTTTAATAACTTTTTAATTTAACATTTTATTATTTAATTAATTAATTTTATTTATTTCTAAATTTTCAAAATGTTACAGTACCCGGATTGGGACACTCCCAGAATCCATATAGATCTATCACCATAAACCTAGTCACCAGAATTAATGATATATTATCCAAATCTTATATGGAGAAACATTTATGACAAACATAGTTTAACTGAACTGTAGTATAAGAACATCATTTCCTATCAGGAGTTTGTCAACCACATACCATATGAGGAACATGAAATTACTCCCTATATCCTTCTTACAAATACCAGGTTTGTCTATCATTTTGATGAATTCAAAATTTTGACCGTAACATCAAAACAGACGATCAATCTTCGCTATGCATGCTTTAGTCTATAAATAGACTTAAGCAACTTGCACACCTTTTGCTGCTCTCGCTGATTATGATAACTCTCTGGCAGAGTCATATACACGTACACTTTTAAATTCCCATTTAGAAAGACGTTATAGTCATCCACCTGTCAGATATCATAGTCATGAAAAACAGCAGCGGCAAGTTATATCCATATGGATTTCAGCACAGACACTGAAGAAAAAGTTTCATTATAATCCACACGGGGTATTTGATGAAAACCTTTTACTACAAGTCTAGTCTTATAAGGTTACTACCTTTCCATCTGCACTGACCTCGAAAGATCAACTTGCTCCTGATGGGTTTTACCCCTTTCGAAGCATCCAAAAAAATCCATAATCTGCTACAGTCCGTGGAGTTCAACTTGTATATATTGCATCCAGCTATCAGTCGGAAGTCTCTACTTCCTATGGCTTGTTGATAATTAGCAGGTTCATCATCATTATGATGAAAACCTCCATGCCATCGTCTACGAGAAAACCGAAGTACCTCTCAGGTGGCTGAGGCCACCTACTAAATCTGCGGAGTGGCTAAGGTTTGTCAGGGGCAGCTGTTTCCCGTGAATATCCCCTAACGAAAAATGCCACTTAGCATTACTCATCATGGAATGCGCCATTGGAGGAGTAATCTGAGAGAGAATCAAATTCTTAATACGGAATACCAAGCATAAGTATCCATAACTTCGATCACTTCGACGAATCTTGATACTTCCAACTTTTGGTTCTCTACATAATTCTCATACCCTATGAACTTCTCAAAATCTCTGGACTTTGCATTTCAATAAGAACGCGAGTCTAAAACCAGAGAACTCATAGGCGAACGGAATGAAGTATGAGTACCAACCCCTTGTCTGTGTGGATATCAGACAACATACATCACTATGTATAAATCCAAAGAGTTCACTAATTCAAACTCCGTGTGTTGTAAATTGAAAACCGTATTTTGGTTAAGAATGATTATACCGTTATCTTTATGCACCTTACCCAATCAATAATTGATGAAGATAAATGTTCGTAACATAATTTTCAAAATTTATATCCCAATTTATCAAATAAAGAGATGGATATATCAGTTTTAAAAGTTGGTGCATACCAACGGTTATTCAAATCCAAAAGTTTGCTGCTAGGCAAAAACCAGGTGATTTTCCCCAACAGCAACATTTGCTCCGATTTCTGATATTGATGATTAAATCACCCTATAGCAATACTTGTTAGTCGTATGTATGCCCTAGAGGCCAGTATTGTACAGATGATGTATATTATATTGGATGCTTGGACATATATAGAAATGACTTTCTTGCTCAATATGATAGTATGCTATCTGGTTGCTCTTTATCTTAACAAGTATACTGGTCTCTTTAAACTGTCTTATAGTTACATGTTGGTAAAGCCCTTAGGATGTGTACTTGACTACCTGGACAATGATGCAGATCATACTAGTGGGGACATGGTAGTCCATAGGTACATCCTTCAAGGTCCCTAGTCGTGGGTGTATCGAGACGGGGCATCGATATACCAGTGTAGACTAGCGTATACGCTTCTCGACCCATGAGATGGGCGATGGATGATCCCATATCCATTGGTGTTTGACATCAGAGATGGTGTACGGGTGCTCAGTGGAGACTGGGTACACTGGACGGACTCGCCGAGAACTCCCAGATGGTATTATACTTCACGTTAGATGGCAGTTCTCAGGTGACACTTGTGCAGGTTAGTCTGTAGACCCGAGATCGTCATAGAGTCTTGTGTGATTCCCACTGTGCTTTGATCTCCACCTTACCACGTCCATGAGGGCGTGCAAAACGGTGGTCTTTGGGTACAGTCCCGAGTCACATGGAGGCAATGAGAGATAGGAGGGGTTTCGTCTCTCCCGGTATTGGGGGTTGATGTTGCGCAGTGCTCGATTGGCCGTAACAGGGAAGTCCCTGGCCAGGGCTGATTAGAGATTTGCTTGTAAGTGTTACCAGTAGTTTCTCGACCCGTTATGAGCCTCACATCGGCACGACTTATCGGTTATTGGGGTCTGACGTTTACCACCCCTAGACTTGATATGCGAAATATCATACGAACAGACCGGACTGTACGGTAAGTGTTACTGGTTGGATTCACAGGAGTGTGAGCGGGCTAGCTCGTCGATCTTCTGATCGATCAATACCCGGGTGGCCGTTACGTTTAGCAGACCGCTTGCGGCTTGTAGGTGATTGATATGATCATCATCTGCTGCCGGCGTATTGACAAGTCTTTAGAGTCCTACACAGAGGTTTCCTGGCTCAAGCGAAACGAAATAGGAGCGCATATGAGATATGTGCAGGACCGAGAATAATGTGTGTATGTGATACCGTATTCCATTCTCGCGATGAATGTATCTATTGGTTATATGCGATATAACCTAGATATCGAATCAAGGATTGATTCGATAAGCCGATATATAGGATACTAGTCGGTTATATGCGATATGACCGGATCGTTAAATCAAGTGTTGATTTAATGATTTAATGTATAATTATATATTTGATATATTACTTTGCATTAACCAGTATTGGTTCACTTTAAATGGATTTTCTTACTTGATGTGCAAGTTGTATATGTGATATACTTTTGTGCATATGTTTGTATCATGTTTGATGATACTTGCTCATTTGGTTAAGTGTAAAGAATTAAACCTTGGTTAAGTAAATGGTTAGGGTTTTTATTTATTCATTCTTTTATCCTTTTAATTTGGATTAAAAAAGAAATGGCAAAAGAAAACAAAATGGTTGCTTTCATTCTTGAAGCTTGTTGAAGCTTTGACCAAAGTGACCATTTTGTCTTCATGTTTAACCCTAACCATTCATCTAACCTTAGTCAATTCTCTACACCTAACCATGGTTTACATTATGATAAGTATTCATTTTCTTTTTCATTTTAATAACTTATCATAATCATCTTCATCTTCTTCTTCTTCATGAGATAAAGAAAAAGCTTGCCACCATTAATGGCATGTTGAGCAAAAGTGTGAGAAATCAAATTCTAAAGTGAACCCACCTCCTATTTCTTCATCCTCTACCTCTTGCCTCTACCTCTTGCCAAGTAGTATAGGGTGTTTACTTCACAAGTTTCACAACTTGGTGAAGTTGGAGCTTGATCTTGTGTAACCTCGACGTAGATCATCTTCGGCACGAAGCCGACGACCTTGCCCGCCCATTTCTCCGATGAAGCCGATGCTTGAGTCCGGGATTCGAGACGGACAGCGAGAGGACGTCTACGTGGAGCTAAGGAAGTGGAGAACCGGATCTACAAAGGTTGTAGCATCTTTCTTTTAGTTAAGTAGTTAACTAGTTTCACTTTGTCGCCTAAAATTCTAGTTAACGATCTAGTCTAGGGTTTCTCGGCACCGTAAAATTTGAAATTGGCATGGTTGATGCCTTGTGAGACTTCATTAGCGTGCCTAGGAACCCTTCAGTGGTATCAGAGCCTAGCTAGAGCCTTAGGCGAAGTCTAGACGACGTTTGAAACCCGATCGAACCCGAAACCCTAATTTTTCCATGCTCTCTGGACTTTTTTCAAAAACTGGGATTTTTCCAGATTAAAAATGCTTAAAAAATTCAGCAGGGAATTATAAGAATTACGGTGCAAAATTTAACTCATGAACAGTACAAACGGCGGCGGAACTGCGGCATAAGCCTGGCTTCTGCGGCGGTTTCGCGGCCAGATGATGACGTCATCCTCCCCTTTTTGCACAGTAATTCCTATTTAAGGATGCTGAGTTTTCTGGGAATTTTTAATTTGACTCAAGAGTTGAGTATTCTGGGGTTGCTTTGGGAATCACAGATTCGATCGGATTATCAAATTTTGTCTGTGTGGTTTTCCGGATAATTTTAGAATATGTTAAAAAGTTCGACCGGATATAAATACCCAACTTTTCCCCTGCCGGAAAATATCCAAGTGTTAGATTTTTCTGTGGTTTAAGGACATTCTGAGTAGTGCAAGTAACGCGATGGTCCATCTAGAAGGCAACAAACCTTAACTCGATTATGTGACCGTCTTGAACTGCCTTTTGAACCTTCGGGTTTGGGGCAGTACGGCGTGCCACATGTGAGGCGTTGGCTTAACCCTTCTACGGCTGGACCGTTGGTACTGAGGCATGAAGTGAATGTCTTTGAACTTATTTCATGTGTTGGACGGTTTCGGGAAAACTTGGGTGTTCGAATGTTCGATCGGAAAGTTTAATATTTTCTATTTATCCGGAATGGGATGCAATAATTGGAATTCACAAACAGTTATGAGATAACTGAATGAATGTTATAAATCTAGCGGTTTAGTTTCACTTGATATTGAAAAGAGTTTTCGATAATGAGACTAAAATGCAGGGTTTATAACTGTTAGGCATGTGATGTCTAAGTATTTCATTTGATTAGGCATGCGATGTCTAAAGAGGTTGCGGATTCCAACTGTTGTAGTTTTACACTTTCTTTTCTGTGACCGTAAGTGTAATATGTGATATCGCCGGTTTCGTTGCTATATGTCAACGACAATTGGGATGCGCATATTTACTTACGTTCATGACATGTGATGTTATGTGTTGCTGGATATGTTATATTGGATTGTCGTGTTTGAATAGCCGGGGGTTTTTATGTGAGATGGGTGTTTTTCATTTTCATTCATGTAAAAACTTGTATGTAATATTCTTTTATTGGGGCACTTCCAGGTTGCGGAAGATGTCACCTTTTGTATATTATTTACTTTTCCGCATTAGGATAGACCCAAGGAGGGGAGCACAAGTAACCGGGTTCTAGGGTCCAGTGGGAGACCATCTCGAGGAGTCGAGTCCGGGTCTCCTAACCCTAGAATTGGTAGGGTTGCTTGCCGCTCTCGTAGGGGTCTAGGGGTGTGGGATTGGCTGTTCATCACGACCGTGGAATCCGTGTTTTATACTGGCTCGTATTAAAAACACGGACGTCCTAGTATATCCAATGTTTCATATGTTTCTTCTGCTGCGATATCTGTGATGTGATCATATGATGTTCTGTGATAGATACAGTATATAGTATATATGATATATTATATAGACGTTACTTATGTTTTTCACCCGCACTAGCCCTGCCCTGGTCTGCCATTAGTTACCTAACCTAACGGTGCACGAGGGGACATCCAGACGAATGCGGATGGCATAAGTTTACGTCGTATTTATCTGTGATGTTTAGGTGACTTAAATGATGGGACTTCATTAATGTGATTAATGAAAGAAAAGAAACCTAAGATGTTGTAGAATCAAATTTTAAACAAAACAGGTAGCTACAGTTCTTGCTTTGCATAGCGGTATATATGATATACCCTGCACCTTATTCGATGAAGAAAGGACCGAGATCCCTTCACCGGGAGTGACTCCTTTAGCAATAACTGGCAGATGCTACATACTCGGTCTGACTTTTGATTGCTTCTATAGTTTCTGCTTTGCACAGTGATATATATGATATATCCCGCACCTCATTCGACGAGGAAAGGGCCGACGATCCCTTCACCGGGAGTGACCCCTTTAGCAAAACTAGAAAAGCCTCAAAATCACTCCATTTCAAAACTTCATTTTGATTCTACAACGATATCAAGTTCATTACGCTCATAGTTTTCAGAAAAAACCTGCGTAGCCCTCCGTCATTTCAGATAAATACTACTTAGTATTCATGCTGCGGTAGTTTGGCCTCCGTCAAGGCGTAGTGTATGGTAGCTAACTAGTGCTTATCTGCCAGCATATGATGCGATTGGAATAGGGTATTCGTACGGCGTAGTTTGGCCTCCGTCAAGGGTCGTACGGGTGGGTTTAATTCGATCAAGAAATGACGGGTTGAACTTGACTAGCGCCCTGTGGGTAGTTTGTCCTCCGTCAAGGTCACAGGACGCTAGGGCCAAAAGTATTATCGGGAATTTCAAGTGTTGAAATTTGCAATGAGTTTGCATACCTTCTATGAGATAGTTGGATCCCGATACCCACTGCGAGTAAGAGTTACTCCTGGGAGAGTTTTACACATTGCAATTAGCTGATCGAGTAGGTGTCTAGAAAGGTGTCAACGGGGTTACGCCTCTGGGAAAACGAGGTTTACATTAATTAGGTTCGTGCGAAAGCACGGGGGACCTCCCTCAAAGTACCGACACTGGCCTGGCTGAAAGATTGGCGAACTTGTAGTGTGTAATTAATCCCGGCTAGTCTTTCCTTTTAGGGTTTGAAGGAAGATTTGATAAAAACCAGTGGGAGCCATCCTGATTAGATAAGATAATAACCAATCTGATCTTGCAAGAGCATACGCTAAAGTGTTTTCTTCTCTCTCTCTCCAGGTAGCGACCATGTCATGCCCTAATAAAGATAATAATATGGATGTATTGACCGAACCCGCATGTTATACTGTGCAGAGGAACGTTGACCCGTTCTTTCTTATAAGAGTTATAAGACTGAACAGGGAATAGGAGAATATCTAGATTCTCAAGCCGCCCAAAAGAACATGCATATTGATGCATCTTCTTCGGGTGTGTTAGTTATTGAGAACTGTTTTTCAGTTCACCCTACGTCCTGGGTATTAGATACCGGATCAGGATCCTACATATGTAAGCAGTTACATGGGCTACGGAAAGGTAGAGAACTGGGTAAAGGTGATCATTCCGTTCAAGTAGGGAACGGTGCAAATGTTGCAGCCAAAGCAGTTGGCGAATATCACCTAGTATTACCAAGTGGTGATACAATGATTCTGAATGAGTGCTATTATATACCGAACATGATGTGCAACATTATATCAGTTTCTTTATTGAGTAAAGAAGGATATAATTTTGTAGTACAGGATAATGTTATGAACATATTCCTAGATCAAAAGTTGATTGCATCAGGCTCGTTACATAATGGCATATTCATTCTAAATCAAAATACAGTCCTCAATATACAAAACACACACAAGAGGAAAAGTTCAGAAATGAACGAATCCTACTTGTGGCATTGTAGACTTGGTCATATCAATGCGACACGACTGGCTAAGTTACACAAGGATGGTTATTTGAATCCGTTCGAATTATCATCTTATGATACTTGCCATTCATGTCTCGAAGGAAAAATGACCAAAGCTCCGTTTAATGGACACGGAGAAAGAGTTACTGAACTCTTAGAACTGGTACATAGTGATGTATGCGGTCCCATGTCTACCCATGCCAGGAACGGTTCTTCCTACTTCATTACATTCACTGACGATCTCTCTAGATTCGGATATGTGTTCCTGATGAAACACAAATCAGAAGCTTTTGAGAAATTTAGAGAATATAAACAAGAAGTAGAGAACCAAACGGGCAAAAGTATTAAGATCCTTCGATCTGATCGAGGAGGAGAATACTTAAGTAACGAATTCAGAGATTATCTAAAAGAGAATGGGATTCTCTCTCAGCTTACTCCTCCTTACACCACAGCACAACGGTGTATCGGAGCGGAGAAATCGCACCCTATTAGATATGGTGCGCTCTATGACGAGTGCAGCTGAGTTACCTATTTCCTTCAGGGGATATGCACTGGAGACTGCTGCATACCTATTGAATAGAGTTCCAACCAAATCAGTGCCTACCACTCCATATGAGATATGGAATGGCAAGAGACCATGTCTTAATTTTATTCAGATATGGGGTTGTCCGGCCTATGTTAAAACACAAAATCCGGACAAGCTCGAGGTAAGATCTGTTCTATGTAAGTTTGTTGGATATCCCAAACATTCGCGAGGGTATATCTTCTACCACTCCGAGGAACAAAAAGTGTTTGTTTCTCGACATGCCACTTTCTTAGAAAAGAGTTTTCTTATGAAACAGACAAGTAGCATTGAGGTAGAACTGGAAGAGGTTCCAGCAACATAAACTGTAACAGAAGACTTGGTAGAACCAGAGGATTCAGTAGAAATCGACGAACCCCAGCCTCTCCGCCGATCTAGTAGGGCATCTCGTCCACCTGAGAGATACTACGGTTTTCTCATTGACGGTGGAAGCGAGGATTGCATCATGGAGGATGATGACCCAACTAGCTTCGAGCAGGCCATCACGAGTAGGGACTCAGTGAAATGGCTGGATGCAATGCGGTCCGAGATGGAATCCATGTACACCAACAAAGTATGGACTTTGGATGTTGCTCCTGAAGGGGTAAAACCCATTGGGAGCAAATGGATCTTCAAGAAGAAACTTGGTGTAGATGGGAAAGTGGAGACTTTCAAAGCTAGACTTGTTGCAAAGGGTTTTCGTCAAAGACCAGGTGTGGACTATGACGAAACCTTTTCTCCAGTGGCTATGCTTAAATCCATCCGGATCATGCTTGCCATCGCTGCATATCATGATTATGAAATCTGGCAAATGGATGTTAAGACCGCCTTTCTAAATGGTGATTTAGAAGAGTGCGTGTACATAACTCAGCCAGAGGGCTTCGTAGACAGTGGGAGCAGCGGGAAGGTGTGCAAGCTGCTTAAATCCATTTATGGATTAAAGCAAGCATCGCGGAGTTGGAACATCTGCTTTGACGTCGTTATCAAAGAGTTTGATTTCGTCAAAAATCCAGATGAACCTTGTATCTACAAGAAGATAGCAGAGAGTAAGGTTGTCTTCCTCGTATTGTACGTGGATGACATACTCTTGATAGGAAATGATATTCCTATGCTGCAATCGGTCAAGCTCTTCTTATCACAAAGATTCTCGATGAAAGATCTTGGTGATGCCTCCTGCATATTGGGAATTAGGATCTATAGAGATAGATCCAAACGGATATTAGGATTGTCCCAATCCAGGTACATTGACACCATACTAAAGAGGTTTAGTATAGAAGAATCCAAGCGTGGGAACTTGCCCACGATCTCTGGAGTCACTCTCTCTAAAGAGATGTCTCCCAAGACTGATTTGGAGAGAGCTCGCATGCAAGGGATACCCTATGCTTCGGCTGTAGGCTCTATCATGTACGCGATACTATGTACCAGACCCGATGTAGCATACTCACTAAGTGTAGTGAGCAGGTATCAAGCTGATCCTGGAAAGAGTCACTGGACAGCTGTGAAGAGCATTCTCAAGTACTTACGAAGGACTAAAGAGATGCTCTTGGTGTATGGTAACGGAGAACTCCAAGTAGAGTCATTTACCGATTCGAGCTTCCAGAGTGATAAGGACGACTCTAAGTCGCAGTCGGGATTTGTCTTTACCCTTTACGGAGGGGCGGTTAGCTGGAAGAGTTCCAAGCAGGAAACCGTGGCAGACTCGATGATGGAGGCTGAATACATCGCTGCCAACGATGCTGCCAAAGAGGCTGTCTGGATCAAGAAGTTCATTACTGAACTTGGAGTGGTTCCATCCATTGAGCATCCAATACCTTTGTATTGCGATAACAATGGAGCGGTGGCTTTGGCCAAGGAACCCAGGTCCCATCAGCGATCCAGGCACATTCTGAGGCGGTATCACCTGATCCGGGAGATAGTTGATCGCCGGGAGATCGAGGTAAGGAGGGTTGACACGAAGAACAACACGGCGGATCCACTCACGAAGGCCATTCCCCAGATACAGTTTGAGAGACTCTTCGGGATGCTCGGTATGCGATACTACAGCAGTGGCCCTAGTGCAAGTGGGAGATTGTTAGTCGTATGTATGCCCTAGAGGCCAGTATTGTACAGATGATGTATATTATATTGGATGCTTGGACATATATAGAGATGACTTTCTTGCTCAATATGATAGTATGCTATCTGGTTGCTCTTTATCTTAACATGTATACTGGTCTCTTTAAACTGTCTTATAGTTACATGTTGGTAAAGCCCTTAGGATGTGTACTTGACTACCTGGACTATGATGCAGATCATACTAGTGGGGACATGGTAGTCCATAGGTACATCCTTCAAGGTCCCTAATCGTGGGTGTATCGAGACGGGGCATCGATATACCAGTGTAGACTAGCATATACGCTTCTCGACCCATGAGATGGGCGATGGATGATCCCATATCCATTGGTGTTTGACATCAGAGATGGTGTACGGGTGCTCAGTGGAGACTGGGTATACTGTACGGACTCGCCGAGAACTCCCAGATGGTATTATACCTCACGTCAGATGGCAGTTCTCAGGTGACACTTGTGCAGGTTAGTCTGTAGACCCGAGATCGTCATAGAGTCTTGTGTGATTCCCACTGTGCTTTGATCTCCACCTTACCACATCCATGAGGGCATGCAAAACGGTGGTCTTTGGGTACAGTCCCGAGTCACATGGAGGCAATGAGCGATAGGAGGGGTTTCGTCTCTCCCGGTATTGGGGGTTGATGTTGCGCAGTGCTCGATTGGCCGTAACAGGGAAGTCCTTGGCCAGGGCTGATCAGAGATTTGCTGGTAAGTGTTACCAGTAGTTTCTCGACCCGTTATGAGCCTCACATCGGCACGACTTATCGGTTATTGGGGTCTGACGTTTACCACCCCTAGACTTGATATGCGACATATCAGACGAACAGACCAGACTGTACGGTAAGTGTTACTGGTTGGATTCACAGGAGTGTGAGCGGGCTAGCTCGTCGATCTTCTGATCGATCAATACCCGGGTGGCCGTTACGTTTAGCAGACCGCTTGCGGGTGGGTGATTGATATGATCATCATCTGCTGCCGGCGTATTGACGAGTCTTTAGAGTCCTACACAGAGGTTTCCTGGCTCAAGTGAAACGAAATAGGAGCGCATATGAGATATGTGCAGGACCGAGAATAATGCATGTATGTGATACTGTATTCCATTCTCGCGATGAATGTATCGATTGGTTATATGCGATATAACCTAGATATCGAATCAAGGATTGATTCGATAAGCCGATACATAGGATACTAGTCGGTTATATGCGATATGACCGGATCGTTAAATCAAGTGTTGATTTAATGATTTAATGTATAATTATATATTTGATATATTACTTTGCATTAACTAGTATTGGTTCACTTTAAATGGATTTTCTCACTTGATGTGCAAGTTGTATATGTGATATACTTTTGTGCACATGTTTGTATCATGTTTGATGATACTTGCTCATTTGGTTAAGTGTAAAGAATTAAACCTTGGTTAAGTAAATGGTTAGGGTTTTTATTTATTCATTCTTTTATCCTTTTAATTTGGATTAAAAAAGAAATGGCAAAAGAAAACAAAATGGTTGCTTTCATTCTTGAAGCTTGTTGAAGCTTCATGAAGCTTTGACCAAAGTGACCATTTTGTCTTCATGCTTAACCCTAACCATTCATCTAACCTTAGTAAATTCTCTACACCTAACCATGGTTTACATTATGATAAGTATTCATTTTCTTTTTCATTTTAATAACTTATCATAATCATCTTCATCTTCTTCTTCTTCATGAGATAAAGAAAAAGCTTGCCACCATTAATGGCATGTTGAGCAAAAGTGTGAGAAATCAAATTCTAAAGTGAACCCACCTCCTATTTCTTCATCCTCTACCTCTTGCCAAGTAGTATAGGGTGTTTACTTCACAAGTTTCACAACTTGGTGAAGTTGGAGCTTGATCTTGTGTAACCTCGACGTAGATCATCTTCGGCACGAAGCCGACGACCTTGCCCGCCCATTTCTCCGATGAAGCCGATGCTTGAGTCCGGGATTCGAGACGGACAGCGAGAGGACGTCTATGTGGAGCTAAGGAAGTGGAGAACCGGATCTACAAAGGTTGTAGCATCTTTCTTTTAGTTAAGTAGTTAACTAGTTCACTTTGTCGCCTAAAATTCTAGTTAACGATCTAGTCTAGGGTTTCTCGGCACCGTAAAATTTGAAATTGGCATGGTTGATGCCTTGTGAGACTTCATTAGCGTGCCTAGAAACCCTTCAATACTCTACTCCTTCCCAGCAACTGTAACGCCCTATAAATATGGGATTCTAATCCGGTATCCATATACCCAGGAGTTAAAGTTTATTGAGAAATGGTTTTCAATTACAAACAAACAGGAAAACTGAAACATAAAGAATGTTTCAAGGGGATGCCGGGTATTCGTAGTAATGCCTCTTTCACTGCCAGTCTTATTACAATGGTAGCAATTTTCCTTTCCCTCACTACAACCCTTTTTGATGTCAAAGAGGGTATATCGAACTTATGCTAATTGATTTTCTTCTTACCCTTCCTTTCAGCTTCAGCTTCGAGATTGAAAGAAGACTATCTAACAAGCGTAACTGGTATATACTCCTTAGATAAGGAACTCTCGAACTTGAGATAAGGTGGAGGGGAGAGACAAATGAACAATTCACTTTTTCCAGAATCAGTGGTCATTCTCGGACTGAAACAATTTCTTCGATTTCGTATCTACCATACGAGATGACCTTTCCAAGCAATATGGATCTCTGTATCTAATACAAAGGGTTCTGAAGAAGGCAAAGAGAAAGTAGGTTCAGCAAGGACATATGCAACTTTGTTGTGAATTAGGGCAATTATGACATTCCAAAGCCAATGATTGTAAAAAGTTTGGGTTAACTTGGTTTACGAGTTTTAGTTTAATGTTAGTCATGGTCGCTTCCAGAGTGAAAAGAAACACTCAGCGTGCACTTTATCAAGATTAGATTGGTTTATTAATATATCTAATCAGGATGACTCCCATTGTTTCATCGAATCCTTCTTCAAACCCTAAAAGAACTAGCCGGGATTATCTACACTCACAAGTTCGCAAACTGATCAGCTAGGCTGGTGTTGGTACTCTGAGGGAGGTCCCCCGTGCTTTCGCATGGACCCAATTTAATTACCCCATTTCCGCAGAGTCTTAACCACATTAGCACCTTTCTAGACATCTAATGGGTTACCTAATTGTGACGTGAAAATCTCCCGAGAGTAACTATTACTCACAGTGGGAATCGGGACCCAAACTATCACATAGAATGGTATGCAATCACATTGCAAGTTTCAACACTTGAAACTCCCGATATAGGTTTTTACCCTAAGTGGCTTATGTCCTTGACAGAGGCCAATGTGGTATATTTCGCTAGTCAAGTTCAACCCATCATTTCATGATTAATTTAGACCCACCCGCACAAGTCCTTGATAGAGACCAATGTGACTGTCCTAGATAATCGTATCTATGTGCTGCAGATAAGCAACACTTAGCTACCATACACTATATCTTGATAGAGACCAATATACATAGCATGAATACTAGGCGCTACTCATATGAAATGACGGAAGGTTATGGCTGGTTTTGAAGAAAATCTTTAATGTAATGAACTTGATATCATTGAAGGAACCAAGTGGTTTTGCAAGTTTATAGTGACATAAACTTTTGCTCAAGAGTGAACTCCACGTGAAGGGATCAAGGCTCTATCCTCATCGAATGAGGTGCAGGATATTCCTAACCGAATACTTCTACGTAAAGCAAAAACAAACGGTTATAGTTTCTTTTGAAAAAAAATAGATTGGTTTTAACAACATATTTTAGATTTGTTTTCCTTTGCATTAAACATTTTAACGCATTCCCATCATTTAGATAACATCACATATTATCTAGCAACTTCCCACACCATTACAGAAAAGCATGATACGAAAAGAAAAATAGAATGCTTTATATGCCATCCGCATTCGCCACAGGACGTTAGGTCTTCACTATATGGATACATAACTTACGGCAGGGTGGACACAGGACTAGCGCGGATGCAAAATAAAAAGAAGCATTTATTTATATATCATACAAATCATCATATATATACATACATCATTACATGCAGATAATCACATTATAGGCATGCAGTAATCATCATCACATGCAGGTAATCACATTATAAGCATGCGGTAAACATCACATAAATGGAACGGTTGGATTTCCTAGGAATCCCGCGTTTCGTTTGAGCCGCAAACGAAACGTGGGATTCCCCATTCGCGTGAATAGCCCATACACAGCTAAACTAAGTCCCCTACAAGTGCGACAATCCACCCGCTAATCCTAGAAATGAGGCAACCCGGCTTCATCGTCGTGAGTGGGCCACCCATCGTTTTCTAGAATTTAACAACTCGAGCACTCCTCTGCAGGTCAACCTATACCCCTTGCAAGCGCGGCGAGCAACCCGCCAATTCTAGAACGAGGCAGCCCGGTATCAAATCCTTGATATGAACACCTACCGCATTCTAGAGCCCGGTAGCTAGAGCGCTTCTCCGTGGGGTAAAACCTGTATTATTTACAACGGCAATAACGACCTCATCCCGGCTGTGTCCCGACAAATAATAATACAAACCCCGGCAACGACGGCCATAATCCGGCCGCTCATCTCGTAAAAGAATATACATTTGGCAACATACAAGAATCGAAATACAAACAAGTATTATACACATTCACCTGTGGGGTTATTCGTTACGACAATCTGAACCAAATCAAACACACAAACATAGCAGACACACTATGTGGAACCCCGTCGAATTGATCATTTATCAATTCGTCGACGTTAACCAACACATATCACTTATGCAAAAATATAATGATTCAATGGTTTTCAAAAATACCCTTTCTGAAAGCTTAAAAACATTCTAAATCATACAAAATGAAAACTAGGACTTACTGATACATAAAACCGTCTTAGTTTTCAAGCGTTCAAGTCAGAGACCAAACCCCGACAGCCAACTCCATGGAGAGGCCGCCTGAAGCACATAAACCCCTGACCTAGGCGGTTGGAAGAAGGAAGTCGGGGATTGGGTTTTGGGGAAGTTCAAAAAACAGCATAACTAGCACAAATAAAACTATCAAAAAATTTTTAGAGGCCAAAATATATAGAGACTTGAATCTTGAAAAACAAAAGAAAAATTTCTGTTTCAAAACTATTGAATCATTTTAGCAATCTATTAGTAAATGTTAGGATCTGATACCACTGTTACGTTAGTCAGCGTAGCGGAAGCTCTCCGTGGCACCCAAAGGTCCTTCAGCTGCTACTTTTTACGTTGTTTCCTCGCGATGGACCGCAACCCGTTGGACCAATCCGTACGGGACACCATGAGGGTAAGAGCATGCGTTTTTCCACTACTTTCACACAGTGAGAACCCCCATGGCTCGGCATCCCTACCCAGTAGCACTCATACCATGATGGGTCAATCAGTGCAGCGGAAGCTCACTGTGGTGCCCAAAAGTCTCTCATCAGCTACTTTTTACGTTGTCTCCTTACGACGGACTACAACCCACCAGACCAATCCGCATGGGACACCCTGGGGGTAAGAGTCTGTGCTTCGCCACTACTGTCACACAGTGAGAACCCCCATGGGCCGGCATCTCTTCCTAGCAGCTTTGATACCACTGTTAGGAACCGGTGCTCCGGTCGCTACACTAACGAACCGAGCGGAAGAGGATAACAAAAAAATTACAAAGTAAAAGCACTAATTCCTAAAGCCATGATCATCATCTACTAAAAAATTGCAAACATGAAACTAAAGAAGGGGATGGAGGAAGCTACAAGCTTTGTAGCGTGTCCACCAAATCGTGGAAGACCCCGTTAAAGCTCCATCACTATCTGGATCGAACTTGTAGGATGAACTTCTCACCAAAGATGATCCACATCGAGGAAAACCCCCAAATCAAGCTTCCTCTTTACCGATGCAAGCAACAAGTGAAGAAACAAGATCTCAATCCTTGCTAGAGAGTGAGATGTTGAGATGTAGTGAGCTCTCATATTTTATCCACTCATTTTCGTCTTTTATTTTCATCTCATAAGAGAGGAGGAAGAAGAAGAGAGGAAGGAGTGAGAGAGTGTTATGTTAGCAAGAATTATTCTTCTCATACGAGAATAAATAAAACTCTCATCAAACCTTCTCTCCCTCTCTCTTCCACTTATCCTCTAAAAAGGGGTGGGAGTGCCTCTCCCCCCACATGCCATCACATGGCTCTTATATGAGACAAAAAGGAAAAAAGAAATATGTATTTAACAAATACATATAATTATATTTGCATCACATGCAAATACAAAAGAGAGGAATAAATAAGATGAACATAATACTAGATTATACATATCCAATATATACAAAATATTATTAAATCATCAATTGATTTAATAATCAGGTTTAAAGCTAAACCGGCTAGTATTAAAAACTTTTGATTAATATGCATGTATTCAATATACATATTTAATCGGATTTTCACACGTATCACCATACGCGTACCATATCGTTTCTTTTGATCGGGAAAAACCTTTGCGTGGGACTCTAAAGACTCAATCAATACGCTGGCAGTAGGTCAGGATCATATCTGACTGATCTGAAACACTTTCAGGTCATTCCCCTTACGGGTTAACCCATAAGCGTCAGTGGCACTACCTGTACGTAACAACTACCTAGGTATTAATCAAAAGAAAGGTTGGCAAGCAAACTCGACCGAACGCAATCAGATTCTATCAGTGACATTCACCGTACATTCTGGTCTTTTCGTCTGAGAGTGTCGCATACCAGATCTGGGGAGTAGAAACTGTCAGATCCCCAATAACCCGATAACTCATGCTGATGTCTAACATATAACCGCCTGAGATACAACTGATAACACTTATTAGTTTATCTCTACTGCCTTGGCGCCGAGAACTTCTGGTTATGGTCAATCATGCACAATGCAACATCGACTCTCTATATCGGGAAAGATGAATCCCCTCGACCGCTCATTGCCTCCATGTACTTCGAGACTGTACACAACTAAAACCTGTTTGCACAACTCTTTAAAACTGTGGTAGAGTAGTAATCAAAGTATAGTATGAATACACAAAAGACACTATGGCGATCTCAGGTCTAGGGACTACCCTGTACACATGTCACCAGAGAATTGCTATCCGACCATAGATATAATACCATCTAGGAGTTCTTGGTGAGTCCGTCCAGTGTAACTCATACTCCAATGAGCATCTATATACAATCTTCAATGTCAAACACCAATAGCTATGTGATCAACCATCACCCCATATGGAGTTAAGAAACGTATACACCATTCTAAACTAGAGTATCGATGCCCAGTCTTGATACTTCCATGACTAGGGACATTTAAGGATGCGCTTGTAGATTACCCAGGCCCCACTAGTATGATCCCTATCATAATCCTGGTATTCAAGTAAAGATTTTATGGGCTTTATCATTATGTACTAGCGATACGTGATAACGAGTAAAACGTATACACATGAATGATAAAGACAAATCAGATAGCATATTGTCATCTCAAGTAAGACTGTTCTATCCATATAGGCCCTCCTTCAATTAAATAATTACCTTCCTACAATTACAATAATTACCTTGAGGCCACCTATATCCAATAGTGTTACGGTTAGAGTTAAGGTATTTTAGTGAATATTTAGGAAGTTTAGTGAAAATAACAATAGTTAAGGGTATGTTAGGGAAAATGCTACAATGGTTAGGGGTATTTTATTGAAAAAGTAAAACTAAACAAGTAGAGTTTTTTAGTTAAAATTTTAAAGGCAGTTTACTGAGAAAACAACAATAGTTAAGTGTATTTTAGTGAAAGTAGTAAAATTGAAGAAGTAGGTTGTTTAAGAAAAATTATAAGGTAGTTTAGTGAAAAATAGCAATAGTTAAGGGTATTTTAGTGTAATTAGTAAAATTGAGCAAATTTATAGTGTTTAGGAAAATTGAGCAAATTTTAAGGTATCGTGTCCTGTATCCGAATACATGCTACTTAGCATACACATACACCTAAACTAAATCGTCAATTGAAACTAAACTTAAAAAATTCGTCAATTTAACACGAACACTATAACAATATATATACATAAACTAAATCATCAATCTTACACCTAAGCAAAAAAAACATACATATACACACAAATCACACACATACAACACGCATAACACACACATACACAGTAACATCCCTACACCTAAGCGAAATCATAAATTGAAACTTGGATAATTTATCAAACTAAATTACACGCCATAGTCCCCGTCTATCGGTTAATATATGTTCGATATTCGTCGTGATATAAAACTACACGAAGGTTGTTAAAAATCGGACGGTATCATTCGGTGCTAACAACCGTCGTGTAGTTTATGTAACGAGAAGATTCAATCACTTGATAGCTGATAGATTTTTTCAGCATGGACAACTTAGGAATGTATAAAGCAAACACCTGCATTCACTTTTGTTTTCATTCATTTCGAATTATTTCGTCGGTACCTTTTCATTGGTTCTCCATGTACAAAGATAGATTTGATGTTCATATTAATGTTGTTTCACAGTATTGAAATGATTATCTATTCTACTACAGTGTACTCGAAGAACAGCGGAGAGGTGCTGACGAAATTTTCTCGAAACGGATGAAAACACAAGCGAATGGGTGTCTCATCTATACATTCTTAATAGGATATAAGCCTTACCCCTGACAGCCGTTACCTTTGACATCCAATATAGAACCGTTAATATCATCATTATCTTTCTTGGAAGAAAAATCCAACTCCCGAGCTATGAGCATTTGCTCTCGGTCCCGGATAATCTTCATCGCCGTCGAGATTGGTCCCTGAATTTCTTAAACTGTGTAATGTTGTTAAGAACTAAAATCTCTTCAAATTGCATACTTTATTTGGTTTATTATCAATGAAGAAGGATGAATATGTATAACAATGTAGTGGCATGTAATAGGGTTTAAATCACATGAACAACTCATACTTGAGAGCGATAATCTTATACATACAAGCGCTCACATGTACTTTTAGGATATGTTAACGAGACACTGTTGTCATTCTCGTTCTTTGTCAATAACCATCTCGTTCTTAACATTCTCAATATAGTCACTATCAAAAACCAACTTGCCCTTCTCTTTTGCTTCGTATCTCGACCTCTCTAGCCCTACAGTCTCCAATTCAAGCACCGATTCCAAAACTTTACTACTTTCTTCCATTTGTGAAACCTATAATTTATATGTTATACAGTCTAACGTAGTCCATGAGTACATCATAGTTAAGAACTGTATGTACGTAGATCTGCAACAACGCGCACGAACCCTAAGTTCATCGCAGGAGTTGTTGTTTTCATCGAATTTGTATGCAAACATCATAAGGTTGCCTTGGGGAAGATCCTTTGTCTATGCGACAGGTATGGAAGAAGATAGGGGAGGTAGAGTTTCACATCGTTAAACATGATTTTACCAGAAGATAGAGGAGGTAGAGTTTCACATCATTAAGCATGATTTTACTAGATTTTATACAATTTGGTTATATCTCGGGGAAGAAGAAGAAGACGGTAATACGGCGGAAGAAGAAGAAGAAGAAAATAATTTCTTTCCAGGAGAGGAAATGGACGATATGTGTAACATTTCAGAAAATGGTAAATATTATTTTAGAATTTAAATAATAAAATAATAGGTTTTATTAAAATAATACCAATTATTAAATTGGGTTATCAAGATTTGGTATAATTAAAATGGCAAACACTTCATTTGTGTTAATGTTGTCACTTAGCATTCTAACATGATTTGGGTTTTCCCTTATTTTGAGCATCGCTACATACATATTTTTGTTTATTGCATGGTCAATTATAATATGGATATTTCTTTTTTAGTAAGAATTAGGACATGGAAGGCATGGGCACACCCATGCCTATGTGCCCCTCTTCCATATCTTCTCCCATTCTCTTCCTACTTCTCTCATTCTCCACACCTCTTTTCCCCATTCTCTTGGCTGCCCCCTCCCCTCTCTCATACTCACAAACACTCTCATATTCACCAAAAACTCAACCTCTACACCAATCAATTCAAATATCCTCTCCTTGATGCCAAGCACCACTTCTTCAAATGAAGCCCTCATCAAACCTTCAAGTGACATCCTACAAGCTTGAGCCTCTCCTCTATCTCTTCATATTGGTAAAAAGTCTTCTTTTATAAAGTTTTACATGTGTTTAGAGTTTCAAATATCAGTTAAGTTTTCAAAAATGAGGTGTTTTAGTGAAGTTTTAGTGTTCAAACAAACTCTGGCGTAGTTTGGTATTTCTGGAAAACATTTTGCTTATAGATTTGGCGTATTTAGACCACTAGGAGACCCTACCAATAGCACGAAACCCTGACTCCCAAGTCAGACCGTAAATTGCAGTAAAATAGAATATTTTGACGGTCCAATTTTGGATTTTGATGTCGGGGTTTGGCCAGTAGATCTTATATATGATATATATGCTTTTTTATATGCTAAATTGTCTCAGAATTCCTGAGTCAAAATCTGGAGGTGTTTTACTTAGCTTTTTGACGATCTTTTAAGGTTTTTGAACTTAATAATCCATATTTTGAAGTCTTAATGCTCTCTTTTGTGTTAGAACAAAGAGTTCGGGATTAATTCATAGTAGTTAGCATAAGTATGGCTCACGATGGGTCATAGGTTCTAACCTATGAGGGTTTGTTCATTATATTGATATCGAATTGAATTCTTATATGCATGTGAGGTTATGTGAATTCTAGGTTTGATTGATGAGATCTCTAAGGCGGCGACAAAGGGCAATGTGGTTGTAGGATATGACTAGCTCGATTGAAAACTGTGAGTAGATTATATTTACGAGCGGGGAATTGGGTATATGGTGTATAGCACCCCCGTGAAACATATTTTTTATTATATCATTGAAATTACTTAGGATTCATGCCATGTACGTTAGACTTGTTCATAAATTAGCAAATTATGTTAGTATCATTTAGTAGGCGCATTGTAGATACACTTAGTAGAACACAAGTAAAAATACTAATGATTACCATGTTGCACAATCACAGACTCGCATGTATACTAAACATCATTAGTACTGCCATGTTATATAGAACTTTCCATGCTTACGTATCGTAGTAAGATCGATGTTATAGTAGGACGATATATATATGATCATATTGGATGCACGCATGAGACTTGGAGTCCATACTAGTTGCCATGTGTGTACGTGACACGAGGTGTCCATACCGACCGTGGGGCAGATGTGTGAACGAGATGTCTACATCGGTGGTATGTTTGTACGTGACTAGATGTTTGTACAGTTGATATTCCATTGCTATGTGTGTACGTAGACTTGATGTCCGTACCAGTTATACTATGTGTTTGGGTACGTAGATTAGATATCCGTACCGATCATTATTATGATATGGGATAATGGAATATTTGATGGCTATCATACGAGATGATATTCCGTACGAGATGATATGATGATGATAGATGATGCTGATTAGCCGGATATAACCCTATTTTTACGTGACTCGTGGAGTCTTACTATTTTACGCGTTTGGGAGATTTTACTGATATGTTGGTATTATCCACTTTCTAAAAATAATGATTCGTTTCTTATTTTTTAAAAAGCAATAATGAAAGAATGTGTTACTTGGATTTCAAATATATATATATATATATACAATAATGAAAGAATGTGTTACTTGGATTTCAAATATATATATATATCTGTGTGTGTGCGCGCGCGCGCGCGCGCGCATGCGTGTTTTAAAAATATCGTAGGCTCCTTATTTTCAAACAATATTTCATTCTACTTTAGAAACATATAAGTGGGAATATTAGAATGAATGACCTGTTTAGTGATCTTTTATGCTACGCTTGCTTTACATGTCATTCGCTCGCACTTTATTTACCTTATTCGTTATGTTACACTTTATGATTTCTGTTACGCTTTATGATTTCCGCTACGCGTCATATATTGTTGATGTTATAGCTCAGTGGTATGAGACACTGATATATATATGATATATCGTTTCGCTTATATTACTGGCTTATACTATGATATGTTACCCGTCTGTGATATGCCAAGTTCACACAGACTAAAAGGGCACGAATTTGACGAGATTTATATTACTGTGGATATGATGTGATATGATATCAATCTTATGAGGTTGAATATGTGTGTGTGTGTATAAAGGAATAAAAGAAGATAAAGATGATTCGGACATGGTGGATATAGCCGGGGATTCAATGGTTATATATATGTGTGTGATCAATCCATGAGGGATTGAGGCAGGGAGAGACACGATGTCGCTTGGTGATATATGTGTGATCAATCCACGAGGAATTGAGGGTAGTTGAGGGATCGATATAGATATCCTGCACTAAGATGGATATTATATATATATAAGATGTATTATATATGTATGTATATATGTATGTATGTATGTATGTATGTATCTATGTATGTATGTATATATATATATGTATGTATGTATGTATATATATATGTATGTATGTATGTATGTATATATATATCTATGTATGTATGTATGTATATATATGTATGTATGTATGTATATATGTATGTATGTATGTATGTATATATATATATATATATATATATATATATATATATATATATCCGAGGGATCGATATAGATGCCCTGCACTGAGATGGATATTATGTGTGTGTGTGTGTGTGTGTGTGTGTGTGTGAAGGATCGATATAGATGCCCAGCACTGATGAGATATAATATGCTGCATATAGTAGCCGGACAGGACTGGTCCACGAGACAGTACCTGAATATTATTTTAATACATTGATGTATTCTAAAGAGCTTTTCAAAGGAGCTATAGTCCAACTATTTTCCATGTGTCTAGGATCG
Organism: Agapanthus africanus; assembly: GCA_030015575.1. Lineage (NCBI taxonomy): Eukaryota > Viridiplantae > Streptophyta > Magnoliopsida > Asparagales > Amaryllidaceae > Agapanthus > Agapanthus africanus. The sequence goes on along the minus strand of JASDDO010000019.1, from coordinate 254,453,686 downwards.
ACACAGAGTTTTACAAAAGAAAACCCCTTTCTAAATAAATCATTTTTAAAAGAAGGGACATATATTTTAAACGAGATGCATACCTGTCACGCCCCGCTTCCCAGTAGACGGAAACAGTAACGTGGCAAGCTCGCGGTATATTTATCCAGAGAAGGTCATTATCTAAATAAATATACTAAGCGTATTGAAACAATAATACACAATACAAGAATAAATGGAGACTGTAAATTTTCTCCCAACAAACATCATTATTTACATTCAACTTCCAATATTTACAAATACATGAGTTTATGCTGGAAATTAAATACAATAACGAAAATGCCTAAACAAGTGGCATACATAAACTGAAGAAAAGTGAAGCTGAGCTAGCCCTGAGTAGTGATCTGGTTATAGTCCTCCTATGTAGCTTCCACTTCCTCTGTCTCGACCGAATCTGACGAACATTCCAAGAGAAGTAAAGTGGGTGGAATGTCTGTCAGCGAACTAGCGCTCGGTAAGTCCCAAGGATAAATAAGAATAAAGAAAATGACAATTGTAGAATATTTATATGACGAGTAGGAGTATATGATCATGGGTAAATATGTTCTATAGGTCTCTATATGGTCACTATATTAGCGTTAAGTTCCAAGTGTAAATGTCAATGTAGCCGTAGAAGTATTCACAAGCTTAAGAGTGGGGCCCCAGGAGTAAAGAAACACGGGCCCATTTCATGTGTTAGTATTGGGGCTTTAGACTTTGGATGAGTCAACCCGACTGATATTCGAGTAAAATAAAAAAGAGATTAATACGGGACTCCTGAAGCTCCGTTGGATTCACACAAGAAACTATCCCAAACATCCCGAGTATAATATATATTTTAACTATATAGTATACTTAATTAACTTGATTCACTGGTTATAACATGACTTGATCGAAATCATAGATTGCAAAAGGTGTAGAATGAAGTCGAGTGAGTCGAGTAATATGCGAGCCATCACAATTGCAATCTTGGTTCGAGTCAAGTTGGTTCGAGTAGATTGGGTTCAAGTTCATATTCGAGTTTAGATTCGAGTTGGGTTAGAGTTTGAGTTTGTGTTCGAGTTCGAGTTCAATTTTAGGTTCGAGTTTGGATTCGAGTTCATATCTTTTCATGTGAATTGATGTAAATTGTTAAAAATCTTATGTTCGGAAGAAATTGGCAACTGCTGCACATGGACGGCAGGATTTGTGTTTTTTTCCAAGACAATTGCCATTTGATAACTTCGTTAAGTTATTTAACCTGAATAGACAAGCACTCACTTTCTCCGGCTCCCCAAGACTCAAGAGAAATGATATCGCTTAAATCTATATTAATTTTAGAGTCCTTAAATTATTGTTCGCATATCTCGAGGGAGTTTTATGAAAAATACTTTAATATAGTTTAAAATAAATCTCGAGGGTGATTTATAATATTTAAGGTTTTCATGAGCATGTATTTTAATTGTTATGGTATTTTAGTGATAAAACCTACCTTTTAAAAGTTTATGGTATTTTTATGAAAAACTAGCTCTTTTGGAAACTTATTGGTATTTTATTAAAAATTCTAATCTTTCATTTTAAAAGAAAATAGTTTCATAATATTTTTTTATTGAAAATACAAATTCATAGTTTTATATAATTTTACAAAATTTAGGTTTTTATTTAGAAAAGTCGTATTTCTTAAAAACCATATTTTTTAATTTTCTTTCGAGACCGACTACTCTGTGAGGAGTTCTGCATCTCGCTCTACTATCTCAAGAATGTGTGATAATCCGCATCATCCATAGTGGGTCCCCTAACGAAAGTTGTAGAGGCGTAATTGCCAAGAATTACAAAATACCGATTAAAAGAAATCCGTTTTTGTAAAAGTGTGGTATTTTAATATAAAACCTATTCTTTAAATTAGCCATATGTTTAGAATACCGTGCTATGCAACCATAGTATGCGTGTGGGGTAGGTCGTTACCCTGTGAAGTTTTCCTGAAGGTATTTTTAACAGTTATTGAAATGAGGGTTATACTAAAGTTCATGGTATTTTAATGAAAAAGTCCGTTATATGTTTGTTTCACATGAATTTTTTTTGTTAAACTAAAAGTTAATGATGTGAATAAGGTTAAGATTAGTATAGGATGTTAGTTTGATTTAATTTACTTTCATGTGGATTACAAATATTAAAAGAAGATTATATCGGAGATAACTCCACTTTTGTCGATTTGTTTTAAAAAAAATTTTGAGATGGAAAGGGAGAGAGATGAAGGGAATTACTGGTTTAAAGCGTTAACAAGGATGAGGGGAAGCCTTCGGGTGTTGTGGTGTCGTCGGAAAGGCTTCGGACGTCGAGTTTGGCTTGCTACTCCACTTGGGTGCCTAACTCCACTTGGTTCTTAAAGAGTTTGAGAGAATTTTTGATAGAATTTTCAGAATAGGGAAGAGCTAGGAGATGGGGTGCTATTTATAGTGAAGAATTGGGGTTTGGGAATTAAAAATTTGGATTAAAAGAATTAAAATGGTGTTAAATGATAAATTTAAAGGTCACTATTTAATTACAGGAAAATCAAATAGTGCAGAGGAGTTGAGGGGAATCGAAGGGACTAGTGTACAAAGCACGGAGGCAATTGGGCGCATCGGGACCGTCGGTGGCGGGAAAAAGAGCAAAACGGGCAGTCGGATTTGGTTAGTTTGCCTCGAGATTCGTTCCATGTGTCTAGTTTGGTGTTTACTCCTCTTTGTGCCTGTTTGATTTTTCTGATACTTTTTGTTTCTCCGTGAATTGCACGTGCAGCTCTTGGGCTTCCGAAAAATTAAAAAGAAAAATCTAAAAATAATTGGGTCTGATGAGAATCGAACACACGGGTTATGTCGCAGCAGTGCAGAGGCTTTACTAGTGAGCTACAAGTTATTTCTTCTTTTTATTAAACAAATTTAACTTATAACTCTTACATAGGCTGTAATACCCTTTTGTGTACAATAACAAGAAATTTCTGTACAGGAGTTTTAGAGTTGTTACATTCTACCCTCCTGATAAAAATTTTGTCATCGAAATTTACCTTTACATAGAGACTAATTTTCAAAAAGGTAAGGGTATCGTGTACGCATATCTGCTTCTTATTCCCATATCGATTCTCCTGGCGATTCTTTTCTCCACATTACCTGGACCAAGTTCACCTCCTTGTTCCGCAATGTCTTTACCTTTCGGTCCAGGATCTCAACTGGTTGCTACTCATAAGTCAGATCGGTCTGTACAGTGAGCTCTGAGTGATCAAGTATATAGCTGGGGTCGCTCACATATCGTTGTAGCTGGGATATGTGGAACACGTTGTGCACTCTTTCCAATGAGGGTGGTAGTGCTAAACGGTACGCCATCTTTCTAACTCGTTCGAGTATGTCGAACGGTCCTATGTATCTTGGACTTAATTTACCCCTCTTGCCAAAACGTATCACTCCTCTGTTCGTAGAGATCTTCAAGAATACATGCTCTCCTGGTTGGAACTCCAGGCGTCGGCGTTTTGCATTTGCCTAATGTTTTTGTCGATCTTGGGCTATGCACATCTTTTCCCTGATCGTGCGAACCACATTTACAGTTGCCATGATCATCTCTGGTCTAAGGAGTTCACGATCTCCAATGTCGTCCCAACTCAGCGGGGAACGACACTTCCGTCCTTAGAGTGCTGCAAAAGGTGCCATCCCAATACTTGCCTGGTAACTGTTGTTGTATGAAAACTCCATAAGGTGTAGGTGATCTTCCCATGATTCTCCGAAGTCTAACATACAGGCTCTCAGCATGTCTTCCAGTATCTGAATTGATCGATCGAACTGTCTTTCCTTTGTGGATGATACGTCGTGCTGCAATTTTGACTCGTCCCCAGGCTAGCTTATAGACTCTGCCAAAATTGTGATCGGAATCTTATATCACGATCGGAGACGATGCAGATAATCTCATGATCTCCTGCATGAGTTTATGGGTATCAAGTATGGTACATCTTGAAGGTATAAATCTTACTTTAGATTTTTACTCACTTCCATGTACTTCGTTGCCAACGTCTCCGTTGACTGGCCAACTCTGAATGGAATAAAATAAGCCGACTCCACAATAACCCAAATCGCGTCGTTACCCTTCGTGCTATGAGGGAGAGAAGTCACGAATTCCATGGTAATATGCTGCCATTCCATTCTGGGATTGGTAATGGCTGAAGTAGACCGACAGTTCTGTGATGTTTATCCTTCACTTGCTGACTTACTAGATACTTGGCTACGCTCCTTGCTACTTCACGCTTCATTCCATGCCACAAGTAGTGTTGCCGTAGATCCTTATACATCTTTGTACCACCGGGGTGTACCGAATACGAAGAGCTGCGAGCTTCTTTCATCAAATTTTCTCGAATAGATCCGATTGGCACACATAAACGGCTCCCATACCGTAAGGATCCATCTTCGTGGATGATGAAGTCAGTTTGAAGTCCACTTTCTACTTGTTCTCGGATCTTTTGTAGCTTGGCATCATTTGCTTAAGCTGCCTTAATCTGATTTACAAGGGTGGACTGGACTTGTAAGTTCATCAAATATGAAGCGTTACCTGGCATAACTACTTCGATCTTCAATCCGTGCAATTCTTGCTGTAGCGTCCATTGAGTGGTGAGGTTCATTGCTAATGGCTAGCGACTAAGCGCATCAGGAACTACGTTCACCTTCCCAGGATGATGCTGTAGGTTGATGTCGAAATCCGCCATTAGTTCTAGACATCTTCTCTATCGCATTTTGAGTTCCTTCTGACTAAATACATACTTAAGACTTTTATGGTCAGTGTATATATCCACTCGTTCTCCCAAAAAGTAGTGGCGCCAAATCTTGAATACGAAAACTACTGCTGCCAGTTCCAGGTCTTGTGTTGGATTGTTGTATTCATGAACTTTTAATTGTCTTGATGCAAAAGCTATAACTTTTCCATACTAATGTAGAACACATCCTAATCCTTTACCGGACGCATCACAATGCACATCGAAACCTCCAGATTGATCCTGTATTACAAGGATAGGAGCAGAGGTTAATCTCGACTTGAGTTCTACAAAAGCTTTCTCACATGCTTCTGACCACACGAATGTTTCGTCTTTACGTGTGAGTTTGGTCAGGGGTACTGCGATCTTTGAGAATCCTTCAATAAATCGTCGATAGTATCCTGCTAATCCCAAGAAACTTCTTATAGCTTTCACCGTCTTTGGTGTCGGACACTTGCTGACAGCTGACACCTTAGCTGGATCTACCGAGATTCCTTTGCCTGAGACAATATGTCCGAGAAATCCGACTTGATCTAGCCAAAATTCACACTTGCTATGCTTAGTATAGAGCTGATGTTGTCGTAATGTCTCCAGGACAATCCGTAAGTTCTCGGCGTGCTCTTTCCGATTGTTTGAATACACCAGGATTTTATCGATGAATATAACAACAAACCTGTCTAAATACTCTCGGAAAACTTTTTTCATCAGGTTCATAAAGATGGCAGGTGCATTGGTCACTCCAAATGGCATTATGAGATATTCATAATGACCATAACGAGTCCTAAATGCCGTCTTCAGAAGTAGGTCTCCTTGACGTTCACCTGATGATATCCTGAACGAAGATCTAACTTTCAAAAGACACAAGATCCACTTAATTGATTAAAAAGGTCGTCGATGCGAGATAGTGGATACTTGTTCTTAATTTTCACCTCGTTTAGAGCTCGATAATCCATGCACATCCTGTAGGTACCTTCCTTCTTCTTCACCAGTACCACCGGAGATCCCCAGCTTGAAGTACTGGGACAAATCCAACCTTTCTTCAGGAGTTCGTCCAACTGAATGCGGATCTCTTTCAATCCCTCCGGACTTAATCGGTATGGAGATTTTATTACTGGTTGTGCGCCGGGTTGCAAATAAATGCTTAATTCAAGAGCTCGATTGGGAGGCAAACCTGATATATCTTCCGGGAATACATCCTCGAACTCTCGAACTACCTCTGGCTTCGATCCTTCTGCTTGCAATGCTGTAATTTTCGCTTTCTTAGGTTTTGCTCGGTAGATGCTAGGCTCCAAGGTCCGATCTCCACTTATGAAGTAGAACACTGGATGATCTGGTATTTCGAATACAATTCTCCTTTGGCGACAGTCGATGGTAGCGAAGAAAGTTCCCAGCCAGTCCATTCCCAAGACTACGTCGAAGTTCGGTATGTCCAGCACTTTGAAATCCGCATAGAATTCTTGACTGTAGACGACCACTGGACACAGATCGTATCCCAAAGTTGCTTTTAGAATGTCATTCCCCGAACTAACGTTCCAGCTGGATACGGGCGGTTTAACTGGGATTGCATGAGTTCGGATGAATCGTTGCGACATAAAACAATATGATGCCCAGTGTCGAAGAGCGTGAGTGCAGGTAGGGAGGCTACTAATATTGTACCTAAGTCACGTAGAATAAGTTTAGGTATAACAAATATAAGATGGTTAGGACTTGAAACAGAATAAGAAAGAGATTTACCTGTGATAACTTGACCCGTAATTTTGGCCTCTTCGACTGACATAGTGAATGCATGGCGTCTCGACACTTTCTTCTGTGCTTGGTTAAACACTCGGCATTGGGGTTGAGTGGTCTGGATGCGGGAGTTAGAGCTGATAGAGCTAACCGGGTAGGAGGAGCTTGGATCGCCGATCTAGCTGGAGGGTTGTTAGGTCCTCGGTTATGGGGGCATGCTCCAATGGCGTGAGTAGAAGACCCACAGATCAGGCACAAGTTGTTCTCTCTGCGACAGTTCTTCATAAGATGCCCTATTCTTTTGCAATAGATGCAAAAGTCTGGCCTGTTGGCGAGTGAACCTACTGGCCTTCGAGACGGTCCGTTAAAAACTGGCCTGAAAGAGGCCCCTCCTGTGATCTGGTGCACAAGGAATTTCACACCGCCAGTACGCGGCCCGCCCTTCTTCTTTATAACTGCCTCATAGCGTCGGGCAACCTTCAAAGCAAGTTCATGGGTTGGGAAATCCCCTGTAGCGAGTGCAGCTTGGATTTCAAGTCCAACCCTTGCTGGAATTGTCGTGCCCGGATCTCAGCAGTGGGAATAAGGTGTGCAGCGAACCTGTTACGACCTTGTGTTAGTAGTGTTGTGAGTGAAATCAGAAAATTGAATTTGAAACAATGTATTACCTGCTGAGCATGGTAAACTTAGCATCATATTCATCCACCGACTTGACCCACATCGATCCTTGTTGTAAATGGATGAATTGCTGCTCTATGTCAAAACAGGCAGTCTTTGGGAAGTACTTGGCATCAAAGAGGTGTCAGAATGTTCTCCGTTCTATCGGTTACGTGAGACGGCTCTCCTCAGCCTTCCACCATATCCTGGCATTATCGGTCAGTTGCAACTTAGCAACTCTCATCCAGGCTATATCTGACACTTGAGCTGGTTCCAGATCATCCTCGATCGCTTGAGTCCATTCTTCTGCTTCAAGCGGACTCTCTTTACCCGAGAAGTTCTTTGAGTGTAAGGCCTGAAACTGTTTGACTCCAGGTGCCTCCGTCTCGGGGCGGTTCATAAGGATAGCAGTCTGCTACTGCTGACCCTCCAAAAGGATCTTGATAGCCTCAAGCAGTACCATTTGCTCATTGATAGGAGCTGCAACGGTAAGTGGTGGTGGTGGTAGCGTAGGCGGTGGAGTATTGCCGTTGATGTTTGTGCTGGTATTGTTCGGAGATTCCATCACTTTGATATAAAAGATAGGTTAGGATAGATTCAAGAAATTTGAAATGCGAAGAATGTAAATGTTTGTTGAACTCAATAATTCTTGTGGTACATTGGTTACGACTTCATGCAGAACTGACCTGCATGGGCCACCAACATAAACCTGTCACGCCTCTCTTCTCACTAGACGGAAGCGGTAACATGGCAAACTCGTGGCATATTTATCCAGAGAAGGTCATTCCTTAAATAATATACTAAGTGTATTTAAACAATAATACATAATACAAGAATAAATAGAGACTGTAAAATTTTTCTTCTTCAACAAACATCTTTATTTACATTCAATTTCCAATATTTACAAATACATGAGTTTATGCTGGAAAGTAAATACAACAAGGAAAATGCCTAAATAAGTGGCATACATAAACTGAAGAAAAGTGAAGCCAAGCTAGCCCTGAGTAGTGATCTGGTTGTAGTCCTCCTCTGTAGCTTCCACTTCCTCCATCTCGACCGAATCTGACGAACATTCCAAGAGAAGAAAAGTGGGTGGAATGCCTGTCAGTGAACTAGCGCTCGGTAAGTCCCAAGGATAAATAAGAATAAAGAAAATGACAATTGTAGAATATTTATAAGACGAGTAGGAATATATGATCATGGGTAAATATGTTCTATAGGTCTCTATATGGTCACTATGTCAGCGTTAAGTTCCAAGTGTAAATGTCAACGCAGTCATAGAAGTATTCACAAGCTCAAGAGTGGGGCCCCAGGAATAAGGAAATACGGGCCCATTTTATGTGTTAGCATCGGGTCTCTAGGCTGTGGATGAGTCAACCCGACTGATATTCGAGTAAAATAAAATAGAGGTTAATACGGGACTCCTGAAGCTCCGTTGGATTCACACAAGAAACTAGTCCAAACACCCCGACTATAATATATATTATAACTATATAGTTTACTTTATTAAGTTGATTGACTGGTTATAACATGTCTCGATCGAAACCATAGATTGCAAAAGGTATAGAATGAAGTCGAGTGAGTCGAGTAATATGCGAGTCATGACAATTGTAATCTTGGTTCGAGTCAAGTTGGTTTGAGTAGATTGGGTTCGAGTTTAGATTCGAGTTAGGTTAGAGTTCGAGTTTGTGTTCGAGTTTGAGTTCGAGTTCAAGTTTAGGTTCGAGTTTGGATTCGAGTTTATGTCTTTTCACGTGAATTGATGTAAATTGTTAAAAATCTTATGTTCGGGAGAAATCAGCAACTGCTGCACATGGACGGCAGAATTTGTGTCTTTTTCCAAGACAATTGCCATTTGATAACTCCGTTAAGTTGTCTAACTTGAATAGGCAAGCACTCACTTTGTCCGGCTTCGTGAGGCTCAAGAGAAATGATACTGCTTAAGCCTATATTTATTCTAGAGTTCTTAAAATATTGATTGCATATCTCGAGGGGGGTTTATGAAAAATACTTTAATATAGTTTAAAATAAACCTCGAGGGTGATTTATAATATTTAGGGTTTTCATAAACATTTATTTTAATTGTTATGGTATTTTAGTGATAAAACCTAGCTTTTAAAAGTTTATGGTATTTTTTTATGAAAAACTAGCTCTTTTGGAAACTTGTTGGTATTTTATTAAAAATTCTAATCTTTCATATTAAAAGAAAATAGTTTCATAATATATTTTTTATTGAAAATACGAATTCATAGTTTTATATAATTTCCAAAATTTAGATTTTTATTTAGGAAAGTCGTATTTTTTAAAAACCGTATTTTTTATTTTCTTTCGAGATCGAATACTCCATGAGGAGTTCTGCATCTTGCTTTACTATTCCAAGAATGTGTGATAATCTGCACCATCCATTAGCGGGTCCCGTGATAAGGGTTGTAGAGGTGTAATTGCCAAGGATTATAAAATACCGATTAAAAGAAACCCATTTTTGTAAAAGTAAAAGTGTGGTATTTTATTGTAAAACCTATTCTTTAAATTAGCCATATGTTTTGAATACCGTGCTATGCAACCATAGTGTGCGTGTGGGGTAGGTCGTTACCCCGTGAAGTTTTTCCTAAGGTATTTTTAACAATTATTGAAATGAGGGTTATACTAAAATTCATGGTATTTTAATGAAAAAGTCCGTTATACATTTGTTCCACATGAATTTTTTTTTGTTAAACTAAAACTTAATGATGTGAATAAGGTTAAGATTAGTATAGGATATTAGTTTAATTTAATTTCCTTGCCACGTGGATTACAAATATTAAAAGAAGATTATATCGGAGATAACTCTTCTTTTGTCGATTTATTTTAAAAATTGTTTTGAGACGGAAAGGGAGAGAGATGAAGGGACTTACTAGTTTAAAGCGTTAACAAAGATGAGGGGAAGTCTTCGGGTGTCGTGGTGTCATCGAAAAGGCTTTGGTCGTCGAGTTTGGTTTGCTACTCCACTTGGGTGCCTAACTCCACTTGGTCCTTAGAAAGTTTGAGAGAATTTTTGATAGAATTTTCAGAATGGGGAAGAGCTAGGAGATGAGTTGCTATTTATAGTGAAGAATTACGGTTTCAGAAATTTTTCTGAAACTTTTTGTTTCTCCGTGAATTGCACGTGCAACTCTTGGGCTTCTGAAAAATTAAAAAGAAAAATCTAAAAATAATTGGGTCTGATGAGAATCGAACACACAGGCTATGTCACTGGAGTGAAGAGGCTTTACTAGTGAGCTACGACTTGTTTCTTGCATTTATTAAACTAATTTAACTTTTAACTCTTACACAGGCTGTAATACTCTTTTCTGTACAATAACAAGAAATTTCTGTACAGGAATTTCAGAGTTGTTACAATACCTTTCTTTACAAAACAATGCCCGCTACATGTGCCACTATATATATATCATGCGGCTATTTTGAAAGGATTTCATATACATACATCTTCCGGCCACTCTTATATGATTGCATATGAATGGGTACTATATATATGTATTATACCCTTGATTGTTTTCTGGTTGGTCGTATGCTATAGATATTGTACTACGGCTATGGCGATCGTGATTTGACACCATTGTATATATATGCAGTGAGTTATCAATGATGGATGATTATTAGCGTTTCATTTCGCAGTATTGTATTTACTTCCTGAATTCACATGCTTTCGGATGCTTATGGTTACGTTGCGCCCGTACCAGGCCAGATACCGATTATTTGATGTTGACATGATAACCACATACAGATTCATATTCCACATGTTAGGATAGCGGTACACGAGTTGTACACGAGAGCACTTTATCTTATATTCTATCGCTCAAACTCTAGTTTCGATGCGTGCTTATTTACCCTCCTTGATGTACACATTATTCAAACTTTAGTTATTTCACCGCTTATCCATGCGAATTCTAGCTTGTTATATAATTCTACTCACGAGTTGGCAACTCACCCCTGTTGTGCCATAATTCTTTGCAGGTTTGACCGTTTGGATCTGTAGAGGATTTTTAGGCATGTTTGCTATCTTTTGGGCGTGGTTGCTCATATCTGATTTGGTGGGTTTATTTTTGAATCGGCTTTTGCCTTGTACCTATTTGTATCTAGAAATACTCCATCAAAGACCAAGTCTAGTTTTGTCGAGACCTTATAATTGTATATTTTGTTGTTGTCGGACTCGTATGGAGTCGACTTGATGTATATTATGCTGTTTACTTTCCGCTTTATTGATCCTTTGTCGTTTGGCGTCGTATATTACTGTGCGGTTGTGATTCCGCATTTTGGGCGACGATTTAGCTCAAGTATGCAGGGATGTATGTTATTTACTTATCATTGTATCAGTTTTGTTCAAAATTTACAAAGGAGGTGCTTTCCGTTTTTTTTAAATCTTTCGAAACAAGTTTTACTTCTTTTAAAAACTTTTCTAAAACTCCACCTCTACCTATTACTGTTTATTTCCTTATATATATGGTTTAGATTTCTGGTTTTGGCTCACATGGGTTACGATGGGGTCCACTTGACTTCATATAATTCTTGTGCTGATCATGTGCCCTTTTTCGGGTCATGACAATATGATAGATGTTACTCTAGGTGATAGTAATCTTACTGAAGAATACCTTCCTTCCGGTCAAGAACAGCATGCGGATAAGTAAGAGAAGTACATGAATGATACGAGAAGAACAATTTATAAGAATACAAATTATTTCACACCATCATGGTTCTTCCATCTTTTCCAGATTAAGTGTCTAAATAGATAGAGCAATAAGTCATTCATGATACTTCTCAAGTTCCTGAAAAATTCTATGTCTCCGGAAAATAACGTTGTAACATTTCATAATTTTAAAAGATTATTTTAGAATTTAAATAATGATATAATGGTTTTTATTAAAATGACACCAATAATTAAATTGGGTTATCATAATTTAGTATATATATTTACAAGATTGGTGGCAGTAGAACCAATATTTTCTTTACTTAATCAACACTTATTAAAACATTTCAAACATAGGTTTATATCAATGTTTTGAGTTAATTACTCTAGATGAATTTGGGGATTTATATTTTGTTGAATGGTTGATATATTATAGGAGATGCATGATAATTAATATTTTTGAAAAGAGAGAGAGAGTGAGGTATGGCCTCACCCATGCCTATGTACAACCCATTATCATCCCCTCATTTCCTTCTATTCTCCTCCCCTTTTCCGTCCTCTAAAATATCTCTCTCAACTTTTCCACTCTCAACTCTCACTCTTCCTCATCTCTCTCAAAACCCTACTCACAACATAAACCCAAACACACTCTCCCGCACTTAAATCCAAACCCAACTCCAAATACAATACAAACTAACACCAAACTCAACTTCTCCAAGTAGAAGCCATCAAGCCTCAAATCCCCAAGTAGCTTTATCTAAGCCTTGGATCTCATCCATTTTCTCAAATAATCCTAGGTAAGCACTTTGATCTCAAGTTCTAAGTTACATTTTCCATGAAAACTATTTATTTTGCATTAAAAAGTTATATTGTTATGGTTTTGATTTAAGCACAAATGGAGATTTGAATGGCTAGTTGTAGTTGTAGGGTGTTAGTAAAGTTTTTTAGTTAATTAAAACTTGATTTTTGATAGTTGATGGTATTTTAAAGCAAAAGTGTTGATTTTCAAGTTTTGCAAAATTCCAGAATTTCGAACCAGCATTTTTCTTCTGCAGACGTCTGGACGATTGTTCTTCAGACGTCTGCCAATTCTCTGTTGTTAACTCATATTTGACGTCTGAGACTTTGAATTTCAGACGTCTGCCCCTTCTCTGTCTCTTTGAAATCTCTTTCTCAGACGTCCGAGACTTTGAGCTTCAGATGTCTGCCCCTTCTCTGTCTCAGTGAGACGTCTTCATTAAACGTTTGAGTCTTTGAGCTTTAGACGTCTGATGCTCTTTTTATGGAATGATTTTCTCGATATTTCTCATCGTAGTTCATTTTCTTGGATTATATCAATATTGATGGGGATTCCCTTATATGTTTGTGATTATATTGGTTGTAGGACCGAGTGTGGATGATCCCGAGGCGACGAGAAGAGGTGCGACAGTCGTGAGATTCGATTAGCTAGTGCCACAGTCGGTGAGTAGATTTAGCATCTACAAGTGGGAAATCACATGGATGGAATATATCACTCCCGACATCTAAAATTATTATGATTATATTATTTGTTTGTGCTCTATTTATGTTATTCGTTATGATTATGTTATTTGTTTGTGCTATATTTATATTATCTATTCACGCTATGATTATGTTGTTTGTTTATGCTACGTTTATATTATCCGTTCGCGCTATGATTATTTTCTCTTGAAATGATGATGATACGTCCACCATGAGTTTTCTATGTATTTATGGTTTATTGTTATCCGGTAATCGAGGTGAGTATGTAGCCGATTATGGATACATAGTGGACTGGTTTGATGATATCTGGTAATCGAGGTGGGGATGTAGCCGATTATAGATACATGGTGAATTGGTTTGGTGGTATCCGATATCGAGGTAGGGGGAGAAACTGCTATCGGATACATGGTAGAATGGCGTGGAGGTATCCGAAATCGAGGTAGGGGAGAAACCGCTTTCGGATACATGGTGGAATACGGCAAATATCCGGAGTGTAATGACCCAAAAAATTCCTATATCTTCATATCATCCTTATTTTTATGAAATCGACTCAGTATGGGTTATTGTGGATCGACTCACCAAGTCGGCTCACTTCATCCCATTTCGCGTTGGCTAATCAACTGAGACGTTAGTAAAGAAGTACATGGAGGTAAGTATAAATCTAAAGTAAGATTTAAATCTTCAATATGTACTATAGTTGATACGTATGAACTCATGCAGGAGATCGTGAGATTACATAGAGTACTAGTTTGCATCGTCTCCGATCATGATACCAGATTCCGATCACAATTTTGGCAGAGTCTGCAAGCTATCCTGGCAAAGAATCTGAATTTCAGCACGGCTTACCATCCATAAACGGACGGATAGTCCGAGCGAACAATTTAGATTCTGGAGAACATGCTAAGAGCTTGTATGTTAGAATTCGGAGGTTCGTGGGAAGATCACCTACACCTTGTGGAGTTTTTATACAACGACAGCTATCAGGCGGGCATTAGAATGACACCATTTGCAGCACTCTATGGAAGGAAGCATTCACCACTAAGTTAGGACGACTTTGTAGATCATGAACTCCTTGGACCAGAGATGATTGTGGCAACTGTGGACATAGTTCGCACGATCAGGGAAATAATGCGCATAGCTCAAGATCGACAGAAGCATTGGGCTAATGCAAAGTGCTGAGACCTGGAGTTCTAATCTGGAGACCATGTTTTCTTAAAGATTTATCTAAACAGAGGAGTGATCCGCTTTGGCAAGAGGGGTAAGCTAGCTCCGAGATACATATGACCGTTTGACATTCTCGAACGAGTTGGAAAAGTGGCATACCGTTTGGCACTACCATCCTCATTGGAAGGAGTGCACAACGTGTTCCACATATCCTAGCTATGAAGATATGTGAGTGACCCCAGCCACATCCTTGATCACTCAGAGCTCACAGTCCAGACCGACTTAACTTGCAAGCAACAACCCGTTGTGATCCTGGATCGAAAGGTGAAGACATTACGGAACAAGGAACTAAACTTGGTCCGAGTGATGTAGAGAAAAGATTCGCCAGGAGAATCAACGTGGCAACGAGAAGAAGACATGCGTGCAAAATACCCTCACTTATTTGTAAATTAGTCCCTGTGTAAATGTAAATTTCGAGGAAATTTTTATAAAGAGGGTAGAATGTAACGACTCTGAATTTACTGTACGGAATTTTCCAGTTTAATGTACAGAAAATGAGTTATACAACATGCGTTTGAGTTATAAGTAAATTTTGTTAAATAACAGCAATAAATAGCTTGTAGCTAACTGGTAAAGCCCTTGCACTGCTGTGATGTAGCCCTTGTATTCGATCCCCATCAGACACATTATTTTTTTCTGATTTTTCTTTTTAACTTTTTGGAAGCCTAAAAGTTTACACGTGCAATACATAGAAAAATGAAAAGTCAGAAAAATCAAACATGTGGAAAATAGAGTAAACACTGAGTTATACACGTGGCATAAATCCAGAGGCACGAAACCCTAGATCGGCCGGCGGAAATGGAGAATAGGCTAGCACCGACGGTTCAACCGAGGCCAATGAGGCCCGAACTTGGCACACTTGACTCTTGACCTACCCCTAACCCCCTGTACTATTTGATTTCCCTGCAATCAAATAGAGACCCTTCAATTCATAATTTATCACAATTTTAATGCATTTTAATTCCCAAACCCTAATTCTCCACTATAAATACCACCCCATATTTTGGCTCAGCATCATTATGAAATTTCTAGCCAAAACTCTCAAATTTTTTTCTAAGTACAAGTGAAGTAAAAGGAATTAGCAAGCGGTCAACTTTCGACGAAGAATCGAAACTATTCCGGAGCTCCCACGACGCCACAAATATCAACTCTCCTTCTTCTACCTCTTCTTAACATAACCTAGTAGTAAGTCCCTCTCAATCTCTTTTCTTTTACATTGAAATCCCATCTCAAAACACATATCAGTAAGTGGAGTTAATACCGATATCATTTTTTCTAAACCTTAGAAACTTCTTATCTTCATTCTTTGATCAACCACGCTTTTACACTATACTTGTAACCTTAAACCCTAATATTTAGAATCAAATTTTCATCAAAATTCTCATGTGAAATAATAATAGTAACACCTTTTCATTTAAATACCATGAACTTTAAATATCATTTTTTAGTTTTGTTAAAACAATACATTTAGAAAAACTTCACGGGTTAATGACCTACCCCACACGAACACATGGTTCCATAGCACGATACCTCTTTTATGTGAATTTTTGTTACGAAGGCATTATTACACGAAAATACCACATAAATCAAAAACCGGTTTTCTTTTAAAACAGTACTATAAATTTCTTAACGATTATGCCTCTACAATCCTCTTTAGGGGACCCTCTATTATATGGTGTGGATTATCGCATATCTTTGGACTAGTAGAGCGAGATACAGACCTCCTCACAGAGCATTCAGTCTCGAAATCTTTTAAATACGGATTTTAAGAAAAACACATTTTTCTAATTAAATAAAATTTAATTTTTAATAATTATATAAAAATTACAAATCTATATATTTCAAAATATAAAAACTTACATTTTTAAAATGAAAGATTTACTTTCATTAAAATACCATCAAGATACCAACAAAAGACAAGTTTTACAATAAAATACCATAAACTTCCCAAGTTAAGCAATTATCACTAAAATACCTCAAATCCTTAAAATTCATATCCATGAAAAGCCTAAATAATATAAATAAATTCTCGAGATTTATTCTTAACTATATTTAAAATATTTTTTCATAAAACCCTCTCGAGTTATATAAAACAACATTTAAGGATTTTAGTAAATATAGGTTTAAGCAGGATCAATTCTCTTGAGCCCCAGGGAGCCGGAAAAAGTGAATGCTTGCCTATTTAAGGTAGAAAACTTAACGTAGTTATAAATGGTAATTGTCTTGGAAAAAGACGCAAATCCTGCCGTCCATGTACAGCAGTTACCGATAACTCCCGAACCTAATTCAGGATCTAAATCAGTTACAAGTGTCTGACTCAGTCAGAGTCCATTTCAAACCCGAATCCAAAGTCAGACATGAATACATGAACTTGAACCTGAATACTTGAATTCAAATATCAATATCAAACATGAATACTTGACTTGACTTGACCGAACCATGGTTATAACTTGACATGACTACTTGAATACAAGATTACATCCTGAACCTGACTACTTGAACATTTGTATCCATGGTTTTGGCAAGACATGTAAATATACTCTATACAATACATTTCGTAGGGATAACGGGGTAGATCGGTACGGAACGTATAGCATGGCACGAGATGGTCACTTAAAAGACACCTACATGAACTTTCGTGCCATTGTCCCGTGGGTTATGACGGGGCCTTGTACATGGTACCATAGTCTACGTGGTAAGATGAACTCCTCTCGTATACACAAATACCTTCTGTACCAAACTATAAACAACTACGTTAGAATAACAAGCATATACCTGTACAACTTACCAGTTTTATTTCACATTACTTGTTCTATTCCATTCCTTCTTTTGGGACTTACAGAGCGCTAGTTCGTTGATGACATTCATGTCTTTTCTTTCTTTGGAATATTTGTAACAGCCCTAAACTTTCTGTACATAATTTTTTCAAAAAAAACAGAAAAGAATACCTAAGCCTGAGCACAAGTTATAAATTTAATTTGCTTTTGAATAGCAAGAAAGCACTTGTAGCTCATTGGTAAAGCCTTACACTGCTGTGATGTAAACCTTGTGATCGAATCCCCCCAGCCACATATTATTTTTATTGTATTTTCTTTTAAAATTTTAGAAGCCCAAGGGTTTACACGTGCACTATACGTAAAATGAAGAGTAACAGAAAAAAATAAACATGTGGAAAATGCTATTTATATAGCCTAGGACACATGCCCCAATCCAAGCCCCATCTCGTCCAAGATGACCGGTGAGATCGTGATTTGGGCCGGTACCATCGGTCCAAACCATACCAAATGCTCCCAAAATTTAACCCTAACATCCCTTGGCCTACCCCACTACCCCCATGTTGTTTGATTTCTCTGCATTTTTGCAGAGAATGATAAATCCCCTATTTAATCCATTTTTAATGCACATTTTAATTCTATTCTTCATTACCATAAATCCTAATTTTCCCTATAAATACCACACCACATTCACCCTTCCTCATTCAGAATTTCCCCACAAAAACTCTATAAAATTTCCAAGTCTCAAGTTGTGCAAGTGGAGTTAGCAAATGGCGAAGTTCCAACGAAGTTTCGAGGAGTTTCCGGCGACGAAACGACTCCCCGACGCTTTCCTAAGCTTCCTACTTCTCTCCTCTATCTTAATAGCTTGTAAGTCCCTTCTCCCCCCTTTCTTTTTCAATTCTAAAACTTTCATTCTTCAAAACTCGATGGAAGCGGAGTTAATCCGATTTCCGATTCATTTTTCTTTAAAAATTATATTTTTATTAAACCATAAAATACCATGCTCTCATATAATGTTTAATAAATATAAATAAACACCTTAGAACAAGATTCATCTCAAAATAAATCATGTTGCAATCTTTATTCCATTATTACAGTAAAATACCACCATATTTACAAACGATATTGTTATCCACTTTTAACCGTATTACCTTTAGATAACTCACGAAGTAAGGACCTACCTCATCACAACACACATATTGGACATAGCACGATGAACTTTGAAATTCTAGATTAGTGGATAATACGCCTTTATGAATAAATACCCTAAACTATTACAAAACCGTTTTCTTTAAAAAGAGTGTTCATTAATTCCTTGCAATTGTGCCTCTACAACCCATTTTGGTGAACCTCGATCAGGATGGTGCGGGTTATCGCACGTCCTCAGGTATAGTAAAGCGAAATGTAGATCTCCGCAAGGAGCATTCTATCTCGATGGAATTTTTAACGCAATTTTAAAGAAAATGAGATTTCTACAAAATAAATAAACTTTATTTTAATATATATATATATATATATATATATATATATATATATTATCAAAAGATCTATCTTAAATCTATTATACCAATATTCCATGTTTTCCAAATCAAAGGAATCACCATTACAGAAAACTACTATTTCAATTCAATGCAAAATTCCAATATTTCATTAAAATACCATATATAATGAAAACTAGGTTCTACTCACTAGAAATTGCATTTTTATAAAATATACATCTATGAAAACCCTAAAGACGATAATTAAATACTAGAGATGTATTTTGAAAATATATCAAAACTATTTTTACATAAAACCTCCTCAAGTTATACTAATTTACAATAAGGACCCTAGTAAACATAGGTTTAAGCGGGACCAATTCTCTTGAGCCTCGGGAAGTCGGAGAAAGTGGGTGCGTGCCTATCTAAGGTGGACAATCTAACAATGGTGTTATCAACACGGTAATTATCTTGGAAAAAGACACAAATCCTGCCGTCCATGTGCAGCAGTTACCGATAACTCCAAAATAATGAGGACTTCAATTCTGTTTAAAAGTCTGACTCAGTTCGAGTCACGGGCAAATATACAATCAATCTGAATTGAATATGATTCAAGTATAACTCCATTTACAACATAAATCCCTCTATATCAGAATACAATCTATAACAACATGAACATGACCGAACTGAACCATGGATATATTCCGTTTACATGACTATCCATTTACATCGATTCCATTTATTGATATCATAGTTTTGGCAAGTCTTCCATTTACTACAAGACAATACTATACAATTAGTACAATCAATACAGTTAATACAAAAGACATTATGGGTTTTTTTAAAGGGGTAGATTGGTACGGAAGTGTTAAAGGTGTCACGAGATGGTCACTTAAGACGTAATTACATCTATGCCGTTGTTCCGTGGTATTTTCGACGGAGTCTTGTACTACGGGTTACCAAAGTCCACGGTGTAAGTTGGACTCCTCTCGTATACACTGGCATATTATGTACCAAGCTACAAATAACTGCATTAACAATATAATCAAATATTACAAGTTATACTCTCTTTCTGTCTATTCTATCTCTACCCATCTTTGGGACTTACCGAGCGATTGTTCGCTGACGATATTCCTATTTCTCTTCTTTCTTTAGAATGTTGTCAGGTGGATCGGACGCACTAGAGTTCGAGACTAGCCAGGATCACTTGGAGCAGTTCACAGAAGATCCTGAGCATTGACTTTACTTATACATATTTTCATTTCAGTTATGCCATTGTTTAGGTATTGCTTTTTATTCATGTATTTACATTTCCAGTTGTACCTGTAAAGAAATGTTTAATAAATAAAGTTGTTGTTCAATTACATCTATTGACATTTTTCTTGTGTATATTTACTTTATATTGCTTAGATACGCTTAGCGTGTTTACTTCGGAGTAAATACGTAGCGGGTCTTGCCGCGTCCCCTCCTTGTACACCGGAAAGCGGGGCGTGAGAATGTTCGTCAGGAGGACCGGACTCTCAGGAGATCGAGCCTAGTCAGGAGGACTTGGACCAGCTCACTGCCCAGCTGGACTTTTAGCTCTCCTTATATTTACTTTCAGTTTGTATGCCACTGTTTAGGCACTGTTTATATCATTGTATCTTTTTATTTTCAAACAGTTGTATGTAAGGTGCATGTAAATAAAAGTTGTTTATATTTTTATATCGCTCGTCATTCTTGTGCATTTTATATATATTGCTTAATTACGCTTAACGTATTTATTTCTTAGTAAATACGTTGCGGCCCGTCACGTCACCGATTCCGTACATTGGGAAGCGGGGCGTGACAGGTTAAGTCATTGCACCGCTATCCTTTTGGCTACATGCTCAAACCCCCATTCTTGCAATTAATTTTATCTATTTTTAATACCCTACACATAAGACCTTTTGTAATACCCTAGCAATGTTATACGATGTCTTATTTAGGGTATTTCAAATTTTGCGACAGATTTCTTGATTATTATTTTTGGGTGCAGATAGTGCATTCGGTAACTGTGGTTAGTATCCGACCTGACCCACATGTTTGAAACACATTATAGTTCAAGATTACGTCAAATATTTGTTAGTACAGAGGATCCATGCACATCTAGATTCTATACACACATATATGATATATTTTGTATCTGCATATCTTTTAATAATACAAATAATAATCAAATAATATTTTTAATATCTATCAAGGCATGTTATCGTACCCCATATCATGTGGTTGGATCCATACATCATATTCATGTCCTAATTGTTAAAACAGACTTGTTTGGATCGCTACGTATATTTACGTAGATCTGTACTTGTAACAACCCTAAACTTTCTGTACAACTTTCTATACAATTTTTTTCAAAATTACAGAAAGGGGTATTTTTGCCTGAGTACAAGATATAAGTTTGTTTTGCTTTTTAATAGCAAGCAAGAGCTTATAGCTCATTGGTAAGACTTTACACTGCTGAACCAAGCCACCAGAGTTCAAATCCCACACCCTACATTATTTTTAATATTGTTTTATTTTGAACTTTTAGAATACCAAGGGTTTACACGTGCATAACTCGTAAAAACCCTAGTACACAAATAAAACAAACTGTCCCAGGAGTATACCCAACCGGCGAGGAACCCAAAGCACCACCGACTTGGCCGGAATCGTCCGAATCGGCCGGTGACTCGGCCGACTCGAGCCGCCGCCGCCGGCCAGACTTGGCGGGACCGCCGAGTCGTCAACAGAGAAATTCTGGCTCATCACCTCCCCATCACTCCTGCACACTTTATTTCTTTGCATTGGTTCCAGAGCCTCTTTAAAATCTTATTTACTCCATTTTAATACATTTTAATACAATTTAACACATTTTTTTCAATCCAACCTTTCACCTACCCCAAATCCTAGCCTTACCCTATAAATACAACTCCTAAACCCACCTCTCTCACTCCAAAATTCTGATCAAAACTCTCAAGAAATTCTTAGAAGCTTAGTGTACTTTTGAAGTAGCGAAGGGTGAAGCTGCGGTGATTTTTCCGACGACAACCCTAGGAGTTCCCGGCGACGAAACGACGCACCGGCGCCTCTTCCCATTTCCTCATCCTCATCCTCATCCCTAACTTCTAAACCCATAAGTACCACCTCCCTCTTCTCTACTCTTTTCTAAAATACGTATTAATAAAACCCGACGGAATCGGAGTCAAACCAATTTCCATTTCGACTTCTTACTAAAAATCCCACTTTTCTTAAACACAACCCTATTAAACCATTATATGTTGACTATTAATCATTAACAAACATGTTGAACAAGTTTCAGGATAATATATTTCATTTTGTAACTTTTACCGCTCTTTTTCAGTAAAATACCATGTAGTTTAAATTCGATATTTAAACCATCACAATCTTGCTATACCTTTAATTAGATCACGAGATAATGACCTACCTCCTCACACACTCATATGCAACATAGCACAATACTTTCGGGGACATAGAATACGGAAAAACGAAACCTTTCAAATAAATACCATTTACTGTTAAAACCATTTTCTACAAGATTACGTATTTTTACAATCTTTGCAAAGCGCCGCTACAACCCATTTTGGGGAACCCGACTGGGATGGTGCGGATTATCGCACATCCCTGGGCTCAGTAGTGCGAGATACAGACCTCCGTAAGAAGCATTCGGTCTCGAAAAATTTAAAATACAAATATCTTAAGAAAATGAGATTTCTAGAAATATAATATAGATTAAAATTATTTTTATATAAATATGTATATATGTATCACTAAAATATCTATTTTGTGAAAATATGAATATTCCAATTTTTTCCTAAAAACACAAGAATCACTTTATATTAAAATACCATGAATTCCATACAAGTTCAATGTTACAATTAAATAACATGTATTATGAAAAATAGGTTATTTTCACTAGAAATATCACAAATATAAAATCTACATCTATGACAACTCTAAAGATGATAATTAAATACTTGGCTGTATTTTGAAAATTATACAAAAGTATTTTAACATAAAACCCCCTCAAGTTCTATAAATTACCCTAAGGACC
Source organism: Agapanthus africanus (assembly GCA_030015575.1). Taxonomy (NCBI): domain Eukaryota; kingdom Viridiplantae; phylum Streptophyta; class Magnoliopsida; order Asparagales; family Amaryllidaceae; genus Agapanthus; species Agapanthus africanus. Next base: position 254,430,813 of record JASDDO010000019.1, on the reverse strand, counting down.
CTAGTAAACATAGGTTTAAGCGGGACCAATCTCTTGAGCCTCAGGGATCCGGAGAAGTGGGTGCTTGCCTATTTAAGGTAGACAATTTAATAACGGTGTTATCAACACGGTAATCGTCTTTGAAAAAGACACAAATCCTCCCGTCCATGTGCAATGGTTACCGATAACATTAAAACAATCAGGACTTTGATTGAGAGTTAGTTTATGCGTGCGTGTTTAAATTTAAGAAAATCAAGACGGTGTCGCTTGGTAGCTAGCCGGTTGAGTACGAGTCGATCCACAGGGAAATGGTGTTCTTTTCTTTAAGTTCTAACGAGTTAAGTCCTATCTTTGGTAGGTTTTGTTTTACGATCTAAGAATGAGAATAATTTGATTTAAAGGCTTGCTAGGGTTAGGATTAGGTTGGTTCAAAATAGGGATTCTTCCCACTTCTTTCAATGCCCTAATTAAGAACATAGGTGTTAGGGTAATAGTCAACAACGGGGATTAGCACGACCAGGAAGAAACTTAGTTTCTTCCTTTTGGTCCTTATCCGTCCGTTCTTGGCTCTTAGCCCTAACCTCCGGTTAATTCAACCACAACCGGTCTAATAGGGAATCACCACTATCACGTAGGATAGGGTGCCGTAGTGAGCGGTGTGTGGTTGAATTAAATAGAGTCCTAATTAAAATTATTTGGGCAAAAAAAGGAGAGAGATATTTCCTTCTCTCAAACCTTCCCTATCCTAATCCTAACAAGTGAGGAATTACTCACTCATTAGGAAAGTGATAATAAAATTCATTTTTGTTTTATTTTAATAGACTATCTAAATTGCAGAAAATAAAAGAACATATAAGAAAATTGCAGGAATTAAATTCAGATAAAAAGAATGCAAGAAAAAATAAAACTCACTTTTATTGATGACCTCTTAGCAATGCATTGCAACTGAATTAAAATTTTAAATCTAAGAATTAAAAAGAGGCATCCTTTCATTTGGCTTTCGACTTTCCTATTTATAGATAGGAAAAAACCCTAGGTTACAATATGATCCATACATGAATTTACCAAACTACCCTAAGAAAGCCGGGTTAAAGCACCGACACCCACCGACACTTGCACCGACATGTGCACTATGCGGCCGTGAAACCACGGCAGAAAAGCCTGTTTGGCCGTGGTTCTGCGGCCAATTGGTGGGATCTCTGGCTCAGTTTTTCAGGGTTGCTTCATATTATTTTTTCCTTCTGTTTTCTTCACTTGGTTCCTCAGAATCTCTCCAAATTTCCAACAGTGCAAAATGATGTGGACTTTTGCCGTGAGCTTCGTATTGAAGTCTTGAATCTTGTGCTGCCCTTGTGCTTTGTGCATTGAACTTGTCTACTGATTTTCATTTGTTCCTTGAACTGGTAGGCGGAATCATACGGATTCATCTATTGTTGGTCGTAGTCTCACATTTGTAGCGTCTTTTCATTGTAATGATCTGAGAACCTGTAACCTACAACTATTTAGCAGACATGGATCAAAAGCTCCTATTTATATGTAATGTGATTAAGAATGGGTGATATAATAATGCAAAATTCTGATATGAACAAATACCCCCAAACTTATCTTTTGCTCGTCCTGAGTAAAGCCAATTTTATTCTCGAAAAAATCCTAACCTCACTTTCGCAGGGAACGCGATTGCACCGAGCTCATGCAACAAGCCGTTAAACCTCTAGGTGTCCCTTGTAGGAGGAGTGTTGTCTCCTGAGGGTTTTCAGCGGATGCTACCCACAAAATCCGATCAATTTGGCCTGTTGACTTTCATTTTTTAATTCGGTATTCTAGCAAGAAATTCTATTATCTTCAACTTAGAAATCATCAACCCATATTTTTCATACTTCCTTTTCATTTAAGTTAAGATCGTATATGTTCTGCAAATTTATTAAGCTTTCAGCATCTTTTGAATTATCCTTCTAAGGTGCAATCTTAACTTAGGAATTTTTATCATCTCTACTGAATGTATAAGCCCTATCTTTCATTCCTATCTCTCATCCAAACCCCAATCATATACCCCTACATGTGTGTAGTTTTTACCCCTACACTTGGAAATTCAATTCAAGCTATCATACTCTTGTCCATCGTTCAAAGTACTTTTAGTTGGTGAATTTTAGATGAACTTGCTCACACACCCTTCATGCGACCATTAATACTTCTTAAGGTACTAAACGACCGATTACAAAATATGCTCGCGCATTTAGGCGTAATTCCTCGTCTTGTAATACATAAGGCTTAGCAGTGACTCCCAAACCAGTTGGTCTAAGGCACTAGGTGATAAAGCACCCTCGCTATATTTTTATTTATTTATGTAGCCTTAAGTAATTACAAAACCAGTGTTCATTTTTTTTATCTCTTTATTCAAACTTGTACTTTTATTTTTTTTCCTTCATACTAAGGATTTTAGACAAGAGCATTTCAAGGTATCCTCTACTATTCCAAGTTTCAAGATGCGTGTATGTGCTAATTGTAGGGTATATATTTTCAGAATTTAGACTTAAGGTTCATAATTATTTTTCAGACTTACACTTCAAATATAAATTTCAATACTCTTCCCTTATTTTGACTTAGCCTAAGAACTGAACTCAAAATTTGCTTATTTCTAAATAAACTATAAGGACATATATTTTCTACAGTTAAACTTTAAGAAATGTTATTTTTAGGGTTTTTAATTTACTAAGTTTAGGATCTAGTTTTTTTTTCTACTATTCAACCGTCATGTTGAACTTAAGTCAAATATGGCCAAAATTGAATTTTTAAATTTTTATAATTTTTTAAAATTTTTAAATTTTTTTATTTGGTTTTATTTATATATATATATAAATATATATTTTATTTTTTATTTTTTATATTTTTTTTATAAAGATGCAATGCGGAATTAAATATGCAAAGAAAAAACAAATATGTATAAAAATAAAAAAATGCAAATGCAATCCAAAGACAACTATTTACAGACCTCCTCCACCCCCAAACTTATCAAAAGCAGTGTCCTCACTGCTCATGGCCTCGCCGTCCCCTAGATCTTGAACGAGATCGTTCCTCTCTAGCCAGCAGGCTGGTCATGCCGTGCTCCAAACCTGTAGCTCGCTGATCAAGGTTGGTCACCATCTCTATCAATCTGTTTATCCCCTATTGGCTCTCCTAAGTAAGCGTGCTTGTGCCGCGGGAGTAAGCTCTTCCTCGCTTGCGGTCGAGTTGGAGCCGCGTGTCTTGGCGGGTACGTCCTCGGCCGGCTCGGTGCGCGACCATACATCATGTAAACGTGTGTAGGACGTGGATACGCCCTCAAGAAGAGGTCTAATGGGGATACCTCCATGCATATAAAACTCAAATTCCTCCACAGGGAGGAAATGACGACATAGTTGTGTCACCAATATAGGGCATGGATAGTTGGTAGCCCTCTTACCCGCACCAATTGAGTGAAGTAATACTGTGCACATATCAAAGCTGTGGTTTCTTGTTATCAAAGTATGCACGATATGAAGGGATGGGGTGAGAAATGTAGTGTTGTGCGAACTATCAAAAATATTATTTTGTGCCCAACGGCACACAGTTAGTACATTCGCAAAAAGGGTTCTAGCCTGGATGCCCTTGCGTGGCTCTCTCGAACAATCATTACCCATCAAGGGTAGGCAGTCTTCGAAACGGAGGGGTTGGTCATGAATAGGTAATCTAGGTATTAAGGTGACTTCATGGATGAAGTCCCTATCGATTATTATTTCCCTATCCCCTCAAATTAGCCTAATATAACCGTGTTGTGAGAGGGAACCATCCTCCATGCACTCATAAAATCGGGTGAAAAGATCCGGAAGCGCGAAGGCATTCGGATGGTTAAATAGTAAAAAATTCCATCCGCGCCTTCGGATCTCTTCACCGAAGTAACTTCCAAAGACTGTGTGTGCAAAGATTTGTGAGAAATCTCTCTCAAACTGCAGCGTTGGTGCCATCACAGAGAGCAAATTGAATTTTTTTTAAATTTTAACAGAGAGGAAAAGGAAGTGCAAACCTCCTCTGAAGATTTCAGAGGGCGACGACACCATAAGGCGGCGGAAGTGCGGCAGGAAGTAGGCGTCGGCGGCGGTTGCGCGGCGGATTGGAGAGATCTCCCTGCTCTGTCTGCTACGGCAGCTAGGGTTTTTAAAGAGGAATAATTTAGGGTTTGGTAAAATCAGAAGAGGGGTCGGGTTGTATTTATAGGAGGTGTTTTGGTTATTTGCAAAAAGGACCTCTTAAAAAGAGGAATTTATTTGTAAATAAAATTTTTATTTTTTTATTTAATATTTATTAAAACTGAAAATTTACAAAAATACCCCCAAAATTTGAATTTTTTATTTTCTTTTTCTTTTTATAATTTTTTGTTTATTTTTTTATATAATTACAAGTGTGACATACCCCCAAACTTATTTGAAACAGTGTTTCCACCGTTTATGGCTGGATAACCGAAATTTGGGAGTAGAAGGAGAAAGATCAGTCAATGTAAATTGGCTCCTGCAACAGCAGGAGCTTCTCCGAAGGGTCCGCGGTGAGGAACGGTTTAAGTCTATGTCCGTTCACTTTAAATAGTGAACCGTTCTCCGGATTCTCTAAGTCGACCGCACCGTGCGGATATACGGTGCATACCACAAATGGCCATTTCTATCGAGATCTAAGCTTGCCGGGATGGAAATGTAGCCGGGTGTCGTAAAATAAAACCTGTTGACCATGTTTGAATGATTTGCGCATAAGGTGTTTTCCGTGAAACACCTTCGTTCGGTTTTTGACGATAACCGCGTTCTCGTAAGCTTTATCCCGAAGCTCGCTTAATTCATTTAATTGCAGCTTTCTATGGCTGCCTGCATCTTCGATAGATAGATTCAACTCTTTTATCGTCCAAAATGCGCGATGCTCAATTTCAACTCGAAGGTGGCAAGCCTTTCCATAAACAAATCTATACGGAGACATGCCAAGATCGGTTTTATAGGCAGTTCGAAATGTCCAAAGGGCATCAGTAAGTTTTAGAGACCAATCTATACGGTTTTTGGAAATCGTTTTCTCTAATATCTGTTTAATTTGCCGATTTGAAATCTCGGCTTACCTACAAATTTGGGGATGATAGGGCGCTGATAGCTTGTGATTAATGGAATATTTCTGCATAAAGGACTCGAAAGTCCTATTACAGAAATGAGTTCCATTATCGCTGATGATTGCGCGGGGGTGCCCAAACCGAGAGAAAATGTTTTCTTTGAGGAATCTAACGACAACCTTGTTTTCATTAGTCCGGCTGGGCACAGCCTTGACCAACTTAGAAACATAATCAACAACGAGGAGAATATACAAGTTCCCAAAAGAATTGGGAAACGGTCCCATAAAATCAATCCCCCAAATATCAAAAATTTCCACAATCAATATTGGTTGGAGCGGCATTTCATTTCTTCTAGATATCTGGCCCAAGTGTTGGCACCGGGAGCATGTCTTGCGGTAATCATGTGCGTCTTTAAAAAGTTGTGGTTAGTAGAAGCCACACTGCAAGATCTTTTCGTCTGTCTTTTTAGAGCCAAAATACCCGCCACACGCTTGATCGTGGCAGAATGACAGCACGCTCTTAAATTCATTGTCGGGGACACACCGAAGAATAATTTGGTCGGGACACTATTTGAATAGATAAGGTTCATCCCAGTAAATTTTTTTTACCTGGGATAGGAATCGGAGTCTGTCCTGATTCAACCATTCATTTGGTATAAGTCTATTGGCCAAATAATTCACAATATCTACGAACCAAGGTTCGCATGATACAGCCAAGAGCTTCTCATCTGGAAAAACATCTTTTATAGGAAATTGAAGCGTCGGCGAAGAAGGAAGGCGTGAAAGATGGTCGGTGACTACGTTTTCGTATCCTCTTTTGTCTCTGATGACAAGGTCAAACTCTTATAGTAAGAGGATCTAACGTATTAGCCGAGATTTAGCGTCCTTCTTCGCAAAAAGATGGCGAAGAGCTGAATGGTCAGTGTATACGATGACTGGAGAGCCGATTAAGTAAGGCCTGAACTTTTCTAATGCAAACACAACAGTTAAGAATTCCTTCTCGGTTGTTGTGTAATTTAATTGGGCCTCGTTCAAGGTTCGGCTAGCGTAATAAATTACATGCGGCATCTTCTCGATGTGCTGTCCAAGGACAGCACCAATGGCAAAATCAGATGCGTCGCACATAATTTCAAATGGATGCGTCCAGTCAGAAGACGAAAGAATGTGAGCAGAAGTGAGTGAGTTTTTCAATGACTCGAACGCCTTCATACAGCTCGAGTCGAAATCAAATGTGGTGTCTTTGGCCAACAAAAGAGTCAAGGGTCTAGCTATCTTGCTAAAATCCTTGATGAACCATCTATAGAAACCGACATGGCAAAGGAAGGCTCGAATGTCTCGGACGCATTTGGGAGGTGGGAGATTGGAAATGACTTCAATCTTCGCTTTATCTACATCAATGCCATTTTGCGAGATGATATGTCCTAAAACAATACCTTCTCGTACCATGAAGTGGCACTTCTCCCAATTTAAAGTAAGGTTCTTATCCTTACACCGGGTAAGGACCGCGTCGAGATGTAGCAAACACTCATCAAAGGAGTCGCCGAAAATGGAGAAATCATCCATGAAGATCTCCAAGAATTTTTCCACCATGTCTGAAAAAATACCCATCATACACCGCTGGAAGGTAGCGGGTGCATTGCATAACCCAAAGGGTATGCGACGATATGCAAACATGTTGAAGGGACAAGTGAATGTGGTCTTGTCTTGGTCTTTTTCGACGCTGGGAATTTGATTATAGCTGGAGTAGCCATCCAAAAAGCAATAGTATTCGTGCCAGCCGATCGTTCTAGCATTTGGTCAATAAAAGGTAATGGAAAGTGGTCTTTCCGTGTCGCGGCGTTGAGTTTTCTATAATCGATGCATACTCGCCACCCAGTTTGGGTGCGAGTGGGTATTAACTCATTCGCTTCATTAGTTATGACCGTTATGCCTAATTTCTTTAGGACAACATGAATGGAGCTAACCCACTAGCTATCAGAGATAGGGTAAATGATACCACTATCAAAACATTTTACGATCTCCTTTTTAACAGCCTCCTTCATGACTGGGTTGAGTCGTCTCTGTGGATCCCTTGCTGGCTTGGCATCATCCATCATATGAATATGATGTTCAACAATTAGGGGACTAATCCCCTTGATGTCCGCCATAGTCCAGCCAAAAGCTTGCCGATTGTTATGCAAGACCGTTAAAAGGGCTTTCTCTTGCTCTAGGGCTAGAGAAGCCGAGATGATAACATGAAGGGTCTCATTCTCACCAAAGTAAGCGTATTTAAGGTGAGACGGCAATAGCTTGAGTTCGAGTGTTGGAGGCGAAACAATTGAAGGTAAAATCGGTGAAATTGTCTCAAACTCGAAGGATTCCAACAGGGGTTCAAAACGAGTGTAAGAAACCGAGTCGGATGGTTCAGCTAACTCATCCGAAAATTCAAAGGATTCAAACTCGGGTGGTGATTGGTTGAGATCGTTCGAGAAAGTGAAACACTCGTAGGCATTATCGGGCGTGAAAGCAATATCAGATTCAAGAAGGAACGCACTAGTGGCATCAAAATTGCTGTGATCGAACAGAAATTTCTCGAGCTCACAGTCCTCCTGGGTGATCTCTTGGATCGAGCAAACATCAAGTATATTAGCATTAGGTTCCGAGGGCTGATTCCCCAACTTAAAAATGTTGAGTTCAATTGTCATGTTTCTAAAAGATAGGTTCATCGAACCATTTCGACAATTGATCACCGCATTAGAAGTTGCAAGGAATGGACGACCGAGTATCACCGGAATTTGATTCCGGGGGTTAGCTACAGGCCGTGTATCAAGAACAATAAAATCAACGGGGAATATGAAGTCCCCTACTTTAATCAACACATCCTCTAACTCACCCCTAGGATGGGTGATGGATCGGTCAGCTATTTGGAGAGTACAATGCGTGGGTTTCAACTCTCCTACACCTAATTATTCATATACCGAATATGGAAGCAGGTTAACACTGGCACTAAGATCTAAAAGTGCGCGGTTGATGTTCTTATCCCCAATAGTTATTGAAATTATAGGACAGCCAGGGTCTTTTCGTTTTTGAGGTAAAGGTTGGGTAAGATCATCACTTACTGCACTAGCAAAGAAAACTTTCTTAGGTACCTGTGATTTCATCTTCTTGGTATATATGTCCTTCGAGATTTTAGCGTAAGACGGGACTTGTTGGATTGCATCCAAGAGGGGAATGTTAATGCTATCCTGTTTAAATAACTCCACAATCTTCTCCATTTGTGGATTTTGTTTATTGGATCTCAACCGGTTTGGAAATGGAACATTTTGAAAGTTGATTGAGTCCAAAGCTTGTGGAGAAGATTGCGAAGTTGGAACGGATCCCAGTGCTGGTGTTTTCGTGGAGTGAGATGTGGATCCGTTCGGAGCAGTAGAAGAAGTAGAGCCTTGTGAAGAATGGAGAACATGATCTGAAGACGAAGAAGATGAAGATGATGAAGAAGAAGAAGAAGCGGCGGCCGGGGTGTTATCATCAGTGCCAACATTGTTGTGCAACATCCTTCCAGATCTCAATGTAGTCACGGCACTCATATTATGATTTTGTTGTTCAAGAGCAACATGTGCATTTATGGGTGATCAGGATTTGGCAGTGGTTGAGATGGAAGCTTCCTCTTCTCTCGCTCGCTTAAAGCTGCATTCAGTTGTGCAATCTGGGCTTCAATGGTTTTGATGCTTTGCCCATGTGATGCAGTGTATTGCACCAAAGACTGAATGGAAGACTGGATGTTGGCTGAGGATTGAGTTGATTGTTTTAAAAACGCCTCCAGACTTCGTTCTAGCGAGGAAACCTTATCGTTATTTGGTGGAACGAAATTGTTTTGAGGAAAAGAGTTGTTAGGTGCAAAATTGTTCGTTTGATTTTGGTAAGGTTGGGGTTGGAAAGGTTGCTGATATTGAGTTTGTTGAGGAGCTTGTTGTTGAGGAGGAGGCCTCTGGATTGTTGTTGTGTTGGAATCGTTGTTGATTTTGATTCCAAGCGAAATTAGGGTGGTTCCTCTAACCAGGATTGTAAGTTGAAGAGTATGGATCATTTCATTGTCTTTGCTGAAAGGCAGCATTGACTTGATCCTATCCTTGAGCAGGTGGGTTGTAAGGACACTCTTCAGTCAAATGGGATGGATCTGAACAACAAGCGCATATAGTGCGAGGGGGTAAAGCAGGGGCAGGAGAAGGCGATGAGAATTTTCTCTCAATTGCTTCTAGTTTTCGTGTAATTGCTGCCATTTCGGCTTTCATTACAATTGACATATCGAGTTGATGAGCGCCTGCCCTAGACGGACCGGAGGAAGTTGATGAAGTGGACGAAGTGGTCTGCCTAGTGCTTTCCCACTGAAGCGTTTGTTCAGCAAGATCGTCGAGAAATTGCCAAGCTTCCTCGTTAGATTTGGTAAGGAAGTGACCTTGACAAATAGTTTCCAGCAACTGCTTAGTTGCTGGGTTCAGTTCTTCGTATAGAGTTTGGCAAAGTTGCCATCTCTAAATACTGTGATGAGGGCACTGAACAAGAAGGTCTTTGAATCGTTCTAAACACTTCCAAAAAGGTTCGGAAAGAAGCTGAGAAAATTGGTTAATTTCATTTCGTATTCTCGCGGTCTTGTGATGTGGGTAAATTTTTTTAAGAAATGCTTTAACAAACTCTTCCCAACTGTTTATGGAATGCGATGCTGTACTATATAGCCACTTTTCAGCTAGGTCACATAGAGTGAAAGGAATGACTCGTAGCCTTATAGCATCATCGGACAGTTGAGTGGTCTTCATCATTGCACAAACATTCTGGAATTTGTTAATGAAGATATAGGCATCTTCGGATTCCAGCCCATGAAATTTAGGCAACATATTAATGAAGTGGGGCTTAAGTTTGAAATTATCCCCATTTGCCGGCGGGAGTGAAAGACAAGTAGGAAGTGCGGAGCGGGTGGGATAGAAACGATCCTGGAGCGCGATTCGCTGTGGCGCTTCAACAGGAGGTTGTTGCGGGTTATTTGCACCCAGTTGAGGTGGAATCAGTCTCGAGGTAGGTAAAGAGTTGTTAGGATTGAATCCTGACATCTCTTTAGAAGATGATGAATGTGAAGATGAAGGTAAAGATGAAAAAGAAGTGGAGGGAGTTTCGACTTCGGAGTCGAACGCGTCGTCAGTAGCGACTAACGAAACACGGACTAAGCGGGCGCTAGTGTCCCTAGTCTAACCGGACATACACTAAACGAGTTGTAGTGTAGTGAAAACGTAGAATGTGATGGTAAGAAAACGTCAATGGGGAAATGTGAATGAAGGTTGGGTGCAATGGAATTCTAGCGACAAATGGCAAGTTTTTGTAAAAATTTTGTTTTGTGTTATTTATTTTTTTTGTAAAGAGTTTTGCAAAAAAATTTGTACGGAACTACGACACACTTTCAAACAGTCACAATTTAAGCATGCACAATCAAGCCTAAAGCTAGGGTCTCTTAAGTCAACTAGACTGCTCCTAACTGGTCCAAAGCGACAAGTTGTGAGATATCCTTCAAATCGCCTCTTCACCGCCAATTGTGGCCAGGTAAGCATAAATGAAGAAAGGAGGGTTCCGCTCACGAATCACCGTGAGACGGGCCTTTTAAACTTACCTTTCTCACTTGTCTAGCCTAGACACCACAAAGTCAGGTTTAGATAAACGACTGAATGCCCACAACCTTCCTCTATCCTAATGAGCGCGACAGTCCATAATTGGCTGAGTCTAGATATTTTTTAATTAGCTCAAGGGTGATGCATATGCTTTTAGTGATTTCTGGGGTCTTAGGAAGGGTAATGAAATTCCCACCCAATCTTAATTGGTGTTATAACCCTTTAGATTCCGTTTTAAATATGCAAAGCAGTAACACACAAAATCTAAAACACTTGCCAATTTTTTTTCTTTTTATTTACGGCGCAAAGAATCCTGCATAAAATGATTTATTGGAGAGGGAGAAGAAGTTGTTGTGCAAAGAATACCTGCAGGAAATTTTTCAGTGGAGTTCAGGGGGTAGGAGAGAAAACAAAAAATACTCACAGAGAAAAATGGGATGCTGTCGTCAGCAGTTGACCGCAGAACCGCGGTCAAATGCCTGCTTGTGCCGCGTTTCCGCGGTGGTTTGGTAGGTCTGGATCTCTAAAATTCTTCTCTGTTTGTTCAGATCGTCTGTTTCTGGATTGGTTCACTGAGCTTGCTCCAGATCTGAATCAGTCCGTCTTCCTTTCCTGCACAATTCACACAAAAACCAATCAAAAATAACAAGATGATTTTTTATCTTTTTTTTTCAATTTTTATATATATTTTTTATTTAATTAACCCGAAATTACAAAAAGAAATAAACTACCGTTTCTCCGGCAACGACGCCATTTGATTGAGAGTTGGTTTGTGTGTGCGTGTTTAAATTTAAGAATACCGTAATCAAGACGGTGTCGCTTGGTAGTTAGCCGGTTGAGTACGAGTCGATCCACAGGGAAATGGTATTCTTTTCTTTAAGTTCTAACGAGTTAATTTCTATTTTTGGTAGGTTTTGTTTTACGATCTAAGAATGAGAATAATTTGATTTGAAGGCTTGCTAGGGTTAGGATTAGGTTGGTTCAAAATAGGGATTCTTCCCCCTTCTTTCAATGCCCTAATTAAGAACATAGGTGTTAGGGTAATAGTTAATAACGGGGATTAGCACGACTAGGAAGAAACTTAGTTTCTTCCTTTTGGTCCTTGTCCGTCCGTTCCTGGCTCTTAGCCCTAACCTCCGGTTAATTCAACCACAACCGGTCTAATAGGGAATCACCGCTATCATGTAGGATAGGGTGCCGTAGTGAGCGGTATGTGGTTGAATTAAATAGAGTCCTAATTAAAATTATTTGGGCAAAGAAAGGAGTGAAAGAGATTTCCTTCTCTCAAACCTTCCCTATCCGAAGCCTAACAAGTGAGGAATTACTCACTCATTAGGAAAGTGACAATAAAATTCATTTTTGTTTTATTTTAATAGACTATCTAAATTGCAGATAATAAAAGAACAGATAAGAAAATTGCAGGAATTAAATTCAGATAAAAAGAATGCAAGATAAAAATAAAACTCACTTTTATTGATGACCTCTTAGCAATGCATTACAACTAAATTAAAATTTTAAATCTAAGAATTAAAAAGAGGCATCCTTTCATTTGGCTTTCGATTTTTCTATTTATAGATAGGAAAAAACCATAGGTTAAAATCTGATCCATACATGAATTTACCAAACTACCCTAAGAAAGCCGGGTCAAAGCACCGACACCCACCGACACTTGCACCGACACATGCACTATGCGGTCGCGGAACCGCGGCAGAAAAGCAGCCGTGGTTCCACGCCCAATTGGTGGGATCTCTGGCTCAGTTCTTCAGGGTTGCTTCATGTTGCTTTTTCCTTCTGTTTTCTTCACTTGGTTGCTTAGAATCTCTCCAGATTTCCAACAGTGCAAAATGATGTGGACTTTTGCCATGAGCTTCGCATTGAAGTCTTCAATCTTGTGCATCCCTTATGCTTTGTGCATTGAACCTGTCTATTGATTTTCATTTTTTCCTTGAACTGGTAGGCGGCATCATTCGGATTCATCTATTGTTCATCGTAGTCTCATATTTGTAGCGTCTTTTCATTGTAATGATCTGAAAACCTGTAACCTGCAACTATTTAGCAGACATGGATCAAAAGCTCCTATTTATATGTAATGTGATTAAGAATGGGCGATATAATGATGCAAAATTCTGATATGAACAGACTTCAATTTCTTTTCTAATTGTTCTGACTCAGACCGAGTCTTATTATAATAATCTGACTTGAATATGATTCAAGTACAATCTACAATCTACAATTCAATATGAATCCTGAAATACATATATTCAATCTATTCAATCTGTATTGACTGAACCGAACCATGGATATACTTTCATTTACATGATTCTCCAGTTACATCCATGATTCTCCAGTTACATCCATTTACTGATATCATGGTTTCGGCAATTCATCCATATATACAAGACAATACAATTTACAATACAAGCACAAACAATATAACCAAGATATCACGGGGTTTAAGGGGTAGATTGGTACGGAAGGTGTTAAAAGTGGCACGAGACTGCAAGATTAAGACACCTAACCTGAATCTAATTGCCGTTATTCCGGGTTGTATAACGGAGCCTTGTACATTCCGTTTGCCCTAGTCTCTAGCATATAGAGACTCCTCTCGTATACACTGGCATCTTTCTGTACCAAGCTACAAACAACAGCGTTAACCATATAATACAACTTTAAAAGCTACATTCTCTTTCTGTTTATTCTATTTCTCCCTTATCTTTGGGACTTACCGAGCAATTGTTCGCTGACGACATTCTTTCTCTTTCTTCTTTGAAATGTTGTCAGGTGATCTGGACACTCAGGAGATCGAGCTTACTAGTGAGGACTTGGACCAGCTTTCTTACAACCTAGAGCTCTAGCTTCATTGTACACACATTTATTTCAGTACTTTTCATTTCTGTTATGCCACTGTTTAGGCATTGCATTCATTCAGTTGTATTTACTTTTCCATGTATTGTAAAAAGAATGTGAATAAATAAAGTTGCTGTTTTATTATATCCGTCTCTTGTGCATTTATATTTATATTGCTTAGTTACGCTTAGCGTATTTACTTCAGAGTAAATACGTAGCGTCCTCGTCGCGTCCTCTGCCCGTATAACGGGAAGCGGGGCGTGACAGGTTTTGTTGGCGGCCCATGCAAGTCAGAACTGTATGGAACCCTACCATGCAGTTCTGTTCTGCGTGAACAACCTAAGCAATATAACACAAGAAACAGCAACTAAAACATTCTTTACAATTCATATTCCTTGAATCTTATCATTCCATATACTTTGAATCTGTCATAACCTAAATTTTTCTTTCAAGGTTATGGATTCCCCGAACAACACCAGCACCAATGTCAACAACACACCTCCACCACTACCACTTACACCTGCCGTCCCTGCTCCGCTCAACGAGCAAACGGTTCTGCTTAAGGCAATCCGTAGCCTCCTCAAGGGACAGCAACAACAGACTACTCTTTTAATGAACCGTACCGAGGCAGAAGCACCTGGGGTGAAGCAATTCAGGGCTTTGCACCCCAAACAGTTCTTAGGAAGAGAGAGCCCATTGGATACTGAGGAATGGGCATAGAGTATCGAAGATGATCTGGCAGCAGCAGAAGTGCCAGAAATAGCTTGGGTTCGTGTTGCAAAATTACAGCTTACGAACAATGCACGGAACTGGTGGAAGGCGGAAGAAACCCGTCTTGAACAACCCATCGAATGGAAGACTTTCCGTGACATGTTCGGCGCTTAGTACTTCCTTGAGACTGCCAGATTCTTGGAACAACAGTTCATCCATCTGCAACAAGGTTCGATGTGGACCAAGTCAGTAGATGAATATGACGCCGAATTCAGAATGCTCAGTCGGTAAGATATGTCTCAATGCTCGATTTTATATCACATACTACAAAGCTAACACAATACCGTAATAGGTTTGTAGCCCATCTCATACCGACTGCTGAAATCAGAGCAAGAAGATTTCAGCAAAGGTTGGACCCGAAAATTCAAGCTGCTTTAGCTACAGGGGATTTCCCAACCCATGATTTGGCTTTGAAAACTTCCTGAAGATACGAGGCAGTGGTGAAGAAGAAAGGCAGACCTCAATCTTCCGGAGTGAAGTGCCCTGCCAATCAGATGGCAGGAGGAGCCTTTGCAAGGCCAACGGTTGAACCCCAAGACCGGAAGAAATTAGTAACCAACCAAGTTCAGACTTTTGCTACTACTGCCATAGAAAGGGACACTTGTGGAAGGATTGCAGGCACGCAAAAAGCTTGTGTCTAGTTTGTGGCGCGTCCAATCACGTAATTGGGAACTGTCCTTATAGAAGCAACCCAGATCACACACCCACCAACTACCCGCGGCGGACAGCTATCCAGGCTCCTGCACCTCGTATAGCACTCCCAGCTCCACCACCTGCACAGCCAAATCGCCAATTCCAACAGGCAATGAGGAACATGCCTCGAGGGCTGAGAGACATGCCCCAAGGACAGAGGAATGTGCCTCCAGCTAGAAGAAACGTGCCACGGCGACAGGCTTACACCTTAGCAGCCGTAGAACCTGAGACTGTGAACCAAGGTAACCCTGGTAACTCCCTCACATTCCTTTCAATTTTGACTAAAAATTTTGCAATCTTTCTTTCTTCTAAATATTTTCATACACTACCAATAGTTCTTTCACCAAACTTTCTTTGAATCTGTTACACTTTCCTCTTACAAATTTCGAGAACGAAATTTTTATAAGGAGGGTAGATTGTAACAACCCCGAACTTTTTGTACAATTTTTTTTCAAAATTACAGAAAGGGGTATTTTTGCCTGAGCACAAGATATAAATTTGTTTTGCTTTTTAATAGCAAGCAAGAGCTTGTAGCTCATTGGTAAGACTTTGCACTGCTGAACCAAGTCACCAGAGTTCAAATCCCACACCCCATATTACTTTTAATATTGTTTTATTTTGAACTTTTAGAATACCAAGGGTTTACACGTGCATAACTCATAAAAAACCCACTACACAAATTAAATAAACTGTCCCAGGAGTATACCCAACCGGTGAGGAACCCAAAGCACCCCCGACTCAGCCGGAATCGGCTGAATCGCCTGGCGACTCGGTCGACCCGTGTCGTCGTCGCCGGTCGGACTCGGCCGGACCGCCAAGTCGTCAACAGAGAAATTCTGGATCTTCACCTCCCCATCATTCCTGCACACTTTATTTCTTTGGATCGGTTCCAGAGCCTCTTTAAAATCCTATTTACTCAATTTTAATACATTTTAATACAATTTAACACATTTTTTCAATCCAACCTTTCACCTACCCCAAACCCTAGCCTTACCCTATATATATAACCCCTAAACACACCCCCCTCACTCTAAAATTCTGATCAACTCTCAAGAAATTCCTAGAAGCTTAGTGTACTTTTGAAGTAGCGAAGGGCGAAACTCCGGCGATTTTTCCGACGACAACCTTAGGAGTTCCCGGCGACGAAACGACGCACCAGCGCCTCCTCCCGTTTCCTCTTCCTCATCCCAAACTTCTAAACCTGTAAGTCCCACCTCTTTCTTCTCTACTCTTTTCTAAAATACGTATTAATAAAACCCGACGGAATCAGAGTCAAACCGATTTCCGATTCGGTTTCTTTCGAAAAATCCCACTTTTCTTAAACACAACCCTATTAAACCATTACATGTTGACTATTAATCATTAACATATTGAACAAGTTTCATGACAATATATTTCATTTTGTAACTTTTACCGCTCTTTTTCAGTAAAATACCATGTATTTTAAATTCGATATTTAAACCATCACAATCTTGCTATACCTTTAATTAGATCACGAGATAATGACTTACCTCTTCACACACTCATATGAAACATAGCACAATACCTTCGGGAACATAGAATACAGGAAAACGAAACCTTTCAAATAAATACCATTTACTATTAAAACCGTTTTCTACAAGATTCTGTATTTTTACAATCTTTGCAAAGCGCCGCTACAACCCATTTTGGGGAACCCGACTGGGATGGTGCGGATTATAGTACATCCCTGGGCTTAGTAGTGCGAGATGCAGACCTCCGCAAGGAGCATTCGGTCTCGAAAAATTTAAAATACAAATATCTTAAGAAAATGAGATTTCTAGAAATATAATATATATTAAAATTATTTTTATATAAATATATATATATGTATCATTAAAATATCTATTTTGTGATAATATGAATATTCCAACTTTTTCCTAAAAACAGAAGAATCATTTTACATTAAAATACCATGAATTCCATACAAGTTCAATGTTACAATTAAATGTCATGTATTATGAAAAATAGGTTATTTTCACTAGAAATATCACAAATATAAAATCTACATTTTTGACAACTCTGAAGACGATAATTAAATACTTGGGTGTATTTTGAAAATTATACAAAAGTATTTTTACATAAAACCCCCTAAAGTTCTATAAATTACCCTAAGGCCTCTAGTAAACGTAGGCTTAAGCGGGACCATCTCTTGAGCCTCACGGAGCCGAAGAAGTGGGTGCTTGCCTATTTAAGGTAGATAATTTTACAACGGTGTTATCAACACGGTAATCGTCTTTGAAAAAGACACAAATCCTGCCGTCCATGTGCAGCGGTTACCGATAACATCAAAACAGTCAGGACTTCAACTTCTTTTCTAATTGTTCTGACTCAGACTGAGTCTTATTATAATAATCTGACTTGAATATGATTCAAGTACAATCTACAATCTGCAATTCAACATGAATCCTGGAATACATATATTCAATCTATTAAATCTGTATTGACCGAACCGAACCATGGATATACTTCCATTTACATGATTCTCCAGTTACATCTATGATTTTCCAGTTACATCCATTTACTGATATCATGATTTCGGCAAGTCATCCATATATATAAGACAATACAATTTACAATACATACACAAACAATACAACCAAGATATCGCAGGGTTTAAGGGATAGATTGGTATGGAAGGTGTTAAAAGTGGCACGAGACTGGAAGATTAAGACACCTAATCTGAATCCAATTGCCGTTGTTCTGGGTTGTATAATGGAGCATTGTACATTCCGTTTGCCCTAGTCTCTAGCATATAGAGACTTCTCTTGTATACACTGGTATCCTTCTGTACCTAGCTACAAACGATAGCGTTAACCATATAATACAAATTTAAAAGCTACCTTCTCTTTCTGTGTATTCTATTTCTCCCTTATCTTTGGGACTTACCGAGCGATTGTTCGCTGACGACATTCCTTCTCTTTCTTCTTTGAAATGTTGTCAGGTGATCTGGACACTCAGGAGATCGAGCTTACTAGTGAGGACTTGGACCAGCTTTCCTACGACCCAGAGCTCTAGCCTCATTGTACACACTTTTATTTCAGTACTTTTCATTTCTGTTATGCCACTGTTTAGGCATTGCTTTCATTCAGCTGTATTTACTTTTCCATGTATTGTAAAAATAATGTGAATAAATAAAATTGCTGTTTTATTATATCTATCTCTTGTACATTTATATTTATATTGCTTAGTTACGCTTAGCGTATTTACTTTAGAGTAAATACGTAGCGGCATCGTCGCGTCCTCTGCTCGTATAACGGGAAGCGGGGCGTGACAGTACTTGGGGGTATGTATTTTTATTGATCAGACATCGCATCATGGTTTTAACTTTAACGAATATTCCTCATATTTAAAAATTAGATTTTTAGAAGGGACCCGGATAATATTCGGAGTATTTTGATATTAGCTGTATAAACCCAAAACATCTATACTATAATATTTCTAAACTAAACTAACAATATATATATATATATATAATATTATATAACTAATCTCTCTCTCAGCTTCTCTCTTTCGTCTCTCTCTCTCCCCCTCTCTCTATCTATATATACATATATATTTTAATAACCTGATATTATATAATAACCCTTACCTCTCTCTCCTCCCTCTCTTCTTCCCTCACATCGCTGCGAGAAACCCTACCCACGCCCTCGCCGCCGTTCACCTCAAGCTCACCCTCTCATCCTCATCGTACTCATCTCGTCACCCTCACCACCTCACCTCCTTCCTCTCCTTTCTGAGCACAACCCTTACTCCCGCGACACCAACCCAAGAACCCAACTCAAACCCTAACCCTTGCAACCCCTCGCCGCCGCTCACCACCTTCGACTTCATCGTCGTCACCACCACCTCCTCATCCTCATCACCTCCGTATCATCCTCCCTACCTTCTCTTTCATGAGCAACCCCTGCTGCACCTTGACGCCAAGAACCCAGAAACTCCCAACCCATCGCCGGAGACCTCCCCGTCGCCAGCACCATCTCCCCTGTCTCCTCATCCTCACCTCCCTCTCCTCTCCCGATACCCCAGACCACTGCCACTACTAACCCCATAACTTCCCGATCTCGATCACCGACCCAGAAACCCAGCCACCTCACCGGCACAGCACGTCGCCGTCGGCCATTGTCGCCGTCATCTTGCCTGTTTCCTCGCCACCCCAGAACCCAACACAACAGCCACTCAGTCTTCTTTTTCTTCTTCTTGTTTTTTTCTTGTTCGTTTCTTGATTCTCCGATCGTCTTGCCGGAGTTGCGTGCGTCGCCGGCGATCCAGACGACCCAGTCACCGTTGTCATCGAGCCTAGTCACCACGTCATGTCATTGCTCAGCCAGGTCCAGTCCTGCGCACGTAAGTTTGCATCGCGACTTTATTCCTACGTCGGATGTGGCATATGTATCTCGACGTGAGATCCGATCAGGAAAGTTTTAGACTTGCAACATGCTATGTTACTATATCGATATCTATATGAATAAGAATAGTGCATGTGTTTTATTCAACAAATATTACAGATTTACAGTTTTACGGTATCCATTCGTATCCGTACTGATAATCGTTTATCTAGTTGCATGCTGGAACATCATAATATCATTATACTACCACATCAGTACAACATGCTATCTTGTTTGCATCATACATGGTAATGGACATATAATGGTTATTACAGATAGATACATATGAATCCTGGCATCGGTTATATTTACCGTGTTCCGATATCGATTACAGCTTCACATTGGGTATCTATTTGGTTAATATGCATCACATGACATGTTCACGACACACTACCAGACTTATTATTTAGATCTTATTTCTAAAGCCAACAATCCTGATTTATGCCCTGACGGACTTGACTTATTGTTTGCATAGACAAGAATTGCACCTATTGATTCTGTATTGGCATTAGATTTATATTGTCAATACCTGACTTGAACACAAACCTGAGGGGAATGGGGAAATTAAGAATGTAACCAAAATGTAACTCAAGAGAATTTATTATTGTTTGTCGTGGTTTCGGGCGTTACGGAATAAATCATTATTTGCCGTGTTTCTGGGCGTTACGGAATAATCATTATTGTTTTCCGTGTTTCCGGGCGTTACGGAATAAATCATTGTTTGCCATGTTTTCGGGCGTTACGGAATAAACACTGTTACCGTGGTCCCGTGGGGAATGAACGGGATATATACTGTTGGGTTACGATAAGGATTACATTAATTGATTTCAAAGATTTATATAATTGATAACCTAGAAGCACAGATTTAGAATACACATCACACACCCATACATACACATAGCTCGCTATTTGTATCCGTGTTATTTATTTATATTCTTATTTAATTATAACATCATATCCTGGTTACTATTGTTATTTTGATATTATGACGCACTGACGTCTGGGTTTTGCATGGTCCAGTTCTTCTACCTTTATCGCAGGCAGATCAAGAGTACTTTAGCAATTAAGCCGAGCAATGAGGAATTGAACGTACATTGTTAGAGATGTTTAGTTTATTTAGTTTTGTTTATTGATGTGAGCCCATATTGGGATATGATTCAGATATTGTTTATTGGATCTTGATTCATTTCCGCTTTATGCATTTCTTGATTTTATTTACTATGGCAATGGACATGTACTAGCTAGATTATATTCTTTTCTGCTCTTGATATCCGATAGACAGCCATAATGTGACTGTGGAAGGATGATTCCTAACCACGGGTAACATGGTTGGCTCGGTCATGTGCCGTGGTTTACGTATCTTGGGAAGCGGGGTGTGACACCTTTCATATTTTAACTCCCAAATGAATGGTGACCCTTTCAATTTCTTCTTAACTCCCATTATGAATTTATATTAATTTGAATTAATATGACATAAATTTTTATATATTCATCTTAATATTTTCTTCTTATTCCTTAAAAAATGAGAGAGAAGAACAACTTCTCTCATTCTTTTCTTCCTCACAAATATCATTCATTTCATTCTCTCCTTCAATCTAGAATTCTCGAAGAAAAGCACAAAGAATCTCTCAAAAAAATAGGTCTCGCTAGTAACGCGAGACTATCGTCAGATAGACAAGACCGGTGACGACACCGGCTTATGCATGTAAGTTCCCTCTATCTCTCCCCCCCTCTTCTTATCCTTCTTTGATTGAATCTCTCTTCCCTTACTATATTTCCATGCATGTTTTGTGTTATCCATCGGTAAATTCCATGTATAAATTATATATATTAAATGATATGATATCTAATATATATTTGGTTCGTAATTGCATACAAATTGAAATGGTCTTATTTTATGTTTATAAATGAATGCTTATTACTAGTAGTAGCGCGGACACGTGAATCATATCATAAAACATTATAAGAAAAAAATATAATGCGAAGCAACTAAGATATAGATGATGCATAAGGTTAAGTTTTTGAACCATTGTGTGTATTTGCCACTTTATGTCATATTCTTTCGCTATAGTTTATACTCGAAATAAATATAAGCATCTTGTTTTGAAACGAGAACCAAAATCGAGTTTTATAATTGATGGGATTTTTGTTAAATACCTCACCTCGTATTTGTATCGAGTATCATATAAGGGTATACTTATATTTTCTTTTATATAAAATTCTGAGAAAAATAGGTTAAGTAATAGATAGATTTTTCACATGCGTTATATAATAAAAATTTCAGATTGAATCGCTTATCAGTTTAGAAATTACAATATTTTTCACTGTTTTTCAAAATAGAAAACTGTTTTTATCGGTCAACTTCTCGGACATATAATTTGGTCTACCGATATCCAAATTGAGCAAACACAGATATTTTAGATATCTAGATCGAAATATCTAACTTTTATTTGTTATACTAATTTCATATAAATCGTGTTTAAATATAGAAAACCGTGTTAGAAGATTAAATTACGAATCTGGACAGAATCTGTTCTGATTCGCACCCTGTTGTTAAATTGGACATAACTTGAACTCCCTCTATCCGTTCGTGGCAAACTTTATATTCATAGATGAAAAATTGATAGACCTAGAATTTACTATATAACCGGTGACCCAAAAATGCATAGAATGCCCGATATATGCCCAACAATACACCTTATAGTTGCTGTCCAGAAATCTGAATTTCAGTTTAAAACCCTGATATTAAAATGACCATAACTAGAGTTTCAGGAAACTAAATCACGCGGAGCTTAGTATTTTGGATAACTATATCGATTGACCTACAAGTTTATAATAATCTTTGAAACTTGAAAATTGACGGAAATTTACTCAAACTATATTTTAAAAATATGCGACGGCGCTGGACAGATTCTGATATGTTCTGCGCGGCGAAATGAAAACGGGTATATCTCCCAAACTGTTAGTCGTATTTAGGCGCGACTGAAACTCACGCGTGCACAATAATTAGAGATATATTTTTGTTTATATTCCGAATTCGATTGACTTTATTAATTAGTCATACATAATACTTTTTTACCGTATTATTTATGGTCATTACTTGAATAATATATTTGCTTCATTACATGCTATTCAGACATGTATACCTTGTTTTTCTTAATCTCTGAATTGTTGCATGTACATGAAGACATAATTATATATTATATGTTTGACTTAAATCTATTACATGATAGATTTGACTTGACTCGACCCATGAATACAACTTAACATGAATTCTTGAACTTGACATGAATACTTGAACATAACTTGAACCTGAACTTGTACTCTCTATATTCATGGATTCGGTCAAAACATGTAAACTTGATCTGTAATATAAAATACGCGGGGATAAGAGATAGATTGGTAAAGAACGAATATCGTGACACGAGAGGTCACTTTAAAAGACACCTAACCTGAATATCGAGTGTCGTTGTCCCGTGGGTTATGACGCGGTCTTGTACTTCCTGTACCTTTGGTCCATGGGGTAAGCAAGTCTACTCTTGTTTACATGCATACCTTCTTTATCAAACTACAAACAACTACGTTAGAATAGAATTTCCATACTTATATACCTTGCCATGCTTATATACTTGTTTTCCATGCTCATGTTACACTGCATGTTATATAGACCTGCCATGCTTAATTATTAGTGTTACTCGCTCGCAGCTTAATGATAGTAATGTTGGATATATGTTCCCACAAGGCAATTATCGTAACTGTAGGAATGCAATTACTGAATTCATGAGGACCTATACAAAGAACAATCTTACTCGAGATGATAGTATGCTATCTGGTTTGTCTTTATCTGTCATGTGTATACGTGTTACTAGTTATCACGTATCGCTAATATATGAGATAAAGCCCATAGGATCTTTGCTTGACTACCGGGATTATGATAGGGATTATACTAGCGGGGCCTTATAGTTTATAAGCACATTCTTAAATGTCCATAGTCGTAGGATTAGTGATACTGGATATCGGTACTCCAGTTTAGACTAGTGTATATGTTTCATGACCCTGTACGGGGCGATGGCTGATCCCATAGCCATTGGTGTTTGATAATGATGATTGTATGCAGGTGCTCATTGGATGAGTTACACTAGACGGACTCGCCGAGAACTCATAGTTGGTGTTATACCAATATCAGATAGCAGTTCTCTAGTGACATGAGTACAGGGTAGTCCCTGGACTTGAAATCGCCAGTGTTTTGTATATGTTCCCACTGTACTTAGATTACTACCCTACCATGGCTCTACCGAGCGTGCAAACATGTTTTAGTTGGGTATAGTCCCGAAGCACATAGAGGCAGTGAGCGGTGGAGGGAATTCGTCACTTTCGGTATTGGGAGTCGATATCACACTGTACAGGACACGACTATAACCAGAAGTCCATGGGCTTGGCAGTAGAGCTAAACTAGTAAGTGTTACCAGTTGTATCTCTTTGGTTATGAGTCCTCTGTCAGCACGACTTATCAGGTTATTGGAGATCTGACAGATTCCACCCCCAGACCTGGTATGCGTTACTCATTAACGAAGAGACTGGACTGTCCGGTGACTGTCACTTATAGACTTTGTCGGGTCCGGATGAGTTCGCTCGTCGACCTGCCTTTATCTTGTTTATACCTGGGTAGCCATTACGTTCAACTAGTGCCACCGACGAGCTTGTGGGTTAACCCGAAAGAGGGTTGAATATGAAAGTGTTTCAGATTCATTCGGATGCGATTCTATATAATCTACTGCCAGCGTATTGACAGGTCTTTAGAGTCTCGCAATGAAAGTGCCTGCCCGGGCAAAACGCGATGTGACACACGTATAGGGATGCATGCATGAGTTCGATAAAATATGTCTATTGGATATACGCGTTTAATCGGATGACTGTTATACTAGCCGGTTTAAAAGCCGGAATATCAAGTCAAGTGTTGACTTGATAACCGTATTTATGATGCGGTTTCTAGTACAGTGTATATGATACACGCACTTTCTACAGTATATGATATTGAGAAGATATTTATGGCATTTCGTGTATGTGATACATGATGTGTACATGTATAAGATACATGTATTTATACTTATTTAATATATATATATATATATTAATACCCACCATTTTACATTATGTGTAAATAAATACACACACACATACATGTAAATGTATATATATCTTAAGAATAATGGAGGAAAGAGTCCCTCAGAGGCTTTTTTCATCAAGTGGCATCGAATCTACATCCTCCACCATTTTATTCAACGATCGGCACCTCCTATCTGAAAGTATGTCTTAGCACCTCTACTAGGTTTATACAAGCATCTAGTATGCAATTTTAAAAAATCTAAAGGTCTAAGCTATACTAACGTAGAATCAAACTAGAGAATTAGGGTTTTGAAGTAAGAAAACAAGTTTTACACTAAGTGATGAGGGTTTACAACCTTTGTAGACCGGTCTTTCACTTCTAAAACTCCAAGTAGTAGTCCCTAGAACTCTTCTTAGACTCCACTTGGTGAAAGGAACAAGCTTGCTTTGTAGTCATCGAAGCCGAAAATGATCCACCTTGAAGTCTCTCTAACTCAAGCTCATTCTTCACTAATCAAAGTATTAGTGAAGCAAAAAATCTAAACTAAAGGGCTTGTAAAGTGTAGGTTGATGAAGTAGGAATTTTGCACACTAATTTTTCTTCTTTCCTCATTTTTTTCAACTCAAGATAAACTTAGAGAACAAGTGAAGAAGAAGATGAGATGAACTTGGATGGAGAGAGAGAACCATGAGGTAAAATGATAAGATGATGTGTAAGAATATCTATGAATAATCCAAAGGAAATGTGATGAGTCATGGCTTCTCAAGACTTTCACACGCATCCATAAGAAATGACTAATATCTCATTTTCTTTAATTCATAAATAAAACCAATTATCCACTCATCACAACCTAATGTGTGATTCTCATATATCCTAGTTTTATGTATCATCAATCATGATACAATGTGTAATACATATAATTATATATATATATCACATACACTCGCGCGCGCGCTTGCGCGCGCGCACACACACACACACATATATTAATATGCATAAAGAGAAGAAAATCTTTAGTGAGCTAATATTAGTTTATATATATATATATATCAAATATATAAATATCAAATTATTAAATCAACACTTGATTCAATAATCCGGTTATATCATATATAACCGACTAATATTGTTTATATATGTATCTCAAATTATTAAATCAACACTTGACTCGATAATCCGGTTATATCACATATAACCGTCTAATATTCAATACTAGTTAATATATATATATATATATATATATATATATATATATATATATATAACACATATATATATCAAATTATTAAATCAACACTTGATTCAATAATCCGGGTATATCAAATATAATCCGCCTAATATCAAATATCAGAATATATCTCAAATATATATAAACAACATATATGTGTGTGTGTGTGTGTGTCATTGAATCAACACTTGATTCAATAATCCGGTTATATCACATATAACCTGACTGATATCAAATCTTGCGAGATTAGAATACGGTATCACATACTCGTACTCAATCAAGCTCCCGCACATATCTCCATATGTGCTCTATTTCATTTCTTTTGAGCTAGGAAATCTCTGTGTGAGACTCTAAAGACTCGTTAATAAGCCAGCAGTAGGTAATGATCACATTAGATACCCACAAGCCGTCAGCGGTACTAGCTGGACGTAACAGATACCTATGTATTGAATGAATAGAAGATCGACAAGCAAGCTTGTCCAAGCTCCCGTAAAGCTTATAAGCAACACTTACCATACAGTTCGGTCACTTCGTTTGATATGTCGCATATCGAGTATGGGGGTGGAATCGTCAGACCCCATTACTTGATAAGTCATGCCGATGTGTGGCCTATAACCATTCGAGAAACTACTTATAACACTTGCTAGTAAATCTCATCAGCCTTGACCAAGGACTTGCTGTTATAGCCAATCGAGCATAGCGCAACATCAACTTCTAATACCGGGAGAGACGAAACCCCTCCTATCGCTCACTGCCTCCATGTGATTTGGGACTGTACCCAAAATCTACCTGTTTGCATGACTCCTTTGAGCTGTGGTAGGGAGGAAATCAAAGCATAGTAGGAACCACACAGGACACTATGACGACCTCGGGTCTACAGACTAATCTGTACAAGTGTTACCAGAGAACTGTTATCTGACGATAGGTATGGTACCATCTAGGAGTTCTCGGCGAGTCCTGTTCGGTGTACCCATTCTCTAATGAGCACATGTGCAAAATCTTTGATATCAAACACCAATTGCTGTGGAATCAACCATCGCCCCCATACAGGATCAAGAAATGTACACATTAGTCTACTCTGAAATATCGCTGCCTTGTCTCAATACTCTCTCGACTAGGAATTGTTAAAGGATGTACTTACGGACTACACAAGCCCCATTAGTATAATCTGCATCATAGTCCTGGTAGTCAAGCCAACATTCTAAGGGCTTTATCAACATGTATCAGAGAGACACGGTATAATAATACAAGTGTACATGTTAAGATAAAAAGCAACCAGATAGCATACTATCATGTCGAATAAGAAAGTCCTCTATATATATGTTTAAGTATCCACTATATCATATAATAATGGCTTCTAGGGCATATATATTTCTAACACCATCTTGATCTTCACCGTCTAATATGTCGATACACCAAATTTCATGTGATTTTAATACATTTTCACCGTTGATTTAACAATGTAAAAAGTTCATTTGTCGGTAAACCATTAATTTTGCACCCACTAAATCAACGGTGAAAAAGTATTAAAATCACATGAAATTTGGGGTATCGACATATTAGACAATGAAGATCAAGATGGGAGGTGTCGATCATTGAATAAAATGGTAGAGGATGTAGATTTCGACGACACCTGACGAGAAAAGCCTCCCAGGGCCTCTTTCCTCCATTTTTCTCATATATCTTTATAGTCTTTTTCTTGTGTCACTGCACATATATAATGACGAGTTAAGATGAGTACGGCGCACTCTAGAGTTCCTGTCTGGAAGAAAAGAAGTCCTGTCTCGGGGTAGTGAGTTAGTTCACGTTCAGTCTCGTGAATGAGTGTGTGTGTATTATTTATTTATTATACTTAATTAATGATGGGGCCCACCCTCTCTCTTGTGTGTATGACACACACATGAGAGAGAGGGAGAGTAACTCATGTCATATTATTATGACATGGGTGGAAAAAAAAGATGAGAGAATTAATTCATTTTCTTCAAACCATCTAATTTATTCATCTTCTTCCTCTTTCAAGAGATTTTTCTCTCTAGTTTAATGGTTATTATTGCCATGGCGAGGGAGTGAAAAAAAATGAGAGACTATCCGTTATTCACAACGCCTTCCTCTACGCTTTACAAACTTCTGGAGGAAGTTTCTCCTCATGGTGACGGATCGGGCAGTTTGCTTTTAACGCGGATCATTTAAGGTGAGGCAGTCGACGTTCCTACGTGTCCGGAAGCTTATGAATTCCAGAAGGGATCTTTCGGGATCAGCCGGATACGCTACAAAGGTTGTAGCATCCTCTTTACTCTTTCTTATGCTCTTTTATATTTGCTAGTTTTAGTGTTCGGACGATTTTTGGCGTACTATTGATCGCGCTCTTACAGATTTTTTGTTATTCATTCATTTCCGCTGCACGGAGCACGCCTTACCTTACAATGGTATCGGAGCCAACCAAGCACTGGGACTAGCTTAGGCTATGTTTTAGTTTCGATTGATAAATTTTCATTTCCGACTTCCAAGTTCAAATCCCTTCTCTGTTCGAATTTTAAAATTCATTTATTTTTTTTAAAGTAGTACAGAATGTTGCTTTTGGTGTTAAAATGAGAATGTTGAAATCTGGAGGCATTTAGCATTACTTTGGCCGCTAGTAGTAGCTATTTGGCGGCCAAGTAGCGGCTGCTTGCCTCCAGTTTTCAGTTGGGGTTTTAACTTTAGGAAATAGGATTTTTGGTATTTTTTGTTTTTTTTTCTAGGTTTGAGATTTGATCTCATTTTTCTTTGGAAAGTTATTGATCGAAACTGTAAAATCGTAGCGTACCGTATTGATGATGTTAAAGTGTTTAACTTAGTTAATACGATGAAACATACTGGTTTGATATCTATTTGTGAGTCTGAGATGTTATGTTTGTAAAGTTTACTTGGTTTGGATTGAATCGTTGCGAAATGAATAGCCCCGTGCGTGTTTGAATGTTGTGATGATGCGTTTCATTTCATTCTTGTTATAGCCAAATGTATATTCTTTTATTCGGGATGAGTGGCTGACATGTAGCTATCTTTTCCGCTGTTTGTATTATTATTTGTCGAGACTAGATCAGGATACGATCGAAGTTACCGTCGTATTAATACATGTTTTAGGATTGCCCCACGAAGAAGCGCACTGGCAGCCGGGATTTAGATTGCAGCGGGTGGAAATTTTAAAGAGTTGAGACCGGGTCACTCAATTCTAGGACTGCAGGGTTGCTTACCGAGCCTATAGGGGTTAGGATAGACCCGCTGAGGAGTCCACACGTCATCGGATTCAAGAAAGTGCTGGGTGGCCCCATCATGGTGATGATGATGGGTTACCTTGTTTTCTTGGATTGGCGGATCACTTTCCGTACTCATAGGGGCCTGCTTTTGGCTATGCATGGGCTATTCAAGTGACCGGGGTATTTCGTGTATTGTTTGTGGCTCGAAAGAAATGAGGGATTCCTAGGTGATCCGACCATTCCAACTCTGTGATGTTGTTTTCCCGCATTCTGTAATGTGATTATTTGCGTGTGATGATATATTTATGTATATGATATATAGTATATATATAAATGCTATATACGTTTTGTATCCGCGCTAGTCCCTCCCCTGCCCAGCCGTAAGTTACGTAACTTTACGGTGAAGACCCGGAGCCCCGTGGCGAATGCGGATGATGTGCATGTGCATTCTATTTTTCTTTTTCATATTTTTTCTATAATATTTGTGTAAGAAGGATAATGCTAGATAATGTGATTATCAAAATGATGGGATTGTATTAATTGGATTAATATAAATTAAAATAAACCTATACGTTGTAGGAACCAACTTTTTCTAAACGGGAAATTTTAATCGATTCTTTTACTTTGCATCGTGACATTCGTTTAGGAATGTCCTGCACTTCATTTGATGAGAAAAGAGCCTTGATCCCGTCACTGGGAAGTTGCTCTTAAGTAACAGTTTATGTCACTAAATTTTTTTGTAGCCGTATTCTTTTGCTTTGCGTCGTGGTATTCGGTTAGGAATATCTTGCACCTCATTCAATGATGAATGAGTCTAGATCCCTTCATGTGGAGTCCACTCCTGAGCAAAAATTTACGCAACTATAAAATTTCAAAACCACTCAGTTCCTATGATGAGATCAAGTTTATTACGTTGATGGTTTTATTCGAATCTAGCCATAACCCTCTGTCATTTCAGGAATTAGAGTACTTAGTATTCGTGTTTCGTTTGTTGTCCTTCGTTAAGGCGTAGTGTACGGTAGCTAAGTGATGTCTTGCTGCTAGCATGTGATGCGATTAGCTAGGACAGTCGCATAGCCCTGTTGACCTTCGTCAAGGGCTTGTGCGGGTGGATTTAAATTAATCACGAAATGACGGGTAGAACTTGACTAGCGGCTTATGATTTGTTGACCTTCATCAAGGTCATAAGCTGTTAGGGGTAAAAACAAATATCGGGAGTTTCAAGTGTTGAAACTTACAATGAGATTGCATACCTTCTATGGAGTGAGGTGACCTGTTAACCTTCATCAAGGTTACCACACCATGATAGTTTGGGTCCCGATTCCTACTGTGAGTAATATTTACTCCCGAGAGATTTTCTATACGAAACCCCGGCTAGTTCTTCTTTTAGGGTTTGAAAGAGAATTTTACAGAACAGTGGGAGCCATCCTGATTAGATAAATATACCAATCTAATCTAAGTTAGAGTGCATGCTGAATGTTTCTTTTCTCTCTCTCTCTCTCTCTGGCAGCGACTCTTGACTCACCTTAAACTAAGACTTGTTAAACATGTTGACCGACCTTTTTGCAATCATAGCTTTGGAATGTTTGGATTGCCCTAATCCACGATATAGTTGCATATGTTCTTACCTATCCTACCACCTCTTCTGCTAGCTCCAGAACTCTCTGTATTTAGTACAAAGATCCATATTGCGTAGAAGGCCATTGTATAGTTATATATGAACTCGATAAAATTTTTTAAGTCCGAGGATAGCTACTGGTTCTGGAGTAGATAAATCGTTCATTTGTCTTTCCATTCTACCTTATCTCAAGTTCGAGAGCTCCTTATATATAAGAAGTGTATACCAGTTATGCTTATTGGATAGTCTTCTTCTAATCCTGAAGCTGGTATTAAAAGAATGGTAAGAAAAAAACCAACTAGCATAAGTTCGGTTTACAGGGAAGTAAAATGGAGAGACATCAAAAGGGATTGAAGTATGAGAAAAGAAAATTGCGACTATTGTCATGAGCTTGGGCAATGAAAAAGGTAATACTATGAATACCCGACTAACCCCGCTGAAACATTTTTGATGTTTCATATTTCCTGCGTGTCTGTGTTTTAAGAAAAACTGTTCTCAATAAACTCTAACTCATGGGTATATAGATACTAGATTAGAATACCATATTTGTAGGGCGTTACAGATGCTAAGAAGGAGAAGAGAAATGAGAATGGATGATTTTATCCTCAATGTCGGTTTTTGGATCAATTGTTGCTATTGAGAAAAATTATCAGGTTTTGTCTAAACGGCAAACTTTTGGTTTCTTTTAACCAAAAGAATGTTTTTCAATTAACGGCACTCGGGAATTGAGTTAGTGAACTCAAGAAACTTATACATATTGATGTACGTTTTCCGATGTTTATACGGACATGGGGTTGGTACCAGGTATTCCGTATTGAATGTGATTCTCTCAGATTATTCATCCGCGGGTGCGCTCTATGATGAGTAATACTGAATCGTCTTTTTCAATTCTGGGGATGGACTAGAAATAGATACAAATCAATTAATATCGGTTCTACCTAAACAATTGTCTCTGCTTCTGTATGTGATATAAAATGGTGTTCATCTTAAGGCTGTTAAGATATTGGGTTATCTGTTTTGTGCTTAAATATATAATCCGGACAAACTCGAGACAAATTTTCGTAATAGCAGTTTGTGGGTTATCCCAAGCTTTTGCAAGGGATAGCTTCTACCATCTTCAAGATCAAAAGTGTTTAGTTCTTGACTCTTCACTTCCTCGGTAAAGGAATTTTTTGCAAAAGAAATTAATGCGAGTATGATAGAATTGGAAGTGATTTTAGAACCGCAAACAGTTACTGAAAGTTTAGTGGAACCTGATGATCCAACTGACTCTGACAGACTATAGTTACTCCGCAGATATAGTAGGTAAACTTTGCCACCCGAGAGATACTTCGGTTTTCTCGTAGACGGTGACTAGGAGGCTAGTGTCATGTGATGATGACCCTACTAGTTATCAGTAGGCCATAGGAAGCTGTGACTTCTGACTGATGGCTGGATGCCAAGTTATCCAAGTTGGACTCTATAGACTATAACATATTATTGATTTTGTTGTGTGCTCCTGAAAGGGGTAAAACCTATAAGGAGAAAGCAGATCTTTCGAGATCAGTGCAAATAGAAAGGTATTAACTTAATAAGTCTAGACTTGTAGTTAATATGTATTTATCAAATACCCGACATGGATTGTGATGATATTATTACTTTAGTGTCTGTGCTGAAGTCCATATGGATATAACTTCCCACTGCTGTTTTCATGAGTATGATTTCTGGTATAAGGATGAATATAACGTCTTTCTAAATTTGGATTTAGAATAGCACGTGTATATGACTCTACCAGAGGGTTGTCTTAGTCAGTGGGAGCAGCGGATTATGTGCAAGTTGCTTAAGTCTATATATAGACTAAAGCAGGCAGTGCGGAGATGGATTATCTGTTTTGATGCTCCAGTCAAAGTGTTTGACTTCATCAAAATAAGATATGAACCATGTATTTATAAGAAGGCTGTAGGGACTAATGTCAGGTTCCTCATACTGATGTGCATGCCGTACTCTTGATAGGAAGCTATGTTACTATACTACGATTCGGTCAGATATTGGTTGTCACATTTGTTTATCTTTTATGGACTATAAATATATCCTTGATTCTGGTGACTAGGTCTATAGAGTTAGACCTGGTAAGGGTTTTAGGATTATCCCAATTCAGGTATCTTGACACCATTTTAAAGTCGTTTAGAATGGAGGACTCCTAGTAAGCTAATGTACCCGCTGGTAATGGGGTCACTCTCTCTAAAATGATGTCTTCCGGGACTGATGAAGAGAGAGACATGCATGAATGACATTCGACATGTTTTGGCAGTGAGTTCAATCATGCGATGTTATATATCAGACCAGATGATAGTTTTACACTTGGTGCAGTAAGCAGATTTTATTCCAATCCTGAAGAGACATAGGAAGAAGTGAATAAAATATAAGATGTTCTTGGTGTATGGTAATGACAGCCTCCTTCGAGAGGCGATTACCGATTCCAGCTTCCGAGATGACAAGGTAGACAGAGTATCTGTCACGAGTCATTAGTTTACTCTCTTATGAGTAGTATATTGGAAGAGTTCCAAGCGGAATTTAGAATAGTCAAGATGCTAGATGATGATTGTGAATTAGCATATGATACATCCTAAATATTTGTTTGGATAAATTCATTTATTTATGAACAAGGTCCCATTAGCTATCCAAACAAAATTCTAAGGTAAGATATCGCTCATTTCGGGAGATAGTTGATCTCCATGAAATTGAGATTCAAAGAGATACAGTTAGAAACATTATAGAGGATCCACCCACTGAGAGTATTTCTCGAACATAATTTGCGAAACTATTAGTACAGAAGTTGAGTATGCAGTAACACATGAGATGTGTGTATGCGATATTGCAATAATTGCCTTGAGTGCAAGTGGGAGATTGATGGATATAGGTGCCCACAAGGCAATTATCGTAACTGTAAGAATGCAATTAGTGAATTCATGAGGATCTATACAGAGAACAATCTTACTCGAGATGATAGTATGCTATTTGGTTTGTCTTTATCTGTTATGTGTATACGTGTTACTAGTTATCACGTATTACTAATATATGAAATAAAGCCCATAGGATCTTTGCTTGGCTACCAGGATTATGATAGAGATCATACTAGTGGGGCCTGATAGTTTATAAGCACATTCTTAAATCTCCATAGTCGTAGGAGTATCGAGACTGGGCATCGATACTCCAGTTTAGACTAGTGTGTACGTTTCATGATCCTGTACGAGGCGATGGCTGATCCCATAGCCATTTGTGTCTGACACCGATGATTGTATACAGGTGCTCATCGGATGAGTTACACTGGACGGACTCACCGAGAACTCATAGTTGATGTTATACCAATGTTAGATAGTAGTTCTCTGGTGACATGGGTACAGGGTAGTCCCTCGACCTGAAATCGCCATAGTGTCTTATTGTGTGTTCCCACTGTACTTAGATTACTACCTTACCGGGGCTCTACTGAGTCGTGCAAACAGATTTTAGTTGGGTACAGTCCTGTAGCACATGGAGGCAGTGAGAGGTCGAAGGAATTCGTCACTCCCGGTATTGGGAGTTGATATCGCGTCGTGCAAGATATGACTATAACTAGAGGTCCATGAGCACGGCTGTAGAGATAAACTGGTAAGTGTTACCAGTTGTATCTCTTTAGTTAGAGTCATCTGTTAGCATGCCTTATCAGGTTATTAGAGGTCTGACGGATTCCACCCCTAAGACCCGGTATGCGTTACTCTTTGAAGAAGAGACTGGACTGTACGGTGACTGTCACTTATAGAATTTTTTGGGTCCGGATGAGTTCGCTCGTCAACCTGCCTTTATCTTGTTCATACCTGGATAGCCGTTACGTACAGCTAGTGCCACTGACGAACTTGTGGGTTAACTCGAAAGGGGGTTGAATCTGAAAGTGAATCGGCCACCCAGCACTTTATGGAATCCGGTAACTTGAGCACCCCTCCGAGGGTCATCCTATACCCCCTACGAGTGTGGCGAATAACCCGCCAATTCTAGAGTAAGCCCTCCTCCGTCTCAACGCCATGAGATGCGGGCCCGTTGCCCTCTATAACCCGTCTACTCAAGCACTCCATCATGGGGTAATCCTAGTACAGAAAAGAACATATATACAATTGTGACATCGACCTCAACCCGGTCGTGCCCTAATAAAAGAATATACAAACTGGCGGAAATGGCAGTCACATGTCGGCCGCTCGGCCCGCAATAATGAATATACAAATGAATCTAAACTATACAACTACCATTGCACTAGGGGCTATCCATCATGACAATCCGAATGAACCATCACAGATAACAACATCACAACAGTATAAGCAAGTATGTGCAATCCCGTCTAAATGACATATAGAAAATAGACGATGTTTAAAAAACACATACACCAAATCACAAATATAAATGATGCAAAATTTCAAGTTTTGAAACTTTTTAAGTTTCCCCCAAAGCAAAGACAACACTAAGTGAAATCTGGGACAAATCAAAAAAGGCCAAAAATACCAATTTATAAAACCCCAGACACTGGATGAAAATGAGGTACAATGGTTAACAGTTAACTGCCAGAATGGGGTTTTTTTGCATTTTGGCGGGCCAAAACTTTATGGAATGCCCTCGTTTTCATCGTGTGTTACATACATATCTAGAGTAAGTCTCTGCACTTGTTTAAAAAAAATTCAGAGACCAAATTTTTTTCAGAATAGAGACGGGGTTTTGAAATCGGAATTTTTCGATTTTAAAACTAATGCATCGTTTACTACTAGTTTCTAATGTTTGGATGGCTCTGATACCATGTTGGGCTTCCTAGCGCCCTAGCTACTAACCGCGGCCATTACGGAACGAAAATTTTTGGTGTTTAAAAAATTTGGTGCTAGAAACAACTACCTAGAATCGAAACTAAACATGAAACTAGCTATCTATAGGAGTGTTCTGCCAAAAGATCTATATCCTTCGGTCTTCTACCCTCTTCTTTAGCTCTTTGAGATCTCCTTGATCGAGCTTGACCACCGGTCTTCCTCCGTCGAAGATGATCCACCCGAGGGATGTGGTTCATGGCTCTAGCTCCACACTAAAAATCTAGTGGAGCAACTAGAGACTCTAGATTGCTAATCTAGAGTGTCTAGGATGTAGTGAGTTGTTCTTAGTGTATATCTATCTCTTTTCCACTCTTGATTCTCAACACATGAGATTATAGGGGTGAAGATCAAGAAGAAGGAGGAGGAGCTCAAGAAAGGCTAGTGAGGAGAGATAAGCAAAATGGTGAGAATGATATCATTTCTTTCATCCAAGTGAGAGAAAATCATGAACCATGGTTTTTTAAAAACATTTTTCCAATAAAGATATAGAAACCATACTTGAATTGTTTGCACAAATGAATATACAATTCATTTTTCAATACTATTCAAGTATGGTTCTCTTCATACTCACCTCACTACCTTTACACCTCATTTTCCATTTAAAAATAAATGGATAAATATAAAATGAGGCGTCCACCTTCTACAATGTTTTCTGTATAAATACGGAATAACTCTCCCGTATATACATACCCGTATTCGTATTAAAATAAGAATATCTAAAGAGTTAGAATAACACAAAGAACATAATACTAGAATATACATATCGAAATATATATACGTAAATTATCAAATCAATACCTGATTTAATAATCCGGCTCAATCCCAAGCCGACTAGTATTATCAACCGTCCGATCGAAAGTTCGGGTAACTAGTACAATCATTCGATCGGAACCCTACACGTATCCCGATCGAAAGTCCGGTGACTAGTAAAATCATTTGATTGGAACCCTGAATGTATCAAAATACGGCTACTACATCATTTTGCCTGAACCAGAGAAACCTTATGTGTGGGACTTTAAAGACTCGACAGTACGCCGACAGTGAGTTACTGGATAAATCCATAACCACAAGCACGTCAGCGGAACTAGCTGTAGGTAACGGCTACTCGGGTACTTGTCGAAAAGGAAGGCCGACGAGCAAACTCATCCAAATCCCTACTGAACCTATCTGTGACAATCTTCGTATAGTCCAGTCTCTTCATCTGAGAGTATCGCATACCGGGTCTAGTGGGTGGTAAAAGTCAGACTCTAATAACCCGATAATTCATGCCGATGTGGTTCAGCACCAATCCGGGAAACTACTGATCTGACTATAAGTAAATCCCAACTGCTTTGGCCAAGGTCTTATGGTGCTGGCTAATCGAACACAGTGCGATATCGAACAATCGCTCACTACCTTAATGTGGCCCGGGACTGTACCCAACTAAAACTTGTTTGTATGACTCAGTAGAGCCGTGGTAGGGTAGTAATCTAAGTACAGTGGGAACTCGCATGAGACAAATGACGATCTTAGGTCTAAAGACTAACCTGTGCTCATGTCACCTAAGAACTGCTATCTGACGATAAGTATAGTACCATCTAGAAGTTCTCGGCGAGTCTGTCCAGTGTACTCACCCCAGTGAGCACCTGTATACGATCTTAGGTGCGAAAGACCAATGGCTGTGGGACCAACCATCGCCCCTCGTCGGAGTCTAGAAATGTATACACCAGTCTACTCCGAAATTTCGATGCCCAGTCTCGATACTCTTACTACTAGGGACATTTTAAGGATGTGCTTATTGACTACCCAGCCCCCACATGTATGATCGCCATCATAACGATGGTAGTCAAGCAACAATCCTACGGGCTTTATCAATATGTATTAATGATACGTAATAACACGTAAAACATATACACATGTTCAGATAAAAACAACCCAAATAGCATACTATCATACCAAGCAAGATTGTCCTGTACATACATATGTCCAAATAGCCACTATATATATACATATACAATAATGGCCTTTAGGTCATACATATCCAACAATACTCTAAGACGAACAGACCAGATTATACGGAGATTGTCACAGACAGACTCAGTAGGGGTACGGATAAGTTTGCTCATCAGCCTTCTTTTCGCTCAATAACCGGGTAGCCGTTACGTACAACTAGTGCCGGTGACGTGCTTATAGTTAAACCCATTACTAGCGTATTGACGAGTCTTTAGAATTCCACACAGAGTGTTTTCCTGGTTCAGGCGATATGATGTAGATGATGTATATTGGTACATACAGGTGTCCGATTAAATATGTGTACATACTACACGGATTTTAATCGGACGGTTGATAATACCAGTGGCTTAGGATTAAGTTAGATTATTAAATCAATTTATTATTTAATATATATATATATATTTTAATATATGTATTCTAGTATTATTGTTCACTATTTATTTTCTCTCTTGGCTATTCGTATTTTTATACGGATACACATATATGTATTTCGATACGTATATTAGGTTATATTCCGTATTTATACAGAATTTGTTCTAGAAGATGGGAACCTCATTTGTGAATATTCATAAAATGAGGTGGAGGGTGAGATGGCATTAGGCACAGTTGAAGTCATGTAGAGAGGAATGGGCTTTATTAGTTTATTACAAAATATTGTGAGATTTTTTATTTGGATAGTTGTGAAAAATATGAAGCCATTCTATTATTCTTGATGATTATTCTCTCATGGTTTTTCTACATTTGCTCATGGTTAAGTTTCTTCACCTCCTCCTCCTTCTTTACTTTCTCTCTTGAGGTTTAAATTTGAGAGAAAATTATAGTGGAATATTCCAACATCCCCACTCTCCATTCCAAGCGAGCTTGGAGTGTCGGTTGCTTCACTAGGCTGGAGCTTGGATCGGTTCCCTCGGATGGATCAACTTCGGCGAAGGAGGACTGGCATGCAAGCGTGATCTAGAGTTCTTGAAAGCATGCTAGAGTCCAACCTAATTGGAGCAAATAAAGACGCAAAGGTTGTGATTTCAATCTTGATGTTTTTCTAGTTTAAGTGTTTGGTGTAGATTCTTAGGGTTTAGTTTCTAGTGCCATCAAAATTTTTTTTTTGGATTACACATTGGCCGCGGGTTAGCGGCGAGGGCACTAGAAACCAACAATGCTATCAGAGCTACCCTAACACCCTAAACTAGATAGATACGACTCCTGAATCTTGCTGGTTTTTGCCTCGCAAAAACTGCCGTAAATCCAGTGAAGAATTCCATGTTATATTAATGTTTTGACTCCTCGCGGGCTTTCGGATTGGACCGAGAAGCCGCAAGAAGGTGCGCGGGGACCCCGGGGACGCCCAGGAGGGACCTAAGGAGGGCCTATACCCCGAGACCACCCTAAGGTGGCCTTGGGGGGTAGGGACTTGAGCCCTGCCCAAATGGGCCGGCTCAGGTCTATCTTACTCCTATGGCCACCTTAGGGTGGCCTAAGGGGTGGGTACCTTCCTTGGTGTCTCCGGGTCGACATTAATTTTTTTCCGGGACCCTACGTGAAGTCTCGGATCAATCTGAGATAATTTCGGACTCACGGAGTAGGGAATTTTTGCCGGTTTTTAGCACACTTGATTTTCGGTGTTTTAGAAATTTAAAGTGTCGGCTGTTAGTGTGTGGTATTCGATTGTCGTAGGCATAATATTGGTTGTGTGTATCATAACGTTTGGTAAAATGTCACGCCCTGCTTTCTAGAGTGCATAGATTACTGCACGTGACAGAGCCAACCATGCTACCTATGGCTAGGAAACATCCCTCCACAATCACATTACGACTGTCTATAAGATATCAAGAACAGTAAAATATAAACACTAGCTAGTACATGTCCATTTGCCACAGTAAAATAGAGTCAAGAAAATGCATAAGTGGAAACGAATCAAATCCAATAAACAACATCTGAAAACATGTTCCAATATGGGCTCACATCAAGGAAACAAAACTGCGGAAATAAACTAAACTAAACATCTCTAAATAGACGATCAATTCTTCATCGCTTGGCTTGATTGTTAAAATACTCTCGATATGCCTGCGATAAAGGTAAAGGAACTGGGTCATGCAAAACCCAGACGTCAGTGCATCATAATATCAAAAGAATAGTAGTAACCAGGATATAACGATATAAGTAAACATGAATATAAATGGTAAACACAAATATGGAACAGTGAGGTATGTGTATGCATGTGATGTGTGATGTGTAACCTAAAACTGTGCTTCTAGGTTATCTATTCTAAAAGTCTTCGAAATCAATTAATATAATTCTCATCATAACCCAACAGAATATATCATGTTCATTCCCCACGGGATCACGGTAACATGATTTATTCCATAACGCCTGGAAAAACGGCAAACATGTAAATTTTCCGTAACGCCCGGAAAAACGACAAACAGGTAATTATTCCGTAACACCCGGAAAAACAGCAAACATGAAATTATTCCGTAATGCCCGGAAAAACGGCAAACATGTAATTATTCCATAACGTCCAGAAAAACGGCAAACATGTAATAATATCCTCTTGAGTTACGTTTCGGTTACATTTTTGACTTCCCCTTTATTCCCAGATTTGTGTTCAAGTCAGGTATTGCCAATATAGATCTAATGCCAACACAGGATCAAGTATGTACAGTTCTTGTCTATGCAGACAACAAGCCACGTCCATCAGGACAACACGTCAATATTGTTGGCATTAGTAATAACTAGTCAAGTAGTGTGTC
This sequence comes from Agapanthus africanus, assembly GCA_030015575.1. NCBI lineage: Eukaryota > Viridiplantae > Streptophyta > Magnoliopsida > Asparagales > Amaryllidaceae > Agapanthus > Agapanthus africanus. The sequence goes on along the minus strand of JASDDO010000019.1, from coordinate 254,390,600 downwards.
GTGGACATGTCATGTGATGCATATGTATCAATAGATACCCAAATATGAAGCTGTAACGAATATCGGAACACGGTTAATGCACGGATGCACATGCATCTATCTGTAATAACCTTTTTGTTAGTTATATGTATGCCCTAGAGGCCATTACTGTACATAGGATGTATATTGTAGTGGATGCTGGGACATATATAGGAAGGACTTTCTTGCTCGACATGATAGTATGCTATCTGGTTGAACTTTACCTTAACGTGTACACTGATTGTCTCTCTGTTACATGTTGGTAAAGCCTTTAGGATGTGCGCTTGACTACCTGGACTATGATGCGGATCATACTAGTGGGGACATGGTAGTCCATAAGTACATCCTTCAAAGTCCCTAGTCGTGGGTGTATCGAGACGGGGCATCGATATACCAGAGTAGACTAGCGTATACCTTCTCGACCCATACAGATGGGCGATGGATGATCCCATATCCATTGGTGTTTGACATCAGAGATGATATACGGGTGCTCAGTAAAGACTGGGTACACTGGACGGACTCGCCGAGAACTCCCAGATGGTATTATACCTCACGTCAGATGGCAGTTCTCTGGTGACACTGGTACAGAGTAGTCTGTTGACCCGAGATCGTCATAGAGTCTTGTGTGGTTCCCACTGTGCTTTGATTTCCATCTTACCACGTCCAAGAGGGCGTGCAAAACGGTGGTTTTTGGGTACAGTCCCGAGTCACATGGAGGCAATGAGCGATAGGAGGGGATTCGTCTCTCCCGGTATAGGGAGTTGATGTTGCGCTGTGTTCGATTGGCTATAACAGGAAATCCCTGGCCAGGGTTGCTGAGATTTACTGGTAAGTGTTACCAGTAGTTTCTCGAATTGTTATAGACCTCATATCGACATGACTTATCGAGCTATTGGGGTCTGACGTTTACCACCCCTAGGCGAGATATGCGACATATCAGACGATCAGACCGGACTGTACGGTAGTGTTACTGGTCGGATTCACTGGAGTGTGAGTGGGCTTGCTCGTCGATCTTCAGATCGCTCAATACCCGGGTGGCCGTTACGTTTAGCAGACCGCTTGCGGCTTGTGGGTGTTTGATATGATCATCATCTGCTGCCGGCGTATTGACGAGTCTTTAGAGTCCTACACAGAGGTTTCCTGGCTCAAGAGAAACGAAATAGGAGCGCATATGAGATATGTGCGGGACCGAGAATAATGCGTGTATGTGATACCGTATTCTATTCTCGCGATGAATGTGTTGAATGGTTGTATGCGATATGACCTAGTTATCGAATCAAGGATTGATTCGATAAGCCGATACATTGGATACTAGTCGGTTATATGCGATATGACCGGATCGTTAAATCAAGTGTTGATTTAATGATTTAATGTATAATTATATATTTGATATATTACTTTGCATTAACTAGTATCGGTTCACTTTGAATGGATTTTCTCACTCGGATGTGCGCATTGTATATGTGATATGATTTTGTGCACTTGATTGTATCATGTTTGATGATGCATGTTTAACTATAGTTAAGTGTAATGAATTAAGCCATGGTTAAAATAATGATTAGGGTTTTCTTTTCTTACTTATTTATTTATTTATTTATTTTGAATAGATGAGAAAAGAATGGTTGCTAGTTTTGGAGTTTAGTTGAAGCTTCATGAAGCTTTGACTTTGTAACCATTCTTATCTCATTCTTAACCCTAACCATTAAACTAACCTTGGTTAATTCTCTACACATTACCATAGTTAGAATTATGATAAGGATGGTTTTTCTATTCTTTTTTTAATTAACTTATCATATATCATTTTCTTCTTCTTCTTCCTTGAACTCAAGAAGAAAACCTTGAGGTCATCAATGGTGATTGATGATAAAGAGTGAGAAATCCAATTCTAAATTGAACCCACTTCCTATTTCTTCATCCTCTACCTCTTGCCAAGTAGTAGAGTGTGTTTTCTTCACAAGTTTCTTGACTTGGTGAAGTCGGAGTTTGATTTAGCGATGCCTCGACGTAGATCATCTTCGGCATGGACATCGATGACCTAGCCCGTACATTCTCCGATGAAGCCGACGCTAGAGCCCGGGACTTGTTATAGACAGCGAGGAGACTTCATTGCGGAGCTATGGAGGTGGAGAACCGGATCTACAAAGGTTGTATTTCCGTATCTCTTAGTTAAGTGTTAACTAGTTTGCTTTTTCGCCTAGAAATCTAGCCAACGATCCGTTCTAGGGTTTCTCGGCACCGTTTAAATTTGAAATTGGCATGATTGATGCCTTGTGAGACCTCATTAGGGTGCTTAGGAACCCTACAGTGGTATCAGAGCCTAGCTAGAGCCTTAGGCGAAGTCTAGACGGAGTTTGAAGTCCGATCGACCCGAAACCCCATCTCAAATAATGCTCTCTGTCCTTTTTCTAAAATCGTGGATTTTTCGAAATTAAAAATATGCAGAAAATCAAGCAGGGTTTTCTAGGAATTACTGTAAATTTCGTGGACCTAATTCAACTGTTCCACCGCGTTTCCGCGGCATGAGCAAGGCTCATGCGGCGGATCCGCGGCCGTACGGCCACAATATTTAAATTAGTTTGCACAGTAACTCCTATTTAACAGTGCTGGTTCTCCTGGGTATTTTTAATATTTTTTCCAGAGTTTGCATTTTCTGAGTTGTTTTGGGGATTCGGTGTTTCGATCGGAGTATCAGATTTTGTCTATGTGGCTTTCCGGATAAATTTTAGAATATGTTAAAAAGTTCGACCGGATTTAAATACCCAATTTTTCCCCTGTCGGGAAATTTCCAAGTGTTGGATTTTTCCGTAGTTTGACGATGTTCTAAGTAGTGCAAGTAACGCGATGGACCCTCTAGAAGACAACAAACCTTAACTCGATTATGTGACCGTCTTGAACTGCCCTTTGAACCTTCGGGTTTGGGGCAGTACGGCGTGCCACATGTGAGGCGTTGGCTTGACCCTTCTACGGCTGGACCGTTGGTACTGAGGCACGAACTGAATGTTGTTAGACTTATTTCATGTGTTGGATTGTATCGGGAAAACTTAGGTGTTCGATTGTTCGATCGGAAAGTTTAACATTTTCTGTTTATCTGGAATGTGATACAATAATTGGAATTCACAAATAGTTATGAGATAACTGAATGAATGTTATAAACATAGCACTTTAGTTTCACTTGATCGGTTGCCACGGAATTTTGATGTGATCAAAAGTCCGTCGCAATCACGTAGCGTACGCGGATACTCGCCGGGTAAACTTAATAGACAGCCTCACTCCATAGCCCCGACCAAGTGACTGTAGGAGAACCCCGTCGCCGAAAGCATCCGTTCGGGTGCTCGAGGCAGCGGTGTTCCGCCTTGGTGCACTTCGTCGACGGTATCGGGGGTGCGGCCGTTTACTGAAGTTTGCGACGAGCATTCGATCAGGATGTCGGGAATCCTGTTGAATTGCCCGACTTGGTATTGAAAAGTGTTTTCGATTTTTGAGACTAAAATGCGGGGTTTATAATTGTTAGGCATGCGATGTCTAAAGAATTCATTTGGTCAGGCATGCGATGTCTGAGGTGATTGCGGATTCCAACTGTTGTAGTTTTACACTTTCTTTTCTGTGACCGTAAGTGTAATATGTGATATCGCCGGTTTCGTTGCTATATGTCAACGACAATTGGGATGGACATATTTACTTACGTTGATGACATGTGATGTTATGTGTTACTGGATATGTTATATTGGATCGTCGTGTTTGAATAGCCGGGGGTTTTTATGTGAGATGAGTGTTTTTTCATTTTCATTCATGTAAAAACTTGTATGTAATATTCTTTTATTGGGGCGCTTCCAGGTTGCGGAAGTTGTCACCGTTTGTATATTATTTACTTTTTTGCACTAGGATAGACCCAAGGAGGGGAGCACAAGTAACCGGGTTCTGGAGTCCAGTGGGAGACCAACTCGAGGAGTCGAGTCCGGGTCTCCTAACTCTAGAATTGGTAGGGTTGCTTGCCGCTCTCGTAGGGGTCTAGGGGTGTGGGTTTGGCTATTCATCACGACCGTGGAATCCGTGTTTTATACTGGCTCATATTGAAAACACGGACGTCCTAGTATATCCAATGTTTCATATGTTTCTTCTGCTGCGATATCTGTGATGTGATCATGTGATGTTCTGTGATAGATACAGTATATAGTATATATGATATATTATATAGATGTTACTTATGTTTTACACCCGCGCTAGCCCTGCCCCGCTCTGCCGTTAGTTACCTAACCTAACGGTGCACGAGGGGACATCGAGGCGAATGCGGATGGCATAAGTGTACGTCGTATTTATCTGTGATGTTTAGGTACATAAATGATGGGACTTCATTAATGTGATTAATGAAATAAAAGAAACCTAAGATGTTGTAGAATCGAATTTCAAAATAAAACAGGTAGCTACAGTTCTTGCTTTGCACAGCGGTGTATATGATATATCCTGCACCTTATTCGATAAGGAAAGGACCGAGATCCCTTCACCGGGAGTGACTCCTTTAGCAATAACTGGCAGATGCTACACACTCGGTTTGTCTTTTGATTGCTTTTAAGTGTTTTTGCTTTGCACAGTGATATATATGATATATCCCGCACCTCATTCGACGATGAAAGGACCGACGATCCCTTCACCGGGAGTGACTCCTTTAGCAAAACTAGAAAAGCCTCAAAAGCACTCCATTTCAAAATCATTCGATCCTACAACGATATCAAGTTCATTACGCAATAGGTTTTCAGAAAAACCTGTCGTAGCCCTCCGTCATTTCAGATAACTAGTAGTTAGTATTCGTGCTGCGTTTGTTGGCCTTTGTCAAGGCGCAGTGTGCGGTAGCTAACTGGTGCTTATCTGCTTATGCATATGATGCAGATTGAGTTAGGGTAGTCGTGTGACCTTGTTGGCCTTTGTCAAGGGCCGTGCGGGTGGGTTTAATTCAATCAGGAAATGACGGGTTGAACTTGACTAGCATCCTATGGTTTGTTGGCCTTTGTCAAGGTCATAGGAGGTTAGGGGCAAAATATTATCGGGAATTTCAAGTGTTGAAATTTGCAATGAGATTGCATACCTTCTATGAGATAGTTGGATCCCGATACCCGCTGCGAGTAAGAGTTACTCCTGGGAGAGTTTTACACATTACAATTAGCCGATCAAGTAGGTGTCTAGAAAGGTGTTAACGAGGTTACGCCTCTGGGAAAACGAGGTTTACATTAATTAGGTTCATGCGAAAGCACGGGGGACCTCCCTCAAAGTACCGACACTGGCCTGGCTGAAAGATTGACGAACTTGTAGTGTGTAATTAATCCCGGCTAGTCTTTCCTTTTAGGGTTTGAAGGAAGATTTGATAAAAAGCAGTGGGAGCCATCCTGATTAGATAAAATAATAACCAATCTATTCTTGCAAGAGCGCACGCTGAGTGTTTTCTTCTCTCTCTCTCCTGGTAGCGACCATATCACGCCTTAATCAAGATAATAATACGGAATATTGACCGAACCCGCTTGTTATACTGAGCTGGGGAACGTTGGTCCCGCTCCAACTTATAATTGTTATAAGACAGAGCAGGAAATTGGGGAATACCAGATTTCCCGTGCCGCCCAAACGAAGAGAGTGCATGCTGATGCATCATCTTCGGGTTTGTTCATTATACAGAACTGTTTCTCAGTATCCTTTACGTCCTGGGTATATGATACCGGATCAGGATCCCATATATGTAATCTGTTACATTGGGCTATAGATAGGTAGAGAACTGAGAACGGGTGATAAGTTTCATGAGGCAGAAAACGGGGCAAGAGTTGCAGCCAAGTCTGTCGGTCACTGTCACCCTGTATTACCAATACATTGATTCTGAACGAATGTTATTAGATACCGAACCTGATATACCAAATCATATCACTCTCTTTGTTAGAAAAGAAAGGATATAATTTTGTATTGATGGATAATGTTTTGAACATTTCCTATACCAAAAGTTGATCGGTTCAGGCACGCTATCTAAAAGCATTGATGTTCTAAATCAAACTACAGTTCTTAGTATATGGAACACACACAAGAGGAAGAGTTCAGAAATGAACGAATTCTTCTTGAGGCATTGTAGACTAGGTCAGATCAATGTGACCCGACTAGCTGAAGTTACATTTAGATGCATATTTAAATCAGTTTGAATTTACATCTTGTGAAACTCGCCAGTCATGTCACAGAGATAAAATGACCATAGCCCTGTTTATTGGAAACAGAGAAAGAGTTAATGAACTCTTGGGATGATACATGTTGATGTATGTAGGTCCTCTGTCTACACATGCCAAGACTGATTCTTTATACTTCATTATATTCTCTGATAATCTCTCAAGATTCAGTCATATGTTCCTGTTGAAACATGAGTCCGAACCTTTTGAGATATTCACAGAATATAAGCGAGAAGTAGAGAACCAATACGGGTATAAGTATTATGTCCTTTGATGAGATCAAGGAGGAGAATACTTGAGCACGGAAATACTGGACTATTCTAAAGGAGAATGAGATTCTCTCTCAGCATTACTCCTCCGCATACACCATTGCAAGATGGTATATCGGGGCGGAGCAATCACACCCTATATGATATGGTGTGCTCTATGATGAGTATTACTGAATCACCTATTTCCTTTAAGGAGTTATGCACTTGAGAAGCTGCATACCTATTGAATAGGGTTCGAATCAAATCAGTTGCCTACCACTTCATATATGATATGGAAAGGGAAGAGCCCATATCTTAAGTTAGTTAAGATTTGGGGTTGACCGGCCTATGTCTAAAAGCAAAATCCGGACAAGCTCGAGGCAAAGTCTGTAATGTAGAACTGGAAATGTTCCAGCTATACAAACTACAGCACATGATTTGATAGAACCAAAAGATTCAGTAGATTCCAACGAACCTCAGCCTCTCCGCCGATCTAGTAGGGTTCCTCACCCACCTGAGAGATACTTCGGTTTCTCTATGACAGTGGGAGCGAGGATTACATCATGAGATGATGACCCAACTAGTTTCGAGCTGGCCATCAGGAGTGAGACTCTGTGAGAATGGCTGGATGTTTATCGATCTGAGATGGAATCCTTATACACCAACAAAGTATGGACTTTGGTTGCTATATCTGAAGGGTTAAATCCCCATCAGGAGCAAGTATATCTTGAGAAGATTACTTGGTGTACATGGAAGAGTTGAGACTTTCAAAGCTAGACTTGTTAAAGGTCTACATCATTGACCAGGTATGGATGATGATGAAACCTTTTCTAAGTAGCTATGCTTAAGTCCATCCAGATCCTACTTGCCACGGCTACATACCATGACTACGATATCTGGTGGTTGGGTGTCATGACAGCTTTTCTAAATGATGTTTAGAAGAGAGTGTCTATAAGTACACAACCAGAGGGCTTCGTAGACAGTGGGAGCAGCGGAAACGTGTGCAAGATGCTTTATAGGATAAAGCAGGCATCGCGGAGTTGGAACATCTGTTTTGATGAAGCGGTCAAAGAAGTTGACATCATCAAAATGGTAGATGAACCTTGTATAAACAAGAAGGTAGTAGGGAGTATGGTGACGATCCTCATAGAGTACGTGGATGACATACTCTTGATAGGAAAAGAGTTTCCTATGCTACGCTCGATCAATGTCCGCTTATCACAATGATTCTCCACATAGGATCAAAGTGATACCTCCTAAATCCTGGATTTTGGATCTATGAGATAGATCTAAATGGATGTTAGGATACTCACTAGCTGTAGTGAGACGGTATCAATTGATCCTGGGGAAAATCACTGGAAGTGTTCCAGGATGATAAAGACGACTGAATGTCAGTCGCAGGCATTGTCTTTACCCTCAGTAAAGGGACGGTATGTTGGAAGAGTTCCAAGCTAGATACCGTGACATACTAGACGATAAAGGCAGGATACATCGCTACTTAAGATGCTACCAAAGAGGATGTTTGGGTGTATATCTGTTCATGAGATGAACCACGTTCCTACCATTGTGAGACAATGGAGTTGTGGCTCATGCCGAGGAACGCCGGTCCCATCAGTGATCCAGACTTATTCTAAGGCAGCATCGCCTGATCATGGAGATAGTTGATCTCCAGGGTGATCGAGGTAAGGAGAGTAGATTCAGAGGACAACACAGCGGATCCACTCACAAAGGCCTGTTCCCAGAGAGAGATTTTTATGGGATGGTTGAGTATGAGATACTACAACCACTGCTACAGATGGCCCTAGTGCAAGTGGGAGATTGTTAGTTATATGTATGCCCTAGAGGCCATTACTGTACATAGGATGTATATTGTAGTGGATGCTGGGATATATATAGGGAGGACTTTCTTGCTCGACATGATAGTATGCTATCTGGTTGAACTTTACCTTAACGTGTACACTGATTGTCTCTCTGTTACATGTTGGTAAAGCCCTTAGGATGTGTGCTTGACTACCTGGACTATGATGCGGATCATACTAGTGGGGACATGGTAGTCCATAAGTACATCCTTCAAAGTCCCTAGTCGTGGGTGTATCGAGACGGGGCATCGATATACCAGAGTAGACTAGCGTATACCTTCTCGACCCATACAGATGGGCGATGGATGATCCCATATCCATTGGTGTTTGACATCAGAGATGATATACGGGTGCTCAGTAAAGACTGGGTACACTGGACGGACTCGCCGAGAACTCCCAGATGGTATTATACCTCACGTCAGATGGCAGTTCTCTGGTGACACTGGTACAGAGTAGTCTGTTGACCCGAGATCGTCATAGAGTCTTGTGTGGTTCCCACTGTGCTTTGATTTCCATCTTACCACGTCCAAGAGGGCGTGCAAAACGGTGGTTTTTGGGTACAGTCCCGAGTCACATGGAGGCAATGAGCGATAGGAGGGGATTCGTCTCTCCCGGTATAGGGAGTTGATGTTGCGCTGTGTTCGATTGGCTATAACAGGAAATCCCTGGCCAGGGTTGCTGAGATTTACTGGTAAGTGTTACCAGTAGTTTCTCGAATTGTTATAGACCTCATATCGACACAACTTATCGAGCTATTGGGGTCTGACGTTTACCACCCCTAGAAGAGATATGCGACATATCAGACGATCAGACCGGACTGTACGGTAGTGTTACTGGTCGGATTCACTGGAGTGTGAGCGGGCTTGCTCGTCGATCTTCAGATCGCTCAATACCCGGGTGGCCGTTACGTTTAGCAGACCGCTTGCGGCTTGTGGGTGTTTGATATGATCATCATCTGCTGCCGGCGTATTGACGAGTCTTTAGAGTCCTACACAGAGGTTTCCTGGCTCAAGCGAAACGAAATAGGAGCGCATATGAGATATGTGCGGGACCGAGAATAATGCGTGTATGTGATACCGTATTCTATTCTCGCGATGAATGTGTCGAATGGTTGTATGCGATATGACCTAGTTATCGAATCAAGGATTGATTCGATAAGCAGATACATTGGATACTAGTCGGTTATATGCGATATGACCGGATCGTTAAATCAAGTGTTGATTTAATGATTTAATGTATAATTATATATTTGATATATTACTTTGCATTAACTAGTATCGGTTCACTTTGAATGGATTTTCTCACTCGGATGTGCGCATTGTATATGCGATATGATTTTGTGCATTTGATTGTATCATGTTTGATGATGCATGTTTAACTATAGTTAAGTGTAATGAATTAAGCCATGGTTAAACTAATGATTAGGGTTTTCTTTTCTTACTTATTTATTTATTTATTTATTTTGAATAGATGAGAAAAGAATGGTTGCTAGTTTTGGAGTTTAGTTGAAGCTTCATGAAGCTTTGACTTTGTAACCAGTCTTATCTCATTCTTAACCCTAACCATTAAACTAACCTTGGTTAATTCTCTACACATTACCATAGTTAGAATTATGATAAGGATGGTTTTTCTATTCTTTTTTTAATTAACTTATCATATATCATTTTCTTCTTCTTCTTCCTTAAACTCAAGAAGAAAACCTTGAGGTCATCAATGGTGATTGATGATAAAGAGTGAGAAATCCAATTCTAAATTGAACCAACTTCCTATTTCTTCATCCTCTACCTCTTGCCAAGTAGTAGAGTGTGTTTTCTTTACAAGTTTCTTGACTTGGTGAAGTCGGAGCTTGATTTAGCGATGCCTCGACGTAGATCATCTTCGGCATGGACATCGATGACCTAGCCCGTACATTCTCCGATGAAGCCGACGCTAGAGCCCGGGACTTGTTATGGACAGCGAGGAGACTTCATTGCGGAGCTATGGAGGTGGAGAACCGGATCTACAAAGGTTGTATTTCCGTATCTCTTAGTTAAGTGTTAACTAGTTTGCTTTTTCGCCTAGAAATCTAGCCAACGATCCGTTCTAGGGTTTCTCGGCACCGTTTAAATTTGAAATTGGCATGATTGATGCCTTGTGAGACCTCATTAGGGTGCCTAGGAACCCTACACTTTTATACGTCCATGACTGCATATGATACAACTAGATAACACGTTGTACTAATATATAGTATAATGATAACATGATGTTCCTGCATGCAATTAGATATGCGATTATCAGTACGGATACGAACAGATATTGTAAAACGGTAAAACTATAATATTTGCTACATAATGAAACACATGTACTATTTTTATTCATATATAAATAGATATAATAACATAGCATGTTGCAAGTTAAACTTGCTTAATCAGATCTCACATCGGAGTACATACGTTACGTTCGACGTCGGATAAACGTTACGATGCAAACTTACGCACGTGCAGAACTGAACTTGGCTGATCAATGACGTGACTACACTGGACAACGACGTTGACTGGGTCGTCCGGATCGTCGGTGACGTGTCTGACTTCGGCGAGGCGGCCGAAATACCAAGAAATCAAGAAAAGAGAAAACAAAGAAAGAAAGAAGAAGAGGAAGAATAGGAATGGGGGGTGGCTACTGGTCTGAGTTCTAGGATAGAGACGAGGCGGAGACAGCGATGGGATGGCGTCGACGGCGAAGTCTAACAGCGATGGGCAGAGGGATCCCAGGTTGCTATCGGATCGTCGGGAAGTTGGGTTGATGGTGGTGATGGAGGATGTGGTACTGGTGATCGGAGAGGGAGGCGAGGAGGTGATGGTGGTGACGACGACAAGGTGAGGGTGACGGCGGTGGTAAGGTTTCTGGGTTTCGGTTGTATGGTTCTTAAGTGTAGGGATGCGGTTGCAGGGGTCGTGGTCGGGGTTGCGAGGTTGCTCGGGGATGAAGAGAGGGAAATGAGGTGAAGGCAAGGGTTAGGGTGATGGTGACGGTGAAGTCTCCGGCGATAGGGGGTTCTTGGGTTGCTCGGGTTCTTGGGGATAGAGAAGAGAGGAGGCGAGGAGAGTAGAGGAGGTGGTGGAGAGTGTGATGAGGATGGAGAGGTGTTGGTGACGAGGTTGTGGGGAGGTCGGTGACTACGGCAAGGTGGGGTTAGGGTTAGAGTTTTCTGGGGTTTGTCGTGGCAAGGAATTGAGAAAGGGGAAAGAGAGAGGTGAGGGTAAAATAATTAGGGTATATTGTAATATAAATTATATATATATATATATATTATTAAGAGAGAGAGAGATATATAGGAAAGAGAGAGAGAGAGATACAGAGTGAAAGAGAGAGGCAGAGGGTAGAAGGAGAGAGAGAAAAATATTATTTAGTTTAAAATATATTTTATATGTATTAAATTGTTAGTATAGGATTTATAAAAAATATTATAATATGTATATATTCTGGGTTTAAATAGCTAATACAAAAATATTCCAAAAATACTCGGGTCTCTTCTAAAAATCTAGTTTTAAAATATGGATAATATACGTATTAGCTAAAACCATGATGCAATGTCCAGTTAAATAAAATGCATACCCCCAAGAAAGGATATACGTAAATACACGTAGCGATCCAAAGGAGTCTGTTTTATCAAACTGGGCATGAAAATGATGTATGGATGCATACATAGGATATATGGTATGATAACATGTCATGCTAGATATTAAAATATTATCTATTTATAATTTGTATTATTTAAAAATATGCAGATAATAAAATTGTAAGTCGATGTCGCGCACCCCACGTGTTCGCGGGGAGGCGGAAATTGTAAAAAATGATTTTTACGGGTTTCGCAACACCGACTAGAACCAAGGTCGAATATAAACCATAACTAGCAAATTACTTGAGATTTAACTACTCGGATGAATGTTATACCTCGTAGCATCGTGTCCTTCGGGTCTTCTCGCTCTCCTCCTCGTCATCGTAGGCTCCGAGGATCAAAACGGATCGAAGCAATCTCGACGGCCTCCTCGAGTCAAATACGATCCACCCGAGAGTCTATAGTCCGAGCTCCTACCTCAAATCCGAGGTAACTACGGCTTCTAGTTTGCTAAACTAGAAGTCCTAGAGGGTGTAGAGTGAGAAGATGGAGTGCTTTGTCTCTTGGAACTCTAGGTTTCTCAACTCATGAGAGTTCTAGGGTTATAAGGAAGAAAAAGTGGCTTGAGGAAATGAGAGAGGAGTTGTGAACGTAGGACTTGAGTTTGGATGCCCTCTTGAGATAGAATCAAGAATATTAGATATTTTATGAGATAAATATCACAATAAAATATTTTCAAACCTTCAAAAATATCTTGTGGTGACTCATAACCATGAGTCACCAAGTAGCCATACTAGGTTCAATGCTCAAATCCACCTCATTTCCTCCACCCATTTTGTTTAATCCAAAAAGAATAAAACTCTAATAGGTGTCCCCCTTCTAGAAGCCAATCCCGAGGAATTACGAGAATGCCCCTCATCCGTATATATATACCCGCATCCGTATTCTGAAGAAAACGAATACTAAGAGACGAAACAATCCATCAATATAATATTAGGATCCGGCTTAAACCAAACCCCACTAGTATTATCCACCCGATCATCATATGCGCACAAGTGCACGTACGTGATTGAAGCCCTGCCGTAAAAACCATACGGCCTCTACACCTTTTGCTCTGTGCAGGAAAACTCTCTATGTGGGACTCTAAAAACTCGACACTATGCTAGCAGTGGGTTTAACCACAAGCCGCAAGCGGTACTAGCTGCACGTAAAGGCTGTCCAGTTATGTGTCGATAAGAAGGCCGATGAGCTAACTCATCTAAACTCCTATTGAGCCTGTATGTGACAATCTCTGTACAGTCCGGTTTGTTCGTCTAAGAGTATCGCATATCGGGCCTAGGGAGCGGTAATCGTCAGACCCCTAATAGCGTAATAAGTCGTGTCGGAGGGTATTCCAAAACACCCTGAGAAACTACTGGAATACCTACCAGTAAATCTCGCTTTCCTTGGCTAAGGGCTTTGTGTAATGGCCTTCAAAACACAGCGCGATATCAACCCCCAATACCGGGAGAGACGAATCATATCTAACCGCCACTGCCACTAAGTGCTTCGAGACTACACCCAACTACTACCTGTTTGCATGACTCCTTTGAGCCGTGGTAGGGTAGTAATCAAAGTACAGTGGGAACACACTCGAGGTGAAGTAGCAGTGTCAAGTCGACGGACTAAGCTGTACTCATGTCACCTGGGAACTGCTACCCGAAGATAGGTATAATACCCACCAACAGTTCCCGACGAGTCCTGTCTAGTGTACTCATAACCTAATGAGCATCTGCATACTATCCCCAGTACGACATATTAATGGCTGTGGGACAGACCATTTCCCCTACTGCGATGAGAAGCGTATACACTAGTATACTCTGGAGTATCAATGCCCCGTCTCGATAATCCTATGACTAGAGGCATGTATAGGATGTGCTTATAGACTACCCAGTCCTCCACTAGTATGACTGCCATCACAATGCTGGTAATCAAGCAAAGATCCTAAAGGCTCTACCAATATGTATAAGCGATATGCTAAGAAAACACATGCACATATTGAGGTGGAAACAAACCAGGTAGTATACTACCATTTCGAGCAAGACTGTTACTATATCCGTGTATATCCCAAGCTCCCATTAAGTAATATACAATCCAGTATAATACAATAATGGCCTCTAGGGCATATATCACTAACAATCTCCCACTTGCACTAAGGCCATATACTGGCATATCACAGACCGAAGATCTCTAATAGCCTCTCGAACACTTTCTGAGGGATGGCCTCTGTGAGTGGATCTGCAGTGTTGTTCTCCGTATCTACTCTGCACACCTCGATCTTCTGGGGATCAACGATCTTCCTGATCAGGTGGTACCGCCTCAAGATATGTCTGGATCTCTGATGGGACCTGGGTTCCCTCCCTAAAGCTATAGCGCCGTTGTTGTCACAATACCAAAGTATTGGACCAACAATGGAAGGACCCACTTGGAGTTCAGTTAAGAACTTCCATATCCAGACTGCCTCTTTTGCGGAGTTTCATGCAGCGAACTACTCCGTTTCCATCGTTGAGTGTACAACGGTGTCCTGCTTGGAGCTCTTCCAACAGACCGCTCCTGCACTGAGGGTAAAGCCATAACCCAACATGGACTTGGAGTCATTCTTATCACTCTGGAAGCTGGAGTCAGCAAATGCCTAGATCTGGAGGTCTTTTCCGCCATACACCAAGAACATCTCCTTAGTCCTTCTCAGGTACTTGAGAATGTTCTTTACTTCTATCCAGTGTATCTCCCCTGGGTTTGACTGATACCGGCTTACCACGCTGAGTGCGTGATCAGTCGAAAATACTGCATTTCTAACACAACAATTTCCCTATCATTTTGCACTCATATAGAAGTGTTCGGTATTCATATTGCACATATTACCAAATCATCTCTGAAATACCAGATTGCATGTGCTAAACGTTTAAAGCAGCACTTTTAGGGAAATTGTGTGTTTATCATGGCATCGCATCATTCTTGTATAGCGTAACTCTTGTCTTGGGGTCTAATGCAGGAAATTCCAGAAGCAGAACCCAAATTGGGAAAAAGAACTAATAATAGATACGCCAACTCTAAGATGCAAGATCTGGTAGTAATACAGAAGGCCTAAGAGAATTTAAAATATCATAAAAAGGCCCATAAGGAAGCCCATGAATTACCATCTGAAAATAAAACACCAAGGCCACCAAAGGACCGCGGATCCGCGGCCTGATGATGAGATCAGCACCTCAAATTTTTCCACGTGTCTATCCCTAACGGCCCAAGCTTCCAGAAGACCCCAGAAGCTCCACGTGGCGCAACTAGAAGGCTCGGCGTAACAAACTATTTCTAGAAGGATCTCTTAACAAACTTTTGGAGGGAAATTCAAATTTTTTGCTAACTAACTTGTGGAGGGAAAATTCAAATTTCAATCCTAGATCTAGAATTTTGAGGTCTATATAAGAGAGCCTAGATCTAGGGTGAAGGTTGTTCAATTCTTCATCTCTCCTTCTTCCACCCACAAGTCGAGTGACACGACTTGTGTCAAATCCCAATTCAAAATCAAGATCAAGATCTCGAGTACCATTCAAGCAAGAGAGCCTTCAACCTTTAGCAAGCGACGCCGGATTCCATCGGAGTAAGAGATCCAAGCCGATCCGCGACTCAAGGAGCCGAGCGAAGCCGAAATCGACGATCTAGTTCCTACCTTTTGTAAATTTCAAGAGAGTTGTAACGAAATTTATCGATAAATAAAGGTGAAATTTCTATATCTTGCTTATCTTTGATTCAACATTATGATTTGATCTCAATTTGTGATTGCGTTTGATATTATGATGTTTGAGTAAACTCCGCTCGTGTAGGAGTTGTGACGATCAATAGAATGATGATGATTTAGATCTTTTTACAATTCTTAAATCCTATAACGATCGTAAATTCTAGTGAATCAAATGATCGATGACCTAGTTTCGGGATGATCCTTTCTTGATTGTGTTCACTCGAAACTAGGGAACAACAATTGATCATTTGATTGACTAGAAGCTAGAATTTGAATGAGATTCATTGAAGGGGTAAAGGATAAGACGAGAAAACCCTAGCTTCTTCGCAAGGTCCTTAATCCACGATGAATGATCATCGATCTAGTATCAATTAGTTAAAGGATAAGAACATGAAATCATTAGATCTCATCACATCTATAGATCCGATCTACTCCTACGAGCCATACTTCTAATCTTGATTGTTGGTTGGAAATCATCACAAATTACCACTTCTTGATTTTAATGCTTTCTTAGATCTAGATATTTTCTCTTTCTTGAAATGCAATTTTAAATCATAAATTGTTTTCTTTTCTTTTCCTTAAAGTTTTGACTCATCTAATTCGGAAATTGAACGATTACACTTTCCCTGTGGACGATCCGCACTTACTAACGCGCTACATTCGACACCGTTATTGATTGCGGTCAAATAATTTTTGGTTGTGATTTCTCTTTACTATTTTCTACATACACAACGGAAATTCAATTCAATCAAATGGCGCCGTTGCCGGGGATAGTGCGCTAATTGTTCGTATTTTGAAATTTGAGTTGAAAAATTTATTCCATTATAATTTTTAGATCTAAACTCGCACAAACCCTAATACGTGTGTTGTGATTTGATTGCGAGGAAATCTGGAATCATTGGAGCTTGGATAAAATTTTTGTGAATATTCCAGAGAGCTAAGGGGATCAACAGAAGCAATTACCTAAAATTTTGTGCAGAGATCACTTTGACCCACCGCGATTCCGCGGCAAAGACCCCAATACTGCGGCGGTTCCACGGCAATATTGCTTCTTCACTGCACCAATTTTCCTCTGTGAGTCTCTAACTTTCTTATCTTCTTCCCTGTCTACTCCAAATGGCAATTTTCTGCAGGTTTCTTTGCAAATAAATCGCAGCGCCGCAACAGCAAAATTAAATTATGCGTGTTTTGATTTTTATGGTTGTTTGCATAATTAATACGGAAATTAAGGGGCAAAGACCAAATTCAGATTAGGTGGGGAGTTCATTACCCTTCCTAAGCCCCGGAAATCACAAACTTTCATCCGCATTTACCCTCATTAATTAAAAGAAATCTAGAGATGACTCTAAGGACCGTCGCGCTCACTTAGGACAAGAGAAGGCAGTGGGTAATTCATTGCTTATCCGCGTTTCTTTTGTGGTGTCTAAGGCAAGTGTGTCGAAGTCCAGTGGTTACTTAATTAGGCCTACTACTTACGTAGTGGAGAACCTCCCACTTACCTGGCACTTACCTGGCCACAAGAGAGACAAAGAGGCAGTGGAGGATTGATCCTGCGACTTGTCTTTTGGCAGTTAGGAGCGGTCTAGAGATTTGACCTAGGTGACCACTAGAATTAGGGTTTTGTGTGTTGCATTTGTTGTGCTCGCATCATCTTTTCAAAAATCCATATCATTTTCAAAAACAAACACCAACACTTCATTTTCCCTAATTATAAATTCACGCTGCCACTTGTACTAACCCTTTTTAGTGCAAGATAGGCTGGACAACAGGATTCTAGTGCTTGTTAGTCCGCGTCCCTTCGATCGACCCAAAAGTCGGTATTTCTACATTTACCCTTTCTTTACCCACCACCACACCCACATCGATGGATCCGTCTCCATCGAACTTCTTTTCCACTACCCTGCCGCCGTCCGTTGGTGCGTAGAATCCACCTCGCATCTCTCTCCAAGAGAGGTGCTATCCAACACGAGGTCCCCTTTCCACCTGTCTTTCCATTCCACCAGCCAACGGGGAAAATTTTCAGATTAAACCCCAATACATCAACCTTCTACCAAAATTTCACGGTCTCGAGTCTGAGGACGCATACATGTTTATCATGAAATTTGAAAATTTATGCGCAATGATGGGTACCTCACAGCTGTCTGTGGATGCTTTGTATCTTCGTCTTCTCCCATTCACCCTGTGCGATATAGCTGAGAAATGGCTGTATAACACTACCGCACATTCCATTTCAAACTGGGAAGAATTCGTCAAAGCATTCCTTAAGAAATTTTATCCACATCACAAAACAGCTCGAATCCGTAGCGAAATCAATCAATTCACCCAGCTTCCAAATGAAACATTTTCACAATGTCTTGAACGCTTTAAGGATCTGCTAGTTCAATGTCCACATCACGGCATCCCCAGATGGGATATGTACTGAATCATTTATGAGGGCATTAATCCTAACACAAGACAGACCCTTGAATTAATGTGTCAAGGCAATTTCATGACCAAAGATGATGGGAAAGCCTGGAAATTTTTAGAAGATTTCGCTGAAAAATCGTTACAGTGGGAGGGTGTGAGTCAATCATCTAGGGATGGCAACGATATTTCCATAGGAGTTAGAGCTGAAATTTCAGCTTTACACAAGAAATTCGACGCTATGGAAAACAAATTTTTAGCTGCCGCCCTAAATCAAAGGTCACTCTCCAAAACTGTATGTGGATGCTGTTCTGATCCTTCTCATCTTACGGAAGAATGTCCACGAAATTCTCTATTTCAAGGTCATATCAATTCTGCTTACTAACAAAGACCTGGAAACGACTCATTTTCTTCCACATATAATCAGGATGGGAGGAATCACCCTAACTTTGCTTGGAACCAATCACAATCTCAAAACAAGGTTTCAACCCAAAACAATTTCCAAAGGGTCCCTCCACCACAACAGCAACCACAATTGAGTCAGCACCCCTTTCACGCACAAAACTTCCAAAATCCGGTCAACACACCTGCACCGTCCAATCCGTTGCAGTTGATCGGTTCAGATGAATCCTCTTCATTCATGAACTTGCTTTTGACAATATAAACTTCCGTCGATGACATAAAGAGAAACTCTGCGTCCTAAAGCGAGACTATTAAATCGATGGAAGAAGAAATTGCACGTTTAAAAGCTGAAATGAGTGCAAGAGAGAGAGGGAAACTTCCAGCTCAACCCTTACTCAATCCTGGCTATTCACATCATGTGGATGCAATCACGTTGAGATCTGGAAGAATGCTTGACAATCACGTTGGGGAAGAGTTTGACGACACTGAAAAATCTATCGATGATACCCCGGCTGAGACCTTTCCTCACACACACGCTTCTGCTTCTGATTCTTATTCTTCTACCCCACTGCCTTCTCGCGAGCCTATTCTCCATTTCCCTCTAGGCTCGACACCTCAGCCCACCTCTTCTACTCCTCCACAGACGATCCCCATTTCTATTTCGGGATCAGGTCCACACACACTTTCTTCTTCTATGATGGACCCAGCGCTTATTGCTAAAGCACCTTATCCTAATCGGTTAAGGGCTAACACATCGAGTCCACATATGGAGAAGATTATGGACATGTTTAAGCAAGTTAACATCAACATCCCTCTCCTAGATGCTATCCAACAAGTTCCGTCCTATGCGAAAACTCTTAAGAACTTGTGCACTAGGAAGAGGAAGACTCAAGTGCCCAAGAAAATTTTCATGGCAAAGACTGTAGACACGGCTTTCCCCTAACAATTACCGAGGAAACGTAAGGATCTTGGATATCCTACTATTTCCATTTCTATTGGGGAAAAACACATCAACCGTGCTCTACTAGACCTTGGCGCTAGTGTTAACTTGCTTCCATACTCAGTCTATGAGCAATTAGGGATCGGAGAGTTGAAGCCAACCCATTGCACTCTCCAGATGGCTGACCGATCAATCACCAAACCTAGGGGTGAACTGGAGGATGTGTTAATAAAAATCGGGGAATTTATATTCCCTGTGGACTTTATTGTAATTGATACACAGCCTGTAGCGAACCCACGGAATCAAATTCCGTTGATTTTAGGTCGCCCCTTTTTGGCCACTTCCAATGCAGTAATCAACTGTCGTAAAGGTTATATGACCCTATCCTTCGGGAATAGGTCAATAGAGCTGATCATTTACAAGTTGGGAAGTGTACCCTCCGAACCTACTGCTCAGGTCTGTTCTGTCGACTTAATGGATGTCGACAGCAGCGAATTTGATGATCCTCCTGATACTGATCTTGACTCTTTTCATATGTTATTGTTTGACCCAACTATGTATCATACACATACGGACTCTTCCACTGAGATGTCCGGGTCAACAACTAACACTGATTATGAACTGCTTTTAGAGTCTGAAGATCACCCCGCACTTTGTGATGACATTATTCTTCGGGGTATTGATGAGACTTTTGAGGAAATCTTCGCTGATAAACTCGCACTTTTGAATGACACGGGTGTTGAGATGAATCATGTCCCAATCACTGAAATTGAACCTCCACCCCTTCCTCTGAACTATAAAAAGAATGTGAGTAATCCATCACATTCACTGAATCGTCTCTCCAAAATGAGACGCACACACACTCTCTTCCACCACTTAACCTTTCCCCACTTCTTCTTCCACCAACCAGAGCACTGCATTGACAAATTTTTTGAATGGTTGGTGTTGACATTCGGTCTTTGTAAAGCTTGGCATCGACCATTGATTTTTGACCCCCTCATGTGATTTTCAAAGATTAACATTGCATAACTCAAGTTTGGGGGGGAGGATTTTTTCTAGCTCTTGAGAAGAAAATTTTTACAAAATGATGAGCTAAGAATAAGTTTGGGGGAGGTTCTTCACTTAAATATTTTGCCCCCACTAATAAATTTTTCCCAAGCTTACAGGTTGTTCCCCTCCGAATGGCGGCCGAGACGGCGGACGTCTCGCCTGAGATTCGGGGCAGATGCTAATTGGTGCTATCCGTCCACCTCTCCGAAAATACCAAGTTGATTTATGGCACCATGTATCGAAGGTCTGAACGGATGCGTCCGATGTAGCAGACTTCGTCAGATTCCCCCTCGCTTGAGGGGTTTTTTTTATTGTGGGGACGCTCTTCCCTGCAGGCGCAAGCCCCTGCAGTTAATTACGCTACCCGCGTCGCAGTAACAACTTTCCTCCTTCTCCAGATGGTCACTTCGTGTCGTGTGTGTTTATTTTATGTTTTTGTTGCCCGTGGATTGTTTACGGAGACCGAGTTATGTCGTCGCCCGTAGGGCGTGGGACTAGTCCAAATCCGTATTATCTTAGATTTTGGGTTTGGGGGGTTTGGTTTTGAGGACACGTTAGCCATATTTGAGGCCAAGATCAACTCAAACATTTGTTAAGGATACGTTAGTCTAACCTGAGACTAAGATCAACTTAACGGGATCGTTTAGATCCGACAAAAGAGCATTTTGGGCTCCATTGTTCCAGTTTAGGGACATAGTGGTCCATTTAATGTATGGCCGTCGGGGACCCGTCACCTCTCTGACGACGTTGAAAGATTACAAACGACAGATGTCAGAGGAGTTCAGAGATGTACCCTTGAACCAGAGTTAATTGGGGGGGATCTATAGTCCAGTTTGGGGACTAAAGTCTGTTTGAAAGGTTTAAGGATACGTTAGCCATATTTAAGGCTAAGATCAACTTAAAACGGGATCGTTTAGATCCAACAAAAAGAGCGTTTGGGCTCTATCATTCCAGTTTAGGGACATAGTGGTCCATCGCTAGTTTAAGGACATTGCGGTCCATGGGTAGTTTAAGGACATTGCGGTCCATTGTTAGTTTTAAGACATCTCGGTCAAGGTTAAGGACGTCGTAGTCCATGGGTTTAAGGACCCCCACAGTTCATTGTTAGTTTTTAAGACATCTCGGTCAAGGTTAAGGACGTCGTAGTCTATGGGTTTTAAGGACCCCCACAGTCCATTGTTAGTTTTAAGACATCTCGGTCAAGGTTAAGGGACGTCGTAGTCCATGGGTTTAAGGACCCCACAGTCCATTGTTAGTTTTTAAAGACATCTCGGTCAAGGTTAAGGGACGTCGTAGTCCATGGGTTTAAGGACCCCACAGTCCATATCAATGTGTGGTCATCGGGGACCCCGTCACCTCTTTGAAGACGTTGAGGGATTACAACGCCAAGTATCAAAGGAATGAAGAGATGTACCCTGGAACCGGAGTGGATTAAACAGTCTTTGGCCCAATTTGGGATCAAGACCAATTAATTATGTTATGAGCCCATTAGCCCAGTTAATTACGAATTGAGGACTTATGGCCAGCTTGGGCTAAGTCCAATCATGTCTGGGACATCGGCCCTCCTGTTGGTCCCTTGAAGGAGAGGCTTTGCCTCTGGCCATTTAGCCAATTGGGCAATGCCTAGTGTTAAACACTAAAGACCAATCAGTGTTGAACACTGAGAATGAGATTGATAAGTCAGTGTTTAACACTAGAAGATAGTTTGTGTCAACACCAGCAACAAGGCCTTCAAATTAGTGTTAAACACTAAAACAGACCAGTGTTAAACACTGGCAACAGAAATCCCAAATTAGTGTTGAACACTAAGGTAATCAGTGTTGAACACTGCAAATAAAGTTCTTTGCTTAGTGTTGAACACTAAGGCCAAACAACGTTTTAACACTGAATTCAGGGGTTCCAATTTAGCGTTAGACGCTGAGGCAAGAGGGGTCACGTGGTATCACGTGAGGGCGCCCTCCCTTCGTTTGTTCTGCTGAGAAGATCGCATCTTTTGGAGCATCACGTGTCATCACGTGACGGGTGTTTGAATGGAGTATGTTAAAGCCTCTGCCAAGGGTCACGTGGGTCACGTGAGGCACTGCCTCAAAGGGCTTTCTGTAGATCTTTTGGGGGGGTCACGTGGTGACACGTGACCCTGCTTTTCTGTAGTTGTTTAGAAGATCTGTTAATCCCTTTCAGGAATTAAATTCCTCGTAGGGTTGAACCCTGACAATAATTTCAGAGGAATTAAATTCCTAGTTCCTTTTGAAGAGTTGAACTCTGAATTTTCTGTAGGAATTAAATTCCTCATATATGTGAAGAACTGAATAGGGTTAAACCCTAATAAAAGCTTTAAGGAATTAAACCCCCACTCGCTGTTAGAGAATTATTCTGGGGAATAAGATTAAGGGAATTAAATTCTTGTTGTTTTAACAGAACTAAGTTCTTAACTAGGGTTAAACCCTGATTCTTTTCATTCTGAAGGAATTAAATTCCCATAACACAGGGTCAAACCCTAATTTTATTTTGAAGGAATTAAATTCCTATAGTTCTGTGAGAATTAAATTCTCGTGCTTCCATTCCCTCTCTATGCTTTGGATCTGCATAGCAGGATCTCAACCCATTGAGAATTAAATTCTCAACTCAAGGGGAGATGTGCACTTTACAGATCCTCCATCAAAGAGAGAAGAAATATGTCCTTCTGTTTTATATCAGAGTTAAACTCTGTTGAGAATTAAATTCTCTTTTCTTTCAATGAAACCTTCCCTTTCTTACCTAGGGTTTTCTTTAGCAGAAGATCTAAATTCCTCTAAAGTATCAAGGCTCTCTCTCTTTTCTTCCCTCTGCATATATCTTCTTTTTGTGTGTCTCTTGGCTCCTATTTATAGGAGAAGCAGCCGAGTCAATTAGTTTTTGATGAATCTTTCATTGAGAGATTTGATTTGTATCCATCATTCGTTTTGGACCTTTGGATTATTAGGTGAATTTTATTCACCATTGGATTTTAAATCCAGAGATTCTCCTTTGTTATTTCGGTTAGATTTTACGGGGAAATCTTCCCAAATTCGAGATTTTCCCATAGATAGATGATATTTAATCACCTTTAAATCTTTAATTCAATCGGTTGCTTTTGGAAAGATTTGAGAGGTCTTTTCTCAGAATTTAATTCTGTTAACAAATGGGCTTTGAAGTCGGTCACGTGTGGCCACGTGACCCTTAGTCACGTGTGGGCACGTGACCCCCCTTGGAACGAGCCCTTTTCTTTCTTTTTGCGCTCTGCTTTCTGGTCGCTGCTTAACCGTCACGTGCCACCACGTGACCCCTGGTCACGTGTGAGCATGTGACCCTCGTCTGGAGCCTTTTTCCGGAGAACAAATCTGCTGCTTTTGATTATCACGTGCCAACACGTGACCCTGGTCACGTGGGAGCACGTGACCTCTTCTGAAGCCTTTTCCTTGATTTGATCAGGGAACCGGTTTGCCTTTGAAGCCGTTTTTAATTGTCACGTGCCAACACGTGGCCCAGGTCACGTGGGAGCACGTGACCCTTTCTGAAGCCCTTTTCTTTGATGTAGTCGGGAAACTGAATTTGCCTTGCCGATGCTTTTAGATGTCACGTGCCAACACGTGACTGCTGGTCACGTGTAAGCACGTGACCCTTTTCTGAAGCCTCTTCCGTGGGCTTTCCTGATTTTAAATCAGGAAACAAATGCCCCCACAGTGTTGTTCTCACGTGTGCGCACGTGAGTGCGACGCTGTCACCTTTTGTGACCGTTGGATTCCTCTAGGGATTTGGGGAGATGAAACGTTTCCATCACTTCCTATAAATACTCATGTTTCTTCAGAAGAGCCTTCACTTTGTTCATCTCCTTCCTTTGAGAACTTTTTCTGAGAATTTAATTCTCTTCTTCCAGAGCTTAGTTCTCTGCCTTGAAACATTTTCAGAGTTTAACTCTGTTTAAAAGGACTCTTCCTCCTCAGGTAATGTTCTTGGACAAACAGCGAACTTCCACATTCCTTTGGATTTTAAATCCAAAACAAGGGTTTTTACTCTTTTTTAACAAGGAACCCATTTTTCTTCAAGTTTTTCCATAAGAACAGGAAACCACCTAACCTTCGAATTGTAGATTTCTTAGGGTTTAGATGATCTTTGGGAAGATGATGATGGCGTTTCAACTCCATGGAATTTAATTCCATCCAAAAATGTTTCTGGGAATTTAATTCCTTTTTCTTAGTAAGGAATTTAATTCCAATGAAGAACTCAGTTTCTTCACACGGAGGCTTCTTGGGGGCTCTCGACCCGAGGTTGTCCTTCTGCAATTAATGCAACAGGAGCTTGGTAATGATTCTCATGACCTTTATTTCAGGTATCATGGATGCCCATCTGTATGGTCTTGACGAGATTATTTCCTATGGGAATATTCGTGCACTGGGCCGCAGTCAGAACCAGGAGTTCACCGATGCTCAGTGTGCCGAGATCATGAGCCGCTTTGACGAGTACAACCATCGGCTACTCCCCCGTCGCTCTTCTCTTCTGAGGCTGATCGTGCTGGCGATCCGGGAGGCACTTCCTCTCTTTTGCACCGGCATACCGCTCAGGGCCTTGGACACTGCTGAGGATAAGGTACATTCGGTGTACCTGATGGGCTTGATCTCAAAGAGGAGGCGAGATCACCTTATTGATCTCTTGCACCAAGCCTTTCAGCAGTCAGCCATACTTGCCGCCTATCGGAGGGTGGAGGATATTCGTGAGGACCCCGACACTTGCGATCGCGAGAGGAAGCATACTCGGGAGGTTCGAAATGCTTGGAGAATCTTGGACAAAGTTAATCTTGAGTTTCTCAACCCATGCCCCGCGTCTGAAGTCTTACCATTGTAAACGTGTCCTCTTTATTTTGTATGAACTTCTTGAAGTATGAGTGACAAGTTTTATTATGTCTTTCCCTGCTTGCATGCCTTTCTTTGGGATTTTATCATTTTGCTACTGTTGTTGTTGATGCTTTTAATATTCAGGGTGCTACTCCATTTTTTAGTGCACGTCAAGTTTGGGGCTCACGTGTTCTGCACGTGGGGTCCTTCGATGGGGCTGTTCAAAATTTTTCCATACCATATTTTTTTTAAGCGCACAATATCAGATGCAGAAAAGGAGCCTTGGAAATAGTTCCATCGTCCTGATTTTCGATGCCTTTCCTCTTTTTTGGGCCCTGGAAATAGCTTCATCATGCAAGATTTTCCGCGCTCAATACTTAATGCACCTCTTTATATCTGAGGCCATAGCCTTCTTTTCCCTTCACAGAGAGATTTATTTTTCCATTTTGGTGTGATTTGTCTTGAGAAACAACCGAACGCCATGGCCTGCAATCGTCCTCATGTTCGTCGACAGCCATGGAAAGTTCCTGTCGAGGAGATGATCCCCCGCTTTGCTGCCCGATTGGTGGATCCACTCCTTACCGATGACGAATGCGACTCGGCAACGTACGAACTCTCAATCCGTAGGGGGTCCCCCCTCCCGATGGGTTCCTCTGGCTCCGGATGATTCTCACGGCCGTGCTTGCCGACATCCTTCCTCACCCAGCGGAGATGACCCTGGCGATGCTTGACGCGGCTGAAGAGAAGCTCGAGGGTTTTCACGAGGCCTGTTTGATTACTCAGGCTTTGAAAGATCACTCAGTTCATCTTTTGACCGAAATAGGAGCCCGACAAGCTGTTATGTCTGCTTTTGCAGATGAACATGGCGCCAATCGATGGGGAGCGACTCCTCGCGAGAACCGTCGCTTTGATATGCTGGAGAGAGCGGAGAGAGAGATGGAGAATTTTGTTCTTTGCTTTGTTAACCCTTGTGCCACTGATCCTGTGTTTGGTGACTTTTTCCCGCTAGCATAGTATATTAGTCTTTTTATTGTATGCTTTATGCTGAACTTCCATATAGGCTCGGTACTCGTATGTGTGTTTTCGCTTGTATAAATAAACTTTGTGTTCTTCTTATGAAAACTTTCTTCAATAATCAACACTATCATCATGTCGTACGCACATTAAAGCTTCGAATATTATTTCTTTATCGGACGTTCATATAATCGCGAACACATACTTGATAGGACAAACGTTGGAAATTTTCTCGTTGCTTTTCATACCGGGTGACGTGAGCGCGTTTTAGATCGATTGTTGCTGTCGAATGGAAGCCTATTTATACGGTCTTGGGCGTGTATGTCCTGTTTCCAAGGTCGTGGTCGCGAAAGTGAGCTTACGCGGCCTGATAGGGCGATACGTGGTGAACATATTGTTGTGCGAGAAAAGGGCTCGTCGTAAATTCT
The DNA here is from genome assembly GCA_030015575.1 of Agapanthus africanus. Classification (NCBI taxonomy): domain Eukaryota; kingdom Viridiplantae; phylum Streptophyta; class Magnoliopsida; order Asparagales; family Amaryllidaceae; genus Agapanthus; species Agapanthus africanus. The sequence goes on along the minus strand of JASDDO010000019.1, from coordinate 254,363,827 downwards.
CGGAGAGGGAGTTGGCTTCCAAGGCGCTGGGCGAGCTTCAAGCTAATCTTACCGCCAAGGCCGACAAAGCGTATGAACTCTGGCGGGTGCTTCAAGAGTCTATCAGGGAGGTGGTGACTCTTGATAAAGCTGCCACGTTCACTCGTGAGAGGGTCGAGGCTCATAAAGCCACCGAGAAAGAGCTTGAAGGCCGGCTCGCTTCGTATCAGGCCCAGCAGGCTCAGGCGGAGGCCCATCTTTTGGCAATCTTAAATCATGAGGCCGTGGCCCAACAAAAGCAGGATGAGCTGACCAAGCTGCTGAATCGCCCACCGGCTTGAAACATTTGTATCTTTTCCTTCCTTTTTGTACATACTCATGGATGAGAGTATTTTCTTTTTGTTCTTTCATGAATTGTACTTTGTATCCATCTTAGTTTATGAATAAAAGATATAATTTTCCTCTCAATGGTGTGTCCCCTTTTTATTGAATGTATTCTGCGGATATTCTATCTTGATCTCCTTGCAGGATAGCGATGGCTTAGGATTCAGGGTTAAGATCTGCTTCCTAAGACTTTTGCATTTTATGAGCCACGAGGGTCTCATAAAGAGTTTTTCTCCCTACAGGTCGAGAGGATCCCATAGGTGTAAGTCCTTCTTAAGAATCGTGAAGATTCTTAAGCGGGTTTTCCCTTGAGAGTCGTAAGGGATCTCACAAGAGAGTTTCTCTTCCTTACAGGTCGTGAGGACTTGTAAGTGCTGGATGTGGTCGCCCTTGCCCGTGCTTCCCGGGGCCAGGGGGCTGCTCCAGGTATCGTAGTTTAAAGACATCGCGGTCAAGGTTAAGGACCTCATAGTCCATGGATTTAAGGACTCCACAGTCCGATGTTAGTTTTAAGACATCACGGTCAAGGTTAAGGACCTCATAGTCCGTGGATTTAGGGACTCCACAGTCCGATGTTAGTTTTAAGACATCACGGTCAAGGTTAAGGACCTCATAGTCCGTGGATTTAGGGACTCCACAGTCCGATGTTTGGTTGCAGAGACCCGTCACCTCTTTGAAGACGTTGAGGAATTACAACGCCGGGTATCAAAGGAGTGAAGAGATGTACCCTTAAACCAAGGCAGAATCCGTAGGGAATCGGGGTAGTTGATCGTTAGTTTTAAGACATCGCGGTCGAGGTTAAGGACATCATAGTCCGTGGATTTTAAGGACTCCACGGTCCGGTATTTGCTCTGGATGCTTCACACGGGTTCACTACCGTGCTTGGCGAGGACCAGGCTCCGCTCTGGGCGTTTTCCGCGGGGTCAAAGAGTGACGTTATCCGCGTTCCACGTAACCAGGAATTTTGCACTAGATGCTTCATACGGGTTCACTGCCGTGCTCGGTGAGGACTAGGCTCCGCTTTGGATGCTTCACACGGGTTCACTACCGTGCTCTGTGAGGACCAGGATCCGCTCTGGACGTTTTCCGCGGGGTCAAAGAGTGACGTTATCCGCGTTCCACGTAACCAGGAATTTTGCACTAGATGCTTCACACGGGTTCACTGCCGTGCTCGGCGAGGACTAGGCTCCGCTCTGGATGCTTCACACGGGTTCACTGCCGTGCTCTGCGAGGACCAGGATCTGCTCTGGACGTTTTCCACGGGGTCAAAGAGTGACGTTATCCGCGTTCCACATAACCAGGAATTTTGCACTAGATGCTTCACACGGGTTCATTGCCGTGCTCGGCAAGGACTAGGCTCCGCTCTGGATGCTTCACACGGGTTCACTGTCGTGCTCTGTGAGGACCAGGATCCACTCTGGACGTTTTCCACGGGGTCAAAGAGCGACGTTATCCGTGTTCCACGTAACCAGGAATTTTGCTGATTATATCCGCATTTCACGGGATGGAGGTTTGACTGTTGGCGATACGCATACCACCGAGCCATGGAACTGGGAGTTGCCGCTGTTCTGCTTAGCTTGAAGTTGTGTCCGTCGTTACGAGACGAGTGTTGGGATGATCTCTAGGTCACTTGCGGCCCGTCGAGATTTAGCTTCTTTCTTTGGTGAAACCTGGGGGGAGGTATGTTCCCTTTTTTGTTTACGCCCTTGGAATGTGTACAGGGTGTGATGGAACATCACCTGTAGGGAATAAATTTTATTTTATTTTTATTTCTTTTTCCGCGATGCTCTATCATTTCAGCTTTTATATCACGAAGGTCGCGATTGCCCCATCATTTCGGCTATTTTTCACGGTGCCCAATCATTTTGGCTATTTATTTATTTTCTACTCGCTGCTTTTTATTGCGAGTTGCCCCATCATTTCGGCTATTTTTCATGCATACATTTTTACTTGCCGCTTTTTATTGCAAGTTGCCCCATCATTTCGGCTATTTCGTAGGCATGTGTGGCTTGCTAGCTTTTCCGCCGCAAGCTTGGATTTTGGACACCGATTTCGGCATCAGCACCGCTACAACTGGAATATTGCCAGGAGCGAATCATCATTTGCCTCTGTCGATGTTGAACAAAGGTGGCTTAGCAAACAGGGTTAAGGGTCCTGTCGACCAAGGCTTTTGACTTCATGAGCCGTAAGGGTCTCACAAAAGTATTTCTCCCCACAAGTCGTGAGGATCTTGTAGGTGTATTTTCTCCCTAGGGATCGTGAGGATTCCTAAGTGTATGTTCCTCTGCAAGTCGTAAGGATCCTACAAGAGGGCTTTCTCCTTATGGGTCGAGAGGACCTACAAGGGTTGGACATATCCCTAGTCACGGGTGGGACTTTGCTGGGGAAATGTTTATTCGTGCCCGTGGATTGTATACAAGGGTCAGTATTGAGCCTCTTGTAGGGCAGTATCGAAGGTTGTGGGGGATTTGCTTAAGAACAGTTTTAGGTTTCTGTAACTTAAGACTTTCAAATCTCATGAGCTGTGAGGGTCCCATAAGAGAATTCTCCTTACGAGTCGTAAGGATCTCGCAAGTGTATTTTCTCCTTAGGAATCGTGAGGGTCCCTAAGTGTGTTGCTCCTTTGTGAGTCGTAAGGATTTCACACGGGTGGTTTCTCCTTACAAGATCGAGAGGACCCTGTACGTGTCTTTCAACGAGGTTGCGCCCTTTCGGGTTTTCAAAAACACTCGCCGGTAGTCCTGCTGTTTTTACTCACGGAGCCCTTCGGGTTTTCATCCGTGCCCATTTTGCTTATGGACATACCGTTTTTTTTATTCTTTTTCTCTTTTTTTTTACAAGGCCGCGCCCTTTCGGGTTTTCACGAACACTCGCCGGTAGCCTTGCTGTTTTTACTCACGGAGCCCTTTCGGGTTTTCATCCGTGCCCATTTTGCTTATGGACATACCGTTTTTTTTTATCATTTTTTTTATATTTTTCTTTTTCTCCCTTTTTTTTTGTCAGCCTAAGGATGCTGCGGTAGTAGTTTAGGGACGTTTCGGTCCGTCGTTAGTTTAAGGACATTTCGGTCCGTCGTTAGTTTAAGGACGTCTCGGTCCGTTGATAGTTTAAGGACGTTTCGGTCCGTCGTTAGTTTAAGGACATTTCGGTCCGTTATTAGTTTTAGTACATTTCGGTCCGACATGGAGAAGGCTGGCTACTGCTTATAAAGCTCGAGCTTAGGAAGATAGCGAGCGGACATAGTCGTCGTCATCTATCATTGACCTAGGCCGTGGCTCATTAAGCGTAGTATCTCTTTAGGAAGCGACCGTTTATTGGCCTGAAAGTCCTTTCACCGTGCATGTCCATGAGTAGATAGGCCCCACCCTGGTAGACCTTATCTATGATGTACGGGCCTTCATAGTTTGGCTCGAATTTTCCCCGCTTGGCTCGATTGGGGATCATAGGCCTTTTGACCACTAACATGAGTTCGCCTTGGCGGAATTTCCTCGGTCGGGTTAATCTTTCATATAAGCGCGTCATCTTTGCTTTATAAGCTTCCAGATTTTGTTGCGCTATGAGCCGGGTTTCGTCGAGGGCATCGAGCTCCTCAAGCCGAAGGTGAGCATTTTCTTCGTCCGTCAGCTCGTAGTGGACTGCCACTCGTAGAGAGGGTAACTCTATCTCGAGGGGGAGCACTGCTTCCGTCCCAAATACCAACGCGTACGGCGTTGTGTTCGTGGCCGTCTTGAATGTAGTTCGATAGGCCCAAAGGGCCTCTTGCAGCCTCTCGTGCCAGTCTTTCTTATTTCGGGACACCGTCTTTTTTATGATCTTCGTCAAGGTCTTATTGAAGGCATCGGCCAGACCATTAGCTCGTGGATTGTAAACTGAAGAATATCTCCAGTCTATATTGTGCTGCTGCGCGAAGCGGCTAATCTTATGGCTTCTGTAGGCTGGCCCATTATCGGAGATAATCCGCCGTGGGGTTCCAAACCGATAGATGACGTGCGTCTTAAAGAAGTGGAGGATATTCTCCATCTTCACTTCCCTCAGCGGTACTGCTTCTGCCCATTTGGAGAAGTAATCAGTTATCGCCAGGATGAAACGATGTCCCCGGGACGATGCTGGCTCGATGGGGCCGACTATGTCAGTCCCCCACATTTCGAATGGCCAGCTAGCCACCGTTGGGTGTAGTGGATTCGGATGTTGGTGGATAAAGTCTCCATGAATCTGGCACGAGTGGCATTGCTACGCATACTCGAGGCAGTCTTGGACCATCGTGGGCCAATAATAACCTATCCGTTTGATCTTCAATTTCATTTTCGGGCCTGCTTGGTGAGAACCGCAGAGTCCGTCGTGAACTTCCTGAACGACTCTTTCTGCTTCGTCAGGTCCTAAGCATCTCAGCCACAGAGAATCAAACGATCTTTTGTATAGAGTGTCGTTGACAAAAGCGAAAAATAGAGCTCGTTTCATGAGCTGATGTCTTGAGGACGCTTCTTCGGGCATTCGGTGGGACTTAAAGTAGTCTATGAAGACTTCCCTCCAGTCCTCGGCCTTCTCATGGTCTTTTATTTGTAGAGTCGTCTGCTCAGTCGCCCCCTTTTCTTCGTATAATTCCGGAGATATTTCTGCTGGGGCGAGCACTCGACGGCTTTGTACCACGATTCTGACGTCATCGAGGTTCTCGTCAGCCAGTTCTTTAGCGAGCTTAGCTAACGCGTCTGCTTTGCTATTTTCCGCACGTGGTATACTTTCCAAAGTGTAGGAGGGAATTTGGGTCAATAGTTGTTGCATCTTTTCGCCGTATTTCACCAACTCCGGTTTGAACGTTTGGTAGTCACCATTTACTTGACTAATAACCAATTGAGAATCCCCGTATATAGAGAGGTCTTCAATTCCCATGTTAATGGCGATCTCGAGGCCCGCTATCAAAGCTTCGTATTCGGCTTCATTGTTCGTCCTCGATTCCGTTAAGGAGAAAGCAAAGCGCATTATCCCTCTTTGTGGGGTTACGAAGATGAGGCCTACTCCCGATTTGATTATGGGGGTACATTGTTTGCGCTTCTTCATGGAAGATGCCCTGTCAAAATAGAGTTCCCATCGGGTATCACCGCCGCCGATCGCGTCGAATGCATGTTCGTCCGGCAAATCGCAGTTCAGAGGAGAACCGGCAGGTACTGGATGCTCAGCGAGGAAGTCGGCAATGGCCTGGCCTTTCACTGCCTTAAGAGGTCGATACGTTATTGAGAATTCCATCAGGAGTAGAGCCCACTTAGCGAGTCGACCCGTCAGTATAGCCTTCGACATCAAATATTTAAGAGGGTCCACCTTCGAGATGAGACGGACTTCATGCGCCAACGCATAGTGCCTGAGTTTTGTTATCAAGAAGATTAACGCCAAGCAGTGTTTTTCAATGGGAGAGTAGTTGTTTTCTGCCCCCAGCAGAACTCGACTTAAGTAGTAGAGTGCTCTCTCTTTCCCTTGATCGTTCTCTTGTGCCCATAATGCGCCTAAGGTACCTTCGAGGGCGGTTGTATAAAGAATGAGGGGGTTTCCCTTGACCGGCGCAGCCAACACCGGAGGGTTCTGTAGGTACTGCTTGATCTCGTCTAGTGCACCTTGGCATTTGTGATCCCAAACGAATGGAGTTCCCTTCTTCATCAGGTGGCTGTAAGGACGACATTTGCCTGAAAGATTGGCGATAAATCGCCGGATGTATGCGAGCTTCCCTTGGAGAGACCGCAACTGTTTGAGGGTTCTTGGCGGAGGCATTTCCATGATCGCCTTGATTTTAGATGGATCTATTTCGATACCTCGATGTCGGATGATGAATCCCAGGAATTTACCCGAGGAGACTCCAAACGCGCATTTGAGGGGATTCATCTTCAAATTATATTGCCGAAGGCGTTGAAATACAGTCTCCAGATGCTTTAAATGCTCTTCGTATGACATGCGTTTTACTACAAGGTCATCGATATAGTACTCGACGATGTCATGTATGAGGTCGTCGAAGATTTTTGTCATGGCCCTTTGATAGGTAGCGCCGGCGTTCTTTAGACCAAAGGGCATAACCCTGTAGCAGAATATACCCAAAGGGGTCCGGAAAGCGGTATGCTTCTGGTCTTCAGGATGCATCTTTATCTGATTGTATCCTGACGAACCGTCCATAAAGGAGAAAACCTCGTGAGTGGACGTGTTATCTATCATTAGCTCGGTTACTGGTACTGGGAAATCTTCCTTTGGACAGGCTTTATTGAGATCCCTGAAATCCACGCATATGCGTACCGTCCCATTCTTCTTCATTACCGGGATGATATTGGCGATCCAGTCGGGATACTGGACTTCTTGGATAAATCCAGAATCGATCAGCTTCTTGACTTCGGCGTTGATGCTCATTTCAAGCTCGAGTCGCATCCTTCTTGGCGCCTGCTTGACTGACTTGATATCTGGGGATATTGCTAATTTATGCACAGCAATCTCCGGATCTAATCCTGGCATCTCGGAGTAGTTCCACGCGAAGCAGTCTTTATACCGTAGAAGCACGTTCTTTAACGCAGTCACCCTTTCTTCAGATAGCAGCTCGCAGACAAATGTCGGTCGCGGGTCATCTGCCGATCCCAACTCAATCTTCTTGAGGTTATCTACAGTAGTATGTATGCCGTCTTCCAGTTCTTTTGGAGCTGGCGGAAATTCTGAGACCACCTCATCATCGCTGTTCTCAAAGCACCAGGGAAGGTCATCCATGTTCTTGGGCTCTTCTTTTAATATCGTAATCGTATAACAGGTGTGAATCCGCTTCCAGGACTGAGGTGGATCTGGTTCTGCTTTTGCGGCTTTGGGTTCGTGCTTTTGTGGCGGCGTTACCCTCCAGCCGTCGGATAAAGCGAATCTGCCCTGTTGGTACTGGTCCTCGACCCAGTTCTTGAAGGTGAAGCAGTCTTCGGTAGGATGTCCTATGGCTTGGTGATAAGAGCAATAGCTCAGATGAGAAGCCCTGTTAGCTTACTCAGGGTGCTTAGACTCTGGAAGCGCGATCATTTGATGTTTTATAGCGAGCTCGAGTAACTTCTCTGTCTTGTCTCGGGGGAAGGAGTACGCTCGACTCATCTTCTTCATGAGGGACAAATCCGAGCCGCGCAATACCCGATCACGTAACTCTCTAATCCCGCGTCGTTGTTGTCGGCTCCTCTTTCCGCTTCTTGATTTATTTCCGTCTCTGCGTCGGACCTTTCGTACAACGGGTTGACAAGGATGAGCATATTTGTCTTTTGCAGCCTGTTGAAATAGACGTTGCGTCCTGGCCTTCTCGTAGATAGCCATCTCGCGGTTGTGGTCTTCCCGATCTTTTTGACCCACTTTCCTGATAGGCTTGTCCATTCGTTCTTCAAACGAAGGACTCGGCATTTCAATCGCGGGATCTAGTTTTGATAAGGGGTTGGCATTTCCTGACGGGGCGTCCTCTTCTTCATCAAAAGTATATATGGCGTAGCTACTGTGGGCCCGTTCCCGTTTTCCGTTCTCGCGTATCCAAGCCCAAGTGTTTCCATTTTCCCGTTGGGCAATTTGCGTTGGGTCCCAGGGACATCCCAAATCCTGTTGTAGAACCGAGCTTGTCGAACAGTCTGTTTTAAGGGTACTCCTTGGCGCTTCAATAGCCTCTTTAGTCCATTTGTGTAGTATCTGGGCAAACGGATAGGTTGGAGCCTGTCGAGTGTAACATCCGTGCCATGCCAGATCTCTTTCTCTATTTTCGACTCTGAGGATCGGTAGAATAGGATTAACTTCTCACCCCTTTACCTGGGAGGGACGTAAATGTAAGTGCACGGCGGTGCCCCGGCCGTCAATCCGACGGCCAAATGCGGAAGCGGTGATAAACTTTAATTTTTCTTGAACTGGCAAACCGCCGCACACTAATACCCGGATCGAACCATTAATTAGTTATAGCTAACTACAAGATGGGGAAGAGAGATATACCGACTGATCCAAGTCCTCCGGTCTTCTCGTCGTCGTCCCGATCTCCTGCGGAAGCTCCGGTCTCCACCTCGTCGCCGGAAGTGCACCACATCGCCTACTTCTTTTACGGGCTCCCACCTCAATGCCGAGGCAACTCGGGCACGAAGCTGGCTAGTCGACGTGCCCAAGATTTACTGTAGAATGTAGTGAGCAAGTCTCATTTGGGGTATGTGGAATTGCCTTTTTTGGTGGAGGAATGATACAAGAACTATATGGAGGGACTTGGGGATTTTGGAGCATGAAATGAACCAAAAACCCCCTCCTCAAAATTGGGACAGCCCCACCCCCTTAAGAGGCCGGCCATGACATGGTGGAGAGGTTGAAAGAGTGGGAGTCTCTCTCAAAAGAATGGGAGCCATTCTCATCTCATACAAGAGAGAGAGAGTCAAGACAAAGAGGTGGTTGAAAAGCAAGTGATGATGAGAAACAATGATCACTCCCAAAACCAATACTCAACCAACAATCATCAACAACCATGATTGTCAACAAAGTCAAGCCATCATGATAAAGCTAGAAGTCAAGGTCAAGGAAAAGCTATCATGATACAACAAAATGCAAAGACCCCCTCCACAAATGCCTATTTGCAACAATGCAAATAAGCCCTTCTCCACCAATCTTCGGCCAATGAACGATACAAAGGAAATCGGCCGAAACAGAAAGCAAACTGGCAACTCCAGAAAACTGGTCCTGTAATAAATTACAGGAAAACCCCGATACTGTGCATACACACCCGCATTTGTATTCCGACCGAAACACAAATGCAATGAGACAAAATCTACACTGTACTATACTAGGATCCGGCTTAAACCAAAGCCGGCTAGTAATATCCGTTCGATCCTGATCCGTGCAATACCGCACGTATCTGATCGAACCCTGCCATATAACCATACGGCCTATAGTACAAACTGTCCGATCCTGATCCGTGCAATACCGCACGTATCTGATCGGACCTTGCCATATCTCCATACGGCCTCTATAACCTTTCGCTCGAAAGCTTGAGTAACTGAATGTGGGGGACTCTAAAGACTCGTCAACACCTTGGTTGTGGATTTAACCACTAGCACGTCAGAAGTATAAGCCAATACTTAACGGGCTACCAGGTATTGACTAAAAGGGACGTCTGTGAGCGAACTCAGCCCGACAACCCTACTGAGCCTGTCAGTGACAATATCCGTACGGTCCGGTCCGTTCGTCTATGAGCATCGCATGGCGGGCCTAGGGGGTTGGTAAAAGTCAGACCCCCAAAAGCGGTACAAGTCGTGTCGGAGTGTAGCCCAGAACACCCTGAGATACTACTGGAATACCTACCAGTAAATCTCCTTGCCTCGGCCGAGGGCTTCGTGTAATGGCTCTCCTAGACACAGCACGACCTCACCCCCAATACCGGGAGAGACGAACCCCTGAAGATACGCTCACTGCCTCCATGTGGCTCGGGACTGTACCCAACTAAAACCTGTTTGCACGACTCCTTTGAGCCGTGGTAGGGTAGTAATCAAAGTACAGTGGGAACTCACACGAGACAAATGACGATCCCCAGGTCGATGAACTAACCTGTACACATGTCACCTGGGAACTGCCATCTGACGTCTGGTAAATGACCAACTAGCATGTTCCCGGCGAGTCCTGTCCGGTGTACTCATAACCCAATGAGCACCTGTATACATCTTAGGTGAACCAACTGACACCAGTGGCTTGTGAGACCGGCCACCGCCCCTCGTCGGGGTCTTGACTGTATACACTAGTCTACTCTGGAGTATCGATGCCCTATCTCGAAACTCTCACGACTAGGGACCATTTAAGGATATGCTTATAGACTGCCAGCTCCCACGTATATGATCGCCCTCATACTGCTGGTGGTCAAGCAAGAATCCTAGGGGCTCTACCAACGTGTAATAGCGACTTGTCAGGTCACTTAAAGCAGTACACGATGATAAAGGTAAACCAGATAGCATACTATCATCTCGAGTAAGACTGTCCTACCGGGATAGGTCCTCCATCAATCATTGCAATCACGTACCTATGACCTAATAATTGACTCTGAGGGCACTATCTCCAACAGTAAAATGTTTGCAGGTCCTGCACATTGTGAGCTTGAAGTGTGTCGAGATCCTTGTAGTGTTCCCGCGGCACCATGGTGATTTGCAAACTCTGATCATCGCTAGGGGGTGCTTGTATTGACAGCCGATTGGAGAACACGGCATTAACCTCATCTTCCGAGTCACTTCCGAAGACCAACATGGGGGCGGACGTCCCCGGGTTGTTGAGTTGACATGGCCCGGCATAAACCATCGCTTCTTCTTTTTCGGTATCGCTCCCGAAAACAGGGATGGTGGCGGCGGCTTTGTTCTCCGGGTTGCGACACCTTTCTGTATCCTCGAAATCTGGCAAAAAATACTTCGCATCTTCGTATTTGCGGACTTCTTTCACGGAAAATGGGTTCAACTCACCTGTTACGGTATACTCGAAACCATCCTTAAAGTACTTCATACACTGATGTTGTGTAGAAGAGATGATGTTGTACTCGTGTAGCCAAGGACGACCGAGCAAGGCGTCGTAGCAGGTCTTGGCGTCGTAGCAGGTCTTGGCGTCAATGACATGGAATTTGATGTCTGTGACGAGGAGTCCAAAGCGTAATGTTAGTATCACGGATCCGAGAGTCCGTGACGATTGTGAATCGAAACCGGAGATAGTAATTTTGTCACGAGCGAGGTGTTGCACACTCATGCAGATTTCCTTCAACACCCGAACATTAAGGAGATTGACGGAGGATCCATTATCCACCAGGATTTTGCCTATCTTGATATCATGGCAGTATCCAGAGACATATAGGGGACGGTTGTGGTCGCACATCCCGAGAAGGAGGTCTTCGTCACCGAAAGTGATGTCGGCCGTATGCACTTCCTCCAATTCATCCTTCATCCTTTCAGTGGCGAGGAAGGCTTGGAATTGCTCAGGTTCTTGTAACGCCTTAATTAGTGAGTCTCGCGCTTCTTTTGATAATAGGAGGGCATCGAGAATGCTAAGCTGAGAAGGTAGCTTCCTTAGGTGTGCTAGGATGTTATAGTCCACCGTACCCTTCCTAGAAGGGTCTTTGGCAGCCAGCTCTTTCATGACTTGGTCATCTAAAGTGATATCTTCAGTGGCCTTTTCCTTTCCCTTATCTTTTCTACTCGCGGGCCCGAGATTCTTTTCTGGGAGTGTGCGATTGCGCAGCTGAATGTTCTCGCAGGCCTCCGATTTCTCCTCTTTCCCTAAAACGGATTCTTTAAAGAGAGGGCCCAGAGCCATTTCTTCATCGGAGTCGCTCCCAAAGGTGAGAACTTGTGACCCTCCGGCGTTAACCATGTAACAACTGCCAATAGTTCCGTTGTGCCCGTCGGCAGTACTCCTTCGTTCCCGACGAGTCTTGCGTTTCATGCGCTTAAAATGTTGCCGATGAGCAACATATCCTTGCCACCATATCTTAAAGGCGTCGCACTCCTCCGTGGGGTGTGAAATTTTCCGATGATATGCGCAATAATCAGGGTGTCTCTCCACCCTATTGAGCGTGTTTTCTTCCGAGGGTGGTAGCTTCATTCCCATTGACATGGCTTTAGCAAACCTTTTTCTCGTCTTGAATATCTTCTTGTCTGCCTCGGATGCTTTTCGATCTGGCGGGAGTACTTCTACTCTTTCGTTTAGTCGCCTGCGTTCGGCTCCTTCCGATGCGGCCATCTCACGCTCCTGATCTGCTTTACTCTTTAGAAAAATCTTGTCCAGAAAGGCGTCGATCATTTCATCTGTTGGCCACACAAGTCCTGGCTCAGGGTGTGCCCCCAGTTTCTCGGTGCCAGGAGTTTTCTTATCTTCCGAGTGGGAAATCACATGACAACTCGCCACATATCTCTCGGATTCATCCGATGTGCTCTCTTCCTCATCTTCCTTCTGAAAGACGTGGTTGAGGAACTCTTGCAGTGTGACGGGAGTCCGTGCCTTTTGATTGTACTCCTCCAGCGCGTCAATCTGTTTCAAATCCGTGCGCTTGTTTCCAGGCTTCACGGGCTTTTTGGATTTCCTCTTCTTTTTCTTCGAAGATTTTGACGGTTGGGTGTGAGTACTTGGGCCATCACCACGAGTCTTTGTAGTTGGGCGCAGCTTCAACATCCCTTCGATGATTTGAGGTTCAAGCGGGTTCTTCCATTCAACCGCTGGGCATGCATGAAGGTCACTCAGCATCCTTTTGGTTTTAGCTGATAGCACGATTTCCCATGGAGCTTCTTCAATAAAGGAACAAGTCTCCCCCGGTGCATCCGTCTTCTTAGGAGTATGCAGCTGTGGCGGGTTCACCTTCCACTTTTCGGACAGCGCAAACTTTCCCTGAAGGTATTGATCTTCAATCCATCCTTTGAAGACGAAGCAATCCTCAATCAGATGGCTTACCGTTTGATGGTAAGGGCAATAGTTAGGGTTGTTCACCTCAGTAGGTTGTGGCGGTCGCCTTGGATTTGGCAGGTTTATAAGTCTGTTGCGTACTGCCAGCTCGAATAGCCGTTTCGTCTTGTCCCGTAGGAACGAGTAGGGACGCTTCATCTTCTCATTATAATACCGGCGTCTTTCTTCCAGTTGATCCGTCAGCTTTGGGGCATTGGGTTGCTGCTGGGCATTCGCGACGAAGGTGGCCTTTTCTTTACCCTTGTCATTCCGAGGTTCTGACTTCGGGGGAGATGGTCTATGACCCATTTGGTCCATCTGAGCCAACTTGTCGATTATAGCCTGGAATGTGGTTGGCTTAAAGAACATCATAAACTGGGAGATAGTTGCGTGAGGGTCTAGGGTTCCCACGAACATGCCCACCGCGAGCGCTTCCTCAATGCGTTGCTCGCATTTCGACCACAAATTCCGCCATCGTATAGCATACTGGACCCAAGTTTCGCCTGGTTTTACCCTGGCGTTAATCAGTGCCGTTATTGGAGTGCGTTCGCTGGCGCTTGCGAATCGCTGAGTGAATAGCAACTCCATTTCAGCGAACGTCTTGATAGAATCGTTCGGGAGTTCCGAATACCATTCGAACGCTGTTTCTGATAAGCTGCCTACGAACTAGCGAAGCAACAGTTTATCATCTCCGCCGGTGTTACCGCAAAGGGCCCTGAACTGGGCGACATGTTGGTGGGGATTGCCGGTCCCCTTGTAAACATGGAACTTGGGAATTGTGTAACCCGGCGGGTACTTGATTTGGTCGTACCAGCTTGGATATGGCCGCCCCGTTTTTACGACTTGACCAGCTGCCTCAGTCGCATGATGAACCCGGATTTGCTGGGCTATATAGTCGACCAAGTCAGCCTTAGAGATTGTCTCCTCCTTGGCCGTTGAGAGGGACGGTGGTGGATTTGACGTTTCTCCCCTATCGTCTTCAAGGACGATCGGGGGATCCTCAGCGGGTGGATCCTGTTGGATCATCATTCCTATCATATCTTGGAAGAGGAGGCCCATACGCTGTATATTGGCTGCTTGTTCAACAGCCTCTTTGTCCTTCTTCTCCAATATTCAGCGAAGGAATTCGGCGTCGGTTTCTTCCTCCTGGCGTTCGTCCGAAGACGTTTCTGGGTTTTCTTTTGGCCCGGTAAGTGCGGCCATAGCATTCATCATTTCCTGGAGCTTTTGCTATTGCTCCTGAGCTTTGGTCACCGACCGTGTGAGCGGTCTATGACCTGTAGATGCACGGCTGTCTTCTTTTCCTGACGCCATGTATACGGTGTGGACCATCATGCCCCCAGACTTAGGGCGTCTGGGCTCAGTGCTTTTAGCTGTCGTTGCAGGCTGGGGGATCTTCTCTGGCTTCCTCCTTTTATGAGCAGTGGAGGTTGAGGGGGCCGTTGTGGTGGGCGTCCAGACAGCCTTTCGTAGTTTAGCCTGGTGACCGGCTTCCGATTGGATTTTTAGCTTCTTGTGCTGGCGGGAGAAGTTTGGATCGATCATCGAATCTCAGGCCTGCCGCCAAACCTTATAGATTTTGGAAGACAGCCGTTGAGGGGATCGGGGCTGTTCTGACTTTATTTCCACAATCTTTTTTAGTGGGGGAGGAGACCTCTTTAGCACCGCAGTAGGAGAATTCCTTCGCACCTTATTTAGCATCTCGAAGCTGTTCCCCGTTGGAACAGCAGCATTAACTTCTGCCATCGGGGCTGATGGAGTTAGCCCAGAGGGGGAGTTGCCCCCAGCCTTCCTTACTCGGCGCCAATGGCGACGTCGAGCGTGTCGAGCGGACGGCGTTGGTTCAGCGGTGAGAATGGCTTCATCTTGCCCCCTGTGTAGGTGGGGGGTCGCTGCTGGTGTTAGCCTGTCAAAGACCGATGTCCTTTGGGTAGCAGGAGTGGGAGCTGGGACCGTCAATCTTGTAAGGACCAACTTTTTGGCCGGGGAAGCCGCCCTGGCAATTTCGGGAGCAGGACCGGTCACTTTCTTAGAAGAAACCTTCTCTGGGATTGTAGGCCCCATGATGGGTCCACAGGATTTCTGGCCCAATCTAGAGAAGACCGAGGCGCTGATGTTGGGCGACCCGTTGAGAGGAGCCGCAGCAGGGGTAAGACGATCAAAGACCGACTTCTTGGGAGCTTCCTTTGTCAGCACCGGCGCCGTGAAGCTTGTCGGTGGGAGCATAGTCCCAAAGAACAATCCGGTAGTGGCCTGAGTCACCTCGTCCACCGGTATTGTGAATAACGAAGCAGCTTGGGGTCCGTAGGCTATACCTCCTGGCGAGGCAGAGCGTTGGTCGCAATTGCAGTCCGAGCAGTTGGAGCATTTCGCAGAAGTAGAAGCCATCAATCCTTTGCTTTCTGCAATGAGCAAGACGCCAAGTCTTAGTATCTCGAAACCCAAGGGCAACCATTAGCGAACTGCGATTGGTTCGCGAATCACGACACACGAAGTGTGGAGTGGAAAGAGGAAAAGATCCCACCGGGCGTGCCAGAATCTGTTCCCCTCCGAACGGCGGCCGAGACGGCAGACATCTCGCCTGAGATTCGGGGCAGATGCTAATTGGTGCTATCCGTCCACCTCTCCGAAGATGCTAAGTTGATTTATGGCACCATGTATCGAAGGTCTGAACGGATGCGTCCGATGTAGCAGACTTCGTCAGATTCCCCCTCGCTTGAGGGTTTTTTTGATTGTGGGGACGCTCTTCCCTGCAGGCGCAAGCCCCTGCAGTTAATTACGCTACCGCGTCGCGGTAACAACTTTCTCCTTCTCCAGATGGTCACTTCGTGTCGTGTGTGTTTATTTTATGTTTTGTTTCCCGTGGATTGTTTACGGAGACCGAGTTATGTCGTCGCCCGTAGGGCGTGGACTAGTCCAAATCCGTATTATCTTAGATTTGGGTTTGGGGGTTTGGTTTGAGGATACGTTAGCCATATTTGAGGCAAAGATCAACTCAAACGTTTGTTAAGGATACGTTAGTCTAACCTGAGACTAAGATCAACTTAACGGGATCGTTTAGATCCGACAAAAGAGCATTTGGGCTCCATTGTTCCAGTTTAGGGACATAGTGGTCCATTTAATGTATGGCCGTCGGGACCCGTCACCTCTCTGACGACGTTGAAGGATTACAACGACAGATGTCAGAGGAGTTCAGAGATGTACCCTTGAACCAGAGTTAATTGGGGGGATCTATAGTCCAGTTTGGGACTAAAGTCTGTTTGAAAGGTTTAAGGATACGTTAGCCATATTTAAGGCTAAGATCAACTTAAACGGGATCGTTTAGATCCAACAAAAGAGCGTTTGGGCTCTATCATTCCAGTTTAGGGATATAGTGGTCCATCGCTAGTTTAAGGACAGTGCAGTCCATGGGTAGTTTAAGGACATTGCGGTCCATTGTTAGTTTTAAGACATCTCGGTCAAGGTTAAGGACTTCGTAGTCCATGGGCTTAAGGACCCCACAGTCCATTGTTAGTTTTAAGACATCTCGGTCAAGGTTAAGGACGTCATAGTCCATGGGTTTAAGGACCCCACAGTCCATTGTTAGTTTTAAGACATCTCGGTCAAGGTTAAGGACGTCGTAGTCCATGGGTTTAAGGACCCCACAGTCCATTGTTAGTTTTAAGACATCTCGGTCAAGGTTAAGGACGTCGTAGTCCATGGGTTTAAGGACCCCACAGTCCATATCAATGTGTGGTCATCGGGACCCGTCACCTCTTTGAAGACGTTGAGGGATTACAACGCCAAGTATCAAAGGAATGAAGAGATGTACCCTGGAACCGGAGTGGATTAAATAGTCTTTGGCCTAATTTGGGATCAAGACCAATTAATTATGTTATGAGCCCATTAGCCCAGTTAATTACGAATTGAGGACTTATGGCCAGCTTGGGCTAAGTCCATTCATGTCTGGGACATCGGCCCTCCTGTTGGTCCCTTGAAGGAGAGGCTTTGCCTCTGGCCATTTAGCCAATTGGGCCAATGCCTAGTGTTAAATACTAAAGGCCAATCAGTGTTGAACACTGAGAATGAGATTGATAAGTCAGTGTTTAACACTAGAAGATAGTTGGTGTCAACACCCCCAACAAGGCCTTCAAATTAGTGTTAAACACTAAAACAGACCAGTGTTAAACACTGGCAACAGAAATCCCAAATTAGTGTTGAACACTAAGGTAATCAGTGTTGAACACTGCAAATAAAGTTCTTTGCTTAGTGTTGAACACTAAGGCCAAACAACGTTTTAACACTGAATTCAGGGGTTCCAATTTAGCGTTAGACGCTGAGGCAAGAGGGGTCACGTGGTAGCACGTGAGGGCGCCCTCCCTTCGTTTGTTCTGCTGAGAAGATCGCATCTTTTGGAGCATCACGTGTCATCACGTGACGGGTGTTTGAATGGAGTATGTTAAAGCCTCTGCCAAGGGTCACGTGGGTCACGTGAGGCACTGCCTCAAAGGGCTTTCTGTAGATCTTTTGGGGGGGGTCACGTGGTGACACGTGACCCTGCTTTTCTGTAGTTGTTTAGAAGATCTGTTAATCCCTTTCAGGAATTAAATTCCTCGTAGGGTTGAACCCTGACAATAATTTCAGAGGAATTAAATTCCTAGTTCCTTTTGAAGAGTTGAACTCTGAATTTTCTGTAGGAATTAAATTCCTCATATATGTGAAGAACTGAATAGGGTTAAACCCTAATAAAAGCTTTAAGGAATTAAACCCCCACTCTCTGTTAGAGAATTATTCTGGGGAATAAGATTAAGGGAATTAAATTCTTGTTGTTTTAACAGAACTAAGTTCTTAACTAGGGTTAAACCCTGATTCTTTTCATTCTGAAGGAATTAAATTCCCATAACACAGGGTCAAACCCTAATTTTATTTTGAAGGAATTAAATTCCTATAGTTCTGTGAGAATTAAATTCTCGTGCTTCCATTCCCTCTCTATGCTTTGGATCTGCATGGCAGAATCTCAACCAATTGAGAATTAAATTCTCAACTCAAGGGGAGATGTGCACTTTACAGATCCTCCATCAAAGAGAGAAGAAATACGTCCTTCTGTTTTATATCAGAGTTAAACTCTGTTGAGAATTAAATTCTCTTTTCTTTCAATGAAACCTTCCCTTTCTTACCTAGGGTTTTCTTTTGCAGAAGATCTAAATTCCTCTAAAGTATCAAGGCTCTCTCTCTTTTCTTCCCTCTGCATATATCTTCTTTTTGTGTGTCTCTTGGCTCCTATTTATAGGAGAAGCAGCCGAGTCAATTAGTTTTTGATGAATCTTTCATTGAGAGATTTGATTTGTATCCATCATTCGTTTTGGACCTTTGGATTATTAGGTGAATTTTATTCACCATTGGATTTTAAATCCAGAGATTCTCCTTTGTTATTTCGGTTAGATTTTACGGGGAAATCTTCCCAAATTCGAGATTTTCCCATAGATAGATGATATTTAATCACCTTTAAATCTTTAATTCAATCGGTTGCTTTTGGAAAGATTTGAGAGGTCTTTTCTCAGAATTTAATTCTGTTAACAAATGGGCTTTGAAGTCGGTCACGTGTGGGCACGTGACCCTTGGTCACGTGTGGGCACGTGACCCCCCTTGGAACGAGCCCTCTTCTTTCTTTTTGCGCTCTGCTTTCTGGTCGCTGCTTAACCGTCACGTGCCACCACGTGACCCCTGGTCACGTGCCGCCACGTGACCCCTGGTCACGTGTGAGCACATGACCCTCGTCTGGAGCCTTTTTCCGGAGAACAAATCTGCTGCTTTTGATTATCACGTGCCAACACGTGACCCTGGTCACGTGGGAGCACGTGACCTCTTCTGAAGCCTTTTCCTTGATTTGATCAGGGAACCGGTTTGCCTTTGAAGCCGTTTTTAATTGTCACGTGCCGACACGTGACCTAGGTCACGTGGAAGCACGTGACCCTTTCTGAAGCCCTTTTCTTTGATGTAGTCGGGAAACTGAATTTGCCTTGCCGATGCTTTTATTAGATGTCACGTGCCAACACGTGACTGCTGGTCACGTGTAAGCACGTGACCCTTTTCTGAAGCCTCTTCCGTGGGCTTTCCTGATTTTAAATCAGGAAACACAGGTTTTTTTGAGGTTTAGCGGATGGCAACAGTGAGGACACTGTTGAAAAAAAGTTTGGGGGAGGTTTGTGCTTATTTTCGCATCATTTGCATAAGCACAAAACATTTTTGAAAACCTATAAAAATTTAAAAATTTTCAAAATTATAAAAAGATTTTTGTACATAAATAAGATAATAAAAGATTAGATAGTGAACAATTACATCCGTGAGATTAGAAAAATTTAAGAAAACTAAGAAAATTAGAAGTTTTCTTATACGAACTAGTAATAAGTAGTTATGAGCCGTTGTCCCAAGGGTTAGTAAGATGAAGGACGTCACTAATCTGAGGATAAAAATAAGTCTGAAAAATAGTTTCTATTCTGGAAGCTAAACATTTTGAACGTTGATACCCTGCTATTCGCACTTACACACGTCTTAAAGCCCGGGATAGTAGAGGATACCTTGAAATGCTCTTGTCTTAAAGCCGATGTATGAAGAAAAAAGAAATGAAGAAAGTGGTGAGAAAAATGGACACTGGTTTTGTTATCACCAAGGGCAATAAAAAATATAGCAAGGGTGCCTTTTCACCTAGTGCCCTAAGGCCAACTGGTCTGGGAGTCACTGCTATACCCGAGGTGGTGCAAGACGAGGAAAATACACCAAATAAGCAAGCACATGAGTAATCGGTCGGTTAGTACCTCAAGAAGTATTAACGGTCGCATGAAAGTGTGTGAGCACATCTAATTAAAAAGTACTGAGGCTGATGGGTAAGAGTATGATATCTTGAATTGAATTCTCTGGGTGTAGGGATGTCCTTTACACACACGCAGGGTGATATGATCGATGTTTGGAAGAAAGATGGGAATGAAGAATAAGACGATGTTTTATTTAGGGAGGACGTGATTTCTGATATCTTTTCATGACCATTAAGATAGGGCTCATGACAACCGAAAAACTAGCTAGTTGGAAACCCTAATTTTCAAGGCTTTTCTTTTACAATTCTTTTCTTTAAATGTAATATTCATGATCTTCCTTTTATTATTGGATTTTGTGGGTGCAATCCGCTGAAAACCCTCAGGAGACAACACTCCTCCTACTAGGGACACCTAGAGGTTTAAAGGCTTGTTGCACGTGCTCAGAGCAATCGTGTTGCCTACGAAAGTGTGCTTTTCTTTTTCTTTATTTTCTCCTTCTTTTTAATAAAAAGTTCGATCGAGACGATCGAAAATAAGTTTGGGGGAATTTGATCAGTCGAAAATATTGCATTTCTAACACGGCAATTTCCCTATTATTTTGCACTCATATAGAAGTGTTCGGTATTCATATTGCACATATTACCAAATCATCTCTGAAATACCAGATTGCATGTGCTAAACGTTTAAACCAGCACTTTTAGGGAAATTGTGTGTTTATCATGGCATCGCATCATTCTTGTATAGCGCAACTCTTGTCTTGGGGTCTAATGCAGGAAATTCCAGAAGCAGAGCCCAAATTGGGAAAAAGAACTGATAATAGATACGCCAACTCCAAGATGCAAGATTTGGTAGTAATACAGAAGGCCTAAGAGAATTTAAAATATCATAAAAAGGCCCATAAGGAAGCCCATGAATTACCATCTGAAAATAAAACACCAAGGCCA
Organism: Agapanthus africanus; assembly: GCA_030015575.1. NCBI lineage: Eukaryota > Viridiplantae > Streptophyta > Magnoliopsida > Asparagales > Amaryllidaceae > Agapanthus > Agapanthus africanus. Next base: position 254,343,321 of record JASDDO010000019.1, on the reverse strand, counting down.
CCAAATGACCGCGGATCCGCGACCCAAACCCCCTTGGCGCCGCGGATCCGCGGCCTGATGATGAGATCAGCGCCTCAAATTTTTCCACGTGTTTATCCCTAACGGCCTAAGCTTCCAGAAGATCCCAGAAGCTCTACGTGGCGCATCTAGAAGGCTCGGCGTAACAAACTATTTCTAGAAGGATCTCTTAACAAAATTTTGGAGGGAAATTCAAATTTTGTGCTAACTAACTTGTGGAGGGAAAATTCAAATTTCAATCCTAGATCTAGAATTTTGAGGTCTATATAAGAGAGCCTAGATCTAGGGTGAAGGTTGTTCAATTCTTCATCTCTCCTCTTCCACCCACAAGTCGAGTGACACGACTTATGTCAAATCCCAATTCAAAATCAAGATCCCGAGTACCATTCAAGCAAGAGAGCCTTCAACCTTTAGCAAGAGACGCCGGATTCCATCGGAGCAAGAGATCCAAGCCGATCCACGACTCAAGGAGCCGAGCGAAGCTGAAATCGACGATCTAGTTCCTACCTTTTGTAAATTTCAAGAGAGTTGTAACGAAATTTGTCGATAAATAAAGGTGAAATTTCTATATCTTGCTTAGCTTTGATTCAACATTATGATTCGATCTCAATTTATGATTGCGTTTGATATTATGATGTTTGAGTAAACTCCGCTCGTGTAGGAGTTGTGATGATCAATAGAATGATGATGATTTAGATCTTTTTACAATTCTTAAATCCTATAACGATCGTAAATTCTAGTGAATCAAATGATCGATGACCTAGTTTCGGGATGATCCTTTCTTGATTGTGTTCACTCGAAACTAGGGAACAACAATTGATCATTTGATTGACTAGAAGCTAAAATTTGAATGAGATTCATTGAAGGGGTAAAGGATAAGACGAGAAAACCCTAGCTTCTTCACAAGGTCCTTAATCCACGATGAATGATCATCGATTTAGTATCAATTAGTTAAAGGATAAGAACATGAAATCATTAGATCTCATCACATCTATAGATCCGATCTACTCCTACGAGCCATACTTCTAATCTTGATTGTTGGTTGGAAATCATCACAAATTACCACTTCTTGATTTTAATGCTTTCTTAGATCTAGATATTTTCTCTTTCTTGAAATGTAATTTTAAATCATGAATTGTTTTCTTTTCTTTTCCTTAAAGTTTCGACTCATCTAATTCGAAAGACGAACGATTACACTTTCCCTGTGGACGATCCGCACTTACTAACGCGCTACATTCGACACCGTTATTGATTGCGGTCAAATAATTTTTGGTTGTGATTTCTCTTTACTATTTTCTACATACACAACGGAAATTCAATTCAATGTAAACAACATCTGGTCTGTTACACAACATCGCATACATTATACAGCCTACCGCAGAAGCGTAGGGTATAGATGTGATGCGAGCCCTTTCCAAATATGTCTTGGGAGATATCTCTTTGGAGAGGGTGATTCCATGACAAACCGGTAGACTACCGTGCTTAGAATCATCTATACTAAATATTTTCAGTATGGTATTGTTTTACCTTGACTGTGAAAGTCCCACCATCCTCTTTGATCTATCACGATAGATCTAGATCACCAGAATGTAGTTGATATCACCCAGGTATTTTATAGAGAACCTCTGTGATAAGAATCTTTTGACTGATTGTAGCATAGGAATGTCATTTCCTATCAAAGAATGTCATCCACATACTCAACGTGGAATTCCACAGTTCTTGCTACAATCTTACTATAAATGCATGGTTCATCTGGATTTTTAATAAAGTCGAATTCTTTTATTGTCTCAACAAAAATAATTGTTCCAACTCCGCGATGCCTGCTTTAGTCCATAAATAGACTTAAGCAACTTGCACACTGTTCCGTTGCTCCCACTGTGATTGAAATCCTCTGGCTGATCCATATAGACGCACTCTTCCAAATAACCATTTAGAAAAGCCGTCTTTACAGCCATCAGCCGGATCTCATAATCTTGGAAGGAAACAATGGCAAGAAGGATCCGAATGGATTTGAGCATAGTCACTGGAGAAAAGGTTTCATCATGGTCCAAACCAGGTTGACGAAAACCTTTTGCAACAAATCTAGCCTTATAGGTTTCAACCTATCCATCTACACCAATCTTCATTCTGAAGATCCATTTGCACCCTACGGGTTTTATCCCTACTGGAGCAATGTTCAAAGTGCATACTTTGTTGGTGTATATGGACTCTATTTCGGTCGGCATTGCATCCAGCCATTTTACCGAGTCGCCGCTCTGAATGGCTTACTGGAAGCTAGTTGGCTCATCATTGTCAATGATGCAATCCTCTCGATTCTCGTCTATGAGAAAACCGTAGTATCTCTCAAGCAGATGAGACTGCCTACTAGTCCTGCGGATTGGCACAGGGATGTTCGGTTCTTTTGAAACCTCTGGTTCTACCATACTTTCTGTAATAGTTTATGGTTCTGGAATTTCTTCCAGTTCTATTGCGCTCCCACTCTTTCTTATTCTAAAAAATTGATTTTCTAAAAAGTGGGCATGACGAGGAACAAAAACCTTTTGTTCCTCTGTGTAATAGGAAAGATATCCCATGGAGTTCTTTAGGTATCCCACAAACCTATACAGTACTGAGCGTGCCTCGAGCTTGTCCGCATACTGCTTTTCAACAAAAGCTGGACATCCATATATCTTCAGACGCTGAAGATAGGGTTTCTTCCCACTCCACATCTGATATAATGTGGTAGGTACAGTCTTGGTAGGAACCTTATTCAAAAGATATGCACCTAATTCTAGTGCATAACTTAAGAAGGATCACGGCAACTCAGCGTTACTCATCATAGAACGAACAATATCCAATATGGTTCTGTTCCGCCTTTCCTATACACCGTTGTGTTGTGATGTGTATGGAGAAGTAAGCTGAAAGAGAATTTCATTCTCTTTTAAGTAATCCTGGAACTCGGCAATTAAGTATTCACCACATCGATCAGATCTCAGTATCTTGATACTTGTGCCTGTTTGTTTTTCCACTTCATTCTTATATTTCCGGAATTTTTCAAAGGGTTCGGATTTATGCGTTCACAAGAAGACATGTCCTAACCTAGAGAAATTATCCGTAAAAGTAATGAAATAGGAATAACCACTTCGTGCATCTGTAGATATTGGACTACACACGTTGCTGTGTATAAGTCTCAAGAGCTCACTCGCTCTTACTCCGTATCCAGTGAACGGAGTCTTTGTCATCTTTCCTATGAGACAAGATTAACAAGTTGCATAAGACCGATATTCGAACAGATCCAAATATCCCTCTCTATATAATTTCGACAACCATGTTTCAATGATGTGACCCTGTCTACAATGCCATAAGATAGTTTTATTTAATTCTGAAGCCTTTCTTTTAAGTGTTCTGGACGTTGAAAACCCGAGCTTGATTTAACACGTATATACTGTCCTCTAGTATACCCGACCCAATCAAACTTTGATTTAGGTGGATGTGGACCACATCGCTTACAAACTAGACTAGGTACACAAACAGTTATATAGAATCAATATATGCCCACTTGTCAATTCTAGGTGATATACCTTACGGATACAGCGTCCACGCTCATTCCGTTAGCAACCCTGAGAGTCATATCACCTGCCCTGATAACTCTACGGTTTCTCAAAGCCTGTAATGAATTACAGATATGAGATCCTGATCCAGTATCTTGTACCCAGAAAGTAGAGTTAATTGACAGACTATTTTCAATCACAAACACACCCGAAGTTGAAGCCACAACGTGCTTCGAATCCTAGATTCTGGCTTTCCAAGCTCTGCATCCTTTCTGCTAGTACCCTTTCTCGTAACAATCAGAACATCCCTACTTCCCTATTGTTAACCATGAAACTTTTTCCCTTCCCTTTTCTTCTACCTTACCGACACCGCCTATCGGTTTTATGGAGGTCTTCTTCTTCTCACCCTTGGCATCTGCCTTAGATCCAGAAGAGGAAGATTCCCCAATATGCAGAGCGGGTGTCTCGCTGGTTTCCTTTAGGGTGTCCTCAACTGGAAATATAACTTTCTTCCTCCAGGCTTAAGTAGAAGGTAGGGACTGTAGAATCAAGTCAGTACATGACTCGTTCTCCAACGTGGTCTCCAGGTCCGTGAGCTGTCTAATACAGCTGATCATTATAGGGATGTGGTCCCCTACAGATGATCCGACAGCCAACCTCGCTTAAAGCAATTCTTTCGAGGTCTCATATCTTGTGATACAAGATTGCTCTCCATATAAATCTTTGTTATGGAGGAAGATGGAAATTAAGTCCATCTTCTCGTGCTACCTCTGGTATACACCATCTACTTAGGCCAACACAAGGCACTTGGCATTCGCACAGTCTTTTTTTCTTGTCTTACGGATATCAACATCCGCGATGGTGGAAACTGGACCTAGGACGGCGGGGGCTTTGAGTAGTAATGAGATGGTCCAGCTTATCATAGGTAATGGACATTTGGACACCAGTCACTATAGTATAAATCAGTCATTTTATTATCTATCTGTAACCTAATCCGGTCACCTGGTCCCTGCAATTAGAAGAGAGAGAGAGAAGAACACACTCAGCATGATGCTCTTGCAAGTTTAGATTGGTTTTTAATTTATCTAAACAGGATGGCTCCCACTGTTTCTCTAATCCTTCCTCAAACCATAAAAACAGAATTAGTTAGGATTAATCTCACCGTACAATACTTGCTTAACTGTTCGGCCAGGCTAGTGTCGGTACTTCGAGGGAGGTATTACGACACTTTCGCGAAATTCCTTAATTAAATAACCTCTTTCCCTGAAGGCATAGCCCCGCTAACACTGTTCTAGACACCCACTTGGTTTATAGCATTGATCGTTAAGTGAAGAATCTCCCGAGGAGTAGCGGATACTCACAGTAGGATCAAAATCCAAATATCATTGTATGATAATCTTGAAGGAATCCTACCAACATTATCACACTTCAAAAGGTATGCAGCACCAGCAAGTTTTAGTTTCCTTAGAAACTCCCGATGTAGATTTTTTCCCCATGCTCTTATGACCTTGACGAAGGCCAACAAATAATAAGTCACATGTCAAGTTCTACCCATCATTGTCCAGGTTAATTTGAACCCACCCGTATATACCCTTGATGAAGGCTAACAATGTAATACGACTGTCCCAAACCAACGCATCTATCTATGCTACATATGAATACCCAGTAGCTATCAATCACTATGCCTTGACGAAGGCCAACAAACATAGCTTAAATACTACTGAATATTCATATGAAATGACGGAAGGCTACGAATGGTTTTGGCGAAACCGTGAACGTAGTGAACTTGATATAATCGAAGGAACCTGATAGCTTTTAAAAGGAGTGGTTTAAGCTCCGCATTTAAAAGTCTCCTGTTTTAAAATAACCGAGTGGTTTTTAAAATTTGTTCCAACGATTCAGCTTTGGTTTATTTGCTTTGCCTTAATATAATGCATTCCCATCATTTACACCTATCATCACAGAAAATACGAAAATACCACGTCCACTTATGCCATCCGCATTTGCCACTGGGCCCCGTCTAACACCGTCAGGTTACTTAACTAATGCCAGAGTAGGGGCTAGACTAGCGCGGATGCAAAATATAAGCAACATCTTTTATATATTATATATAATAAACATTCGTCTGATGCAATAATAGGCATTCCAGATCACAGATGAACATATTGGATATAATAGGAATTCCGCGTTTCGTTTAAGCCTGTAACGTAAGACGGATTCCACAGTCGCGATGAATAGCCAAATCCCACCCTAGACCCCTACGGGTGCGGCGAACTACCCGCCAAATACCCGAAGTGAAGCAACCTCCCTCAGCATAGCGAGTAGGCCACTCGGCACTCCAAAGTACCCGGTAGTTTTGCACCCCACCCTGGGTCTATCCTAGGAGCAAAAACTGTAAAAGAAATAATACAACGGTGGCTATAACCTCAACCCGGATGTGCCCCGAAAAAATAATATTACATCACTTTAAAAATTTACATCGAATGAAAAAATGAAAACTCTCATCTCACATCCTAGGCTATTCATCCACGACGATCCAACATGTTCATATACACAAACCAACATAACAACATCACAGATATGTGCAACCCCGACTAATCGACGTACAGAAATTAGTCGACGTTTCCAAACACATATACACATCACAAAGTTTGTAAAGTAACCGCGACATTAGAATTCCACACGCAATTAGCAAACTTAACCAATTTTCCAAAACTTGAAAATCCAGTGAGCTAAAGTTCCCAAAACGATGGTTTTAAGCCAATTCGGAAGTCCAAATCAAAACGAAACGCGCCCGAACCTTCGTGGAGAGTTAGAGCACGAAATTAACTTCAAGTTAGAGGGCCTATAAGGGGTACCCCATCCTCGAGGCCACCACGAGGTGGCCAAGGGATGAGGCAGAGTCGAAACTGCCTAAGGTGGGGCAGTTTCGGGTCCCCACCGCCAAGACCACCTTGTGGTGGTCTTGGGGAGTGGGACCAGCCGTTCGGTCCCCCCGTGGGTTCCCCGGGGTACCCATGCATCACCCCGCAGCTTCTTAGTTCAAACCGTGAGCCCGCGGGGTGTGCAAACATCTCAAAACATCATTTTTGGAAACTGTTTTTATCGGCAGTTTTTGCGCGAAAAAAACAGCGGATTTCTAATGTCGCTACAAGCTATCTAAGGTTTTTGAGAGGCTCTGACACCACTTTAAGTCGATGTTGCACACCCCACGTGTTCGCGGGGAGGCAGAAATTGCAAAAAATTATTCTTACGGGCTTCGCAACACGACTAGAACCAAGGATTGAACATAAACCATAGCTAACAAACTACTTGAGGTTTAACTACTCAGATGAATGTTATACCTCATAGTATCGTGTCCTTCAGGTCTTCTCGCTGTCCTCATCATCATCATAGGCTCCAAGGATCAAAACAGATCGAAGCAACCTCGACGGCATCCTCGAGTCAAAGACGATCCACCCGAGAGTCTATAGTCTGACCTCCTAGCTCAAATACGAGGTAACTACGGCTTCTAGTTCGCTAAATAAGAAGTCCTAGATGGTGTATAGTAAGAAGATGAAGTTCTTTGTCTCTTGGAACCCTAGGTTTCTCAACTCATGAGAGTTCTAGGGTTATGAGGAAGAAGAAGATGCTTGAGGAAATGAGAGAGGAGTTGTGAACATAGGACTTGAGCTTGGCTGCCCTCTTGATATAGAATCAAGAATATCAGAAATTTTATGAGATAAATATCACAATAAAATATCTTCAAACCTTCACAAATATCTTGTGGTGACTCATGACCATGAGTCACTAAGTAGCCATGCTAGGTTCAATGCTCAAATCCACCTCATTTCCTCCACCCATTTTGTTTAATCCAAAAAGAATAAAACCCTAATAGGTGTCCCCCTTCTAGAAGCCAATCCCGAAGAATTACGAGAATTCCCCTCATCCATATATACATACCCACATCCGTATTTCGAAGAAAATAAATACTAAGAGACTAAACAATCAATCAATATAATAATAGGATCCGGCTTAAACCAAACCCCAATAGTATTATCCACCCGATCATCATACGTGCATAAGTGCACGTACGTGATCGAATCCCTGCCGTAAAAACCATACGGCCTCTACACCTTTTGCTCGGTGCAGGGAAACTCTCTATGTAGGACTCTAAAGATTCGACACTACGCTAGCAGTGGGTTTAACCACAAGCCGCAAGTGGTACTAGCTGCACATAATGGCTGTCCAGGTATGTGTCGATAAGAAGGCCGATGTGCTAACTCATCCAAACTCCTGCTGAGCCTGTATATGACAATCTCTGTACAATCCGGTCTATTCGTCTAAAAGTATCGCATATCGGGCCTAGGGCATGGTAATCGTCAGACCCCTAATAGCGCAATAAGTTGTGTCGGAGAGTATCCCAAAACACCCTGAGAAACTACTAGAATACCTACCAGTAAATCTCGCTTGCCTTGGCCAAGGACTTTGTGTAATGGCCTTCCGAACACAGCGCGATATCAACCCCTAATACCGGGAGAGACGAATCCTATCTAACCGCCACTGCCTCCAAGTGCTTCCGGACTGCACCAAACTACAACTTGTTTGCACGACTCCTTTGAGCCGTGGTAGGGTAGTAATCAAAGTACAGTGGGAAAACACTCGAGGCGAAGTAGCAGTATCAAGTCGATGGACTAAGCTGTACTCATATCACCTGGGAACTGCTACCCGGCGATAGGTATAATACCCACCAACAGTTCCCTACGAGTCCTGTCCAGTGTACTTATAACCTAATGAGCACCTGCATACTATCACCAGTACGACGTACTAATGGCTACGGGACAGACCATTTCCCCTGCTGGGATGAGAAGTGTATACACTAGTATATTCTGGAGTATCGATGCCCCATCTCGATAATCCTATGACTAGGGACCTGTATAGGATATACTTATAGACTACCCAGCCCCTGTTGGAAGTATATGCCCTAGAGGCCAGTATTGTATATGTATACATATGGATACTAGGGATATATATGTACAGAACAATCTTGCTCAGTTTTACAGTATATTATTTGACTTGTCTTTATCGGGATATATGTATTTATTTGTATTCTTGTTATATCTGGTTTGCACATATTGATAAAGACTCGATACGGTAGTATACTATTGTGGTTTGTCTTTATCTTAACATGGCATATGTCATACTCGTTATTACATATTTCGGTTACATGTTGATAAAGCCCCTAGGATCTTGCTTGACTACCTGCGCTGTGATGGCGATCATACTTGTGGGAGCAGGGTATTCCATAAGCACATCCTTAAGTGGTCTATAGTCGCGTGAGTATCGAGACTGGGCATTGATACTCCAGAGTAGACTGGTGCCCGTCGGGGGGATGGTTGGTCCCGCAGTCATTGGTCTGATGCACATAAGATCGTATACAGGTGCTCATTAGGTATGAGCACACTGGACGGACTTGCCAAGAACTTTCATGTGGTACTATACCTATCGTCAGATGAAAGTTCTAAGGTGACATGTGTACAGGTTAGTCTTTGGACCCGAGATCGGCATTTGTCTCGTGTGAGTTCCCACTGAACTTTGATCACTACCCTACCACGGCTCTACTGAGTCGTGCAAACAGGTTTTGGTTGGGTTCAGTCCCGAGCCACATGGAGGCAGTGAGCGATTGTCGGGGATTCGTCTCTCCCGGTATAGGGAGTCGATATCGCACTGTGATTCGATTGGTCAGGACCATAAGACCTTGGCCAAGGCACTTGGGATTTACTGATAGGTTGATCAGTAGTTTCCCGGATTGGTCCTGAGCCACATCGGCACGACTTATCAGGTTATTAGGGTCTGACGTTCACATCCCCTAGACCCGGTATGCGATACTCTTTGACGAAGAGACCGGACTGTATGGATATTGTCACGGATAGGCTCAGTAGGAGATCCGGATGAGTTTTCTCATCGGCCTTCTTTTCGACAGGTACCTGGGTAGTCGTTACGTACAGCTAGTGCCGCTAACGTGCTTGTGGTTAAACCCACTGCCACAGTACTATCGAGTTTTTAGAGTCCCACACAGAGGGTTTCCCTGATTCAGGCGAAATGATGTAGTAGCCGTCTTGGATACGTGCAGGGTTCGATCGATTGATGTACTTTGTACTTGGACTTTCGATCGGAAAGTTAGTAATACTAGCTGGCTCGGGTTTGAGCCGGATTATTAAATCAGGTATTGATTTAATAATTTACGTATATGTATTTCGATATATATTCTAGTATTACGTTCTTCGTGTTATTCTATCTCTTTGGGCGTTCGAATTTTTATCTGATTGCCGGTATATATTTACAGTAGACTGAAATCCGTATATATTACAGATTTCTTTCTAGAAGGTGGCCACCTCATTATGTATTTTCCTTTTATTTCATAAATGGAAATGAGGTGTAAAGTGGGAGGTAAGGGAGGCAAAGTAGTGACCATGCTTCAATAGTAATCGAATGAATTTATAATTCATTTTGGAGTTACTATTGAAGCATGGTTGCTAATTGTTTAATGAAAGAATTGATACACAAAACCCTTGTGTGTATTTTCTCTTTCATGCTATACTTCATTTTTCTTTGAGCTCTCATTTTCTCTTGAGTTCCTCCCTCCTCTTGCTTTCTTCCATCTTCATCTTCTTCCTCTTCACTAACATTCTCATGTATTAAGAAACAAGTGAAGAGGTTAGAAAAGAGATAACAAACACTTAGACACCCTTCACTACATCCTAGATTACTTGGACTAGCATCTCAAGTTCTCTAGTTGCTCTTTTGACACTTAGCAAAGAGCTAAACCCATGGATCACATCCCTCGGGTGGATCATCTACGACAAATGGAGGCCGGAAAACAACCTCGATCCCGGAAGACCGATGGAGCTGGAGTTGGAAATCGATCAAGTTCAAGGAGGCTACAAGGAGCTAAGGATGAAGAACGAAGACCGAAGGACTTGGTTCGTTTGGTAAGAATTCCTCATCATAGTAGATAGAACTCTTGTATCACTAACTAGGTTTATGGTTAAAGATCCGGGTAGGGTTTAGTCTAGCGCCAAGTTTTCGTTCGTCTCAAAATTTTTGTTCCGCAATTGGTCATGGAAGTTGGCCGGGACGCTAGGGTAACCCTTCATGGTATCAGATCCAGCCCATAAACCCTAAGTTAGCAGTTTAAACGATGTTAAAACAATGAAATCGAAATGATTCCAGGAAACCATAACCGTGATCTGCAGTTTCTGTTGATTTTGATAAAGTCTCTGAAAATTTTTTAAACAAGTGCAGGGTAGTCCTTACCCTATGAGATGTACCCAGAACCAAAACGAGATAGTTTAAAGTTGTTTTGTCCGGCCACATACATAGTAAAACCGGCCTCCTCGGTTTTGTGGGGGCAGAAAGCTATTTTTTTAGGTCTGGGTGCTTATCTCTAGGTATTTGGTTTCCTGGTGTTGTTTATTTTTGGCCCAAATTTGATTCTTTGTAGATTCAAGTTTGAGGCAACTTGTGGTGTTTCGAATTCGATATATTTAACAGTTTACAGTTCATTCACTTTTATCTACGACCGGGAATGTCACTCGATCGCTAAAACTCGTATAATCGCTATATGTTCCTTTAGACGGGTTTTGCGAACGTGATATTCGCGTTGATGTTGTGTGCTTGTTCTGTGATTGTGGTTGGATTGTCATGGTGGATAGCATGTGGTGCAATGTTAGAATACAGTTTATATTTCATTTGTACATTTTTTATTTTGGGACGAGCATCCGACATGTGGACTGCCGTCTTTGCCGGGTTGTATATTTTTTGGGGCACGACCGGGTTGAGGTCGATGTCACCGCTTGTATATATTATTTTCATTTTCTGTATTAGGATTACCCCGCGGTGGGGTGCACGAATAGCCGGGTTCTAGAAGGCAACAAGCCCGCATCTCATGGCGCTGAGACGGAGGGGGCTTCATTCTAGAACTGGCGGGCTATTCGCCGCACTCGTAGGGGGTACAGGTTTTCATTGCACAGGCTATCCACATGACCGGGAACGTCGGGTTTTATTTGTGGCTCAAATGAAACCCAGGGCTCCAAGATTATCCACCATTCTGTATTGTTATCTGTGATGTTGTTTATTATCATGCCTGGGACGAATGTTATATATACTTATATATATATTAGTAGATGTTGTATATGTTTTGCACCCGCGCTAGTCCAGCCCCCGCTCTGTCGTTAGTTAAGTAACCTAACGGGTGATGATGGGGCCCCGTGACGAATGCGGATGGCATATACGTACATTTTATTTTCGTTCTTTTCTGGTGTGATAGGTTACAAATTGATGGGACCACATTAATTTTGATTAATGCAAGATAATAAACCTAAAAGATGTTGTTGGAACCAAGATTTAAAAACTGACATTACAGACGTTCTCTTTTGCTTTGCACAGTGGTATTTGGTTTGGAATATCCAGCACCTCATTCGACGAGGCAAGGGCTGAGATCCCTTCACCGGGAGTGACCCCTTGAGTAAAAGTTTTGCGTCAGGGTAATAACTTCAATATAGTCGATTATTTTTTGCTTTGCGTCGTGGTATTCAGTTTGGAATATCCTGCACCTCATTCGACGAGGAAAGAGCCGAGATCCCTTCACAGGGAGTGACCTCTTTAGCAAAGGTTTTCGCCATTTATAAAACCACTCAGGTTCCTTCAATGATATCAGGTTCATTACGTTAATGGGTTTTTCACTAAAAACCCAGCCTTAGCCCTCCGTCGTTTCAGATAATTACTACTCAGTATTCGTGCTGTGTTTGTTGATTATTCGTCAAGGCACAGTGAACGGTAGCTGAGTAATAGTTCTCAGTTGCACAGATAGATGCGATTGGTTAGGACGGTCACATGATTTTGTTGATTATTCATCAAAGATCATGCGGGTGGGTCTAATGCAATCCAGGATAACGACGGATTGAACTTGACTAGGACCTTTTGATTTGTTGATTATTCGTCAAGGTCACTTAGGTCTTAGGGGCAAGAACCACATCGGGAGTTTCAAATATATAGGAAACTTGCAGATTTAGCATACCCTCTGAAGTGTGGTGACTAGAGTGAATTCCATCTAGTGCATTACACAATGATAGTTGGGTCCCGATCCTACTAAAGAGTAGGATTACTCTCGGGAGATTATCACACTTAATAATCAATGCTATAAACCAAGTAGGTGTCTAGAAAGGTGTTAGCGGGGCTACGCCTCCAGGGAAAAGAGGTATGTAATTGAGGAACTTCGCGAAAGCGTTGGAAAACCTCCCTCGAAGTACCAACACCGGCCTGGCTGAAAGGTTAAGCAAGTATTGTGACGTGCGATTAATCCTGACTAGTTCTTCTTTTAGGGTTTGAAAAAGAATTTGAGGAAACGGTAGGAGCCATCCTGATTAGACAAATTAATAACCAATCTAATCTTGCAAAAGAGCGCACGCTGAGTGTTTTCCCTCTCTCTCTCTCCAGGTAGCAACCTTTTCACGCCCTAATGAAGATAATAAAATGTATCGCTTGACCGATCCGAATTCTTATTCGGGGCTGGGGAACGTCGGTTCAACTCCAACTTACGACAACAGTCATAAGTATGAGCAAAGGAAAGAGGAAAGTTTGAATTCCTTGATAAACCCGTCGAAGAAGAAATATACTGTTGCGTCTTCTTCAGGTGTTCTGGTTATTGAGAACTGTTTTTCGGTCAGTCCTACCTTCTGAGTACTAGATACCGGATCAGGATCTCATATCTGTAATTTATTATAGGGACTGAGAAAAAGTAGGATAGTGGCACCTGGTGATATGTCCTTTAGAGTAGGGAACGGAGCACAAGTTAATGCTGTGGCCGTCGGTGAATATCATCTAGTGTTGCCAAATGACAATACTATGATTTTGAACAATTGCTACTATGTACCTTCCATGCTTTGCAACATCATATCAGTTTCTTTACTTGATAAAGATGGATATAACTTTGTTCTTGATAGAAATATCATGAACATTTACCTTGATAAGGTACTGGTTGCAGAAGGTACACTGTGTAATGGTATCTATGTTCTAAATCAGAATACAGTTCTCAATGTATAAAACACACGCAAGAGGAAGAGTTCAGATATGAATGAATCCTACTTATGGCATTGTAGACTTGGTCATATCAGAGAGAAAAGACTGAGTAAGTTACATAAAGATGGACTCTTGAATACGTTCGAATTTTTATCTTATGAAACTTGTCAGTCTTGTCTCAAAGGAAAGATGACCAAATCTCCGTTCACCGGACATGGAGAAAGAGCAGTAGAGCTCTTGGGACTTATACACAGTGATGTGTGTGGTCCGATGTCTATACATGCAAGGGGTGGGTTCTCGTCCTTTATCACATTCACTGACGATCTCTCTAGATTCGGATATGTGTATCTTATAAAACACAAATCTGAAGCTTTTGAGAAATTCAAAGAATTCAGGAATGAAGTAGAGAACCAGATTGGCAAAAGTATTAAGATCCTCTGGTTTGATAGGGGAGGGGAGTACTTGAGCACGGAATTCTTAGATTACTTAAAAGAGAATGGAATTCTCTCTCAGCTTACTCTTCCTTACACACCACAGCAAAACGGTGTATCGGAGCGGAGGAATCGTACCCTATTGGATATGGTTCACTCCATGATGAGTAATACCGAGTTACCTCTTTCATTCTGGGGATATGCACTTCAAACAGCAGCATACCTTTTGAATCAAGTTCTGTCCAAATCTGTGCCCAACACTCCGTATGAAATATGGAGTAGCAAGAAACCATGTCTTAAATTTATTAAGATATGGAGTTGTCTGGTCTATGTGAAAACACAAACCGGACAAACTAGAGGCACAGTCAGTTCTATGTAAATTTGTGGGATATCCTAAGTATTCACTAGGATATCTGTTCTACCACACTGAGGAACAGAAGGTGTTTGTATCTCGCCATGCTACCTTCTTAGAAAGGGAGTTTCTTGCAAAAGAAACTAGTGGGACTATAGTAGAACTGGGAGAAATCCATGAACCACAAAATGTAACTGAAGATTTGGAGGAACCATTAGATTCAGTAATCCCAGACGAACCTCAGCCACTCCGCAGATCTAGTAGGATTTCTCATCCGCCCGAGAGATACTACGGTTTTCTCATAGATGGGGATCAAGAGAATTGCATCTTGGAAGAAAATGATCCTACTAGTTTCAGACATGCCATTATCAGTAGGGACTCTGATAAGTGGCTGGATGCTATGCAATCTGAAATGGAGTCCATGTACACCAATAAAGTGTGGATCCTGGAATTTGCTCCACCTGGGGTAAAACCCGTTGGATGCAAATGGATCTACAAGAAGAAACTTGGTGTAGATGGGTAGGTGAAAACCTATAAGGCTAGACTCGTTGCAAAAGATTTTCGTCAAAGACCAGGAGTGGACTATGACGAAACCTTTTCTCCAGTGGCTATGCTCAAATCCATTAGGATCCTGCTTGCCATTGCTGCCTTCCATAACTATGAGATCTGGCAGATGGACGTAAAAACGGCTTTTCTAAATGGAAGTTTAGAAGAGTGCGTTTACATGGATCAGCCAGAAGGTTTTGTAGACAGTGGGAGTAGCAGGAAGGTGTGCAAGCTGCTCAAATCCATTTATGGATTGAAGCAAGTATTGCGGAGCTGGAACATCTATTTTGATGAGACAGTCAAGGAATTTGACTTCGTCAAGAACGAGGATGAGCCTTTTATTTATAAGAAGATTGTAGGACGAACTGTCGTGTTCCTAGTCTTGTACATGGACGACATTCTTTTGATAGGAAATGGCATTCCTATGCTACAATCGTCAAGCTATTCTTATTACAAAGGTTCTTTATGAAAGACCTAGGTGATGCCTCATACTTTATGGGGATCAAGATCTACAGAGATAGATCCAAGAGATTACTGGGACTTTCACAGTCCAGGTACA
Source organism: Agapanthus africanus (assembly GCA_030015575.1). NCBI lineage: Eukaryota > Viridiplantae > Streptophyta > Magnoliopsida > Asparagales > Amaryllidaceae > Agapanthus > Agapanthus africanus. Next base: position 254,327,826 of record JASDDO010000019.1, on the reverse strand, counting down.
TAGAGACCATACTAAAGAGATTTAGTATGGAAGATTCCAAGCGCGGTAACATATCCGCATTGTACGGAATCACCCTCTCCAAGGAGATGTCTCCCAAGACTGACGAGGAGAGGGTTTGCATGAGCACTATACCCTATGCTTCAGCGGTAGGATCTATAATGTATGCGATGCTATGTACAAGACCAGATGTAGCTTACACGCTAAGCGTGGTAAGCTGGTATCAGTCAGACCCAGGTGAGAACAGCTGGACAACAGTAAAGAACATTCTCAAGTACCTGAGAAGGACTAAGGAGATGCTTCTGATTTACGGTAATGGAGACCTCAGGATCGAGTCCTTTACCGACTCAAGCTTCCAGAGTGACAAGGATGACAGCAAGTCTATCTCGGGTTTTGTGTTTACCCTCAACGGAGGGGAAGTTTGTTGGAAGAGTTCCAAACAGGATACCATCGCAGACTCGACGATGGAGGCTGAATACATTGCTGCAAGCGATGCCGCAAAAGAGACGGTCTGGATAAAGAAGTTCATAGCTGAACTTCAGGTGGTTCCGTCCATTGTTGATCCAATACCAGTGTATTGTGATAATAATGGGGCTATAGCTTTAGCAAAGGAACCACGGTCCCATCAGAAATCCAGGCATATCTTAAGGCGGTATCACCTGATCAGGGAGATCGTAGATCGTCAGGAGATCGAGATCCGGAGAGTGGATACGAAAGACAACACAGCGGATCCATTTACAAAGGCCCTCCCTCAAGCACAGTTCGAGCGACTTTTTGGGATGTTGGGTATGCGGTACGCCAGCAGCTGGCCTTAGAGTAGACGTTGGGTATTCGGTACGCCAATCACTGGTCTTTAGTGCAAGTGGGAGATTGTTGGATGTATATGCCCTAGAGGCCAGTATTGTATATGTATACATATAGATACTAGGGATATATATGTACAGAACAATCTTGCTCAGTTTTATAGTATATTATTTGACTTGTCTTTATCGGGATATGTGTATTTATTTATATTCTTGTTATATCTAGTTTGCACATATTGATAAAGACTCGATACGGTGGTATACTATTGTGGTTTGTCTTTATCTTAACATGGCATATGTCATACTCGTTATTACATATTGCGGTTACATGTTGATATAGCCCCTAGGATCTTGCTTGACTACCTGCGTTATGATGGCGATCATACTTGTGGGAGCAGAGTAGTCCATAAGCACATCCTTAAATGGTCCCTAGTCGCGTGAGTATCGAGACTGGGCATTGATACTCCAGAGTAGACTGGTGTATACGTTTCTACCCCAGTCGGGGGGATGGTTGGTCCCGCAGCCATTGGTCTGATGCACCTAAGATCGTATACAGGTGCTCACTGGGTGTGAGTACACTGGACGGACTCGCCGAGAACTTCCATGTGGTACTATACCTATCGTCAGTTGGAAGTTCTCAGGTGATATGTGTACAGGTTAGTCTTTGGACCCGAGATCGGCATTTATCTCGTGTGAGTTCCCACTGAACTTTGATCACTACCCTACCACGGCTCTACTGAGGCGTGCAAACAGGTTTTGGTTGGGTTCAGTCCCAAGCCACATGGAGGCAGTGAGCAATTGTCGGGGATTCGTCTCTCCCGGTATAGGGAGTCGATATCGCACTGTGATTCGATTGGTCAGGACCATAAGACCTTGGCCAAGGCACTTGCGATTTACTGATAAGTTGATCAGTAGTTTCCCGGATTGGTCCTGAGCCACATCGGCATGACTTATCAGATTATTAGGGTCTGACGTTCACCATTCCCTACACCCGATATGCGATACTCTTTGACGAAGAGACCGGACTGTACGGATATTGTCACGGATAGGCTCAGTAGGAGATCCGGATGAGTTTGCTCATCAGCCTTCTTTTCGACAGGTACCTGGGTAGCCGTTACGTACAGCTTCTGCCGCTGACGTGCTTGTGGTTAAACCCATTGCCAGAGTACTGTCGAGTCTTTTGAGTCCCACACAGAGGGTTTCCCTGATTCAGGCGAAATGATGTAGTAGCCGTATTGGATACGTGCAGGGTTTGATCGATTGATGTACTTTGTACTCGGATTTTCGATCGGACAGTTGGTAATACTAGCCAGCTCAGGTTTGAGCCGGATTATTAAATCAGGTATTGATTTAATAATTTACTTATATGTATTTCGATATATATATTCTAGAATTACGTTCTTCGTGTTATTCTATCTCTTTGGGCATTCGGATTTTTATCTGATTGCCGGTATATATGTACAGTAGACTAAAATCCGTATTTACTACAGATTTCCTTCTAGAAGGTGGCCACCTCATTATGTATTTTCCTTTTATTTCATAAATGGAAATGGGGTGTAAAGTGGGAGGTAAGGGTGAAAAAGTAGTGAAAATGCTTCAATAGTAGTCAAATGAATTTATAATTCATTTTGGAGTTACTATTGAAGCATGGTTGGTAATGGTTTAATGAAAGAATTGATACACAAAACCCTTGTGTGTATTTTCTCTTTCATGCTATGCTTCATTTTTCTTTGAGCTCTCATTTTCTCTTGAGTTCCTCCCTCCTCTTGCTTTCTTCCATTTTCATCTTCTTACTCTTCACTAACATTCTCATGTGTTGAGAAACAAGTGAAGTGGTTAGAAAAGAGATAGAAAACACTTAGACACCCTCCACTACATCCTAGATTACTTGGACTAGCATCCCAAGTTCTCTAGTTGCTCTTTTGACACTTAGCAAAGAGCTAAAGCCATGGATCACATCCCTCGGGTGGATCATCTATGACAAATGGAAGCCGGAGAACAAGCTCGATCCCGGAGGACCGATGGAGCCGGAGTTGGAAATCGATCAAGTTCAAGGAGGCCACAAGGAGCTAAGGATGAAGAACGAAGACCGAATGACTTGGTTCGTTTGGTAAGAATTCCTCATCATAGTAGATAGAACTCTTGTATCGCTAACTAGGTTTATGGTTAAAGATCCGGGTAGGGTTTAGTCTAGCGCCAAGTTTTCGTTCGTCTCAAAATTTTTGTTCCGCAATTGGTCATGGAAGTTGGCCGGGGCGCTAGGGTAACCCTTCAGCCCCCACTAGTATGATTGCCATAACAACGCAGGTAATCAAGCAAAGATCTTAATGACTCTACCAATATGTTTAAGCGATATGCTAAGTAAACACATGCACATATTGAGGTAGAAATAAACCAGATAGCATACTACCATTTCGAGCAAGGCTGTTACTATATCCGTGTATATCCCAAGCTCCCATTAAGTAATATACAATCCAGTATGATACAATAATGGCCTCTAAGGCATATATCACTAACAAAAATACCTTATACATGTATATATAAACTAGATATGCACGGATCCTCTGTACTAGCAAAACTATGACGTAATCTAGAACCATAATGGGTTTCAAGTATGCGGGTCGGGTCGGATACTAACCACAGATACTAAAAGCATTATTCATACCCAAAAACAATAGTAAACAAGAAAACCGTCGCAAGATCTGAAATGCCCCAAATAAAATATCGTATAATAGCACTAGGGTGTTACATAAAACTTCGTCTAATTGCTATACGTATCAATTGGACGGGGTTACGAAATTGATACTCGCAAGTTTGCATGTTTTATGATGGATATTACTTAGCAGTTATGGTATTCTCTGTGATGTAATGTATATTCATATTGCATGACAAGCGTCCGACATGTGGACTGCCATCATCGCGGCTTGCATTATTCTTCATGGTGCGTCCTTGTTGCGGACGTAGTCATCGTTGTATATTCAGGTTTTCATTACATGCACTAGGATTACCCCATGGCGGAGTTCTCGAGTAGCCGGGTTCATGGCGTTGGGACCGGGGTGCCTTACTCTAGAATTGGCGGGCTATTCTCCGCACTCATAAGGGGTATAGGTTAACCCGCGGAGGGGTGCCCAACTCAGATCTTGGAAGTGCTGGGTGGTCCACTCACTTCGTTGATTGGGGTTGCCTCACTTCTGGGATTGGCGGATGGCTTTCCGCACTCGTAGGGATCTAGGATCCGATACTACGGGCTATCCACATGACCAAACATTGAATTTTGTATTTGACTCAATTGAAATGTACTTTTCCTAGATTATCCGCATATCCATACTGTGTTTGCTTCTTCTCTGATACTTCTGTGATGCTACTTGTTATCATGCGTGAAACAAATGTTTGTATATTATATATATATATATATATATAGTAAACGCTTATATATATATATAGTAAACGCTATATATGTTTTGCATCCGTGCTAGTCCTTTCCCCGCCTTGCCCTAAGTTAAGTAACCTTACGGTGAAGACCCGAGACCCTGTGGTGAATGTAGATGGAATATATGTGCGTGCACCTCTTTTTGCATTGTTTAATTGATGGAACCGCATTAATTCTGATTAATGCGAGGAAAACAAACCTAAATGATGTTGTTGGAACCAATTTTTGAAAACCATATGCGTTTCCTATTACTTTGCATCGAGGTATTCAGTTAGGAATATCCTGCACCACTTTTTGCATTTAACATTCTTATCCACCATGTGTGCCCACCATATGCCATGGCAGCCACAACCTAGGCCCAAGTCACACTTACTATGTGTTGGACCAAAATTATGTACAGTTTATTTGTTGCAAAATAACTCTTTGGATATTGATCGGTTTGCAGTTCCGGTTGCAGTGTCGGCTCACAAAGGTTATATTAGTGATTTTGAGTGTGTTTCCAGTATTATGTCACGGATACCTGTAATCTGTATTTACTGAGCAGAAACTGGTTAATAGTACCGATCTATAACAAAACAGATAATGAATGAGTGGTATTGAAATGCAGTTTTCTGTGATAAACAAATACCCCCAAACCTATCTTTTGCTCGTCCCGAGCAAAACAAAAAATACTAACCTCACTTTCGCTGGGAACACGATTGCACTGAGCTCGTGCAACAAGCCGTTAAACCTTTAGGTGTCCCTAGTAGGAGGAGTGTTGTCTCCTGAGGGTTTTCAGCAGATTACACCCACAAAATCCCGTCAAGCTAGTTTCACAAGTTAATGTCGATTCTCCTCCTACAGTTTAGTATCTAGGTTAGAAATTCTATCATCCTAAATTAGAAATATACAACCCTTATGTTTCACACCTCCTATTTATTCAACCTCAGATCCTATACATTTTTACAGTTTAGAAAGATCTCCGTTTCTCTTGAGTTTTCCTTCTAAAGTGCGGTCTCCAATCAGAGATTTTTATCATCTTTACGGAAAACATGAGTCATATTCTTTATTCCTATCTTTCCTCTAAACATCGATTGTATACCCCTACGTGTGTGTAAAATTTCACCCTTACACTTAAGAATTCAATTCAAGTTATAGTACTCTTGCCCTAACACCTAATACTACTTCTTTTCGTTAATGATGGTCAGTTTTGCTCACCCACCTTTCATGCGACTATTAATGCTTCTTGAGGCACTAACAGCCGATTACCGAGTGTGTGAGCTTAAAGCATAAATAGCAGTTTTCAGGTCTTGACTTTATTTATTTATTTTTCTTTCCTTTATTTTTCTTTTTCAAGACCCGATATATTTTTCAATGATGCACTTTTGGCGGTTAGCTTTAAATACCGTTTTTTCTTTCATACTAGGTTTTTAGGAAAGAGGATTTCTAGGTATTTTCTACTATCCCAAGTTTCAAGGTGTGTGTATGTACAGTTTGTAGGGTATATACTTTTTAAGTTTGGACTCAAGAATAGAAACTATTTTTCAGACTTATTCTTCAGTAAAGCTTTCAATACTTTCCCTTCATCTTGACTTAACTCAAGAACCGAACTCAAGATTACCTACTTTTATAAAAAAAAAAACTGCAAGGCTGTATAATTACCAAAGTTAACAGAAGGAGGGTTATTTTTAGGGTCTTCAATTCCTAAGCCTAGGATTTAGTTATTTTTAACGTATCAACTAAACTTTCGCAATAATAATCTAAGTTACGCTATTAACTAACTTGACAACAAAGTTTTTATATTTTATAAAATTTTTCGATTTTTAAAAAAAGTATGCAAATGCAAAATATATATATGAATGCGAAGGTAGAAAGCTTACCGAGCACACCCCCAAACTTAAACTTGACAGCGCCCTCACTGTCAGGCTATACTAAGAGGGTCAAAATTGCCGGCGCTCTCCTATTTTTTTATTATTTTATTTTATACAAAACAAAAAGCAAACCAAAGATATAGACACAAAAAGATCCCCCCCCCCAAACTTAAGTGAAACAGTATTGCCACTGTTTAAGCGTTAATGTTCAGAGTTAGGGGGGATAGTTTTAATCTATACAAGGCCTTACATAGGCCAAAAGTTAGCACCAACCATTCAAAAATTTTTTCGCGATAGGGTGTAGGTTGGTGAAAGAATGCGGAGAGGAAAGAAATGGAGAGTACACGAGACTGTATGGGGATGGAAGTAGGATACAGTCTCGGTAGATGAGCGGAGGGGAGAAAGAAATGGAATACGAACTTTAGGGTGGAAATGGAGTGAATAAATTAGTACAATTTGTAATGACCGATGTGTAAAAAGTGATTGTACTAATCTATTAACCCGTCGAGAAATAGGGTCAAACCCCTCAGAATCGTGAGAAAACATGGGTAGACTGAACTTGGTAAACTAGACATAGGAAATGAAAGTGATACGATGTCTTGAAAGGTAGAAATGATGGAAAGGATGGAGAGGAGTTATCGAGGTATGGTATTGGTTAAAGATTCAGGAGGGTGCACACAGTCAATGAAAGGGATAGGATGAACTGGAAAATCCAACTCATCAAGTAAAACTGATTCATCCTCAAAAATTTCTTCAATATTCTCCTTAAAAATTAACTCATCCATGCATTTATCATCAATATCCAGACGCATATAAAGTTCAGGAAAAACAGTTAATGACTCTGGATGATGTCCACATGGAAGTGAAAGGACATGATGAATTGGTGAGAAAAACTCATCCAAAACCGTGGGTTCATCATCCAAAATATTCCCGGTGTCGATATCCTCAATCAAGTGAAAATCAAATTTCTCAGACATCTCATCAAAAACAAGGATTTAAATCAATTCAGGTTCTAGAGTGGAGATGTAGAGAGCAAAAGGATTGGGATTGGTTTCACTTGGAATGGACACTTCACAATCAGGTAAATCAAACACTACAAAGTCGCACAACTCATCGAACATTCTATCTTCAATTTGTGATTCCTTTGGGACAGTTGATAGACTTTCAAAACCAGAGTTATGGAATTAAATTTGCAATGGATAGGTTTGATTTGGAAGGGTGTACCGCTCACTCTCACCACTCAAATTCTCAAACTGTCCTATCACCTCATCATACATTAGAAAATTTGGAGCTAGTTGGAAACTAGCTACCGGTTCGTTAGGTTGTATGAGGGCGGCCATGGACGCATTCTAATCCATCATCTGTTGGTATGACACTATCCGAAAGTCTTCCAATGACTGTTCCAGACTAGACATGGGCTGTGAAGGGGTTTCAGTAAAAGATTCAAAGTTTTCTGGATATGTGAAACTCCTAAATGGATGGTCAGAAGACATGTCTAGTGAGGGTGTTAAATTCGGGTAGGATTGGTTGGAATCGAATGGTTGGACAGGAATAAGATCAACGTGATGATAAGAAGGTGATTAGAATTGTTGATCAAAAGAATTGGAAGTGGTGAAAGGAGTGAAAAATCGGCTACGAGATTGTTCAATTCGGTCGGCGATGGACATGAGTTTCGGAGTTGCAACATAACTCTCAAAAGGGGTATCAACGTAAGAAGATTGGGGAGGTTGAAACGGTTGATACAAAGTAGATTGTGGAGTCCAGTTGTTTGTCCTAGATGCGTCTATCGATCTTTCAAAGAAATTTTGGGTATGGAGGTATCGTTTGAAGTTAGACCAAAGCAAGAACCGTAGGAAGTAATGTCTGGTTATGGGTACCATAGTTCGGCAAGAGTTGGTCTATGTGGGGTACCCATGATATGAAGAGAAGAAGAAAAAGGAGATGAAAAAGAATGTGGTTTTTTTATTTTTTATTTATTTTATATGTTAGTTATCAACAAAAGTATGGAATATACACACAAAAAGATAAAAAAAAAAAAACAATCACGACATAATACCACACACCTAATCGGTCTAGGGTTCACCTCGGTCAACTAGACCTGCTCAAGAACTTGATCGTCGAAGTAAAACTGTGTCGAGAAACGGGCTCAAGATATACTGATCACGAGGTAAGGTAAGTGCAGAGATAAGGGGAGGTTTTCCAACGCTTTCGCGAAGATCCTTAATTAGATAACCCTTTCTCTTTTGGCGGTTTCGCCGTGAACACTTTCCTAAACATCCCGTGAACGATATACTGTTAAGCGGTGTTCAAAATACAATTAACTTGTCCTAGTGAGCGCGAAGTCCTTAAAGGCTTAAAGTCTAGTTTCTTTTAAAATTTGTGTGGGTAAACGTTATGCTCAGTTTCATGATTTGTGGGCCATGGAAAAGGCGATGAAATCCTTTACCGTATGTTGTGGGGTTCGCTTGCCCTTAAGTCTGTATTAATGGATGCAATGCGCAAATTTATGAAAAAATTCAAAACGTAAAACAATCGTTTTTATGTTAAGTATGGCACTGCAACAAATACGGGTTAGTCAATTTTTAGCGTTTGACAGCGAACTTGCAAAGAATCCTGCAAAGATAGTATATTGGATGCGTCGGATTTGAGAAGAAGGTGTTAGGAAAATACGTACCGATAAGTTTTTAGGTTAAGAAACCCCCGTTGAAGTGAATCCGATAAGCTTGAAAAGCTCGCTTGCGCGGGTCAAACTACCCGGATCTTTGGTACTATACTTCGCAATCACCTTAACTTTGAATGCACACTTTCCTCCACACGATCGCAGTTCGCAAATCCGTCAAAATCTATAAATATCGGAAAAATGGATTTTTAGTGCGAAAAAGCGATATGAATGCCCAAACTCCTGCACACTCAAAATTATAAAAATCAAACAATAAAATTGGGATACTAATAGAACACTGGAGTGGGGAAAAAATTTGGAGCAAAAGGAGGTGAAAATCCAGTGGCGACGGGTTTTATGGGGTTCTCGCCGGTTTTCTTGTGGAATTTGGGCTCCAAATTTCTACAGATATCTCAGTGTTCTACTAGTGTCTCAATGGTATTTTTTAAATTTTTTTATTTAGTCCCAGAGTGTTAGCAAGTCAAAAATCCAGAGAGCAAAAAGTTAGGAAAGTTATTTTTGTTGGTTTTTGAAAATTTTGAATTTTTTAGTTTGTTTTGTTTTTAAAATGGTGTTAGCGATATAAACAAGATTAACCCGAAATAACAAGAATAAAAACGTTACCGTCTTCCCGGCAACGGCGCCATTTGAGAGACAGCGCGCTCGCGCGCATCGTATTTTAAGTTCTAAAGTTAACCGCAATCAGGACGGCGTCGCGTGTAGTTAGCCACGATGAGTACGGATCGTCCGCAAGGAGACGATGTGTTTTACGTTCTTATTATAACGAGTTAATGCAAGGGTCAGAAATGATCGATTCTAACCTAAGTGTATATATGCAAAGGTAAAAGTTGTTAGGAATAGATAGGTTAGTGTAAGTTAGTGGATTCCGTACTCAATCATTTGAGTCAAGCTTGACCATTGAAGCTAGAGCAATCGGAAACAATGTGGATTAGGGTGCTTAAGCACAGTATTAGTGAAATCCTGCTTATTGACCCTTGTCCGTCCGTTCTTGCCTCTTGACTTTCGCCTCCGGCCAAGCCGAACGCAACCGGCCATGGTTAGGGGTCACCGATACCTTGGTAGGGTAGGGTGCCTAACGAAGCGCTTGCGTAAGGTTTGGACGGAGTTTAATTGGAAAATATTGGGCAAAGGAAATGAGAGAGGAAAACCTTAACTTACACAACCATTCTTTCTCCTAACAACACCAATATTCACAAACCATAAAAACAACAAAAAGAAAGAGCAAATGAAAAAAGAAAAGAAAAGAATAATACAACAAGCAAGTAAGTAAATGGCAAGAATGAAAATAGAAAGTAAGTAAAGCAAGAGGAATAATAAGAACCCAAGAATACAAAAGAAAAGTTTATTAATCTTCAAGTGATACAAACCTTGAGTTCAATAACCAAAACTTAAACTTGCAAGCTCAATGAAGAGCTTGCAAGATCAAGAGTGGGCAAAGAACTCAAGGAAAACTAGCTATGTACAAGAACAAAAATGAAAAAGAAATAAAAAGAAAACTTTTGCTCAAAGTATATCCAAAGTAGTGGACCAAAAAGTATACAAAGTATGACCCCCTTCCCTTGCTCACTGATCTGGCTTTTATAGGCACAAAATAAGATTAAACAAGTAATAAAAATAAGATGAAGTGACAACTAGGCAAAGACAGCAGAAAAATGGGGCGATTTGGGCAACACAAAACCGATGGGGCCGAGGTTTATGGAGATCCCGTCGGTCTATATCCGAGCAAATTGGCTCGTGCTTGTTGTGTGATGTTGTGTTCTCTTGACAACTCTACTGGTGCTGCTTGATTTCTTTGTAGAAGCCTGGGTTGTACTCAGGGATTTGGAGGGAAACATGTAGCTTTATATCACATCACATCTTTTTGCATTTAACATTCTTGTCCCCCATGTGTGCCCACTATGTGCCATAGCAGCTACCACCTAAGCCCAAGTCATCAAAGAGCTAGTGTACACTTGCTATGTGTTGGACCAAAATTGTGTACACTTTATTTGTTGCAAAATAACTCTTTGGATATCGATCGGTTTGCAGTTCCGGTTGCAGTGTCAGCACACAAACGTTATATCTGTGTTTTTTAGTGTGTTTCTAGTATTGTGTCACGGATACCTGTAATCTGTATTTACTGAGCAGACACTGGTTAATAGTACCGATCTATAACAAAAAAGTTAATGAATGAATGGTATTGAATTGCAGTTTTTTGTGATAAAAAAATACCCCCAAACTTATCTTTTGCTCGTCCCGAGCAAAACAAAAAATACTAACCTCACTTTCGTAGGGAACGCGATTGCACTGAGCTCGTACAACAAGCCGTAAAACCTTTAGGTGTCCCGAGTAGGAGGAGTGTTGTCTCCTGAGGGTTTTCAGCGGATTACACCTACAAAATCCCGTCAAACTAGTTTTATAAGTTAACGTCGATTCTCCTTCTACAGTTTAGTATCTACGTTAGAAATTCTATCATCCTAAATTAGAAATATCCAACCCTTATGTTTCACACCTCCTATTCAACCTCAGATCCTATACGTTTTTACAGTTTAGAAATATCTCGGTTTCTCTTGAGTTTTCCTTCTAAAGTGCGGTCTCCAATCAGAGATTTTTATCATCTTTACGGAAAACATAAGTCTTATTCTTTATTCCTATCTTTCCTCCAAATATCGATTGTATACCCCTATGTGTGTGTAAAATTTTACCCTTACACTTAAGAATTCAATTTAAAGTATAGTACCCTTGCCTTAACACCTAATACTACTTCTTTTCGTTAATGATGGTCGGTTTTGCTCACCTACCTTTCATGCGACTATTAATACTTCTTGAGGCACTAACAGCCGATTACCGAGTATGTGAGCTTAAAGCGTAAATAGCGGTTTTTAGGTCTTGACTTTATTTATTTATTTTTCTTTCCTTTATTTTTCTTTTTCAAGATCTGATATATTTTTCAATGATGCACTTTTGACGGTTAGCTTTAAATAGCGTTTTTTCTTTCATACTAGGTTTTCAGGTAAGAGGATTTCTAGGTATTTTCTACTATCCCAAGTTTCAAGGTGCGTGTATGTGCAGTTTGTAGGGTATATACTTTCTAAGTTTGGACTCAAGAATAAAAACTATTTTTCAGACTTATTCTTCAGTAAAGTTTTCAATACTTTCCCTTCATCTCGACTTAACTCAAGAACTGAACTCAAGATTACCTACTTCTATAAAAAAAACTGCAAGGCTGTATAATTACCAAGGTTAACAGAAGGAGGGTTATTTTTAGGATTTTCAATTCCTAAGCCTAGGATTTACTTATTTCTAACGTATCAACTAAATTTTCGGAATAAAATCTAAGTTACCCTACTAGCTAACTTGACAACAAAATTTTTATATTTTGTAAATTTTTTTGATTTTTTATGGGTTTTTAAAAAAAGTATGAAAATGCAAAATATACACATGAATGCGAAGGTAGAAAGATTACCGAGCACACCCTCAAAATTGTACTAATCTATTAACGGAGAAGAATGGCGGAGGGGAGAAAAAATGGAATACGAACTTGAGGGTGGAAATGGAGTGAATAAATTAGTACAATTTGTAATGATCGATGTGTATAAAGCGATTGTACTAATCTATTAACCCGTCGAGAAATGGGGTCAAACCCCTCAAGATTCGTGAGGAAACATGGGTAGACCGAACTTGGTAAACCAGACATTTTGAAAATTATTAATATTATTTTAGAATTTAAATAATATAAAAAGTTTTACAGAAATGATAACTATTGTGGATTTGGGTTTTCATAGATTGGTATATGTATATACATTTATTTATGTAAATGGAAAATGTGGAATTTTGGCATGGTTACTAAAACATATTGGTGTGAGTGTTTTGTTCTTTTCATTTTGGGAGTTATTTTTATAAAGGGAAACATGGGGTCATGGGCATGAGAGAGAGAGAGAGAGAGAGAGAGAGAGGCATAGGCAAGTGAGAGAAAGAGAAGGGTAAGAGGCATGGGCAAGTGTGTGTGTGAGAGAGAGAGCGCAAAAATTCATTCTCCTCATTTTCTTCTCATCTTCATTCTCCTTATTCTCCCAAAACACCCTCCTTCTCCTCCTCTTCATTTTTCAAGCCATGACTGCTGATCAGTCAAATTTATTGCACATTTGTATAGACATTTTCCCTATTATTATTATTATTAACTACTAAAAGGTGTTAATTGTAAATAAAGAACATATATAGGTTTATTTGTAAAAATATTATTATCATATGTTTCTTCATTTATAATTAATATAATAAGGAAAATATCTGCATATCATATTTAAACAAAATATCCATGAGATTATTAATTAAAATATTCATATCATATCAAAAATTCCTACCCAATATTCTTAGGATATTACATCAATTAGTTGGTTAGAATAATATCTCAAATAAAAACAAATGCTACTAATCAGATGATTTGAGATATTGTGCAGGTATTATAATATGATTAGCTCAGGTCTGAACTATGAGTAGGAGATCCAAAACAAATCGATTCACCAAACCAAATCTGCCGAATATTAGGAGCAAATCGAAGAATCTCGCAAAGGCAGAGACTAAGAGATATATTTTAAGAATTTTTTTATCAGAAGGACCTCCAAATATCGAGAGAAGAAGCCATGAGAAATTTGGAAGCTCAATCCCACCAAACGTCGGCGGAAGCGCGGTCAAATAGGCCTTGGGGCGGCGGTTCAGCGGTCATTTGATGGTCATAGGATCTGAAATTGGAGGGTCATGATTGTAATTTCACACACTTCAATATGGCATTTAGGGTTTATAGTTTCAGAGCCTATAAAGGACCGAGAGCATCTATCTATCATCGAATGATCTATCTAAAGTATTGATTAAGATCTAGCGAGCAAACTAGAGTTTTGTAATTTACTTTTTCAGCGAGAAATTTTGTAATACAATAGTTGATCAATAAAGATAGTTCTTTCTTTTAATTTTTTTCGCATTTACTTTCCGCATTTACTTTCTGCATTTACTTTTCGCATTACTTTCCGTATTACTTTCTACAATTACTTTCTGCATTTTTAATTTTAATTATGGGTTCCGTATTCTTCCACCTTTCTTCTACTTCATTGATTTCCATGAACGAGTAAATTCTTGCTTGTTAGGGTTTGTAGGATAGGGTAGAATAATGGATGAAAAATATCTCTTAAATTCTTTTTAAAGTTTTAATTTTTATAAATTTGAGCAAAATGAATATTAAGTCTTTTATCGGGCGCGCTATCAATTCATGATAGTCACGACCACGATCTGATATTCGTTAATAATCGTTTCGTTAAGGCCTTGAGATAAATAGATATCAATATAAGAACAAGGGTCAGTAGAGAGAAACCATAATTCCCCTCAAGAACCTTCATCCACATTCATCGCTTTTTCTCTAGTATTAAATAATTAAAAGATAAAAAGAATTAATTTTAAAATTTTTTGGTATTATCCTATTGTCTTTCTCTTTCCTCTAAAACTCCAATAAACTATTTTTACCTACAGGATTCTTTGCAAACAGCGCCGCTAAAAATCTTTTTACGTGTTTTAGATTTTGGTTTATTTTGCATATTTAAAATGGACATTAAGGAGCAAGAAATCTAAATTCAGATTAGTGGTGGGGATTTCATCACCCTTCCTAGGCCCCACAAATCACAAACAAGCATACACATTATCCTAAATTAACAAAAAATATCTAGACCAAGCCTCTAAGGACAGTCGCGCTCAATTAGGACAAAGTAGGGTCGTGGGTACTCTATTGCTTATCCGCATTTTTCTTGTGGTGTCTAAGGCAAGCGTGACTAAGAAAAGTAGTTACTTAATTAAGCCCGCTATTTCGGTGATTCGTATAGTGGATACCTCCCACTTACATGGCTGTAAGATTGATAAGGAGGTGATAGAGGATTTATCCTACGTCCTGTCCTTTAGAAGTATAGGAGCGGTCTAGCGATTTTACTTAGGTGACTCTAGCTCTAGAGATTGTTTGTGCACGTTTGTGTTTGGTTCAGTCGAATCTCTCTTTCAAAGAAAAACAATTTCCAAAATCTAAAAAAAACTTTAAAAAAAACTTTTTAAAAAAATTAAATTACCATTTCACCCTCTTTTCTTTTCATTCTCTTATAATGGGTAATCCAAACCGATGGACTCTTGGCGAGTTTTTCTATACACAACCAGATATTTCTTTATATCGTTATTGCTTTGGTAAAAATTCCGACCCTACCATTTCTTTAAGGGATAGAATAGAATGCTCTCGAAATAACAGTTGGACACTTCACTCAAACTCCTATCAACCGCGTCAAAATTCAACACCTTCTTATGTTGATAATCTTTTTAAGGTTAGTGAGGAAACTTCTAAACCTATGTCCATTACTGAGCAAATTGCGAAGGCTTGTAGCTAAAGTGTACCTTTCACTTCTCCAAAATCCTTAGGACAAAAATTACAATAATTTCCATATGAAAATATTGATACTCGTTTTGTGGCGAATATGGTAACTTTTACACCCATGACCATTGCTGAGCAAATTGCAAAAGCCAGTCGCTAACCAACCAACTAATCTTAATATTCTTCATATCACAATGTTGATCCTAATCCTGTTTATGAAACTTGGATACAACCTTCTAACTCTTATCAACATTACCAAACTTTCACACTCTCTTATGTTGATACTTCTCTTAAGGCTAATGGGGCAATTCGTAAACCTATTTCTATTGCAGAACACATTGAACTCGTCTGTAACCAACAATTAAATACATTCCAACCATACTCAACTTTTGCACTCTATCTAGACAGTGCTTCTGAATATCAATTAGGAAGTTCCACTCTTCAAAACGAATCCTTCATTGAAACTTCTTCACAAACCATATCTATTCTTGAAGTAGAGTTAGAACTGAGTAGTGAAAAAAACCCAGGGATCCCCCCAAATCAAACCAGAACCAATTCTTTTGATCTCGACACCTTCCATCCTGAACCCCAACCAAATGTATTTGATGATCAACCAATTAATAATCGAATTGATGAGGTGCCCGAGACTAACATGTTTGACTTGCCCAATCATGAGTGTGAAAGAGAGCCTTACACCATTCTAAATCAAACCGATTCTTATCCGAATACACTTGATATTTCAAACCTTCCAATTCCATCAAGTGAACCTAGTGATCCATCGATTGAGGATGATATAATTGATGAATTTTTAAAGAACTATTCGTTTGATTTGACTGAAAGTGCTAGTGAGAGCGATGATGAGAATATCTTTGAAGATGATCTCGCTATATTGGATGAGTTGGATTCTACGACCCATCAAATTCCTTCCATTGAATGTAAGCATCTTCCTGTACATTTAAGCGATCCTATTCTTACCACCAACCTATCCAATATGCAAAACGATATTCAGCCTTCATCTCCCATATCTAGTTCAACAATACTCGACACCCAAGTTTGTTTACCCATTTCTTTACCCACTTTTTTTGGTTCTTCTCATCTTCTTTCACTTCCACCGAGTTTTGATGAATCACACTCCACTATTTTGAGTTCTATGATTCTTGAAAGGCCACTTGATTTAGAATCTTTTAAGTCAGACAAGCTTTTCGAATCTCCTACTTCCATAATTTCTGACGAATCGAGTGTTTTGAGTCCTGGTGCACAACGCAATGACCTTGAAACTTTCAATCTTCCTAGTGAATCTGTCTATTCCACTTATTCTTTTCTTTCCGATAAGAGCATCATTCGGAATATCGATGAAAGTTTCGAAATTATTTTCGTCGAAAAACCCGCGTCCTGAAAGACTTAAATGCTGTGATGAATCAAACTCCACCGGAAATTCATGCGCCTCCCTTTGAGGCCGAAGAATTTGAACCACCACCTTTTCTTCTTATCATATACGAGAATACGACTATTCCACCCATTCCAAATCTTTCAAATTCTCATTTTCATTCACATTCACTTTTTTGTCTCCACCAACCGAGACATAAAACCTTTCGATTACACCTCATATCTTCTCCTTACTTCATCTTTTCTCGATACTATTATTTCTGTTTCTTCTACTCGAGATATGATAGAAGTTTCATTCTTATACAGTCTCGAGTCTTCTTCACGTATATTTGTTACACGATTTTCTACCAACCATGGTGTTTCATTGATAAAATATTTGGATGGTTAGTTTTAACTTTTGGTCTTTGTAAAGTTTTGTATAGACCGATAATATTTACCCCCCTCTTATGTTGAATTTCAATAAAAACACTGTTTTACTCAAGTTTGGGGGAAAGAAGAAAAATAAATGGCTCTTGAAAGAAAAGAAATTTTTGCACGATTGTGAGACAAGAACAAATTTAGGGGAGGATTTCATGGTTTTTCACTCTTGAACTCTTTTTTATACCATCTTATTGAATTGTTCCTCTTAGCCTTCAGGTTTTGAGCTTACAGGACTACATCAGTGAGGACACTGCTGCAAACAAGTTTGGGGGGATGGTTTGTATGGATGGTTTGTATATATCTACGCATCATATGAAAATTTTGCATTATCATATGTAAATATTGTATTGCATAAATTTTGAAAATAAAAATTAGAAAGTGAAAAATACATATGAAAAAGAAAGGAAGAGATTTAAAAAAATGCAAGAAAATTAGATATTTTAAAACGAAGCTAGTAATACGTAGTCATGAGCTGTTGTTCCAAGGGTTAGCAAGATGAGGAAATCACTAATCTGCGGATAGAAATAAATCTGAAAAATACTCCCTATTCTTAAGTCCAAACTTCTGAACATTGATACCCTACTATATGCATTTGCACACATCTTGAATCTTGGGATAGTAGAGAATACCTTGAAATACTCTTTCTTGAAAACCTTAGTATGAATGAAAAAATTAACAAAATATAAATGGCACATAAAATAAAATTTAATAGAAAAATGAACACTGGTTTTGTAATTACTTATAGCAGTATAAAAAGAAATATAGCGAGGGTGTCTTATCAAATAGTGCCTTAGACCAACTGGTTTGGGAGTCACTGCTATGCTTTAAGTGTTGCAAAACTAGGATATTACTAATTACGCCTTAATAAGTGAGCACATTTGGTAATCAGTTGGTTAGTACCTCAAGAAGTATTAACGGTCGCATGAAGAATGTGTGAGCATATCCATATAGAACATCACCGACTAAAAAGTAATAAGGTATATGGATAAAGGGTATGATAGCTTGAATTGAATTCTCCAAGTGCAGAGATTTCTTTTACACACACGTAGGGGTATATGATCGATGTTTAGTGGAGAGATAGGGAGGAAAACTAAAGCCGAAGTTTTATTGAGGGATGAAGTTATTTGTGACATCTTTTCAAGACCACTAAGATAGGGCTCATGACAACTAAAATGCTGGTGTGATTTGAAACTCTTATTTTCAAGTTTTTTCTTTTATGTATTCTTTATCTTTACATGTAATTTTTGTTTTCTCTCTTTTATTGGACTTTTTTGGGTGTAATCCGCTGAAAACCCTCAGGAGAAAACACTTCTCCTATTAGGGACACCCAGAGATTTAAAGCCTTGTTGCACGAGCTAAGTGCAATCGTGTTGCCTATGAAAGTGTGCTAGGTTTTTCTTTTTCTTTTGATAATAAATAGTTTGCTTGGGACGATCAAATATAAGTTTGGGGTATTTAATCAATCAAATTTATTGCATATTTGTATGGACATTTTCCCTATTATTATTGACTACTAAAAGGTGTTAATTGTAAATAAAGAACATATGTGCGTTTATTTGTAAAAAGATTATTATCATATATTTCTTCATTTATAATTAATATAATTAGCGAAATATATGCATATCATATTTAAATAAAATATCCATGATATTATTAATTAAAATATGCATATCATATTAAATATTCCTACCCAATATTCTTAAGATATTATATCAATTAGTTAGTTAGAATAATATCTCAAATAAAAACAAAAGCTACTAACAAGATAATTTGAGATATTGTGCAGGTATTATAATAAGATTAGCTCAGTTCTGAACTATGAGTAGGAGATCTACAACAAATCGATTCACCAAATCAAATCTGCTGAATATTAGAAGAAAATCGAAGAATCTCGCAACGGCAGAGATCAAGAGATATATTTTCAGAATCTTTTTATCAGAAGGACCTCCAAATATCGAGAAAAGAACCCACGAGAAATTTGGAAGCTCAATCCCACCAAACGGCGGTGGAAGCGCGGTCAAATAGGCCTTGGGGCGGCGGTTCAGCGGTCATTTGATGGCTGTAAGATCTGAAACTTCAGGGTCATGATCGTAATTTCACACAATTTAATATGGCATCTAGGGTTTGTTAGTGATATGTATGCCCTAGAGGCCATTACTGTACATATGATATATATTGTAGTGGATGGTTGGACATATATAGTGAGGACTTTCTTGCTCGACATGATAGTATGCTATCTGGTTGCACTTTATCTTAACATGTACTCTGATTGTCTCTATGTTACATGTTGATAAAGCCCTTAAGATGAGTACTTGAGTACCAGGACTATGATGCAGATCATACTAGTGGGGACAGTTTAGTCGCTAAGTACATCCTTCCAATATTCCTAGTCGTATGTGTATCGAGACATGGCATCGATATACCAGAGTAGACTAGCGTATAGCTTCTCGAACCATACAGATGGGCGATGGATGATCCTATATCTATTGGTTTTTGACATCAGAGATAGTATACGGGTGCTCAGTGGAGACTGGGTACACTGGACGGACTCGCCGAGAACTCCCAGATGGTATTATACCTCATGTCAGATGGCAGTTCTCTGGTGACACAGGTACAGGTTAGTCTGTAGACCCGAGATCGTCATAGAGTCTTGTGTGATTCCCAATGTGTTTTGATTTCCACCTTACCACGTTCAAGAGAACGTGCAAAACGGTGGCTTTTGGGTACAGTCCCGAATCACATGGAGGCAATGAGCGATAGGAGGGGTTTTGTCTCTCCCGGTATTGGGAGTTGATGTTGCGCTGTGTTCGATTGGCTATAACTGGAAATCTCTGGCCAGGGTTGCTGAGATTTACTGGTAAGTATTATCAGTAGTTTCTCGAAATGTTATGGACCTTATATCGACACGAATTATCGGTTACTGGGGTCTGACGTTTACCATCCCTAGACTGGATATGTGACATATCAGATGAAGAGACCGGACTATACGGGAGTGTTACTGATTGGATTCGCAGGAGAATGTACAGGCTTGCTTGTTGATCTTCTGATCACTCAATACCTGTGTAGCTGTTACATTTAGCTGACCGCTTGCAGCTTGTGGATGTTTGATATGATTATCACCTACTGCCGGCGTATTGACGATTCTTTAGAGTCTTACACAGAGGTTTCCTGGCTCAGGCAAAACGGAGTAGTAGCACATATGTGATATGTGCGGGACCGAGAATAATACGAGTATGTGATACTGTATTCAATTCTCATGATATGTGATATCGGCTTGGTATATGTAATATAGCCGGGTCATCGGATCAAGTGTTGATTCGATGAATTGGTACATGTTATATTAGTCGGTTATATGTATTATAGCCGGATTATCGGATCAAGTGTTGATTCGATAATTTAATGTATAATCATATATGTGATATATTACGTTACATTAACTAATATAAGCTCACTTAAAGATTCTTTTTCTCACTTCGATAATACATTGATATATATGTGATATATGTTAATTGTATTATTTTCTTTTGTTACAAAATATATTATATATGTGATATATAATATTGTATCATGTTAGGGTTACAATTGCAACATGCTTTATAGAGTTTAAACATGATTAGGGTTTGGATTAGGGTTAAACTTGGATGAAGCTTCATGAAGTTTTGACTTTTGTCACTTGCTTTGATTTTTTGTGTAGATATTTCTTAACCCAACCCAAACCCTTTACCCTAGTTTATTCTCTACAAGGGTTAAGCCTTCATGCTTAACTCATGGTTGAATTTGTAACCACTACAATAATTCATTATTCATCATAAAAGGATTGCATCTTCTTCTTCTTCTTTTCTTCTTGATGAAAAGCTTCATTAGCTTTTTCATTAGTGATGATAATGAGTGAGAAATTGAAAACAAAAGAGAGCAAAATTCCTAATTCATCATCCTCATCTATTCTAGCCACTTAGATTAGGGTGTTTGCTTTGCTAATACTTGATTCGTGAAGCAAGAGTTTGGGTTTGAGATTCTTCAAGGTAGATCATCTTGGATTAGTGAAGTCTTCAAGCAAGGGTGTATCGTTCTCTTCATGGAGCCTCTCAAGAGTCTGGGTACTTGATGATCGCAGCGAAGGGACCTCAACACGGAGCTTATGAAGCGAAGGAACGGACTACAAAGGTTGTAATCCCTAACTCTTAGATGTTAATGTGTTAACATGCTTGTTTGGTTTGATTCTCTAGTTAAAGTTCCTAGGTTTAGGGTTATCTTTAATGGAAAATTTTGAAATTGGCATGTGTGATGCCACCCGAAATCTTGCTGTCGTTGTAGGTAACCCAACAGTGATATCAGAGCCTAGCTAGAGAATTATACGGATAAGTGTAGGATTACGAAACCGAAACAACTCCGAAACACCTTATGCGAAACCCCACTTTCTGTCGAATTTAAATTGGGCTCTAAAATTTTTTCAAACAGTTGCAGAATGATGTATGAGATACATGTTGAACATAGCACAAAACCCACCTACCCTGCTCGGACCTGGGCCGGCAACCAAGGCCAAAATTCCGGCGACCCCGGTTTTTCCATGGGCTTAGGGCTTGGGTTTGTGGTGTGCTCCAGGTTCTGGGGTTTGGTACTTGTGGTGTTGTTTATTTTTGATAAATTTGCATGAGATGTTTATTTACTCAAAAGGTAATTCAGAGTGTTTCGTATTCGCAATTTTAGCTTGGTCTCATGATTGTTTAGACAGTGTTAAAAAGTTCAAACGGATATCAATAACTCACTTTTTCCCCTGCCGGAAAATTTCCAAGTGTTGGATTTTTTCTTAGTTAAAGAACATTCAAAGTCGTGCAAGTAACGCGGTGGACCCTCTAGAAGAACAAAACCTTAACTCGATTATGTGACCGTCTGAACCACCTCTAAACCTTAGGGTTTGTAGTAGTTCGGCGTTGCCACATGTGAGGCGTTGGTTTGACCCTTCTATGGCTGGTCCATTGGTACTGTGGCATGTGGTGGATGCTTTTAAACTAAGTTCAAGAGTTGAGCAAATAGGGAAATTTTGGGTGTTTGTTGATTCGATCGGAATGTTTAACGTCGTCTATCTTTTTCTGTAATGTGATACAATATTTGGAATCCACATGTAGTTATGAGATAACTAATTTGAATGTTATAAATCTAGCAGTTTAGTCTCATTTGATCGGTTGCCACGGGATTTTAATGTGATCAAAAGCCCGTCGCAATCATGTAGCGTACGCGGATACTCACTGGGTAAACTTAATAGATAGCCACGCCCCATAGCCCCGACCAAGTGACTGTAGGAGAACCCCGTCGCCAAAAGCATCCGTTCGGGTGCTCACGGCAGCGGTGTTCCGCCTTAGTGCACTTCGTCGACGGCATCAGGGGTGTGGCCGTCTACTAAAGTTTTCGACAAGCGTTCGATCAAGATGTTGGGAATCTTGTTGAATTGTCCGACTAGATATTGCTAAGTGTTTTCGAGATCGAGACTAAAATGCGGAGTTTATAATTGTTAAGCATGTAATGTCTAAGGAATTCATTTGGTCAGGCATGCGATGTCTAAGAAGGTTGCGGATTCTAACTGTTGTAGTTTTACACTTTCTTTTCTACGACCGTAAGTGTAATATGTGGTGTATCAATGGTTTCGTTGCTATACATCAACGACAATTGGGATACGCATATTTACTTACGTTGATGACATGTGATGTTATGCGTTGCTGTGATATGTTATATTGGATCGTCGTGTTTTGAATAGCCGGGGGTTTTATGTGAGATGGGAGTTTTTCATTTTCATTCATGTAAAATTTATTGTATGTAATATTCTTTTATTGGGGCACTTCCGGGTTGAGGATGATGTCACCATTGTATATTATTTACTTTTCCGCATTATGATAGACCCAGACGGGGAGCACAAGTAACCGGGTTCTAGGGTCCAGTGGGAGACCATCTCGAGGAGTCGAGACCGGGTGTCCTAACTCTAGAATTGGTAGGGTTGCTTGCCGCTCTCGTAGGGGTCTAGGGGTGTGGGATTGGCTATTCATCGTGACCGTGGAATCCGTGTTTTATACAGGCTCGCAGTAAAACACGGATCTCCTAATATATCCAATATTTCATATGTTTCTTCTGCTGCAATATCTGTGATTTGATCATTTGATATGTTGAGATAGATACTGGATATAGTATATGTGATATATTATATAGACGTTGCTTATGTTTTACACCCGCGCTAGCACTGCCCCGCTCTGTCGTTAGTTACCTAACCTAACGGTGCATAAGGGGACATCGAAGCGAATGCGGATGGTATAAGCGTACGTTGTATTTATCTATGATATTTAGGTAAACTAAAATGATGGGAATTCATTAATGAGATTAATGAAATAAAAGAAAGCTAAAGATGTTGTGGAATCGAATTTTCAAAAACAGGTAGCTCTAGTTCTTGCTTTGCATAGCGGTGTTCCTTATAGAATATCCAGCACCTTATTCGATAAGGAAAGAGCCGAGATCCCTTCACAGGGAATGGCCTCTTTAGCAATAACTGGCAGATGCTACAACCCTCGGTTTTGTCTTTTGATTGCTTTTCTAGTTCTTGCTTTGCATAGTGGTATTTGTGAAATATCCTGCACCTTATTCGATAAGGAAAGAGCCGAGATCCTTTCACCGGGAGTGACCTCTTTAGAAAAACTAGTAAATGACTCAAAAACACTCCAGTCAAAATCACTCGATTCTACGACGATATCAAATTCATTACGCAAAGGGTTTTCCTAAAAACCTGTCGTAGCCCTCCGTCATTTCAGATAAGTGCTAGTAACTATTCGTGCTACGTTTGTTGACCTTAGCCAAGGCGTAGTGTGCGGTAGCTAATTAATGCTTATCTGTAAAGCATATGATGCGATTGAGTTAGGATAGTCGTGCGACTTTGTTGACCTTAGTCAAGGGTCGTGCGGGTGGGTTTAATTCAATCGGGAAATGACGGGTTGAACTTGGCTAGCACTTATGATTTGTTGACCTTAGCCAAGGTCATAAGTTGCTAGGGGCAAAATATTATTGGGAATTTCAAGTATTGAAATTTGCATTGAGATTGCATACCTCCTATGAGATAGCTGGATCCCGATACCCACTGCGAGTAAGAGTTACTCCTGGGAGAGTTTTACACATCACAATTAGCCGATCAAGTAGGTGTCTAGAAAGGTTTCAACGGGGTTACGCCCCTGGGAAAACGAGGTTTATTTTAATTAGGTCCGTGCGAAAGCACGGGGAACCTCCCTCAAAATACCGACACTGGCCTGGCTAAAAGATTGGCGAAATTGTAGAGTGTAATTAATCCCGGCTAGTCTTTCCTTTTAGGGTTTTAAGGAAGATTTGACTAAAACAGTGGGAGCCATCCTGATTAGATATATTAATAACCAATTTAATCTTGAAAGAGTATACGCTGAGTGTTTTCTTCTCTCTCTCTCTAGGTAACGACCATGTCATGCCTTAATCAAGATAATAATATGGATGTAACGTTGGTCCCGCTCCAACTTATAATTGTTATAAGACCGAGCAGGAAATAGGGGATTACCAGAATTCTCGTGCCGTCTAAATGAAGAAAGTGTATGCTGATGCATCTTCTTCGGGTATGTTCATTACCGAGAACTGTTTCTCAGTATCCTTTACATCCTGGGTATGAGATACCGGATCAAGATACCGCAAATGTAATCTGTTACATGGGCTACAGATAGGTAGAGAACTGAGAGAAGGTGATAAGTTTTAAGAGTTAAAAATGGTGCAAGTGTTGCAGCCAAATTTGTTGGCAGTTATCACCTGTATTAACAAATACATTGATTCTGAACGAATGTTATTAGATACCGAACCTAATATACAACATCATATCAGTCTCTTTATTAGTAAAGAAGGATATAATTTTGTATTGATGGATAATGTTTTGAACATTTCCTATATCCAAGTTGATCGGTTCAGGCACGTTATCTAAAAGTATATACGTTCTAAATCAAACTGCAGTTCTTAACGTACAAAACACACACAAGGGGAAGAGTTCAGAAATGAACGGATTCTTCTTGAGGCATTGTAGACTAGGTCATATCAATGCGACCCGACTAGCTGAAGTTACATACTGATGCAAATTTAAATCAGTTTAAATTTACATCTTATGAAACTTGCGGGTCATGTCACATAGATAAAATGACCATAGCTCCGTTTATTGGAAACAGAGAAAGAGTTAGTGAACTCTTGGGATTGATACATGATGTTATATGTAAGGTCCCTTGTCTACATATGTCAGGACTGGTTCTTTGTATTTCATTACATTCACTGATTATCTCTCAAGATTCGGACATATGTTCCTGTTGAAACACAAGTCTGAACCTTTTAAGAAATTCAATAAATATAAGCTCGAAGTAAATAACCAAAGAGGGTATATATATTATGTCCTTTGATGAGATCAGGAAGGAGAATACTTGAGCACGGAATTCCTGGACTATTCTAAAAGAGAACGAGATTCTCTCTCAGCATCACTCCTCCGTATACACCACAACACGTCGGTGTATCGGGGTGGAGCAATCGCATCCCATGTGATATGGCATGCTCTATGATGAGTACTACTGAGTTCCCTATTTCCTTTTGGGGATTATGCACTTGTGAAGTTGCATACCTATTGAATAGGGGTCTAATCAAATCAAGAGCCTACCACTCCATATGTGATATGAAATGGGAAGAGCCCATTTCTTAAGTATGTTAAGATTTGGTTTGTCCGGCCTATGACAAAAGCAAAATCCGGACAAACTCGAGGCAAGGTCGGTTCTGTGGAAGTTTGTTGGATATCCCAAGCATTCGCAAGGGAATATCTTCTACCGAACCGAGGAACAAAAGGTGTTTTGTTTCAGCATGCCACCTTTTGGAAAGGGA
Organism: Agapanthus africanus; assembly: GCA_030015575.1. NCBI lineage: Eukaryota > Viridiplantae > Streptophyta > Magnoliopsida > Asparagales > Amaryllidaceae > Agapanthus > Agapanthus africanus. Next base: position 254,301,986 of record JASDDO010000019.1, on the reverse strand, counting down.
ATTTCTTGTGAAGGAATTAGTGGTCATGAGGTAGAACTGGAAGGAGTTCCAGCTATACAAACTGCAGCTGATGATTTGGTAGAACCGGAGGATTCAATAGATCCCAACGAACCTCAGCCTCTCCGCCGATCTAGTAGGGTT